>CM038146.1:170986907-172292821 GCA_021437245.1 Aegilops speltoides
ACAAGCAAGTTGTCACTCCTGCGAAGAAGCCCAAAGCTGGACCATAGCTCTAAACTAAGTGCTTACACCGCAAAGGAAATAGTCATCGAAGCGGAAATGCCCTCAATATCCGTAGATAACAAGGATGGCAAAGTGAACAAGGGTGTATTTGATATACAGGTTATTAGTGTGTGCCTTGCTAGTGTTTATAGTAGCCCTGAGTATTTGATACTTGTTCGGTTGCTAAGATTAGTAACTCAAACAGAGTTACGAGAATAACAGAGACTAGTTGAAGGAGAAGTGACGATGAGTGTTGGAAGTAGTTCCAAGATTGATATGATCATCATCACACACTCCTAAACTTTCGGGATAAGTGTTAAACCTAAATAAATGTTATTTAGCGTTATGCGTTGAGCATAAATATGATTTGATCATGTTTATTGCAATACGGTTATTCATTTAAAAGCAGCGAATAATTGTTGTTCTTTTACATGAATAAAACCTTCAATGGTCATACACCCAATGAAAATAGTTTGTTGGATCTCGATCGTAGTGATACACATATTCATAATATTGAGGCCAAAAGATGCAAAGTTAATAATGATAGTGCAACTTATTTGTGGCACTCGCCGCTTGGGTCATATCGGTGTAAAGCGCATGAAGAAACTCCATAAAGATGGATTTTCGGAATCACTTGGTTATGAATCATTTGATGCTTGCGAACCGTGCCTTTTGGGCAAGATGACTAAAACTCCGTTCTTCGGAACAATGGAACGAGCTACCGACCTATTGGAAATAATACATACTGATATATGCAGACCAATGAGTATGAAGGCTCGTGGCAAGTATCGTTATTTTCTGACCTTCATAAGATGATTTGAGCAGATATGGGTATATCTACTTGATGAAACATAAGTCTGAAATAGTTGAAAGGTTCAAAGAATTTTAGAGTGAAGTGGAAAATCATCGTAACAAGAAAATAAAGTTTCTGCGATTTGATCGCGGAGAGGAATATTTGAGTTACGAGTTTGGTCTTCAATTAAACAATGTGGAATAGTTTCACAGCTCACGCCACCTGGAACACCAAAACGTTATGGTGTGTCCGAACGTCGTAACCGCACTTTATAGGATATGGTGCGATCTATGATGTCTCTTACTGATTTACCAATATTGTTTTGGGGTTATGCATTAGAGACAGCTGCATTCACATTAAAAGGGCACCATCTAAATCCGTTGAGACGACAACATATGAACTGTGGTTTAGCAAGAAACCCAAGTTGTCGTTTCTTAAAGTTTGGGGCTGCGATGCTTATGTGAAAAAGTTTCATCCTGATAAGCTCGAACCCAAATCGAGAAGTGCGCCTTCATAGAATACCCAAAGGAAATAGTTGGGTACACCTTCTATCACAGATCCGAAGGCAAGATATTCGTTGCTAAAATGGATCCTTTCTAGAGAAGGAGTTTCTCTCGAAAGAAGTGAGTGGGAGGAAAGTAGAACTTAATGAGGTAATCAGTACTGCTCCCTTATTGGAAAGTAGTTCATCACGTAAATCAGTTCCTGTAACAAATACACCAATTAGTGAGGAAGCTAATGATATTGATCATGAAACTTGGATCAAGTTACTACGTAACCTCGTAGGTCTTCCAGAGTAAGATCCGCACCAGAGTGGTGTAGTAATCATGTTCTGGAAGTCATGTTACTAGACCATGATGAACCTACGAACTATGAGGAAGCGATGATGAGCCCAGATTCCGTGAAATGGCTCGAGGCCATAAAATCTGAGGTATGATCCATGTATGAGAAGAAAGTATGGACTTTGATTGACTTGCTCAATGATCAGCAAGCCATGTTAAATAAATGGATCTTCAAGAGGAAGACGGACACTGATAGTAGTATTACTATCTACCAAGCTCGACTTGTTGCGAAAGGTTTTCAACAAGTTCAAGGTGTTGAATACGATGAGATTTTCTCACTCGTATCGATGCTTAAGTCTGTCTGAATCATGTTAGCAATTGCCACATTTTATGAAATCGCAAATGGATGTCAAAACTGCATTTCTTAATGGATTTATTAAAGAAGAGTTGTATATGATGCAACCGTAAGGTTTTGTCAATCCTAAAGGTGCTAACAAAATGTGCAAGCTCCAATGATCCATCTATGGACGGTGCAAGCATCTCGAGTTGGAATATACGCTTTGATAAGTTGATCAAAGCATATAGTTTTATATGGACTTACGATGAAGCCCAGATTTACAATAAAATGAGTGGGAGCACTACACCTTTCCGATTAGTATATGTGAGTGACATATTGTTGATCGAAATGATGTAGAATTTTTCTCAAAAAGCATAAAGGAGTGTTTTAAAGGAGTTCTTTAAAAAACCTCAAGAAAAGCTACTTACATATTGAGCATCAAGATCTATTGAGATAGATCAAGACGCTTGATAAGATTTTCAATGAGTACATACCTTGGCAAGATTTTGAAATAGTTCAAAATGGAATAGTCAAAGAAAGAGTTCTTGCCTGTGTTGCAAAGGTATGAAATTGAGTAAGACTCAAATCCCGACCACAGCAGAAAATAGAAAGAGAATGAAAAGTCATTCCCTATGCCTCACCATAGGTTCTATAAAGTGTGCTATGCTATGTACTGCACCTATTGTATACCTTGCTCAATTTGGCAAGGAGTACAATAGTGATCTAGGAGTAGATCATCGACCTTGGTCAAGAATATCCTTAGTAAGGACTAAGGAGATGTTTCTCGATTATGGAGGTGATAAAGAGTTTGTTGTAAAAGTTACATCAAGTGCAAACTTTTACACTAATCCGAATGACTCTAAGTCTCAACCTGGATACATATTGAAAGTGGGAGCAATTAGCTAGAGTAGCTCCATGCGAGCATTGTGGACATAAAATATTTGCAAAATACATACGGCTCAATGTGACAGACCCGCTGACTAAGCTTCTCTCACAAGCAAAACATGATCATACCTTAGTACTCTTTGGGTGTTAATCACATAGCGATGTGAACTAGATTATTGACTCTAGTAAACCCTTTGGGTGTTGGTCACATGATGATGTGAACTATGGGTGTTAATCATATACGATATGAATATTGGTGTTAAATCACATGGCGATGTGAACTAGATTATTGACTCTAGTGCAAGTGGGAGATCAAGGAAATATGCCCTAGAGGCAATAATAAAGTTATTATTTATTTCCTTATTTCATGATAAATGTTTATTATTCATGCTAGAATTGTATTAACCGGAAACATAATACATGTGTGAATACATAGACAAACATAGTGTCACTAGTATGCCTCTACTTGACTAGCTCGCTTATCGAGATGGTTATGTTTCCTAGCCATGGACAAAGAGTTGTCATTTGATTAACGGGATCACATCATTAGGAGAATGATGTGATTGACTTGACCCATTCCGTTAGCTTAGCACTTGATCGCTTAGTATGTTGCTATTGCTTTCTTCATGACTTATACATGTTCCTGTAACTATGAGATTATGCAACTCCGCTCTCGGAGGAAAACTTTGGTACTACCAAACGTCACAACGTGAATCGGGTGATTATAAAGGAGTAATCTGAGTGTCTCCAAAGGTACATGTTGAGTTGGCGTATTTCGAGATTAGGTTTTGTCACTCCGATTGTCGGAGAGGTATCTCTGGGCCCTCTCGGTAATACTCATCACTTAAGCCTTGCAAGCATTATAACTAATGAGTTAGTTATGAGATGACGACATGTGAGCGAGTAAAGAGACTTGCCGTAACGAGATTGAACTAGGTATTGGATACCGACGATCGAATCTCGGGTAAGTAACATACCGATGACAAAGGAACAACGTATGTTGTTATGCGGTTTAACCGATAAAGATCTTCGAGAATATGTGGGAGCCAATATGGGCATCCGGTCCCGCTATTGGTTATTAACCGAAACGTGTCTCGGTCATGTCTACATAGTTCTCGAACCCGTAGGGTCCGCGACGCTTAACGCTTAGCTTGATTTATATAGTATTATATGAGTTATGCATGTTGGTAACCGAATGTTGTTCGAGTCCCTGATGAGATCATGGACATGACGAGGAACTCCTAATGGTCCAAGATAAAGTTTGATATATGGGATAATGGTGTTTGATCTCCTAAGGGTTCGAATTCACCGGAAGGGGTTCCTGATGTTTCCCGAAATGTTTGGGTACGAGAACACGTTATTTGGGCTAAAGGGAAAGCCCACGAGGCTTATGGAAAGTGCAAAAGGAAGTTTTATGGAGACAGAGGCTAGACGCCAGAACCTGGCGTCTAGGTGGTAGACGCCGAAACCACGGCGTTTAGCCCTCGAGTCCGTAGGACTCTTGCCTTTCGGGCAAAACCGACTTTGAGGAGGCTTTTACTCCAAGTTTCACCCTGTGGCTCAACATATAAATAGAGGGCAGGGCTAGCACCAAAGAGACATCAAGAAACACCAAGCCATGTGCCGCAACCCCGTCCCTGTTGGGGAACGAGTAATTTCAAAATTTTCCCCACGCACACGCAAGATCATGGTGATGTATAGCAACGAGAGGGAGAGTGTTGTCCACATACCCTTGTAGACCCGGCGAAGCGATCACAACGTAGAGGAAGTAGTCGACGTTCTCCTCGCGATCCGACCGATCCCGCGCCATTATTCGACGCCCGAGTTCTTGACACACGCACAGCTCGATGACGCCCTCGTACTCGATCCAGCCGAGTGTCGAGGAGAGTTTCACAAGACGACGGCGTGGGACGATCTTGATGTTTCACCGCGCAGGCTTCGCTTAAGCTTCGCGACGGTATAACCGAGGTGGAATATGGTGGAGGGGGCACCGACACGGCTAAGGAACGATCTCAAGATCAACTTGTGTGTTCCAAGGTGCCCCCCGCCTGTGATATAAAGGAGCAAGGGGGCCAAGGGCCAAGGGAGGTGGCGCCAGGGAGTCCTACTCCCTCCGGGAGTAGGATTCCCCCAATCCTAGTTGGACTAGGATTCCTGAGGGGGGAAAGAGAGAGAGGGGCCCCTTCTCCTAGTCCTAGTAGGACTAGGGAAGGGGGAGGCGCCTGCCTAGGGCTGGCCCTTCTCCTTTCCACTAAGGCCCATCGAGGCCCATTTACCTCCCGGGGTTCCAGAACCTCCGGTACTCTCGAAGAATTCCGCTTTCCAAACCATTCGAACTCCAAACATAGGCTTCCAATATATCAATCTTTATGTCTCGACCATTCCGAGACTCCTCGTCATGTCCGTGATCACATCCGGACTCGAACTCCTTCGGTACATCAAAATACATAAACTCATAATAACCGCCATCGAAACCTTAAGCGTGCGGACCCTACGGTTCGAGAACAATGTAGACATGACCTAGAACTATTCACGGTCAATAACCAACAGCGGGACCTGG
Organism: Aegilops speltoides; assembly: GCA_021437245.1. Classification (NCBI taxonomy): domain Eukaryota; kingdom Viridiplantae; phylum Streptophyta; class Magnoliopsida; order Poales; family Poaceae; genus Aegilops; species Aegilops speltoides. The sequence goes on from CM038146.1 coordinate 170,992,304, forward strand.
ATGCCCATATTGGTTCCTACATATTCTACGAAGATCTTTATCGGTCAGACCGCATAACAACATACGTTGTTCCTTTGTCATCGGTATGTTACTTGCCCGAGATTCGATCGTCGGTATCCAATATCTAGTTCAATCTCGCTACGCAAGTCTCTTTACTCGTTCCGTAATACATCATCTCACAACTAACTCATTAGTTGTAGTGCTTGCAAGGCTTCAGTGATGTGTATTACCGAGAGGGCCCAGAGATACCTCTCCGACAATCGGAGTGACAAAACCTAATCTCAAATACGCCAACCCAACATCTGCCTTTGGAGACACCGTAGTACTCCTTTATAATCACCCGATTACGCTGTGACGCTTGGTAGCACCCAAAGTGTTCCTCCGTAAACGGAGTTGCATAATCTCATAGTTACAGGAACATGTATATGTCATGGATAAAAGCAGAGCAACATACTAAACGATCGTGTGCTAAGCTAAGGGAATGGGTCATGTCAATCGATCATTCAAATAATGATGTGACCTTGTTAATCAAATAACAACTCTTTGTTCATGGTTAGGAAACATAACCATCTTTGATTAACAAGCTAGTCAAGTAGAGGCATACTAGTGACACTGCTTTGTCTATATATTCACACATGTATTATGTTTCCTTAATACAATTCTAGCATGAATAATAAACATTTATCATGATATGAGGAAATATATAATAACTTTATTATTGCCTCTAGGGCATATTTCCTTCAGTCTCCCACTTGCACTAGAGTCAATAATCTAGATCACATCACCATGTGATTAACATCGATAGTTCACATCATCATGTGATTAACACCCATAGTTCACATCGCCATGTGACCAACACCCAAAGGGTTTACTAGATTCAGAATCTAGTTCACATCGCTATGTGATTAACACCCAAAGAGTACTAAGGTGTGATCATGTTTTGCTTGTGAGAGAGTCTTAGTCAACGGGTCTTTCACATTCGGATCCGTTATGTATTTTGCAATTTTCTATGTCTGCAATGCTCGCACGGCTACTCTAGCTAATTGCTCCCACTTTCAATATGTATCTAGATCGAGACTTAGAGTCATCCGGATCGTTGTCAAAACTTGCATCGACGTCACCCTTTACGCACCTAACCTTTTGTCACTTCCATAATCGAGAAACATATCCTTATTCCACTAAGGATAATTTTGACCATTGTCAAGTGATCTACTCCTAGATCACTATTGTATTCCTTGCGAAACTCAAAGGTGGGTATACAATAGATCTGTACACAAAGATGGCATACTTTATAGAAACTATGGCCAAGGCATAGTGAATGACTTTCATTCTCTTTCTATCTTCTCATTGTGGTCGGGTTTTGAGTCTTACTCAATTTCACACCTTGTAACACAGTGCAAGAACTCTTTCTTTGATCTGTTTCATTTTGAACTACTTCAAAATCTTGTCAAGGTATGTACTCATTGAAAAACTTATCAAGCATCTTGATCTATCTCTATAGATCTTGATGCTCAATATGTAAGTAGCTTTACCGAGGTCTTTCTTTGAAAAACTCCTTTCAAAACACTTCTTTATGCTTTGCGTATAATTCTACATTATTTCCGATCTACAATATGTCATTCACATATACTTATCGAAATGTTGTAGTGCTCCCACTCACTTTTTAGTAAATACAGTGCTTTACCGTAAGTCTCAGATAAAACTATATGCTTTGATCAACTCATCAAAGCGTATATTCCAACTCCGAGATGCTTGCACCAGTCCATAGATGGATCACCGGAGCTTGCACACTTTGTTAGCTCCTTTGGATCGATAAAACCTTCTCGTTGCATCATATACAACTCTTCCTCCTAAAACCCATTCAGAATGCAGTTTTTACATCCATTTGCCAAATTTCATAAATTGTGGCAATTGCTAACATGATTCGGACAGACTTAAGCATCGCTACTGCTTGAGAAAAACTCATTGTAGTCAACACCTTGAACTTGTCAAAACCTTTTTGCATAAGTCGAGCTTTGTAGATAGTAACACTACTATCGTCGTCGCCTTCCTCTTGAAGATCCATTTATTTTCTATGGCTTGCCGATCATCGGCAACGCCACCAAAGTCCACACTTTGTTCTCATACATGGATCTCATCTCGATTTCATGGCCTCAAGCCATTTCATGAATCTGGGCTCATCATCGCTTCCTCATAGTTCGTAGGTTCATCATGGTCTAGTTACATGACTTCCGAGCAGGATTACCGCACCACTTTGGTGCGGATCTCACTCGTTTACCTACGAGATTCGGTAGTAACTTGATCCGGTTACATGATCATCATCATTAGCTTCCTCACTAATTGGTGTAGTAGTCACAGGAACAGATTTCGTGATAAACTACTTTCCAATAAGGAGAAGGTACAATTACCTCATCAAGTTCTACTTTCCTCCCACTCACTTCTTTCGAGAGAAACTCCTCTAGAAAGGATCCATTTATTAGCAACGAATGTTTTGCCTTCGGATCTGTGATAGAAGGTGTACCCAACAGTTTCCTTTGGGTATTCTATGAAGACGCATTCTCGATTTGGGTTCGAGCTTATCAGATGAAACTTTTTACATAAGCATCGCAGCCCCAAACTTTAAGAAACGACAACTTTGGTTTCTTGCTAAACCACAGTTCATATAGTGTCGCCTCAACGGATTTAGATGGTGCCCTATTTAACGTGAATGCAGCTGTCTCTAATGCATGATCCCAAAACGATATTGGTAAATCGGTAAGAAACATCATAGATTGTACTATATCCAATAAAGTACGGTTATGACGTTCGGACACACCATTATGATGTGGTGTTCTGTGGCATGAATTTGTGAAACTATTCCACATTGTTTTAATTGAAGACCAAACTCAGAACTCAAATATTCATCTCCACGATCGATCGCAGAAACTTTATTTTCTTGTCACGATGATTTTCCACTTCACTCAAATTCTTTGAACATTTCAACTATTTCGCACTTATGTTTCATCAAGTAGATATACCCATATCTGCTCAAATCATCTTGTGAAGGTCGAAAATAACGATACTTGCCACGAGCATCAACATTCATTGGATCGCATACATCGGTATGTATTATTTCCAATAAGTCAAGAGCTTGTTCCATTGTTCCGAGAACGGAGTTTTAGTCATCTTGCCCATGAGGCACGGTTCGCAAGCATCAAGTGATTCATAATCAAGTGATTCCAAAATCCCATCAAGATGGAGTTTCTTCATGCGCTTTACACCAATATGACCTAAACGGCAAGTGCCACAAATAAGTTGCACTATCATTATTAACTTTGCATCTTTTGGTTTCAATATTATGAATATGTGTATCACTACGATCGAGATCCAATGAACTATTTTCATTGGGCGTGTAACCATATAAGGTTTTATTCATGTAAATGTAACAACAGTTTATTCTCTTACTTAAATGAATAACCGCTTTGCAATAAACACGATCAAATCATATTCATGCTCAACGCAAACACCAAATAACATTTATTTAGGTTCAACACTAATCCCGAAAGTATAGGGAGTGTGCGATGATGATCATATCAATCTTGAAACTATTTTCAACACACATCATCACTTCACCCTTAACTAGTTTCGCTTATTCTGCAACTCCCTGCTTCGAAGTTACTACTCTTAGCAACCGAACCAGTACCAAATACCGAGGGGTTGCTATAAACACTAGTAAAGCACACATCAAACACCAGTATATCAAATATACCCTTTTTCACTTTGCCATCCTTCTTATCCACCAAATATTTAGGGCGTTCCGCTTCAAAGGACCATTTCCTTTGCAGTGTAAGCACTCGGTTTAGTGCTTTGGTTCAGCTTTGGGCTTCTTCGTGGGAGTGACAACTTGCTTGTCAATCTACTTGAAGTTCCCCTTTCTTTCCCTTTGCCTTTCTTCTTGAAACTAGTGGTCTTATTGACCATCAACACTTGATGCTCTTTCTTGATTTCTACCTTCGCCGATTTCAACATCACGAAGAGCTCGGGAATCATTTTCGCCATCCTTGCATACTATAGTTCATCACGAAGTTCTACTAACTTGGTGATGGTGACTAGAGAATTCATCAATCACTATCTTATCTCGAAGATTAACTCCCACTTGATTCAAGCGATTGAAGTACCTGCATAATCTGAGTACATGCTCACTAGTTGAGCGATTCTCCTCCATCTTTTAGCTATAGAACTTGTTGGAGACTTTCATATCTCTCAACTCGGTATTTGCTTGAAATATTAACTTCAATTCTCGAACATCTCATATGGTCCATGATGTTCAAAACATCTTTGAAGTCCCGATTCTAAGCCATAAAGCATGGTGCACAAAACTATCAAGTAGTCATCATATCGAGCTAGCCAAACGCTCATAACGCCTCGCATACCGCTCCTGCAATAGGTCCGCTACCTAGCGGTGCATTAAGGACATAATTCTTCAGGCAAAGAATGAGGATAAACCTCGATCACGGATCAAATCCGCATCATTGCTACTAACATTTTTCAACACAATTTTCTAGGAACATATCAAAATAAACATATGAAAACAACAACGCAAGCTATTAATCTTACAACATAATTTGCAAAATACTACCAGACTAAGTTCATGATAAATTTAAGTTCAATTAATCATATTACTTAAGAACTCCCACTTAGATAGACATCTCTAGTCATCTAAGTGATCACGTGACCCAAATCAACTAAACCATAACCGATCATCACGTGAGATGGAGTAGTTTTCAATGGTGAACATCTTATGTTGATCATATCTACTATATGATTCACGCCGACCTTTCGGTCTCCGTGTTCCGAGGCCATATCTCGCATATGCTAGGCTCGTCAAGTATAACTCGAGTATTCTCAAGTGTGCAAAACTGGCTTGCACCCGTTGTAGATGGACGAGAGCTTATCACACCCGATCATCACGTGGTGTCCGGGCACGATTTAACTTTGGCAACGGTGCATACTCGGGAGAACACTTCTTGATAATTTAGTGAGAGATCATCTTATAATGCTACCGTCAATCAAAGCAAGATAAGATGCATAAAAGGATAAACATCACATGCAAATCAATATAAGTGATATGATATGGTCATCATCATCTTGTGCTTCATGATCTCCATCTTGCAAAGATCACCATGATCACCATCGCCACCGGCGCGACACCTTGATCTTCATCGTAGCATCGTTGTCGCCTCGCCAATCTTATGCTTCTACGACTATCGCTACCGCTTAGTGATAAAGTAAAGCATTACGAAGCGATTGCATTGCATACAATAAAGCGACAACCATATGGCTCCTGCCATTGCCGATAACTTCGGTTACAAAATATGATCATCTCATACAATAAAATATAGCATCACGTCTTGACCATATCATATCACAACATGCCCTGCAAAAACAAGTTAGACGTCCTCTACTTTGTTGTTGCAAATTTTACGTGGCTGCTACGGGCTTTAGCAAGAACCAGCCTCACCTACGCATCAAAACCACAACGATACTTCGTCAAATAGACTCCGCTTAACCTTCTCAAGGACCGGCGTAGCCACACTCGGTTCAACTAAAGTGAGAGAGACAGCACCCACCACCACCTTTAAGCAATGAGTGCTCGCGGCGGTGAAACCAGTCTCGCGAAGCGTCTGTAATGTCGGTCTGGGCCGCTTCATCTCACAATACCGCTGAACCAAAGTATGACATGCTTGGTAGGTAGTATGACTTGTATCGCCCACAACCCATTTGTGTTCTACTCGTGCAAAACATCAAACCATAGAAAAACCTAGGCTCGATACCACCGTTGGGGAACGAGTAATTTCAAAATTTTCCTACGCACACGCAAGATCATGGTGATGTATAGCAACGAGAGGGGAGAGTGTTGTCCACATACCCTTGTAGACCCGGCGAAGCGATCACAACGTAGAGGAAGTAGTCGACGCGTTCTCCTCGCGATCCGACCGATCCGGCGCCGTTACTCGACGCCTGAGTTCTTGACACACGACAGCTCGATGACGTCCCTCGTACTCGATCCAGCCGAGTGTCGAGGGAGAGTTTCACAAGACGACGGCGTGGTGGCGATCTTGATGTTTCACCGGTAGCGAGGCTTCGCTTAAGCTTCATGACGGTATAACCGAGGTGGAATATGGTGGAGGGGGCACCGACACGGCTAAGGAACGATCTCAAGATCAACTTGTGTGTTCCAAGGTGCCCCCCGCCCGTGATATAAAGGAGCAGGGGGGGGGGCGGCCAAGGGAGGTGCGCTAAGGAGTCCTACTCCTCTCAGAGTAGGATTCCCCCAATCCTAGTTGGACTAGGATTCCTGAGGGGGAAAGAGAGAGGGGGCGGCCCTTCTCCTAGTCCTAGTAGGACTAGGGAAGGGGGGCGGCGCCGCCTAGGGCTGGCCCTTCTCCTTTCCACTAAGGCCCATCGAGGCCCATTTACCTCCCGGGGTTCCAGAACCTCCGGTACTCCAGAAATTCCGTTTTACCAAACCATTCCAAACTCCAAACATAGGCTTCCAATATATCAATCTTTATGTCTCGACCATTCCGAGACTCCTCGTCATGTCCGTGATCACATCCGGGACTCCAAACTCCTTCGGTACATCAAAATACATAAACTCATAATAACTGTCATCGAAACCTTAAGCGTGCGGACCCTACGGTTCGAGAACAATGTAGACATGACCTAGAACTATTCACGGTCAATAACCAACAGCGGGACCTGGATGCCCATATTGGTTCCTACATATTCTACGAAGATCTTTATCGGTCAGACCGCATAACAACATACGTTGTTCCCTTTGTCATCGGTATGTTACTTGCCCGAGATTCGATCGTCGGTATCCAATATCTAGTTCAATCTCGTTATCGCAAGTCTCTTTACTCGTTCTGTAATACATCATCTCACAACTAACTCATTAGTTGTAGTGCTTGCAAGGCTTCAAAGTGATGTGTATTACCGAGAGGGCCCAGAGATACCTCTGCGACAATCGGAGTGACAAAACCTAATCTCGAATACGCCAACCCAACATCTCGCCTTTGGAGACACTGTAGTACTCCTTTATAATCACCCAGATTACGTTGTGGACGTTTGGTAGCACCAAAGTGTTCCTCCGTAAACGGAGTTGCATAATCTCATAGTTACGGGAACATGTATATGTCATGGATAAAAGCAAGTAGCAACATACTAAACGATCGTGTGTGCTAAGCTAAGGAATGGGTCATGTCAATCGATCATTCAAATAATGATGTGACCTTGTTAATCAAATAACAACTCTTTGTTCATGGTTAGGAAACATAACCATCTTTGATTAACAAGCTAGTCAAGTAGAGGCATACTAGTGACACTCTGTTTGTCTATATATTCACACATGTATTATGTTTCCGGTTAATACAATTCTAGCATGAATAATAAACATTTATCATGATATGAGGAAATATATAATAACTTTATTATTGCCTCTAGGGCATATTTCCTTCAGTCCCCTCTAGTTTATCCTCCGTCATAGTTTCCGTAGTGCTTAGGCGAAGCCCTGCGGAGATTGTTCTTCACCAACACCGTCACCACGCCGTCGTGCTGTCGGAACTCATCTACTACTTCGCCGTCTTCTTTGGATCGAGAAGGCGAGGACGCCATCGAGCTGAACGTGTGCGTAACTCGGAGGTGCCGTATGTTCGGTACTTGGATCGGTCGGATCGTGAAGACGTACGACTACATCAACCGCGTTGATAAACGCTTCCGCTTAGCGATCTTCAAGGGTATGAAGATACACTCCCCCTCTCGTTGCTATATCATCACCATGATCTTGCGTGTGCGTAGGAATTTTTTTGAAATTACTACGTTCCCCAAACAAGTAAACCCTTTGGTTGTTGGTCACATGGCGATGTGAACCATGGGTGTTAATCACATACAGATGTGAACTATTGGTGTTAAATCACATGGCAATATGAACTAGATTACTGACTCTAGTGCAAGTGGGAGACTGAAGGAAATATGCCCTAGAGGCAATAATAAAGTTGTTATTTATATTTCCTTATATCATGATAAATGTTTATTATTCATGCTAGAATTGTATTAACCGGAAACTTAGTACATGTGTGAATACATAAACAAAAATAGAGTGTCCCTAGTATGCCTCTACTTGACTAGCTCGTTAATCAAAGATGGTTATGTTTCCTGACCATAGACATGTGTTGTCATTTGATGAATGGGATCACATCATTATAGAATGATGCGATGGACAAGACCCATCCGTTAGCTTAGCATAATGATCGATAAGTTTTATTGCTATTGCTTTCTTCATGACTTATACATGTTCCTCTGACTATGAGATTATGCAACTCCCGAATACCGGAGGAACACCTTGTGTGCTATCAAACGTCACAACATAACTAGGTGATTATAAAGATTATCTACAGATGTCTTCGAAGGTTTTTGTTGGGTTGACATAGATCGAGATTAGGATTTGTCACTCCATATATCAGAGAGGTATCTCTGGGCCCTCTCGGTAATGCTCATCACTATAAGCCTTGCAAGCAATGTGACTAATGAGTTAGTTGTGGGATGAACCATTATGTAACGAGTAAAGAGACTTGTCGATAACGAGATTTAACTAGGTATGAAGATACCGACGATCGAATCTCGGGCAAGTAACATACCGATGACAAAGGGAACAACGTATGTTGTTGTGCGGTTTTACCGATAAAGATCTTCGTAGAATATGTACGAGCCAATATGAGCATCCGGGTTCCGCTGTTGGTTATTGATTGGAGATGTGTCTCAAACATGTCTACATAGTTCTTGAACCCGTAGGGTCCGCACGCTTAACGTTCGATGACGATTTGTATTAAGAGTTATGTGTTTTTGATGACCGAAGTTTGTTCGGAGTCCCGGATGAGATCATGGACATGACGGGAGTCTCAAAATGGTCAAGATGTAAATATTGATTTATTGGAAGGTGGTATTCCGACACCGAAAGGGTTCCAGAGTGTATCGGGTACAAACTGGAGTATCAGAAGGGTTACTGGAACCCCCCGGTGGAAGATATGGGCCATATGGGCCATGGGAGGGAGGCTAACCAGCCCACAAGGGTTTGGTGCGTCCCCCACAAGGGAGGAGGCCGAATTGTACTAGGAAAGGGGGCGCCATCCCCCTTTTCCATGTCCTACTCCCTCTCCTTTCCCCTTTCCACCTCCGTAAGAAGGAAGAAAAGAAGGGGGGCGAATCCTACTATGAGTGGAGTCCTAGTCGGACTCCTCCCCTCCCTTGGCGCGCCCTGGTGGCCGGACTCCTCCTCTCTCCTTTACATACATGGGCAGGGGCACCCCAAAGGCACATCAATTGTTCTCTTAGCCGTGTGAGGTGCCCCCCTCCACAGTTTACTCCTCTGGTAATAGCGGCTAGTGCTTGGCGAAGCCCTGTGCGAATCACATCACCAACACCATCACCACAACTTTGTGCTGACGGAACTCTCCCTCGACCCTCTACTGGATTAAGAGTTCGAGGGCGTCATCGAGCTGAACGTGTGCTGAACACGGAGGTGCCGTACGTTCGGTACTTGGATCGGTTGGATCGTGAAGACATTCGACTACATCAATCGCGTTAACCTAAGGCTTTTGCTTTCAGTCTATGAGGGTATGTGGACACACTCCTCCCTCTCGTTGCTATGCATCTCCTAGATAGATCTTGTGTGATCGTAGGAAAATTCTGAAATTGCATGTGATGTTCCCCAGCATATATATATCATGGAGATAAAATATTAGGTGAGCCCTAGATTTTTGGCAAAGAGTTGAATACATGGGAGATCCTAATTCCCTGAAATGTCGAGAAGGGCCATGTTATATGAAAAATGCCCATCCTAGTCCCCATTCTTTGCTAGTGGTTCATTGGAGGTCTTATTGACCATCGACTAGCCTGTGTGGTGCTTTGACTACAACCACATTGATGGAGGGGTCAACCAGGAGTAATGATGAAACATGCATGTTTGCAAAGTGCCCCTCAATCAGATTCCTTCATAATAGCAGTCCATCGAGTCTCGCCCCTATCCACTATGGTAATGACGTAGGCCACCGACATCCAATTGGTTGTTGCTTCAACGAGACGTGGTGGTTATTGTCTGGCAAGGGTCCGGCGGCGACCGTCGCGAGGATGTCTCCGGAGCTGCTGCAAGCTAAGGAACCACCCCTGTTTACGATAAGAGAAATCCTAACCCTAATCCACACCATGGGTCGCTTTGGTATGGCTTTCGATTGTGATTTTTGTGCTTTGTTTAGACAAATCATGACTATATTATGGCTGTGTGGTAATTTAGGGCAACAATTGTTGTGTTTACTTATGATCACATGAGGAGCTCTTAATTGTGTAGAAAATAATTATGTTTTTTGTGGTTTTGGCTAATCGAGACATGTGTTGATGGAAAATTGTTCATTCCAATGTTGTAAAGTAGACATGTCTATATGGACCATCACTAGATTCAGACATAGATGGCTTCCAATGGAATCTCACTTCTGAATCGAAATGCAAAACGCAATGTACATTGTGTAAAATCAGTAAGTTACCATACTGTTGTCAGTACTTTTGGGTACAACCGACATAGTGAGTTTCTTATTCACAAGGATTACTCCATAAGGATGATTACCCATGCATGTTAAGCACGTGATTAACCGACTGACGAAATTATAGATGAAGGATTTAGTTAAAACCTCAAGCACCTTTACTTATACATTATTGTACACCATGTTGTCTATATCCAGAACATATTGGAGAAATTCATTATGGACAAGTCTTATTCATCTATAATTATCACGGTTGTTCAATCTCTAAACGTAGATAAAGGTCCAGTAAACCATGATATGACGGAAATGCGAGGCACAAAGTTTCATATCCTAGTGCCATTGGACCCACCAAACACAATTGTTGAGACTCAAAAATATCTTTCGATATATCCAAGGCATCAAACATCTTGTTTTAATTTTTCAGTTTCAGAGAAAATCTGGACACCAATATCATTGGATAAGTCGAACAGATCCCCACTATGTCAGCTCGTAGACAAGCTTTGTGTTCATGCTAGGTATGGTAGCCATCCCATGAAAGTCTCCAAACAGACCTTAATGGCTACATCCACCAACCATTATCTCAAAGATAATGTTGCTTTATTGCAAATCTTGCAAGTCCAAACATGTGACACCTTTGCTGATTTGTTCAAGGCTCTACGAGTTTCTACATTCCAGAAAGATGTCCATGGAATTGGTATGGAATTTTTGTTTTTTCCACTTTAGATTTTGCCAATTTTCCTTATGCCACTCTAGCTTTTCACATTTCACTTTTGCCACTACTATATTTTGACAATGTATCACAATTGCTATTCCATGGCGAAAACAAAATTTTCAGAGTGACAATTGTGATACATTTCAAAATCTAAGAGGGAAAAAAGTGAAATGAAATTATTTTGCTTTTGCCATGGAAGGGCAATTGTGATGCATTGTCAAAATTTAAGAGTGGAAAAATTGAAATATCAAATTTTAGAGTGACATAAAGAAAATTGGCAAAATCTAGAGTGCCAAAAATATTTTTTTCCCAATTGGTATGTGATGGCTTTAGAATTTGCAAGAGGGGGTTATCTTCCTGAATTGTTTTTGTTCAAAGCATAAAATTATACTTTTTTTCTTTCCTTAATGATTTTACTTTAAAGGTTTTTAATGAGGTAATATCAACATGACATCACATGCCGCACTTTATGTTTTTGTCACTAGGTTTTTAGGAAGGTACATACAACATATTTATTGTCCTCTAAACTCTATGAGTTTTCTTGTATTGAGTTAAAAGAGACAAACCATTATATGTTGCATCACTTTCGTCTTTTTCTTCACTATATTTAAAGGAGTTTTAGCAGCATATCAAACACATGTCTCCTTACATTTTCCTCATAGAGTTTTCAAGGAGAATCTTTATCAAGATGAAGTCTGCTCCTAAGATCAAACATTGATTAGAGGGAGTGATAGGATTAATTAATGAATGATAATTAAGAATAACCCCCTGCTTTTACTAATCATAGGCAATTGCATCAGCCACGTCGGTTCCCTACCAAAAAGGCGTCTTGTTGAACAAACGCCTTCATCTCGTAGAGACACACAACTCCATTACTATCGGTTGTCTCTCTTTTACTTGCAATGAATATGATACGGTATCATGATATGATGCCAAATACTCTCTTTTATCATTTAATTATGTGTCACCTCATAAAAAAACTAGCTGCCATGCATGATAACGTTTTTGATACTCTTATTCTTTTTATACTACTATATGATACTCCCATTTTGACCAGCCTTATGGACAACCTAAGGGCATCTCCAACGCCGACACTCAAACCTCCCACAACCGTCCGACCCGCGATGTACGGATCGAGGAAGCCATCCAACGCGATACTGTATCGTCCGTGCACGATTTCTCCCGCAAACGAAGACAAACATGGGGGGCTTTGCGGGAGTTCGGACACGCAAAACATCGCTCTCCGCCCCCTGGCCCATCCAAAAGGAAGGCGGAGCCCGCACTTTTGTAGCATACCCCACATTTCCGCGCCAAAATCCCCACTCTCTTCTTCCATTCACGGCCGTTGCTCGCCCAATTCCCGCTCTTTTCTCCCACCCTCTCCTTCCTTCCGTCGACGACGCATGGAACCATCGGAGAACTTGTTGGAGATGGAGCTGGCGGAGGTGCCGGAGGATCCGAGCATCACGCTCGCCTAGAAGATCAGCTCGGAGACGCGTCAAAATCGTCACGTCAAAGCGAAGGCCGCAAATGAGGAGAAGCTCAAGAAGCGGTTGGCCGCCGGTGGGCCTGGTGTTAGTGATGGGCATGGGGGTCATGGCGGACGAGGCGGTCGGCGCGGTGGGCGTCGGTCACCGGCATATGCCCCCCCGACAGTACAGACAACGTCGTGGCCGACGTCGTACAAGTCTCTGTACTACCACGCCGCCAAGCAGTTCGGAACCCCCACCGGTACGTGCCTTACATCGTCGACGTTAATGCGGCGCCGCTCTTCTCCGGTCGACCTAATGGAGGCTACGGAGAAGAAGATCAAGCTCGAAAAGAGAAGGACCATGATCGAAGAGAGGAAGGCGACGCTCAAGGAGAAGAAGGCCGCGCTCGAGAAAAAGAGGGTGAAGATCACCGCCAATGCGGAGGATGCCAAGATGTTGACCTTGAATATCGACTCTTTGGATGCCGACACTAGAATTATCGTGCAATCCGTCTGCTACCATATGTTGGAGCGGCAGAAAGATGAGTTGGTGGCAGCGAAAGATGAGGCGTAACGAAGGTGGAGGCGGAGGCAAACATAGACGCGGAGGCTGCCTACGCGGCGGCGATGACACCTCCTTGATCGGAGAGCAACTTGTTGGGATTGCTGGTCCAGCAAACAGAAATGCACGAACTGCCGGACTGATGTTCTTCAGGCATGTAAAAACTAAGCATATTTGCCTCTTTTTGGTCATGATCGGGGATGCAATCCGACGCGGGTGTGTCTGGCGTATTATGTGGATCAACGCACATTTAAATTTGAAATTGCTGGCGGACATATTGAATGGCGGACTCCGGCATCTGTGTCCGCGAACTAGTCCCACCCTGTTCGCGGTGCGGAAGGAATTTTATGGGATGCCGTTGAAGATGCCCTAAGAAGAAATGTGGCCATGTTCCCTAAGAGCAAGTATAATAAAGTGACATAAGCAAGCTATAAAGACTAGAATATTATATCTTTGCTTAGTTGGAGGAGAAAGAAGAGGAGAGAGAAAATAAGCGAACACTTGGTTAGTAGCCGGCTCTAGCACGAGACCCAAGACGCTTTGTGAGGTTGTAAGGTGGGCCAACAATATAATAAAATAATACACATATAAAACTTACTATTGTATATGCCGGCTAAGGTTAGCTATAGATGACATGGCAACTCTTTATAGCCTGATTGTTGGCTGTATTATTAACCATGCACTAAAATTAAATAAAATGCGGACATGTGGCACGTCCCTATTTCTCGATACGCAGAGAGTGAGAAACACCAGGGTCAGGGGCCACCGTGCAAAATTACCCCCTTGCTAAGCCCTCCACCGTCACCGACCGCCCCTGGCAACGAAGACGACGAACCAATCCATCCAATCCCTAGGAAACAAGGAGGCGAAGGACCACCAGACCGGCCTCCTCTCGACTCGGCTCCGCCGCTCCGCCCCCGCCGACCACCACGAGGTGCTCTCCCTCTCCCTCTTCCGCGCCCGCCCTGGCGCCCGAATTCCATTGCTTCATTTGTGCCTAATCGATCCGCTCCGTGCGCTCGTCATTCTAGGGTTTACTGTCGTTGGCTGAATCGAGAGCTCGCGCGTTCGTGCGCGGACCGGCGGTCGTTGTGTCGTTTATTCGCCATGGGGAGCAAGGGGCGCATGCCTCCTCCTTACCACCACCGGCCGCTCCCTGGTCCCGGCTCTGGCCCGCCGCATGGCATGATGCACCGTGATCCGTACGGCCCGGGCATGCACCCACCGCCAGGGCCGGGGCCATACCCCTACGATATGTTGCCGCCGCCTGAGATCCTGGAGCAGAAGCTCGCGGCGCAGTGTGGAGAGATACAGAAGCTGGCGTTGGAGAACGAACGGCTCGCCGCGAGCCATGCGTCTCTGAGGAAAGAGCTCGCTGCCGCGCAGCAGGAGCTGCAGAGGGTACAGGCGCAGGGGGAGGCAGCGAAGGCCGCCGAGGAGCAGGAGATGAGGGGGCTCCTTGATAAGGCTGCCAAGATGGAGGCCGATCTGAAGTCGTACGAGTCTGTCAAGGCGGACCTGCAGCAGGCGCATGCGGAGGCGCAGAACCTGGCGGCGGCAAGGCAGCATTTGTTGGCGGATGCGCAGAAGCTGAACAAAGACCTGCAGAGGAACTTTGGCGAGGCACAGCAGCTGCCAGCACTCATGGCTGATCTTGATGCTGCTAGACAGGAATATCAGCACCTCAGGTGTGTCAACCTGTGCTGTACTTGTTCTCCAGCATGTCTTCTAACCAATATGTGAATAATACCTCAACTATGCTCCTGCTATTTTAATTTCAGGGCTGCATATGAGTATGAAAGGAAACTGAAGATGGACCACTCCGAGTCGCTACAGGGAATGAAGAAAAATTATGACTCCATGGTTACAGAGTTAGAGAAGCTTCGTGCTGAGTTGACAAACACAACTAATGTTGACAGAAGTGGTACGACATTATATCTCATCCATTTCATTCCTCTGTAGATATATGTACGTAGAAACCTACCTTTGCAGCCGCAGTTATGTCTTTCGTTGCTATGATTTTTTCTTTAACCTTTGTAGTTGCGGTTATGTTTTTGGTTAACATGAGTCGTTTTTTATGTGTAGGTACTTTGTACAATCCTAATTTTGCTCAGAAGGATGGTGGTACATCTAGCCACCATTCTGCTTATGATGGTGGCTATGGGGGTGCACAGGCGAGCACCTTTATTTCCTGCCAAATGGATACCTCACAATTTGAGACATTTATTATTTCTGATGTATGTATCATCTGGATGATTGTGGGTTTAAGCCCAGGTGATCCGAGTGTGAGACTACACTTATCATGCCGAGCTCGAGCACGGCTCGGTTAGGGTTGAACTTGAATCTAGTGATACAAACTTATAATACAGTAATTATCTTATTGCATAATATAACGTGGGCATGTTAATTTTTTGACGTTTTTGCTTGTTTGCCCACATATATCACATCTCCTTTGTCCTGTACTTACAAGGGACACTCCACAAACTATTTCCAGTATTTTCTCTTCATGATTAAAGTAGGATTTACCATTTTCTCTTTCACCCCCCTTGGTTTCTTTAACCTTAAACCTCCTTAATTATTGTGCCCTCTCAAACATATCTTAGAGAGAGAGAGAGAGAGAGGGATAATTAAACACTGTTTATGTTTATGCATCTATCTGGCGTGAGTACTTAAGTCCAAAGTTCAAAAAGGCGCTGGGCATTAATTATGCGTTTTGGGACATACTTGCGCTCAACTTGCCTGTGCGCTGCCTAGGCGTTTAGTATTGTAGCATGAAGGAATGACTGTATTGTGAAGAAATATGCTAGATGGGCTATCCTAGCTCATTAAACCACTAGCACATCTTCCTATTCTTCTACTAGCCCCCGTAGGTGCACAATCAGACAGAAAGTCTAGGTATACTCCTCGTGCCGCCCCTCTCCCTTTGCTGCA
Source organism: Aegilops speltoides (assembly GCA_021437245.1). NCBI lineage: Eukaryota > Viridiplantae > Streptophyta > Magnoliopsida > Poales > Poaceae > Aegilops > Aegilops speltoides. Next base: position 171,008,554 of record CM038146.1, read on the forward strand.
CCGATGCTGCCTCTTCCTCTCTTCGTCTCTCCCTTGCTGTTCCGATGTGAACCAGCCGGAGAAGCTCGATCCCTCACTGGAATCAGTTGATTTATCGTCGGAGTGGTTGAATCCTCGTCAGGGAGGAGGATTCCTCGCTAGGGAGGTCAAATCCTCGCCAGAGAGATTGATTCCTCACCGGAGAATACTGATTTCTCCCTGGAGGACCACACCGACCGCTTTTTTTAGCGCCTAGGGCCAAGAGAGGTGTTATACCGAGTAGCCGACGCCCAGCGCTTAAGCACGCCTAGGCTAGTGCCTAGGAGTGTTTTTTTGAACTATGCTTAAGCCACACTTGGCAGGCCAATACCCACTAAATTAAAGAACACAGGGCTCTGTCCCACTAGATCCAATTTCACCTTATGCTAATCATAACTTCCAATATTTCAACCGTTTATTTCCCCTTTTGCAACTTTAAAAGGCATTATATTTATTCGCACAATTGCTGGTTTTCCAGATTGTTTGTCAGGAATTCTTAGATTTTGTGCTTTGTTGATTTGAAAAGGCATGGCTTGACTTGGATGGCCCCCTAAATTGCATATTTACCGTTAATTTATTTTACTCCCTCTGTTCACTTTTGTAAGATGTTTTGGACAGCTGAAATTGAACTGTTTTAGGCATTGTCTTATAAATGTCTAAAACGTCTTACAAAAGTGAACGGAGGAAGTACTACACAGTCTTACAATAAGAAAGTGCTTTATAAATACAAATTCAACACATAAAAACTGTTTCAAAATAGCTAAATATTGCTGGATAATTAAAAATAATAATTAACAATTATATTGCATATTTGCACACTCAGGATCTCTTGTTCTTGCTAAGCTGGTTTTGTTTGATTTGATAATTGTAGACTTGAAATATGATACTGGATTCTATGAACTATTTCACGCACCCAACCACCCACTATAACACATGTAATTCTGAATCAGGGATCTGTCTCAACCCTTGTTTTCCCATGGGCATTCAAGGCAGAGTGTCATTGAAAATACAGATTAACATAGATAAAAGCTGGACTAGCTGTCTGGCTACCGTTGTTTGCCCCTGATTGCCTTTCCTTTCTCGCCTGGAGTTAATGGATTGCTTATTTTTCTGTGCAAACAATAATATAAATTGTGTTTTCAGATGTTCTAACTAACCGCTGGAGTAATTTTTCCATGTTAACAACATAATTGTTTTGTGGATCCAGGCTAGGACGCCCCCTGGTATGCCAGACCCTTTAAGCGGAAGCCCAGCTGGAACTGCTCCTCGTTCTGGATATGATCCATCAAGAGGGAATGCATATGAGACTTCTCGTCTTGCTAGAGTCCATGATGCATCAAGGGGTGCTACTGGTTACGACTCTCTAAAAGTTGCTGGATATGACACTTCTAGAATGCCTGCACTTGGAGGTCAGGCAGCGGCTCCAACTGCTCATGGGAGTAGTGCTGGTTACTATGGATCAAGTCAGGTCACACCACCTTCGCATGCACGGGCACCAGGTGCTGCACCCACATATGGATCTGCACAGGTGCCACCATCATATGCTTCTGGGCCAGTCCCGTCTTCATCATACGGCGCAACAACAGCGCGACCTCATGGCTCAGCTCAGGGGCTACCATCATATGGACAAACACAGGCTCCATCTTATGCACACACACAGATGCCACCATCCTATGGACTAGCACAGGCATCATCACACTTCGCCCCAACCCAGGGGGGGTCACCGTACGGGTTGTCTGCACAGCCTCAGGGCTATGGATCCGCGCAAGCAGCACCTAACACCAGTGGTGCTTATCAAGCTCCACATGGACGTAGATAAATTGGTGATAACTGTACTTTGTTGTGATCTTGTTGTCGAGAGAGACATGGCGCTGCTTCGTTGTTTACCAGAGTCAAATTTAGTTTCTGCAGCTACCACGGTACCAAACTGCTGTTTTATCGGTCTGATACAAATCTTTCTTGCAATCTGTAAGAGATTATATGTGCAAGCATATTTGTTTCTGAGATGGCGATGACTTCCATAAATATGTGTTGTGATGGTTTTAAAGCATTTTCTATGAGTGGTGATGTCTCGAGTTTAGGCAAGGAGTAACAGTACTGTAAATTTCAGCTAGTTGTATACTGTTTATTTTGCACTTTAGTTACCAGGTGATATTCATTAACTGCCAGTTGAGTTGCATGTATGGTATGATCTGTGCACCTGCCAGTCCTTATTCTAAAATAGTTATCTTATCCAGTAACCATCTTGGTTGTTCGAGTTGATGGCGGCTTTCTGTTGTCTAGCAATCATGCGAATTTCATATCAATAAAGTTGAGTTGTGAAATACTCCCTCTGTCCTAAAATAAGTGTCTTGAGCTTAGTACAAATTTGCACTAGAGCTAGTACAAAGTTGAGACACTTTGGGATGGAGGGAGTATGATTCAGCACCATCCACCAGGTTTATTTCAAACTGAGATGAAAATGTGTAGAAGCAATGCTTGCATACAGCAGAGTTCAGTGTTGTTTTAGAAGCTTTTGGTATCAGACTAGTTGCCTGCAAAGGCAGACATTTCGTTAGCTTCATGTTCTGTGCATATAGCTTTCTAACCAGCTTCATCCAGTAATTTCCTAGCCATCCTGGATGTTTGTTTGGCCAGTTGGTAACAGGTTAGAGCTTTCTTTTAGCAATCATCATCACAAGTCTGTTGAATTTCATACCAATAGTTTCTTTGCTTGTTAAACATGCAGCTATCGTCCAGGTTTATCTGAAACTCGGATCATCTTTGAAAAAAAGCCATGCTCTCACACAGAAAAGCTCAGTGTGCTGTAGGATGGTGGAGCATCCGAGTCAGATTATCTTCATGCAAAGGTGTACATTTTGGTCTGCTCTGTGCATCCAGCTTTCGTAACTGAAGAACAGACCATTGAACTTGAACACTCACAGCAGCCATCCAATTCCCTCACAAGTTGCGGCAGAGCAACAGATTCAATGGAGCGTTTATATCCCCATTGTCGACGATATACCATGAGTAGTCATCACAAGTTGCTTAGTGCAGTGTACCAGGGGAAAATCCATTGCGGTGATCTTGCGGAACCCGCGTTTCGGTGGTCATGGATTTCACAGAGGAAAAACAAACAAAATCTCCGGACCAAGTCATCAAATTCCAGCCGATGTTCTTGGCACCGCACTACCACTGCTTCGATGGCTCCAGGCCTCTAACCGGGCGCGAGCAGAATAAATTCATGGAACCTTTTACAGAAAGCAGCAGAGAAGAGACTGAAATGGTTCCAACCCTACACACAGGGGAATATATTAGGCCCTATAATGTCTCAAGTTTGAACCTGGTACAAGCCGGAGGTCATGATCAGAAGGGATGGAGGTGAAAAGAAGTGAAGCTTTTCCTAGGGAAGGTAGAAGCGAAAGCTCTTGAGATAATTGGAGGATGAAAAAGGCTCATTCACAGCCTAACTCCCTTTTTTCCCATTCTTTCTCCTAGGGGTGCTTTGCTCAATTGTTTATAAAGGCAATCTTCTCGCAACATATATGGTCGATAAGGTATAATCTTATAGTAGTTCTTCCGTTTTCTTCTTTTTTTTAGATGGTTGTTTTGTTCTTTTCTTGAGCGAATCTTAGAGTAGGAGTTTATTCAAGTATTCAACTTGCTTCAAATTGCTCATTAGTATGTCTAGTGGCGCGATAGCTTTGAGAAAAGCCGACCCATTAAACTAGTCCCACTTGATGTTATAGCTGTTTGGAAATGACTTGTACTTTTCTACATTTGTGGTGATGCCAATCATAATCCATTCTGCCTGCCTATATATTAGATGTTGCCTATATAGCTAAACTCCACCGTGAAGTAGATTAAAATTTACTAAAACTGGCAGTTTATTAAAATTTTACTCCACCGAAGAGATGACCGTAAAGTAGATTAAAATGTACTAAATCCGGCAGCTGATTAAATTGAACTTACTTTTATGGACCAACTTAAAAATAATGCTTTTCCTGTCAAATTGCACATCTGCACCACGCACACATCGGAACGGAGATATTTCTGGCCTTCCATGTCTTCCAAGTAGATATATCTCTTGCTTTCTAGGTTCTCTAAGTAGTTACTACGATTTGTAAGATTCTGTTATTCTCCATCTGTCTGGCAACACACACCAAAAGGAAAGGAAAGGAAGTGGCAAATGATCCGAAGGGTTAAAATACTAACGAAAACACGGCTTCTAAAGAAAGACAAATGTATCAATATGCTCTCTTTTTCCATATGGTTGCTATCTTTCTTTTGAAGCCATGAACTTGCTTGCCATGTCAGGACTCATCCCTAGCTACCCCTTCCAATGCCAACTCGACAGAAAGGCGTAGATGGCACAGCACAGCTTTACTGCACGGGGTATCCAATTAATCTAACAGATATCAGGGCCAGGTGGATCATATCTATACGTCTAATCTAAGCGCTTAGCTCTCGCCTAACAACTGTGGAGATCTTTGCACATCATTGGGATTCCGCCTAAAATTCGCTGTTACGTTCGATTCGACGCTATGATTACAGCAAGCGCGCATTACACCTAGATTAAGCAAATGAAGCAACGGGCTGAAAGTGAAGGTTTCTTGCATTTTGCAGCCTTGCCTGCTCACTCACCTGAACTAGGCAAAGCCAGCTGTGGACCGGGGACGGCAACGGCAGTAGGAGAGACTACTGGGGGTTGTAGGCAGCACGGCTTGCACTGTGCAGTGTACAGGTGATCACTTTCTATGACTGGAACCATTTTCATGGCATAATCAACTTCCTCTTTGACCACAATGTTATGTGCATGCACACAGATGTACTCCCTCCGTTCCTAAATATAAGTCTTTTTAGAGGTTTCACTAGGGAACTACATACGGATGTATATAGACATATTTTAGAGTTTAGATTCACTCATTTTGCTCCGTATGTAGCCACCTAGTGAAATGTCTAAAAAGACTTATATTTAGGAACGGAGGGAGTATGTGTGCAGGTGAAGGGAGTGGGAATAATCTGGTGAAACTTGTGGCTGCCTACTTGTTAGGCACCGAACATATATGGTAGACATTTGGAGCAATGTGAATGCCGCGCCTTCTTTATCTGAACACGGTATATGTTTCTTTTGTGGAATTTTGACGGGTGGATTGCGTGCTAATCAAGGCTTGTTCCCCTTGATCAAGGTTCTTCTCAACAGGAGGCTGTGCCATTGGCGCTGAGGCAAAGGGGTAGACCAAATCTCGGGCAAGCCTGATTATAAAATGGCCCTGAGGTGACTAAACCTATTAGTGACTCGTAAGATGCGAGCTTATCGTCGCCGTAAGCTTCCTTATCTGAACATTGCCCCCCCTGTCTGAATTTACTTTGAGAAATAGTAATGTTCAACTGTGATGGTGCACAAAGTCTCGGCTCAACTGGGATTTTGGCTCCTATGATTAGCAGTTACTTATTCATGCCATTTCAAGTCGTCTGGGGTAGAAGACTGAGGATTCCCTTGTGGAAATATGGGTTTTACGGTGCAACATGCGTAACACATCTGAGGTGTAGATTAATAATTAACCGTCTTCTTTGCAGTTCAAAAGATCAAAAGGACCCCTCCCTGATTGGCCAGTCAAAGAAGGGAAGAGTTGTTGCGATTGGCTAAGCTAGAGCTAGAGGTAAAAGAGATGCCAGCCTATCTGCTTTCGCGACCGTCTACCTTGTGCATCCGCTCCAAAACCCCTAAACAACAGTAAATAATTGACGACATCCACACGGTGTTTCGTCACACAATTTTAAATCCAAATTTGATTCAGAAAACGATGAAAAAACCCAGGAAATCCTGCTACGAGTCACAATAAATTTGCGAATTCGTCGCCCATCACCTTCAGAAAACATTCTTGGCCTGGATTTCTTTTTCTTATCTCAATTGAAGAAACAAAACCCAGTCACCGATCTTCTGGAAACTTCAGTCGAGTAATCTTGGTGCCAATGCGTACTCCACGGTTTAGAAAGACCTTGATCACTACGCCCAGCTGCATGAGTAGGGCGCACCGCAGTTAGTTTTCACGGCATTGCAGACAAGGTGGCAAACACTGCAGATCCTTTTTGGAGGAAAAAGAATGGTTCACCGCAGCCAGATCGATCGATCGTCCAGTAAACAACTCCCCAAGAATCTTCCGGTAACTCGTGCGGTGCTGTGAGGTGCGGCCGGGCGTTAACGTGATCGCACGTTTCCTCGAGACCGATCCTGGCCGTCGGAGCCGCGCTGCAACTTGCAGCGAATATATCGTGCGGATTCCGGCCGCTCGGACGGACCGCACAGCGCGCGGCACAGAGGGTCGCTCGCTTCATGGCGCCTTCCTCGCCAGCTCGACCGACCGCCCCCGCTATAAATGGCGAGCCCCTCGCCTGCCACTCGAAGCATCGAATTCCTCTCCCAGGCTAGTAGTGCCAACTCCACAGCGCCGATCGAGAGCCCAACATACATCATCGAAGCTACTCTACGAGAGAAGAAGCTAAGAACCCAAGAAGAGGAAGACAATGGGCGGTTGCTTCTCTTCGTCCGGGGCGTACGAGGAGTCGGCGGCGGCGGGGTGCCGGCGGCCGCAGCGGGTGAGGCCGAGCGACCAGGACGGCATCTACTACGTCGGCGAGCGGGACGTCGACAACAAGGCCGGCATCTACATCGCCAACTTCCACCGCTACCAGTCCGAGGTCGTGCCCATGACGCCCGCGCCCTCCTCAGCCGCCGCCTGATCAAGATGGTTCCATCTCTTCCATGGCGGGTTGGTTATTGGTGCTGTTCTTTCGCTTAATACCTTTGTTTAGGCTGCGCGCGGGCGCGGCATAAACCTGAGGGTGAGCTCCTAATGAATAATTAGTGAAGATGAGGGGTTGTTGATGTCAGTAGTTGATCAGTACTTATACTACTAGTGTGTGCAGTACGTATATGTAATTATGTATGTAAATTTGTTCAAGACCGGAGAGTGAATATATATGGAGACTATGCTTAATTAGCACTCGGATTCGATCTTCTTGCGACGCTTCCTCACGACTTCATGTGAGAACCACATCCGGCAATTGACTGGATGACGCAAGCGAAAGTTGCAGATTGAGATGCATTGATGCATGGTTGTGTTTTCTGGTGATTGATCAACTGGCACTGAAAAGACTAGCTATGGGTGCGCTGCCTTGCTGATTCTGCCATGCATCCGGCCTGGGCATGCATGCAGGTTGGCCATTAATTTGCCATGCATGTTTAAGAAAAGAAAAGGCACTGAGATTCTTTATCATGAATGAAACTTGTCACCGGTAACTACTTCAGTTCGATCAGCTGTCAAAAGAGTAGGTAAGATTTCTGCACCCTGGAAAATTACCATGTTTTTCCTTAGGTTTCTCACCAAGGTTCTGTTCATGTGTGAGCTACGAGTGGCCTTCCTATGGAAAAGCTTAACCAAGTGATAAACAACAATTAAGAAATAATTAATGGAAGTGCCAGTTGTATCTCGTATGGCACTTTTTGAAACGAAAATAGAAGAAACCGAGTCCAAGTGATGGAAGAATATCCCTGTCAGTTAACTGGATTTCTCAAAACCGGTCAAAATTCCAACCCAAATTGTATTTATTGTGTTTCTACAGGTTTCATCTGAATTTGGTACGATCTCTAAGAAATTCACGTGAATTTGGCATGCATTACACAAAAATGTGACCGGCCAGGTGTCTCAAACTAACCGGGCGGATGACCCGGTTAGTGTCCGGTCACAAAAATGTGACCGAGCCGTGCACCCAAAACTGCCCGTAGACGTCTGGGCTAACCAGCACCCTTCAAACCCAGCCTAAATCTGAGGCGGGTATGGGGAGGCCCAGAGGTGCCCGGGTGCATCCAATACGTCGCATCGGCCCACCCAGACGCTACATATATCGCCACTCCGGATGAACCACAGACCGTAGTCAAATCACACTCCCCGTCTCTCCACTTCACTCTTCATCTCCGTCCTATTCTGATCTATGGCGAGCGACGACAGTAGCGCACCATTCGGTGGTAGATCTGGTGTTAAGGACAACGTGGAGGAGCCTACCCTCCGCATCGCACTTCGCTGGTCGCGGGTGGACCAAGGTGGCAGTAGAACTCTGGAGGTGCACCCTCCCTCGTCGCCGTAGTGCGGAGGACGGCCCCGGACCGTTGCGTAGCTCTGCGCACTCCGCACTCCGCGCCCCTCCCAATCCACCACCCACGCGCACTTCTCCGCCACCTCGCCCTGCTCTGGACAGACTTTCCGTGAAGGGGAACGTAGTAATTTCAAAAAATTTCCTACGCACACACAAGATCATGGTGATGCATAGCAACGAGAGGGAAGAGTGTTGTCTACGTACCCTCGTAGACCGAAGCGGAAGCGATCACAACGTAGAGGAAGTAGTCGTACGTTCTCCTCGCGATCCAACCGATCCCAGCGCCGTTACTCCGGCGCCTCCGAGTTCTTGACACACGTGCAGCTCGATGACGCTCCTCGGGCTCCAATCCAAGAGAGCTTGGGGAGGAGAGTTCCACAAGACGACGGCGTGGTGACGATCTTGATGTTCTACGACGCAGGCTTCGCCTAAGCACCGCCACGATATGACCGAGGTGGATTATGGTGGAGGGGCACCGACACGGCTAAGGAACGATCTCAAGGATCAACTTGTGTGTTCTAGGGTGCCCCCCCCCATATATAAAGGAGCAAGGGGGTGCGGCCGGCCCTAGGAGGAGGCGCTGGGAGGAGTCCTACTCCCACCGGGAGTAGGACTCCCCTTCCTAGTTGGATTAGGACTTGGGGGGGAAAGAGGGAAGGGCGCCCCCTCTCCTTGTCCTATTCGGACTAGGGGAGGGGCGCGGCCTGCCCTGGCCGCCCTTCCTCTTCTCCCTCATGGCCCACTAAGGCCCATTAACCCCGGGAGGTTCCGTAACCCGGTGTTCCTAAAAATCCCGATTTCACCCTAACCATTCCAACTCCAAACATAGGCTTCCAATATATCAATCTTTACGTCTCGACCATTTCGAGACTCCTCGTCATGTCCATGATCACATCCGGACTCGAACTTCTTCGGTACATCAAAATACACAAACTCATAATATAACCGTCATCGAAACCTTAGCGTGCGGACCCTACGGTTCGAGAACAATGTAGACATGACCGAGACACGTCTCCGGTCAATAACCAATAGCGGACCTGGATGCCCATATTGGCTCCTACATATTCTACGAAGATCTTTATCGGTCGGACCGCATAACAACATACGTTGTTCCTTTGTCATCGGTATGTTACTTGCCCGAGATTCGATCGTCGGTATCCAATACCTAGTTCAATCTCGTTACGGCAAGTCTCTTTACTCGTTCCGTAATACATCATCTCACAGCTAACTCATTAGTTGTAATGCTTGCAAGGCTTAAGTGATGTGTATTACCGAGAGGGCCCAGAGATACCTCTCCGACAATCGGAGTGACAAAACCTAATCTCGAAATCGCCAACCCAACATCGCCTTTGGAGACACCAGTAGTACTCCTTTATAATCACCCGATTCGTTGTGACGTTTGGTAGCACCAAAGTGTTCCTCCGGTAAACGGGAGTTGCATAATCTCATAGTTATAGGAACATGTATATGTCATGGATAAAAGCAGTAGCAACATACTAAACGATCGTGTGCTAAGCTAATGGAATGGGTCATGTCAATCAGATCATTCACCTAATGATGTGACCTTGTTAATCAAATAACAACCCTTTGTTCATGGTTAGGAAACATAACCATCTTTGATTAACAAGCTAGTCTAGTAGAGGCATACTAGTGACATACTGTTTGTCTATGCATTCACACATGTATCATGTTTCCGGTTAATACAATTCTAGCATGAATGATAAACATTTATCATGAAATAAGGAAATAAATAATAACTTTATTATTGCCTCTAGGGCATATTTCCTTCAGTCTCCCACTTGCACTAGAGTCAATAATCTAGATTACATAGTAATGATTCTAACACCCATGGAGTCTTGGTGTTGATCATGTTTTGCTCATGGAAGAGGCTTAGTCAATGGGTCTGCTACATTCAGATCCGTATGTATCTTGCAAATCTCTATGTCTCCCACCTGGACTAAATCCCGGATGGAATTGAAGCGTCTCTTGATGTGCTTGGTCCTCTTGTGAAATCTGGATTCCTTTGCTAATGCAATTGCTCCAGTATTGTCACAGAAGATTTTCATTGGACCCGATGCACTAGGTATGACACCTAGATCGGATATGAACTCCTTCATCCAGACTCCTTCATTAGCTGCTTCCGAAGCTGCTATGTACTCCGCTTCACATGTAGATCCCGCTACGATGCTTTGTTTAGAACTGCACCAACTGACAGCTCCTCCGTTTAGTGTAAATACGTATCCGGTCTGCGATTTAGAATCGTCCGGATCAGTGTCAAAGCTTGCATCAACGTAACCGCTTATGATGAGCTCTTTGTCACCTCCATATCGAGAAACATATCCTTAGTCCTTTTCGGTATTTCAGGATGTTCTTGACCGCTGTCCGATGATCCACTCTGGATTACTTTGGTACCTCCTGCTAAGCTTATAGCAAGGCACACATCAGTCTGTACACAGAGATTGCATACATGATAGAGCCTATGGCTGAAGCATAGGAACATCTTTCATTTTCTCTCTATCTTCTGCAGTGGTCGGGCATTGAGTCTTACTCAACTTCACACCTTGTAACACGCAAGAACCCTTTCTTTGCTTGATCCATTTTGAACTTCTTCAAAATTTTGTCTAGGTATGTGCTTTGTGAAAGTCCAATTAAGCGTCTTGATCTATCTCTATAGATTTTGATGCCCAATATGTAAGCAGCTTCACCGAGGTCTTTCATTGAAAAACTCTTATTCAAGTATCCCTTTATGCTATCCAGAAATTCTATATCATTTCCGATTAGTAATATGTCATCTACATATAATATCAGAAATGCTACAGAGCTCCCACTCACTTTCTTGTAAATACAGGCTTCTCCAAAAGTTTGTATGAACCCAAATGCTTTGATCACACTATCAAAGCGTTTATTCCAACTCCGAGATGCTTGCACCAGTCCATAAATGGATCGCTGGAGCTTGCACACTTTGTTAGCTCCCTTTGGATCGATAAAACCTTCTGGTTGCATCATATACAACTCTTCTTCCGTAAATCCATTCAGAATGCGGTCTTTACATCCATTTGCCAAATTTCATAATCATAAAATGCGGCAATTGCTAACATGATTCGACAGACTTAAGCATCGCTCGGGTGAGAAGGTCTCATCGTAGTCAATCCCTTGAACTTGTCGAAAACCCTTTGCGACAAGTCGAGCTTTGTAGACGATTACATTACCGTCGTCGGTCTTCTTCTTGAAGATCCACTTGTTTTCTATTGCTTGCCGACCCTCGGGCAAGTCAACCAAAGTCCATACTTTGTTTTCATACATGGATCCCATCTCGATTTCATGGCCTCAAGCCATTTTGCGAATCTGGGCTCACCATCGCTTCTTCATAGTTCGTAGGTTCATCATGATCTAGTAGCATGACTTCCGAACAGGATTACCGTACCACTCGGTGTGGATCTTACTCGGTTGATCTACGAGGTTCGTAATAACTTGATCTGAAGTTTCATGATCAACATCATCAACTTCCTCACTACTTGGTGTAGATGTCTCAGAAACCGGTTTCTGCGACAAACTACTTTCAAATAAGGGAGAAGGTACAATTACCTCATCAAGTTCTACTTTCCTCCCACTCACTTCTTTCGAGAGAAACTCCTTCTCTAGAAAGGATCCATTCTTGGCAACAAATGTCTTGCCTTCGGATCTGTGATAGAAGGTGTACCCAACTGTCTCTTTTGGGTATCCTATGAAGACACATTTCTCCGATTTGGGTTCGAGCTTATCAGGTTGAAGCTTTTTCACATAAGCATCGCATCCCCAAACTTTAAGAAACGACAACTTTGGTTTCTTGCTAAACCATAGTTCATAAGGTGTCGTCTCAACGGATTTTGACGGTGTTCTATTCAGTGTGAATGCGGCCGTCTCAAGAGCATAACCCCAAAACGATAGCGGTAAATCAGAAGAGACATCATAGATCGCACCATATCTAGTAAAGTGCGATTCGACGTTCGGACACACCATTACGCTGTGGTGTTCTAGGTGGCGTGAGTTGCGAAACTATTCCGCATTGTTTCAAATGTAGACCAAACTCGTAACTCAAATATTCACCTCCAGGATCAGATCGTAGAAATTTAATTTTCTTATTACGATGATTTTCAACTTCACTCTGAAATTCTTTGAACTTTTCAAATGTTTCAGACTTATGTTTCATTAAGTAGATATACCCATATCTGCTTAAATCATCTGTGAAGGTGAGAAAATAACGATATCCGCCACGAGCCTCAACATTCATCGGACCACATACATCTCAGATGTATGATTTCCAACAAATCTGTTGCTCTCTCCATAGTACCGGAGAACGGGTTTTAGTCATCTTGCCCATGAGGCACGGTTCGCAAGTGCCAAGTGATTCATAATCAAGTGACTCCAAAAGTCCATCAAGATGGAGTTTCTTCATGCGCTTTATACCGATATGACCTAAACGGCGATGCCACAAATAAGTTGCACTATCATTATCAACTCTGCATCTTTTGGCTTCAACATTATGAATATGTGTATCACTACTATCGAGATTCATCAAAATAGACCACTCTTCAAGGGTGCATGACCATAAAAGATATTACTCATATAAATAGAACAACCATTATTCTCTCGATTTAAATGAATAACCGTCTCGCATCAAACAAGATCCAGATATAATGTTCATGCTCAACGCAGCACCAAATAACAATTATTTAGGTCTAAAACTAATCCCGAAGGTAGATGTAGAGGTAGCGTGCCGACCGCGATCACATCGACTTTGGAACCATTTCCCACGCGATCGTCACCTCGTCCTTTGCCGGTGTTCGCTAATCCGTAGTACCTGCTTGAGTTGCAAATATTAGCAACAAAACCAGATCAAATACCCGGTACTATCTGCGAGCTCTAGTAAGGTACACATCAATAACATGTATATCACATATACCTTTGTTCACCTTGCCATCCTTCTTATCCGCCAAATACTTGGGGCAGTTCCGCTTCCAAAGACGACTCGCTTGCGGTAGAAGCACTCGGCCAGGTTTGGGTCCAGACTTGGGTTTCTTCTCTGAGCGACAACTTGCTTGCTGTTCTTCTTGAAGTTCCTTCTTCTTCCCTTTGCCTTTCTTCTTGAAACTAGTGGTCTTATTGACCATCAACACTTGATGCTCCTTCTTGATTTCTACCTCCAGCCTTTAGCATTGCGAAGAGCTCGGTATAGTCTTTACTAACCCTTGCATATTATAGTTCATCACGAAGCCTTTGTAGCTTGGTGGCGTGATTGAAGAATTCATCAATGACACAATCATCCGGAAGATTAACTCCCGTTGAGTCAAGTGATTGTAATACCCGGACATTTTGAGTATGTGCTCACCGACGAAACTATTCTCCTCCATCTTGCAGCTATAGAACTTATTGGAGACTTCATATCTCTCAATCCGGGCATTACATTGGAATATCAACTTCAACTCTGGAACATCTCATATGCTCCATGACGTTCAAAACGTCGTTGAAGTCCCGGTTCTAAGCCGTAAAGCATGGCACATTGAACTATAGAGTAGTCATCGCTTTTGCTCGCGAGACGTTCTTAACGTCGTCGGTTACATCAAGAAGAGTTCTGGCACCTAGCGGTGCATCCAGACGTAACTCTTACGTGCAGCAATGAGGATAATCCTCGAGTTCGGACCCGATCCGTGTAATTGCTACCATCATCTTTCAACTTTGCTTTCTCAAGGAACGCATTAAAATTCAACGGAACAACAACACGAGCCATCTACCTACAATCAAACATAGACAAGCAAGATACTATCAGGTACTAAGTTCATGATAAATTTAAGTTCAATTAATCATATTACTTAAGAACTCCCACTTAGACAGACATCTCTCTAGTCATCTATGTGATCACGTGATCCAAATCAACTAAACCATAACCGATCATCACGTGAGATGGAGTAGTTTTCAATGGTGAACATCTTATGTTGATAATATCTACTATATGATTCACGCTCGACCTTTCGGTCTCCGTGTTCCGAGGCCATATCTGCATATGCTAGGCTCGTCAAGTATAACTGAGTATTCTGCGTGTGCAAAACTGGCTTGCACCCGTTGTAGATGGACGTGAGAGCTTATCACACCCGATCATCACGTGGTGTCTCGGCACGATTTAACTTTGGCAGCGGTGCATACTCGGGAGAACACTACTTGATAATTTTAGTGACAGATCATCTTAAAATGCTACCGTCAATCAAAGCAAGATAAGATGCATAAAAGATAAACATCACATGCAAATTAATATAAGTGATATGATATGGTCATCATCATCTTGTGCTTCGTGATCTCCATCTCTGCAGCACCATCATGATCACCATCGTCACCGGCGCGACACCTTGATCTCCATCGTAGCATCGTTGTTGTCTCGCCAATCTTATGCTTCTACGACTATCGCTACCGCTTAGTGATAAAGTAAAGCATTACAGGGCGATTGCATTTCATACAATAAAGCGACAACCATATGGCTCCTGCCAGTTGCCGATAACTTCGGTTACAAAACATGATCATCTCATACAATAAAATATAGCATCACGTCTTGACCATATCACATCACAACATGCCCTGCAAAAACAAGTTAGACGTCCTCTACTTTGTTGTTGCAAATTTTACGTGGCTGCTACGGGCTTAAGCAAGAACCAATCTCACCTACGCATCAAAACCACAACGATACTTCACAAATAGACTCGTTTTAACCTTCTCAAGGACCGGGCGTAGCCACACTCGGTTCAACTAAAGTGAGAGAGACAGACACCCGCCAGTCACCTTTAAGCAACGAGTGCTCGTAGCGGTGAAACCAGTCTCGCGTAAGCGTACGCGTAATGTCGGTCCGGGCCGCTTCATCTCACAATACCGCTGAACCAAAGTATGACATGCTGGTGGTAGTATGACTTGTATCGCCCACAACTCACTTGTGTTCTACTCGTGCAAAACATCAAACCATAAAAACCTAGGCTCGGATACCACTGAAGGGGAACGTAGTAATTTCAAAAATTTTCCTACGCACACGCAAGATCATGGTGATGCATAGCAATGAGAGGGAAGAGTGTTGTCTACGTACCCTCGTGAGACCGGGCGAAGCGATCACAACGTAGAGGAAGTAGTCGACGTTCTCCTCGCGATCCAACCGATCCAGCGCCGTTACTCCGGCGCCTCCGAGTTCTTGACACACGTGCAGCTCGATGACGCCCTCGGGCTCCAATCCAAGAGAGCTTGGGGAGGAGAGTTCCGTCGGACGACGGCGTGGTGACGATCTTGATGTTCTACCGACGCAGGGCTTCGCCTAAGCACCGCTACGATATGACCGAGGTGGATTATGGTGGAGGGGGGCACCGCACACGGCTAAGGAACGATCTCAAGGATCAACTTGTGTGTTCTAGGGTGCCCCCCTGCCCCGTACATAAAGGAGCAAGGGGGTGCGGCCGGCCCTAGGAGGAGGCGGCCGGAGGAGTCCTACTCCCACCGAGTAGGACTCCCCTTTCCTAGTTGGATTAGGACTTGGGGGAGGGAAAGAGGGAGGGGGCGCCGCCTCTCCTTGTCCTATTCGGACTAGGGGAGGGCGCGCCTGCCCCTGGCCGGCCCTTCCTCTTCTCCCTCATGGCCCACTAAGGCCCATTAACCCCGGGAGGTTCCGTAACCCGGTGTTCGGTAAAATCCGATTTCACCCGAACCATTCGAACTCAAACATAGGCTTCCAATATATCAATCTTTACGTCTCAACCATTTGAGACTCCTCGTCATGTCCGTGATCACATCCGGACTCGAACTTCTTCGGTACATCAAAATACACAAACTCATAATATAACCGTCCATCGAAACCTTAAGCGTGCGGACCCTACGGTTCGAGAACAATGTAGACATGACCGAGACACGTCTCCGGTCAATAACCAATAGCGGGACCTGGATGCCCATATTGGCTCCTACATATTCTACGAAGATCTTTATCGGTCGGACCGCATAACAACATCGTTGTTCCCTTTGTCATCGGTATGTTACTTGCCCGAGATTCGATCATCGGTATCCAATACCTAGTTCAATCTCGTTACGGCAAGTCTCTTTACTCGTTCCATAATACATCATCTCACAGCTAACTCATTAGTCGTAATGCTTGCAAGGCTTAAGTGATGTGTATTACCGAGAGGGCCCAGAGATACCTCTCCGACAATCGGAGTGACAAAACCTAATCTCGAAATACGCCAACCCAACATCTGCCTTTGGAGACACCTGTAGTACTCCTTTATAATCACCCAGTTACGTTGTGACGTTTGGTAGCACCCAAAGTGTTCCTCCGGTAAATGGGAGTTGCATAATCTCATAGTTATAGGAACATGTATATGTCATGGATAAAAGCAGTAGCAACATACTAAACGATCGTGTGCTAAGCTAATGGAATGGGTCATGTCAATCAGATCATTCACCTAATGATGTGACCTTGTTAATCAAATAACAACCCTTTGTTCATGGTTAGGAAACATAACCATCTTTGATTAACAAGCTAGTCTAGTAGAGGCATACTAGTGACATACTGTTTGTCTATGCATTCACACATGTATCATGTTTGCGGTTAATACAATTCTAGCATGAATGATAAACATTTATCATGAAATAAGGAAATAAATAATAACTTTATTATTGCCTCTAGGGCATACTTCCTTCATTCCGGCCACCATTGAGTCCTCATGCCCGCGTCGGCGAGGACACGAAGACATTGGCCGGATGTCGGGCCTGCGCGAGTGCGCCAGTTGATCCAGAGGACGGTCTTGCGCCGCTCTCTCCAACTTCTCTGGCAGCTGATACAACTTCAGCTCCGACGACGATGCCCTCCCCGCCAACGCCTACATGGAGGGGTATAGCCGCACCGGCGACCGCAAGGTGGCTGGCAAAGAAATGTTAATTCCTCTACCCTTCTCCGTCTCCGTTTAGTTATTTTAGTTTTGA
Source organism: Aegilops speltoides (assembly GCA_021437245.1). Lineage (NCBI taxonomy): Eukaryota > Viridiplantae > Streptophyta > Magnoliopsida > Poales > Poaceae > Aegilops > Aegilops speltoides. Next base: position 171,025,687 of record CM038146.1, read on the forward strand.
TAATAGACCATTCGGCGATGAACTATATATGTGTATTTTGGTCTGGTGAACTGCGATGTATATACTCCCCTATGCAATTCCGTTGTTCTCTGTTTGTTTGCTGCTTTGTTTCCTTGATCTACGTAGTTTCGTACATTAAGTTGCATGGATAGCCTGGATTTGGAGTGCCGGATTTGAGGTACCCGGCCGTGGACGCGTGCATTTGAGGGGTGACTGGTCCCTCTTGGCAGACGCGCCCGGGCGCGCTCGCCGACGTATAGGGAGCAAGGTTTTCTATATCCGACTGTAGATGCTTAACCTCCTCAAGTTCCCTCCGAAGAAATGTTTCTGTTAATCGATCATCCAGTGCACTGCTTGATATAGGAGAATTTTATCGTAGTCCGTGCAGCTATGGTTGTTGATCCTATGGAGCCTACCCAAAGGTTTACGCCGGATCCCCTTCCTTGCCACAAGTCTTGCTTGCACCTTTCTTAAATCCCATAAGGATTTAGCTATCTATTGGAGTATAGGGAACAAGGTAGATAATCTTAGAGTTTTCACAGCCAAAGTTAGCCTCCCTCCAATGAATACATCTTTCTGGACGCACTCCTTAAACATTACTCCCTCCGTTTCCAAATGTAAGTCTTTTTAGAGATTCCAACTGGTGACTACATACAGAGCAAAATGAGTGAATCTATACTTTAAAATATGTCTACATACATCCGTATGTTGTATGGATCGAGCTGAACCCATCCACCGCCGGGCCTCCGGGCAAGCATTCAGATTGCCCATTAATTTAGCATGCACGTGAAAGAAAAATAAAAGACACCGAGGGTTCTGATCGAACATTCATACTACTGCTACTTCAGTTCAACTGTCAAAAGAGTTGTATGACTTCTACAACTCGAAGAATTAGCCATGTGGTTCCTTAGGCTGCTCCTGCTCCAGAAGATGCAGTTCATATGTGAGCTACGCGTGGCCTTCCGATGGAAAATGTTGATCAATCAACTATTGAAGTTCCGGCTGTATTGCACTTTAGACAGAGGGAAACGGAAAGGATGACACGAAGTCCAAGTCAGTCACTCACTCAAGTCAACATATCTCTGTCAGTTAACTTTATTTCTCAGCGACCCCTGGTCAACCGACAAACCGGCCAAAAATTCCAGTCGAGCTTGGATTTGGATTTGGTGCGTTTCTACAAGTTTCGCTTGAACTTGGTGTGATCTCCACGAAATTCACCTGAATTTGGGCGTGCGTTCTGCAAGATTCTTTTGAATTTATTTAGTGTGTTTTTTACCTCTTCTGTTCAGGTGCGGGCGTTAATGTGGTCGCACGTTGCGTCGAAACCAATCCTGACCGTCGGAGACGCGCTGCAACTTGCAGCGAATATATCGTGCGGCCGGATTCCGGCCCGGCCGCGCGGGCGGACCGCACAGCGGCACAGCTAGAGTCGATCGCTTCATGGCGCCTTCCTCACCAGCTCGACCGCCCCGGCTATAAATGGCGCTCCCATCGCCTGCCACTCCACGCATCAAATTCCCAGACCAGTACTAAGCTACCAGTGCCAAGAGCCCAAGATCATCGAAGCTAGCTAAGCTCTAAGCTCCGAGGGAAGAAGCTAAGAACCGCACAAGGCAATGGGCGGTTGCTTCTCTTCGTCCGGGGAGTACGAGGAGTCGGCGGCGGCCGGCTACCGGCGGCCGCAGCGGGTGAGGCCGAGCGACCAGGACGGCATCTACTACGTGGGCGAGCGGGACGTCGACAACAAGGCCGGCATCTACATCGCCAACTTCCACCGCTACCAGTCCGAGGTCGTGCCCATGACGCCCGCGCCCTCCTCAGCCGCCGCCTGATCGAGCGCGATCCACGGCGGAGCTGAGCAAGAGCAAGATGGTTTCATGGCCGGCTGGTTATTGGTGGCGTTCTTTCGCTTAATTCCCTTGTTTAGGCCGCGCGCGGGCGCCGCTAAAACCTGAGGGTGAGCTCCTGATGAATAAATAATTAGTGAAGATACGGGTTGTTTAATGCTAGTAGTGCTTATATTACTAGTGTGTGCAGTATGTATGTATGTATGTATGTATATATGTAAATTTGCTCAAGATACGGTGAATATATATAAAGACCCTTGGTACTGGGATTCGATTTCGTGCAATGCATCCTCGTGAAGAAACACATCTGGTGATTAATTCGATTTTCATACGTACGTAAACTGTAGTGATGCATGATTATCAGGATCTGTTTCTGGCGATCGATCGCTCATTGTCACTGAAAAAACTGGCTGCACGTCCTAGGTGGTGCACTGCTTTTGCTGATTCAGACATCAGAGCATGCATGCATGCAGGTTGCACACTAATTAATTTACCATGCATGTTGTTATATAACAAAAAAAAAAAACACTGATCGTCAAGAGAGAAGGTAAGATTTCTGCACCCTGAATGATTACCATGTTTTTCCTTAGGCCATTGAAGAAGATTCAGTTCATATGTCAGCTACGCATGGCCTTCCTAGTTCCTCTGAAAATCTTAATCAATCGACAAACAATAATTAATTGAAGTGCCAGTTGTATGACACTTTAAACGAAGGGACACGGAAAGGGAAGAAACCATGTCCAAGTCATGCAATGTATCTCGGAAAGTTAACTGGGTTTCTCAGTGGCCCCTGGTTAACTCACAAACCGGCCGAAAATCCCAACCGAGCTTGGATTCGGTGTGTTTCTTCAGGTTTCACTTGAAGTCGGTGTGATCTCTACCAAATTCACCTGAATTTGGGGTGCATTCTGCAAAATTCAAACATCTTGAGCACCTGAATTTCGCTAGCATTCTGCAAAACTCTTTTGAATTTAGTGCGTCTTTCACGTCACCGGTTCGGCGGAGGGCTCCGTTCCAGCCAACCGCGAGATCAGGACGCCGTGGCCTCCGGTGAAAATCGCGTCTGACTGCGGTCATGGCGGACGATGGCGGCGTCTCGGACGTCGTTCCCTTCTCGAGGCATCGTCGTTGCAGGTCACGTCAACCTGATCGAAAGGCTCCGGGGGAAACCCTTGATCTGGATCTACCGGATCGGACGATGGCGACGTTTCGATGTCGTTCTCCCTCCTGGGGGCATCGTTTTGGAGCAAGTGTTGGTGGAGGGACAAGAGGAGGAGCGGCGTGGCATCGCACGCGCGACAACGGCGGGTCTCGGCGGCATGGAGCAGCGGGTCTCGCCGGTGGGCGTGTGATGATGGACGAGTGCGAGGATGGTGGCGCTGCTCGGCGTCGTGGTGGCGTCGATGGCGGTGAGGCTGGCACGGTTCATGCAACAGTTCAGCTCAAAGATGGATTGATGGTGCGTGGATGCGGCGGCCTCATACCCGCGGGGGGCCTGGTTGACGAAAGCACGCCGGACTGGTGGGTGCCCATACCGGAAGGAGTCTGGTTGGGACCTCGGTCTAAGATGTTAGGTTTGGCTGCGAGTCTGCTTTGGTATTAGGCCTGCACCATCGCTGCCCTTCATCGCTTAGATAGGAGTAGCGACAGAGGTTGCGAAGATGGTGGCTTTGGTCTTACTGTTGTACGACTTTGTAAGGTCTTGTGTTAATAATCAATAAAGTGGCCGTATGCATCGTCCAGATGCAGAGGCCGGGTATTCCCCCTTTTCGAAAAAAACGCCTTCTTTTTATGGTTCAGTTTATCTTGAGCACCTGAATTTGGCATGCGCGCATTCTCCAAAATTCATTTGATCGAATTTAGTGTGTTTTTACTTGTTCTTTTTCTGGTTCAGTCTATCTTGAGCACCTGAATTTGGCATGCATTCTCCAAAATTCTTTTGAATTTAGCGTGTTTTACTTCTTTTTCTGGTTAAATTTATCTTGAGCACATGAATTTGGCATGCAATCTGCAAAATTCTTTTGAATTTAGTGTATTTTTACTTCTTCCTTTTCTGGTTCAGTTTATCTTGTGCATCTAAATTTGTCCAGTTACCGTCTGGAATTTCGCACCCAAACGATTTTACAAAATAATCCTTGGTCCAAGTAGACTTATAACTGAACCAGGTATTGTCGATCTCAGATGATTTGACCGGGTCAAAACTGATATGTCAGTCTCTTTTGAGTACCTAAATATCTAGGAGTTCCAATCCTCTAGCAAGTGATCTCCCTCTTGGGAGTCCTTTTAATGTAGACTAGAATAGATTTTTCTGAGAGGTTCAGAAAAGAAAAAACATAGTCTGTTGCTCCCTCAGTCAATCATGTTGTGTGTTTTGCCCCCTAGAGATTGTTCCTTGGCTAGCTCCACCACTGTTGCAACGGAATACAGTGGAAGATCAGGATTCGCTGTCGATGGTTACGGTTACATGAAATGTTTGTGAGAAGCAAAAATTACAGCATGCAGTAAAATTATAGTGAGCGAAGGATATTTTCTAAACACGCCCTTATTTTAGCTTGGAATTAAACCACATCTTATCATCAACGCCATTTTCCCCGCCAAAACTAAAACTAAAATGAGGTGCCATTCCGTCCTAAACTGTCACACCGCCCCTCTTCTTGGCGGGCTCTGAGAAACGATGGTTTGGGATCTAGCCCCCTAGAAGCAGAGCAGACCTACAAAGATTCAAGCATTCCCCCGGCAAGCCAATAATGATCGCATGAACTTGTCCCTGAACTCTCCTCCTTTCTTTCCCGGATCCCTGGTGCTCCGGGGCAAGGAAAGATCAAAAGATCCCTAGCTACACGTACGAGGGCATCAAATCGATCCCCCCGGCCGGGTGAGCCTTCTCCCTCACCCCTTTTCCCCGGCGGCAAGCGGCACTTTCGATAGATAAGCACGAGACAACGATTGTGTCCGGCAATCCATGCATTGGACCCGGAGAAGAGCCAGTTGCTCGGAGATCGGAATCCGCATATTTTTGTGTTGGTGTGCTTAGGCTGATTTGTGCGTGTTTTGTTTTGTGCTTGACTGGACCGTCCCCCCGGCCGGGTTTCACTTCACCAAAGCTGTGAAGGCCGGCCGGCCGGCTGGCCTGAATCTTCTCCGGGAGATCTCGGAGCTCTGTGCGCCTGCCTACAGGGCTGGGACTATGTCAGGATTCTGCAGATCATTTGAGACGATCCCTTCGATCCTAGTTCCTGTGGGTGAAGTGGCAGGCGCTCGTTGATCGAACAAGATCTGTTACTGCACAAGATGCTTCTCTCGATCGAGGACACTTGGTGTCTTGGCATAATACCTCCAACTTTCACGTGAAAAATTAAACAATACTGCACCCATCGTCTTACGTACGTATTTTCCAAGCTTTCTTTCAGTCCTCCCCAACTGGAGAAGGCTTTCTTCAGTCTGCAATATTGTATGGCATCCTGCTTCTGCGATTCTTCGCAAGCTGGCTGTTTTTTTTCCAAGCCTAACGAAGTTCCCAGTAACTTCGATCGGTGGGTGGCTTTGCTTAAGGAATCTGATGACAAGCTGCTAAATAACTTTGCATTTTGGCCCCATCGGCGCGACACATTTTCAAAGCCACGGCTCGTACGTTCTTTCCGGGGAAGTGGAGCGGGAACAACAAGACGAGAGGGGGCAGGCTTTAGTTTAGGCAGCGGTTTGGACGGAGGAGAGCCGTCCGCGCGACCTGTTGCGCAGCTGTGCAGATCTTTCTCTGCAATGCACGCAGAAAGGAAGGCCTTTCTGGTCCTTGGAAAGCACTCCGGCCCTTGTTCTTTTCTTCTCTTTTCTGGAAAGAAAAGCCCACCTTGCATGCTTGGTTGCTTGCTTGCACAACGTGCTTAGTTAACACCCACTAAACTAGTAACCCAAATCATCTTGGGCACTACTAGTTTATTTCCGGAAGTTACATGGCCTGTTGCGCTGTTCAATCAACAATGCACCTTCGGCTAGCAATTTGGTTGCGTGCGTCTCACCAAGTCGTGATTCATATATATCATCCCATCCCCCTACGGACACTCATCAATCATCAGCCATCTACGAGAAGCTAAGCCTAGCAGTGTAGCACAAGGTTTGATTTTTCGTCACCCCAGAGGGCCAACACGGCACGGAATCATCGATCAAGGTGCTAATACGACAGGCGATACGGATGAAGAGAAGATCAAGAACGGATTTACGACCAGACCCCCCCTTTGTTCGGGGTTCCGATTTCCGAAAGCGGCGGCACGAGGAGCAATGGACCTTAATTTGGACCATGGCGGATTCCGCCGCCATGTCTTGCCATTGTTAGCGCACGCGGTGCCGCTCGCTCGGACCAGCCTGACACCCAATAATTCCCAGCTTGATCCCGGCGTTGCTGGTAAGCTGTAGCGCTCAAGTCACGGAACATGTCCGTCGTACAGACCATGGTTCCTGTCTATTACGAACTTTGCAATGGCTTCACGGGGAAGGCGCTGAAAGGTGTTGGCCTCGCGAGAGCAAACTTTCAGTGCGGCCGGCCACCGGCATGTAGGGAGGAGGAAAGAATTGGATGCAGCGAGTGTCCTCGATCAAGCTGTTATCCACGGAATGTCGAGAGGAGATATTAAACTAGTGTAGTACCCGGCCGGGGGAGATGAAAGAAAAGGCCGGAGAGGAGAGCCTTCGCTTCGGATTGCGTTCTCTACTCTCGAGTCTGGACGGAACTTTCCCGGCTTCTTTATCCTGGCTGCTGGATGAAGAGATCAGGGCGTCCAGTCCAGTCCACTCCAGATACACTCGCATTGTGTAGCATATATTCGTATGGAAGAAACTACTGCATCTTTTTTCTTCTAGATGTTGGGGAACGCAGTAATTTCAAAAAATTTCCTACCCACACGCAAGATCATGGTGATGCATAGCAACGAAAGGGAAGAGTGTTGTCTACGTACCCTCGTAGATCGAAGCGAAAGCGATCACAACGTAGAGGAAGTAGTTGTACGTTCTCCTCGCGATCCAACCGATCCCAGCGCCGTTACTCCGGCGCCTCCGAGTTCTTGACACACGTACAGCTCGGTGACGCTCCTCGGGCGCCAATCCATGAAAGCTTCGGAGGAGAGTTCCACAAGACGACGGCGTGGTGACGATCTTGATGTTCTACCGACGCAGGCTTCGCCTAAGCACCGCTCTGATATGACCGAGGTGGATTATGGTGGAGGGGGCACCGACACGGCTAAGGAACGATCTCAAGGATCAACTTGTGTGTTCTAGGGTGCCCCCCCCCTGTACATAAAGGAGCAAGGGGGTGCGGCCGGCCCTAGGAGGAGGCGCGGGAGGAGTCCTACTCCCACCGAGTAGGACTCCCCCTTCCTAGTTGGATTAGGACTTGGGGGAGGGAAGAGGGAAGGGGCGCCGCCCCTCTCCTTGTCCTATTCGGACTAGGGGAGGGCGCGCCTGCCTGCCTGGCCGCCCTTCCTCTTCTCCCTCATGGCCCACTAAGGCCCATTAACCCCGGGAGGTTCCGTAACCTTGGTGTTCCGGTAAAATCCCGATTTCACCCGGAACCATTCCGAATTCCAAACATAGGCTTTCAATATATCAATCTTTACGTCTCGACCATTTCGAGACTCCTCGTCATGTCCGTGATCACATCCGGGACTCCGAACTTCTTCGGTACATCAAAATACACAAACTCATAATATAACCGTCATCGAAACCTTAAGCGTGCGGACCCTACGGTTCGAGAACTATGTAGACATGACCTAGAACTATTCTCGGTCAATAACCAATAGCGGGACCTGGATGCCCATATTGGCTCCTACATATTCTACGAAGATCTTTATCGGTCAAACCGCATAACAACATACGTTGTTCCCTTTGTCATCGGTATGTTACTTGCCCGAGATTCGATCGTCGGTATCCAATACCTAGTTCAATCTCGTCACCGGCAAGTCTCTTTACTCGTTTTGTAATGCATCATCCCGTAACCAACTCATTGGTCATATTGCTTGTAAGGCTTATAATGATGTGCATTACCGAGAGGGCCCAGAGATACCTCTCCGACAATCGGAGTGACAAAACCTAATCTCGAAATACGCCAACTCAACATGTACCTTTGGAGACACCTGTAGTACTCCTTTATAATCACCCAGTTACGTTGTGACGTTTGGTAGTACCAAAGTGTACCTCCGTAAACGGAGTTGCATAATCTCATAGTTACAGGAACATGTATAAGTCATGAAGAAAGCAATAGCAACATACTAAGCGATCAAGTGTTAAGCTAACGGAATGGGTCAAGTCAATCACATCATTCTCCTAATGATGTGATCCGTTAATCAAATGACAACTCTTTTGTCCATGGCTAGGAAACATAACCATCTCGATAAACGAGCTAGTCAAGTAGAGGCATACTAGTGACACTATGTTTGTCTATGTATACACACATGTATTATGTTTCCGGTTAATACAATTCTAGCATGAATAATAAACATTTATCATGAAATAAGGAAATAAATAATAACTTTATTATTGCCTCTAGGGCATATTTCCTTCAGTTTCCCACTTGCACTAGAGTCAATAATCTAGTTCACATCGCCATGTGATTTAACACCAATATTCATATCTCAGATATGATTAACACCCATAGTTCACATCATCATGTGACCAACATCCAAAGGGTTTACTAGAGTCAATAATCTAGTTCACATCGCTATGTGATTAACACCCAAAGAGTACTAAGGTGTGATCATGTTTTGCTCGTGAGAGAAGCTTAGTCAACGGGTCCATCACATTCAGAGCCGTATGTATTTTGCAAATATTTTATGTCCACAATGCTCTTGCGGAGCTACTCTAGCTAATTGCTCCCACTTTCAATATGTATCCAGGTTGAGACTTAGAGTCATCGGATCGGTGTAAAAGTTTGCACCGATGTAACTTTTACAACAAACTCTTTTATCACCTCCATAATCGAGAAACATCTCCTTAGTCCTTACTAAGGATATTCTTGACCAATGTCCAGTGATCTACTCCTAGATCACTATTGTACTCCCTTGCCAAATTCAGAGCAAGGTATACAATAGGTCTGGTACATAGCATAGCATACTTTATAGAACCTATGACTGACGCATAGGCAATGACTTTTCATTCTCCTTCTATTTTCTGCTGTGGTCGGGATTTGAGTCTTACTCAATTTCATACCTTTTCAATACAGGCAAGAACTCTTTCTTTGACTGTTCCATTTTGAACTATTTCAAAATCTTGCCAAGGTATGTACTCATTGAAAATCTTATCAAGCGTCTTGATCTATCTCAATAGATCTTGATGCTCGATATGTAAGTAGTTTTTACTGAGGTCTTTTCTTGTTAAAGAACTCCTTTAAAACACTCCTTTATGCTTTGCAGAAAAATTCTACATCATTTCTGATCAACAATATGTCACTCACATATACTAATCGGAAAGGCTGTAGTGCTCCCACTCACTTTATTGTAAATACAGCTTCATCGTAAGTCCATATAAAACTATATGCTTTGATCAACTTATCAAAGCGTATATTCCAACTCCGAGATGCTTGCACCAGTCCATAGATGGATCGCTGGAGCTTGCATATTTTGTTAGCACCTTTAGGATTGACAAAACCTTCTGGTTGCATCATATACAACTCTTCTTTAATAAATCCATTAAAGAATGCAATTTTGACATCCATTTGCCAGATTTCATAAAATGTGGCAATTGCTAACATGATTCAGACAGAGTTAAGCATCGATACGAGTGAGAAAATCTCATCGTATTCAACACCTTGAACTTGTTGAAAAAACCTTTCGCAACAAGTCGAGCTTGGTAGATAGTAACACTACTATCATTATCCGTCTTCATCTTGAAGATCCATTTATTTTCTATGGTTTGCCGATCATCGGGCAAATCCATCAAAGTCCATACTTTGTTCTCATACATGGATCATATCTCAGATTTCATGGCCTCAAACCATTTTGCGGAATCTGGGCTCATCATCGCTTCCTCATAGTTCGTAGGTTTGTCATGGTCAAGTAACACGACCTCCGAACAGGATTACCGTACCACTCAGTGCGGATCTCACTCTTTTACCTACGAGGTTCGGTAGTAACTTGATCTGAAGTTACATGATCATCATCATTAGCTTCCTCACTAATTGGTATAGTAGTCACAAGAACAAATTTCTGTGATGAACTACTTTCCAATAAGGGAACAGGTACAGTTACCTCATCAAGTTCTACTTTCCTCCCACTCACTTCTTTCGAGAGAAACTCCTTCTCTAGAAAGGATCCATCTTAAGCAATGAATATCTTGCCTTCGGATCTGTGATAGAAGGTGTACCCAACAATTTCCTTTGGGTATTCTATGAAGACGCACTTCTCCGATTTGGGTTCGAGCTTATCAGGATGAAACTTTTTCACATAAGCATCGCAGCCCCAAACTTTAAGAAACGACAACTTTGGTTTCTTGCTAAACCATAGTTCATATAGTGTCGCCTCAACGGATTTAGATGGTGCCCCATTTAACGTGAATGCAGCTGTCTCTAATGCATGATCCCAAAACGATATTGGTAAATCGGTAAGAAACATCATAGATTGTACTATATCCAATAAAGTACGGTTATGACGTTCGGACACACCATTATGATGTGGTGTTCCAGGTGGCATGAATTTGTGAAACTATTCCACATTGTTTTAATTGAAGACCAAACTCGTAACTCAAATATTTGTCTTCGCGATCAGATCGTAGAAACCTTATTTTCTTGTCACGATGATTTTTCCACTTCACTCTGAAATTTTTGAACCTTTCAACTATTTCAGACTTATGTTTCATCAAGTAGATATACCCATATCTACTCAAATTATCTGTGAAGGTCAGTAATAACGATACTTGCCACGAGCATCAACACTCATTGGATCGCATACATCGGTATGTATTATTTCCAATAAGTCAGTAGCTTGTTCCATTGTTCCGGAGAACGGAGTTTTAGTCATCTTGCCCATGAGGCATGGTTCGCAAGCATCAAGTGATTCATAATCAAGTGATTCCAAAATCCCATCAGCATGGAGTTTCTTCATGCGTTTTACACCAATATGACCTAAACGGCAGTGCCACAAATAAGTTGCACTATCATTATTAACTTTGCATCTTTTGGTTTCAATATTATGAATATGTGTATCAATACGATCGAGATCCAATGAACCATTTTCATTGGGTGTGTAACCATATAAGGTTTTATTCATGTAAATGAACAACAGTTTATTCTCTTACTTAAATGAATAACCGTATTGCAATAAACACGATCAAATCATATTCATGCTCAACGCAAACACCAAATAACATTTATTTAGGTTCAACACTAATCCCGAAAGTATAGGGAGTGTGCGATGATGATCATATTAATCTTGAAACTACTTTCAACACACATCGTCACTTCACCCTTAACTAGTTTACATTTATTCGCAACTCCGTTTCGAGTTACTACTCTTAGCAACTGAACCAGTACCAAATACCGAGGGCTTGCTATAAACACAAGTAAAGTACACATCAATAACATGTATATCAAATATACTTTTGTTCACTTTGCCATCCTTCTTATCCGCCAAATACTTGGGGTAGTTCTGCTTCCAGTGACTAGTCCCTTTGCAGTAGAAGCACTTAGTCTCGTGCTAAGGTCCGCACTGGGCTTCTTCACTTGAGCAACAACTTGCTTGCCGTTCTTCTTGAAGTTCCTTCTATCCCTTTGCTCTTTTCTTGAAACTAGTGGTCTTCTTAACCATCAACACTTGATGTTCTTTCTTGATTTCTACCTTCAACGATTTCATCATTATGAAAAACTCGAGAATCATTTTCATCATCCCTTGCATACTATAGTTCATCACGAAGTTCTACTAACTTGATGATGGTGACTAGAGAATTCTGTCAATCACTATCTTATCTGGAATATTAACTCCCACTTGATTCAAGCGATTGAAGTACCTGCACAATCGAGCACATGCTCACTAGTTGAGCGATTCTCCTCCATCTTTTAGCTATAGAACTTGTTGAAGACTTCATATCTCTCAACTCGGTATTTGCTTGAAATATTAACTTCAACTCTGGAACATCTCATATGGTCCATGACGTTCAAAACGTCTTTGAAGTCCCGATTCTAAGCTGTTAAGCATGGTGCACTTAAACTATCAAGTAGTCATCATATTGAGCTAGCCAAACGCTCATAACGTTTGCATCCGCTCTCCCGCAATAGGTCCGTCACCTAGCGGTGCATTAAGGACATAATTCTTACGTGCAAAGAATGAGGATAAACCTCCGATCACGGATCGAATCCGCATCATTGCTACTAACATTTTTCAACACAATTTTCTCTAGGAACATATCAAAAACAAACATATGAAAGCAACAATGCGAGCTATTGATCTACAACATAATTTGCAAAATACTACCAGGACTAAGTTCATGATAAATTTAAGTTCAATTAATCATATTACTTAAGAACTCCCACTTAGACAGACATCTCTCTAGTCATCTAAGTGATCACGCGATCCAAATCAACTAAACCATAACCGATCATCACGTGAGATGGAGTAGTTATCAATGGTGAACATCTTATGTTGATCATATCTACTATATGATTCACGCTCGACCTTTCGGTCTCCGTGTTCCGAGGCCATATCTGCATATGCTAGGCTCGTCAAGTATAACCTGAGTATTCTGCGTGCGCAAAACTGGCTTGCACCCGTTGTAGATGGACGTAGAGCTTATCACACCCGATCATCACGTGGTGTCTGGGCACAACGAACTTTGGCAACGGTGCATACTCAGGGAGAACACTACTTGATAAATTTTAGTGAGATATCATCTTAAAATGCTACCGTCAATCAAAGCAAGATAAGATGCATAAAAGATAAACATCACATGCAATCAATATAAGTTATATGATATGGCCATCATCTTCTTGTGCTTGTGATCTCCATCTCCGAAGCACCGTCGTGATCACCATCGTCACCGGCGCGACACCTTGATCTCCATCGTAGCATCGTTGTCGTCTACGCTAGCTATTGCTTCTACGACTATCGCTACCGCTTAGTGATAAAGTAAAGCAATTACTGTAGCGTTGCATTTCATACAATAAGCGACAACCATATGGCTCCGGCCGATTGCCGATAACCGGTTACAAAACATGATCATCTCATACAATAAAATATAGCATCATGTCTTGACCATATCACATCACAACATGCCCTGCAAAAACAAGTTAGGCGTCCTCTACTTTGTTGTTGCAAATTTTACGTGGCTGCTACGGGCTTAAGCAAGAACCAATCTCACCTACGCATCAAAACCACAACGATACTTCGTCAAATAGACTCCGTTTAACCTTCTCAAGGACCGGGCGTAGCCATACTCGGTTCAACTAAAGTGAGAGAGACAGACACCCGCCAATCACCTTTAAGCAACGAGTGCTCGTGGCGGTGAAACCAGTCTCGCGTAAGCGTCTGGCGTAATGTCGGTCCGGGCCGCTTCATCTCATAATACCGCTGAACCAAAGTATGACATGCTGGTAGGTAGTATGACTTGTATCGCCCACAACTCACTTGTGTTCTACTCGTGCAAAACATCAAACCATAAAACCTAGGCTCGGATGCCACTGTTGGGGAACGCAGTAATTTCAAAAATTTCCTACGCACACGCAAGATCATGGTGATGCATAGCAACGAGGGAAGAGTGTTGTCTCGTACCCTCGTGAGACCGGCGAAGCGATCTGGCGTAGAGGAAGTAGTTATACGTTCTCCTCGCGATCCAACCGATCCAGCGCCATTACTCGGCGCCTCCGAGTTCTTGACACACGTACAGCTCGGTGGCGCTCCTCGGGCTCCAATCCAGAGAGCTTGGGGGGAGAGTTCCGTCGGCCTGACGGCGTGGTGGCGATCTTGATGTTCTACCGACGCAGGGCTTCGCCTAAGCACCGCAACGATATGACCGAGGTGGATTATGGTGGAGGGGGGCACCGCACACGGCTAAGGAACGATCTCAAGGATCAACTTGTGTGTTCTAGGGTGCCCCCCTGCCTCCGTATATAAAGGAGCAAGGGGGTGCGGCCGGCCCTAGGAGGAGGCGCGCCGGAGGAGTCCTACTCCCACCGGGAGTAGGACTCCCCCCTAGTTGGATTAGGACTTGGGGGAGGAAGAGGGAAGGGGCGCCGCCTCTCCTTGTCCTATTCGGACTAGGGGAGGGGCGCGCCTGCCCTGGCCGGCCCTTCCTCTTCTCCCTCATGGCCCACTAAGGCCCATTAACCCCGGGAGGGTTTCGTAACCCGGTGTTCCGGTAAAATCCGATTTCACCCGAACCATTCAATTCCAAACATAGGCTTCCAATATATCAATCTTTACGTCTCGACCATTTCGAGACTCCTCGTCATGTCCGTGATCACATCCGGGACTCCGAACTTCTTCGGTACAGCAAAATACACAAACTCATAATATAACCGTCATCGAAACCTTAAGCGTGCGGACCCTACGGTTCGAGAACTATGTAGACATGACCTAGAACTATTCTCGGTCAATAACCAATAGCGGGACCTGGATGCCCATATTGGCTCCTACATATTCTACGAAGATCTTTATCGGTCAAACCGCATAACAACATACGTTGTTCCCTTTGTCATCGGTATGTTACTTGCCCGAGATTCGATCGTCGGTATCCAATACCTAGTTCAATCTCGTCACCGGCAAGTCTCTTTACTCGTTCTGTAATGCATCATCCCGTAACCAACTCATTGGTCATATTGCTTGCAAGGCTTATAATGATGTGCATTACCGAGAGGGCCCAGAGATACCTCTCCGACAATCGGAGTGACAAAACCTAATCTCGAAATACGCCAACTCAACATGTACCTTTGGAGACACCTGTAGTACTCCTTTATAATCACCCAATTACGTTGTGACGTTTGGTAGTACCAAAGTGTACCTCCGTAAACGGAGTTGCATAATCTCATAGTTACGAGGAACATGTATAAGTCATGAAGAAAGCAATAGCAACATACTAAGCGATCAAGTGCTAAGCTAACGGAATGGGTCAAGTCAATCACATCATTCTCCTAATGATGTGATCCCGTTAATCAAATGACAACTCTTTTGTCCATGGCTAGGAAACATAACCATCTCTGATAAACGAGCTAGTCAAGTAGAGGCATACTAGTGACACTATGTTTGTCTATGTATACACACATGTATTATGTTTCCGGTTAATACAATTCTAGCATGAATAATAAACATTTATCATGAAATAAGGAAATAAATAATAACTTTATTATTGCCTCTAGGGCATATTTCCTTCACCAGAGAGGTGTTTTGGCTCCGGGCGCTTCAGGTAGGAAAAGGACTAGGAGTAGTAAATTTTTCAAAATTCTAGAAACAAATCATATTTTGAAGTTTCAGAAGCATTTCGAAACAATATGCGAATAAAACTGAAAATACATATCATCTATCGTACTATATCATTTTATAGTTGATAAATGTATATTGAGTATAAGTAGCATAATATATTGGATTTTTTCCCATGCATATTGAGGTGGACCTTTGATTAGGTGCTGTTTGCGGTGTGATGAGATGTGTGCATGTTGAGAGAAATCAAAGTAGTGAAAATCAACTATTTATTTATTATAGATATGATTAAGAAGAATGTGTATCTTTGTTAAATTTTGTCAACAAAATTCAATGATATTGCTATTGGTAGAACCAAAGCGATCACTGATAGTCGTATAACTAGTTTTGTAACAAATGCATAACCACATTTGTATTTTCACCATGAGTTTCATATAGGAAACTGTCGACGTTCTAAGATAGGCGGTACCGGCATATTTGCTTGGAGGAGGATGCGAGAGGGGGGATCTGAATGATAGCACATGAAACAAACTTTCTACCAAGGCCCGGGCCCTCCCTGAAGAGGCAACACCCTCCTCCTACATGTGGTGGTTGTATTGCAGTGTCACATCCCTGGTTCTGTTATGCACTAGGTTAGACCCTCATGTGTGCATCATGTTTTAATTCAAATGAAATTTGAATTGAGGGATTTTCAAAGCCTCAGAAACCTTCTAAAAATGATCAACATTAAAATCTTCTCAAAGGAGTCCAAGAAAATGTTCCTCTTAGTCCCTGAAAATATTGCAAAGAGGTAAAACTCAAAACAATATTTTTGGTATCTCAGAGTTAATTATTTTGGGCCTTTGAAATAAATACAATAACTATTTGCATTGGATATATATATTATATATAATTAATATATGTCCAATAATTCAGAACATTTTATGTGGGTTGGTATATTTTAGTTCTAGCCACATAATTATTTTCAGATTTTATAAAATGGTTTAGTATTTTACTAAACCAAAACAAAAGCAGAACAAAATAGAAAACAGAAATATAAAAGCAGAGCAGCGAAACTTACAGCCTCACCGCAGCAGCCCACAGGTCGGCCCGGTTGTGGCCCAAAGACCGAATAGAGCCCAGCCCACCACCCCACCGTCGTCTTCCTCCTCCCGCCAAGAGGAGCAGCTTTCATTGTCAAGCCCAGCTCTCCCCCAGCCACCTCCTGCTTGCCACCGAGGCGCCTGGACGCCTCTGCGAGACGCCACGCACCCCCCTGGTCCCTCTCGCTCACTCCCTCGAGCTCATTCCCCTCCTCTGCTCTCTCCTGTGCCACACCCGAGCGCACCCGACGCCGCCGTTCACCGCCACCACGGCCACCGACCACCCCTCGCCCCTCTGACGAGTCCGAGAGCTCCGCCGCGACTACCTCTTCCTCTTCACCAAGTCACACAGCGCCGGACGACCAGGAATGTCGCCATCGAGCTCATCATCGTCCTCTGCCCCGGCGATCGCCGCCCGTCGATTCGCCGCCTCGAGCGCCTCCCCGAGGCCACGGAGCTGCTCTTCGACCTCCCTGTGAGCTCCTGTTGCTTCCCCCTCGCTCTCCCCCTCCGTTCCCGTCCCCTAGTCCCGTTTTCCGATCGAGCCCGAGAGCTCACCGCCGCCGGCCATGCCGCCGCCGTGGCCACCGACACCTAGAGCCGCAACCGACCGCTCCATAGCGCTCAGTGCATCACCAGGTGCCCGTAGCACCCCTCTTTGCCTCCTGTCGTGCTCCCTAACCCCGAAACCCAGTTCACCCGAACGCCGGCGCCGCCGCGAGCTCCATTCCGGTGAGCTTCGGCCACCCCAGCTCGAGCTGTTGCCACCCCCGGATGCGCCTCACCGCCAGCGTCCCGTAGATGCAACCCAGCAAAAAACCGAGCCCGTGAGAGATTTCCGGCAAGCTTCCGCCGCGGCTTGAGGTCGCCGCCGGCCAAACTCCGGCGGGCCGATGTGGCCACTTAGTTAGGGGTTAATCACCCTATGAGCCACTGCCATGTGGGCCCCTGCGCTTAATTAGGATTAGATTATTTTCCTGTTAAATTAGTGTTAATACCGTGGGACCCACGCGTCGATTCGACCACGGCGACGTGGTGTTGACCGCCCCACTGTTAGTGTCTCTAACTAGCCCGATCATCGACGTGGACCCCACTGGTCGGGTTTGACTGAGGCGCCTGTTGACCTGCTGACGTCATGATGATGTCAGGCTGACGCAGTAACTTATTTCTGGATTTATTTTTTTATAGAAATTCCAGAAAATAGCCAAAACTTCTAAAATTCATAGACATTCAACCGTAACTCCAAATGAAATAAATTATATATGAAAAATTATCAGAAAAATTCAAGGAATCCATCTGTACCATTTTCATGCATGTTTGAACAATTTTTGTCCTCTGTTTTGGACAAAACAAACAAAGGGCATTTAAATAATCATATATGGAGTTGGAATTTGAATCATGTGTTCAAACCAACTTCATTTAATATGGATGCTAGTTGCATTAGCTCAATCAACAGCATATTGCCATGTCATGATCATGCATCATATTGTAGCATTGCATTGATTGTGTTCTTTCTCAGTTGCCGGTATTTGTCCCCTCTCGATAGACGTGGTTCCGACGACGAGTTCGATGACACCGATGAAGAACTATAATATCTTCAGAAGTGCCAGGCAAGCAAAACCCCCTTGTTCACTCCGATAAAATCCCACTCTCTCGCTCCTACTCTCTTTTACTGCATTAGGACAACAACGATTCATCTGTTACTTGCTGCGGTAGCTGAACCCCTTTATCCTTTGCATGACCTGTCATTCCACAGTAAATAGATGAAACCCACTAGCATGAGTAGGAGTTGTTTGAGCCCTGATGTGCCTACTCATTCATGCTTGTTTGTCATGCCTCTTCGCTTAGAGTTGAGTCGGGACTAATTCATCGAGGATGAATCGAGGTGTGTGAACATGTCCTCTTGTGTGTGAGCTAAGTGTGTGAACACGATTTGGTAAAGGTATCGGTGAGAGGCCATGTAGGAGTACATGGTGGGTTGTCTCATTGAAGCCGTCCTTAGGAACTGAGTTACGTGTTTGTGATCCATGATTCAGCTACTACCATGCATTGGGCCTGAAATATGACCCCGCCGACTTCTTATTCACCCTAGTCCTCTGTCCGGGAGTTGCAAGTAGTTTCGGTGTTTGTAGCCTCTTGGAGGCCGTGGACAGCGACCGTAGGGGTGGGCTGTGATCACGGTAGGTACGTGGCACGGTGTCCGGATGCCCGTTTGGTATCTCGAAACCTGTTCACATCGTTTGAGCTATGAGCGAAACTTGGCCGAACTCCTCATGGATGGAACCCAAATAGGCGATAAACTGAACTAGAGACTTGAGTGTCTAGGTAGGTCGTGGTCTACACCCGTCGGCTTTAAGCTTGAAGTCTGTCGAGCACATGTCGGTGTGCGGGCGCTAAGTGGTGGAAACATGTATGAAGAAGTACACCCTGCAGGTTAATATGATCTATTGAATAGCCGTGTCCGCGGTAAAGGACTTCAGGTTGCTTATAACAGTTCATAGACAAGTGAAAGTGGATACTCTAAAATACGCAAGATAAGTGTGAGTGCTATGGATGGCGTTCTCGTGAGGGAGGCGGAGCGGATCCATAGTGGTGTATTGATATGGTGAATTTGTGGACTCGTGTGCATCACCTCAAAAGAGTTACTTGCGATGTAGTTTAGGATAGCCACCGAGTCAAAGCTGGCTTCTTCTTTGTTAAACTCCACCATCCCTTTGTTGATAATGATGCATATGTAGCTAGTTACGATGTAAGTCTTCTTTGGGTACATTTGTACTCACGTTTGCCTATTTTATATTTTTGCGAGAGACTTGGTCTCGCTAGTAGTTCCACGTGGACTTGACGTTTAGCTTGATACCTCAGCTACGATCTTGTGCCCTCGGCGAGATCTGGTAGATAGTTAGGCTTCTAAGCCTTTTTCATTTGTAGATGTCGTACTTTCGGACATATTAGCTTCGCTTGTGCTTTGATTTGTATGCTCAATGTTGGGTCATGAGACCCTGTTTGTAATATCTCGCTCCTCGGGCCTATTGAATAAATACTTGAGTCGTAGAGTCATGTTGTGATGCCATGTTGTATTTGCACATATCGAGCATATTGTGTGTATGTGATTGAAATGCTTGGTATGTGTGGGATCGACTATCTAGTTGTTTATCTTTAGTAGCCTCTCTTACGGAAATGTCTCCTAGTGTTTCCATTTGAGCCATGGTAGCTTGCTCTTGCTCCGGAACACTTAGGCTGGCCGGCATGTGTCCTTCTTCGTTCTGTGTGCATCGCCGGAAATGTCACGCGATGAGTACCGGAGTCTGTTAGCCCGCTCTGCCCGGTTCACGAGTCTGCTAGCCCAATGCTACTGCCGGAACTTACTCGTGATGACCGACACGTTCGATCTTTGGGTCATGGATGCTGTCCTGTAAGTCCGTGCCACTTTGGGTTTACGACTAGCCATGTCGGCCGGGCTCCTTATCATATGGATGCTAGCGACACTATCATATCGTGTGCCAAAAGGCGTAAACGGTCCCGGCAAAGGTAAGGCGACACCGGTGGGAATACCGTGCGTGAGGCCGCAAAGTGATATGAGGTGTTACAGGCTAGATCGATGTGACATTGAGTCGGGGTCCTGACATGCAGTGCTCGCCAGCGATTGAAAAGATCATTGGAAATATGTTTTCTGGATTTCCTGTCCATAACAACGACCGGGGAGGAATAGAAGGGCTAGGTAAAACCCTAACACTGGATGACTCTAAAATGTCTTAGATCCCTCCTGAGAGGGCCCTAGCTCAGCTTATATACCTAATCAAGCTAGGGTTACAAGGCTTCGGTCCGGCTTGTGCCACCGTGTAAGACGAGACCATGCCGTGTGCTAGTGGATCACTCGTTGCCTTGCCTTCCAACTTGATGAGGCATCTGGCCTGCATCTGGACCCGAGTGGCTGGCTCGACAGACGCATGTTGAAATATATTGTCCACCTCTTTCCCTCGGTCTAGACTTTTGGCTGAGGCGCCTGAGTGTCATATGATCACCACAAAGATCTTATGACACAAGTGACCGTACTCATTCCTTGACACTAGAGCAAAATGTTTCCTCAATTATATTATCCACATGTTTCCTTGACTTGAATATTGTTGTTTACTGGCTTAAATTTTTCCTGTTAGTTTTGAAGAAATAATCGTGCTGCCATGATTTTGATGAAATTTAAGCAAACCGATTCCAACTTGTAAGCCGAGTCGGCTACGTGTCTCCTCGCGCAAGAGGGTCTCGATGGAGTCAAACCGGATGGGAAGAGGTGGGAGTTGAACAAACAAACCACTCCCTCCTCCCCCCCAAAGCACCCCACCCATTTTCAATTCAAAAAATAAACAAGTTTTGTAATCTTTAAAGAAAAAAGCGACAAAAATTCACTGGAACAAACAAACCATCTTTTTCATTAAAAAAAATCATTTTTTCAGTTCAAAAAATAAACCGGTTTTCTAAGCTTTAAAGAAAATTAATGCAACAAAAATTCGCTGGAACAATTCTAGAAAGAAGAAAGGGACAAAGAGAAATAGTAGACCAAAAGAATAGGAAATAAACAGAAAATAAAAACAAACAAAACAGAGTAAAAAAAATTAACATAACAAAAGTAACAGGTAAACAGCGAACCAACCTGTGGTTGGATGATTAGAGAGACTGTGGTATCCCCAGCCCACGAGGGTTCAAATCATGGTGCTTGCATTTATTTCTAGATTTATTTTTGGATTTTCGGCGATGCGCATTCACTGGGAGGAGACGTTCCTGTCGACGACGAGGTGCCTACGGTGAATTCGTAAATTTCAAGATGAAATGTCGGCTCAGTCTTTTGAAGGTGTTCATAGGGGTAAGGTGTGTGTGTGTTGTGTGTTTTATAGGGGTGAGTGTATGAGCGTGTATATAGGCGCTTGTGTCTGTACTGTGTTAAAAAAAATACTCCCTTCGTCCCAAAATAAGTGTCTCAACTTTGTACTAGCTATAATATAAATTTATACTAAATTTAAGACATTTATTCTGGGACGGAGGGAGTAACAGGTAGACCATAAGAACCTTCTAAAAGGTCTCCAAAATTCGGCGTGACACGCTGTCGGAAGAACGCCCCACCGCAGCACCCCGATAAATGGGCTAGGCCCAGTACAGGATAGAGCATGCGCATGGCCGCGTACCAGGTAATTACGTATTATTATTATTTTTGTCTAAAAGGAAAAATGTAGTATTCTTTTTTCCCTCACGTAGTACTGTTTTTTCTTTCGTTTATTTATTTTAATTATATTCATAATATATATACTTGCCTTTTGATTTCTAACAACTTCCACTACTCATTAAAAATGTTCATGAAATGCAACATTTTGTTCGCACATTTTTTAGAAATATTCATAACATATGAGAATGTAATTGTGTTATTCATATGTTCATAAACACTTCAGAATGTTTGCATGTTTTAAAAAAATTGTTCAACGTGTATGTTTACAATATGTTCACTCTGTATTTGAAATAATATTCGACGTGCATTTTACAATTATTCAAGATGTATTTCAGTAAATGTTCACTCTGTATTTTTTTACGATAGCCGATAGAAAACCAATAGAGAAACACATAGAAAAACGGTCTGTAACGGTTCATAGAACATTTCAAAACCATGCTACTGGGCTGGCCCACTAAGGCGAACACTTAAGGTGACCGTTGCTATGGTCTCGCAGTAGGCTAGACCTAATATTTGCGGTTTTCCTATTCGTGATCCCTTCCCTTGTTTGTGTAGTGTGCTGCTAGCCGTCGCCCGAGCCAGCCTGCCCCGTGGTCTGTTCATCTCCGTTGGATTGAAATCACCCCCGGTCACAACATCCCACCTATTATTCTGGGCCGCAAACTATGCTACTATCCGCTTTGTGTCGCAATATAGTTGCGACGCAACGCCCATGCCATGGGACATCCTAGGTGCCAAATAGTGCTTTACCGGTCCATGGCACTCAGATGGGAAGAATAACAAGCCAACCCAACTATGAGAATTAGCTGAGTTTTTTGGTTTGGTTATATGGTTTACTTTCTAGAAAGTTCCCTTGTTTTTTGGGGTTGGTTTTCTATGTTATGTCTGATTTAGCTTGATTTTTTTACAAATGCTTGAATTTTATTTTTCAAATTAGTGAACATTTTTATAACAATCATGAATTTTCTATATTCACAAAAATCATTTCAAATTCATGCACCTTTTCAAATCCCCATATTTATTTTACAATTCTTGCCTTTAAAATTCATGAACATTTTTCAAATATGGAAAAAAATTCAATTCTTAAAATTTTAATCCATGCATTTTAAATTCATGATTTTGTTTCAAAATTTGATTTTATAATTTATGAACTATTCTTAAATCCGTGATCCTTTTTAAAATTCATGAATATTTTTGGATCTCACACTGTTTTTCAATTTTTGAAAAAGTACTGATTTTCTTAACCAGCAAAGTAGCAACAACAAAAAATGAGTAGAAAAAATATGAGTGATGTCAACGGGTGAGTGAACGAGAAAAGTGATGAATGGACAGGCCATTGTGCTACGACCCACGATGTAGTGAGTGTGAGCTTTGTAATGCCTATTAGAGCTAGCAGTTCCTATTTGTCGTGTGGGTCGATGGATATCGACGAAATGCACCGCCCGAAGTGTACACATGGTACATGGACCGAACAATTATAGCTTTTGTGTTTTTTTCCAACCAATTTTGGGAAGTTTTTCGAACCTTTCCCAAACCAATCTTTTCTTCTTATGTGTTTCTTCTTGCCATATCTGTCTTTAGTTTTTTCTTTTTTTTTTGTGAAAATATTATGTGTTTCACTCTCTTTTTTCTCTCCTTTTTTCATTTTCCCATTTTAAAATTGGAGATCATTTTTTGAATTTCACAAAAAATTGAATTCATGAACATTTTGTGAAATTTACAAACATTTTTTGAATTCATGATTTTTTGAATGGTTGAATATTTGAATCGAATAATTTTGTTTGAAATTTTTCAACAAGTTAGATTTGTTGAAATTAAGAATAATTTTCGAAATTCATGAATATATTTTCAATTCACGAATATTATTGAACACTTTTGAAATTTAGAACATCATTACAAAATCTTATGCATCTATGAAAATTTGTGAACATTTTTAAAATCCAAAATATTTTTCGAATTCCTGAACATTTTTCAATATTCGAGTATTCTTTTGAAGATTTTAACTTTTTTTTTTGAAATTCAGAACTCTTTTTGAAACCCCATACAATTCATTAAAACGAAAATTTGAAAATTAAGAACAAAGTATAAAACTGAGACGAAAAGAATAAAGAAAAACAGGGACTCCGCGCCGCGCACATGCGCCGGCCCAAAATTGTTCGTTGGCAGCGTGGTGCGCGTTAGCTCACTTTCCTCGGCATGGGTGAGGAGATAGGAGCTGTCATTCGAGGTATGTCCTATTTGACGGGTATATCCCCAAATATAGTAAGATTCGTAAAATGCACACGCCCCTTATAGCTACTACGCCGATCCATGTAAGATGGCACTTTTGAACTCCCTTCTCAGCCTGTTTTGTGAACATTCTGAAATGTTTTGCTCGTGGTTTTCTCTTTTTTTTTGTATTCTTTCTTCATGTTCTTTTTCCTCTTGTTATTTTTTTCATCACAAGTTTTGCATGGTTTCCTTTTCCTTTTTATTTCTCCTTTTTTGTTATTTGCAAATGCATGAACCTTTTCAAATTCTTGAATTTTTTCTAATTTATGAACTTCTTTCAATTTTTTTAAAAATTCCTACCCATAAATTTTTCCAAATTCGTGAACCTTTTCAAATCTGTGAACTTTTTTCGAGTTCATGCTTCTAATTTTTAAAATTTTCGAAATTTTTGAATTTTATGAAATTACCAGATTCATGTTTTTTGCTAAAGTCAACTGTCAACGGCGAACTGGTCAGCCAATCAACAATATATATGTCAACCGGTCAACTATTGGTCGATCAACTGAGCAAACGAAATGAGGCGATTGAGCGAGCACTTGGTTCTTTGGCCGGCCCATACATGAGAGGCATCCGAGCGCCAATAATGCTAACCGATGCTAAACACGCAAAATAGGAGGTTTCCATCTTTATCTCGCCCAGCGCGAGGCCGAATGACCGCTCGCCTCAAGGGGGCATTGTAGTGTTTGGCCCAGTTGGGAGCAATTGCTTTGCTTGCTTCGTTTGTTCCTTTTATTGGTTTTTTTGTCTCCGTTTTCTTTTCTTTTTTCTTTTTATATATACTGCGTAATGTTCTACTATAGTATATATTTTGGAAATTACTTTACTTCAATGTTGAAATATTCACTGCACATCACAAAATGATGTATCATTCAAAAAAAGGTCATCGCATTATTGACAAATGTTTCCTGTTCAAAACATGTTCATGATGTGTAAAACAATTGCTTGCACGAGCTTTAATAAATGCTCATACCATTCCAAAAAAGTTTCACATGTATAAAAAATTTCTTAAAGATGTATTTGAAAAAACTGTTGATTATGTATTTTTAAAAAAGTGCAACATGTATAAAACAATGTTCAACATGTATATGTTGAAAATTTGCAAAGTGCATTCAGAAAATGTTCAATATGTATTAAAAAATGTTCATCTTACATTTAAATAGAAATTCAAAGTGTATCTGAAAAATGTTTAACATGTTCAAAGCTGGTCAAGGCATGTTAAGAAAAATGTTCAAATCTATTTGAAGCATTTGGCAAGTATTCAAAAAATATATTCAAATATATATTTGAAACAATGTTCATCATGCATTTTAAAAATATTAAACCAGTATAAAAAACTATGCAACATGTATACAGAAAATGTACAAGGTGTAGTAAAAAATTCGACATGTATTTAAAAAGGATAACAGAAGAGAAAAATAAAAATAAAAAACCAAAAGAAAAACAATCCACTACCGTAAAGAAAACACATAATATTTCACGTGGAACCTTCCCAAAACCGTCCCAACCCGATGAGAGACTCTATGAGCTGATGCAAAACCACTTGCTCAACGCATTATATTGGGCCGACCCATCGTAACAATCACATATTGTGAGTTGGTACTTAATATCATAGTAGCTGACATAGCTTTGACAACGCTGGTTTTGCGACTGGCACTTAACGCGTCAAATAAGAGGCCCCCTTGCTAGGCCATCTCGCGCCACAGTCGAGGGTAGAGTTGCGAGCCGTTAATCACGTATTTGTTGCCATGCCTCCGAACAATGATTTTGATGGGCCGCTCGCTCTGCGGAGAAGTGTGTGGAGTCCCCAAATGGCAATCCCAGACCGCCGCAATTTTTTCATTTTTTTATTTTTTTAATTTACAAACGTATTTTTTACAAATTCAGGAACATTTTAAAAATTGTAAACAATTTGCAAATTTGCGGATATTTTCGGAAACCCATTCATTTTTATAATTGAAGAACTATTCTTAGTTGGGAAACATCTTTTGAAATTTGGACACAATTTCTGGAATTCATGAACATTTTTTGAATTTACGAATATTTATTTTGAATAAACGATTATAATTGGTGGGCTATCTGAAGCTTTGGCTGGTCGCACCAATTCGTTCGCTCGCACACTCACGCAGAGGCAGCCACGTGCAGAGCTGGATCCACGCACCGCCCATGTGTCTTCCCCATCCTTATCTCCTCACGTGTCTTTCAACACACCATTTATTTTTCTACACGACGGCCTCCCACAAGTCGTTTTCTACCTCTCTTTCTCCACCTCCCTCCCCGTGCATGAGATCCATCGTGCTGTTGTCCCACCATTTCTCATCCCTCAACGCCGACGAGGTCTCCAGCAGTGTCACGGACCACCGAGTTGCTGGGACCGCAGAGGCGCCCATGCTGCGATGCGTGACGAGAGGTGCTGGAACTCCAGCAGACATGCTGCGATAGCTTCTCCGGTGATGGGAGCGGAGTCAACCAAAGTTGCAACTGGCTGGAACCAACGAGTTTGTGGTGCTGGAAACAACAAGTTGCGGTGTTAGATGTTTGTGTTGCTTGAACCATGCGCCACAAATGTTGGAACCGGCATGGCGGCACGGGGAGATGATGAGACGACGATGCTGTAACCAACACCAATTTTTGCTGCAACATCCGGTGAAGGGGCTAGAACTACAGCAGACGGTGCCGCGACCAGTAGGGGGCCCAAATTTTCTTTGTTGTGACCGGCTTCTACCGGAGCTGGAACATGCAATTTTTTTTTGCTAGAACCGACTTTCACCAGAGCTGTAACCGGCATTTTCTATTGCTCAATTTGTCGCGCACAAAGCTACAACTTCCTGCATAGGAAGCTACAACCATTGTGGCAGAACATGGAACCGTTGTACGTAGATGCTACAATCTTGACATAATTTTGCTGGTGTGGCACGATACAATGATGGTTTGAGATGTTGGAACCGTTGTGCTGGATGCTACGATCAAAACATTTTTTACTGGAGGCTACGGTATGCTACAACCATGGATACGAGGGGGAGCACGTGATATGGGGGGGGGAGTTGGGTATGCTGCAGTGATGACCGGGAGTGAGGGCATGCTGTGCGAGGTGATTTTTGCTGCAAGGTCACATCTGACCTCTCTGACTTGACGATGAGTTTGACCCGCGGCGAGATGATACCCGATGGCGAGGGGAGCAAGCTGTTCGACAACAAGGTCAATGGTGCTTGTCCATGGAGGGGTCAGTGGCGCTTGATTCGCCACGCTCTTGTCTGTGCGGGCTCGCGTGATTTGGGGGCAATGTTGTCAGTGTGGGACGGAAGCGGAGCCTTATTCGGTGGCTAGGAATTGCTGTATCTGGCGGCTAGGATGTGAACGACCGAATGAATGTTTGGGCCGGCTCGCGGCTGGTTTGCGCCTAGCGCTGGCCTTGTTGAATTGATGAACATTTTTTGAAATTTGGGAAGAATTTTTCAAAATTCACAATATTTTTCGATTTTTCTGAATATTTCAAAATTTTCATTAACATTTTTTGAATGCGCAAACATTTTTTTCCAAAATTATGAACATTTATTCATTTTCCAAACATTTTTTTCAAAATCATGAATAATTATTGAATAAGCGAACTTTTTTTAATCCACAAACATTTTATGATTCCATTCTTATCAAATTTTTTAGGCATGCAAATCCAACAATTTTCATGGCAAATTAGGTTCGTCAATTATGGCAAGTTTAGCCGACGAGCATGGTAATTTCGTCTCATTTCATTTCATTTTTTCCCCAGAAAATTATCGTACTTCCAAACTAAATTTGCCATCTTCGTGCAAATATAAATTGCCATAAAAACGCTCGATGCCATGCCTAAAAAAAATTAGCATTTCCGAAAAATAAACACGGATTCAGGATGGATTCCGCGGGGTGGAGCTAGCGTAGGAGAGGGATCTCCCAGGCTTGGAGCTTTCCATCGTTATCCACAAGCAAGCATCTCCATCTCCGTCGCTGCTTCTTTCTTTCCGCTTGCCCCCATTTCCGGAAAGAAAGCAGGCGAAGGTGGCGAACAAGATGCATGTCGCGTCAGATCGCAAGTCAAAAGGACACCACCATGTAATTGAATCCTCCTGCTACCGAGCTACAGTGTTACGCGCAGTGCTAGCAAATTATTGTCCGCGCCACCAAAACAGAGTCTATCTAATCTGCCCGGGCCAAAACTTCAGGCTTCGTGTAGAGTACACTACAACTGTAGAAACAGCGAGTTTTGCTCGGCTTAAACCACATTTAACCGGAGCTAGTAACTTCTGACCAAGCCCAGCTCCTATGTTTTACTTCAACGCTGCATGGATGTGCGAGCGTGGCCGGCCTCCGTCCAGTCCAGCTATACCTAATGCACGGCGGGCCGCCGCGTACGTACGTACGTACGCGACGGGCCAACGAACGCCGGGGCCGGCCACGGCGGGAGGAGAGCGACGGCTGTCGGATTCGTCAAGAACCGTAGGCGCACTAGCCACGAAAGTTGTTGCGCCGGGCCAATGGTTTAGCTGCAAAAGGAGGAGGGAGAAGAAAGAAGAGGCGGATGGAGGCCTGCATGATGAACTGTCTCCACCAGCCAGTAGGCGCGCGATTGCCTGCACTGCATTATGTGACGCACCAAAATATGTGGTGTGTCAGCTTGCGGATTAACGTACACGGTACACCCATGAAAACGATGTGCGCATCATGAATTAGTTTAGCACCAAAACGATGCTGTCGACCACCAGCTAAGCCTCTCGGCATGCAGTTGAAGATACGCTCCATATGGATATGGTTTTCTCTTTACCAAGATATAGGCTCCAGAATCCGGATGTGCCTATGGAGCATTATCCATGCCTTGGGCCACGCATGTGGCAGCGGCACCTTCCGAATTGTACATTTTGTCTTAGTGTTTTGGACCAGTTGGAGGTTTGGGACCAGGGTGCTCCTATTCATTCGTATGGCAGAGTCCATGCCTGCAATGCCAACCTACCTTGGATGTACTGTTGAAAACACCGACAACTGTCGGCCGAGCGTCGCTAGAGTAATAACATCCTCGCCACCTCTAAACTACTCCGTTTGTAAAGAAATATAAAAGTGTTTAGATCACTACTTTAATGATCTAAACGCTCTTATATTTTTTACGGGAGTTGTCCCTAGGGCGGCTCGGGGGAACCCTAGTGCGTTGCCGCCGTCTCCCTCTACAGCACGCCCTCCTCCCGCCGCCGCCGGATGAGTCCGCCGGGCGAAGCCCGCGCCGGAGGACGGTGGTGGCGGGGATCTCCGCGCGCGCGACGACCTCGATTGCAGGCGTGAGCCTATGGTGGTGGGAGACTCGTCCTCGGCGTCTCCAGCCGGCGTGGCAACTGCCCGACGCGGCGTCCTCGTCCTCTCGCGGGTGATGTGCTGCCAGCTACTCGTGGCTGCCTCGACGCGACAGCGTCCCGAGGTTTCAGATCTAGCCGTGGCGGGCTTGGCCGATCTGGCCCGTCAGCTTCGATCGATAGTGAGGTTGGTGGTCGTGCGTGGTGGTGGCGCCGCCGCCGCGCAGGAGGTGCTTGGGCCAATGGGTTCGCATGCTGGCGTCGCTGGGGTTCCCCCATCCTCGTCCAGCAGCGTGAGGGTGCGGATGTAGGGTTGCTTCGGGCGAAAGCCGACGGCGCGACGTCTGCGGATGTCGCTCTCCTCCCGAGGGGCATCGTGGAGCTCTCCAACCTTCTCCGCTCTCGGGTCACTTTCTTCGGGTGAAAGCCTAGGACCTGCGGTGCAGGGCCAGATGTAGGATCGAAAGTATGTCTAGAGGGGGGGGGGGGTGATTAGACTACTTGACAATATAAAAGTTTAGCCTTTTGATTAAGACAAGTTTTTGGCAAGTTTACAATGATGATCAAGTCAAGTATCATCCTACACATGCAATTCTAGAGTATTTGCAGCGGAAAGTAAATTGCACATGTAGTAAAGAGAGGTGGAGAAGAGCAAACACAATTTGGAGACACGGAGATTTTTTCTCGTGGTTCCGATAGGTGGTGCTATCGTCAATCCACGTTGATGGAGACTTCAACCCACGGAGGGTAACGGCTGCGAGAGTCCACGGAGGGCTCCATCCACGAAGGGTCCACGAAGAAGCAACCTTGTCTATGCCATCATGGCATACGCCCACGGAGGACTAGCCTTACTCGGGGTAGATCTTCACGAAGTAGGCGATCTCCTTGCCCTTACAAACTTCTTGGTTCAACTCCACATCTTGACGGAGGCTCCCAAGCGACACCTAACCAATCTAGGAGGCACCACCTCCAAAAGGTAATAGATGGTGTTGGTGATGATGAACTCCTTGCTCTTGTGCTTCAAATGATAATCTCCCCAACACTCAACTCTCCTCACTGATTTGGCTGTGGTGGAAGAAAGGATTGAGTGGAAAGCAACTTGGGAAGGCTAGAAATCAAGTTTCATATGGTGGGAGTGGAGCAACTTGATCTCAACACAAGGGTAGGTAGTTTTCTTCTCGAAATGTAAGGTAGGAGTGGTAGTTCTTTACGATGGCTCTCTCCACGAATGAAGAGGGGTGGAGGGTATTTATAGCCTCCACACAAAATCCAACCGTTACACACATTTGACCAATCTCGGTCGGACGAAGTTGACAACTCGGTGAGACCGAAAGTTCAAATCTTGTGAGCGTTGGGATTTTCGATGGGACCGAAAATACAATCTCGGTGAGTCCGATTCTTCCAAAGACTAGGGTTTGCCAATCTCGGTGGGACCGACTTTATCATCTCGGTGACACCGATTTGATGACGAAGATTCTGAAGCTTGGCAACACTAGTTTCGGTGAGACCGAGTTTGGAATCGGAAAATCCGAAATTTCTAGGGTTTGGGTATATGGTGAGGTGGTTCATCTCGGTGTGGTGAGTTTATGGAATCGGTGGGACCGAGATTACTTATGAGTGTATATTGGAATGAAAGATTGCTGATGGTTTGGGAGATAGATCACTAAGCACTTTGAGCAACGGATCATTATCATAACCTCATCCCTTTTAATAGTATTGGCTTTCCTATAGACTCAATGTGATCTTGGATCACTAAACCAAAAATGGAGTCTTGAGCTTTTGCCAATGCTTGCCTTAGCATTTTGAGGGTCCACTTCTTGGTCATTGCCATACCCATATCACTGAACTTTCTGAAATGATTCTCAAGAAGTTATTAGTTCAATGATATATATGTTGTTATTAATTACCAAAACCACCCGGGGATTAGTTGCACTTTCACCAGACGATGGCATGACGTCACTTCCCCACTTGAGGGTGTCGTCTTGAAGATTGTGATTCCTTGCGTGCTTTCCCGGGGCTGGACTTGCACGGCATCGCGACAGGTGGCCGACGATGCGCCCAGAGCTGGAGCGGTGTTTCCTCCTCCGCATCGAAGACGACAGATCTCAGTGGTGTGGCGCAGTGGAGTCTTGGTGTTTGATGCGTGTATATGGACTCGCGCAGGAGGTTGGAGCTATCTGGCGTCATGGTGACGTCGATGGTAGGCCTCGCAAGGTCGATGCGTCGGCAAGTGCTCTGAAGATGGATCGGTGGAAGACGACGATGGCGGCCTTTGAGAGTGTGCCAGACCGGTGTGTGTGTAACGCCCCGGTTCTGATGCGCCAGGTGTCCGCTAGTTATTCGCCATCGTTGCCATGTCAGCTGCTTGCGTGTTGCATTTTGCCATGTCATCATCTGCTTTGTGTCATCATGTGCATCTCATTTTGCATACGTGTTCGTCTCATGCATCCGAGCATTTTC
Source organism: Aegilops speltoides (assembly GCA_021437245.1). NCBI lineage: Eukaryota > Viridiplantae > Streptophyta > Magnoliopsida > Poales > Poaceae > Aegilops > Aegilops speltoides. Next base: position 171,057,253 of record CM038146.1, read on the forward strand.
CCCGTTGTCCGTTTTGCAATCCGACACTCGTATGTCATCCGGCGTCCCCATCTTGTCTCTTTTCGTGAGCGGGTGTTAAACTTGCTCGGAATGGACCGATATTTGCTAGCGGCCTTGGTACACCACCTGTAGACCGCCTGTCAAGTTTCGTGCCATTTGGAGTCCGTTTGATACTCCAACGGTTAACCGGGTAACCGCAAAGGCCTCTTTTGTGTGCAGCCTAACACCCCTTCAAAGTGGCCCAATTACCCATCCAAACCCCCTCCATGCTCTTGGTCGTTCGATCACTATCGCGTGGCCGAAAACCACTCCCTATTTGGAGTCTCCTAGCTCCCTCTACCTATAAATATGTACCTTCCCCGTCCAAATCGCAGTCCAAACCCTAGCTAAGTCCCACGCCGCCACCGGACATGTCCGTCGCCCGCCAGACATCCCGCCCCGCGCAAGTGAGGCGCCGCCACGTGTCCCGCAGCCGCCTCCCACCGCCGCGCCCGCTAGGCCCTCGGGAGCCCGCCCGAGCCGGTCGGGCCGAGCTCCCGACGCGCCGCCGCCGCTTCGCCAGGGCGAGGCCAGCGCCACTGTCGCCGCCGCGCCATCTGTCGCCGCTCGCCGCCCGGTTCCTCCCGCCGCCCGGCCGCCTCCATCCATCGCGCCCGCGCTTCGCTGGTCGCCGCCGCGCCCTCCTCGCGCCGCCTCCGCCGAACTCCGCCATCATGCCGCGCCTCCTCGCCTTCTGCCGCCGCACGTCTCCGGTCACCCTCGTCAGAGGCCCTCCCCCGCCGCCTGGATCTGGTCAGGTGGACCAGATCCACCACCTCCTCCAACCAAACGGGCGCCTCCCCCCTGAACCTCGCCATCCCGCCTCACGTCGTCCCGTTTTCGTCGGTATAAAATTCCACCAAGTCCCTTAATCCTTGCATTTTCATGCCCTGTTCATCATGCCATAACTCCATGTGCGCTGCTCCATTTCATGCATATTATATATCAAAATGTTCATCAGGTTATGTTCTTCGGTTCATTCCATTGTGCCATGCTTGTTTGAGTTCATCTTGATGCCCTAATCATCGTTGTAAGAGTGCTATATGATGTTAACTGCTGTCTGTTAACAGAACTTGCTGTTTTGTCTTTTTCATTGTATTTTGTGTGTGCATCCTATGAGCTTGATATATACATGAGTTTTGAGCTACAACATGTCATCTTTACAATGGTGCAATCCATGTATTTTTGTGGGTCTTGTAATGAGTGCATCGAGCTCGTGAAGTAGGGTACTTGCAGTTTCTGTTTGCTAGGCTGAATCTGCTATAACATGATGCTATGTGAACCTGCTGCTACAAGTCATTCTATGCATAATATGGAGATGTTAACTAAGGATGTTTTGTTACACCTGTCATGCTCTATCCATCAATGCTCCTGGTTGCATTTATAGCCTGATTTAGCTTGTTGTTATCTTGCTCTCAAATTGCTAAATAATTTTCCTGTCAGCCTGTTAACATTAAGTTCAGTTTTGTCATGTGCTTTGCTAGTTATCCATGTGCCCTATCGACTTGCTCTTGCAATGCTTTACTTAATAAACATGTCTTATTACTGTTGGTCACCTTGCCATGCCATGTATTACTCTGTGGTGAGTGGTACAAGCTCACCAATATGCTTACTTATTGTTGTTCCTGCCATGTCTGAATCTGTTATATCATTTGCCATGTTTGCATGGATCCTACCATGTTTTCTGTTGATCTTTAGAATTAGTTCAGTAAGGGAGTTTTGTTCTTTGTCTTTAGTATTAACATGCCAGGCCTTTGTTTGCCATGTTAAGTTTCTGTAGCATGTTGTTTGATAGATCTAAACATTGCACCCTGATGTTATTTCTGCTAAGTCTGTAAACTGTTATTATTTGCAATCTTGCCATGTCCTTTTGAGCATGTTCTAGTGATTTCTGGAGATAGCTCAGTGTTTATATTATGTCATGCTTTACCTGCGCTTCATGTCCATGCTTTTTATTATCATGTTGAGGTGCTGTAGCTTATTGTTTTGATGCTTGCTAGATGCCTAGTTGCTGTTTTGGACAGCTTGTCCTTTAAACTTGTATAGAGTGTATGTGTTGAACCGTTGCTCCGTTTTGAGTGTGCTCTATATGAAACTTGCTTAGTTTTGCATGAAGTTTCATATTATCATGTTGCATCCATGTTTTAAGAGTGTTTGCTTGATGTTTGTATGCATTTTGCATCAATGTCATGTTAACTTGTTTTGCTCATATCTTCTAGGCCGTAGCCCCGAATTAAATGAACTTTATATATAACTTGACTAGAATCTCGTGTAGATCATCTTGGTGCATCTTAACTTTCTGTTTAACAACTTGAACATAAGGTTTATTCAGATCTGGACCAACTTTAAAACTTGCATATGAGGACTTACCGGAATTGTTATATGATGTTTCCGGCCTCATTTAAACTTGCCTTGATGTGTTGTTCTTGTATGCATCATCTCTTGCCATGAGTAGCTTCATGTAGTCTTGTCTTGCATCATACTTGGTTGAGCATCATGTCATGTATATGTGTGGTGTGTTTACCATGTTGTGTGCTTCTTCTCGATAGTTTCTATTTCGTTGCAATCGTGAGGATTGGTTCGTCTACGCTTGGTTCGTCTTCGTGGCTTCATCTTCTTCATGGACTCGTTCTTCTTCCTAGCGGGATTTCAGGCAAGATGACCGTCACCTTGGATCTCACCACTATCATTGCTATGCTAGTTGCTTCGTTCTATCGCTTTGCTGCGCTTCCTATCACTTGTTCTTCAAGCCTCCCAAATTGCCATGTCAGCCTCTTACCTTTTTCACCCTTCCTAGCAAACCGTTGTTTTGGCTATGTTACAGCTTTGCTCAGCCCCTCTTATAGCGTTGTTAGTTGCAGGTGAAGTTGAAGATTGCTCCATGATGGACAGGGTTATGTTGGGATATCACAATATCTCTTATTTAATTAATGCATCTATATACTTGGTAAAGGGTGGAAGACTCGGCCTTATGCTTGGTGTTTTGTTCCACTCTTGCCGCCCTAGTTTCCGTCATACCGGTGTTATGTTCCTTGATTTTGCGTTATTTACGCGGTTGGGTGATTTATGGGACCCCCTTGACAGTTCGCTTTGAATAAAACTCCTCCAGCAAGGCCCAACCTTGGTTTTACCATTTGCCTCACCACCACCTACTTTTCCCTTGGGAGTCGCTCTCTCGAGGGTCATCTTTATTTAGCCCCCCCCGGGGCCAGTGCTTCTCTAAGTGCTGGTCCGAACCGAGCAGCCTGCGGGGCCACCTCGGGGAAACTCGAGGACTGGTTTTACTCGTAGCTTGACTTATCCGGTGTTGCCCTGAGAACGAGTTATGTGCAGCTCCTATCGGGATTGTCGGCACATCGGGCGGCTTTGCTGGTCTTGTTTTACCATTGTCGAAATGTCTTGTAAACCGGGATTCCGAGACTTATCGGGTCTTCCTGGGAGAAGGAATATCCTTCGTTGAACGTGAGAGCTTGTGATGGGCTAAGTTGGGACACCCCTGCAGGGTATAAACTTTCGAGAGCCGTGCCCATGGTTACGTGGCAGATGGGAATTTGTTAATGTACGGTTGTAGATAACTTGACACTAGATACGAATTAAAACGCATCAACCGTGTGTGTAGCCGTGATGGTCTCTTTTCGGCGGAGTCCGGGAAGTGAACACGGTTTTGGGTTATGTTTGACGTAAGTAGGAGTTCAGGATCACCTCTTGATCATTGCTAGCTTCACGACCGTTCCGTTGCTTCTCTTCTCGCTCTTATTTGTGTATATTAGCCACCATATCATGCTTAGTCGCTGCTGCAACCTCACCACTTTACCCCTTCCTTTCCCATTAAGCTTTGCTAGTCTTGATACCCATGGTAATGGGATTGCTGAGTCCTCGTGGCTCACAGATTACTACAACAACAGTTGCAGGTACAGTTTATGCGATGATCTTGACGCGAGAGCGATGTTTACTTGTTTTGGAGTTCTTCTTCTTCTTCTTCTTCTTTGACCACCGGATAGGTTCCAGGTCGGCAACCTGGGCTAGCAGGGTGGATGTCGTTGAGTTTCTGTTTGTGTTCATCCGTAGTCGGATGTTGCTCTTATGTATTGTGATGTTGTATTCATGTGGAATTAGTTGCCTCTTGTATGTATCCCTATCTATTATGTAATGTTGATGTAATGATATCCACCTTGCAAAAGCGTCTTCAAGATGCGCTTCTATCCTTGGTGGGACCTTCGAGTTCCTTTAGGATAGGGTCGCATCTTGGGCGTGACAAGTTGGTATCAGAGCCTCGACCGACCATAGGAGCCCCCTTGATTGATCGTGTAGTTTGGCCGTTGTGGAGTCTAGAAGAAAACTGTTTTCGGAGTCTAGTTATATTGGAGAGTAGGAATTCTTTTTACTCCTCAGCCCCTTCGTCGCTCTGGTGAGGAATCTTGACGTAGGTGTTTTGAATTAGTCCTCTTCCCCTTCAAAATTTTCTTTAGGATGATGCAGTTGGTTTTTCGATCGTTGTTCCTCAGCTCTTTGCATCCGGTGCATTTCTCGTCAAGGCGGTTCGACCCTCTTTGGTTTTGCAAGTTCAATCCTCAGTTCCCTTTCAATGAAGTTGTTTCTCTTCCCTCAGTTGTCTTCTTTTCCCACCCGCCCACCCTTTTCTCCTCGGAGCCGGAGTCCGTAATCGAGTATCCATCCTACTCGTGCGAAGCCTTTGCATTCTTTCCTCAATCATTTCAACATGTGTTTTATCTTCAAGTTATTCTTTGGTTTCCCCGTCCAAGTTGCCTTTGTTTTCCCGCCCTCCCACCCTCTTCTTCCCGGAGCCTGAGTATGTTTCGAGCATCAATTTCATTCATGTGGAGCCTCTTCAGTCTTTCGTCAATTGTTTCAACCGGTGAATTCTCTTTTGTTTTACATTCTTCATCTCCTTTTCTTCTCCGGTGGACTCGGTCCAAGTTTTTTTCCGGGTTGATCATATTCTTTTCCTTGGATCAAGTGTTTCCTCTTGCTCGTTCGCCTCTCGCCAGTTTACCCTTTCGGAGTTTGGAAGACATCTCAGGAGATTCGTCTGTGTTCCAATTAATTCGAGGTTGTCACCTCATTCAAATATTTCAATTGTTCCGGTGCATCATCTATCTATTCAACATTCCTTTCCAACGGTGTTTTCTTTTAGTGGGCCCCAACCCACAGTTTTCTTTCCCAGGATCTTACCTGACTCTTCTAATTATTCTGGAGCCATTCCTAATTCTTTTCGAGTTTGACGTAAGTATGAATTTCATCAGTCAGATCTTTTCCAAGATCAATTTCAAATCATTTTCATTGTTGCCTCAACCTCTTCTCTTTTCGTTCCCCCGGAGTGCCTTATCAATTTTATCGGTGTTTCTCGTCGTAGTTTGAAGACCGAAGAAGAGTTTCTCTTAAATCTTGTTCGTTCTCTCGAAGTTTCGTGGTTCTAGCTTCATGTTATCCTCTCGAATTATTCCATTTGCCAGATATTCTTTTCTTACCCATCCGGAGTATGCCAGATGTTGTTTTCCTGTTTCTTTTCACCGCAGGCCATCATTCCAGAAGAATTCTTCGTCCTCACATTTCAGCTACCGTTATCCAATTATCCTGGTGCTTCATTCAAATGTTCTTCAATCAACTCGAGTTATTCCCGTTCCCTTGTATCTAAATCTCCTCTAGCATATTTGTTCTTCTAATTCTTCCCGGTGATTCATTCTCTTTCATCAGTCATTTTTGAATTCTTCCCGGTGGTTCATTCTCTTCCATCAGTCATTTTCGAATTCTTAAGGTGGTTCAATCAAGATTCTTTTTCCTTGATTATCATTTTAAGTCATTCGTTCTTTCTAATCCTACCAGTGGTTCATGAAGACTTTCTCAAGTTTTGTGCTATACCCCTTAATCCTTTTCAAGAAGAATAAGTAGTATGCAAAAATCCATTGCTTGTCATCAATTTAATTTGATGAAGGATAAGCATACAATAAATCTTATTCTTATTTCCTCAAAGTGAGTAATCCCTTCCTTCGGAGTTTGTTCTTGATGAATAAATTCTAGTTCCAAGTGTTTTCATATTTTCATTTCTGGTGTTCAAATTCCCTCGGCCATCTCGTCGGAACCTCCATCTAAATCATCGCAAGACTCATCTTATTCTTTCATCCTTCATTCCTATCGCATCATCCTTTTGTCACCGGAGTTCTTCACGGTGGTTCTTCATGATTTAATTCATTCTTCAAGAGTTCATCAAGATTTTGTTGGTGGAGTTCAAGTATCTTTCCTTCTTGCTTTTCGAAGTGCAATTAATTCTCCGTTTTCACCTGAAGTGAAGTTTTGCATTTTTTCATTCTTCTCAGCTATTCAAACTTTTGGTTGTGGTATAATTTCACCTCAAGTTTTGAGTTGTTTTTTATAAGTCCACAACAAGCTTATTCTTCCATTGTTGATTTTCTCAACAACTACGTAAAACCCTTCCTTCTAAGTTCTTTTCATTCCATTCTTTCAATTCTTCCGGTGGCATTGCGTTGTTCATCTCATCAAGTGCAATCTCATTGGGTGAAGTTCATGTTTTAATCCTTCCATTTTCAGTCGGAGTGTTGCCGAAATTCTTTTATTCATTCCTTTTCTATCTTGTTCTAGCCGGAGTGTTTTCAGAGTCTATCTGATTCCGTGAGCTTTCAATTCTCGTCATTCTCGTCGTTCCTCTCTTCTTCTCGAGTGCTCTCGATTCTTTGATTCTTCTCTTGAGTTCTTGTTTCACCTCATCCCTTTTCCCTTCCGTCTCGGTCCTAAGATCTCGGGACGAGATCTCTTGTTAGTGGAGGAGTTTTGTAACGCCCCGGTTCTGATGCGCCAGGTGTCCGCCAGTTATTCACCGTTGTTGCCATGTCAGCTGCTTGCATGTTGCATTTTGCCATGTCATCATCTGCTTTGTGTCATCATGTGCATCTCATTTTGCATACGTGTTTGTCTCATGCATCCGAGCATTTTCCCCGTTGTCCGTTTTGCAATCCGACACCCGTATGTCATCCGGCGTCCCCATCTTGTCTCTTTTCGTGAGCGGGTGTTAAACTTGCTCGGAACGGAACAAGATTTGCCAAGCGGCCTTGGTACACCACTAGTAGACCGTCTGTCAAGTTTCGTGCCATTTGGAGTCCGTTTGATACTCTAACGGTTAACGGGGTAACCGCAAAGGCCTCTTTTCTGTGCAGCCCAACACCCCTTCAAAGTGGCCCAATAACCTATCCAAACCCCCTCCATGCTCTTGGTCGTTCGATCACGATCGCGTGGCCGAAAATCGCTCCCCATTTGGAGTCTCCTAGCTCCCTCTACCTATAAATATGTACCTCCCCCGTCCAAATCGCAGTCCAAACCCTAGCTAAGTTCCCACGCCGCCACCGGACATGTCCGTCGCCCGCCAGACATCCCGCGCCGCTGCCCCGTGCCAGTGAGGCACTGCCATGTGTCCCGCAGCCGCCTTCCTCCGCCGCGGCCCGCCAGCCCACGGGAGCCCGCCTGGCCGGATCGGGCCCGAGCTCCCCCGCCGCCGCAGCTTCGCCCGCCGAGGGCCGCGCCCACTGCCGCCGTCGCCGCCAGTTCCTCCCGCTCCGCCCGGCCGCCTCCATCCACGCCGCCAGCTTGCGGTCGCTGCCGCGCTGCTGCCGCCGCCACCGCGCCTCCTCGGGCCGCCGCCTCCGTTGGGCTCCGCCACCGCGCCGCGCCTCCTCGCCTTACGCCGCCACATGTCTCCGGTCACCCTCGCCGGAGGCCCCCCCGCCGCCTGGATCTGGTCAGGTGGACCAGATCCACCACCTCCTCCAACCAAACGGGCGCCTCCCCCCTGAACCTCGCCATCCCGCCTCACTTCATCCCATTTTCGTCGGTATAAAATTCCATTGTCCCTTAATCCTTGCATTTTCATGACCTGTTCATCATGCCATAACTCCATGTGCTCTGCTCCGTTTCATGCATATTAAATATGGAAATGTTCATCAGGTTATGCTCTTCGGTTCATTCCATTGCGCCATGCTTTTTTGAGTTCATCTTGATGCCCTAATCATCGTTGTAAGAGTGCTATATGATGTTACCTGCTGTCTGTTAACAGAACTTGCTGTTTTGTCTTTTTCATTGCATTTTGTGTGTGCATCCTATGAGCTTGATGTCTACATAAGTTTTGAGCTACAGCACGCCATATTTACAGTGGTGCAATCCATGTATTTTTTGAGTCTTGTAAGGAGTGCATCGAGCTCGTGAAGTAGGGTACTTGCTGTTTCTGTTTTGCTAGGCCGAATCTGCTATAACATGATGCTATATAAACCTGCTGCGACAAGACATTCTATGCATAATCTGGAGATGTTCACTAAGGATGTTTTTTTATACATGTCATGCTCTATCCATCCTTGTCCCTGGTTGCATTTATAGCTTGCTGTAGCTTGTTGTTATCTTGCTGTCAAATTGCTAAATAATGTTGCTGTCAGCCTGTTAACATTAAGTTCAGTTTTGCCATGTGCTTTGTTAGTGATCCTTGTGCCCTATTGACTTGATCTTGCCATGCTTAGCTTCATAAACTTATCTTCTTACTGTTGGTCTCCTTGCCATGCCATGTATTACTCTGTGGTGAGTGATACAAGCTCACCAATATGCTTACTTATTATTGTTCCTGCCATGTCTGAATCTGTCATATCATTTGCCATGTTTGCATGGATCCTACCATGTTTTCTGTTGATCTTTAGAATTAGTTCAGTAAAGGAGTTTTGTTCTTTGTCTTTGGTATTAACATGCCATGCCTTTGTTTGCCATGTTAAGTTCCTGTAGCATGTTGTTTGATAGCTCTAAACATTGCAACCTGATGTTATTTCTGCTAAGTTTGTAAACTGTTATTATTTGCAATCTTGCCATGTACTTTTGAGCATGTTCTAGTGATTTCTGGAGATAGCTCAGTGTTTATATTTTGTCATGCTTTACCTGCACTTCATGACCATGCCTTTTGTTATCATGTTGAGATGCTGTAGCTTATTGTTTTAATACTTGCTAGATGCCTTGTTGCTGTTTTGGGCAGCTTGTCCTTTAAACTTGTATAGTGTATGTGTTGAACCGTTGCTCCATTTTGAGTGTGGTCTATGTGAAACTTGCTTAGTTTTGCATGAAGTTTCATATTATCATGTTGCATCCATGTTTTGAGAGTGTTTGCTTGATGTTTGTATGCATTTTGCATCAATGCCATGTTAACTTGTTTTGCTCATATCTTCTAGGCCGTAGCTCCGAATTAAATGAACTTTATATGTAACTTGACTAGAATCTCGTGTAGATCATCTTGGTGCAACTTAACTTGCCGTGTAACAATTTGAACATAAGGTTTATTCATATCTGGACCAACTTTGAAACTTGCATATGAGGACATACCGGAATTGTTATATGCTGTTTCCGGCCTCATTTAAACTTGCCTTGATGTGTTGTTCTTGTATGCATCATCTCTTGCCATGAGTAGCTTCATGTAGTCTTGTCTTGCATCATACTTGGTTGAGCATCATGTCATGTATATGTGTGGTGTGTTTACCATGTTGTGTGCTTCTTCTCGATAGTTCCTGTTTCGTTGCGATCGTGAGGATTGGTTCGTCTACGCTTGGTTCGTCTTCGTGGCTTCATCTTCTTCATGGACTCGTTCATCTTCCTAGCGGGATTTCAGGCAAGATGAACGTCACCTTGGATCTCACTTCTATCATTGCTATGCTAGTTGCTTCGTTCTATCGCTTTGTTGCGCTTCCTATCACTTGTTCTTCAAGCCTCCCAAATTGCCATGTCAGCCTCTAACCTTTTTCACCCTTCCTGGCAAACCATTGTTTCGGCTATGTTACCGCTTTGTTCAGCCCCTCTTATAGCGTTGTTAGTTGCAGGTGAAGTTGAAGATTGCTCCATGATGGACAAGGTTATGTTGGGATATCACAATATCTCTTATTTAATTAATGCATCTATATACTTGGTAAAGGGTGGAAGACTCGGCCTTTTGCCTGGTGTTTTGTTCCACTCTTGCCGCCCTAGTTTACGTCATACCGGTGTTATGTTCCTTGATTTTGCGTTCTTTACGCGGTTGGGTGATTTATGGGACCCCCTGGACAGTTCGCTTTGAATAAAACTCCTCCAGCAAGGCCCAACCTTGGTTTTACCATTTGCCTCTCCACCACCTACTTTTCCCTTGGAAGTCGATCTCTCGAGGGTCATCTTTATTTAGCCCCCCCGGGCCAGTGCTTCTCTAAGTGCTGGTCCGAACCGAGCAGCCTGCGAGGCCACCTCGGGGAAACTCGAGAACTGGTTTTACTCGTAGCTTGACTTATCTGGTGTTGCCCTAAGAACGAGATATGTGCAGCTCCTATCGGGATTGTCGGCACATCGGGCGGCTTTGCTGGTCTTGTTTTACCATTGTCGAAATGTCTTGTAAACCGGGATTCCGAGACTGACCGGGTCTCCCTGGGAGAAGGAATATGCTTCGTTGACCGTGAGAGCTTGTGAAGGGCTAAGTTGGGACACCCTGCAGGGTATGAACTTTCGAGAGCCATGCCCGCAGTTATGTGGCAGATGGGAATTTGTTAATGTCCGGTTGTAGATAACTTGACACTAGATACGAATTAAAACGCATCAACCATGTCTGTAGCCATGATGGTCTCTTTTCGGTGGAGTCCGGGAAGTGAACACGGTTTTGGGTTATGTTTGACGTAAGTAGGAGTTCAGGATCACCTCTTGATCATTGCTAGCTTCACGACTGTTCCGTTGCTGCTCTTCTCGCTCTTATTTGCGTATGTTAGCCACCATATCATGCTTAGTCGCTGCTGCAACCTCACCACTTTATCCCTTCTTTTCCCATTAAGCTTTGCTAGTCTTGATACCCATGGTAATGGGATTGCTGAGTCCTCGTGGCTCACAGATTACTACAACAGCAGTTGCAGGTACAGGTTATGCGATGATCTTGACGCGAGTGCGATGTTTACTTGTTTTGGAGTTCTTCTTCTGCTTCTTCTTCGATCAGGGGATAGATTCCAGGTCGGCAGCCTAGGCTAGCAGGGTGGATGTCGTTGAGTTTCTGTTTGTGTTCATCCATAGTCGGATGTTGCTCTTATGTATTGTGATGTTGTATTCATGTGGCATTGTTTGCCTCTTGTATGTATCCCTATCTATTATGTAATGTCGATGTAATGATATCCACCTTGCAAAAGCGTCTTCAAGATGCGCTTCTATCCTTGGTGGGACCTTCGAGTTCCTTTAGGATAGGGCCGCATCTTGGGCGTGACAAGTTGGTATCATAGCCTCGACCGACCATAGCAACCCCCTTGATTGATCGTGTAGTTTGGCCGTTGTGGAGTCCAGAAGAAAACTGTTTTCGGAGTTTAGTTATATCAGAGAGTAGGAATTCTTTTTACTCCTCAGCCCCTTCATCGCTCTCGTGAGGAATCTTGATGTAGGTGTTTTGAATTACTCCTCTTCCCCTTCAAATTTTTCTTTAGGATCACGCAGTTGGTTTTTTTATTGTTGTTCCTCGGCTCTTTGCATTCGGTGCATTTCTCGTCAAGGCGGTTTGACCCTCTTTGTTTTTGCAAGTTCAATCCTCAGTTCCCTATCAACGAAGTTGTTTCTCTTCCCTCAGTTGTCTTCTTTTCCCACCCGCCCACCCTTTTCTCCTCGGAGCCGGAGTCCGTAATCGAGTATCCATCCTACTCGTGCGAAGCCTTTGCATTCTTTCCTCAATTATTTCAACATGTGTTTTATCTTCAAGTTATTCGTTGGTTTCCCCGTCCAAGTTGCCTTTGTTTTCCCGCCCTCCCACCCTCTTCTTCCCGGAGCCTGAGTCTGTTTCGAGCATCAATTTCATTCATGTGGAGCCTCTTCAGTCTTTCATCAATTGTTTCAACCGGTGAATTCTCTTTTGTTTGACATTCTTCATCTCCTTTTCTTCTCCGGTGGACTCAATTCAAGTTTTTTTTCCGGGTTGATCATATTCTTTTCCTTGGATCAAGTGTTTCCTCTTGCTCGTTCGCCTCTCGCCAGTTTACCCTTCCGGAGTTTGGAAGACATCTCAGGAGATTCGTCTGTGTTCCAATTAATTCGAGGTTGTCACCTCATTCAAATATTTCAATTGTTCCGGTGCATCATCTATCTATTCAACATTCCATTCCAACGGTGTTTTCTTTTAGTGAGCCCTAACCCACAGGATTTTTTCCCAGGATCTTACCTGACTCTTCTAATTATTCTGGAGCCATTCCTAATTCTTTTCGAGTTTGACGTAAGTATGAATTTCATCAGTCAGATCTTTTCCAAGATCAATTTCAAATCATTTTCATTGTTGCCTCAACCTCTTCGCTTTTCGTTCCCCCGGAGTGCCTTATCAATTTTGGTGGTGTTTCTCGTCGTAGTTTGAAGACCGAAGAAGAGTTTCTCTTAAATCTTGTTCGTTCTCTCGAAGTTTCGTGGTTCTAGCTTCATGTTATCCTCTCGAATTATTCCATTTGCCAGATATTCTTTTCTTACCCATCTGGAGTATGTCAGAAGTTGTTTTCCTGTTTCTTTTCACCGGAGGCCATCATTCCAGGAGAATTCTTCGTCCTCACATTTCAGCTACCGTTATCCAATTATCCTGGTGCTTCATTCAAATGTTCTTCAATCAGCTCGAGTTATTCCCGTTCCCTTGTATCTAAATCTCCTCTAGCATATTTGTTCTTCTAATTCTTCCCGGTGATTCATTCTCTTTTATCAGTCATTTTTGAATTCTTCCCGGTGGTTCATTCTCTTCCATCAGTCATTTTCGAATTCTTAAGGTGGTTCAATCAAGATTCTTTTTCCTTGATTATCATTTTAATTCATTCGTTCTTTCCAATCCTACCAGTGGTTCATGAAGACTTTCTCAAGTTTTGTGCTATACCCCTTAATCCTTTTCAAGAAGAATAAGTAGTATGCAAAAATCCATTGCTTGTCATCAGTTTAATTTGATGAAGGATAAGCATACAATAGAGAGAAAAGTATACTTTTCGTCCCTCAACTCTTGATGAAGTCTAGATTTGGTCCCTCAACTATGAAACCGGACAACTAGCACCTCGAACTCCTAAAACTGGACAAGCTAAGTCCCTCTCCCGATTGCAAGCGGTTTTACGATTATGTGGCATGGTTTTGACTGGGTCTGTGTCCACGTGGCAATCCCTAGCGGATCTTGTTTTTCCTTCCTGTTGTAACTCGGCTCGGCATTTTGTCGAGCAGTTGGCGTGCGTGTTGCAGCAGGAGGAGGACATGGGCGTGGAAGCCTCCGGCGAGGTGGCTCTGGTCCTTGGCTCCTTGCATGTAGTTGGTGCCGGAGCTCATGGTGGTGACCGGCGACACGCTCAAGACAACGTGCGCATCTGACAGCATACACTCGCCCGCTCCAGGTGCTCTTTCCCTCAGCTCTCGCACTCGCGCTCGCTCCACCCGACAGCCATGGCGAGCGGATTGCAGTGCCGAGCGTAGTGGCAGCAGCGACAGAGCTCAAGCGGAGTGGCAGCCGTGGCGTCCTCCGGGTTGCTCAAGCAGCTCGGCCACTTGCCGGTCACATCGACGCTGCACTCATACTTGTACTCTTGTACAACAAAGGGCGAGAAGCTCAGAGCCTCAGACTACTCCGCGCGATCTCTGCGTCGGGAACCCAGCCAGCAAGTCATGGTCCTGCTCGGCTACTACGTCGCCGGACCCGACCGCATCGGCGCGTCCTTGTCTACGAGCTCCTCGAACAAGGCAGCCGCAACGCCCGCCCGCTCCCATGGCCGCTGTCGGCCACTGCTCGAGCTGCCGCACCGCTGTCGTCTGCCCTGCCCTGCTGTCAAGTTGCCCGTCGACACCCACCTGTGCCTTGGCCAGGCTCGCCGTGCCGAGACATCTCTTGGCCCAACTGACCGTCGCCACCGCATCTGAGCGTTGCCCAAGCTTGCCGAACAGTCCTCGGCACTATTGGCCGTGCCGATGCGTGTACGAGAAGCCGAAGGTGCCGGAGGAGATCCTGATGGGTGTTATCCTGGACAGCTGGCCCATGCGAGCGGCACGCACAACACCATGAGCGCCGCAAGTGTTTTCTTCTCTTTGTACCTCTACTAAAATCTTGGCCACGTTTCACTTTGTACTGGTCAAAACCACGTTGATTCAGCATGGATACCACTCTAGGGACAAAACTTGTCCGGTTTAAAGAGTTGGGGATGCAAGTTATCCGGTTTTATAGTTGAGGGACCAAATCTAGACTTGGCTAGAAGTTGAGGGACGAAAAGTATACTTTTCTCTACAATAAATCTTATTCTTATTTCCTCAAAGTGAGTAATCCCTTCCTTCGGAGTTTGTTATTGATGAATAAATTCTAGTTCCAAGTGTTTTCATCTTTTCATTTCCGGGGTTCAAATTCCCTCGGCCATCTCGTCGGAACCTCCATCTAAATCACCGCAAGACTCATCTTATTCTTTCATCCTTCATTCCTATCTCATCATCCTTTTGTCACCGGAGTTCTTCACGGTGGTTCTTCATGATTTAATTCATTCTTCAAGAGTTCATCAAGATTTTGTTGGTGGAGTTCAAGTATCTTTCCTTCTTGCTTTCCGAAGTGCAATTAATTCTCCGTTTTCACCTGAAGTGAAGTTTTGCATTTTTACATTCTTCTCAGCTATTCAAACTTTTGATTGTGGTATAATTTCACCTCAAGTTTTGAGTTGTTTTTGATAAGTCCACAACAAGCTTATTCTTCATTGTTGATTTTCTCAACAACTACGTACAACCCTTCCTTCTAAGTTCTTTTCATTCCATTCTTTCAATTCTTTCGGAGGCATTGCGTTGTTCATCTTATCAAGTGCAATCTAATTGGGTGAAGTTCATGTTCTAATCCTTCCATTTTCAGTCAGAGTGTTGCCAAAATTCTTTTATTCATTCCTTTTCTATCTTGTTCTAGCCGGAGTGTTTTCAGAGTCTATTTGATTCTGTGAGCTTTCGATTCTCGTCATTCTCATTGTTCCTCTCTTCTTCTCGAGTGCTCTCGATTTTTGCTTCTTCTCTTGAGTTCTTGTTTCACCTCATCCCTTTTCCCTTCCGTCTCGGTCCTAAGATCTCGGGACGAGATCTCTTGTTAGTGGAGGAGTTTTGTAACACCCCGGTTCTGATGCGCCAGGTGTCCGCCAGTTATTCGCCGTCGTTGCCATGTCAGCTTCTTGCGTGTTGCATTTTGCCATGTCATCATCTGCTTTGTGTCATCATGTGCATCTCATTTTGCATATGTGTTGGTCTCATGCATCCGAGCATTTTCCCCGTTGTCCGTTTTGCATTCCGACACCCGTATGTCATCCGGCGTCCCCATCTTGTCTCTTTTCATGAGCGGGTGTTAAACTTGCTCGGACTGGACCGAGATTTGCCAAGCGGCCTTGGTACACCACCGGTAGACCGCCTGTCAAGTTTCGTGCCATTTGGAGTCCGTTTGATACTCTAACGGTTAACCGGGTAACCGCAAAGGCCTCTTTTGTGTGCAGCCTAACACCCCTTCAAAGTGGCCCAATAACCCATCCAAACACCGTCCATGCTCTTGGTCGTTCGATCACGATCGCGTGGCCGAAAACCGCTCCCCATTTGGAGTCTTCTAGCTCCCTCTACCTATAAATATGTACCTCCCCCGTCCAAATTGCAGTCCAAACCCTAGCTAAGTTCCCACGCCGCCACCGGACATGTCCGTCGCCCGCCAGACATCCCGCGCCGCCGTCCTGTGCCAGTGAGGCGCTGCCATGTGTCGTGCAGCCGCCTCCCTCCGCCCGCTGCCCACCAGCCCACGGAGCCCGCCGGCCGGATCGGGCCGAAGCTCCCCGCGCCGCGCGCCGCCGCTGCTGCCGCGCGAGGGCCGCGCCTTCTTGCCGATGTCGCCCGCCGATCGCCGCTTCACCGCCAGTTCCTCCCGCGCCGCCCGCCGCCGCCTCCATCCGTGCCACCGCGCCGCCCGCGCTTCGCGATGCGCCGCCGCGCCTCTCGCTGCCGCCTTGGCTGAGCTCCGCCACACGCGCGCCTCGCGCCTTACGCCGCCGCACGTCTCCGGTCACCCTCGCCGGAGGCCCCCCCCCCGCCGCCTGGATCTGGTCAGGTGGACCAGATCCACCACCTCCTCCAACCAAACGGGCGCCTCCCCCCTGAACCTCGCCATCCCGCCTCATGTCGTCCCGTTTTCGTCGGTATAAAATTCGATCGTCCCTTAATCCTTGCATTTTCATGCCCTATTAATCATGCCATAACTCCATGTGCTCTGCTCCGTTTCATGCATATTATATATCAAAATGTTCATCAGGTTATGCTCTTCAGTTCATTCCATTGCGCCATGCTTTTTTGAGTTCATGTTGATGCCCTAATCATCGTTGTAAGAGTGCTATATGATGTTTCCTGCTGTCTATTAACAGAACTTGCTGTTTTCTCATTTTCATTGCATTTTGTGTGTGCATCCTATGAGCTTGATGTCTACATGAGTTTTGAGCTACAGCATGCCATATTTACAGTGGTGCAATCCATGTATTTTTGTGAGTCTTGTAAGGAGTGCATCGAGCTCGTGAAGTAGGGTACTTGCTGTTTCTGTTTTGCTAGGCCGAATCTGCTATAACATGATGCTATATAAACCTGCTGCTACAAGTCATTCTATGCATAATCTGGAGATGTTCACTAAGGATGTATTGTTATACATGTCATGCTCTATCCATCCATGTCCATGGTTGCATTTATAGCCTGCTGTAGCTTGTTGTTATCTTGCTGTCAAATTGCTAAATAATGTTGCTGTCAGCCTGTTAACATTAAGTCCAGTTTTGCCATGTGCTTTGCTAATGATCCTTGTGCCCTATTGACTTGATCTTGCCATGCTTAGCTTCATAAACTTATCTTCTTACTGCTGGTCACCTTGCCATGCCATGTATTACTCTGTGGTGAGTGGTACAAGCTCACCAATATGCTTACTTATTGTTGTTCCTGCCATGTCTGAATCTGTCATATCATTTGCCATGTTTGCATGGATCCTACCATGTTTTCTGTTGATCTTTAGAATTAGTTCAGTAAAGGAGTTTTGTTCTTTGTCTTTGTATTAACATGCCATGCCTTTTTTGCCATGTTAAGTTCCTGTAGCATGTTGTTTGATAGCTCTAAACATTGCAACCTGATGTTATTTCTGCTAAGTCTGTAAACTGTTATTATTTGCAATCTTGCCATGTACTTTTGAGCATGTTCTAGTGATTTCTGGAGATAGCTCAGTGTTTATGTTTTGTCATGCTTTACCTGCACTTCATGACCATGCCTTTTGTTATCATGTTGAGATGCTGTAGCTTATTGTTTTGATGCTTGCTAGATGCCTAGTTGCTGTTTTGGACAGCTTGTCCTTTAAACTTGTATAGTGTATGTGTTGAACCGTTGCTCCATTTTGAGTGTGCTCTATATGAAACTTGCTTAGTTTTGCATGAAGTTTCATATTATCATGTTGCGTCCATGTTTTGTGAGTGTTTACTTGATGTTTGTATGCATTTTGCATCAATGCCATGTTAACTTGTTTTGCTCATATCTTCTAGGCCGTACGAATTAAATGAACTTTATATGTAACTTGACTAGAATCTCGTGTAGATCATCTTGTTGCATCTTAACTTGCTGTTTAAAAATTTGAACATAAGGTTTATTCAGATCTGGACCAACTTTGAAACTTGCATATGAGGACTTACCGGAATTGTTATATGCGGTTTCCGGCCTCGTTTAAACTTGCCTTGATGTGTTGTTCTTGTATGCATCATCTCTTGCCATGAGTAGCTTCATGTAGTCTTGTCTTGCATCATACTTGGTTGAGCATCATGTCATGTATATGTGTGGTGTGTTTACCATGTTGTGTGCTTCTTCTCGATAGTTCCTGTTTCGTTGCGATCGTGAGGATTGGTTCGTCTACGCTTGGTTCGTCTTCGTGGCTTCATCTTCTTCATGGACTCGTTCATCTTCCTAGCGGGATTTTAGGCAAGATGACCGTCACGTTGGATCTCACTACTATCATTGCTATGCTAGTTGCTTCGTTCTATCGCTTTGCTGCGCTTCCTATCACTTGTTCTTCAAGCCTCCCAAATTGCCATGTCAGCCTCTAACATTTTTCACCCTTCCTAGCAAACCGTTGTTTTGGCTATGTTACCGCTTTGCTCAGCCCCTCTTATAGCGTTGTTAGTTGCAGGTGAAGTTGAAGATTGCTCCATGATGGACAGGGTTATGTTGGGATATCACAATATCTCTTATTTAATTAATGCATCTATATACTTGGTAAAGGGTGTAAGACTCGGCCTTATGCCTGGTGTTTTGTTCCACTCTTGCCGCCCTAGTTTACATCATGCCAGTGTTATGTTCCTTGATTTTGCGTTCTTTACGCGGTTGGGTGATTTATGGGACCCCCATGATAGTTCGCTTTGAATAAAACTCCTCCAGCAAGGTCCAACCTTGGTTTTACCATTTGCCTCACCACAACCTACTTTTCCCTTGGGAATCGCTCTCTCGAGGGTCATCTTTATTTAGCCCCCCCGGACCAGTGCTTCTCTAAGTGCAGGTCCGAACCGGGCAGCCTGCGGGGCCACCTTCGGGAAACTCAAGAACTAGTTTTACTCGTAGCTTGACTTATCCGGTGTTGCCCTGAGAACGATATATGTGCAGCTCCTATCGGGATTGTCGGCACATCGGGTGGCTTTGCTGGTCTTGTTTTACCATTGTCGAAATGTCTTGTAAACCGGGATTCCGAGACTGATCAGGTCTTCCTGGGAGAAGGAATATCCTTCGTTGACCGTGAGAGCTTGTGATGGGCTAAGTTGGGACACCCCTGCAGGGTATGAACTTTCGAGAGCCATGCCCGCAGTTATGTGGCAGATGGGAATTTGTTAATGTCCGGTTGTAGATAACTTGACACTAGATACGAACTAAAACGCATCAACCGTGTGTGTAGCCGTGATGGTCTCTTTTCGGTAGAGTCCGGGAAGTGAACATGGTTTTGGGTTATGTTTGACGTAAGTAGGAGTTCAGGATCACCTCTTCATCATTGCTAGCTTCACGACCGTTCCGTTGCTGCTCTTCTCGCTCTTATTTGCGTATGTTAGCCACCATATCATGCTTAGTCGCTGCTGCAACCTCACCACTTTAGCCCTTCCTTTCCCATTAAGCTTTGCTAGTCTTGATACCCATGGTAATGGGATTGCTGAGTCCTCGTGGCTCACAGATTACTACAACAGCAGTTGCAGGTACAGGTTATGCGATGATCTTGACGCGAGAGCGATGTTTACTTGTTTTGGAGTTCTTCTTCTGCTTCTTCTTCGATCAGTGGATAGGTTCCAGGTCGGAATCCTGGGCTAGCAGGGTGGATGTCGTTGAGTTTCTGTTTGTGTTCATCTGTAGTCGGATGTTGCTCTTATGTATTGTGATGTTGTATTCATGTGGCATTGTTTGCCTCTTGTATGTATCCCTATCTATTATGTAATGTCGATGTAATGATATCCACCTTGCAAAAGCGTCTTCAAGATGCGCTTCTATCCTTGGTGGGACCTTCGAGTTCCTTTAGGATAGGGCCGCATCTTGGGCGTGACAAGTTGGTATCAGAGCCTCGACCGACCATAGCAGCCCCCTTGATTGATCGTGTAGTTTGGCCGTTGTGGAGTCTAGAAGAAAACTGTTTTCGGAGTCTAGTTATATTAGAGAGTAGGAATTCTTTTTACTCCTCAGCCCCTTCGTCGCTCTGGTGAGGAATCTTGATGTAGGTGTTTTGAATTACTCCTCTTCCCCTTCAAATTTTTCTTTAGGATCACGCAGTTGGTTTTTTGATCGTTGTTCCTCAGCTCTTTGCATTCGGTGCATTTCTCGTCAAGGCGGTTCGACCCTCTTTGTTTTTGCAAGTTCAATCCTCAGTTCCCTTTCAACGAAGTTGTTTCTCTTCCCTCAGTTGTCTTCTTTTCCCACCCGCCCACCCTTTTCTCCTTGGAGCCGGAGTCCGTAATCGAGTATCCATCCTACTCGTGCGAAGCCTTTGCATTCTTTCCTCAATCATTTCAACATGTGTTTTATCTTCAAGTTATTCGTTGGTTTCCCCGTCCAAGTTGCCTTTGTTTTCCGCCCCCACCCTCTTCTTCCCGAGCTTTGAGTCTGCATTTGAGCATCAATTTCATTCATGTGGAGCCTCTTCAGTCTTTCATCAATTGTTTCAACCGGTGAATTCTCTTTTGTTTGACATTCTTCATCTCCTTTTCTTCTCCGGTGGACTCAATTCAAGTTTTTTTCCGGGTTGATCATATTCTTTTCCTTGGATCAAGTGTTTCCTCTTGCTCGTTCGCCTCTCGCCAGTTTACCCTTCCGGAGTTTGGAAGACATCTCAGGAGATTCGTCTGTGTTCCAATTAATTCGAGGTTGTCACCTCATTCAAATATTTCAATTGTTCCGGTGCATCATCAATCTATTCAACATTCCTTTCCAACGGTGTTTACTTTTACTGGGCCCTAACCCACAGGATTTTTTCCCCGGGATCTTACCCGACTCTTCTAATTACTCTGGAGCCATTCCTAATTCTTTTCGAGTTTGACGTAAGTATGAATTTCATCAGTCATATCTTTTCCAAGATCAATTTCAAATCATTTTCATTGTTGCCTCAACCTCTTTGCTTTTCGTTCCCCCGGAGTGCCTTATCAATTTTGGTGCTGTTTCTCGTCGTAATTTGAAGACCGAAGAAGAGTTTCTCTTAAATCTTGTTCGTTCTCTCGAAGTTTCGTGGTTCTAGCTTCATGTCATCCTCTCGAATTATTCCATTTGCCAGATATTCTTTTCTTACCCATCCGGAGTATGTCAGAAGTTGTTTTCCTCTTTCTTTTCACCGGAGGCCATCATTCCAGAAGAATTCTTCGTCCTCACATTTCAGCTACCGTTATCCAATTATCCTGGTGCTTCATTCAAATGTTCTTCAATCAGCTCGAGTTATTCCCGTTCCCTTGTATCTAAATCTCCTCTAGCATATTTGTTCTTCTAATTCTTCCTGGTGATTCATTCTCTTTCATTAGTCATTTTTGAATTCTTCCCGGTGGTTCATTCTCTTCCATCAGTCATTTTTGAATTCTTAAGGTGGTTCAATCAAGATTCTTTTTCCTTGATTATCATTTTAATTCATTCGTTCTTTCCAATCCTACCAGTGGTTCATGAAGACTTTCTCAAGTTTTGTGCTATACCCCTTAATCCTTTTCAAGAAGAATAAGTAGTATGCAAAAAGTCCATTGCTTGTCATCAATTTAATTTGATGAAGGATAAGCATACAATAAATCTTATTCTTATTTCCTCAGAGTGAGTAATCCCTTCCTTCAGAGTTTGTTCTTGATGAATAAATTCTTGTTCCAACTGTTTTCATCTTTTCATCTCTGGTGTTCAAATTCCCTCGGCCATCTCGTCGGAACCTCCATCTAAATCATCGCAAGACTCATCTTATTCTTTCATCCTTCATTCCTATCTCATCATCCTTTTGTCACCGAAGTTCTTCACGGTGGTTCTTCATGATTTAATTCATTCTTCAAGAGTTCATCAAGATTTTGTTGGTGGAGTTCAAGTATCTTTCCTTCTTGCTTTTTGAAGTGCAATTAATTCTCCGTTTTCACCTGAAGTGAAGTTTTGCATTTTTTTTCATTCTTCTCAGCTATTCAAACTTTTGGTTGTGGTATAATTTCACCTCAAGTTTTGAGTTGTTTTTGATAAGTCCACAACAAGCTTATTCATCCATTGTTGATTTTCTCAACAACTACGTACAACCCTTCCTTCTAAGTTCTTTTCATTCCATTCTTTCAATTCTTCCGAAGGCATTGCGTTGTTCATCTCATCAAGTGCAATCTCATTGGGTGAAGTTCATGTTCTAATCCTTCCATTTTCAGTCGGAGTGTTGCCGAAATTCTTTTATTCATTCCTTTTCTATCTTGTTCTAGCCGGAGTGTTTTCAGAGTCTATCTGATTCCGTGAGCTTTCAATTCTCGTCATTCTCGTCGTTCCTCTCTTCTTCTCGAGTGCTCTCGATTCTTTGATTCTTCTCTTGAGTTCTTGTTTCACCTCATCCCTTTTCCCTTCCGTCTCGGTCCTAAGATCTCGGGACGAGATCTCTTGTTAGTGGAGGAGTGTTGTAACGCCCCGATTCTGATGCGCCAGGTGTCTGCTAGTTATTCGTCGCCGTTGCCATGTCAGCTGCTTGTGTGTTGCATTTTGCCATGTCATCATCTGCTTTGTGTCATCATGTGCATCTCATTTTGCATACGTGTTCGTCTCATGCATCCGAGCATTTTCCCCGTTGTCCGTTTTGCAATTCGACACCCGTATGTCATCCGGCGTCCCCATCTTGTCTCTTTTCGTGAGCGGGTGTTAAACTTGCTCGGAATGGACCGAGATTTGCCAAGCGGCCTTGGTACACCACCGGTAGACCGCCTGTCAAGTTTCGTGCCATTTGGAGTCCGTCTGATACTCCAATGGTTAACCAGGTAACCGCAAAGTCCTCTTTTGTGTGCAGCCCAACACCCCTTCAAAGTGGCCCAATAACCCATCCAAACCCCTTCCATGCTCTTGGTCGTTCGATCACGATCGTGTGGCTGAAAACCGCTCCCCATTTGGAGTCTCCTAGCTCCCTCTACCTATAAATATGTACCTCCCCCGTCCAAATCGCAGCCCAAACCCTAGCTAAGTTCCCACGCCGCCACCGGACATGTCCGTCGCCCGCCGGACATCCCGCGCCGCCGCCCTGCGCCAGTGAGGCGCCGCCACGTGTCACGCAGCCGCCTCCCTCCACCGCTGCCCACCAGGCCCACGGGAGCCCGTCATGAGCCGGATCGGGCCCGAAGCTCCCCGCCGACGCCGTCGCTGCCGCTTCTTCGCAGGGCTCAAGTCGCCGCCGTGCGCCGCCGCTCGCCGCCTGCCGCCAGTTCCTCCCGCGTCGCCCGCCGCCGCCTCCATCCGCCGCCCAGCACCGCCAAGCGCTTCGCGGCCGCCGCCCGTGCCCTCCTCCGGCCGCCGCCTCGCCGGGTTCCGCCACCGCGCCGCGCCTCCTCGCCTTCCGCCGCCACACGTCTCCGGTCACCCTCGCCGGAGGCCCCCCGCCGCCTAGATCTGGTTAGGTCGATCACATCTACTAGCTCCTCCAACCAAACGGGCGCCTCCCCCCTGAACCTCGCCATCCCGCCTCACGTCGTCCCGTTTTCGTCGGTATAAAATTCCATCAAGTCCCTTAATCCTTGCATTTTCATGCCCTGTTCATCATGCTATAACTCCATGTGTGCTGCTTCGTTTGATGCATATTATATATCGAAATATTCATCAGGTTATGCTCTTAGGTTCACCCATTGTGTCATGCTTGTTTGAGTTCATCTTGATTCCCTAATCATCATTGTAAGAGTGCTATATGATGTTAACTGATGTCTGTTAATAGAACTTGTTGTTTTGTCTTTTTCATTGCATTTTGTGTGTGCATCCTATGAGCTTGATGTTTACATGAGTTTTGAGCTACAACATTCCATATTTATAGTGGTGCAATCCATGTATTTTCGTGAGTCTTGTGATGAGTGCGTCGAGCTCGTGAAGTAGGGTACTTGTTGTTTCTGTTTTGCTAGGCTGAATCTGCTATAACATGATGCTATGTAAACCTGCTGCTACAAGTCATTTTATGCATAATCTGGAGATGTTCACTAAGGATATTTTGTTATACATGTCATGCTATATCCATCCATGCCCCTGGTTGCATTTATAGCCTGCTGTAGATTGTTGTTATTTTGCTGTCAAATTGCTAAGTAATGTTGCTGTCAGCCTGTTAACATTAAGTTCAGTTTTGCCATGTGCTTTGCTAGTGATGCATGTGCCCTATTGACTTGCTCTTGCCATTCTTAGCTTCACAACATGTCTTCTTACTGTTGGTCACCTTACAATGCCATGTATTTCTCTGTGGTGAGTGGTACAAGCTCACCAATATGCTTACTTATTGTTGTTCCTGCCATGTGTGAATCTGTCATATCATTTGCCATGTTTGCATGGATCCTACCATGTTTTCTGTTGATCTTTAGAATTAGTTCAGTAAGGGAGTTTTGTTCTTTGTCCTTAGTATTAACATGCCATGCCTTTGTTTTCCATTTTAAGTTCCTGTATCATGTTGTTTGATAGCTCTAAACATTGCAACCTGATGTTGTTTCTGCTAAGTCTGTAAACTGTTATTATTTGCAATCTTGTCATGTCCTTTTGAGCATGTTCTAGTGATTTATGGAGATAGCTCAGTGTTTATGTTTTTCATGCTTTAGATCCACTTCATGCCCATGCCTTTTTTTATCATGTTGAGATGCTGTACCTTATTGTTTTGATGCTTGCTAGATGCCTAGTTGCTGTTTTGGACAGCTTGTCCTTTAAACTTGTATAGAGTGTATGTGTTGAACCGTTGCTCCGTTTTGAGTGTGCTCTATATGAAACTTGCTTAGTTTTGCATCAAGTTTCATATTATCATGTTGCATCCATGTTTTGAGAGTGTTTGCTTGATGTTTGTATGCATTTTGCATCAATGCCATGTTAACTTGTTTTGCTCATATCTTCTAGGCCGTAGCTCTGAATTAAATGAACTTTATATGTAACTTGACTAGAATCTCGTGTAGATCATCTTGGTGCATCTTAACTTTGCTGTTTAAGAACTTGAACATAAGGTTTATTCAGATCTGGACCAACTTTGAAACTTGCATATGAGGACTTACCGGAATTGTTATATGCTGTTTTCGGCCTCATTTAAACTTGCCTTGATGTGTTGTTCTTGTATGCATCATCTCTTGCCATGAGTAGCTTCATGTAGTCTTGCCTTGCATCATACTTGGTTGAGCATCATGTCATGTATATGTGTGGTGTGTTTACCATGTTGTGTGCTTCTTCTCGATAGTTCCTGTTTCGTTGCAATCGTGAGGATTGGTTCGTCTACGCTTGGTTCGTCTTTGTGGCTTCCTCTTCTTCATGGACTCGTTCTTCTTCCTAGCGGGATTTCAGGCAAGATGACCATCACCTTGGATCTCACTACTATCATTGCTATGCTAGTTGCTTCGTTCTATCGCTTTGCTGCGCTTCCTATCACTTGTTCTTCAAGCCTCCCAAATTGCCATGTCAGCCTCTAACCTTTTTCACCCTTCCTTGCAAACCATTGTTTTGGCTATGTTACCGCTTTGCTCAGCCCCTCTTATAGCGTTGTTAGTTGCAGCTGAAGTTGAAGATTGCTCCATGATGGACAGGGTTATGTTGGGATATCACAATATGTCTTATTTAATTAATGCATCTATATACTTTGTAAAGGGTGTGAGGGAATCCCGTTCTAGGGGGTGTTCGGATAGCCGAACTATCATCTTCGGCCGGACTCCTAGACTATGAAGATACAAGATTTAAGACTTCGTCCCGTGTCCGGATGGGACTTTCCTTGGTGTGGAAGGCAAGCTTGGCGATACGGATATGTAGATCTCCTACCATTGTAACCGACTCTGTGTAACCCTAGCCCTCTCCGGTGTCTATATAAACCGGAGGGTTTTAGTCCGTAGGACGAACAACAATCATACCATAGGCTAGCTTCTAGGGTTTAGCCTCTCTGATGTCACGGTAGATCTACTCTTGTACTACCCATATCATCAATATTAATCAAGCAGGAGTAGGGTTTTACCTCCACCGAGAGGGCCCAACACAGGTAAAACATCGTGTCCCTTGTCTCCTGTTACCATCCGCCTAGACGCACGCTCGGGACCCCCTACCCGAGATCCGCCGGTTTTGACACCGACATTGGTGCTTTCATTGAGAGTTCCTCTATGCCGTCGCCATCGGGAAGGATGCCTCGTCCCATCTTCAAAGACGGCACTGTTGCTAAAGGAGCTTTGGCCATCGGCCAAACTCTTCGATTAGGCGGTTTTCTTATGACCGCCTGTTCGGCCGCCGCGACAATGATGACTTCTCAGGTCATCGAAAGCAATCTTCATGTTAACTCGGAACTTGCCGAGCAGCTAGATCCGATGGAGCTCTCCTCCTTAAACGAGCTCTTGGATCGCATCACCGCCTCGAGTCGCCATGATCGCGATCGATTGGGCCTAAAACCGATCTGAGAGAGATCAACTCTCCCCAGGCTACCCACCACGTTGCTGTGGTAGAGGAACAGTACGACGACTCTTCTTCTATATTAAGGACTAGCTATGTCCGTATTCCCGACCCCTCCATGCCGGATTCCCGCGGAGGGACGGACGTCGATCAAGTCCTGAACTTAAAGTCAGGAAGCAGGTTGGATTCATTGGACAATATCCAAAAGCCCAAGCTTCCAAGTTCGGAAACTTTTCGGCCCTTGAGTCTTAGATTGGACGGGGTTCCGAATTTAATTCCACCCGCCCACCCAAACATAAGCGATCTATCCCGAATCCGCAAGATCCCACTAAAACAGACACCAAGATCGCGATTCCTCCGGTTATGGATGGGATAAAGGATCGCCAGCGAGGAAGACGCAATTTCACTTTTCTGCAATAATTGCACGGACAAGGGAATCCTAAACGCCATAAGTCGTCGTGAAATTACACGCTTTGCCGACTTGGTGTCCATAGTACGAAAGTACTGTGCGATGGAGAGTGCCTGGAAAACCGAAACCAAATTTTGGGATAATCCGGCCCCGACTACAACCCTAGTCCAAAATAAAAGGGTGCACCATCGCCAGGCACCAGGGTTAAATACCAAAAAGCAAAAAAAACCTAAAGGTTACGGAACCGTACTGGAGGGATGGCTCAATGGACCCTGCAAAATTCATAGTACACAGGGCGCCACCCCAACTCATAGCCTTCGAGCATGTTGGATACTACGGCATGTGGCCAAAAGTGGCGAAGAGCTTCTAGCTCCAGAGAACTAGCCCAGCAATACCAGTACGGTATTAACAGTCTTTGAGACTTTCGCATCAAATAATATGAGGAAACGAACACTCCACAGCCTTGCCGAAGTCTACCAAGCAGCAACAATAAATCCATGGAGTGACACGGCTATTACCTTTAATGCCAGTGACGAACCTAAATTCTGAATAGCCCGAGCACCAGCCGCATTGGTCCTCAGTCCAATAGTGGACGGTTTTCGCCTTACCAAGGTACTCATGGATGGCGGCAGCGGATTAAACCTCATTTATGAGGAAACACTTCGAAAAATGGTAATAGACTGGAGCCGCATTGAGCGAAGCAGCACAACCTTTAGAGGAATAATCTCTAGTCGGGAAGCATGCTGCACAGGAAAAATTACACTGGATGTGGTGTTCGCTCACGGACAATTACAGTCCGAGGAGGTCACATTCAAGTGGCCCGCTCAGCGGCGGATATCACGCTTTACTAGGGAGAGAGGCATTCACAATTTTTCAAGCTATACCCCATTACGGGTACATGAAGCTCAAAATGCCCGGGCCCAACGGAATCATCACTCTTGCTAGTGATCCGGACATAGCACTCCGCGCCGAAAATAAGACAGCCGCACTAGCCCTCGAGGCACTATCTGAAGCCCTAGCGGCCGAGGAACTCACTGCGCTGCGCTCCACGGTGAACAGGGACGATGTGATACTCGATAAGAGATCCAAGTCCACCTCCTTTAAGCCAGCGGACGAAATAGTCAAATTCCAAGTCCATCCAACGGACCCTACAAAGACGGCATCCATTGGGGCACAGTTAAACCCTGATGTAGACACCGCACTACGAGAATTCCTACGGGAAAATTGGGACATTTTTGCCTGGCACCCTTCAGACATGCCAGGAATCCCACGCCGGCTGGCCGAGCACAGCCTAAATATCCTAAAAGGATTCAAGCCAGTCAAACAGGCTCTTCGGCGATTTTCCGAACCCAAGAGACAGTCAATGGGAGAGGAGCTAGCCAAACTATTGGAAGCCGGATTCATCAGAGATATAAAACATCCGTACTGGCTAGCAAACCTGGTGATGGTACCAAAGAAGGATAAATCCTGGCACCTATGTGTTGACTTCAAGGACCTTAACAAGGCTTGCCCAAAGGATCCCTTCCCCCCTCCCCCGCATCGATCAAATTATTGACGCTACCGCAGGGCACGATTCATTGTGCTTCCTCAATGCATACTACGGCTACCACCAAATCAAGATGGCGGAGCCAGACCAAGCCGCAACGACATTCATCACTCCATACGGCCCATTCTGCTTCAACACAATGCCATTCGGGCTCAAAAACGCCGGCTCAACATATCAACGCATGATTCAGACATGTCTGGCAAACCAGATCGGCAAAACAGTGGAGGCATACGTAGACGATGTGGTCGTCAAATCCAAGCATGTCGAAACTCTAGTAAACGACTTGAGGCTCACATTCGGCAATCTCCGAGCATATGACATTAAGCTCAACCTGGGAAAATGTGTTTTCGGTGTACCAGCCGGAAAGCTCTTGGGCTTCATTGTATCCGGTAGAGGAATTGAAGCAAACCCAGCCAAGATCCGAGCTCTGTCACAATTGGATATCCCAAAAGACCTCAAACAAATAAAAAATTGACTGGATGCGTGGCGGCTCTAAGCCGCTTTATCTCTTGCTTAGGAGAAAAGGCATTACCCCTTTATCGCCTCCTCCGGCGCACCGAACACTTCAAGTGGACGGATGCCGCCACGGCCGGACTCGAAGAAATCAAAGCCATATTGGCAACAAATCCGGTCCTGGCCGCGCCCAACATGGGCGAACCAATGCTGTTATACATCACGGCAACCCATCAAGTTGTAAGCGCGGTGCTCGTTGTCGAACGAGAAACGGACGGACACAAGTTCCCACTTCAAAAACCAGTTTACTACATGTCTACTGTCCTAACTCCATGCAAGTCCCGGTATCCACATTATCAAAAGATAGCGTACGCGGTGTTCATGGCATCCCGGAAGCTGCGACACTACTTCCAAGAGTGTTCGATAACAGTAGCTTATGAAGTACCTCTTAATGACATTATAAACAACCGCAACACAACGGGCTGGATGGCCAAATGGGCCATCGAGCTCCTCCCATTCGATATAACCTATAAACCACGGCGAGCTATCAAGTCGCAAGTTTTGGCTGACTTCGTCGCCGAATGGACTGAAGCCAAACTCCCTAAAGAGTACGGCGCATACTCCAATTGGATCATGCACTTCGACGGCTCCAAAATGTTAGCCGGCCTGGGGGCTAGCATCGTCCTGACGTCCCCAACCGGAGACACAGTCCAATACGTACTCCATATAATGTACACGGACTCCAACAATGCAGCCGAATACGAGGCCCTTCTACATGGCCTCCGGATGGCGGTCTCCATGGGCATTAAACGCCTAGAGGTGCGCGGGGATTCGAACCTCGCGATATCCCAAATAAATGGAGACTTTGACGCCAAGGATCCAAAAATGGCAGCTTACCGAAACACCATCCTAAAAATGTCAGCTCGGTTTGAAGGGCTCGAATTTCACCATATAGCCCGGGATAATAACCAGGCGGCGGACATATTGGCACGCATCGGCGCAAAGCGCGATGCCGTCCCTCCCAACATCTTTCTGGAGCGGCTTTTCAAGCCATCCGTACTATGGGAAGGGGAGTCCGGAAACAACAATCCGGACCCAACCGCACCGCCCAACACCGAACATTCTGACACAATCGGCGGTTCTGCCAATGAAATAACACCTTCAGCCCATGAAATAATGGCAGTCATTGCCCCGTGGACCGAACCATTCCTAGCCTACTTAACTAGGCAGGAACTTCCCGAGGACCAAAACGAGGCCCGCTGCATAGTACGGCGATCTAAAGCCTATAAAGTCCATGAGGGAGAGCTTTATAAGAAAAGCACAACCGGAGTCCTTCAAAGGTGTATCTCCGAAGAGGAAGGGCGAAATCTTCTGGCTGAAATTCATGCCGGACTCGGTGGGCACCACGCCGCAGCCCAGGCCCTTGTAGGCAAGGCCTTCCGTACAGGATTTTATTGGCCAACAGCCCGGGCAGACGCTCAGGACTTAGTCCAACGATGCATCGATTGCCAGCTCTTTGCTAATCAAAGCCACATGCCACCCACCGCCCTGAAAACTATACCCATCACCTGGCTGTTTGCAGTCTGGGGGCTTGTCATGGTTGGACCCCTTAAAGGAGGAACCCACAAGCAAAAATACCTATTGGTCATGGTGGATAAATTCACCAAATGGATAGAGGCCAAGCTAGTTAAGACGGCCGAACCCGGACCCGTGATAGACTTCATATCAGGGGTAGTACACCGTTACGGCGTCCCCCATAGCATCATCACTGATAACGGCACGAACTTCACGGCCGACGAGGTTAAACTTTGGTGCAAAAACATGGGCATCAAGCTCGACTACGCTTCAGTCTATCACCCTCAAACTAACGGTCAAGTCGAGCGAGCAAATGGTCTAATCATGAGCGGCATTAAACCCAGACTAGTGCGGTCCCTCAAGGAATCTAACACGACTTTGGGTAGAGGAGCTCGACCCGACTGGGGCTGCGGACCACGCCCGAATCGCACTACCGGGTTCACACCATTTTTTATGGTATACGACGCAGAGGCAGTTTTGCCCTGCGACATAATTCATGACTCACCTCGCGTGCGCATGTACGAAGAAAGAGAAGCCGAGCTGGATCGGCAGGACAGTTTGGACGCCTTAGAGGTGGAGCGCGACGTGGCAAAAGCTCGTTCCGCATTCTATCAACAGCAGGCTCGAAGATATCAAAGCAGAGAAGTACGAGCCAAAACTTACAATATTGGCGAACTAGTTCTACGCCTGCCGGACAGGAAAAAGGACAAACTCAAGCCCAAATGGGAAGGTCCCTTCATCATCGACCAAGCCCTGACCGGCGGAGCATACCGTCTACGAAATGCATCGGATAACCGACTCGAGCCGAACCCATGGAACGCAGCCCGTCTCCGAAGATTCTACGCCTAGCGCCGGACTCTGAGTTTGTCTCCTTCCTCCGTCTACATTTTATACTTTAGCCGTCTTTTATTTCTCTCCTTCTCCCTCGCTTTTCGTCAAAGCCTTTGGAGGCTCGTCTGCGCATTGTTCGCACACACTTGACGTGCTACTCGCGCTCATTATACCTACATGCTTCTTTAACAGAAGCTTATTTATACGGGCTTTATGCCCAACACATGCGTCACACTTCCGCATGTACCTTTTATTCACCATTATATGCATCAATATGACTTAAGTTTTGGCCAAGCTGGGTTGCTCGCTCTCGTGCTTACCCCTCGCTCCCGATTGTTCGGCTAGGTGGTAAAGGAGCACCTCTGCGATTGTTACTGCGGGTCACCGGATGTGTACCTCGACCGGTGAAGCCGAAGCTAGCATTCTTAAGGGAATATTCGGTCGGTGAACTAAAAGACGATTTCTTAACCATTTATTTATCTGCCCCGGATGCTTTTACGCTTTTTTGCAGTCCGGACATGCACTTTAGGGCATGCCTCCTGTGAAAGGAACCCCTAACGGAACTATTCTCCCGGAAGATGTTTCTTACTAACCATGTAATATAACATAACTAGTTGGGCACTTGTCTGATAAAGCACTAATGACCCCTACGCCTGGTCTCCACGCATGCCCCAGTTTTTTAACCGCGAGGGTATTCGGACACACTCCGGACTGTCGGGTCCCGAGGTTGAAGCGAAAAGGTCCGCTACGACAAACGATCTACAATCTGACTAGAAGGCATTTTACATGTCATTTTAAAATTACATAGTCAAATTGACTGACTGTATTCCTCTTCAATACCATCTAATAGGGTGTCTAGTTTACAGTCCCGCTGGGAATACTTTGCGGCCAACTCTACTTGGCCGTACACTAAGCTCACAGGGATCTCCTTCCCATTAGGCCCCACAGGTTCGACTTCGGCCATATGATTTGGGTCAGCCTTCGTGTACCGCGTCTTCACCATGGCCCAGGCCTCCCTGGCGCCTTGACGGCAGGCCGATATCTTCCATCGCCGGAGCGCCGCCATGCTCCTGAAGCTTCTCGCAAGCTCTCCAAGGCCTTCGGTAGGAGATGGATGGCCACAAGGCACAGGGGCGACTCTCATCGCTGCCGAACTCGTTCGTGCAGTTTGCAAAGCAGCTTCGAAGAAGGTCACCCGTTGAACCGGGCATTTCCTCTCCAGGATGACCTGTGAGCATACCTACAGACATATTTCTGTTAGTCGACTCCCTCACCGAACTCTTTTTTTAAGGTTCGTTCAAGCACTTACTAAAAATGCCGCGACAAAGTCGTCGATTCTCCTTAACGGAGTCAGACAGCTGGGCACGAACATCTTTCAGTTCCTCGCCCAGCTGGGTGTTGGCATCTTGCAGGTTATTTTTCTCTTGCCGCACCCTTGTAAGCACATTCTTGCTGGCTTTTAACCGGCGCAGGAGCTGTTGCTTGTCCGGATCTACCCTGGCGCCACCTGCAAAATTATTGTCAGACTTACACACACGCCGCACTTCACAAACTACTTATCTTTCGAAGTAAATATTACCAGAGGGGGTCTCAGCGGCTCCCCCTGCGGCGGCTAGTGCGGCCTCAAGTTGGGACTTGCACTCTTGAAGCTCCTGGGACAGTTGGGTATTCTTTTCTGTAAGATCCTGCATAACAAATGATCCTTAAATCAGTTATTCTAACTATTTTAAGTCTCGGGGGCTACTGGCATATATAACTGTCAAAATTCCTCACCTGTATGTCTTTCACATACTGCTCCATGGCTCTAGCTAGACCATCTTGAGCGGCACGGAGGTGCGCATCTCCCGAATTAAAGGCACTCAATGCCTCTTGGGAGAAACATGCGTCACGAAGAATTGTCCGACGGCGCCTATGATTCATGGCGCTCTCCACCTCAGATTTGGTGGCGGACAATCTGTTGGCATCCTTCGTTGGAGGAGTATCCGGCGCGCGCCTTGTGTTCGCCTCCCCTTCCGGACCTGGCTTTGGAGCCTGGCCAGCGGAGGCTCAATTGGCAACCTCTCCAGACACAGCCTGGCGAGCGCTCTTTCTCCTGAAAAAATCACGAGCGTTAGTATGCCTTCCAGGAATCTTTCCTTGAAACACGGCAGCATGCCATACCGTCGCGGCGACGTCTCGATCCGCACCGCACTTCTTTTCTGCCTGCTGGGCCGAGCTGCCCCTTGTTGGCCAGCCACCGTGGGCTCGGCTTCCCGCCTCGGAGGCACCCCCTGTGAAACACCATTGGTATGCGGTGATCAAAAATAAGCACGGATGGGTCATGGTATCAGGACTTCGGTCACAGTTACCTGGGAAGCTGGAAGTATTCCAGGGTAGTCGGCCATAATGGCGACCAAAGCATTGTCGATGCTAAGTTGGTGGAACACCCCATCGACCAGCTCCACCTTTATGTCTGGATCGTCTTCGAAGGCCGGATCGAGGGACCGTTTCGGATCCTCGGGTTGTGGAGCGAGGCTGTGTATATCCTCTACGGCCAGGCGCAGTTCCTGCGTCAAAATCACAAAATGAGATACTTAACCATGGGAATATGGATCGGATAGGCAAAAAGAAATGTCCGCTTACCCAGCTTCGAGGGTTGTTCATAGAAAATCCGTTCAATGGACTAACACGGAGGAAATCCTCCTTTTCCCCTTTGTACAGGCCGGACAAGATCTTCACTAGATCGGTGACCGATCCCGGCCCCTTACGGCCATGGCGGGTGGCATCATCCTCCCCGTTGAAATCCCAAATGGGGTGGCCCCTATACTGGAGCGGCTGCACCCCCCGCATAATGCATGTGGCCATGACTTCGATCATAGTCAGGCCGGAATGAGCCAATAACCTTATTCGGCTCATCAGGTAGAGGATATCCCTGTCATTCTCCCTCTGGGGGCTCCGCGGGCGCCAGCTTAGGCGTTTCTTCAAGGGAGCATTGCTGAACTCCGGAAGGCTGGTCCGAATGGGATTCGGTAGCGGGGCGTCTTCTACATAAAACCATTCCGAAGGCCAGTCTTCGGACGCCTTCTTCGGGGTTCCGGACAGATATCCGGTCCCGGCGATGCGCCATAGTTCGGCTCCACCCACTTGATATATTGACCCCTCATGAGAATGGGGTACCAGGCAAAACAATCTCTTCCACAGTGCGAAATGAGCCTCAATGCCCAAAAACAGTTCGCAAAGGGCCACGAAGCCCGCGATGTGCAGAATGGAGGCAGGCGTAAGGTGGTGCAGCTGGAGGCCGTAGAACTCCAGGAGCCCCCGGAGAAACGGATGTATTGGAAATCCGAGTCCTCTTATTAGATAAGAGAAAAGGCATACCCGCTCTCCTTTGGAGGGATTGGGGACGCTCTCCGCCTGCTTTCCACCCTTGTAGGTGGCGAGTTCGGCTCGAACCGGAACCATAAAGGCTGGGGGAAGAAATCCCTTGGCTTGGAGCGTCACTAACTCACTGTGCGGGACTGAGCATCTCTCCCAATCTCCAGGCTGAGGGCTGGGAGCGCGAGAGGAGGAGCCGTGTCGGCTGTCCATGATGGAATGGATTTTTGTCAGAGGCGCTCCGATGAATGCTCGCGGAGGGAGGATGGTGTGATTCGGATCTAGATCCCCGTCTCTTTTATAGGCGGCTCAGTTGTGCAGCTAGGGGGGTAAATATAAAGATACCCTGGCTTTTCGCATTCGTTCGACACGTGGAAGATGGCCATTATTGGGCATGGAAGCCAAGGAGCGCAACATTTATAAGAAGCCGGACATTATTCGACAAGTACATGGAATTTGGAGGAGAACCCGCCTCGCAATGCCAAAGACAATCTACGCGCCGGACTCGTCATCACTGAAGCCTGGTTCGGGGGCTACTGAGGGAGTCCCGGACTAGGGGGTGTCCGGATAGCCGAACTATCATCTTCGGCCGGACTCCTAGACTATGAAGATACAAGATTGAAGACTTCGTCCCGTGTCCGGATGGGACTTTCCTTGGCGTGGAAGGCAAGCTTGGCGATACGGATATGTAGATCTCCTACCATTGTAACCGACTCTGTGTAACCCTAGCCCTCTCCGGTGTCTATATAAACTGGAGGGTTTTAGTCCGTAGGACGAACAACAATCATACCATAGGCTAGCTTCTAGAGTTTAGCCTTTCTGATCTCGCGGTAGATCTACTCTTGTACTACCCATATCATCAATATTAATCAAGCAGGAGTAGGGTTTTACCTCCACCGAGAGGGCCCGAACCTAGGTAAAAACATCGTGTCCCTTGTCTCCTGTTACCATCCGCCTAGACGCATAGTTCGGGACCCCTTACCCGAGATCCGCCGGTTTTGACACCGACAGGGTGGAAGACTCGGCCTTATGCCTGGTGTTTTGTTCCACTCTTGCTGCCCTAATTTCCGTCATACTGGTGTTATGTTCCTTGATTTTGCGTTCTTTACGCGGTTGGGTGATTTATGGGACCCCCTTGACAGTTCGCTTTGAATAAAACTCCTCCAGCAAGGCCCAACCTTGGTTTTACCATTTGCCTCACCACCACCTACTTTTCCCTTGGGAGTCGCTCTCTCGAGGGTCATCTTTATTTAGCGCCCCCGGGGCCAGTGCTTCTCTAAGTGCTGGTCCGAACCGAGCAGCCTGCGGGTCCACCTCGGGGAAACTCGAGTACTGGTTTTACTCGTAGCTTGACTTATCCGGTGTTGCCCTGAGAACGAGATATGTGTAGCTCCTATCGGGATTGTCGGCACATCGGGCGGCTTTGCTGGTCTTGTTTTACCATTGTCGAAATGTCTTGTAAACCGAGATTCCGAGACTGATCGGGTCTTCCTGGGAGAAGGAATATCCTTCGTTGACCGTGAGAGCTTCTGATGGGCTAAGTTGGGACACCCCTGCAGGGTATAAACTTTCGAGAGCCGTGCCCATAGTTATGTGGCAGATGGGAATTTTTTAATGTCCGGTTGTAGATAACTTGACACTAGATACGAATTAAAATGCATCAACCGTGTGTGTAGCCGTGATGGTCTCTTTTCGGCGGAGTCCGGGAAGTGAACACGGTTTTGGGTTATGTTTGACGTAAGTAGGAGTTCAGGATCACCTCTTGATCATTGCTAGCTTCACGACCGTTCCGTTGCTTCTCTTCTCGCTCTTATTTGCATATGTTAGCCACCATATCATGCTTAGTCGCTGCTGCAACCTCACCACTTTACCCCTTCCTTTCCCATTAAGCTTTGCTAGTCTTGATACCCATGGTAATGGGATTGCTGAGTCCTCGTGGCTCACAGATTACTACAACAGCAGTTGCAGGTACAGGTTGTGCGATGATCTTGACGCGAGAGCGATGTTTACTCATTTTGGAGTTCTTCTTCTGCTTCTTCTTCGATCAAGGAATAGGTTCCAGGTCGGCAGCCTGGGCTAGCAGGGTGGATGTCGTTGAGTTTCTGTTTGTGTTCATCCGTAGTCGGATGTTTCACTTATGTATTTTGATGTTGTATTCATGCGGCATTGTTTGCCTCTTGTATGTATCCCTATCTATTATGTAATGTTGATGTAATGATATCCACCTTGCAAAAGCGTCTTCAAGATGCGCTTCTATCCTTGGTGGGACCTTCGAGTTCCTTTAGGATAGGGTCACATCTTGGGCATGATAGTGTGCCCCAGACCCGGCAGTGGCTTAGTTGAGGCCTCCGGTTCTAGATGTTAGGCTTGCTGCGAGGTCTGTTTGGTATTAGGCTCGGACTATCAGCACCCCTTCATCAAATGGATAGGAGTAGCGACAGATGTTGGCGGAACGGTGGCTTCAGACTTACTAATGTATTACTTTGTAAGATCTTGGTGAATAATTAATAAAGGGGTTGCATGCATCTCTCATATGCAGAGGCCAGGGGTCTTCCTTCTTTTCAAAAGAAAATATTTGTTTACAGGGGGAGCATGTTTTGTCAAGCTTTGGTGACTTTATTTAAACAATAATCATATCCTTTACAATAGAAAGGAGCAACAGGTCAGGTGGCTTATCACGCCACACCATTGTTAACCGCCCTCAAAACTATATCGTGCAAGTTCATGAGCACCAACGTTTATCTCTTGCACATAGTGATTTACAGCCGCCTTGTCAAAAGAACTCATTAGCTTCTGGCAATTGTCAGTTATTATAGTCCCTCGACACCCTGTACTCGGACAGATCTAAATTGCTTGGACAATTACTAGTGCAGATCTGTTCATCACACACGGTTAAAAAAAACTACTGCACACGAAGATGTGTGGGGTCACTTTACGAGGATGCGAGATAGGGTGGGGTGTATATCGCATAGATACGGGTTACTCATGTGTGACAGGGGAGCCCACCTCACACGATAGGCAGAGAGAAAGCATGTGTCCTGGGATGAGCCATTGCACACATTTAACTGGAAGAATACGTGTGAGATACATCGTAGATCGTACATAATTATTATTTCAACATGTTGTGAGATACATGTGGGATGATTTTATTCATCGCACACGACTTGTTGTAGGGAATGTGTGTCTTAATTCGTCCATCACACAATTTTCCTATGTCGCAATCGTTTGCACTGGTTCATTCGTCGCACATGTTGTTTGTGTCACACCAGTGTGTGTTGTATGTGTTCATTGCACACGCTTTGATGTACGCAACTGTGTGAAATGCAATGACCATATTAGAAGGTCTATGCCCATTATTTAATCACTACAATAGGCAAATTCACAATTCAAATCCTACAATTGTTCACCACAATTTTATATCCAACACAAAACACATTCGATATTCAGCAAATACACATCGCGATTTCATATAATTGACATCATAGTACCAAAGTACACAAGCACCAAATTAACCATGTACCGCAAAAGCACTTCATATATAACATCTAAAACCTTTGAAAAGTGGCATCATAGCCGGAAATAGAAAAATTAAACTCATTTGGAAAGTTGCTGAAGCGGAAGGCAAATATTGTGCCTTTGGTGATCTTGAAGGTGTGCACAACTCTAGGCCAGCGCTTGTGGATGATCACCCACCCATCCTTCGCTGTCTTGAGGAAGACCTCAATACTATATCGTGGGTGTTGTATGCATATCTTCCTTGCCTCTTGAGCATACATATGGTTTGAGGGCCAATCATTAGTGACCTGTTTCAAAAAGAAGCGAAATCGAAGATATTCATAAATTTGTTGTCTAAATATTCAAATATTGTGTGTAAGAAAAAAATAAGGTAAGGGATTTATTACAATCCTATAGTTGACTGGTGTCTTCTTCATTTTGCAAACAAAGAGTTTGTTATTTTTCCTCGCTAGTTTATTTATCCTAAAAATTCATATGAGTTTCTTGACTTGACTGATATTCATGGATATTTCATTTTTCCAAACGCAAAATGGGTCGAATAGTGGGTCTAAGGCCCTGACATCAGGAGCTACATGCAAGATCAAAATATTAGAAAAAATTCTGGAATTGAACAATAATGAACTATGATGGCGCTAAATCTGACAGATCTCGGGGTAGGGCATCTCGAGCTAGGTGACTAGATACGATGGTAACAAGGCACGAGGTTTACCCAGGTTTGGTCTCTCCGAAGAGAGAACACCCTATGTCCCGCTTGTGTTCATTGCTTTGGATTGGAGTACAAAGTATAGATGATCTACCATGAGACTGTTGTCTTGTTACTACGAGCCCTACCCCTCGGTTTATATACATACTCGCCGGGGGGGGGGGGTCCAGGGTTGCAGTATCCAAGTTGGCTATGTGTGAGGAAACAAAGCTTTGGAAGGATCTGGTACCTTGGAGTACACACAAGTCTTCTGAAACCTTCGGTTTTTCTAGCCAACATGGCCCACACCAAGACTGACATGGGGGCCCTCATCCCGGCCTACCTGTCCAGGAGACTACATGGTGGGAGACACTATCAATAGCCCCCAAACCTATCTTAGAGTCTGGACGCTTCTCGACTCTGCCGAGTGATGGCTCCATATTTAATGCATTTTCACAGCTCATTTGTTGCACATTATGTCTGTACATCAAGTTATATCATGTCCCATTGAGCCAATTACATCTCCATATGCATGATTTCCAGTTTTTATCCTTTTCACCACGAGCATTGCATAATCTTTATTCTTTGTTAGTTTTTATTAGTTCTCTTTGTCTTTGTGTGTTTTGTAGGTGATGAGGACTTCCCATGCACTTATAGCACGATGAAAGGAGTTCAAACAGTGGACATCCAGGCCCGAGACTTAGCTGTCTTGGGGAGTGGAAAAGTCATTTTTACCAAAGTGCTCAAAACCAAGATCTTACTAATCCAATAAGCCCCAGAACATCAAATTCTGAGTTTGTATGAAGAAATGGCGATCGATTTATCGAAGAGGGACGGAGCAAAAGTCGACATTTCCTACGAC
This sequence comes from Aegilops speltoides, assembly GCA_021437245.1. NCBI lineage: Eukaryota > Viridiplantae > Streptophyta > Magnoliopsida > Poales > Poaceae > Aegilops > Aegilops speltoides. The sequence goes on from CM038146.1 coordinate 171,096,608, forward strand.
CATATATGGTCGTACGTGCGGTCGTACGAAAGAAAATCAGGCCCAAAATTTTCCTCTCTATGCGGAATTCTTCACCGATTTCATCGTTGTTTATTCCTACGACTTCCTTGGCCTTCTAGGGATGTTTTGGGAGAGGTTAAGGCTCACTTAGAGCCCTTGAATCAAAGTAGAGATGCTACATCAAGGGGAGGGCTATGGGGGAGCTCTTATATTCATCATTCATCTCCATGTCTAGCCACCGTCCACATCAAGAACACCATAGTTGGAGCCAAAAGGGATACCGAAAGGGACCACCACCTGTGGGGCACATCCATGGGCCACCGCCATGCCACCATCATCACCACCATCATATGCAATGCCATCACCACCATCATCCCTTAGTGTGCTCAGTGTTGCTTGTTTACCTCTGTAGTAATTTAGTGATTGGAAGCATTGAATCCATTGGCATAGTTGGAGATGTTCAACTCTTAGTCCACACTTGAATTCATAGATGGTTTTGAAAACCAACAGACCTGTGACCTGACAGGTGCAAACATCTTAAGGGGAACACAATTGTTCTAGAAGCACAGTTGTCCATAGAACCTATTGCCTTTGTCCGGTCCTCGTGACATTAATATCTTTACGTTAGCCACTGCAGGTATGGTACAATAAGTAGGATGAATGAGTTATTGATGGCTCGATATTTTACGCATTTTTAGAGCTCATTTGTTACATGTTCTCTTCATATATTATGTCCCATAGAACCAAATAATTGTCCATTATGCATGATTACTGGGATTTTACACTTTTCCTTGTTAGCGTTACACATTTTGTATTTTATTTGGTTTTTACTAGTTTTCTTCATTTCCTTGTGTCAATAGGTGTTTTGGATCAACCTAGGACCAAGCTCTATGAAAGAACTAAGGATTGGCTCAGAACGAAGGACCTACACTATCAGACTTGCGTTTCGAAAGGCGGAAAAAGTGAATTTTTTTCCAAAAGTTCTCTAAAACTATATCTAAGACCAGAAATGGATTGGTATAGCTCTCGTGAATCCAATGAGCCCAAGAATGTCAAAATTGGAGTCTGTATGAAAAAATGGTGGCCAAAACACTGGAGTAGGACAGAACACAAGACAACGTACCATACGGCCATTCATGGTCGTAATGACTTTCAAACACCTGCGAAAGTTACCCTTTCACATGGTATTCTTCACTTATTTTGCCCCCATTTCTTTCCACAAGATCCTTGTACAATACGAAAGGGTTCAAGAGAGGATAAGGCTCATCTTGAGCCCTTGGATAGATCACACCAACGGAGGAGACCGTGGAGGCGTCCTATATATGCACCTCTCCAACCCTAGTGGCCACCATCTCATCTCATTCACCATCAACATCCAAGACCAATCTCCATTGCTGCTCCATCACCATAGGAGGGAGAAAATGAAGGGAAGAGGAGGAGGCACCGCCACCATGAGCACCGACCTTCGGGGCAGTGCCATATATAGCACCGACGCCGCCGCCATCAGCACCGTGCTCCATCTCCACAAACACCACCACACCATCTCTCTTCACTAGCTTGATGCCAGCTTGTAACTTGTGTTGAGTCCAATTTATGTGATGCCTTTATTAAGTATTTTGTGCCTACATAGTAGGCTTTGTGGAATTTTACCGCGTTCGTGCACCTCATTTTATTGATAATCCCTCAGGTAACGTCTTTTGGACCATTTATCATATAATGGAAGAAATCCTCAGAAATGGTAGCGGAATCACGTAAGTGATAATCACCTACCATGAAGAATCAAGCAAGAAGGCCAAAGAAACAGCCATCACTGCACATCCAAAGCAAAAAACGCCGTTCCATACGACCGCGTCCGCTCGTATGGGCGGTCGTATGGAGTGCCGCCGCCACTACTAGATCAACTATTTTCACCCCATCGAATCAGATCGTGGAGGAGACGAATAGAGAGATTAGAAACTCATCCAGAAGGCAGACCCCTAGCCTCCGGATTTCATCGGGAGGAGGGATTGGCAAGGAGAAGAAGGGGATCTTACCCACCGTGCACGAGGGAGATAGAACATCATCACCACTGTCATCATCATCATCAGCATCATCGACATCCTTATCATCTGCAACATCAAGAACCCTAGTAGATCATCTTGTGTATCATTTGAATCAATCATCCATGTATGCCATCACTTTTGTCTTGATGATTGTTGTCCCCATATGTGAGTAGACCCCTAGTTCTCAGGGATATGGATGAACCTTGGTATGTGTAGGATCTAATATTATGGATATGAGATTCTCTGTTGAATGCTTAGTTTAATAACTTCATGAATGTTGTGAAAGGGCCCAACTCAGCATTTGTGCCTTATGGCCATGAAGTATATCACTGTCGTTGTAAAGGTCTAGGTTGTGGAGGTAATTTCAGGTGACAGTAAAATCTTATTGCTCCTAACCTTTTTAATTGACCGGGGAATTATGGAGAACCCTTAGAGAGACCGCGTCCATGGGGTAACCCTTAATTATCATGGGTTGTAACCCTCTCGAGGAGACTAGGATGGTGGCATGCGTGGCATGAAGTGTACCTCGAGTAGAATGTGTACTGTACCCGGCTCCGCCCAGCATAATCGTCAACAGTGGACCAAGTATCCATCTCATACTATGCCTAAGCATAGGCGCGCTAGAAACATACCAATGGGGATTTCAGACTCCCCAAAGATGCCTACCCCTCTGTTGTTTCGTTAGCACTCTAGTCATAGTTACTCATTCACTTTTATGTTATTTACTTCAAAGTTTACTCCATTACTCAATTATCATTTATATCCTCCCTCACTTTGCTTTAAGTCTACAATTATTTGTAGGCACAAAAACACATAATTCACTACAAGAGCAAAATTCTAATTCCGGTGCTCCCTGTGGGATTGATACTCTTACTTCGAAAAGGCTACAACTAAAGCCTTTGCACTTGCAGGCCATCAAGCTTTTTCTGGTGCCGTTGTCGGGGAGCTGAGCACTTTCGGGCCTTGTCTTAAGTTTTGAATTATTTTGTGTTCTAACAGTTTTTGCATATTGCAAGCAACCATGGTCCTTCAAGAACAAATTTGTCAGGTAGGTGTGGAATTAGTAGCAGGACCGGTTAGAGGAGAGAACTTTATACCTGCTGGTCCTGACCTATTTTGTAAAGTATATGAGATAAACCCTCAGTTAATTGCTATGGTGAAAGAGAATACATTCTAAGGTGATGCAACTGAATGCCATTATAAACATATTGAAAACTTTAACAATGCATGTGGAACTTTTCAGTTGTAGGATTTAACAAATGAGGAGGTAAAATCAAAAATATTTCCTTATTCTCTTGAAAGAGAAGCTTCCAGATGGCTATCATGCTAGCCCGTAAGTACCTTGAGTAATTGGCCAAAATTACTGGCTGCATACTATGCTTGATATTAGCCTCAAGGGAAATTATACACGATAAGAAGGAGGATTATCAGCTTTAAGCAGTGACCAGGTGGGAAACTGATAGATGCATATATTAGGTATCATGAAATACTCTCTACATGCCCTAAACACCATTATCATGATTGTTTAATTGTGAATTTCTTTTATGGCCAAAGTAAACAGGCTTTAGACCTTGCTTCTAAAGGTTCTTTCAGGGGAACTGAGATATCATAGGCCTGGAATTTACTAGATAGAATTCAGCATAATGCTGAGAGTTGGTACCTATGTTCAAAGGAAAAGAGTAAGGTTGATCATGTGTATGATATTATTAAGCCTTTCCTTGGAACTAAGAAGATGAAATACCTTCTTCATGAGCTAAATATTGGAACTGGCCCCATGTTGCATGTTTTGAAAGACTTTTTGAGTTTCTAAACTTACCAAAGAAAAAGTTCATGAAACATAGCAGGGAATCTAAAGTTATCCACATGGTAGAAGCAATTGTTAAGAAGACTAATCCACCCCATATCTGAAAAGAAGCTTATCGTAAACAGAATGGTAAAAAGTTAGAAGGATCAATTTTAGCTAAAGGAAAAAAGAATATCAAGGTGGAACAACGTGGAACTCCACCCTATGTTGATATTGTGAAAGAACTTGCCACACCCATATCAGTGGTGAACAAAGAAGTTTATCTAGAGAGACACCACTTCTTATCTTAAAGGGTGTACTGAACGTAAAGATCCAGGTAAACAAATTTTATCATGTTCCTTCAAATGCAAGTCTATTTTGGGTTGTGTGACCCTAGGTCTCCAGTCAATAATATTCCTTACACATTTTATGCAAAAATTTATGAGGAAATTTCTTTGTGTTTTCTTGAGCCAAGTGATGTTGTTATTAAGCTTGCAGATAAGACAGATAGAAAGCCTTGTGGCATCCTTAAGGATGTCAATATTATAGAAAGCCTTGTGGTATCCTTGTGGCATCCCATCGATATTTATGTTCTAATGATCTCTAAGGATAAAGATTGTCCTATTGTTTTTGGAACCTCTTTCATGAATGTTGCAGGAACATATATCAAAAAGAAAACTATCTCCATGAAATGGGGAATGAGATGATTAAATTCCCATTCTCTTCAGTCTTAAGCAAACCATATCAATAAGAAGCTCAAGATGATGAGGAGAAAAAGTTAAACCAATTAGTTGAGATTCATCTTCAGACTCCAGAAGATGAAGTAGAACGGGTCTTAGTGAGACCAGAATCCTTATTTGAAGACGAAGAAAATGACGAAATTGAAATGATAAAGGATGCTACTCCAATGGTTTTCCCGTGCTTAAATAAGTTATAGGTGGTACTTGAAAGGAAAGGAGATGAAGAACTACCTCCTCCTAATCTGAAACCATTACCCAAACGATTCTGGTATGAGTTACGGATGATACAGAAAGGTTTCTCGTTATTGTTAATGCTGAACTTTCAGGAAAAGAAAAAGTGAAGCTACTGATGGTGCTAAGCAAACACTGCAAGGCTATAGGCTACTCAATGAAGGATGTAAAGGGGATACAGTCATCCATTTATTATCATGCTATTCCCATTGAAGAAGGAGCTAAACCAGTGATTGAAAGTCAACAAAGACTACACCCACTTCCAAAAATGTGGTAACAAAAGAAGTAATACGTCTTCTTGACGCATGGGTAATTTACCCTATCTTTGATTGTAAATGGGCAAGTCCAATTCATTGCATTCCTAAGAAAGGAGGAGTCTCCTTAGTAACTAATGAAAATAATGACCTAGTCCCTACTAGGGCTATTTGTTGGATATTCCTTCGTAGGCTCGTTGGTCAGTGAGGAGTTGGATGAGATCATCACGTAATCGAGTTAGTTTTGTTAGGGCTTGATCCCTAGAATCCACTATGTTCTGAGATTGATGTTGTTATGACTTTGTTATACTAATGCTTATCACTAGGGGCCGAGTGCCAGGATTTCAGATCTGAACCATTTATCTTTAAACTGTTATATCTATGTTCTAGATCCGATCTTAAAAGTCATATTCACCTATTACGTGTTATGATCCGTAAACCCCAGTCTGACCGTAATTGGGATACTTTCCGGTGATGAACGTAGTTTGAGGAGTTCATGTATTCACTATGTGTTAATGCTTTGTTCTGGTTCTCTATTGAAAGGGGGCCTTAATATTCCTTAGTTTCCTTATGGACCCTGCTGCCTGATGTCTACTACGCAACCTTCTTCTTGTAGACGTTGTTGGGCCTCCAAGTGCAGAGGTTTGTAGGACAGTAGCAAATTTCCCTCAAGTGGATGACCTAAGGTTTATGGATCCATGGGAGGCGTAGGATGCAGATGGTCAAAAATTATCGTAGGAATTTCCATAATTATTAGAGGAATTACTAGGGAACGGTCTAGCATTAAAGTTTGCTCTATAAGCATTGTTTCCAAAACTATTCCTACCAACAAAATTCACATCCATAGATTCATTATTATTCTCAATCAAAGAAGACAAAGGCATATCATTGGGATCAAGAGGAGTATTTTTAGTAGCAAACAATTTCATAAGTTCATCCATCTTTCCACTCAAAACATTAATTTCTTCTATAGCATGCACTTTTTTACTAGAAGATCTTTCGGTGTGCCATTGAGAATAATTAGCCATAATATTATCAAGAAGTTTTGTAGCATCTCCTAACGTGATTTCCATAAACATGCCTCCCGCGGCCGAATCTAAGAGATTTTTAGAAGCAAAGTTCAAACCGGCATAAAAAATTTGTATGATCATCCATAAATTCAAACCATGAGTAGGGCAATTGCGAAGCATCAATTTCATTCTTTCCCAAGATTGGGCAACATGCTCATGATCAAGTTGTTTAAAATTCATAATACTATTCCTAAGAGTGATAATCTTAGCGGGAGGAAAATACTTAGAGATAAAAGCATCTTTGCACTTGTTCCAAGAATCAATACCATTTTTTAGGCAAAGACGAAAACCAAACTTTAGCACGATCTCTAAGTGAAAACGGAAATAACTTCAATTGGACAATATTGTTATCCGTATCTTTCTTCTTTTGCATATCACACAAATCAACAAAGTTGTTTAGAGGAGTAGCGGCATCTTCGCTAGGAAGGCCGGTGAATTGATCTTTCATAACAAGATTCAGAAAAGCAGTAGTGATTTCACAAGACTCAACATCATTAAGAGGAGCAATCGGAGTATTAAGGAAATCATTATTATTGGTATTCGAGAAATCACAGAATTTGGTATTATCTTGCGCCATGGCAACAAGTAATCCAACACACAAGCAAACAGAAAAAGGCAAGCGAAAAGAGAGGAGGAGATTGGGAAAGAGAGGGCGAATAAAACGGCAAGGGTGAAGTGGGGAGAGGAAAACGAGAGGCAAATGGCAAATAATGTAAATGCGAGGGAGATGAGTTTGTGATGGGTACTTGGTATGTCTTGACTTGAGCGAAGACCTCCCGAACGGCGCCAAAAATCCTTCTTGCTACGCCTTGAGCTTATGCTGGTTTTCCTCAAGAGGAGAGGGTGATGCAGCAATAGTAGCGTAAGTATTTCCTCAATTTTTGAGAACCAAGGTATCAATCCAAGAGGAGGCTCCTCAAAAGTTCCACGCACCTACACAAACAAACAAAGAACTCGCAACCAACGCAATAAAGGGGTTGTCAATCCCTTCACGGCCACTTGCGAAAGTGATATCTAATGAAGGTAGTATGATAAGATAAATATATTTTTGGTATTTTATAATATAGATGCAAAAAGTAAAGACGCAAATAAAAGTAGATTGGAAGCAAATATGATAAGAGATAGACCCGGCGGCCATAGGTTTCACTAGTGGCTTCTCTCAAGATAGCATAAGTATTACGGTGGGTGAACAAATTACTGTCGAGCAATTGATAGAAAAGCTTAATAATTATGAGATTATCTAGGCATGATCATGTATATAGGCATCACGTCCGCAACAAGTAGACCAACTCCTGCCTGCATCTACTACTATTACTCCACACATCGATCGACTCCTGCCTGCATCTAGAGTATTAAGTTCATAAGAACAGAGTAATGCATTAAGCAAGATGACATGATGTAGAGGGATAAACTCAAGCAATATGATATAAACCCCATCTTGTTATCCTCGATGGCAATAATACAATACATGCCTTGCAACCCTTTCTATCATGGGGTAAGGACACCGCAAGATTGAACCCAAAGCTAAGCACTTCTCCCATGGCAAGAAAGATCAATCTAGTAGGCCAAACCAAACTGATAATTCGAAGAGACTTGCAAAGATAACTCAATCATACATAAAAGAATTCAGAGAAGATTCAAATACTATTCATAGATAAACTTGATCATAAACCCACAATTCATCGGATCTCGACAAACACACCACAAAAAGAGTTTACATCAAATAGATCTCCATAAGAGAGGGGGAGAACATTGTATTGAGATCCAAAAAGAGAGAAGAAGCCATATAGCTAATAACTATGGACACGTAGGTCTGTGGTAAACTACTCATAACTCATCAGAGGGGCAAGGGTGTTGATGTAGAAGCCCTCCATGGTCGATTCCCCCTCCGGCAGAACGCCGGTGAAGGTTCCAAGATGGGATCTCGCGGATACAGAAGATTACGGTGGTGGAAATTGTGTTTCGTCTGCTCCCTGGATGTTTTCGGGGTACGTAGGCTTATATAGGAGGAAGAAGTACGTCGGTGGACGCCCGAGGGGCCCACGAGATAGGGGGCGCGCCCTATAGGGGGGGTGCGCCCTCCTATCTCATGGGAGCCTCTGCTGCTTCTTGACTTGCACTCCAAGTCCTTTGCATCACGTTCGTTCCAAAAATCACGCTCCCGAAGGTTTCATTCCGTTTGGACTCCGTTTGATATTCCTTTTCTTCAAAATACTGAAATAGGCAAAAAAAAACAGCAATACGGGCTGGGCCTCCGGTTAGTAGGTTAGTCCCAAAAATGATATAAATGTGTAAAATAAAGCCCATAAACATCCAAAAGGGGTAATATAATAGCATGGAACAATCAAAAATATAGATACGTTGGAGACGTATCAGTATCCTCGTGTGTCCCCACTTTGAGGAGTTAAGCGTTTTGGAGTTAAGGGAAAGTTAGCGCCATGTTTTGTAGGACCATACAAAGTTTTGGAACGTATGGGAGAAATTGCTTACAAGCTGGAATTACCAGAAGGATTGTCAGGAGTTCACGATGTGTTTCACGTTTCCCAGTTGAAGAAGTGCCACACAGAGATGGACGATATTCCTCTGAGAGATACAGTGTCACTGGAAGCGATTCAGTTGGATAGCGATTTGACCTACGAGGAGAAACCAGTGAGGATTCTCGAGTTTGCCAGCTGAGTCACACGCATCAAGGTTATCAAGTTCTGCAAAGTTCAGTGGAGCCACCATACCGAGGATGAAGCCACCTGGGAACGATAGGAAGACCTACGGAAGGACCAGGCGCACCTATTTTCTAGCCAACCCGAATCTCGAGGGCGAGATTCATCTTAAGGGGGGTAGGTTTGTACCATCCCAAATTTTCAATTTGGAATGATCCTAGAAATTCTACGCAACTCAAGGACCCGCGGAGAGAGTTGGGGATTTCGTTATTTTCATATTTGAGTTTTCTCAAATTTTGAAAAGAGGATCGTTTGGTTTTACTTATTTTTCTCTTCGAATATTTTTTATATGAAAATAAAAGAAAGGGGATAAAATGACTTCTCCAAAATAAAGAAATATTGGAGGAAAATATTAAAATCAAATGAGAATTTTATTCGGAGTTTTGTTGCTATTTTATTTGAATTAGGAAAAAAATGTGTTTTTCAAAATTGCATTCGAGACCCAAATAAATGTTCACCTTGTCCGCAATATTATTAGAGGACCGTGAAAATTTATTTCGGGATTTTTGGACTCCGTTTAGTATTTCTTTCGTTAGTTTTTCTCTGTCAGGATTTATTTATTTTTAAAAAAAGTAACCGACCTAACCGGGCCGTGTCCGACCTGGACTCCCGACCCGGACGGCCCTTATAAGGCCCGAGGCCCCCCACCGCCAAACCCTAGCCGCCGCCCGCCTCCTCGGTTCTGCGTCACACGCCGCCAAGACGCACTCGCCCGCCTGCCTCGCCACCACGCCACTGCCGCCGCCTCATGGGTTTTCTTAGGAAAACCAATTGGTTTTTTAGAACCCTAGGTTTTTTAGCTTCGGTTCGGTTTTTTCGGTTTAGCTAAATAGCGGGCGTTCGTTCATACGTTCGTTTTCAATGAACGATGTCCGTCCGTTAGCCGCGGATAGCGAACGTTTGTTTGTTAGCATGTTCGTCGCGTTTTATTTTTTCAGGGTTTTTCCACGATTATTTTTGATCGTGAATTCTGCCCTGATCTTCGTTTTTTATCTTTTCGCTCGTTTATTCGAATCAGGTGATTCAAGCGCCTAGATCTTCGTCTCGAAGCCCTCTTTCTATAACCAACTTGAACAAGATTTTGGTACTATAAAATTTGTCTTTAGTCCAGATTAGTAAACGAATCTTGTTTCTTTTGTAGTTTGAATTTCGTTGCTCCGTTTGATTTGATTCTTTTTGCAAACCGGAGTTCTTCAGTTGAACTTTCTGGTTAGATCTCTTATTTGAGTTCTACACGTGCTTCTAGTTGAGTGCTTATGTATGTTACTGTTTGTTTGCGATAGAGTACCCGGAGTGCGAAGCGTGCTACTACGAGTCTCTAGGTTTTGCGGATCATCAGCAAGGAAAGTAACACTTTGATCATAGCTCTTTATTACCCAATTTTTATGCATTAGATCAATCCTCAAACATTACATGGTTAGGATCTGAATAACATGTGGATTTGGGAAGTAGATGATGAGGTAGAACCTATTGCCCTGTTTATTATCAAACCTTTGGGAGTTACTTCTACGTTATGCTTATATTGCTATGCTATGCTCGTAGACGTGGACTGGGTGAGTGTATCCATGACAGATGTGAGTATTGTTAATTAATGGTTAACTTAAGGTGGCTACTTAAATACACATCCGGTGGATTGGTTGAGGCACCTCGAGTACTAGTGGTTGTCGTGGCACCGGAGAATCCAAGGTTGTCCTAGGATATCCCGGCACCGTGTGATCATCCTACGGTTCGCCACCCAGGCTCAAAGGGATCATAAGATTATTCATGCTAGAAACTTCCGTGTGCAGCCACAAGCCAATATGGGCTCTGGCATAGTTGAGTAAGTTGTGTGAAGCTCTTGAAGAGGTAGACTAGCAGATGTAGGGGATGTAGGTGGTACTGTCTTCCCGGAGTAGAGAGTTAGTGCTTCTGAAAGATTGTGTCTCGATCATCCGTTTCTCAAACATCATGAAGTGCGAGAAATTCAACGGAGGAGATCGAGTCTTGTGGGGAAAAGTGTGCAAACCTCTGCAGAGTGTATAAACTAATCATGGTTAGCCGTGTCCCCGGTTATGGACATCTTGAGTATCTGGTTCTTGGATTATCATGTTGATCTCATCACTCTAAATTAATTTGATTGGATTTAATGATGATGTTTAATTGGGATTGAGTTGGAGGAACCTTCTCAATGTTTAACAACCACCATGATAGTTAAATAAAATTTATTCCTTTGTTGTAGGGAAAAAATGGCTTTATGCAAAACTGTAACCATAGAGCTTTCCACCAGCCATATGTGCATGTAGTGATAGCATTTATTCCGTTCATTCCTCTTTGTGTTACATTGCCAGCATATTCCATGTGCTGACCTGTTTCGGGCTGCAACATTTCATGTTGCAGACTTTTCAGACGACGAGTAAGGTGCCATAGGTCGTTGTCGTTCACTCAGCTATGCCATTGGAGTTTGATGGACTCACTTTATCTTCCAAGCCTTCTGATGTTATAGTTTTTAGATGGCCTTAAGCCATATTATTGTAATAAGTTCTCTTTTGAGACATTCAATGTAATTAAGTGTGTGATGAAAACTATGTTATAAATCCTCAAGTACTCTGCGTGTCAGCATTACCGATCCAGGGATGACACTGATGCACAGAGACTAGACTATTTGAGGTCTGGTCGCTACAAGATGGTATCAGAGCACACGTTGACTCTAGGACAGCTAAAACCATAGGTCACTCCTCTCTTCTCATTTTTGACTCCTCTCCTCTTTTCCACTCTATAGGATGGCGGATGCAAGGAACAAGTTTACACAACTGGATGAAGACATTCCTTTTGGACGACACTTGAAGCAAGTTACTAGGTACCTGAACATTGGAATACCAAGCTTCACCGGGACCTACATCGCCACTTTACCAGAAGAGGAGCGCTGGATAATTCGAGTTCAAGTTCCAGGAAGGATGTTCATGCCAGTCACTGAGCCCATAGAGTTTTCCTTTGATGCACCAACCTGGAGTCTAGGAAAGAGCATGGCAGCTCACATCACCATGGGACGCATTGGAGAAGTTTACCACAAGGATCTCAAGGATACTATCTACCAGATTTGTGGGCGCCGAGATGAGCAATGGGAGATGATCAACACTAGGAGGGATAGATCCATTGCAGCTTTCATCCAGGAGTTAAACCAGCACCTTCGTCGCCAGGAGAACCAGATGTGCGCAGGCATGATAGATCTGAAGAAGGCAATGATCAGGATCATGCAGCTGGAGGAAGAACTCAAGTCTACACGCGATGGATACGAGGAGGAAATGACGATACCCATGGAGAAGAATGACGACCTGACAAGGAAACTAGGAGTATTCATGGGAGACCCCGCGCCAGGAGGAGAAGACGACGATTCCAAGGACATTCGCTCGGAGGACTACATCATCATCGATGACACCGACTCAGACCCCGATGATAGTGATGATGACTATGTTGATGAAGCTGTAGCAGATATCATGGAGTCTTCCACCGACTAAAACTTCTAGTCGACCACCATATCAGTAGTAGTATTCCCCCATGTATATAGTATAGTCCAAGCACTTTTGTAACGATAGTTAGACCGATTGTATGCCCTTGTTTGAATTGATTGAAGTGATATGATTGTGGTCGTCTCATGTGCATATGGGTTAGCTGATTGCCTACATATATATTAATGTTTTCTTGCTTCACAACAAAGTGATCAAATTCATTCAAACACTTACTAGGAGATTTATGGTATGGAATATCACCCTCATCAAATCTATAATGGTAATTTACCTCTACTACCGGTGTCGGGATATCAAGTCCATGTATTTCTTCAATAGGTGCTAGATTCTTAACATCTTCAGATTTAATACTTTTCCTTCATAGATTTCTTTGCTTCTTGCATATTGCTACTTGTGAGTTGCGTTGGGATTTCCTCGAAGCGGAGAGGATGATGCATTATAGTAGAGATAAGTATTTCCCTCGGTTAAGAACCAAGGTTATCAATCCAGTAGGAGAACCACACAACACCTCATTAGCCGTACCTACACACAAAATAACAAATTTGCACCCAACGCGAACAAGGGTTGTTAATCCCTCAGCGGTAGATTAAATTTTGTAGTGATAGTTAGATAAATAAAACACAAAGTAAATAAAGTAAATAAAACTTGCAGCATGGTGTTTTTTGGATTTTTAATATATTATAAAATTAGACCCGAGGGCCATAGTTTTTAGTAGAGGCTTCTCTCTTGAAAATAGTGGGCAAAAGAATTATTGTTGGGCAAATGATTAAAAAGCGAATAATAATGACGCTATCCAAGGCAACGATCATGTATATAGGCATCACGTTCGAGACAAGTAGATCGACTCCTGCCTGCATCTAGTACTATTACTCCACACATCTACCACTATCCAGCATGCATCTAGAGTATTAAGTTCGTAAAGAACGGAGTAACACCTTAAGAAAGATGACATGATGTAGACAAAGCAAACTCACGCATGAATAAACCACATCTTTTTATCCTTAATAGAAATGATACAAATACGTTTCATGCCCCTTTTCGTCACTGAGATTAAGCACTGCAAGATCAAACCCATCACAAAGCACCTCTCCCATTGCAATAAAAATCAATCTAGTTGGCCAAACCAAATTAATAGATCGGAGCAAAATACAATGCTATAATAATCATGCATAAAAGAGTTCAGATAAGACTCAAATAATATTCATGGATAATCTGATCATAAACTCACAATTCATCGAATCCCAACAAACACATCGCAAAAAGTGATTACATCGAATAGAACTCCAAGAACATCAAGGAGAACATTGCACTAAAGATCAAAGAGAGAGAAGAAGTCATCTAGCTACTAAATATGGACCCGTAGGTCTATGGTAAACTACTCACACATCATCCACTCCATGATTGATTCCCCCTCCGGTAGAGTGTTAGAAAAGGCCTCCAGATGGGATCTCTCGAGAATAGAAGCTTGCAGCGGCGGAAAAAGTATTTTGGGTGGCTCTTTGTGGGTTTCCCGATTTTAGAGAATTTATAGAGGCGAAATTAGGTCAAACGGGTGAACATGGGCCCCATGAGCCACCAGGGCATCCCCTGGTGCCTCCTGAGCTCCTCCTTCATCTTTTGGCCCTCTCCCAAAGCTTCCAAGGTCTCTTTTGTCTAGAAAAAATCTCCAAAAAGTTTCATGGCATTTGGACTTCGTTTGGTACTGATATTCTGAAAAACCAAAAAACAGGCAAAATAGCAACTGGCACTGGGCACTAATTTAATAGGTCAGTCCCGAAAAATGATATATAATTGCTTGTAATTGCATATATAACATCCAAGATTGATACTATAATAGAATGGAACATTAAAAAATTATAGATATGTTGGAGACGTATCAAGCATCCCCAAGCATAATTTCTGCTCGTCCTCGAGTAGGCAAATGATAAAAACAGAATTTTGATGTGGAATGCTACCTATCATACTCATCATATAATCTTTTATTTTGTGGCATGGATATTTGGATTCGAGTGATTGGAAGTAATAGTCTATAGTTTGACATGAAGATAAAAATACTCAAGCATACTAACAAGCAACCATGTCTTTCAAAATATCAATGCTAAATAAAGTTATCCCTAGCCCATTATGCTTTGTCATTGATCCATTCATGAAACACACTCAACATTAACTATCTCTAATGCACAAGTATGACAATAGTGCTCTCTCCAGTTGGTGCTTTATAAGAGAAGATGGAGACTCAAATAGAAATAAAAAATCATAAAAGTAAAATAAATAGGCCCTTCGCAGAGGAAGTAGAGATTTGCAGAGGTGTCAGAGCTCATAGTTTAAAATAGAGATAAAATTATTTTTGAGAGGCGTGCTTTTCCTGTCAACGTCATGACTGAAAGTTTCCAATATCTCCCATGCTAGGCACATTATAGGCGGTTCCTAAATAGAAAATAAAGTTTACTCCCCCTCCACCATTCTTTTGCAATCCATGGCTAGCCGTGTCCACGGGTGCCTTCCAAACTTTCAACTTTCCAAGGGGCGGTTTTTTTTATTTTTTTTATTTAAATTCATTTCGGGACTGGGCATCCCTATTACCTACCACTTTCTCATGCAATGACAAGTGAATAAACCCTCATCATGAGAATAACTCATCTAGCATGAAAGATATGACCACTCCCTGGCGCTTCACATGAGCGGTACGGGCATACAAAACTGGTAGTTTTTTTCAATGATTAGAGTTGGCACATGCAAATTTACTTGGAACGACCTGTAAATACCGCATATAGGTAGGTATAGTGGACTCTTTTGGCACAACTTTGGATTTAAGGAATTGGATGCGCAAGCAGCATTCCTGCTTAGTACAAATGGATGCTAGCAAATAGATTGAGAAGCAACCAACCAGAAAATGAAAACGGTTACAAACATGCATTGAGAATAACTAACACTAACTAATGCACCATAAGTAGGATATAACTTCGTTGCATAACTATTGACTTTACGTGCATGCATAGGGAATCACAAACCTTAACACCAATATTCTTACTAAATCACAATTACTCACTAGTATAACTCACATATTTTCATCTCCATATTGCAAAACTATTGCAAGGAATCAAACCTATCATATCCAGTGATCTACATGAAAGTTTTTATTATATCCCTCTTGGATATTCATCACATTAGGACCAAATTCATATCTTGTGCATATTACCATTACTATTATCAACTCTCAAAATAATATAAGTGAAGCATGAGAGTTCATATACTTCTTCAAAATATAATCACTGTCGTTCTCTAAAAGATATAAGTGAAGCACTAGAGCAACTGCCTAGCTCAAAAGATATAAGTGAAGCACATAGAGTATTCTAACAAATCATGAATAATGTGTGTTCCTCTCTAAAAGATGTGTCCAGCAAGGATGATTGTGACAAACTAAAAAGCAAACAAAAACTCATATAATACACTACGCTCCAAGTAAACTCATATCATGTGATGAATAAAAATATAGCTCCAAGTAATATTACCGATGGTTGATAGAAGAAAGAGGGGATGCCTTCCGGGGCATCCCCAAGCTTAGATGCTTGGGAGTTCTTGAATATTACCTTGGGGTGCCTCGGGCATCCACAAGCTTAGGCTCTTGCCACTCCTTATTCCTTCATCCATCATGATCTCACTCAAAACTTAAAAACTTCAGCACACAAAACTCAACAAAACCTACGTGAGATCTGTTAATATAATAAAGTAAATCACTAATTTAGGTACTATTGTAAACCCATTCATATTTCTATTATTGTGTTATACCTGCTTTACTGTAACTTCACAATGGCTTATGCCCCCCCTCCCCCGATACAATCCATAGATTCATCAAAACAAGCGAACAACGCAACAAAAACAGAATCTGTCAAAAACATACCAATTTGTAGTAATTTGAACAATGACCATAATTTTGTATCTTCAAAAATTATGTAAACTTAGGAAAACATGGAAACTTGTATATCAATCATGTGTAAAAAATCATAATTTTATCACGGTCCACAAAATTTTAACAATTCTGCTACTGGACGCAAAAGTTTCTGTTGAATCAAGGCAACTATCATCCAAACCACCCCAAAGGCTTTACTCGCACAAACACTAACTAAAACACAAAAACACAACCATAACAATGGCATAATTGTCTGCACACAAAAAAGAGGAAAAGGAAGAAAAAGAAGGTAACTATTGGGTTGCCTCCCAACTAGCGCTATCGTTTTACGCCCGTAACTAGGCATAATGCATAGTTTCAAGTGTTGTCATCCTTCAAATTGATTCCATAGGTGGCCATAATAATAGATTCATATGGTGGCTTAATTTTATTTCTAGGGAAGTGTTCCATACCCTTCTTTAACGGAAATTGAAATTTTATATTCCCTTTTTTCATATCAATAACAACACCTATGGTTCATAGGAAAGGCCTACCAAGTATTATTGGACAAGACGGGTTGCAATCGATATCAAGCACAATGAAATCAATGGGTACATAATTTCTATTTGCAAGAGTATGGACATCATTTATTCTACCCAAAGGTTCCTTACTAGTAGAATCCGCCAAGTGCAAATTAAGAGAGCATTCATCCATATTGATAAAACCTAGCACATCACATAGAGATTTATATATTTTGGAAATGCTAGCACCCAAATCACACAAATTATTCACTCATAATTTTAAATTTTAACTTTAATGGTAGGTTCCCACTCATCATATAATTTTCTAGGTATTGAAATCTCTAATTCTAGCTTTTCTTATAAAGCTTTCATCATTGCTTCTACAATATGTTTAGGAGCCTTAGTTTGTTCATAAGCATTGGGTGAATTTAGCATGTATTGCGATAAGGAAATACACTCAATTAAAGAACAACTATCATAACTAAAATCCTTGAGATCCAAAAGAGTGGGCACATCGCTATTTAAAGTTTTTACCTCTCCAAACCCACTCTTATCAATTTTTTCATTAAGATTTTCACCCTGCATATTATGGGGACGCCTTCTAGCTAAAGTTGACTCTTCTCCAGTCCCCTTTTCATCAAGTTTAATATCACTAAACAAAGATTCAATGGGCGTGACACCGATCATTTTAATATCTTCATCATTACTATGATAAAAACCAGGTGGAATCATTTTTTCTAAGAATTCTCGCTTAGCCGTCAACCTAGCGGTTCTTTCTTCACTATCATCCATGGATACATAAAGAGATTTAATTGATTCATTAATATCAAACTTGGTGGAAACAATTTAGATTTAAGATTTTCCACATCATGAATGATTCTATCCATATTCCTAGACATATCATCAAGTTTACTCAATTTTTATTTTATTGTAGTATTAAAAGTCATTTGAGCATTAATAAATTCTATTATATTACTTTCGTGATCAAAGGCATCCTATTATGATGATTATAATAGTTACCATAGGAATTGTCAAAATTATTAGAGGAATTTCCAGGAAACGACCTAGGATTAAAATTACCTCTATAAGCATTACTATTGAAATTGTTTCGCGAGACAAAATTCACATCTATGGGGTCATCATTTTGCTCAATCAAATTAGACAATCGCACATCATTAGGATCAATATGAGCATTTTTACTAGCAACCAATTTCATAAGCGCATCAACTTTATCACTCAAAGTACTAATTTCTTCAACAGAATTCAGGTTTTTACTAGTTAGAGTTTTTTCAGTGTGCATTGTGAATAATTTGCCATAATATTGCCAAGAAATCTAGTAGCTTATGCGTAATTTGCATAAAAGTACTACCCGCTGTGGAATCTAAAAGATTTCTAGAAACAAAGTTCAATCCCACAAAAAAAATTGTATGATCATCCACAAACTTAAACCATGAGTAGGGCAATTTCTTATCATTAATTTCATCCTCTCCCAAGATTGGAAAATATGTTCATGATCAAGTTTCTTAAAATTCATAATTTGATTTCTAAGAGAAATATTTTCGCATGAGGAAAATACTTGGCAATAAAAGCATCTTTACACCTATCCCAAGAATCAATAATATTTCGTGGCAAAGATGAAAACCAAGTTTTAGCATGATCTCACAAGGAGAACGGGAATAATTTTAATTTCAAAATATCACCATCCACATCTTTTTTATTTTGCATATCACACAATTCAAAGAAAGTGTTAAGATGGGATGCAACATCTTCATTAGGACTACCAGAAAATTGTTCGTTCGTAACGAGATTTAAGAAAGCGGCATCAATACAACGCATGACGTAGGGTATTATCTCTTTGAGAGAGACTGAACCTGGGTAAAACCTCGTGTCTTTATTAATATCGCACTGTAACACCCCAGTAGTTATGCTACAGTAATCCCATGCCTAATGATGCCATGACATCATAATCATTTTGCTAATCCTCACTTTGTTTCAAACCAAACTCAAATCCAGATTCAAATGCCAAGTCAAATAATATTTTTATAAAATAGTAATTTAAAAATGTTCCTTAGGTTGAAAACTTTTACTATATAATTGTCATGCATTAAACAAACATTATGGAGATGTTTAGGATACCCCTGGAAATTATAACACTGGTCCAATAGCTAATTATTTGACCTTCTCAATTTCTAAATATAGTTGAACACTCCCAAATGCTTTGAAACTTTTTTTAGCAACCCAGAATATTGCGCTTTACTTTTGTGCCAAGTTTTGTATTAAATAAAACTCTTTTAATAGCTCAAATAAAATGCAAATTATGAAAGTTAAATCAAAAATAGAAAAATAAAACATATCCTACCGGGCCACTTGGCCCATCTAACTAAAACCAGCCCACACCCCCCTACTTGTCTCTTTCTGCTGCTACAGGAGGCAGGGGAGGCCGGGGCGCCATCTTCATGGCCGCCGGCCACGCGTCGGCATCCGAGCCGCCTTGCCTTCCTACAAGACCCCTTTGACCCCCTGGACGAACCCTAGTCCTCCCTCTCTTCCTCCCCCGCCCAACTGTTGTGTCCTTAGGCTCCGCCGTCGACTGCTTCATCGTCTTCAACCACCAGATCGCGCCCGACATGCACACGCCCGTCGACTGCCCCTTGCTTGGTTGCGCCCACCCCCGCCGCAGCTCCTGATGTCCGACCGACATGCACACGCGCACGTGCGTGCCTGACCTGGGTGGCCGGCTGGCTTAATTAGGGGGCCTAACCCCCCTACTACCCCCCCCCCACTAATACGTGGGCCTGCGCCATTTAACTAAAAGAATCCCCCCTATGACACTAACCACCGGACCCCACAGGTTAATCGGTTTAAATAACTGCATTTAAAAAATGTTAATTGACCTCTGTCTATGACACCTGGGCCCCACCCATGGTTTGACCAAGTCAACAGTCAACTTAGTTGACTGCTAACTAGTACTTTGACTGGGTCAATAGTTGACCCCTGGACCCCACTTGTCATCCACTAGGGTTAGATCCTAATGGGTACAAAAGGTTTTTCTGTTATTTTAAAATTAAAATAAATAGTTAAGAAAATCCATAAATTGCTTTAAACTTTGATAAACCATATAAAATAATCCGTGACTCGGATCGAAAAACTTTGTACATGAAAGTTGCTCAGAACGACGAGATGAATCCGAATACGCTGTTTGTAAGTCCGCCACATGACCCTAGCATGTTGAACATGCGACCGACCCCTCTCTTTCGTCTGTCCGGAATCCGTCCAACATCTGGAAATTGATGTCTACTACACAACCTTCTTGTAGACGTTGTTGGGCCTCCAAGTGCAGAGGTTTGTAGGACAGTAGCAAATTTCCCTCAAGTGGATGACCTAAGGTTTATCAATCCGTGGGAGGCGTAGGATGAAGATGGTCTCTCTCAAACAACCCTGCAACCAAATAACAAAGAGTCTCTTGTGTCCCGAACACACCCAATACAATGGTAAATTGTATAGGTGCACTAGTTCGGCGAAGTGATGGTGATACAAGTGCAATATGGATGGTAGACATAGGTTTTTGTAATCTGAAAATATAAAAATAGCAAGGTAGCAAGTAACAAAAGTGAGCAAAAACGGTATTGCAATGCTTCGAAAAAAGGCCTAGGGTTCATACTTCCACTAGTGCAAGTTCTCTCAACAATGATAACGTAATTAGATCATATAACAGTCCTTCAACGTGCAACAAAGTGTCACTCCAGAGTCACTAATAGAGGAGAACAAACGAAGAGATTATTGTAGGGTACGAAACCACCTCAAAGTTATTCTTTCCGATCAATCCCTTGGGCTATTCCTATAAGTGTCACAAACAGCCCTAGAATTCGCAGTAAAATAACACCTTAAGACATACATCAACCAAAACCTAATGTCACCTAGATACTCCAATGTCACCTCAAGTATCCGCGGGTATGATTATATGATATGCATCACACAATCTCAGATTCGTCTATTCAACCAACACTAAGAACTTCAAAGAGTGTCCCAAAGTTTCTACCAAAGAGTCAAGACCAAAACGTGTGCCAACCCCTATGCATAAGTTCACAAGGTCACTGAACCCGCAAGTTTATCACCAAAACATACATCAAGTAGATCACGTGAACATCCCATTGTCACCACAGATAAGCACATGCAAGACATACATCAAGTGTTCTCAAATCCTTAAAGACTCAATCCGATAAGATAACTTCAAAGGGAAAAATCAATCCATTACAAGAGAGTAGAGGGGGAGAAACATCATAAGATCCAAGCAAAGCTCGCGGTACATCAAGATCGTGCCATATCAAGAACACGAGAGTGAGAGAGAGAGAGAGATCAAACACATAGCTACTGGTACATACCCTCAGCCCTGAGGTGAACTACTCCCTCCTCATCATGGAGAGTGCCGGGATGATGAAGGTGGCCACCGATGATGGATCCCCCCTCCGGCAGTGTGCCGGAACAGGGTCCCGATTGGTTTTTGGTGCCTACAGAGGCTTGCGGCAGCGGAACTCCCGTTCTAGGTTTCGTTTCGGGGTTTCTGTATTTATAGGAATTTCTGGCGCCGGTTTCACGTCAGGGGGGGTCTCCGAGTCAGCCACGAGGTAGGGGGGCGCGCCCAGGGGGTAGGGCGCGCCCTCCATCCTCGTGGATGACTCGAGACTCTTCTGGCCCAACTCTTTTGCTTCGGGGGCTTCTTCTGATCCATAAAAAATCTCTGTAAATTGACAGGTCAATTGGACTCCGTTTCATATTCCTTTTCTGCGATACTCAAAAACAAGGAAAAAACAGAAACTGGCACTGGGCTCTAAGTTAATAGGTTAGTCCCAGAAATCATATAGAATAGCATATAAATGCATATAAAACATCCAAGATGGATAATATAATAGCATGGAACAATAAAAATTTATAGATACGTTGGAGATGTATCAAGCATCCCCAAGCTTAATTCCTGCTCGTCCTCGAGTAGGTAAATGATAAAAATAAATTTTGATGTGGAATGCTACCTAACATATTTATCAATGTAATCTTCTTTATTGTGGCAAGAATATTCAGATCCATAAGATTCAAAACAAAAGTTTAATATTGACATAAAACGATAATACTTCAAGCATACTAACAAGGCAATTATGTCTTCTCAAAATAACATGGCCAAAGCAAGCTATCCCTACAAAATCATATAGTCTAGCTATGCTCCATCTTCATCACACAAAATATTCAAATCATGCACAACCCTGATGACAAGCCAAGCAATTGTTTCATACTTTTGATGTTCTCAAACCTTTTCAACTTTCACGCAATACATGAGCGTGAGCCATGGACATAGCACTATATAATGGAAGAGAATATGGTGGTTGTGGAGAAGACAAAAAGAGGGAGATAGTCTCACATCAACTAGGCGTATCAAAGGGCTATGGAGATGCCCATCAATATATATCAATGTGAGTGAGTAGGGATTGCCATGCAACAGATGCACTAGAGCTATAAGTGTATGAAAGCTAAAAAAGGAACTAAGTGGGTGTGCGTCCAACTTGCTTGCTCACGAAGACCTAGGGCAATTTGAGGAAACCCATCATTGGAATATACAAGCCAAGTTCTATAATGAAAAATTCCCACTAATATATGAAAGTGACAACATAGGAGACTCTCTATCATGAAGATCATGGTGCTACTTTGAAGCACAAGTGTGGTAAAAGGATACTACCATTGCCCCTTCTCTCTTTTTCTCTCATTTTTTGTTTTTTTGTTTTTTTGGGCCCTCTCTTTTTTTCCTGTTTTTTTCGTCCGGAGTCTCATCCCAACTTGTGGGGGAATCATAGTCTCCATCATCCTTTCCTCGCATGGGACAATGCTCTAATAATGAAGATCATCACACTTTTATTTACTTACAACTCAAGAATTACAACTCAATACTTAGAAAAAAATATGACTCTATGTGAATCCCCCCGGCGGTGTACCGGGATGTGCAATGATTCAAGAGTGACATATATGAAAGAATTATGAGCGGTGGCTTTTGCCACAAATACGATGTCAACTACATGATCATGCAAAGCAGTATGACAATGATGAAGCATGTCATAATTTACGGAACGGTGGAAAGTTGCATGGAAAAATATCTCGGAATGGCTATGGAAATGCCATAATAGGTAGGTATGGTGGCTGTTTTAAGGAAGGTATATGGTGGGTGTATGGTACCGGTGAAAGTTGCACAGTACTAGAGAGGCTAGCAATGGTGGAAGGGTGAGAGTGCGTATAATCCATGGACTCAACATTAGTCATAAAGAACTCACATATTTATTGCAAAAATCTATTAGTCATTGAACAAAGTGCTACGCGCATGCTCCTAGGGGGATAGATTGGTAGGAAAAGACCATTGCTCATCCCCGACCGCCACTCATAAGGAAGACAATCAATGAATACCTCAGGCTCCAAATTTGTTACACAATGGTTCACCATACGTGCATGCTACGGGACTCACAAACCTCAACACAAGTATTTCTAAAATTCACAATTACTCCACTACCATGACTCTAATATCACCATCCTCATATCTCAAAACAATCATAAAGAATCAAACTACTCATAGTATTCAATGCACTTTATATGAAAAAAAAATCATTATATCCCTCTTGGATGTCCATCATATTAGGACTAAATTCATAACCAAAGCAAATTACCATGCTATTTAGAGACTCTCAAAATAATATAAGTGAAGCATGAGAGTTCATCAATTTCTTCAAAATAAAACCAATGTCGTGCTCTAAAAAGATATAAGTGAAGCACTAGAGCAAAAGACAAACTACTCCAAAAGATATAAGTGAAGATCAATGAATAGTTGAAAAATTATGCAACTATGTGAAGACTCTCTAACATTTAAGAATTCTAGATATTGGGATACTATTCAAACATCAAGCAAAACAAAATAAAAAAATTGACGCTCCAAACAAAACACATATCATGTGGTGAATAAAAATATAGCTCCAAGTAAAGTTACCGATGAATGAAGATGAAAGAGGGGATGCCATCCGGGGCATCCCCAAGCTTAGGCTCTTGGTTGCCCTTAAATATTACCTTGGGGTGCCTTGGGCATCCCCAAGCTTAGGCTCTTGCCACTCCTTATTCCATAGTCCATCAAATCTTTACCCAAAACTTAAAAACTTCACAACACAAAACTTAACAAAAAACTCGTAAGCTCAGTTAGTATAAGAAAATCAATCACCACTTAGGTACTGTTGTGAACTCATTCTAAATTCATATTGGTGTTATATCTACTATATTCAAACTTCTCTATGGTTCATACTGATGTAGGGTAGAACCCTAGAGGCTGATCTTTCATGTTTGGAGGGAATCCTACCAAGAACATGATGAACACGGGGAAGAATGGAGAGAAATCACAAGGGGAAACACTCAAGAACAAGTCCAATCACACATCAACTAGACAATAAAACACACAAGATCCACAAGGTACATGAACAACAAAGGGAAAGATACAAGGTAAGGTTCATATCCAAGAGGAGGTCTTGATGGTATCCTAGACGGATCTTCCCGCAAGGGGGTCTTGATGATATCCCGCAGGATCTTCTCACATGGAGGTCTTGAACTCCATGGGAGTGGTAGTCTCTCCCTCTCTCAAGAGTAGAGGTAGGAGCAAAGCTCACCTAAGAATGAGCTATCATATTTTCTTACCCTAGAAAGGATGGGGAGGTCTATTTATAGTCTAAGCCATGAAGGGGTAAGTGGGAGAGGGATACAAGGCCAAAGGCCCGGCTGCACACACGCAGTGTCGGACGTCCGGTCGGGGTCGGATGTCCGGTCGCTCGCGGGGGTCCGGACGTCCGGAGGGCGTCGGACTTTCGACGTTTCTTCTATGGACTGGTGGCACCGGTCGTCCGGTCGGCGTCTGTCGTCCAGTCCCTGGTACTTGTCGGACGTCCGGTATTTGGCGGTCATCCGGGTGTTGTAGAGTCCCTCGGCTATAGCTGTTCTGGCAGGCTGAACCTCCAGGTGTCGGACGTCCGGTAAAGACCGGTCGTCAGGTGGCTGTGACTTGTAGCAGCTTCGTTTCTTCCGTTTTCTCTTCCATGCTTCCCTCGCGGATGGTGTAGTTGTTCCTTGGCGCTTGCACCCCTCCTCGTTGTATGTAGAGTTCCGATAATACCTATGTATGCACACGAGTGGGAGTGTCAAGTAGTATACCATCCTCGAAGGGGTCAAGTGAACACGTGTAAAGGAGAAGATTCACCTTTATGTATGAGAAGTAGAGGTCGCACGTGTCACTTGCCAAACGGACTCTTGACATGGTGATGCCCGTAGGATGCTCCGCATCATCCCCTCCCCCTTGGAAAAGATCAGACCTAGGATCGAAAACCAAATCACCATGGAAAAGAGATGGCGGTGCCATGACGAAGTGGTCGATCACCAAGCACTTATCGTCTAGTAGCTCGAAATGGGCACTCTCCAATCTCGCATCGTCTTGTGATTCCTTCAAAAGGAGCAAATAGAACAAACACTTGGAAAAACAAATTTGGTTAGCGTTAGTGCAAAACCAAGCATTCAAGAGGTGATTCAGCAAACAAGTGTTGTCATCAAGCATAGCATATGGTGTGACGAAGGATTGTGACATGGCATGTAAGCACATAAATTGAGCATAATCAAGGACATCATGGAAACAAGCGTGTAAATGTGAAGTAGAGATGCAAATATGTGTGACAAGAGAATAATCATCTACCTGAAGTTCATAGCATGCATTCACAAATTGCTCAATGCAAGGTCTATGGTAGGCATAAGAATCATTCACAACACCAAAGGAAATGAAGTGTCTAAACACATGGGTCAAATGCAAGACAATCCAAGCATAATGTGCATAGGGTGTAGTGAAGATATCATGGCACTCAACACAATAGAAAGAGCAATTTTTCATCATGTGTGAGGCAATCAAGTCAATCATGTGATAAACAATGGGACATGGCTTATGTGAAGAAATGATATTGGTACAACCAACCATGTGATAGTAGCAAGTAGTCCAAGAATTGGATGAAACACACAAGGTATATATGTCATGAGGCATGGAAATGTAGCAATCATGGGTGAAAGCAATATCGCAAACATGCGTGCAAATGGTGCAAGCAACACATGAAGTAAGATCCACAATATCCAAGCTCAAGAAGGATGTCGCCTTGAAAGTGTGTCCTTGTGCATTCTTCACAATGCCGAAGTGGTAGGGAATGCGGTGTAGAAGCGAGTCATGGTAGAATATATGAGGGTCGCTCTCAAGAGCTCGAATGGTCAACTCACGTGAAGTGGAAGTCGACACGAAGTCCAAGTATCCTACACATGCACACAACAAAACAAAGAACATATGCGCATGGTAGATAAACACATCATCCATCATGATGGTTCTCATCTTTTGCACATAACCATTATAAGCACAAGTGCATGAATAATATGATGCAACAATGGCTATATTCATGCCACTAGGTATATGGTGCAAAGAAGTAAGACAAACATGCTTCACAAGAAATATGTCAAAATCTCCAAACATATGCGAGAATGCTATGGGGGCAATCTCATTAGTAAGACTAAAAGCATTGTTGCACTCAATACATGTCAAATCATCTAGCATGAGAGAAGCAACATATGGAGATATATGACAAGAAACTATAGCAATCACGTGCAAAGCATGGAAATGGTTGTCATCAACCGCATGAAATGAGCAAGTATGAATCATGGGTGATGCAACATGAGTAAGCATAGAGATCAAGTCGTGCAAACTAGTGGAGCGAAGATGCAACACACTAGATTAAATCATGGCAATCATGTCATGTGAGCAAATACTAGGCATATATAGACAATGCACATGACATATCGCAAGCACGAACACAAAGCAAGATGAAAGTATCATTATTGGAATGGCAATAACAAGAGATGTCTCCACCAAGCTTGCAAATACACATAAAGTATGAGAATAAATCATCATGTGTAAAGCAAAGCATGGGTCACAAATGCATGGCAAAGGCATAGGAATGGCCATATCATGCAAAGTGAACATGACAATATGGGCAAAGGATATATAATGGAGAATAACCCATAGCCAAGTGAGGGCCATGTAGAAGAAATGCGCAAAGTCTTTGCGCAAAGAGAGCGGTGGGAAAGACAATCCATGTGATCCCAAGTCATCGTTGCTCTCTAGAGCTCGTTTTGTCAACTTGTGGGATTGCGAGGTTGACAAGTATTCATGGATACCTACACATAGGAGGCACAAACCAAAGAAATTGTGCACGTGGTAAATGTACACATCATCCATCATGATGTGTATGTGCACATGTGAGTTAGCACAACATAAGCATCGCTCAAAGAAATTTGATGCATGGTATAAGAACATGTCATCCATCATGAAAGAATAGTTATTATGTATGACACGATGGGGACACAAATTGAGATTGCAAGTATATGGCACATCAATAGCATTTTCATTCAAGGGAAACATATGGTGCACATAATTATTGGGATCATGCAATGGATGGGATGGATCAAAATCTCCTAACATGTATGAGGAAACTATGGGATCTCCTCATGAGCAATATCGGAAACATCATATGGAGAAAATGGACAACATCCAAAACAATGCATATCCGAAGCTAGGTGTTCATGGCATGGCATATGAGATAAAAGATGCAAAGGGAGCATATCAATATCATCACAAGAAAAACAAATGCCGATAACCATGGGCTTGTCATCTATGCCATATGTGCAAATTGGGTTCATTTTAATGGCATATGCATAGTCACTACGAAGAGATTGCAAATATGACATATGTTTGATCTCATGCATAGCATATGACAAGTCAAGAGGGTTGTCAAACATGATGTGACCTAAAGAATTGTCACAAGAAATCCTATGTAACATGGAATCACAACTAATAGACTCCACAATAGAATTATCATACTCATCAAAAATGGCAAATCATCGCATGGGGAAATCATACTAGCATGAATCATGGTACTAGGTGGGTCAACATCATGCAAGCAATCAATGTCAAGAATGTCCACTAGTGGGACTAGAGCATCACCTTCACCTATGTTACCTTTTGTATTCCACTCAAGTGGTGTAGGTGAGGTGGG
Source organism: Aegilops speltoides (assembly GCA_021437245.1). NCBI lineage: Eukaryota > Viridiplantae > Streptophyta > Magnoliopsida > Poales > Poaceae > Aegilops > Aegilops speltoides. The sequence goes on from CM038146.1 coordinate 171,124,499, forward strand.
AAAGACCAAATGGTGGTCAATATAATCATCTTGATGGAACCATGTGGGGGTGCATCATATTCCACCATGGTCATCGTCTTGTCCAAGGACGAAGTCGTCTAGTATCGGCATGTCATCATAGATGGGACCTAGCACCAAATGAGAAGACACAATAGAGGTAGAGGTCAAGTCGTTAGAAATCATAGTGGCCTCACAAGACCTATCAACTATCTTACTCTCTCTATGTGGTGGTTCACTCACTCCCTCAAAATAGGTGCACTCAAAATCACATATGGTGGAGTCACTCATCTCACTCAAGTGGTGGGGGCTGTGGCTCTCCTCACATGGGAATTGGGGCAACTCGTCATATATGGGGCTAGTGGTGAAGTCACTCTTACTCTCAATATGGTGGCAAAAGTCACTCAAGTCATCATACGTCGCCGTGGTCGAAGGGAAAATCCCATGCTCAACCATCTCGTCGTCGTTGCCGTGGATGAAGGCCAAAGATGGCACATCATCACTCTCCTCCATGACCGAAGGGAAAATCCCATGCTCGATCATCTCGTAGCCATCACCGTGGATGAAGGTCAAAGATGGCACATCATCATTCTCGCCTCCTAAGATGGAAGCATCATCCTTGCTCGCCACCTTGCCGCTTGCCTCCAAAGCTTGGTCCTTGAAGGTCTCCGTAGTCGTACTCGTCGCCGCACCATCTTGAAAAAGAGTCGAGGTAGACTCGGTATCATCAATGCCACAAAGAGGGATGGCGGTGAAGTCGAACTTGGGAGCATTGTCTTGGAGCTCTTCAGGCTTGGACATCTTGGTGGTACTATCCTCATGCTCGTTCTCATGGAGCTTGGTCGTCGCGAAATGAGCTTGCGGAGGAGAAGCCTTGGCCTTCATGAGTTCTTGTTCCGCCTTGAGAGCACCAATGTAGTTGTCGTCGAGGGACTTGTAGTTCTCGAGGAAGATAGTCTTGGGTATGTCATTGTGCAATCCCATCATGAAGTGGAACTTCATCGAAATGGGGTCGTCCACACCGGCTCGTTGCAAGGCAATCTTCATCTCCTTGAAGTACTTGTTGATGGACTTGGATCCTTTGATGGTGTTCTCCAATTGGCGTCGAAGTTGTTCCGTGTAGGTTGGAGGCACGAACTCTCTCCGCATAGCTCTCTTCGTCTTGGGAAAACTCATGTCGTAGCTCTCCGAAGGTGTGTGAAGCCACCATGCCAATGCGTAGTCGTGGAAGTTTCTTGTGGCGCACTTCACTTGATCTTCAGGACGAACCTGATGTAGCTTGAGGTAGTCATCCATCAAGTGCTCCCACTCGAGATACTCCTCGGGTTCTTGGATTCCATAGAAAGGAATCGCGTGGTCGATGTCGAGGTCGTAGTAGCTCAAGGAAGTCGCGGACTTGAGCTTGGGGAGCTTCTCTTGAGCGTAGTCTTGAGGTGCTTGTTGGCAAAGATGCCGTATGTCCGTAGGCGAAGATGCCTTGAAGTAGCTTGGTGAAGATGCCAAGGGAGATGGTGAAGTCGTTGAGCGGTTGTTGGTGTTGAGCTCTTGACCTTCACATTCTTGTTGGTGATGGTGTCGATGCTGATGTGATCTTGCCATAGATGGTAGCTCGGAAGGATGTGCTCTTGAGCGTCTTCTCGAACATGAGGAAGATCGCTTGTAGGACTTGATGAGGGCTTTGATCTCCTCCATTTGCGCTTGCATCTTGGCGTCGGAGTTATTTTTGGTGGCATCGAACTCGTCGTTGTTGTTGTAGACCGAAGGTGAAATGCTTGCCTATCCATCACAAGACTCGAGTAGAGGTGAGTAGGAAACGAGATAAACAATACCAAGTTACCTTTTCCGAAGTTGAGGATGTATCCCGTTTCACTCAATGTGAAATGAAAGAATAGTGGAATTGGTACCGGACTTGTTCACTCACACCTATCAAGTAAAGCTTATGGTAGAGCTTGGTGAGGACAGTGGCACAAAAAAATTGATGCAAAATGTTAGCAAGAGTCAATAATGTTGAAAGAGATTCACAAATTTGCAAGTGAAACAAGTAGACCAATAGCAAAGAATGACACACGGATAGATAAATGGGGTCGTGCAATCAAGGAATGGGCACAAAATGTGGAATCCACGGAAAATGCTCGTGTTGCACAACTCAAGAGAGACGCTAGCACGATTGCTCAATAGGCGGATATGACACTTGTGCACAACCTATAAGATGCAAAATGGATATACTTTCTATCCAAGTATGCTATGTATGTATGGTTCCCGGTGTTTCTCACAAGATGATCGTAATGATACCATATGATATATTGTGATGCTATGGCTATTTCTTACAAGCTCTTTGTTCACTCTTTTCTTTGCTTAAAAGCTTATTCTCTTTTTTTGATATGGCCACTTTTACACAATGCAAAAACCAAGATAGCAATTGTGTATATGCGGTAACAATCTTGTGACACAAGAGATGATATGATGATACCAAAATTATATGGTATGTATGCAATGGGAGGTGTAGATCAATGATCACTAATGTGCACAAGTAACGTTGCCGGAAATACTCAATGGCTAGTCTCGATAGGCAAGTGACGCAAAATGAGCTAGGGGCTTATCAATGCAATTGCAAGGGGAATATATAATGGTGTCGTCGAGGTTACCGTCCAAGTCGATGATGAGAGGCGATGTTGTCGATGTAGACCCGTTCCTAATTAGCCGAAACACCTTAGGAAACGGAAAAACCGCAAACTCAAAATCTCAAGGACAAAAGTTAAATGGTGGTAGCGGAAAAGCGGTGGTGGTTTTGCACTTGGCAATGTGGAAGTGGAATGATGGGCTATACATGTGTCGGAGTTGAAGTTGCCGTCCCTAAGTAGCCGAAGCGCCTTAGGAGACACAAGCCACAACTCAAACAAGCTCAAACAAAACTGGGTTAAGTTGGGGTGGCGGAAGTGTATGGTGGGCAAGCCTATGTGGAAATGGTGGTCGTGGTTGATGAAGAAGCAACCGTCCCTAAGTAGCTGAAACACCTTAGGAGACTCGAATCACTACTCAAGCAACCACTAATGCTATGGTGATCAAAATGGGTTAGGTTGCGGAAGGCTATGGTGGTTATGCGGATGATGTGGTGGAAGCCCTAGGCAAAGATGCCAAAATTCACAAAATTTGATGGAGTCAAATGATTTTGACGGTATTTTTGTGGGATGGGGGATGTCAATAGCTTCAAAACGATTTAAAGAACATCAACATCGAAGTTCGGATGAATTAGTTATGGCCGAAACAAAAATCAGCTGAAATTTGTTTTCACAGGGGTCGGACGTCCGATGATGGTCGGACGACCGGTGGCTGGAGCGCGGGATGGACGTACGGAAATGGCCGGAAATCCGCTGTTTTGGTACTGGATCGGGGGTGTTGGGCGTACGATGATGGTCGGTCGTCTGATGGTTCTGAGGGGGTCCGGACGTCCGAAAAAACGTCGGTCATTCGGTGGGTGATGACCCACAAGTATAGGGGGTCTATCATAGTCCTTTCGATAAGTAAGAGTGTCGAACCCAACGAGGAGAGAAGGAAATGATAAGCGGTTTTCAGCAAGGTATTCTCTGCAAGTACTGAAATAAGAGGTAACAGATAGTTTTGTGATAGGATAAATTGTAACGAGCAACAAGTAACAAAAGTAAATAAAGTGCAGCAAGGTGGCCCAATCCTTTTTGTAGCAAAGGACAAGCCTGGACAAACTCTTATAATAGGAAAAGCACTCCCGAGGACACATGGGAATATCGTTAAGCTAGTTTTCATCACGCTCATATGATTTGCGTTCGGTACTTTGATAATTTGATATGTGGGTGGACCGGTGCTTGGGTGCTATTCTTACTTGAACAAGCATCCCACTTATGATTAACCTCTATTGCAAGCATCCGCAACTACAACAAAAGTATTAAGATAAACCTAACCATAGCATGAAATATATGGATCCAAATCAGCCCCTTACGAAGCAACGCATAAACTAGGGTTTAAGCTTCTGTCACTCTAGCAACCCATCATCTACTTACTACTTTCCAATGCCTTCCTCTAGGAACAAATAATGGTGAAGTGTTATGTAGTCGACATTCACATAACACCACTAGAGGTTAGACAACATACATCTTATCAAAATATCGAACGAATACCAAATTCACATGACTACTAATAGCAAGACTTCTCCCTTGTCCTAAGGAACAAACGTAATTACTCACAAAGCATATTCATGTTCATAATCAGAGGGGTAATGATGTGCATAAAGGATCTAAACATATGATCTTCTACCAAATAAACCAACTAGCATCAACTACAAGGAGTAATCAACACTACTAGCAACCTACTAGCACCAATCCCGGACTTGGAGGCAAGAATAGGATACAAGAGATGAACTAGGGTTTGGAGATGAGATGGTGCTGGTGAAGATGTTGATGGAGATTGCCCTCTCCCGATGAGAGGAGTGTTGGTGATGACGATGGTGATGATTTCCCCCTCCGGGAAGTGTCCCCGCGAAACAGCTCTGCGGAGCCCTAGATTGGTTCCACCAAGGTTCCGCCTCGTGGCGGTGAGTCTCGTCCCCGAAGGTTGCCTTTTGTTTTTTCTCATCGAAAGACTTCATATAGGAGAAGATGGGCGTCGGAGAGCCACCAGGGCCCACGAGGTAGGGGCGCGCCCGGGGCGCCCCACCCTCGTGAGCGTGGTGGGCCCCCGGCCTTCACGTTTACGATGATTTTTCTTTATTTATTTTAAGGTATTCCGTGGAGTTTCAGGACTTTTGGAGTTGCGCAGAATAGGCCTCCAATATTTGCTCCTTTTCCAACCCAGAATTCCAGCTGCCGGCATTCTCCCTCTTCATGTAAACCTTGTAAAATAAGAGAGAATAGCCATAAGTTTTGTGACATAACGTGAAATAACAGGCCATAATGCAATAAATATTGATATAAAAGCATGATGCAAAATGGACGTATCAGTGGGTCGGGGTCAACGCGAGATGCGAAATTCAGGACACGATTTTGGGCGGAATTTGGGGATTTGCGGGTCAAAATTGAAGGGATTTCATGGATGAAAGATGGGGAAACTTGGGGAAATGCTAGATTCACTTGAAACCAAGCAAATTCACGGATCAAAATCAAGAAAACATCATCAAACCAACAAATCACAAAAATAATTGGGGCTATTTTTGGTGGGGATTTTCGGATTAGGACGAAAAACAACAAAATCAAGCTAGAAAACAAAGGGTAGGGGCTCCAAAAACATGATCAACCTGGCTCATGTTACCAAGATGATGTAGGGTAGAACCCTAGAGGCCTATCTTTCACATTTGGAGGGAATCCTACCAAGAACACGATGAACACGGGGAATAACAGAGAGAAATCACAAGGGGAAACACTCAAGAACAAGTCCAATCACACATCCACTAGACAATCACAACACACAAGATCCACAAGGTACATGAACAACAAAGGGAAAGATACAAGGTAAGGTTAGTCTCCAAGAGGAGGTCTTGATGGTATCCTAGACGAATCTTCCCGCAAGGGGGTCTTGATGATATCCCGCAGGATCTTCTCACATGGAGGTCTTGAACTCCATGGGAGTGGTAGTCTCTCTCTCTCAAGAGTAGACGTAGGAGCAAAGCTCACCTAAGAATGAGCTATCATATTTGCTTACCCTAGAAAGGATGAGGGGGAGGTCTATTTATAGTCTAAGCCATGAAGGGGTAAGTGGGAGAGGGATACAAGGCCAAAGGCTCGGCTGCGCATAGGCAGTGTCGGACGTCCGGTCGCTCGCGGGGGTCCGGACGTCGGGAGGGTGTCGGACTTCTGATGTTTCTTCCCTGGACTGGTGGCACCGGTCGTTCGGTCAGTGTCGGTCATCCGGTCCCTCGTACTTGTCGGACGTCCGATATCTAGCGGTCATCCGGGCGCTGTAGAGTCCCTCGGCTGTAGCTGTTCTGGCAGGCTGAACCTCCAGTCGTCGGACGTCCGGTAAGGACCGGTCGTCCGGTGGTTGTGACTTGTAGCAGCTCCATTTCTTCCGTCTTCTCTTCCATGCTTCCCTCGCAGATGGTGTAGTTGTTCCTTGGCACTTGCACTCCTCCTTGTTACCCGCAGCGTTCCGATAATACATATGTATGCACACGAGTGGAGTGTCAAGTAGTATACCATCCTCGAAGGGGTCAAGTGAACACGAGTAAAGGAGAAGATTCACCTTTATGTATGAGAAGTAGAGGTCGCACGTGTCACTTGCCAAACAGACTCTTGACATAGTGATGCCCGTAGGATGCTCCACATCACAGACCCTCCGATACTACTAAGAGATTCATCAAAATTAGCAAACAACACATAGAAAACAGAATCTGTCAAAAACAGAACAGTTTGTAGTAATCTGTAACTCTCGTATACTTCTGTAACACCAAAAATCCTGAGAAATTAGGAAGTCCTAAGAAATTTGTTTATTAATCCAGATCAAAAATAATCAGATCAAAATCATGTTTATGTGAATTTTCAAAACTAATTTACTAAGCTCAAAAGTTTCTGTTTTTCAGCAGGATCAACACAACTATCACCGTAAGCTATCCCAAAGGTCTTACTTGGCACTTTATTGAAGCAAAAGCTGTAAAACATGATTACTATAGTAGCTTAATCATGTGAACACACAAAAACAGTAGGGGTAAATATTGGGTTGTCTTCCAACAAGCGCTTTCCTTTAATGCCTTTTTAGCTAGGCATGATGATTTGAATGATGCTCACATAAAAAGATAAGAATTGAAACATAATGGGAGCATCATGAAGCATATGACTAACACATTTAAGTCTAACCCACTTCCTATGCATAGGTATTTCGTGAGCAACCAATTTATGGGAACAATAATCAACTAGCATAGGAAGGCAAAACACGGATAACTTTAGAACTTTCAACACATAGAGAGAAAACTTGATATTATTGCAATTCCTACAAGCATATATTCCTCCCTCATAATAATTTTCAGTAGCATCATGAATGAATTCAACAATATAACCATCACATAAGCATTATTTTCATGATCCCAAGCATATAAATTTTACTACTCTCCACATAAGCAAAATTCTTCTCATTCGGAATAGTGGGAGTATCATAAGAAACTCGAATACTATAAATTGTTTCCACATTAAAAGAGTAATGTTCAGAAAAAGGGTAATCATAATCATGACAAGTTTTATAAATATAATCATCACTACTTTTTATAACATAAGTATCATCACAATAATCATCATAAGTAGCAAATTTGTTCTCATTATAATCAATTGAAACCTCTTCCAAGATAGTGGAATCATTACTAAATAAAGGCAAGACCTCTCCAAATCCACTTTTATAATTATCACAATAAGATTCAACACCCTACAAAATAGTGGGATCAATAATACCTAAAGTTGACACTCTTCCAAACCCACTTTCATCAATATAATCATCATAAATAGGAGGCATGCTATCATCATAATAAATTTGCATATCAAAACTTGGGAGACTAAAAATATCATCTTCATTAAACATAGCATCCCCAAGCTTGGGACAAACATTAATTGCAGCAAATAAATTCTCAAACATGTCATTCTCATCAAACATAGCATCCCCAAGCTTGGGCCTTTGCATATCATAAGCATAATCACTCACATCATTGATAGTATGGTTAGCACCAATAGTATAGCAATTATTATCATCACAATGAGTAATAGGCATAACAATAATAGGAGCAACATCATTTGGGAGAGATACCTTTTTACCTTTGCTTCTCCGTCTTTTCTTTTTCTTCTCCACATTATGTGTGGGTTTAATCCTCCTTTTGGATCTCCTTATTAATGAGATCGGTTGTATAAAAAGCTCCTCCTCGTTACCTGATTCATCATAAGAAAGAATAGGAGGATATTGGGAAACCTCTTCCCTTTCATTAGTATTCTCTTCATCTTCTATTTGTTTTCTTATCTTTATGCAATTGTCAATATAAGGATTTTCAATGCAATTCACCGCACAATACATATAAATTTCCTCTAGATCAAAATCAAGAACTTTATCAAGGACAAATTCTAGAATATCCTTAGTTATACGTTTCATTTCTTCATAACCCAAAAGCAAACTAAGTTCATTATGATGTGCAAGGGAAATCAAGTCATCACAATTTTTGGACACAATTCGATCATGAAACAATTTGCATTGGAGATTTAAATGACCATGTTCATTGCAAAGTTCACAAGTATGGCTAAGAAAATTTAAATTTTCAGAACAAACATCTAACCTCTCTTGCAACCATTTAGTTTCTAAATACTTATGCCTCTTGCAAAATATATCTTCCCTATTTGGTGTGTACTTGCAAACTCTATGCACTCCACAAAAGTTGACATGCTTATAAGAGACATTTTTATCATGACTAGTGCAATCATCATTAGTACTATGGATATTCAAAGAGTTCATACTAATAACATTGCAATCATGCTTATCATTAAAACATTGTATGCCCAACATTTTATTGCATTCTTCTTCTAACACTTCGGCACAATTATCGGAATCCTTATTTTCATGAAAGATATTAAAAAGATGAAGCATATGAGGCACCCTCAGTCGCATTTTTTGTAGTTTTATTTTATAAAATAAACTAGTGGTAAAACAAAAAACTAAAAGAATTGATTGCAAGATCTAAAGATATACCTTCAAGCACTAACCTCCCCGGCAACGGCGCCAAAAAAGAGCTTGATGTCTACTACACAACCTTCTTCTTGTAGACATTGTTGTGCCTCCAAGTGCAGAGGTTTGTAGGACAGTAGCAAATTTCCCTCAAGTGGATGACCTAAGGTTTATCAATCCGTGGGAGGCGTAGGATGAAAATGGTCTCTCACAAACAACCATGCAACCAAATAACAAAGAGTCTCTTGTGTCCCCAACTCACCCAATACAATGGTAAATTGTATAGGTGCACTAGTTCAGTGAAGAGATGGTGATACAAGTGCAATATGGATGGTAGATATAGGTTTTTGTAATCTGAAATTATAAAAACAGCAAAGTAGCAAGTAACAAAAGTGAGTGAAAATGGTATTGGAATGCTTCGAAACAAGGCCTAGGGTTCATACTTTCACTAGTGCAAGTTCTCTCAACAATGATAACATAATTAGATCATATAACAGTACCTCAACATGCAACAAAGAGTCACTCCAAAGTCACTAATAGCGGACAACACACAAAGAGATTATTGTAGGGTACAAAACCACCTCAAAGTTATTCTTTCCGATCAATCCATTGGGCTATTCCTATAAGTGTCACAAACAGCCCTAGAGTTCGTAGTAAAATAACACCTTAAGACACACATCAACCAAAACCCTAATGTCACCTAGATACTTCAATGTCACCTCAAGTATCTGCGGGTATGATTATACGATATGCATCACACAATCTCAGATTCATCTATTCAACCAACACAAAGAACTTAAAAGAGTGCCCCAAAGTTTCTACCGGAGAGTCAAGACGAAAACATGTGCCAACCCCTATGCATAAGTTCACAAGGTCAATGAGCCCGCAAGTTGATCACCAAAACATACATCAAGTAAATCACGTGAATATCCCATTGTCACCACAGATAAGCACATGCAAGACATACATCAAGTGTTCTCAAATAACTAAAGACTCAATCCGATAAGATAATTTCAAAGGGAAAACTCAATCCATTACAAGAGAGTATAGGGGGAGAAACATCGTAGGAAAGCTAGCGGTACATCAAGATCGTGCCATATCAAGAACACGAGAGAGAGAGAGAGAGAGAGAGAGAGAGAGAGATCAAACACATAGCTACTGGTACATACCCTCAGCCCCGAGGGTGAACTACTCTCTCCTCGTCATGGAGAGTGCCAGGATGATGAAGATGGCCACCGGTGATGGATCCCCCCTCTGGCAGGGTGCCGGAACAGGGTCCCGATTGGTTTTTGGTGGCTATGGAGGCTTGCGGCACCGGAACTCCCGATCTAGGTTTCTTTTCGGGGGTTTCTGTATTTATAGGAATTTTTGGCATCGGTTTCATGTCAGGGGGGTCTCCGAGTCAGCCACGTGGTAGGGGGCGCACCCAGGGGGTAGGGCATGCCATCCACCCTCGTGGATGACTCGAGACTCTTCTGGCCCAACTCTCTTGCTTTGGGGGCTTCTTCTGGTCCATAAAAATATACGTAAATTGGCAGGTCAATTGGACTCCATTTGATATTCCTTTTCTGCGATACTCAAAAACAAGGAAAAAACAGAAACTGGCACTGGGTTCTAAGTTACTCCCTCCTTCCCAATATGTTGGGCGTATTAGGAATTGCATGCAATTCCATAATATAAGGCGCACAGTTACAAACCTCTGCTAACGATCGCTAGTTTCCAGGAAAAAAAGAATACGAAGACCACCCTCTCGTGCGGTTAGTTCCCACAATCGCTAGTTTCTAGGAAAAAAAGAAGCAGGGGGAGGAGAACGAGGGGTGAGTGGGGATAGTTAACGATCGTTGGAGGCCTTCCCCTGAGCGATGTGAACGGGGGCTGAAGTAACGAATGACCTACGTTAATTATCGTGCTAGAACCTAATACACCCTACATATTGGGAAAGAGGGAGTAATAGGTTAGTCCCAAAAATCATATAATATGCATATAAAACATCGAAGATGGATAATATAATAGCATGGAACAATCAAAAATTGTAGATACGTTGGAGACATATCAGAAATCATCCTCAGATGTTTTCCCTCTCCATCTGCAACGTGTAGCACCGCGTTAGAATACCCTAGCTTTTCATATCATCATGTCATGCTTAGTGATGCATCTGTTTGCTCTGTTATTTATTATGTTCCCACTTCATTACTTCTTTCCGGTAGACCCCGAGACCGATGATGCCCCTTTGATCGACTATGTCACCGACGACACTTCTTCCTTTCCAGCAGAGCTTCCAGGCAAGCAAACCACCCTTGTTCATTCCGATATCGCCCATTCCATTCTCTCTTATGCTTGCATTAGAACTGCTACTACTTTTATATGATCCTATTCTGATGCATAGCCTGTTTTTGTTACCTGCTTTCATACCTTACCTGCTTATTCTAAACTGCTTAGTATAGGTTGGTTAGAGCTCCATTAGTGACCCCCCCCCCCGACCTTGTCCCAGTTGCCTTGCTTTATGTTCGGTGACTCAATCAACGTGATCGACAACCAGGCCCCGACACCGCACATCACCCCCCTAGTTGTACGACTCTGTAGAGTTACTATTGAGTGCCGAGGGTGATACCTCATCAGCACTTCTGATGTTAACCATGTAGTGTAACTATTCGGTCATGGTCATTGAGGGTGATTCCTCCTTCACTATTCCCGATAATGATGTTGTCGTGCAACTCCTCAAGAGTGGACCTCGAGGGTGATTCCTCTTAGGTTCACCTTGACGATTACATCAGGTGGAATTCCATCGAGGGTGATTCCTCGGGGTTCCCCATCGGTGTTTTGGACACATGGTTACTATGGCTTTACCACATAACCATGATAACAAAGTCGGGTCGGCCCTGAGGGGTAACCGCGCGAGCATATTTGCGAGTGATGTGGAGTCGGGTTGACTTGGAAGGTGCCCGCAAGATAACTACATGGCATAGCCGGGCATTCTTAGCCCTTGCCGCAAGTCCATGAGACGGGGCGACGGGATCACATCGATCATGAGTCTCTGCTCATTACTGCGCGCTCCTAATTCACTAACGGTTTGGATATTTGATCTGAGTAGGCCTCTGGACTTTTTTGCACTAACCACCACGCGGGAATAAGTATGGGCACTCTGCATCGTATTATTCTTCTGAAAGCTCACTGACGTCAGCGACTGAGTGGCGCGCTCCAGGTTGGACTGGAACGCCTCGCTTGTATAAGGGGGCTAGGTCTACTCACCGGCCGCATTCGCAACATGCAGGATTGCAAAGGACGATTGGCCCATGACCCCTTCGCATTTAGGATGTAGACCGGCATGCTGGCCTCTCTGTTGAGCCTAGGTAGGACTATGGCCTATTGATCGGCCGAGGCCGGTCATGACCTGATGGTGTGTCCGACCGGAGTTGATCGAGCATGTTGGGTAAGTTTGTGCACCCCTGCAGGGAAGATTGATCTATTCAAGTAGTCGGGTCCATGGTAACGGACACTCGGTTGTATCCCGATCGATACAACTAGAACTAGATACTGAATGCTAAGGCATGTAATGGAGATGTGGCTCCAAGATTGCTTTCCCGCAGGGAGTCGGGGAAGGATCTCTAGGTGTTATTACTACAACATGTTTGTTATATATAAACTGCTATTCTATACTCTTCTGATTGCTGCAAGATGCTTGGAGCTGCTTGAAGATGCTAGTCTTCGATAGGCTAGGCTTTCCCCTTCTCTTCTAGCATTCTGCAGTTCAATCCACAGATACTACCCATTTCATTGATACCGATGCATATGTAGTGTAGATCCTTGCTTGTGAGTACTTTGGATGAGTACTCATGGTTGCTTTGCTCCCGTTTTTCCACCTCTTTCCATTCTTCTCGGATGCTGCAACCAGATGGTGGAGCCCAGGATCCAGACGCCACCTTCGACAACGACTGCTAATACACTGAGGGTGCCTACAACTACGTGGAGGCCGCAGACGACCAGGAGTAGTTAGGAGGCTCCCAGGCAGGAGGCCTTGCCTTTTCGGTCGATGTTGCTTTTGTGCTAGCCTTCTTAAGGCAAACTTGTTTAACTCATGTCTCTGCTCAAATAATGTTGCTTCCGCTGACTTCTTTGTTTTCGAGCTTATGTATTCGAGCCCTCGAGGCCCCTGGCTTATAATATAAAGCTTGTATTGTTTTAATATGTGTCTAGAGTTGTGTTGTGATATCTTCCCGTGAGTCCATGATCTTGATCGTACACATTTGCGTGTATGATTAGTGTATGATTGAATCGGGGGGGTCACAAGTTAGTATTAGAGCCGGCTGCCTGTAGGTAGCCCCCTTTCCAACTCCTTGGCCGAAGTTGAGTCTAGTCACGATAAAACTTCTACTAACATGGTTGTGTGTCTTATGGGCCCATGTCTCCATTGGGTGGTGTTAGGATCCTTTACTCCTCGATCTTTACTCCGGGACTCTGATCTCTCTTCTATTCAGGTTAAATGATTTTTCTAACTCTAACTCTAGGTTCTCATAACTAATTCCTCCCGGACAACCCTGTATTAGAGATGATCGCCTGCTGGACCATAAGATTTCAAAGATACTCTATGATGTTCTCTTGAGACTTTGTGCCTGTCGCCTTTGCAATTCCCTACCATCGATATATCCTTATGGGTAACTACATACACTTGCCATTCATACAATCATGTTGCTCTTGTTATTACAAGATGCCCCGAAATACTCTCCGTCGTCCCAAGAATCCGTTGAGCGTACTGCCTTGCAGTTCTTTGCCACATGAATACCCTTACGGATAATTCCTCACACTTATCGGGGATCCGTTCATCCCTAGTTGATCTTGTGTTTCACAAAATTCTTCGAATGCTATCCGATCTTCCGAGGATCCCCTACAGCTTAGTGGTTTTGAGATTCTTCTTGCGTGCCTGCATTATGGGTACTTCCATATGTCTACCAGTATTCATGTGCATCCTTTGTCACCGTCATTTTGAGTCTTTGATCCTATATGTCTGCGAATTCTCGCAGTCATCAATTCAACCCAGAATTCATCTTTTGCTTAGATGTCGTACCTGACCTGAGCTAGTTCTCGGGCAGTCAAACCTTGATTGCTTGTCCATCTAGTTCGATTCAACTTATTCATATCTTGATCAGAGCTTTTGCTTTTGATCCCATGATATAGAAATTGCAATTCCTTTGTACTTTATATACTTCAAATTATCCAGATGTTTCTATAATACAATGCCTTGCATTCTTTCATCTTCTAGTTGAGTAGTGATACTCACCTCAGATCCTTGTGGTCCGTCAAATCCTTTGTTGGATTATTATCTGACGGTGTCCTTCACATTCAAAATTCTTGTGAGTTCTTCCCCTAATACTTAATGCCTTTGTTAAATTCTATCCTCTGCTTTGTCAGCCAGGCTCTGCTTTCGAGCTTGTATTATTTACTCCTGAAGATTATGGTATATGTTACTAAGATGCCCCGATGGGTTGAACCTATGCCTTGCATAATTTGTGTGAACCTGAAAAATTTCCTGGATCATACCCTTCTACTATTCCACCAGTTAAACTTTAAAACTCAAAATGTTTTGAATAGAGCAGTGTATGAGAAGTTATGCATTGAAGAAGTGGGAGTCGACCTTGAACCTTCTCTTCATGCCCATGGACACGATGAAGATCTTATCATGGAAGCTTCTCTTAAAAAATTATCTCCTTGGTATAAGTTCATCTTATATCTGGGATTTGATCTTTCGCAATCGTGGTTTTGGCCATAGTGTTCTCCTTTGATTCCCTTTGTTAGATTAGTTAGAGCACTTGTCTTATGCGGATCAATACATCTCCGCAACCCCTATTTTGATCTTCCTTCGAGTATTACCCTTCGGTATCTCGAGAATATCAAAGAGATGTGTTGCTTCCTATGAGTCTTCTTCTAGTATTGCTTCTCACCGATTTCAGATTTCCCCGGGTTCCGAGTTATTAGTCACTCGAGAACGCCGATAAGTGAATCGTTTCCGCACTCTGATTCTATAACTCTAAGTAATCTTCGTTGCTTACAAGTTTAATAACCCTGAAGTCATTCCTAGCCTAATAAGGTATATCATTATTGTGCTAAATTTTAACTGTGCTGCCTGGTCCTTCTTCCCGGAGCACAATTTTCGACGATGAGCTAAGCTTACGTCAATCTCTCTCGTCATATCATTTCACCTTGAACAACAAGCTTGATTTTGAGTTTGTGTCTTACCCGTGGTTCCAATAACCTTTCGCTTCATCATTCCTTTGACTTGATGTTATCACCGATCGATTACATCTTCCTGAAATCTCTCGACAATTGTGTCATGAACATCATCAATATTCTGAGCTCTTCCAGAATATCAATCGTATTCATAACGATAAATACCATCCTTGCCCCTCGATGATTTGTGTTATCATCGACAACATTTTTTCTTTCCGCCAACACAATTTGTTTAGATAATGTTGGACATACATCATTTTTGACATATCGATGGATTGCTGATGAAATCGGCCACATCCTCATATTTTCCTGATAAATTGCATGAGACGTTTGAGAAATTCCCGATGGATCCTTTATATTCCCAAGGTCCGACCTTTACCTAATGGCCATGTCAATGATATCCCGAAGCATGATTGTGGTACTCCAAACATCATTTAGAACATTGGAGGCGCAATGCTAAATGTTTCTTGATCACTCATCCAAACACTGTTGTATGGGTAACGTCTTCAATTTCCTCTCCCCTTTACCTAAATGGTAATCTACTTACTATCCGGTCATGGATATCATCCTCTGCTTGTCCCTGGCAAGGTTATACTCCTGATATTTGTGTTGAAACACATTTTCCTTCCATTGTTCTGATTAAATTAGTAATCTCATTTCTCTTTCCATTATTTTGTTTATCCTTTCTTGTAATCTAACTTATCTAAGCAGAGATAATTCTCTTCTTAGGTAAACCCCTCGGTGTACAACTCTGACAGTAAGACCCTGTCACTATTGTGGATGACATTCTGGTAACCACCGATGGACGAGAACTTTGCCTATTGGTCTACCTCGTTCAACGAGCAGGGAAAATGATTCTCTTCGTCCCTCGCCCTTGGTACCAACGTTGTTTCCAACATAACTGACAGACTATCCTCTGACATGCCTTTCCACCCTGACCGTGCAAGAGGACAGCGCTCGCCCTTCCTACCTTTCACCCACATGGTGGGCCCATAACCCACAGTTCGACAAGACCGAAACCTGACTCTCCTGTACATCACTGTTCCCAAGGTTATTCCTCACGCTTGGCTTCGTGTGTAATTCACGAGCCACCTTCCTAGTGATCTATTCTGGTATAGATTGTTCATTGAAACCAAACGAAACTTTTGAAGTTTCTTTGATGTATAATTGAATAGCTTTGTATGCTCTCAAATCTATTTGTCTTCTTTGGCGAAGTTTGAGTGGGTTCAATCCTGCGGTGATCTATATCGTCCCAGTGACAGAAAGGGACAAGACATGTATTGTATTGTTGCTACTAAGGATAAAATGATGGTTTCTTTATCAAACTTGGATGGTAGTTTTACTTTCTATATTATGTCATCTTGCCTATTGCAATTCTTTTTTGTTATGAACTTTAATACTTTGACATGTGATGTCTACTACACAACCTTCTTCTTGTAGACGTTGTTGGGCCTCCAAGTGCAGAGGTTTGTAGGACAGTAGCAAATTTCCCTCAAGTGGATGACCTAAGGTTTATCAATATGTGGGAGGTATAGGATGAAGATGGTCTCTCTCAAACAACCCTGCAACCAACAAAGAGTCTCTTGTGTCCCCAACACACCCAATACAATGGTAAATTGTATAGGTGCACTAGTTCGGCGAAGATATGGTGATACAAGTGCAATATGGATGGTAGATATAGGTTTTTGTAATCTGAAAATATAAAAACAGCAAGGTAACTAATGATAAAAGTGAGCGTAAACGGTATTGCAATGCTAGGAAACAATGCCTAAGGTTCATACTTTCACTAGTGCAAGTTATCTCAACAATAATAATGTAATTGGATCATATAACTATCCCTCAACATGCAACAAAGAGTCACTCCAAAGTCACTAATAGCGGAGAACAAACGAAGAGATTATGGTAGGGTACGAAACCACATCAAAGTTATTCTTTCTAATCGATCTATTTAAGAGTCCGTAGTAAAATAACACAAAGCTATTCTTTCCATTCGATCTATCATAGACTTCGTACTAGAATAACACCTTACGATACAAATCAACCAAAACCCTAATGTCACCTAGATACTCCAATGTCACCTCGAGTATCCGTGGGCATGATTATACGATATGCATCACACAATCTCAGATTCATCTATTCAACCAACACAAAGTACTTCAAAGAGTGCCCCAAAGTTTCTACCGAAGAGTCAAGACGGAAAGGTGTGCCAACCCCTATGCATAAGTTCACAAGGTCACTGAACCCGCAAGTTGATCACCAAAACGTACATCAAGTAGATCACGTGAATATCCCATTGTCACCACAGATAAGCACATGCAAGACATACATCAAGTGTTCTCAAATCCTTAAAGTCTCAATCCGATAAGATAACTTCAAAGGGAAAACTCAATCCATTACAAGAGAGTAGAGGGGGGAAACATCATAAGATCCAACTATAATGGCAAAGCTCGCGATACATCAAGATCATGCCAAATCAAGAACACGAGGGAGAGAGATCAAACACATAGCTACTGGTACATACCCTCAGTCCTGAGGGTGAACTACTCCCTCCTCGTCATGGAGAGCGCCAGTGATGGATTCCCCCTTCGGCAGGGTGCCGGAACGGGCTCCCGAGAGGTTTTTGGTGGCTACAGAGGCTTGCGGCGGCGGAACTCCCGGTCTATGGTGCTCCTGGATGTTTTCGGGGTATATGGATATATATAGGCGAAAGAAGTCGGTCAGGTGACCCACGGGGGGGGCACGAGGGTGGGGGCGCGCCCAGGGGGGTAGGGCGCACCCTGGACCCTCGTTGCCACCTCGTTGCTTCCCTTACGTCTACTCCAAGTCTCCTGGATTGCTTTCTTTCCAAAAATAACTCTCCCGAAGGTTTCATTGCGTTTGGACTCCGTTTGATATTCCTTTTCGGCGAAACACTGTAATAGGCAAAAAAATAGCAATTTGGGCTAGGCCTCCGGTTAATAGGTTAGTCCCAAAAATAATATAAAAGTGTATAGTAAAGCCCATAAACATCCAAAACGGCTAATATAATGGCATGAACAATCAATAATTATAGATACGTTGGAGATGTATCAACATGCATGTTGGATAGCGGTCTAGGAGTGGAGTATTAGTATTAGATGCGGTTGGATAACGGTCTACATATCACGGGCGTAATGCACGTATGAGATTATACCATGAATGATCATACTCATAAATATAAACATTACAATTTAATCACTTCCCAACTATGATTTGTTCACCGTACCACATTTGTATACTTGGAGAGATGTCACTAGTGAACCTATGGCCCAGGGGTTTATTTTCCTATACTGAGAACTTTATCAAAAATATTATATCTTTGTCGTATTGTTTATTTTATTTTATGTATCTATGAATTCCTATCATACCGTGCAATTTAATCTTATAACTGGCAAGACAAGAAGCTTGACAACCTTCTTTACGTGTTGGGGAAAAGTATGTTTTGTGTTGTGTGCAGGTAATAGTGACTTTGTTTGCGGGAAGAACTCCTTCTAGTTTGATAAACTTTGATTCTCTACCCAGAGAAATACTTATTGCTAGGTTACTTCACCCTTATACTTGGGATTTACCCAACCACTCTTGCGAGAGAGCAAGCACTTGGGCATTCTCAACCTCGACAAATTCTCGGGGTCCTCAAACTACGTTGGTTGTGGTTTGCATGGGTCGATCCTCAAAGGGCATGAGTTAGCTTCAACATCCCATGCCATGATGACGATAGGGACATGTTTTATGCAGCCAGGACGATTAGCATCGGTGATCGTATGACGGCGAGCTTCTGGCACTTGCCATGGTTGCACAGGCAAAAGCCAAAGGACATTGCATCGAGCATCTTCGTCCTCTTCAAACGCACAAAATTCTGTGCGACCAAGGCAATTGCTAATAGCGATTGGATCCGACATATTGATATGAGGGGGGCCTCACAGCTGTTCACATTCAACAATTCTTCGACTTATGGTGAAAAATTTAGGAAGCTCATTCCGAGCACGAAGGATGGCATTAGATGAAAATTTACTGGCGATGGATGCTACTCTAGCACCCCCGCTTACCGGATGCAATACTATCAAGTCAGACGTGCCTAGTATGGTTTGGAAGGTTTGGGCACCACCGAAGATTAGGTTTTTCTCCTGGCTCATTCATCACGACAGAATATGGAAGGCGGACAGATTAATTTGGCGGGGTTGGCCAAACTATGATCTTTGTTAGCTGAGTAAAACACCTTATGTTCAAATGTCAATACACCAGCAGCATTTTGAACATGGCTAATGACAGGATGGGATTCATTCCCAGAAGAAAAATCGGAGCGTTTTTCATTCCGTCAAAGAGTGGTGGCAAGCTACGAGCAGGAAGGAGTTCAATTCTTTGAAGATGCTTTTGTTTGTTGAGAAATATAAAACATAAGGAATGTGAGAGTCTTGTGCAACAAGGCATCCTTGCCCGCTCATGGTTTTCGACGATCAAGGAAGGCGGAGAATCGGGTTATTGCCGGGGCAAAACAATGGAAAACATTTTAATGGGAGAGTGATTCCTTTGTTCTGACTTTTGTGATCTTGTGACCTAAATCCTTGCCATTCTCCTTCTTAATTAATGAAATGAGTCAAATCTTTTACCTCCATTTAAAATGAATGCTATCTTAGTTTTCTGGCACATAGAAGTGCCCCGACGGCTCTACCGTGTTGTAATGAGTTCCAGATCAGCTGGTACGTAACGTGTGTAGACTAACCGAAATGAAGTTAATCTCACGATCAACTTTTTCTGGCGACTTAATCTCATGGTTAACTTTTGTAGTACTTGCGTAATGCAGACGGCCAGTCGTTAGGGTTAAAGCATGGTATCATGTTAGTGTCTCTTTAACGAAGAGCTAGCACGTAACGTTCTTATCCCTTTCACAGTGCTTTCTGGGCTGGACCACCTCTCTGGCTAGTGCGCGCTTGCACGACATGCATCAACTTTTTGTGGGGTGATGCATGCAGATGCTGCTGATGCAGAAACCATTTTGCGATTTGCCGCGCTAGCTAAGCTTCGAGTAAGTGAAAAGTCTCGACGTCTACGTTTGTGGAAAGAGTTGTGCCTGACTTGACTTCACGCTAAAATATTGCAACAATTAATTAGTGCTAAGCGTTTCACCGCGCGTCGGTCTAGATGGAAGATATGTGCTCCTACTCCCCTTTTTCAAAATCTGAAGTGTATTAATTTATCTAATATTTGAATTCATTAAATATTTGACCAAGTATACAAAATAAATCAACATTTTTAATACTAAATAAATAAATATAAAATTATATATTAAGATGGATCTAATAATGCAAATCCAGTGTGGTGCTTTTTGATAAAAGAAAATTTAAACTTTGTCAAACATAAAATAAATAACTTTACAAACAATTGATACACTGTATTTTTTTTAAGGGATTGACACACTATTTTGGAATGGAGGTTACTACCACGACATATATTGAGTTGAAGCACAAACTCATGCACTCGGGTGCAAACACGGCCCGTCGACCTTTGTCGGTCCCCTTGATCTGCTTCGATGAAATGTGCAACCGAAGGCGCCCTCCCCTGCGATGCCCTTGGTTGGATCTCCCTAGCCTCAACGTCACCATGCGGCTAGGACACGTCCTCCAACTCCAAGTCGGAGTACACAAGCGCCCAGAACTTACCCCTCCCCCCCTTCCCGCCCAACCGCTTTCCAACGAAGCTAGGGTTAGGAGGGCAAGGAGTGACGAGCCGGTTGGGCACCGTCCGACCTTGGGCTCGCCCTTGCCATCACTTTCCAAGTCGACAAGCTCATCCATAAACGTAATGGTTCACTACAAGGCTGCAATGTTTATTTTCGCTACAAGAAGGATTCGGGTCTATTATAAAAGGTTCACCAGAAGTACAAAGCAACTAGCACATAACAAAAATTACATTGAGGTTCATGGACCACCAAGCGACCACTAAAGCTGCCAGATCGAGTCGATGGCGCGTTGTTGTCCACGCTCCCCTACCGGAGTCGGCCTTACCTTGTCGATAGCCACGAAATCTTCGCCAACATACCCCTATGGAGCATCCCCTAACGATGCAGTTAATGTTGTCTAATCCTCAAATTGATCTGAAGCACCCAACATTAGACCTCGTCAGTGCGCACGCATGATAAAAATTGTAACCTTGTCACCCCGGGGAGATGTCAAGAATCTATGTTGAAGCTCCATCAACTTCATCCCACAGGACAAATTCGAGGTGGATCGGAGCCTGGAAGGCCATCTTGGCGAAGAAGCAATGCCATTTGCTGAGCGCCGCCTCTGCAAGGACCACACCATCCTCACACGCCTCCCAGCGGTTCGAAGCACCATTAAAACAAAAACGGTGTGGGGGAGACTTTATTCCATGCAAACGGCTCCACCATCGTCTCGCCGCCGTCGATCAAAGGCAAATCCTTAGCTATTCCTACCCCTATCGCTACTGGACCGAACCCCTGGTTCATGTTGCACAGACCGGCGCCGGAGCGACAGAGGGGGGGTGGATTTGCTCACCTCCTCGCTCTGGTCTCGCAAGACGAGAAGATTGAAGCATGCGTAGTTCAAAAGTATTTCAAAGTGATTTACAGAAAATCAAGTGAGTTGGTTAATTAGATTTGTTGACGTATAATGTGCTGCCTAGTCTCTTCCATCAGATTGGTCTTTTGGTTGCATTGGCTAGAGCATGCACTTCTACATGGTATCGGAGCCAAGAGGTCTCGAGTTCGAGACCCGGCTGGCGCAATTAAAATTGCAGCCCACTTTCGGTCCACGTTTAGGGCATCTCCAGCCGCGCCCCCAACAGGCCCTCCCCAGGCGATTTCGCCGCGCCGGCGCCGAAAAAAGGCCCCAGTCGCACCCTAGAAGCCCGTTTTTCGCCGGCTCGGGCCAAAACTGGTGCCGGCGGACCCAGTCGAACCCGCGCCTGGGGCCGCTTGGGGAGCAGCGCAAGTGAAAAAGGCGCGTGGGCCCGCGACCGAGGCGATCAAGGCCTTTTCCGCCGTTTTGTTTGCCTCTTTTCTCACTTATCTCCCTTCGCTCGTCTTGCTCCGCCATTCTCCCCTTTCTCCCGCCAACCTCGCAGCCCGCCGCCATGCCGCCAAGAAATACACCATGCAGCGCGCCCGCGATCGCGACGGCGCCGCTACCCAACCAAAACAGAGAAGCCGAGGGCGCCTCAACGGCCGCCGGCCTGTCGAGCGCCGAGTGGAGGTGGAAATCAGATCTTGAAGCGGTCATCACGACAATGAACCGGAGATAGCCAAGAAGGCCCGCGACAACGCGGCAGCGCGGCGGCGTCCTCCTCTTCGCCGATGCTCCGTCGTCGGCCACGCCCACCAAGACGCTACAGGGACAGCAAGCGCCGGATCTCCATGGGGTTCATCGTCGCCGGCCACGCCGACGGCGACAGCGCCGCAGCGAGTTCAACCCAAACGTGACCTTCCTCATGGTCACCCGCTTCTGCGCGCGCCATCGCCGGCCTTCGCCGGTGTGCAGTACCCACCATACAACTACTCGCCGCCCCCCGCCTACGCGACCATGCCAACACCACATCTCTACCACGGGCCGCTGCCCTTCTCGCACCTCGGCGACGCCGACGACACGGGAGCCGACATGGACGACATCATCGCGACCGGATCGGCCGCGACCGGATCGGCCGCGGCCGCCTCATCTCCCGGTTTCGCCACCCAGGACGAGGTAGTCGACCTCAGCAGCGACATGGAGGCCGAGCTCGGCTACGTCTGGCGGCGATGCGCGCAGGAGCCCAAGGAGGAGGACGAGGGCGAGGAGGAGGAGGAGGAGCGGCTCTGTTCCGACGAAGGCGCCCGAAAGAAGCGGGCGGCGAGGTCGGGCGAGCCGCGCATCAAATGGGCGTCAAGGAGGAGGAATGCCTCGCCGAAGCGTGGAAAGTCGTCTGCCTCGACCCGACCACCGGCGCGAACCAGAGCTTGAAGACGTACTGGGACCGCATCAAGGCCGAGTTCGACGAGCGGAAGCTCATCGACCCCTACTTCAAAGGCGTGTACATGCAGCGCGGTGCCAAAGCGATGGCGAACCATTGGGGCGTATCCGGTTGGCGTCAACAAATGGCACGGAATCGTCGAGGAGGTCGCGGCTCGCCGGAAGCGGCGCCAGCGTCGAAGATCGTACGCCGCGCCGTTCGCCCGCACATCTTCGTCCCTGCGCCCGCGTTCGCCAACTGTTCGCCCGTCCGCGCAGCTTGCTGCGCATGTTCGCCATGTTCGGGTGACAACCAAGACGCCGACTTCAAGCACCTCCACGTCTACAAGCGCATTGACAAGTGCGAAGTGGGCGGAAGTCCGACGATGCCCTCGACAAGGCCAAGGAGACGTACAAGCCGGACGCGCCGACTCGGGCGTGTCGAAAGGGCGGCCGACGGACACAAATTGGCCAAGAAGGAAAGAACGCCGACGCTGCAACCGCGCGAGTCAGAGTCCATCGAAACCCGCCTCGCCGGCGTCCAAGCCGGGCCGTCCCACGCGAAGAGAAGACCGAGGCGCGGTGGTGGCGCTAATGAAGAACAACGCCATCAAGCTCGACACGCTCGGACGAACGTCGCCCGCAAGAAGAGGAACACCGACATGGCTTTTCCGATGGGTGCGGCGGACTTGCTTCAGAGCAACGACGAAGCTCAAGGCGTGGTACACGGTTCAGCCGCGGCCTCATCTCGAACGAAGCCGCCGATGGCAACGCCCACGACGCCGACGACGCCCACGACCGCCGCGGACGCCGAAGCGAAGCTCTACGTCGCCGCCAGCGAAGTCGGCCGCCACGGCGCGCAGCCTAACACCGGCAGCTCCGACACCGCCGAGCTCGCGCCGCCGACACCGCCAACACAGGACCAACTCCGCCGAGTGATGAATGACCACGCCGAGGCGGCGGCGCTCTATTTTTTGTAACGACAGACTAGCCCGATCGTCGGACTTGCGGCGTCGAGAGCGGAACGGCCGAGTTTGAATTAACGCGTCTGGGCGGCGCGTGGGTGCGTGTTGAGGAGCTAGCTTCGCCCGGGGGCGAAGCTAGCGCCAAGACGCCTCAGATGCCGAATTTAGACGCCTTGGGGGGCCGAACGGCTGGAGATGCCCTTAGGCCTGAGGGAGCCACACATGAGGGGGAGTGTTGACGTATAATGTGCTGCCTAGTCTCTTCCATCAGATCGGTCTTTTGGTTGCATTGGCTAGAGCATGCACTTCTACAAGATTAACGAACACGCCTCTCAGGTATCATTTGTATACGCATAACATCACCAATCTAGTTGCTTGCATCCTGTTTCGAAAAAAGAATCGTCTTGCACCAACTTTATTCTCCATTAAGTTGAAACTTTGCAAAATTAAGATCAGCTCCCAGCAACACCCCTTGAAAAAAAAAAACACGCCACAGTCCACAGATAACTCCTCCGCCTCTGTCAACTTTTCGTTTTGAGTTTCTGCCGCTACTCAAAATAATGTCCAGATATACCCATCCCACGTGGTCCATCAAGTTGGTTTCTGGTGGGCACAAACCTAGGGGCACACAGCTCAGCCACCGTGTGTCCCACTAAGCTTCCATGCACTCTCCCAGCCTCCCTCTCTCCCGTATAAATCCACCACACCTTCAACCCCAACATCGCACACACCTTCATTGATCCTCGGTGCAGACACACGAGCACACCACACAGACACACACCACACCACACGTCAACACAGACCATGAGGAATGGGGCACTTGACGCGCAAATGAACGGCGGCGGCGCCTCTTCGTCGCCCATGATCCCGCCCCCGTTCTGGTCGACGCCGACGCCGTACCTCTTCATCGGCTTCGCGGTGGTGATGAGCCTCATCGCGGTGGCGCTGGCTGTGCTCCTCTGCTCCCGCCGCAGGGAGGGAGGCCGCGAGGACGAGGAGGCGGTCCCGGCCGGGATGATGTCTGTGCGCGTGCTGACGCCGTTGGACAGGGAGGTGCCCAAGGTGGTGGTGGTGATGGCCGGCGACGACATGCCGTCCTTCCTCGCCAGCGCCACGCCGCTCGCCTTCGCCGAGGCGGCCAAGGTGCAGCGCCCGTACTGCCAGTGCGGCGCCAAGGACGTCGCCGCCCCCGTATAGGCTATAGCTAACTGTGGCTCTCTCGCCGCCGATCGACGCCGCAATATATATGTGTGTCGATCAAATCGAATGGGAGGAGTTAAATTTTGTTTCTGTTATAGATTAGTTCTCATCATTTTCCTCCCTAATTAGTAGTTTTGGTGCAAGGATGCGACGCTGTGGCCTTGTCGAGGTGGCTTGCTGTTCAGAGCTTCAGAGCATGTAGCGAGTGCCGAGTGCGCAATTAATATGCTAATTTGGTTGCATATAAGATTTCCTGTTCTGCAGACACCTTTTTCCCGAAACATATAATTGTGAGAATTATTTGGCTTTTAGCTAGTTCTGCGACAGACATCTGCTCTGATGGAATTTGCTATATCCTCGTCGTCTGACCTGAAGATATATCCAGTTCCATTTAAATCATCAAATTGCAAATCATAATCTTGAAGTGGCACAAAAACATGTGTACAATTCAGATAAAGAAGTGTGCAAGAATCGATTTGCAGATATTTAAACCGGGAGAGTATATACTGATACAAGTGGTATCACTAGATACTTCCCCTAGAGTTGCACAAAGTTTTAGATGTACATCTTCCCATTTCGGCCCTGCTTGGAAGAATGAAATTCATTTTCCACCCGTAACTGCTTTCGCCGTATTAAACTGGGCCGCCGTAAAATCTGGGCGGAAAGAAAACGGAGGCTGGAAGATGTGCTTGTTTCTTCCGGTTGAAGGCACAAAACCGCTCTTTTTCCAGATGTACCATCGGTTATTTCCAAACGGCACGTAATATTTTCACATTTTTTTTGCGAGAGAAATTTTCAATATATTCATCAATCATGGCAGTACAAAAAACACAAGATGTAATAAAAATTACAACTAGATCTTTGGACCACCTTGATGTTTTACACCAGTAATCATCTGTGAAACGACAATCCAAGCATAGCCTTCTATTTATTTTATTCGGGGAACATCTTCCCAGTTTTTTCTTAGATAAAAAACTGAAAATAGGATCTTCCATTTCTAAATAAAAGCTTTCCAGTAGAATTAGGAATACGTTGTCCCTTTTTGAGGCACAGTGTGTTGATCCACTTCCTGCAAGACTTAATTGAACTATTCCTGTAATTCGGAAGCATTGTTCGGTGGATAGCAGTTCTACCTATCCACCTAGAGAAGAGAGAAAGATGGCAATCGATTAATTAAGAAAATAGATTTAAGTTTAATTTCAGTTTGTATCATGTAACTTGCCCCTGAGCCTTACCCAACTTTCATGGTGGGCCCTAATCTATGTCCACTTTGGGTTGATTTTGATAAATAGAGTGCATCCCCCATCTCAAATCCAGACAAAAGAAAAGAAACACCCAGAGGACATAAACATTACTATTACAACTGCATACCTAAATAACAAAAGCAAAATAAGATCCCACCGAAATTTTAAATCTTGTGTGCATGATCATTACCACGATATACAATTTGGCCTAATTTGGTGCGTGTGTGGTGGGGGCTCAACATCTTCTCTTTGATTGCCCGATTGCATGCATTGCTTGGAATCCTATTATCTTTGCCCTCTTATTTATTTTAATGTCGATGTTTGTTTTATGATCCACTTACGCAAAAAGGATTTCGTTTTTGACCCAATAAATGCACAATTAGTGTTCTATTGTATGCACAAGATATGCCACATATACATGAGAGTAAAAAAACATTCTAGGCTTATAATGTGACTTTGTTTTCACCCTCATATGGGTTTTACAATGTGATAGCATGGTTGTGTGCATCCATGATTCAGAGGTTGAGAGTGTTATTACATTATCTGAAGAAAACTAACATCCAAAATCTAGCACGGAGCGATATCCATAACAAATATCTTGATGCAAAGTGCGGAAATACAGCTCAGCAACTATACGAAGCCTCCACGTTGGAAGTGAGACAGGTTCTCAATGGGAATGCTTGGATTCTAAAGATCAGTCGCAACACCGTCGTTTCCGATGCCCACATCTGCCAGCTCTTCACTTTATGGATGCTTGTGCATGACTTGCAACTTCATGAGCAAAACGACGATGACATTATCTGGAAACACGCCAATGACGAGATCTACTCGGTGGCCACCACGTACAAGGCCCTGTTCCTGGGATTGATGCTTTCGCCCATGGATTTCATGATTTGGAAGGCCTGGGTCCCTCCCAAGATTAAGTTCTTCGCTTGGTTGGCTATCCAAGACCAGATTTGGACCACCGACCGGTTGGAGCGGCGCGGATGGAAAAATTGCGGGCTTTGCCCTCTTTGCAAGCAGGAAGGCGGGACGGGCACACACCTCTTTTTCAAATGCCGCTAGACCATTTGGCTCTGGAACTCGGTCATTCTGGAATTCAGGCTCGCGCACATGGACACCTCCTTTTGGCATTTGGATGGGTCAGTAATGGTGGGACAAGCAAACCGGCATGCACAACCCAAATGGGCGTGCCTTGGCCTCTCTTACAATGCTTGCATCTTGGACAATTTGGAACGAGCGTAACGCTTGAGTCTTTCTTCACAAGAGTACGCCGCCGCCAGTCCTGATGAGCCCAGGCTTTGGGTTACCGCAGGTGCTAAGAAACTAGGACGTATTGTTTTGTGCGAGTAGTTGCCATGCCGTGTATATGGGTCAGTTGTAACACTCTAAAACTTTTCTCGCTTATTTAATAGATGAGGCAAATCTTTTGCCTCTGTTTTAAAACAAACTATATGGATTGTGCACATCCCCTAACTATCTCACTCGTCCATTTTGAGTCAAAGATGAAACTGCAAAGTACACCTCCACCTTCACCATTTTCTCATTCTATTGAATTATTAAGAAGCATTATCTAGAGGACGGAGTGTTGGCGCCCAGGTGCATTTGCACGCAGCAATGAACAGTGAAATAAAATAGAAGAGCAGAAAACTGGAGTAAGTCAAAAAATCTGAAGACAAAAATGTAACCAAAAATGTTTGAGTGTGCTAGGAGCATGCAAATTTTCGTCGCCATATGACATTCGAGGAGCTCTAGGAAAAACTCGGCTTGCATACTCCTTGCACACTCAAGCACTTTAGGTGCCAAAAATAACTCAGGTTTGTTTATTTGCTTTCTATTTGTCTTTAATTTAATTTTCGTAGGGAGTAGACGAGCGTGAGCTTATGTATGGATAATGGATTATCGCATTATCTTTTGGAAGCCACACAATGGACTGAGATGCGTAGGAGTAACTAATTTTGAAGTACGCAAGACTATCGTTTTTAGCATAGTACAGACGCAAGCGTTCATATATACGCGCATACATTCATTCTTATGAACGCACACACGCACATATTATCCCTATAAGCACCTTCGAGAGACTAAGCCGGTATATCATCTTGAGATTTACGAAGTCACCGTGAGCGCCTCGTCGTCGACGGTAACGTCTGCTCCCACTAAATACGCCTTACCAGAAATCCAGAAATAAATGCAAGGGCTGAAGATGCCACTGTCCATCTAACCAGCCAATTACTAGATGTTGGTTCGCAAGTACGCAAGACTTTTTTTTTAGGATAGTACGCAAGACTGTTAGAGCGACGTGCATGTGTAACTATATATAGCTTTCTCTCCAAGACTTTGTGCACGTAACTTATCCTGATGCTCTAATTAATTTTGGACCTTATCATCAATCAGCGAATGATCGGTCGTCACATTGTGTCAGTTGCTTTTCATTGCTTTTCAGAGAGAAGGAAAGGAAGGCACCTCGCTCTCGCTATGTCTCTCTCTCTCTCTCTCACTGCACGAGCAGCACAACGGCACAAGCAAGATCCCTCTCTGTCTCTCGTTGCACACCGAGTCACAGAGCACTAGCTAGCGCGTCCGTTCCCATCCGAAATTCCGAACCCATGGAAGCTCGCAGATGTAGTAACTTGCTCCAGATATATAATGGGTGTGCATGCGTCAGCTAGCTATATAGCGACCAGTGCCAAAGTTGGCGAGGCACCAAGCGCATTAAGAAGCTTTGCTTTGCGGTGGAAGCGTCTTCTCGCTTCCCAGCTGCATGAATTGGGCTTGGGTACACCTACGCTCACCAGTTGTCGGTTTGCCGCATACCAATCTCGAAATGCTACACGTACTCTACTTGTTTGAGATTATGCAGCCTTTGTAATCTCCAAGATAAACGCAGAGTTTCTCAGCCCAATCTCAAATGAGCTCGGGTGAACAGTAGAATAAAAAATTTCAAAAAAAATATGAAAGAAAAATATGAAAAACATTAAAAGTTTCAAGTGCTTGCAAAAAATCGTCATGGATCACATTCCTAGAAGGCGTGGCAAAAAAAATCGATACTCTGAAAATGCTACTTTCAAAAGCATTTGGAGCAGTGATTTTGTTTTTTTGCGACGCCTTACAGGAATGTGATTTCATAACAAAAAAATTCAAGCACTTGAAACTTTTGTCGATGTTTGTCACAAAAAATCGATACTCTAAAGTACTCCCTCCGTTTCTTTTTACTTCGCGTATAAGTTTCGGTCAAAGTCAAACTACACAAAGTTTGACCAAATTTATATTAAAATATACAAACATCTACAATACTTAAACTATATAATATGAAAATACATTTTATGGTGCATCTGAAAATGTTGATTTCATATTGTGAATGTTGATAGTTTTTAGTATAAAATTAGTCAAACTATGCAAAGCTTGACTTTGACTAAACCTTATATGCAGACTAAAAAGAAATGGAGGGAGTATAATTTGAGCTCGAGAGCAGGACGCTTTTGTGATGTTGCTATATTCCTACTAAGTCCTATTCTCCTCCCTCCGAGACGGTACATGTCCAACAACCCTAACGGCCAGTTTGGCAACAACATGTGCACATTGAGAGAACCCAAGAAAATATCACATGGAAACCAGGTTTAGGTGAAAGTCGATGAAAACCATGTGAAAACGATATTTTGAAGTTCTGAAAAAAAATCTCAAATTATACTTCATGTGAAATAATAAGAATTTGGTGATCTATTAGCATGTGAAATTCGTAAGTTCAAACGCATTACCATTTACGTGGTACAGAAAAACAAAATCAACATTGAACAGTGTCGAACAGTAAATGTCGCTATGCATTGCTGAATAGTAATCTGTTTGAATTTGGAGTTCCGCAAGGCAATAGAACATCACCCTTTTAATATTAGAAAACAGATTATTTTTTTAGGAACTTCCAAATTTGGTTTTTATGAAGTTTTCTTTCAAAATTGGTTTCCATATGATATTCTTTCGTGCCAAAATCTCGCTCTACTGTTGTATGTAAAAAATAATATAACCCATTGTACATGTGATCCTATTCCATGTGTAGGTCGACAATTGTTCGCAAATGATCCCATTTTGATGGAGTATATGTGCGGGAAGCAAGCGGTGGGATGTTGGTTTTAGTAAGTTTCTTGAACCTTTCACCTTGTGATAAAGGACATCACTACCGGTGTTGCGCCCATAGCCCTTGCTACTACACCAATTGAACCAATTATTAAAGCTCATGCAAGTTAATTAAATTATCAGGTACTTTCATTTTTTGAAACCAATTCTAATGTTCATGAGAATATAATGTTGCCTAAATTAGACACTTTTATATTGCTTAGGAATGAAAGGCCAAGCACGGACAAGAGGGATACTTATTGGAACATAATTAAGCATGGAGATGAAGACCCGTGCGCAGGAACAAGAATGGAGTTTCTAGTGGAGATTTCAGCACTTTGAAGTCAGCATGATGACTTATAAGGACTTGAACGAAATAAACAAGATGCCCTTTCATAAATTTCATTCATAGATTTCTATAGGTGTTGCACCACCTTGTTTTTGGGTCAGACCCGTGTAATTTTGAAATACCTCTTTGTAGGTTGTTTTTTACAGTTTGTATTGGTAGGGGAAAACGACATAGAATGGATTTTAGTTCCACTTTGTCAAGGGTAATGAAATTCCCCTCTATCTTCATATAAATACAGTCATTAGGCCATCCTTTTATACTTGGGTTGTTAGTTAAAAGTTAGTCATTATAGCAACTTCGTGTACTCCGTTTGTGTCCAACGATCAAGCCAAGACCGCTTTTTGGAATCTCAATTCATCTTTATTTGCAAATATTAGTTCTTTCTTGTTCTCCGTTTGCTAAGATCCAGAATTAGATCTTCGTGGTCAGGTTGATCATGCGCCGGCGTGGACAATTACTTCTCGAAGTTGGTTTAGCGATTGCTAAGGCGCAACATCTTCATACGTTCATAGTCGGATTATCAAAGTCTACTTCACCCAACGATAGTTACCCCTCATCGAGAGATCGTGACATCATTGCTCTATCACCTGGTTTTGGGAAGGATCTAGAAGGTTCTTCTTTTTGTTTCCTGCACCTGTTTTTCTCTCTTTTTTAATTTTCATGATTTTTTTTCTTCTTTCTTAATTCGTGAACTTTTATAATTCATGAATACCTTTTGAATTCGTGAACATTTTTTAATTCCGTGAAATTTTTTTTGATTTGATACAATTTTCAAATTTACAAACACTATTGAAATTCAGGAATATAAAAATGATTTCGTGAATGTTGTTGAAATTTTGCACATGTTTTGACATTGTGAACATTTTTTAATGCACGAAATTTTGTTCAATTTGTGAACATTTTTTGCATTCTTGAACATTTTCTAAATACATCACGAAAATCTTATTTGTCATTTTTAATTTTTAATTAAATCAACCCAAATAAAAATCAAACATTGATTAAAAAAAGGCGTGTGCTACCATCTCTAGCTGTGCTTGAACTCACTGGACCAGGGCCATGTAGCGCCTTAGCGTAAGCAGCGCGAGCTGATTCACTACAAGCAGTGGCGGACCCAAGAATTGAAGTTAGCCGGGGCGAACATTGTTGGAAATACAAGTCTACTTAATCAAAATTCATGATATTCAACTGTACCAAAATCATAAAAAGGTCTTTGAAACAATTAATATGGATTATTCACTTGATGTCACAATACATTTCAACAATCTCAAGCGAGACCTACAAAATTATGAATGTATTGGCTCAAGTGTCATAACTATTGTATATTTTCTACCCACAACAAAAAATTATTGTATATTTTCCAATGTTTTAAATAGCTGGGCTATTCCATTTAGCGGCGGCTCGGCCAAAAGCTATGAAAATCTATAGGGGAGCTAAGCCCATTTATTGTTTTCCATAAATCATGAAGAACTTCAAAATCTATAGGGGAGCTAAGTCCAATAAGTATACATAAATCATAAATCATGTTTAATATATCCCATATACTTAACATATACATATGTTCGTACATCAAAATCCAAGCACCGATCGTGTCCTAATTAAATAACCAACCTTCGTATCAATGCATCACATGTATAGAAAGAAAAACAAAAAATAATGCAGAAAGTTGGTTTTGTATAGCGGCTTAGCGTGCTAAATGACTCCGAATTTAGCTCTATAGTGGGAAATAGCGGGCTATTAACGTCATTTTCAATTAGACGTTAAAAGTGCATAGCTTCAGCGGGAGAGCTCTGAAAGGCTATAGCGGGCCGGCTATTTAAAACTTTGATATTTTCATAAGATGGCAGTATACCTCCAACATGTAGTTGTACAAAGAACACGAGGTTGTCAAGGTAGATGGCCTCTACGTTTCCACAAGGTATAAAAATGTGCCATAGTCTGCTTATCACTAATATATCCCATTCAGTACTGCTGAGCTGCATGATGTATGGTGTCCGGCAGCATGCGCTCGATCACTTGGGCCTTAAATGCAATAGGGCAAATGCTACAGACTAGCGCAAACGCTGCAGCCCAGCCCAAACGCCTTTCTCTCCCTCACCCAGCACTTGCCTCACGTACTGCTTCGTGGAAACATGAAACAAGCCGTCTCCATGAAAACTGCTCGCCGCCGCCATGAAATCAGCTGGCCACAGGACGATAGGTAGGCGGGGGTCGGGGGTCGCTGCTCCGCCGGCGGGGACCCGGGGCGGCCGCCCCAGCTCGCCCCAATGGTGGATCCGCCACTAACTACAAGGGTAGTGCTGTGTCTCGCTTCCTAGCATGCTCTCGTGTCACACCCCTCACTATGGTCCGCCCAAGCACGGGGCAAGCCACGGCATTGTTTAAACAAAATCATGCCATTTGTTGTCATTTATTTTATTTGTTTACATCCTTATAGACTTCCAAATATTATACATAAATATATTACAAAAGATACGTAACATAAAAACATGTTTAAAATGTTAATTAAGCATACTCCCTCCTTCCATATATATAGGGCTTAATGAGTTTTTCGAGGCTAACTTTGATCAAGTGTTAGAGCAATAAATATGACATGTAAGTTACACAAAGCATACCTTCAAATTTGTACGTGAAAGGAGCTTCCAAAGATATAATTTCATATTATACATCCCATTTATTATTAATCTTATCAACAGTCAAAGGCGGTCTTGAAAAACGCATTAGGCCCTATGTAGATTGAAGGAGGGAGAATGACAAATGTCAAATGCGTACAGTGAAAATAATTCTCATGTATACAAAAAATATACAATATGTGTAAAAAAGGTTGATCATGTATTTAAAAATTGCTATTCAAGAATTTAAAAAAATGCTAAAGAAGAATCAAGCATTTGAAAAAAATTAACTTTTTGTATAAACAATCTTGATCATGTATTCAAAAAATGTCAAACTTGCATTTGAAAAATGTTAATCAAGCATTTAAAAATGTTAAAATGTGTATCAAAAATGTTGACCATTTATTCTAAAAATGTTAACTTCTATTTCAAAAGTATTAATAAAGCATTAGAAAAATGCTAAAAATGTGTATATAAAATATCTTGACCATGTATTCCAAAAATGCTAACCAATCATTCAAAAAATATTAAACGTGTATAAAGAAAAAATTTCCCATGTATGCAAAAGCAATTATAAAAAGAATACACAATGTGTGTGAAAAAAGTTGATCATGTACTTAGAAAATGTGAATCAAGCATTGGAAAAATATTAAATAATTATTTGAAAAATTTTAATCAATCTTTTGAAAATGTCAACTATGTATACAAAAATATTGACCTTATATTAGAAAAATGTTAATCTTAAATTCTAAAACTGTTAATTAAGCAATTGAAAAATGTCTAAATTTGTATAAAAAATGTTCACCATGTATAAAAAATGTGAAACTTGTATTTAAAAAGTGTTAAATGTGTATTGTGAAAATGTTCTTGATGTATACAAAAATGTAGAATGAAAATCAAAGGAAACAAAGAAAAACAAAAAACTTGCTGATTTTGAGGATCATATGAGGCCAGATGAGGTCATTTTTGACCGTCTACACATGTGGGTTAGGATCCCAAATCTGCCCTATAATCTGAGAGATGATTCTTGGGGGCGCCTGATTGCTCAGCAGATCGATAAGAACGCTACTTCAGTCCACTTTGACCATATTGGGGGTTTTCTGCGAGCAAGAGTGTCAATCGATGTTAATAAACCTCTCCGGAGGTGGATTTTGATCAACTCGGCCAAGAGAAAGAAAGAGGAACTATATGATATCCAGTATGAACAAGTCCCCCACTTTTGCTTCTCTTGGGGCCGCTTGGGACATAGTGATCTATATTGCCCAGCACCTGGTCCTCGGGACAAGAACGGAGATCTCATGTTCGGACCAAAGCTGAGAGCACCTGACGATAAGTGGAAAGCTGCATCGGGTGAGCACGAGAACAAAGAGGAAAAATCCGGACCCAGCAGCAGGAGAGAATCCAAGAACTCAAGCAATGTGGGAGAAACTGCAGAGGTCAATTCTCCGGTAAAAAACAGGGTTAATGCTAAACGGAAAGATGTACCGAAGCAGGTCGATCGTAGAGTTGAAACCCTTCTACTCCTTACTGCCGATGAACATCATCACAGTGAACCCCCAGAAGGGGCAGAGGGAGTGAGTGGGGATGCAGAAGGGGATGATCTCAGGGGCTTGGAGAGAGAGCCTAAGAAAAAGAGACCAACACCATAGAACTCGGCAGCAGCTGCGACGCAGCGCTGCCCATCCCAATGAGTGTTATCAGTTGGAACTGCCGGGGGCTTGGGAACCCCGAGGCAGTTCGGGAGCTTCGCAGCGTAGTGAAGCAAGAAGGGCCTACCTTACTCTTTGTCATGGAAACAAAGATAAGGGCAGCAAGGGTGGAAAATCTGAAGTTCACTTTGGGTTTTGAGGGTTGTTTTGCAGTAAACAGTGTTGGTTTAAGCGGAGGCATCGGTTTGTTTTGGTCAAGAGATGTCTCAGTTGAACTTAAAAACTTCAGTTCCGGCCATATTGATGCAGTGGTGCGGAAGAAAGATCAAAACTCTTTTGAGTGGAGATTTACAGGGTTTTATGGCGCTCCAAGAGTAGAAGACAGGAAGCACAGTTGGCGGTTCCTTCGAACTCTGCACGCCATTCCTCACAATGCATGGTTATGCATTGGTGATTTCAACGAAACGCTCTATGGAGAAGAGCACTATAGTCGTTTGCCTCGTCCAGAGGGGCAGATGAGGGCGTTTCGGGAAGCTATTGACGAGTGTGAGCTACAAGATCTCGGTTGGACTGGGGTTCCTTTTACTTGGGACAACCGTCAGGCGGGTGGAGCCAATGTAAAAGCGCGAATTGACCGGGCCTTCGCTAACGAGGCATTCAGCAATATTCGGGCATCTGCGGTCGCCACATCGGCAGCGATCGAGTCGATCATTGCTTTGTGCGCATGGAATATAGGGAGCAGCGTGGTGACGTAATGTGTAGGGGTGAACGACCCTTCCGGTATGAAAATGTGTGGCAAACACATTTGGACTATGAGAGCGTGGTGGCTGAATGCTGGTTAGACCAGCAACGCACACCTAACCTGCAAGGAGTGTTGAACTCTCTGAGTGCCATGCAGCAGAAACTTGAACCATGGGGAAAGAAAGAATTTGGATGCCTCGCGAGGACAGTTCGGAAACTACAGCAAAAGTTGGATAAACTGCGAAGGCAGTCAGTTGGACGAGGTCCTTCGGAAGAGGAGAAAAGCACGATGGCCAAATTACGGGAAGCTCTTCGCCAGGAGGAAATCTGGCTTCGTCAACGCTCGCGTGTGCTATGGCTGCGCGACGGGGATCGCAACTCGGGCTACTTTCAAGCGCAAGCGAAACAGAGACAGAGAATCAACATGATATCTGGGCTGCGAAGGCCGGATGGAACAGTTTGTGCTAATGCAGAGGAGGATCAGGTGGAGATATTGAACTTCTACCAGAATTTGTATGCATCGCAGGGGCCTTCGGACGCCAAATGAAGCTGCTATCATATGTCCCTGAGCGTGTCACACCCGCCATGAACGATGCACTGAATAAACCCTTCGAACCAGGCGAAGTGCGCACGGCTCTCTTTCAGATGTCACCATCGAAAGCACCAGGGGTCGATGGATTTACTGCTGGTTTCTTTCAAAAACACTGGAAACTTCTTGGTGAAGATGTAATAGTTGCAGTTCTGGATTTTTTGAACGGAGGAGAACTACCGTTGGGCCTGAACGACACGTCAATCACACTAATTCCCAAGGTACGGAATCCGCAGTCAATTTCTCAGTATCGTTCAATCTCGTTATGCCATGTCCTATACAAACTAGCGGTGAAGGTTATCACCAACAGACTTCGAGAATTCATGGATGAGATTGTTAGAACAAAGTGCATTCATCCCCGGGCGACTGATCATAGATAACGTCCTTGTGGCGTTTGAGAGCATTCACACAATGCTTCGGAGGAAGAAGGGGAAGAACTATGCATGCGCCATCAAACTTGATATGATGAAAGCGTATGATCGTGTTGAATGGAGCTACTTGGAAGCTATCTTGTTCAAGTTTGGCTTCGCGTCAAATTTTGTAAGGCTGATCATGAAGTGTGTAACTTCCGTTCGGTTCTCAGTTCGGGTGAATGGGAAGCTATTACCTTATTTTGATCCATCCAGGGGCCTGCGCCAAGGCTGCCCCATGTCACCTTTCCTTTTTCTTTTATGTGCAGAAGGTTTCTCTTGTCTTCTAAAACATTATGGTGTTGTTGACAGAGGCATAAGAGCGAATCTACGGGCACCTTGGGTAAATCATCTGCTTTTTGCAGATGACAGCCTCATTTTCATGAAGGCCGACTCCGGGAGTGCGGCAAGATTGAACAGTATATTGCGCATCTATGGCGCGGCTTCGGGGCAAAGAGTTAACAGAGAAAAGAGTGCAATTTTCTTTAGCCCGAACACAACACATGGATGCAGGCAAACTATCAAAAACATACTTGATGTTCATGTCGAGGCATTCAGCGAGAGATATTTGGGGCTCCCCACCGCAGTGGGTAAAATCACCAGCGGCACCTTTGATCACATAGGGGAAAGATCCAAAAGTAAAATGCAAGGCTGGTCAGAAAGACTCTTTGCTTGTGCTGGGCGGGAAACTTTGCTAAAATCAATCATTCAGGCTATCCCAACATTCAGCATGAGTGTCTTCCTGTTAACCAAAAAGGTATGCAAGAGCTTGAGGTCTTGTATGGCCAAGTATTGGTGGAGTAGTTCCATTGATAAGCGGTCTATGCACTGGATTTCTTGGAAGGAACTGACAACACCAAAATGTAAGGGTGGCATGGGATTTCGAGATCTCCACCTTTTCAACATAGCACTACTGGGTAAACAAGGCTGGCGCTTGATAATGAATCCTAATACCCTATGTGCAAGAGTACTCAAGGGAAGGTACTTCCCCGACACCGACTTCATGCACGCTCCAACTCCAGGTTCCTCCTCCGCCACCTGGAGGGCCATCATAGCGGGCAGGAAGGCCTTGATCACGGGACTCATCAAACGTGTGGGAGATGGCACGACAATCTCTATATGGGATGACCGGTGGATACCATCAACACACACTAGGACTCCACTGTTTCGTCCACCCGCAGCAAACGTCACATTGGTAAGCGACCTCATTGACACGGACAACTGGACTTGGCAGCGGGATCTTATCCGTGAAAACTTCATCACTCCGGACGTAGAAGCAATCTTGAATATCCCACTACGTGCTGGAGGAGGGGATGATTTCTTGGCTTGGGCACATGAAATATCAGGCAACTACACCGTTAAGTCGGCGTACCGCGCTCTAGTGACTCGTAACGAGCTTCAGGCTCTAGAGGAAGGGCAGGCTACCGGATCTTCAACAGATAAACAACGGATGTGGAATGATCTCTCGAAATTGAATGTTTTGCCCAAGGTGCGTGTGTTTTTTTGGCGAGTGCTCCGAGGTATTTTACCAGATGAAAGCACACTCATGCACCGGCACATCAGACAACAAAATCTATGCAAGATTTGTCTGGCTTCGCAGGAGACCCTATTGCATGCACTATTGGAGTGCTCACATGCGGGACAGTTTTGGGAAGAGGCGCAGCAGCTCTTCGACTTCAAGTTACCGCGGCTCCATCCTATGACCTGGGCAGAAGACATCATTTGTGATGATCGATTTACTTCCAGGGACCGAGCAGTGACCGTTTCGGTCATGTGGTCCATTTGGCACTCGAGGAACAGATTGACACACGGTGAGGATCAGCTTGATCCGGCAAGCTCTGTACGACGCACCTGGGAGGCGTTATCTCTTCTTGAGGTGCCGCGGCAGCTAGCACTGACCATGCCCGGGCATGGGTGGCGGCCGCCCGACGAGGGTTTTTTCACCATCAACACTGATGCGGCAATCAAGCGAGAAGATGGCAAAGGAGGAGCACGGGGTGTTGCCCGATCCTCTAGCTCATTTTTGGGTGCATGGAGTAAGCCATACCCCGGAGTTACGGATCCCTTCATTGCAGAGGCGATGGCAGTGCGCGACTGAGTTATCTTCGCATGTCTGAGGGGTTTTTCACACGTCATTGTGGAGACGGACTGCTCGGAGGTCGCCAACCTCTGGACCAATCGCCATGGCTCTCGATCGGTCGTGGCACCCATTATGTTAGAAATTGGAGAGCTCTCGGGTAGTTTCACTTTTTTTGATATTCGCCATATTGTAAGATCGGCTAA
The DNA here is from genome assembly GCA_021437245.1 of Aegilops speltoides. Classification (NCBI taxonomy): domain Eukaryota; kingdom Viridiplantae; phylum Streptophyta; class Magnoliopsida; order Poales; family Poaceae; genus Aegilops; species Aegilops speltoides. Next base: position 171,163,474 of record CM038146.1, read on the forward strand.
TGGTCTTGCTCATATTTGTGCCAAGCAAGCTTGCACAATTGACGTGACCGAAAGCTGGATCGAAAGTACTCCTAGCTTCCTGATCAGTAGCCTCTTGACTGACTGCCCAGCGAACACTTTCAATTAATAAAGCTCTCAATATTTCCCCTGCAAAAACAAAGAAAAACAAAAAATGATAGATGAAAACCGAAAAGGGAAAAAAGAAAGAGCAAACAAAAAAATATGTTCGCTCCTGATATAGCCTCTTGCGGGCGACACACCATGCGGCTGTCCCGCCTGTTGCGAGTCGCCTACAGGGCGCCACGGGTGGGCAGGCCCAGTAGGACGTGCAGTTGTGCTGACGTCACTCGAATTTCCTTTTTTGTTTTTACTTTTATTTATATTTTATATATGTATATTACGAAAACTTAATTTCAATTAAACAATTTACGACCAGGAATTTCACAATATTTAAATCATGAGTTTCCAAACTAAATGCCAAAAAATCAAAAATGTTTATACAACGTTTGAAAAAAGTTTGGGTAGTCTAAGAAAACGCATAACGCCATTAAAAAATTTACAGTGTGTATTTTGGAAATGTTACCATGTATGCAAAAAAGTGTTCAAAAACATGTATACATCATGTATTTTCAAAATATCCAACTTGTGTTGGAAAAAATCGCATGTGTGCTCTAAAGATATAAATTGTATACCGCAAAAAAAGTTGACATGCGTTCAAAAAAAATAAAACCACAAAGAAACAAAAAAGAAAAGTAATAAAACCAAAGAAAACCAGAAAAAACAAAGAAACCAAAATTAAATGAAGAAAGAAAGAAAAACCGAGAAAAATCATTGAGAAAGAGAAAACGCAAAAAGTGAAACGAAGAAACAAACTGAAAAAAAACGTGAAAAAAAAGTAAACCAACGAAAAAGACAAAAGAAATGGAAAAAGAAAAAGAAAATTGGACCGAGCGAACCTACAACAGCGGACTGGCCTATTTAGCACGGTCGTCGCTGTCGCTCAGTCGCTGTAGGTTCACTCGGTAGCGCCCACATTTGTAATCCAAATGCGGACCACTAGCGGACCACATTTGACACACAGTAGCGCCCACATTTGTGGACCAAACACGTAACCCTACCCAAGTAGATTCTGCAACCTCCTACACCGTTTATTCTGTGTTTTCTTTTGCAAGTTTTACTGGTGTTTTTCTTTCTATTTTATTACTTTTATTTATTTTTTGTTTTAACAACTCATGTGCATTTTTTGATATTGGTAATTTTTAAAAATTTCTAGGAACATTTTTTAAGTTCATGGAAGTATTTTAAATTGACAACATCGTACAACAATCGTCTCCTCTGAAGCACACCCACCAGATCCATCCCAGCTACGTACAACAATCTAAGCAAAGCGACGCGCCTCCTACGCCTTCTTAGGGGACTTGGTGGTCTTCTTCGGCGACTTGGGCTCCTTGGTCGACTTCTCCGCCGTCTTCTTGGGGAGCAGCACCGGGTTGATCTTGGGGACCACGCCGCCGTGCGCAATGGTGACGCCGGCGAGCAGCTTGCCGAGCTCCTCGTCGTTCCTGACGGCGGCAGAGTGGCGGGGATGATCGGCTCTTCTTGTTGTCCTTGGCGGCGTTCCCCATGAGCTCCGAGCTTCGGCGGCGAGGTACTCGAGGATCGCCGAGAGTAGACGGAGCGCCGGTGCCGACGCTACCGGGCGTGGCGGCCCTTCTTGAGGTAGCGCCCGATGCGGCTCACGGGGAACTGGAGCCCGGCCTTGACGGACCGCGACACAGACTTCTTCCTGGGGCCACCCGCCTTGCGCCCGGCCGCGCCCTTCTTCGCCTTTCCGGCGGCTACGGTGGCTGAGGCATCCATGGCGATCTACTGCGCTTGAAGGGAAAGGATTCGCGAAGTAGGGAGATGTGGCGATTGGAGATTGCGGACTGTGCTGATGACAGGGAAGAGGAGGGGAGTATTTAAACGGGAAAGGAAGCAGCGGTGGGCCCAAGGATCCGCGTGAGTGTGCAATGGGCGGCTGGATCATAACTGAATGGACGGCTGCGATGCCAATATAACGAGAGTAAACTTTGCGAGGGGGATGAGTGGAAAAGCATTACTACGGGATTTCAGATTTCCGGTGTGTCGAACCCATACGAGCAGGTTCTTTTATTAAAAAGAAAAGGTCATATTTCTATTTTTATTTTGCGGGGGGTAAGAGCTTTATTTAACCATAGGTAAATGTTTCAGAACGGCGCACCTGCCGAAACTTCCACCGGTCCAGCCGGCCATCGCAGCGTCCGCATTGAGCCACCTAATCGTACGCTATCAAAACGCGTGGCTGGGGTGGACCCACACACTGCCCACGCCCGCATCTCCTTCCCTTATCCTCACTCGAATCCCCCATTTTCTTTCTCCGGCGCAAGCCCCTCCAGCACTACTATCTCCCTTATCTGTTAAGCACCACTATTTTCCAGAAATTTTTCCAAAAAGGGATAGAAACCCCTCCCCAGTCAATCATGTTATAAAAAAGGTTGACCGAATAAATCCCTAACGGCTCCGGCAGCCAAACGAGTTGGTCTGCCTCATTGGTTAAGTTTTTGGTAGAGATGGTCTGGATCAAGGCATGCCATTTTTTCATAAACTCGACATCAACACACCTATTAAAAGTGAGCTTTGGGTTGGAGCCATCCCACACATCCGACACTACACATTGTTGTTGCTGACAAATATCATACATCTCCCAGAACTGAGTTTTCAGGGAAGAATCCCCAACCCAGGCGTCATTCCAAAAACTGATTTTATCACCATTACCCAGTTTCCATCTAAAAAAAGACCTCATGCCTTCAAATGTCCAGGTAACTGGTGAAGCCATGTATCTACGATAGGGTCATGGACCTGTTCAAGATACCCTCCACAAGGACATCTCTAAAAGAAACTACCTTTCAGTCGACCTGGAAGGATTTCACTCGACGGACTCGAAGACACTCGACCATGAAGCCACTCACTCGACCACCAGGAGATCTAGAGTCACTCTGCACAGGAACGGTCTGTCATTAAGTAGTCTTTATGATCATCATAGCACTTTATGTATGGCGTTACCAGTAACGCCAGGTCTTAATGTACCTTAAACCTCAGATAATCGAGGCGGAGGGTCTCAAGACTCTATATAAACCACCCCCCTCCTCAGTGTAAAGGGTTCGCACCCCTATAACTCTTACGCACATAATCCAGTCGACCGCCTCCGGGCTCCGAGACATAGGGCTGTTACTTCCTCCGAGCAGGGCCTGAACTCGTAAACATCTTGCGTATACAACTACTCCATAGCTAGGATCTTGCCTCTCCATTCCTACCCCCTATTCTACTGTCAGACTTAGAACCACGATAGTTGGCGCCCACCGTGGGGCAGGGGTCTTAGCGACCTATTGGAGAAGTTGCGATTGTTCCGATCTCCTTCATCATGGTTTCAGGCGGAGTTTTGGTTGAGGGCCGCGAGATCCGTCTCGGCGCGCTCACGTTCATCGCCGACGACTCCGCTTGGCTTCAGGAGGCTCCACTCGACATCGACGCGCTCCCCGTCTGCGGGGCGACGCATTTCCGTGCGTGCATCCGCGGCGTCCTCCTGCGGCAACCGTCGACCCCTGTGTCGTCCTCCCTCCCTGTCTCCTATTGGCGCAAGCGCTTCGGTCGGTCGAGGCTTCAGCGGTGGGTGATGCACACGGTGGCTCGCCAGTCGACCACTCCCCAAGTCGCGGCGATCGAGCCCGACGAATCTCTCTACGGCATGTTCGACTGTCGGTGGCCGTTGAGATCGCATCCGAAAAGCGACAAAGATGATCCGGCGGCGGAGGTTCTGATGGTCAATGGACCACGCAGTCCTCCCGGTTTTCCCCGCACCGACGGAGTCGATGGCGGAGGCGATCCGGCGCATGCCCACAAAGAATATCAGCCTGAGCCCCTCACGTCGCTACAAAGGGAAGATCTTCGCCGCCGGAACATGGATGCGCTGCATACTCCTATCATTGGAGAAACCCCCGAGGCTCGTGCCTTAGAGGACGCGCGTTTGGCCAACTTGGCTGAGCGCACTCGACTGGAGAACCTCCAGCGAGCACTCGACGAGCGTGCACGGCAACGAGTTCTAGACTCCAGTCGAGTTAACTCTTTCCACCACCAACTCAGGTATATCGAACTCCGATTCAGAATCTAGCAGCTGCAGCCCGTATAGCAGAGTCGATTCAGCCCTCCCAGTCAGAGGTTGGCACAGGCTTGCCATAGATCAGAGATTTACTCCGGGCAGCAGGAGATCAAAATTCAGCTGTATCACAGTCGCGAAATAGGATTGACAGCAGATCCGTCGCTGCGAATACAGTCCAGTCGGCCCATAGCCCAAGATCGTCCCCGAGGCGTGAGGGACGTGGAGGCCGGCATGATCAGTATGATGACCGATTCGATCGCGATGATCGACGTCGAGTGCCCACTCCTTCCCCAAGGGGTGGGTCGTACGCTCCTCGACAGCAAGATGACAGATGCCAGCACAGTGTTGGGCGAAGGGTTCCAGTCGACCCCAGGGAACCAGGCTTTGATGCGAGATCCATTATCGTTCAAGGTTTGGTCGACCGGAACAGAGCTCACCGAGAAGGCCATGATAGAGATGTGCCCACCAGCAGCAAAGTTCACGTCTCAGGACCAGAGTGTTTTAGCAGAGCCATCAGGGCCGCGGTGATTCCTCCCAACTTCGGGTTGACGACTTGAGTCAGTAAGTTCACTGGTGAGTCCAAGCCCGATACTTAGCTTGAGGACTACCGAGTGGTTGTTCAGATTGGCGGCGGCAATGATGAGGTGGCCATGAAACACCTACATCTTATGTTGGAGGGCTCGGCCAGAGCATGGCTGAATCAGTTGGCACCTAGCAGCATTTACACTTGGGAAGATCTTGCCCGAGTGTTTGTCAGAACATTTGAAGGAACTTGCAAGCGACCAGCTGAAGGAAATATGCCCTAGAGGCAATAATAAAGTTATTATTTATTTCCTTATTTCATGATAAATGTTTATCATTCATGCTAGAATTGTATTAACAGGAAATATGATACATGTGTGAATGCATAGACAAAACAATATGTCACTAGTATGCCTCTACTAGACTAGCTTGTTAATCAAAGATGGTTATGTTTCCTAACCATGAACAAAAGGTTATTATTTGATTAACAAGGTCACATCATTAGTAGAATGATCTGATTGACATGACCCATTCCATTAGCTTAGCACACGATCGTTTAGTATGTTGCTACTGCTTTTATCCATGACATATACATGTTCCTGTAACTATGAGATTATGCAACTCCGCTTACGGAGGAACACTTTGGTGCTACCAAACGTCACAACGTAATCGGGTGATTATAAAGGAGTACTACAGTGTCTCCAAAGGCGGATGTTGGGTTGACGATTTCGAGATTAGGTTTTGTCACTCCGATTGTCGGAGAGGTATCTCTGGGCCCTCTCGGTAATGCACATCATCAAGCCTTGCAAGCACTACAACTAATGAGTTAGTTGTGAGATGATGTATTACGGAACGAGTAAAGAGACTTGCCGGTAACGAGATTGAACTAGGTATACCGACGATCGAATCTCGGGTAAGTAACATACCGATGACAAAGGAACAACGTATGTTGTTATGCGGTCCGACCGACAAAGATCTTCAGAGAATATGTAGGAACCAATATGGGCATCCAGGTCCCGCTATTGGTTATTGACCGTGAATAGTTCTAGGTCATGTCTACATTGTTCTCGAACCGTAGGGTCCGCACGCTTAAGGTTTCGATGATGCTTATTATGAGTTTATGTATTTTGATGTACCAAGAAGTTCGAGTCCCGGATGTGATCACGGACATGACGAGGAGTCTCGAAATGGTCGAGACATAAAGATTGATATATTGGAAGCCTATGTTTGGAGTTCGAATGGTTCCGGTAAAAGGAATTTACCGAGTACCGGAGGTTACCGAACCCCCAGGAGGTAAATGGGCCATAGTGGGCCTTAGTGGAAAGGAGAAGGGCCAGCCCTAGGTGGCGCAAGGCCTCCCTTCCCTAGTCCTACTAGGACTAGGAAAGGGCCCCCCCTCTCTCTCTTCCCCCCGGGAATCCTAGTCCAACTAGGATTGGGGGAGAATCCTACTCCCAGAGGAGTAGGACTCCTGGCGCGCCTCCCTTGGCCGGCCCCCCCTCCCCTGCTCCTTTATATACGGGGCAGGGGCACCCTAGAACACACAAGTTAGATCTACGGATCGTTCCTTAGCCGTGTGCGGTGCCCCCTCCACCATATTCCACCTCGGTCATACCGCCCATGAAGCTTAAGCGAAGCCTGCGCGGTGAAACATCAAGATCGCCACCACGCCGTCGTCTCGACGGAACTCTCCCTCGACACTCGGCTGGATCGAGTACGAGGGACGCCATCAAGCTGTCGTGTGTCAAGAACTCGGGCGCCGAATGTAACGGCGCCGGATCGGTCGGATCGCGAGGAGAACGTCGACTACTTCCTCTACGCCAGATCGCTTCGCCTGGGTCTACAAGGGTATGTGGACAACACTCCCCTCTCGTTGCTATTCATCACCATGATCTTGCGTGTGCGTAGAAAATTTTGAAATTACTACGCTCCCCATCGATGGCATCCGAGCCTAGGTTTTTATGGTTTGATGTTTTGCACGAGTAGAACACAAGTGAGTTGTGGGCGATACAAGTCATACTACCTACCAGCATGTCATACTTTGGTTCAGCGGTATTGTGAGATGAAGCGCCCGCACCGACATTACGCCAGACGCTTACGCGAGACTGGTTTCACCGCCACGAGCACTCGTTGCTTAAAGGTGACCGGTGGGTGCTGTCTCTCTCACTTTAGTTGAACTGAGTGTGGCTACGCCCGGTCCTTGAGAAGGTTAAACGGAGTCTATTTGACGAAGTATCGCTGTGGTTTTGATGCGTGGGTGAGACTGGTTCTTGCTTAAGCCCGTAGCAGCCACGTAAAATTTGCAACAACAAAGTAGAGGACGCCTAACTTGTTTTTGCAGGGCATGTTGTGATGTGATATGGTCAAGACATGATGCTATATTTTATTGTATGAGATGATCATGTTTTGTAACCGGTTATCGGCAATCGGCAGGAGCCATATGGTTGTCGCTTTATTGTATGCAATGCAATCGCCTGTAATGCTTTACTTTATCACTAAGCGGTAGCGATAGTCGAGAAGCATAAGTTTGGCGAGACGACAACGATGCTACGATGAAGATCAAGGTGTCGCTACGGTGACGATGGTGATCATGGTGGTGCCGCAAGATGGAGATCATGAAGCACAAGATGATGATGACCATATCATATCACTTATATTGATTTGCATGTGATGTTTATCCTTTTATGCATCTTATCTTGCTTTGATTGACGGTAGCATTATAAGATGATCTCTCACTAAATTATCAAGAAGTGTTCTCCCGAGTATGCACCGCTGCCAAAGTTCGTCGTGCCCGCACACCACGTGATGATCGGGTGTGATAAGCTCTCGTCCATCTACAACGGGTGCAAGCCAGTTTTTGCACACGCAGAATACTCGGGTTATACTTGACGAGCCTAGCATATGCAGATATGGCCTCGGAACACGGAGACCGAAAGGTCGAGCGTGAATCATATAGTAGATATGATCAACATAAGATGTTCACCATTGAAAACTACTCCATTTCACGTGATGATCGGTTATGGTTTAGTTGATTTGGATCACGTAATCACTTGGATGACTAGAGATGTTTTTCTAAGTGGGAGTTCTTAAGTAATATGATTAATTGAACTTAAATTTATCATGAACTTAGTACCGATAGTATCTTGCTTGTTTATGTTTGATTGTAGATAGATGGCTCGTCTTTGTTGTTCCGTTGAATTTTAATGCGTTCCTCGAGAAAGCAAAGTTGAAAGATGATGGTAGCAATTACACGGATCGGGTCCGTAACTCGAGGATTATCCTCATTGCTGCACGTAAGAGTTACGTCCCGGATGCACCGCTAGGTGCCAGTGCCTTCCGCCGATGCAACCGACGACGTTAAGAACGTCTGGCGAGCAAAGCGATGACTACTCTATAGTTCATGTGCCATGCTTTACGGCTTAGAACCGGACTTCAACGACGTTTTGAACGTCATGGAGCATATGAGATGTTCCAGAGTTGAAGTTGATATTCCAAAGTAATGCCCGGATTGAGAGATATGAAGTCTCCAATAAGTTCTATAGCTGCAAGATGGAGGAGAATAGTTACATTAGTGAGCACATACTCGTAATGTCCGGGTATTACAATCACTTGACACAATTGGGGTTAATCTTCCGATGATTGTGTCATTGATGTAATTCTTCAATCACCGCCACCAAGCTACAAAGGCTTCGTGATGAACTATAATATGCAAGGGTTAGTAAAGACTATGCTCGAGCTCTTCGCAATGCTAAAGGCTGCGGAGGTAGAAATCAAGAAGGAGCATCAAGTGTTGATGGTCAATAAGACCACTAGTTTCAAGAAGAAAGGCAAAGGGAAGAAGAAGGAACTTCAAGAAGAACAGCAAGCAAGTTGTTTGCTCAGAGAAGAAACCCAAGTCCGGACCTAAGCACTGAAATCGAGTGCTTCTCTTGCAAGCGATCGTCACCGGAAGCGGAACTGCCCCAAGTATTTGGCGGATAAGAAGGATGGCAAGGTGAACAAAGGTATATGTGATATACATGTTATTGATGTGTACCTTACTAGAGCTCGTAGTAGCACTGGTATTTGATACTTGGTTCTTGCTAATATTTGCAACTCAAACAGGGACTACGATTGCTTAACTCGCAAAGGACGAGGTGACGATCGCGCGTGGGAAATGGTTCCAAAGTCGATGTGATCGCATCGGCACGCTACCTCTACATCTACCTTCGGATTAGTTTTAGACCTAAATAATTGTTATTTGGTGCCTGCGTTGAGCATGAACATTATATCTGGATCTTGTTTGATGCGAGACGGTTATTCATTTAAATCAGAGAATAATGGTTGTTCTATTTATATGAGTAATATCTTTTATGGTCATGCACCCTTGAGGAGTGGTCTATTTTTGATGAATCTCGATAGTAGTGATACACATATTCATAATGTTGAAACCAAAAGATGCAGAGTTGATAATGATAGTGCAACTTATTTGTGGCACTACCGTTTAGGTCATATCGGTGTAAAGCGCATGAAGAAACTCCATCTTGATGGACTTTTGGAGTCACTTGATTATGAATCACTTGGCACTTATGAACCGTGCCTCATGGGCAAGATGACTAGAACACCGCTTCTCGGTACTATGGAGAGAGCAACAGATTTGTTGGAAATCATACATCTGTATGTATGTGGTCCGATGAATGTTGAGGCTCGTGGCGGATATCGTTATTTTCTCACCTTCACAGATGACTTAAGCAGATATGGGTATATCTACTTAATGAAACATAAGTCTGAAACATTTGAAAAGTTCAAAGAATTTCAGAGTGAAGTTGAAAATCATCGTAACAAGAAAATTAAGTTTCTACGATCCGATCGTGGAGGTGAATATTTGAGTTACGAGTTTGGTCTACATTTGAAACAATGCGGAATAGTTTCGCAACTTACGCCTCCCTAACACCACAACGTAATGGTGTGTCCGAACGTCGAATCGCACTTTACTAGATATGGTGCGATCTATGATGTCTCTTCAGATTTACCGCTATCGCTTTGGGGTTATGCTCTAGAGACGGCCGATTCACACTTGAATAGAACACCGTCGAACCGCTGAGACGACACCTTATGAACTATGGTTTGGCAAGAAACCAAAGTTGTCGCTTTCTTAAAGTTTGGGGATGCGATGCTTATGTGAAAAAGCTTCAACCTGATAAGCTCGAACCCAAATCGAGAAATGTGTCTTCATAGGATACCCAAAGGAGACAGTTGGGTACACCTTCTATCACAGATCCGAAGGCAAGACATTCGTTGCTAAGAATGGATCCTTTCTAGAGAAGGAGTTTCTCTCGAAAGAAGTGAGTGGGAGGAAAGTAGAACTTGATGAGGTAATAGTACCTTCTCCCTTACTTGAAAGTAGTTCGTCGCAGAAACCGGTTTACGAGACACCTACACCAAGTAGTGAGGAAGTTGATGATGTTGATCATGAAACTTGAGATCAAGTTACGCAGAACCTTGTAGATCAACCAGAGTAAGATCCGCACTGAGTGGTACGGTAATCCTGTTCGGAAATCATGCTACTAGATCATGATGAACCTACGAACTATGAAGAAGCGATGGTGAGCCCAGATTCCAAAAATGGCTTGAGGCCATGAAATCTGAGATGGGATCCATGTATGAAAACAAAGTATGGACTTTGGTTGACTTGCCCGAGGGTCGGCAAGCAATAGAAAACAAGTGGATCTTCAAGAAGAAGACCGACGCGACGGTAATGTTATCGTTTATAAAGCTCGACTTGTCGCAAAAGTTTTCGGCAAGTTCAAGGGATTGACTACGATGAGACCTTCTCACCCGTGGCGATGCTTAAGTCCGTCTCAATCATGTTAGCAATTGCCGCATTTTATGATTATGAAATTTGGCAAATGGATGTAAAGACTGCATTCTGAATGGATTTACGGAAGAAGAGTTGTATATGATGCAACCGAAGGTTTTATCGATCCAAAGGAGCTAACAAAGTGTGCAAGCTCCAATGATCCATCTATGGACTGGTGCAAGCATCTCGAGTTGGAATAAACGCTTTGATAGTGTGATCAAAGCATTTGGGTTTGTACAGACTTTTGGAGAAGCCTCAGATTTACAAGAAAGTGAGTGGGAGCTCAGAGCATTTCGATATTATATGTAGATGACATATTGCTGATCGGAAATGATATAGAATTTCTGGATAGCATAAAGGATACTTGAATAAGAGTTTTCAATGAAAGACCTCGGTGAAGCTGCTTACATATTGGGCATTAAGATCTATAGAGATAGATCAAGACGCCTAATTGGACTTTCACAAAGCACATACCTTGACAAAATTTTGAAGAAGTTCAAAATGGATCAAGCAAAGAAAGGGTTCTTGCGTGTGTTACAAGGTGTGAAGTTGAGTAAGACTCAATGCCCGACCACTGTAGAAGATAGAGAGAAATGAAAGATGTTCCTATGCTTCAGCCATAGGCTCTATCATGTATGCAATGCTGTGTACCAGACTGATGTGTGCCTTGCTATAAGCCTAGCAGGAGGTACCAAAGTAATCCAGAGTGGATCATCGGACAGCGTCAAGAACATCCCGAAATACCGAAAAGGACTAAGGATATGTTTCTCAGATATGGAGGTGACAAAGAGCTCATCATAAACGGTTACGTTGATGCAAGCTTTGACACGATCCGGACGATTCTAAATCGCAGACGGATACGTATTTACACTAAACGGAGGAGCTGTCGGTTGGTGCAGTTCTAAACAAAGCGTCAGAAGGGATCTACATGTGAAGCGGAGTACATAGCAGCTTCGAAGCAGCTAATGAAGGAGTCTGGATGAAGGAGTTCATATCCGATCTAGGTGTCATACCTAGTGCATCGGGTCCAATGAAAATCTTCGTGACAATATTGAGCAATTGCCTTAGCGAAGGAATCCAGATTTCACAAGAGGACCAAGCACATCAAAAGACGCTTCAATTCCATCCGGGACTTAGTCCGGTGGGAGACATAGAGATTTGCAAGATACATACGGATCTGAATGTTGCGCACCGTTGACTAAGCCTCTTCCACGAGCAAAACATGATCAGCACCAAGACTCCATGGGTGTTAGAATCATTACTATGTAATCTAGATTATTGACTCTAGTGCAAGTGGGAGATCAAGGAAATATGCCCTAGAGGCAATAATAAAGTTATTATTTATTTCCTTATTTCATGATAAATGTTTATCATTCATGCTAGAATTGTATTAACAGGAAACATGATACATGTGTGAATGCATAGACAAAACAATATGTCACTAGTATGCCTCTACTAGACTAGCTTGTTAATCAAAGATGGTTATGTTTCCTAACCATGAACAAAAGGTTGTTATTTGATTAACAAGGTCACATCATTAGTAGAATGATCTGATTGACATGACCCATTCCATTAGCTTAGCACACGATCGTTTAGTATGTTGCTACTGCTTTTATCCATGACATATACATGTTCCTGTAACTATGAGATTATGCAACTCCGTTTACGGAGGAACACTTTGGTGCTACCAAACGTCACAACGAATCGGGTGATTATAAAGGAGTACTACAGTGTCTCCAAAGGCGATGTTGGGTTGGCGATTTCGAGATTAGGTTTTGTCACTCCGATTGTCTGGAGAGGTATCTCTGGGCCCTCTCGGTAATGCACATCATCGAAGCCTTGCAAGCACTACAACTAATGAGTTAGTTGTGAGATGATGTATTACGGAACGAGTAAAGAGACTTGCCGGTAACGAGATTGAACTAGGTATTGGATACCGACGATCGAATCTCGGGTAAGTAACATACCGATGACAAAGGGAACAACGATGTTGTTATGCGGTCCGACCGACAAAGATCTTCGAGAATATGTAGGAACCAATATGGGCATCCAGGTCCCGCTATTGGTTATTGACCGTGAATAGTTCTAGGTCATGTCTACATTGTTCTCGAACCGTAGGGTCCGCACGCTTATGGTTTCGATGATGCTTATTATGAGTTTATGTATTTTGATGTACCAAGAAGTTCGAGTCCCGGATGTGATCACGGACATGACGAGGAGTCTCGAAATGGTCGAGACATAAAGATTGATATATTGGAAGCCTATGTTTGGAGTTCGAATGGTTCCGGTAAAAACAGAATTTACCGAGTACCGGAGGTTACCGGAATCCCCAGAGGTAAATGGGCCATAGTGGGCCTTAGTGGAAAGGAGAAGGGCCAGCCCTAGGTGGCGGCGCCTCCCTTCCCCTAGTCCTACTAGGACTAGGAAAGGGGCCGCCCCCTCTCTCTTTCCCCTCCGGAATCCTAGTCCAACTAGGATTGGGGAGAATCCTACTCCCGAGGGAGTAGGACTCCTGGCGCCTCCCTTGGCCGGCCGCCCCTCCCCTTGCTCCTTTATATACGGGGCAGGGGGGCACCCTAGAACACACAAGTTAGATCTACGGATCGCTCCTTAGCCGTGTCGGTGCCCCTCCACCATATTCCACCTCGGTCATACCGTCATGAAGCTTAGGCGAAGCCCGCGCCGTGAAACATCAAGATCGCCACCACGCCGTCGGCCGACGGAACTCTCCCTCGACACTCGGCTGGATCGAGTACGAGGGACGCCATCAAGCTGTACGTGTCAAGAACTCGGGCGCCGGAGTAACGGCGCCGGATCGGTCGGATCGCGAGGAGAACGTCGACTACTTCCTCTATGTTGTGATCGCTTCGCCGGGTCTACAAGGGTATGTGGACAACACTCTCCCCTCTCGTTGCTATTTCATCACCATGATCTTGCGTGTGCGTAGGAAAATTTTTGAAATTACTACGTTCCCCATCACCAGCAGGGTTGACAGAGCTGCAGGTTTGTGTGGAAAAGTCGAATGAGACTCTGAGGGATTACATCCAGAGGTGGATCACATTGCATCACATGGTGGAGAATGTATCTGATCACTAGGCAGTCTGTGCCTTCAAAGAAGGCGTTAAGAACAGAGAGCTAAGTTTGAAATTCGGTCGGACCGGAGACATGACCCTGAGTCGAATGATGGAGATTGCCACCAAGTATGCCAATGGTGAAGAAGAGGATCGGCTCCGGAGTGGCAAGTACAAGCCGGCCGCTCATGAAACCGGGGGAGGGAACTCCAGTCGGAAGCAGAAGCGGAAAGCCGAGCCAGCTGCTCCTGGAGAAGCCTTGGCCGTGACTCAAGGAAAGTTCAAAGGGAAGCCCAAAGGGTCTTGGAACCCTAAGAAGGTGAAGGACAAGGAAAGAAATGACGTGATGGATTTGCCGTGCCACATCCACACGAAGAAAGATGAGGAGGGTAAATTCATTTACCAGAAACATACCACTCGACAGTGTCGGCTCTTGATCCAGCAATTCCAGGGGAAACAACCCAAAGATAAGGAAAAGGAGTCGGACAAAGTTGAGGACAAAGAAGATAGTGATGATGGATATCCCCAAGTCAATTCCACCCTGATGATTTTTGCTGATGTTGAAAGCAAAAGTCGATTGAAAGTTATCAACCGTGAGGTGAATATGGTTGCTTCGGCAACTCCTAGTTATCTAAAATGGTCTCAGACTGCCATCACATTCAACCAGTCCGATCATCCGACACACATTGCCACCCCTGGGAGGCAAGCTTTGGTGGTCGACCCAGTCATCGAAGGCACTCGACTGACCAAAGTCTTGATGGATGGTGGCAGTGGCCTGAACATATTGTATGCGGAGACGCTAAAAGGGATGGGCATTCCGATGTCCGCACTCAAGATCAAAGAACATGAGTTTCCATGGAGTCATTCCTGGGAAGAAGGCTGAGTCACTCGGCCAAATTGCTCTTGATGTGGTTTTCAGTGATTCAAAGCATTACCGCAAAGAAAAGTTGACGTTTGAAGTTGTGGATTTCCAGAGTGCTTATCACGCTATTTTAGGCAGGCCAGCTTATGCACGCTTCATGGCTCGACCATGTTATGTGTACCTCAAATTGAAGATGCCTGGTCCCAAGGGTGTGATCACCATTATCGGAAAAAGGCAGAAGAGTGCTTTCAGAAGGGCTCAAAGATTGCTGATGCTCAGATGGCAGTGGTAGAGCTGCAGGAATACTAGAAAACTGTAGATCCGAGTGATTTGTTGCAAGCCAAGAAGCCTGCTACGGAATCAGCGTTTCAGTCGTCCGATGAGACAAGGCCGATTCACATTCACCTGACCGACCCCAATGCTGCTCCGACTCATATCTCCACAACACTCGACTCCAAATAGGAAGAAGCGCTCATCCAGTTCCTCTATGAGAACTGGGACATCTTCGCATGGAAGCATGCTGACATGTCGGGTGTTCCCAGGGGGCTGGCCGAGCATCGTCTACGAGTCGACTCAAAGGTGAAACCTGTCAAAGAACATCTTCGACGGTCCGCCGTCCAGAAGAGAAAGGCCATTGGCGACGAGGTGGCTCGATTCTTAGCAGCAAAGTTTATCCGAGAGATTTACCACTCTGAGTGGCTCGCCAATGTTGTCATGGTTCCCAAGAAGGACAAATCACTTCGCATGTGCATTGACTTAAAACATATCAATCGGGCCTGCCCGAAAGATCATTTTCCTCTCCCCCGCATCGACCAAATAGTCGACTCGACTGCGGGATGTGTGCGCCTGTCTTTTTTAGACGCTTATTCCGGTTACCATCAGATCCGTCTGTATGGACCCGATGAGATTAAAATAGCTTTCATCACTCCATTCGGGTGCTTCTGCTATGTCACCATGCCATTCGGCCTTAAAAATGCCGGAGCCACGTTCATGAGGATGATTCAGAAGTGTTTGCTCACTCAAATCAGTCGGAATATGGAAGCATACATGGATGATATTGTGGTCAAATCACGGAAGGGTTCCGACCTATTGACTAACCTCGCTGAAACATTTGCCAATCTCAGGAGGTATGATATCAAGCTTAATCCATCAAAGTGCACATTCGGACTTCCTGGTGAAAAGTTACTCGGTTTTCTCGTTTCTGAACGAGGAATCAACACCAACCCAGAAAAAGTTGGCACTATACTCCAATGAAACGCCTGCGCGTGTGCACGGCGTCCGAAGCTCACCGGATGCTTGGCCGCTTTAAGTCGATTCATCTCGTCTCGGTGAAAAGGCATTGCCTCTTTACCGATCGATGAAGAAGTCGATGTTCGAGTGGACTCGCTGATGCAGCGTTTGCGAGCTCGGAAGCTCGCTCTCCACCCAGCCGGTGCTTGCTGCCTAATCAGCAAAGAGCCTTTGCTGCT
Source organism: Aegilops speltoides (assembly GCA_021437245.1). Taxonomy (NCBI): domain Eukaryota; kingdom Viridiplantae; phylum Streptophyta; class Magnoliopsida; order Poales; family Poaceae; genus Aegilops; species Aegilops speltoides. Next base: position 171,179,414 of record CM038146.1, read on the forward strand.
TTACATTGCAGCCACAGGACAAGTCGTCAAGATAAGATTTACAATGAAGGGAAGAAGAAGGAAAATCCTTCAAAGTTCAACGCCCAAAGATATTATCTTTCGAAGTGTCAACCCCATCAAAGCAAAGATACCCTCATTATCGTAAGCTTGTATATGGGATTTATATGACCACGAAGAAGGTTGCTCATTACTTCTCGACCATTCCATCACAATCCGTCGACGCGCCCATTGTCGAGATTCTACAGACAACAGAGATGCAACCGGTCGAGTGGCGAAATGGGCGATTGAACTCCTTCCCCTTGATATCAAATTTGAGGCAAAGAAAGCCATCAAGTCCCAAGCAGTAGCAGATTTCATTGCCGAGTGGATTGAACAGTAACTACCGACTCAAGTTCACTCGGAGCACTGGACCATGTTCTTTGATGGTTCTAAGATGCTGAATGGTTCCGGTGCTGGGGTAGTGTTGGTTTCCCCCCAAGGAGATAAGCTCAGATATGTGCTCATCCACTTTGATTCCTCCAACAATGAAGCAGAATACAAAGCACTTCTGTATGGGTTGCGTATGGCCATTTCACTCGGCGTCCGTCGCCTCATGGTCTATGGCGACTCAGATTTGGTGGTTAATCAGGTGATGAAGGAGTGGGACTTCAGAAGTCCAGCCATGACTGGTTACTGCAATGCAGTGAGAAAGCTAGAGAAGAAATTTGAGGGGTTAGAGCTCCATCATATACCCCGACTGAAAAATCAAGCGGCTGATGATTTGGCAAAGATAGGTTCCAAAAGAGAAGCCATTCCCAGTAATGTGTTTTTGGAGCACATCCATACACCATCAGTTCAAGAGGATCCTTTCACCGAAGAAGCTCCACAGCCAAAAAGTGTCACAGATCCGACTGAAGTTGAAGTTCCAGCCGTGGTCGACCTGATCATGGAAGTTTTGGTCATCACTCCCAATTGAACAGAGCCATACATCGCGTATATCCTAAGGAAAGAGCTCCCAGAGGATGAAGAAGAGGCTCGACAGATCACCCGTCGATCCAAAGCCTTTACCATGATAAAGGGACAGTTGTACAGAGAAAGCGCGACTGGAGTCGGTCAAAAATGTATAACACCAGAAGAAGGTTAGATAATCCTTGACGATATCCACTCGGGGACCTGTGGTCATCATGCGTCCTCTCGGACCATCGTGGCTAAAGCATACCGAGCGGGATTTTACTGGCCAAGAGCAAATGAAATGGCAAAGGAAATAGTCGACAAGTGTGAAGGGTGTCAGTTCTATTCCAATCTATCACACAAACCCGCCTCAGCTTTGAAGACCATTCCACTCGTCTGGCCCTTCGCTGTTTGGGGGTTAGATATGGTTGGACCACTGAGAACTGGCAGGAGCGGCTTCACTCACTTGCTAGTAGCAGTCGACAAGTTTACCAAATGGATTGAAGCTAAGCCTATCAAGAATCTGGATGTTGGCACTGCTATCAGCTTCATCAGGGAGTTGGTATTCAGATATGGAGTTCCGCATAGCATCATCACTGATAATGGGTCAAACTTCGATTCCGACGAATTCAGAGCCTTTTGCGCTTCTCAAGGCACACGAGTCGACTATGCTTCAGTCGCTCACCCCCAGTCGAATGGACAAGCAGAACAAGCAAATGGTCTAATTCTCAAAGGACTGAAACCCCGACTGATGCGCGATCTCAAGCACGCAGCGGGCGCATGGGTCGACGAACTTCCGTCAGTTCTTTGGGGATTAAGGACCACTCCTAATCGGTCGACTGGGAGAACTCCTTTTTTCCTGGTCTATGGAGCTGAAGCAGTCCTGCCGAGTGATTTGCTTCACAATGCACCCCGAGTCGAGCTCTACAATGAAGATGAAGCAGAGCAAGCCCGACAGGACGCAGTCGACCTTCTAGAAGAAGAAAGAGAGATGGCCATGGTCCGATCGACTATCTATCAGCGGGACTTGCGTCGATTCCATGCCAGAAATGTGAAGAGTCGAGCCTTCCAAGAGGGAGATTTGGTTCTTGGAGTGGATCAGCAGAAGCCACACAAACTTGCTCCTACTTGGGAAGGCCCCTTCATCGTCACCAAAGTTCTCCACAATGGAGCGTACCGCCTTTACAATGTCGATCGCCAGATTGACGAGCCACGAGCTTGGAACGCGGAGCTGCTCCGCCCCTTTTATACTTAAGTATTCACTCGGATGAGATGTAATAAAAGTACTTCTGTAGTTTGTTTTTCAAAGACAAGAGTGTTATAATTTTCCCAGTGATTGTTGTTACTTTTGTTTACGTAAAAAAATCCCCCAGTGGGTGGCTTAGCTGCGAATCCGTTTCGCCTAAGTTTGTAAAAAAATCCTTGCCGAGTGGTGAGCCAGCCTCCCACTCGAGGGCTTAGCTGCGAATCCGTTTCGCCTAAGTTTAAGAAAAAAATCCTACCGAGTGGCGAGCCAGACTCCCACTCGGAGGCTTAGCTGCAGTCCAAGTACTCGCCTAAGTGCTTAAAATCCTACCGAGTGGTGAGCCAGTCTCCCACTCGGAGGCTTAGCTGCAGTCCAAGTACTCGCCTAAGTGTTTAAATCCTACTGAGTGGTGAGCCAGCCTCCCACTCGGAGGCTTAGCTGCAGTCCAAGTACTCGCCTAAGTATTTGAAATCCTACCGAGTGGTGAGCCAGTCTTCCACTCGGAGGCTTAGCTACAGTCCAATACTTGCCTAAGTATTCAATACAATGTGCGCTCTGCAAGGACGACGAGGTGCAGGTCGACTGCTACCTTCTCCTTCCGAGCTATGCCACAAATACAACGTGCGCTCTGCAAAGGCGACGAGGTGCAGGTCGACTGTTACCTTCTCCTTCGGAGCTACGCCACCAAAAATCCTACCGAGTGGAGAGCAAACCTCCCACTCGGGGGCTTAGCTGCAGTCTAGTACTCGCCTAAGTATCTGAAAACCCTACCGAGTGGAGAGCAAACCTCCCACTCGGGGGCTTAGCTGCAGCCCAGTGCTCGCCTAAATATCTGAAAATCCTACCGAGTGGAGAGCAAACCTCCCACTTGGGGGCTTAGATGCAGCCCAGTGCTCGCCTAAGTATCTGAAAATCCTACCGAGTGGAGAGCAAACCTCCCTCTCGGGGGCTTAGCTGCAGCCCAGTGCTCGCCTAAGTATCTGAAAATCCTACCGAGTGGAGAGCAAAACCTCCCACTCGGAGGCTTAGCTGCAGTCCAGTGCTCGCCTAAGTATTTGAAAATCCCACCGAGTGGAGAGCAATCCTCCCACTCGGGGGCTTAGCTGCAACCCAGTGCTCGCTTAAGTACTTAATCTATTCCGCTCTGCAAAGATGACGAGGTGCAGGTCAACTGCTATCTTCTCCTTCTGAGCTACGCCAAAAATACAACATGCGTTCTGCAAGGATGACGAGGCGTAGGTCGACTGCTACCTTCTCCTTCTGAGCTACGCCACAAATACAATGTGTGTTCCATCTTGACCCGCAAGGACGCGGGTCGACTGCAATCTGTGCTCCACCCCTACCTGCAAGAGTGATGAAGTGCAGGTCGACTGGACTTTCCACCTTAGAGCTGTGTCTCAAGCATTAAAGTATATTCCGAGTGAATAAGAAAGTTTGCTCGAAGGCAAATGCAAGCATATTCAACGATAAGCAAAGTTCAGATAATGGATTTAAGAGTGCTCAGGCGTCAAGCCTGTAAAAGTTTATCGGTTACAAAACCACTCGGCATTCCAAGGCAAATTTAATGTGAAGCATAGAAGTTTTTTACTCCTCAAGTGGAGGACTGAAGGGCGCGACAAACTGGTCCAGGTCAATTCCATCAGCAATCCGAGTGGCAGCAGCAATGAAGGTCTCCATGAAAGATTGGAAGTCATGCTTCTTGGTATTGGCCACCCTGATGGACGCTAGCTTGTCCTCTCGAGCATCCTTGCAGTGAACGCGTACCAGGGACAGAGCAAATTCAGCACCACACCTGGCGGAAGACTTCTTCCATTCCTGCACTCGACCTGGAGCGTCATTCAGTCGAGTCATTAAAGACTTGAGGTCATTTTGAAGCGTCTCTCTTGACCAGAGTGTCGTGTTGATCCGCGACACCGCCACTTTCAGTCGAGCAAGGTAGTCCACCATACCAGCAACGCGAGACTCCAGTCAAAACACGTTCATAGCAGCCTCGTCCTTCACAGGAGAGATAATGGGGTCCAAGTTTGTCTCCAGTCGACTGGTCTCCTCCTCGAAGTTTTGACAGAATTCTGTAAGCATAGTTTGAAGTTAAGCCAACAGTTCTACGATGAGTCAATGGTAATGAGTCAGTCGGATGAAAGAGATTACCTTCAAGCATGAGAATAACTTCTTGGCGAGCCCTTCCAGATAAGCCTCCAGATCGTTCTTCTTCCCCATCAGTTCGCTAGCATTGTCACTCAGAGCTATCTTGTCATTCTTCAGACGGCTGACTTCCTTGTTGGCTGCGTCGAGAGCAGCTTTCAGATTGGTATTCTCCTCTTCAAGTTTACAGACTGAAGCCAGCTTTTCTTCTGCGAGCTTTGTCTTGTCCGAAGCTGCTTTCTGCGCCTCGGCGAGGTCAAGGTCCTTCTTCTTCAGAGCCTCCTTCAGTTTATCTGCAAAGTGACAATGAGATCAGAATCAGGAATGGACAAAAAATAACGGCAGTCATCAAGATTCTCACCAAACATACCTTTGGCTTCCTCCTTCGCCTTCGTGAAGTTCTCCTGGACAAGCTTCAAGTCAAGTTTGAGCTGGATATGTTTGTTCTCCAATTCAGTATAGCGAGCCACAAGCTCGCAAGATTTCTGCGAAAAATCAGCCGACAGACATCAAAGATAGGTCACTTCCGAGTGACTAAGAGAAAAAATCGTAGCATTTCTAAGACTACAGCCGAATCAAAATATTCAACAGTAGTCTCGGGGACTACACCCAGTGGGTGCACTCAGCGTGCCCCCACTCGGTTCTGCCGACTCGGTTCGATCAGTCAACCGAAAGAGACAAAAAGTTATGATCCTAAACCATAGCTAACTGCTAGCAGTCAGCCACGGTATCATCATGATCCAAAAAAATATGCTCTTCAGACCTTAGTCGACTACCAGCAGTCGACCATGGTCTCGGGGACTACACCCAGTGGGTGCACTCAGCGTGCCCCCACTGGTTCCAATATTCCATTCGATCAGACCAAGTGGAAGAGTTAGAGCAAACAAATTCAAAGTATAAAGACTACAGTCGACTGCCAGTAGTCCACCATAGTCTCGGGGACTACACCTAGTGGGTGCACTCAGCGTGCCCTCGCCAATACAAAAATTCAATCGACACACCCAGTGGGTGTACAGATGCAAAGATCTTCAGAAAGAAGAGTTTTCAGGTACCATATCCTAACAGAACAAGCGGTGACCAACTAACCTGGACATTGCTCTGAAGAGCTGAACTTGCATCATAAGTCGCTTGGTCAAGGCCCCGGATCGCCTTCACCTGCTCCATCATGACCCCCGCCTGGCGTATAGCCTCCTTAGCAGCACCCGCTTGGTCCTCTGGGACGTGGTGTGTGGAGAAAAGAGAAGGCGGATCAACAGTTGATGACAAAGGTCGAACACTCGTCAGCGGCACAGCTAAGAACACGGAAGTCCGAGTGACGTTGCCTCCCTCCTGAACCAGCGTCTCAGGTGCTGATACAACCTGAGCAGTCTTGCCAGCAGGCACCTTTTTGTTCCTCCTATGCCTCAGTGGCTCCTCATCGTCATCATCAGGGAGATCAATGACATGAGGTGGGGCTACAGGAAAGATTCAAAGTTAAAAATGAAGATCCAATCGACCAAAAGCGAAACTACAGAGATCATACCAAGGTTGGAGGTGGCAGCATCTTCCATTTCTTGGTCCTCGCTCCCGGCCGAGGTCTCGGAGGTAGCAACCCGCAGATTCCGAAATCAGTTGGTTAGCCAACGAGTCGACCAAGAGTTTATTCATGCCAAACAAGAAAACACAAGTTCTCTATTACCCGAAATGGTGGGAATCACCATCCTCATCTTGGGAAGGGCTTTATCGGCTTTGATGACGCCGCCGGGTTGCTTCGTGCTTTTTCGGTCGGCGCGGAGAGGTCGTCCGAGATGCTTGCCGACCGCCTAACAGCACCTGATCGCTTTGCCAGCTCAACTGCAGGATCATGGGCGAGTTTGGATCGCCTTTCAGTGCGAGGAGGGTCGACTTCCTCCTCTCTTCCTCCTCCTCCTCCTCTTCACCGGAGCCGTCGTCATCTTCATCCCCTTCACCATCAGGTTGCCACTCCTCCTGACTTTCACCTTCGCTCCCCTCCTCCTCCTCCTCGATCTGTTCTTGCGCCCCGTTGGGCATCGAGTATATCTCGGTGGTGACCTGGAAGACAACAAACAAGACAAAAGTCAGTCGACCGATGTTAAGCAAACATGATGGAGAAAGCAGGATCACGGTCAAAGATACAAGATTGGACCTTGTCTACTTCATATGATTGGTCGAGTGGAGGAATCCTCCTAGCTCCTCGAGGGTTATCCTTGTTCCCTGTGATGGCAGTCATCCACCTCTCCAAAAGTGGCATCCTCGACCTTCTCCGGTGGATCCGAGTGGTGTCTTCAGTGCCAGAATACATCCACATCGGATGGTCTCGATATTGAAGCGGCTGGATGCATCGTCGGAGGAAGACCTCCAAGAGATCCATGCCGGTCACCCCGTCACAGATAAGCTGGACTACACGCTCGACCAGCACCTTAACCTGCGCCTTCTCCTCCGGTACCACCTTCAAAGAGGACGACTTGCTCACTCACTCCATGGAAAAGGAGGGAGTCCAATGATCGCCTCAGCATCGGCTGGTCTTGGCAGTAGAACCAGGTCGACTGCCACCCTTGGACCGACTCGGGAAGGACCATGGCTGGAAAGGCACTTTTCCCCCTCATTTGAACCCCAAGACCCCCACACATCTGAATCACTTGGGTTTTCTCGTCACTCGGATTGGCCTTTTTCACCGTCTGGGAGCGACAGTGAAAATGTGTTTGAAAAGGCCCCAATGAGGCCGATAACCCAAGAAATTCTCACACAAGGACACGAAGCAGCGAGATACACGATGGAGTTGGGTGTGAAGTGGTGGAGTTGCCCCAAAGAAGTTCGAAATCCCGAAAGAAAGGGTGGGCGGCAAAGAAAACCCATGGTCAACATGGGTGGCCAAGAGGACACACTCACCTCCCGAGGCTGCGGCTGCCACTCCTTCCCGGGAGCCTCACGATCCATGGGGATCAGTCCTTCATTGGCCAGTCGCCAAGATCTTTCTCGACGGATAGTCCAGCCGAGATCCAGCCGCCTCAATCCAGCCTGCGGCACCCAGCCCGTGACGAGGATCCGCCCGATCGTCGCCCTTCCTTCGCCTTTCGCCGCTTCTTCGCCTCACGCAAAGCCGCTGCCTTCTCCTTCACCATCGCCGCCGGTGAAGCACGCACGGAGCAGCAGCGTGGGGATGGAGGCGAATGCGGCAGATGAGTCTGGGGAAAAGGGAGAGGAAAATGAGGGCGCACTATTCAAAAACCCCCGTCCGGGGCCTTATATGGGGTTGCTTCCGAGTGATCGACCGTAGGCCCGGGCGATCCTCAAATCTCAAGAATAGCGCAAGACGCGATACGTGGCGAAAAAGGTGGCACGGAGATCGAGGCGTTCCTTCCTTATCCCATCCGAGTACCACGGCCTCCTCCGCCTCGCGCGCTTCCCGAAATTTAGATCCCGCTAAATCCACGAACTGTAGAGCAACTTGTCGATCGAGATTTCTCCGCTCGCTGCTCGGAGATCTCCAGGTACAGAAAATTCACTCGACGGATACAAAGAATGGATCAAGGCGACTGAAAAAGAAGTTGGTGCCATAACCGAAATTCATTGATCCAGAACAAGACATACTCATAACACGAAAAATGGGTCGGAAGAGTTCTCAACTCCTTCCCCATTCAAACCTCGATCCATTCGGGGGCTAATGATGAAGCCATGTACCTAGGGTAGGGTCATGGACCTGTCCAAGATACCCTCCCCAAGGACATCTCTAGAAGAAACTACCTTTCAGTCGACCTGGAAGGATTTCACTCGACGGACTCGAAGACAATCGACCATGAAGCCACTCACTTGACCACCAGGAGATCTAGAGTCACTCTGCACAAGAACGGTCTATCGTTAAGTAATCTTTATAGTCATCATAGCACTTTATGTATGGCGTTACCAGTAACGCCAGGTCTTAATGTACCTTAAACCTGCAGATAATCGAGGGCCGAGGGTCTCAGCGGACTCTATATAAGCCACCCCCCTCCTCAGTGTAAAGGGTTCGCACCCCTGTAACTCTTACGCACATAATCTAGTCGACCACCTCCGAGCTCCGAGATGTAGGGCTGTTACTTCCTCCGAGAAGGGCCTTAACTCGTAAACATCTTGCGTATACAACTACTCCATAGCTAGGATCTTGCCTCTCCATCCCTACCCCCCTATTCTACTGTCAGACTTAGAACCACGACAACAACCCCTTTCCAAAAAGGGGATCCCACACCCTGTTTAGACCACAACAGATTAGGTTTATCAATTCTATATTTATGGTCTATTAATCTAACCCAATCTTTATCACTATCCATGAAATATCTCTTAGCCCAAGAAGCTAACAAGGCCATGTTAAAATCTCTTGTTGGGTACCCCCAGGCCACCATAGTCCTTTTTTTGAGAAATCAAACCCCAGTTTGCAAGATGGTATTTATGCTCGTCTCCCAAGTCCCCCCAAAAGAAATGTGCCATCTGAGATGTAATAGCTTTAATGGCCCACTTAGGGAACTTAATCACAGACATCAAGTACATAGGAATACTAGTAATACAATCTTTGAGCAGAACTAACTTTGCCTCGTAGCTAAGTAATCTCCCTTTCCAACCACATATCCTCTTAATAATTTTATCTATAATATATTGGATATCTTCCCTCCTTAGTTTGAGATAATGTAATGGAACTCCTAGATATTTAAGAGGGAAATACCTCAATTTACAACAAAATATTTGGGATAACAATTTAGCATCACCTTCATTTAGAACTGGTACCACTTCACAATTTTCATAGTTGATTTTCAAACCATAAAGGTTCTCAAAACGCGCAAGTAACCATTTTAAATTTTTTGCATACTCAGGTTTAGGGTCTAGAAACAATATTGTATCATCAGCATATTGTAAACAAATAAGGCCACGGGGAATGATATGGGAAACGATCCCTGAAATGATGTTATTATTGACAGCCTTAACCAACATACAAGAGAACACATCCGCCACAGGATTGAATAGCATGGGGGAGCTAGGGTCTCCTTGTTTTAGCCCTTTCCCCCCACAAAATAAGGTCCCAAGACGTCATTGATTTTAACACAAAAAGAGCTTTGTTGCAGAATGAACAAGTTCCAACTAATCCACTTAGCCCCCAAACCCCTAGAAGTTAACATCTCAACTAGGAAATCCCAGTTCACATGATCATAAGCTTTCTCGTAGTCTAACTTGAGAATAATCCCAGCATCCCCAGACTTGTGAACTTCATGAATAGCTTCATGAGAAGTAACCGCACTTTCCAGTATGAATCTGCCACTCACAAAAGCAGATTGACATGGAGACAGTAGCCTATGACCCACAGGGGAAACCCTATTTGTCATGGCCTTACTAAAAAAATTAACAGAACAATTGCTCAAACAAATGGGCCTAAATTTTTTCATATGTCTGGCATCTGGCTCCTTCAGAATAAGAGTAATTATAGAGTAGTTTAATCTCTCGATATCTAATGATCCATTCTCAAAGTCCTTCACAAGTGCCATAAAGTTTTTTTTAATTATCTCCCAAAAGTGTTGATAAAATAAGAAGGAGAGACCATCAGGTCCAGGGGCCCCATTAGCATAAGAGCCCATAATGGCTTCTTTAATTTCCTCCTATGGAAATGGCCTTTCTAACATGGCATTTTCAGCTTCTGTCACAAGCTCCTCTTCAGACCAAAAAATGGTCATCTAGGTGAATGTTAGGTTTAGGTTCAAAACCAAATAAGTTTTTATAAAAATTGGTTGCAACCTCGCATATCTTTGGTGGAATAAACAGGTCCATCAGGGCCTTCCAGGATAGAAAGTTAGTTTTTCCTTCTACGTTGGTTAGCAACAGCATGAAAATATGTTGTATTCCTATCCCCCTTTTTGATTTTTCTGTCCCTAGATCGCTGCCACATGGCAGTTTCTTTTTTTCCAGATATCATGAATTTCCTCTTTAATTTGTTTCATCCTAAGGATATCCTCAACATTTATTCTGTTCTGTTTAGAGAATATGTCTAGAATATCAAATTCTTGGAGTAATTCTTTCTTCTTCTTTTTCATGGCAGCTTCTATGTTAATGCTCCACCCTTTCACCAGCTTCCTAAACAGTTTAGTCTTAAACTATGAGGTTTCAATAGCAGTAGTAAAAGGTGAAGGGGTGGCCCACATTTTTTCAACCAAAGCCTGAAAATCAGGTTGTCCAAGCCACCATTGTTGAAATTTAAAAGGCTTGGATGGGTTACAATTACCCACTCCAGAGTCAAGCAAAATGGGAGCATGATCACTTCCCACTCTAGGAAGGGCACATAAAGTGGTTAGTGGGAAGTGTCTGTCCCAGTTAGTAGCAGAGAAAACTCTATCAATAGTAGCAAAAGTGGGGTTATCTTGGTTGTTACTCCAGGTAAAAACCCTGTTTGATAACTTGTATTCCATAAGACCCCATTTGTTAATCCAATCATTAAACAAAAATGACCAAGAATTATTTATATTTCCAGAAGATTTCTCCTTAGCTTCCATAATTAGGTTGAAATCCCTCCCAACAAAACAGGATAGGACAGGCCATCGATACTCTCATGCAATTCAGCAATAAAGTCAACTTTACCTACAACATAAGTTGTCCCATATACTACAATCAAGTGCCAGCAAAAACCATCGGCTTTGGTTTTCAAGGAAACAATAATGCAATATTTCTTAAGATTTACATCAATAACCTTAAAAATATTAGTTTTAGTACCCACAAGGATACCACCAGCAGAGCCTACAACAGGGAGTATATGCCAATCATAAGCAGTAGAACCAGCTAAGGTGTTAAGAAAAGAATCAGATGATGTTTCTCTTTTAATCTCTTGAAACCCTACAAAATCAGGTTTGTACTTATTGACCAAATCGGACAGGCACTGTAGTTTACCCTTTTGGCCCAAACCTCTAATACTCCAAAATATTCCAATCATGGAATTTTAAAAGGATGTGAAAGGCTATAAAGCCCACCTTTACCAGCATATTCAGGGCATCCAGCAGAACCAGCAGTGCCCCCTGGTCTGCTATCACCAAGAATGTTGTTAACAGGAGTACAAACTCCCACAAGACTATCCAGATCATCATCTATACTATCAGGCAAGGAGATTTCAGGGTTTTGAGAAGCAAATTCAAGGCATTTTAAATTTTCATCTATGATCATATCTATAATAATATTGGTCTTATCAAACTCAGAGTCGCCAACAATTCTGATATTAGCGCAGAAGCATAAACTCCTAAAGTAGAGCAAGAATCATCACAGAAGGACTTACTTTTAAATGTAGCAGGGATCTCCAAATTTTTCTTCATCTTGTATGCAGCTGTCGGCGTTTTGGGAACGGGGGTCCCCAGACTTGCCTGTAGCGTGGCTCAACCAGTGGACCAGTACGGCCCATCTTCATCAACCCAAGTTCAAGACCCTCACGAGGGGCCAAGCCTCGTGGGACGGACGACACAAGGCCTCCTCAGGGGCGGCCTCACCAGGCAGGCTCGCAAGGAGGCGGAGAGATCAAAGCAAGGGGTACCTCGCGAGGTGCTCATGACACAAGCCATGACGATCGACACCAGGCGGGCGCCAGCCTGCGCGGTGTCCTCGTTTCCTCTTTGGTGAAAATGGGGCAAGCGCAGGCGCAGAGTATCAAGGCATCAGGCAAAGGTTTCCATATCGGTGCAACGAGACCAAGACCAGCAGGACGGCAGGATGGAGGTCACCGTGGAGCCCAAGACGGCATCATCACCAGTGCCTTTGGCAGTCGAAGACCACCTTTGGTCAGGATAGCTTGTACTAGCCGTCCCCTTTCGAAATGGCTGTTGTTGGCTCCCTTCCCGCTCGATATTTGGGAAGAGGACCAGGGCCTCTATATATAGGGCTAGCCACCACAGTAGAAGGACAGGTTAAGTTCACCCACTCCACCACAAGAACACCTCTCCTCGCGAGGCTGTTCTTCCTCTGTACTGTTCATCCTCAGCCCAAGAGAAAATGCACCACACCACACACTGTATTAGGGAATTACACCACAACGGTGGCCCGAACTAGTATAAACCTTGTGTCTCTTGTGTTGTTCATCGTTCTAGCTTAGAATCGTGGCGAGGTTGTGGGCGTGTTTAGGTAGGGAGAAGATATTCGTGCGCACCCTAGAGTTTGAACCTTAAGGGTTTTGCTGGAAACCGATATCCGACATTTGGCGCGCCAGGTAGGGGTGCGCCGGAATCTTCTTTCCACCAATCTGCGTTCCACTGCTTCGTCGCATCCATGTCCGGCGACCCGACGACCAATGCCGACCGCTGGGCGGCATGGCCAGCCCATGCCTCACCGCCTGCCCAAGGAGACCTCAACCCCGCACCTCATGCAGCCTGCACTCCATAGAACGCTGCGGGACGCGGGGCGACGCGGTCAAGCACTGGCTGCCCTCACTCAGCGGCAGGTGCGATCGGCCGCAAGGGCCTCAAACCACACCACAGCCACGGCGCCGCACACCAGATGGGAACAAGCAAACATGAGGGTCGCGCTCACTATGGCCCGAGAGCTGCTGCGGTGCAGGTTGCAGGAGAGCGGCCGAGACGTGTTGCTCGAGCGCGTTGTTGAGCTCCTGGATGTCGCAGCTTCGGGGGCGCCTTCCTTCTGTGTCTAGCTTCCACCCCAGGCCCCAGGCGGATCATGTGGCGGGCCCATCCGCGCCCGTGCACCCTCAGGCACGCCCCAAGATTTCATCGACACCAGCTCAACCATTGGCGCCGGGCGTCAAGCTGCGCCACCACCACCCCAGGTGAGTGAGGGCATGCGCATCGCTGCCTACGGTTCGGGCGGGCCGCCGCCCTACCATCCCCAAGACGGCGCTCTAGGCCAGGCCACATGGAGCGTGGGGCACTACGGCGAAGCCTTCAGGGCGGCGACCTCGGAGGCTTACATGCCCCACATGGTGGATCGGGAGTATGCGCTGGAAGACGACCCTGGCTTGATTCTCGGGTCAGGTTGGGAGGAAGTGACGCCAGAAGCCGAGCCTTTTCAGGAGCCCCAAGGAAGCCTCACCAACCGCACTGGCAGCAGCAACTATCGGGTACCGCTAATTCCTCAGGAGCAAGCTTACGCTAACCATGGGCCGCATGAAGTTTAGACCACTGCAGCGGAAGGCTGCCCCAGCTCAGCGGCCTCCCTTCCGTCAGGAGGAGTGCACTGGGGGCTGCAGGAGAGGGGCAGAGAGCCAGGCCCCTCACCACGGCGCGTGAAGCTGTTGGGGAACGCAGTAATTTCAAAAAATTTCCTACGCACACGCAAGATCATGGTGATGCATAGCAACGAGAGGGAAGAGTGTTGTCTCGCACTCGTGAGACCGGCGAAGCGATCACAACGTAGAGGAAGTAGTTGTACGCTCTCCTCGCGATCCAACCGATCCCAGCGCCGTTATTCGGCGCCCGAGTTCTTGACACACGTACAGCTCGGTGACGCCCACGGGCTCCAATCCAAGAGAGCTCGGGAGGAGAGTTCCACAAGACGATGGCGCAGTGACAATCTTGATGTTCTACCGATGCAGGCTTCGCCTAAGCACCGCCACGATATGACCGAGGTGGATTATGGTGGAGGGGCACCGCACACGGCTAAGGAACGATCTCAAGGATCAACTTGTGTGTTCTAGGGTGCCCCTGCCCAGATATAAAGGAGCAAGGGGTGCGGCCGCCCTAGGAGGAGGCGCCGCCGAGGAGTCCTACTCCCACCGGAGTAGGACTCCCCCTTCCTAGTTGGATTAGGACTTGGGGGAGGGAAGAGGAAGGGGGGCGCCGCCTCTCCTTGTCCTATTCGGACTAGGGGGGCGCGCCCTGCCCCGGCCGCCCTTCCTCTTCTCCTCATGGCCCACTAAGGCCCGTTAACCCCGGGAGGGTTCCGTAACCCCGGTGTTCCTAAAATCCCGATTTCACCCGAACCATTCGAACTCCAAACATAGGCTTCCAATATATCAATCTTTATGTCTCGACCATTTCGAGACTCCTCGTCATGTCCGTGATCACATCCGGACTCAACTTCTTCGGTACATCAAAATACACAAACTCATAATATAACCGCCATCAAACCTTAAGCGTGCGGACCCTACGGTTCGAGAACAATGTAGACATGACCGAGACACGCCTCCGGTCAATAACCAATAGCGGGACCTGGATGCCCATATTGGCTCCTACATATTCTACGAAGATCTTTATCGGTCGACCGCATAACAACATACGTTGTTCCTTTGTCATCGGTATGTTACTTGCCCGAGATTCGATCGTCGGTATCCAATACCTAGTTCAATCTCGCACCGCAAGTCCTTTACTCGCTCCGTAATACATCATCTCACAGCTAACTCATTAGTTGTAATGCTTGCAAGGCTTAAGTGATGTGTATTACCGAGAGGGCCCAGAGATACCTCTCCGACATTCGGAGTGACAAATCCTAATCTCAAATACGCCAACCCAACATCCGCCTTTGGAGACACCAGTAGTACTCCTTTATAATCACCCGATTCGTTGTGACGCTTGGTAGTACCAAAGTGTTCCTCCGTAAACGGAGTTGCATAATCTCATAGTTATAGGAACATGTATAAGTCATGAAGGAAGCAATAGCAACATACTAAACGATCGTGTGCTAAGCTAACGGAATGGGTCATGTCAATCGATCATTCAACTAATGATGTGACCTTGTTAATCAAATAACAACTCCTTGTTCATGGTTAGGAAACATAACCATCTTTGATTAACAAGCTAGTCAAGTAGAGGCATACTAGTGACACTCTGTTTGTCTATATATTCACACATGTATTATGTTTCCGGTTAATACAATTCTAGCATGAATAATAAACATTTATCATGATATGAGGAAATATATAATAACTTTATTATTGCCTCTAGGGCATATTTCCTTCAGTCTCCCACTTGCACTAGAGTCAATAATCTAGATCACATCACCATGTGATTAACATCGATAGTTCATATCATCATGTGATTAACACCCATAGTTCACATCGTCATGTGACCAACACCCAAAAGGTTTACTAGATTCAGTAATCTAGTTCACATCGCTATGTGATTAACACCCAAAGAGTACTAAGGTGTGATCATGTTTTGCTTGTGAGAGAGTCTTAGTCAACGGGTCTTTCACATTCAGATCCGTTATGTATTTTGCAATTTTTCTATGTCTACAATGCTCGCACGGCTACTCTAGCTAATTGCTCCCACTTTCAATATGTATCTAGATCGAGACTTAGAGTCATCCGATCGTGTCAAAACTTGCATCGACGTAACCCTTTACGCACGAACCTTTTGTCACTTCCATAATCGAGAAACATATCCTTATTCCACTAAGGATAATTTTGACCATTGTCTAGTGATCTACTCCTAGATCACTATTGTACTCCTTGCCAAACTCAAGGCAGGTATACAATAGATCCGGTACACAGCATGGCATACTTTATAGAACCTATGGCCAAGGCATAGGGAATGACTTTCATTCTCTTTCTATCTTCTGCCGTGGTCGGGTTTTGAGTCTTACTCAATTTCACACCTTGTAACACGCACAAGAACTCTTTCTTTGACTGTTCCATTTTGAACTACTTCAAAATCTTGCCAAGGTATGTACTCATTGAAAAAACTTATCAAGCATCTTGATCTATCTCTATAGATCTTGATGCTCAATATGTAAGCAGCTTCACCGAGGTCTTTCTTTGAAAAACTTCTTTCAAACACTCCTTTATGCTTTGCAGAATAATTCTACATCATTTCCGATCTACAATATGTCATTCACATATACTTATCAAAAATGCTGTAGTGCTCCCACTCACTTTCTAGTAAATACAGGCTTCACCATAAGTCTGTACAAAACTATATGCTTTGATCAACTCATCAAAGCGTATATTCCAACTCCGAGATGCTTGCACCAGTCCATAGATGGATCGCTGGAGCTTTCACACTTTGTTAGCTCCTTTGGATCGAAAAACCTTCTGGTTGCATCATATACAACTCTTCCTCCGTAAAACCATTCAGAATGCAGTTTTACATCCATTTGCCAAATTTCATAAATTGTGGCAATTGCTAACATGATTCGGACAGACTTAAGCATCGCTACAGCTTGAGAAAATCTCATTGTAGTCAACATCTTGAACTTTGTCGAAAACCTTTTGCAACAAGTCGAGCTTTGTAGATAGTAACACTACTATCAACGTCCGCCTTCCTCTTGAAGATCCATTTATTTTCTATGGTTTGCCGATCATCGGGCAAATCCATCAAAGTCCATACTTTGTTCTCATACATGGATCATATCTCAGATTTCATGGCCTCAAACCATTTTGCGGAATCTGGGCTCATCATCGCTTCCTCATAGTTCGTAGGTTTGTCATGGTCAAGTAACACGACCTCCGTAACAGGATTACCGCACCACTCAGTGCGGATCTCACTGCTTTTACCTACGAGGTTCGGTAGTAACTTGATCTGAAGTTACATGATCATCATCATTAGCTTCCTCACTAATTGGTATAGTAGTCACAAGAACAGATTTCTATGATGAACTACTTTCCAATAAGGGAACAGTACAGGTTACCTCATCAAGTTCTACTTTCCTCCCACTCACTTCTTTCGAGAGAAACTCCTTCTCTAGAAAGGATCCATCTTAAGCAATGAATATCTTGCCTTCGGATCTGTGATAGAAGGTGTACCCAACAATTTCCTTTGGGTATTCTATGAAGACGCACTTCTCCGATTTGGGTTCGAGCTTATCAGGATGAAACTTTTTCACATAAGCATCGCAGCCCCAAACTTTAAGAGACGACAACTTTGGTTTCTTGCTAAACCAGAGTTCATATAGTGTCGTCTCAACGGATTTAGATGGTGCCCCATTTAACGTGAATGCAGCTGTCTCTAATGCATGATCCCAAAACGATATTGGTAAATCGGTAAGAAACATCATAGATTGTACTATATCCAATAAAGTACGGTTATGACGCTCGACACACCATTATGATGTGGTGTTCCGTGGCATGAATTTGTGAAACTATTCCACATTGTTTTAATTGAAGACCAAACTCGTAACTCAAATATTTGTCTCCGCGATCAGATTGTAGAAACCTTATTTTCTTGTCACGATGATTTTTCCACTTCACTCTGAAATTTTTGAACCTTTCAACTATTTCAGACTTATGTTTCATCAAGTAGATATACCCATGTCTACTCAAATTATCTGTGAAGGTCAGTAATAACGATACTTGCCACGAGCATCAACACTCATTGGATCGCATACATCGGTATGTATTATTTCCAATAAGTCAAGAGCTTGTTCCATTGTTCCGAGAACGGAGTTTTAGTCATCTTGCCCATGAGGCATGGTTCGCAAGCATCAAGTGATTCATAATCAAGTGATTCCAAAATCCCATCAAGATGGAGTTTCTTCATGCGTTTTACACCAATATGACCTAAACGGCAGTGCCACAAATAAGTTGCACTATCATTATTAACTTTGCATCTTTTGGTTTCAATATTATGAATATGTGTATCAATACGATCGAGATCCAATGAAGCATTTTCATTGGGTGTGTAACCATATAAGGTTTTATTCATGTAAACAGAACAACAGTTTATTCTCTTACTTAAATGAATAACCATATTGCAATAAACACGATCAAATCATATTCATGCTCAACGCAAACACCAAATAACATTTATTTAGGTTCAACACTAATCCCGAAAGTATAGGGAGTGTGCGATGATGATCATATTAATCTTGAAACTACTTTCAACACACATCGTCACTTCACCCTTAACTAGTTTCGCTTATTCGCAACTCCCGCTTGAAGTTACTACTCTTAGCAACCTAACCAGTACCAAATACCGAGGGGTTGCTATAAACACTAGTAAAGTACACATCAATAACATGTATATCAAATATACTTTTGTTTACTTTGCCATCCTTCTTATCCGCCAAATACTTGGGGTAGTTCTGCTTCAAAGGACCAGTCCCTTTGCAGTAGAAGCACTTAGTCTCGTGCTAAGGTCCGACTGGGCTTCTTCACTTGAGCAGCAACTTGCTTGCCGCTCTTCTTGAAGTTCCCTTCTATCCCTTTGCTCTTTTCTTGAAACTAGTGGTCTTGTTAACCATCAACACTTGATGTTCTTTCTTGATTTCTACCTTCAACGATTTCATCATTATGAAAAACTCGGAATCATTTTCATCATCCCTTGCATACTATAGTTCATCACGAAGTTCTACTAACTTGGTGATGGTGACTAGAGAATTCTGTCAATCACTATCTTATCTCGGAAGATTAACTCCCACTTGATTCAAGCGATTGAAGTACCTGCATAACTGAGCACATGCTCACTAGTTGAGCGATTCTCCTCCATCTTTTAGCTATAGAACTTGTTGAAGACTTCATATCTCTCAACTCGGTATTTGCTTGAAATATTAACTTCAACTCCTGGAACATCTCATATGGTCCATGACGTTCAAAACGCCTTTGAAGTCCCGATTCTAAGCTGTTAAGCATGGTGCACTTAAACTATCAAGTAGTCATCATATTGAGCTAGCCAAACATTCATAACGTTTGCATCTGCTCCTGCAATAGGTCTGTCACCTAGCGGTGCATTAAGGACATAATTCTTACAGGCAGCAATGAGGATAAACCTCCGATCACGGATCGAATCCGCATCATTGCTACTAACATTTTTCAACACAATTTTCTAGGAACATATAAAAAACAAACATATGAAAGCAACAATGCGAGCTATTGATCTACAACATAATTTGCAAAATACTACCAAGACTAAGTTCATGATAAATTTAAGTTCAATTAATCATATTACTTAAGAACTCCCACTTAGATGACATCTCTAGTCATCTAAGTGATCACGCGATCCAAATCAACTAAACCATAACCGATCATCACGTGAGATGGAGTAGTTTTCAATGGTGAACATCTTATGTTGATCATATCTACTATATGATTCACGCCGACCTTTCGGTCTCCGTGTTCCGAGGCCATATCTGCATATGCTAGGCTCGTCAAGTTTAACTCGAGTATTCGCGTGTGCAAAACTGGCTTGCACCCGTTGTAGATGGACGAGAGCTTATCACACCCGATCATCACGTGGTGTCCGGGCACGACGAACTTTGGCAACGGTGCATACTCGGGAGAACACTTCTTGATAATTTTAGTGAGAGATCATCTTAAAATGCTACCGCCAATCAAAGCAAGATAAGATGCATAAAGGATAAACATCACATTATCAATATAAGTGATATGATATGGCCATCATCATCTTGTGCTTGTGATCTCCATCTCCGAAGCACCGCCGTGATCACCATCGCCACGGCGCGACACCTTGATCTCCATCGTAGCATCGTTGTCGTTTACGCCAGCTATTGCTTCTCGACTATCGCTACCGCTTAGTGATAAAGTAAAGCAATTACGTATGCGTTGCATTTCATACAATAAAGCGACAACCATATGGCTCCAGCCAGATTGCGATAACTTCGTTACAAAACATGATCATCTCATACAATAAAATATAGCATCATGTCTTGACCATATCACATCACAACATGCCCTGCAAAAACAAGTTAGACGCCCTCTACTTTGTTGTTGCAAATTTTACGTGGCTGCTACGGGCTTAAGCAAGAACCAATCTCACCTACGCATCAAAACCACAACGATATTTCACAAATAAACTCCGCTTTAACCTTCTCAAGGACCGGCGTAGCCATACTCGGTTCAACTAAAGTGAGAGAGACAGACACCCGCCAATCACCTTTAAGCAACGAGTGCTCGAGGCGGTGAAACCAGTCTCGCATAAGCGTATGCGTAATGTCGGTCCGGCCGCTTCATCTCACAATACCGCTGAACCAAAGTATGACATGCTGGTAGGTAGTATGACTTGTATCGCGCACAACTCACTTGTGTTCTACTCGTGCAAAACATCAAACCATAAAAACCTAGGCTCTGATGCCACTGTTGGGGAACGAGTAATTTCAAAAATTTCCTACGCACACGCAAGATCATGGTGATGCATAGCAACGAGAGGGAAGAGTGTTGTCTACGCACTCGTGAGACCAAGCGGAATCGATCACAACGTAGAGGAAGTAGTTGTACGCTCTCCTTGCGATCCAACCGATCCAGCGCCGTTATTCGGCGCCCGAGTTCTTGACACACGACAGCTCGGTGACGCCCCTCGGCTCCAATCCAAGAGAGCTCGGAGGGAGAGTTCCACAAGACCTGACGGCGTGGTGACGATCTTGATGTTCTATCGACGCAGGGCTAAGCACCGCTACGATATGACCGAGGTGGATTATGGTGGAGGGGGGCACTGCACACGGCTAAGGAACGATCTCAAGGATCAACTTGTGTGTTCTAGGGTGCCCCCCTGCCCCCGTATATAAAGGAGCAAGGGGGGGTGCGGCCGGCCCTAGGAGGAGGCGCGCCGGAGGAGTCCTACTCCCACCGGGAGTAGGACTCCCCCCCTTTTCCTAGTTGGATTAGGACTTGGGGGGAGGGAAAGAGGAAAGGGGGGGCGCCGCCCCCCTCTCCTTGTCCTATTCGGACTAGGGGAGGCGCGCGCCTGCCCCTGGCCGCCCTTCCTCTTCTCCCTCATGGCCCACTAAGGCCCATTAACCCCGGAGGGTTCCGTAACCCCTGTTCCAAGAAAATCCCGATTTCACCCGAACCATTCCAACTCCAAACATAGGCTTCCAATATATCAATCTTTATGTCTCGACCATTTCGAGACTCCTCGTCATGTCCGTGATCACATCCGGGACTCAACTTCTTCGTACATCAAAATACACAAACTCATAATATAACCGCCATCGAAACCTTAAGCGTGCATGGACCCTACGGTTCGAGAACAATGTAGACATGACCGAGACACGCCTCCGTCAATAACCAATAGCGGACCTGGATGCCCATATTGGCTCCTACATATTCTACGAAGATCTTTATCGGTCGACCGCATAACAACATACGTTGTTCCTTTGTCATCGGTATGTTACTTGCGTGAGATTCAACGTCGGTATCCAATACCTAGTTCAATCTCGTTACGCAAGTCTCTTTACTCGCTCCGTAATACATCATCTCACAGCTAAGTCATTAGTTGTAATGCTTGCAAGGCTTAAGTGATGTGTATTACCGAGAGGGCCCAGAGATACCTCTCCGACATTCGGAGTGACAAATCCTAATCTCAAATACGCCAACCCAACATCTGCCTTTGGAGACACCTGTAGTACTCCTTTATAATCACCCGATTCGCTGTGACGCTTTGGTAGTACCAAAGTGTTCCTCCGATGGCGGAGTTGCATAATCTCATAGTTATAGGAACATGTATAAGTCATGAAGGAAGCAATAGCAACATACTAAACGATCGTGTGCTAAGCTAACGGAATGGGTCATGTCAATCGAGATCATTCAACTAATGATGTGACCTTGTTAATCAAATAACAACTCCTTGTTCATGGTTAGGAAACATAACCATCTTTGATTAACAAGCTAGTCAAGTAGAGGCATACTAGTGACACTCTGTTTGTCTATATATTCACACATGTATTATGTTTCCGGTTAATACAATTCTAGCATGAATAATAAACATTTATCATGATATGAGGAAATATATAATAACTTTATTATTGCCTCTAGGGCATATTTCCTTCAGAAGCAAGGTTTTTACCGGAGGTAGGCCCTCTGCTGGCGAGGTGCTACAAAGCCTGCCCCCGGTAGAGGACCCGTGGTCGTCAGGGGAACCGTTGGCGTCCCCTTTGCCCCATTGGTGTCGTCCTTGGTCTCCAGCCGCCGTCAATTGTGGTCAGGGCTGGCGCAAGGCGGGGCCCTCGTCTGGCGATATGAAGCAAGGCCGGTATCTGTGAAGAAGGCCCAGTGCCCGTGAAGCTCACCGCCCGCGACACTCTCACATAATAATGAGTTGGGGATGTACATGCCCCGGAGTCTCCGAAGAGCCGCCCTTGGGCCTCGGGGGCTCCCTCCCATGCCTAGTGGCAGCACTTAGCTCCGCGCTGGTGAGAAGACGTCGAAGACTAGACTAGGTGCCGGACGCGGCCTTTTGCTTTTTGCCCCCCTTTTCTGTGGTCGAGCTTCCTTGCTTCGGATTTAAGGTGAAATTGAATTTGCATTTGCGTATGTGGGGAGGGGTGTCTTGTCTCGTTCGTGTGTTCTCTCGTGTTCTGGTCTCTGCCCTAGTTCGGAGTTCGCACTAGCTGCCCCCCCCCTCGCGAGCCTCTCGCGGGCGGGGCTAGGCTAAGCGCACGCGCGCATGCCATCCTACGGCCAGCACTCGCTCTCGCGAGGCTCTCACCACATGGTCAGCAGGTCCCTCAGAGGGCCCTTGGAGGTTCATGGCCTCGCAAGCCCAACAAGGCTTGTACCGGCTAAAGGTAAACCAGAACAACTAACCCGTCACAGGGCCCGTAATATCATGCCGGCGCACATTCAGCATTGCTCCTAAAAGCATGTGGACAACAATCTTTTTACGTGAGGGGCTTCCCCTCCCAAAATGCTCTTACAACCTTCAGAGACGCGCCCGAGCTTTTTGTGTGCAGGATAAGCAGCAGGGGAACACTGGATCAGTCAGACATATCGCTCACTGCACCCTCTTGATCGCCTCTGAAGGCATCACTGGCACTGCTGTCATTGTCGCTGGCATCACCATCGCCATCGTTGGCACCGTCTTCACCACCATTGACCACATCGCCTTCATCCGCGGTAACTATCACCCTGTCGTTGTCAGAAGCAAAGGCCCTAAAAAGGGCATCCACGTTGTCCTCAACCCACCGCGCCAGGTCGCCTCGAATGGCCTTGGGCACTGGGGCAATGACGTCGTCGAAGTCGAAGTGGGGATCTGCTTTGTGAAGATGGCTGAAGACATGGAAGAATGCACGCCCGAGCAGGCTGCGGCTCCTCTCCTCGACAAGCTGGCGAGCTCTTTCGGAGTGGTTCTCCAGGTGCATCACCACATCAGTGAAGAATTGGAGATGGCCGACATAGTTGGTCACGTGAGGATGCGGAGCGTCCGCATCACAGATATTGCCTAGGGCCGTGTTGGCCCTGTTCCTGAGCTCTTGGAGCATGGGGCTGTGCATGTGCTCCAGCGTCTGTCGTTGAAGAATTTCTTCTCTGTTCTGCCGCGCAATGGACTCGGCGTCATCGACCCGCTGTTGAAGAAGAAGCAACTCGGAATGGGTGGAGGCCAACTCAGTCTGCACCGAGACCAGGGCGGCTGCGGCAGCCTCCGCGTGTTGCCCCATTTTAGTCAGCTTGGACCCGAGGGCGGCAGTCCTGCCCGCAGCCTCGGCTTCAATCAGCTCCAGCCTCTGGTTATACCCGCGCTCAAGATCTGCGTGAGCTTCTGCCACACGATGGTCGACCTCCTCGTGGATTCGAGCCTCACGCACGCCAACCTCGTCCTCCGCCTGGGTAACCTGGCGCTCCCTCGTCTCCAACCGCTCAAGGTCAAGATTGCGCTCAGAGGCCTCCATCGTCAGCACTTCCTCGTGCCTCCGGAGCTCCTCCTCCTCGACAGGCATCCCCTTCAGCGATGCAAAGGGCGGCCTAGCGCAGCTCCACCTGCTGCTCTAGGGAAGCACTCCAGGCTTGGATCCCACGCGCATTTCTCTGCGATCTCGCGACGGTGGTCTGCCTCCTGAGCCTCCTCTATAGCTCAGGAGCAGGCCCTTCACGAGGCTGCAAGGGATGCTTCGGCCTTCGTGTTGTCAAGCTCGCACTGATGATGCACGAGGTTGACTGCCACCTTCAGCTTGCATCGCTCCTCAATCAGCCACAGGCCTTCAGCTTCAAGACATGCGTCCACGTCCGTGAGCTCTCCACCAAGCTGGCCCATCGCATCCATCGCCCTCCGGAGGAACTCTCGGCGAACGATGCTTCACTCACGCGCTCGCCTGAGCACACTGTCGAGGTCATCTTCCATCGCCGGCGCTGTCGGCGGGCCCTGGAGTGGCACGCCCCCTCTCGGTAGGGGGCTGGGGCCGCGCCCCCATGATCACCGGACGGGCTCCGCAAGGGACCCGGACCGGCGCAAGTCCATCCCCCGAAGGAGATCCAAGGACCGACTTCAACCATTCGCCGTCCACGATCAGAGGAGGATCCCTAGGAAGGCTGGTCACATCCCAGGCAAGGTTGCGAAGGAAAGGCGCCAGGGGCACAGGCTCAAGACACCCTGCGGGCAGCCTTGCTTCTTCGGCTGCCCTACGTCAGGGGTAGCGTACAAGCTCGAGACGCTCAAGGCCAGTGATGAAGGCTAAGCCTGAGGAAGCTGCTTCTTGGGAGACTCCACAGGCTTAGCAGGAGGGATCCTGAAAAGCCACAGTCAGGAAAAGGAGTGGCGTTTGAGGATTTGCAAGAAATGAGGTACTTACTCATCTATGGCAAAATACTTCCTATGCTTCAACGGCCGAAAGGGGCACCCACTGCCACTCAAAGACTCCTTCCTCTTGTGGAGGGCAGCGTGGAACCAACCCAGGCGCTCAACGTGAGGACCGGCGCGTGGCGCGGATGAAGAAGCATCCAGGCAGCCAACCTCAGGGGCGCCAGGCTGGGAGGAACGGTCCGGCACCACCAGTTGATGGCCTACAGAGGCCTCGGGGGCTCCAACCTTGGGAGCCGCGGGTTGCGTCCCCTCATCGATGACCGCCTCAGGGCGGGCTTCGGAGGATGATGCTTCGGGAGCCCCGTGCAGCATCGGCACCGCAACACCCGAGCCTCCAGCCTCAAGCGATGCTTGCCCCCCTGCACCCGCTCCTGGGGCAAGATCGGTGCTGGCAGCGAGGAAGGGGCCACGGTGACAGGATTCTCACGAGGCCCCGCAAGACCAGCCGAACGCAACCCCCATTCGTTGAAGAGGGGCATCTGTCTCACGAACTTAGCCCTGCCCGAGCAGAGATACAAGAGGCTACCCCCGTGTCGTATATCGCCCGACGAGGGGTCGCCAGTCAAGACCTCAAGCACCTTCTTAAGCGTTTCGGGCGCCAGCTCCGTCTCCTGGAGCCTCATACGGTCCTGGTATCCGGCCAGGCCCACATCAGCCGGGAGTGGCGCTGAAGAGGAGCAACGCGGCACTGGAAGAATCCTTCACCACCTGGGGCGCAGTCACGCCAAGCTCTCTCAACCTCCTCAGTCGGTGCCAGACGAAGGAGAGCCGGGGGCTCATGAGTTTCTCGTGGCCCCAGCCCGTATTGGGCTTAGCGGGCAACGTCGGAGGCGAGAGCAGGGGGCTGGGCACTCCGACATCCACATACAGCCACCGCGTCCGGAACTCACTCGTGGAAGGCGGGAGGCCGAAATCAATCACTGAGGCAGCTATCTCTGCCACGGCCTGGAAGCTCATGCACCCCGAGCACTGCAAGGGGTCGGTCAGGCGCAAAGAAAAGAAGTGGTGCAAGAGGGCAATGGAGGGAGCAATGCCCACCATGGCTTCGCAAACAAAGGCGAAGACAGCAAGAAGGGTAACGGATTGAGGATCAAGATGCATCATATGGATATGATAGTGGAAAAGCACCGCATTGAAGAAGGCGGAGAAAGGGGGAACCAGACCAGCCCACAGGGCGCCAAAGAAGAATCGAACCCCCGTGACGGTCCTATCGACGGAGGCGTGGGATGCAGTCCAAGCCATCATCTTTCCGCACTCGTTAAAGCTGGAGGCGAGCATGGAGCGGACCTTGCCCAAGGCTTCTAGATTGAGCACCAGTGACCGGCCCATAGTGGGCTCGATTGCCGAAGGCGGATTGGATGAGGACAGAGGCTTCTTCCTCTTCTCTTTGCTAGTTGGCGCCATGGTGATGGAGGGGGCAGAGCTCAAGTTAGATTGGAAGCGGAAACAGAGGCTCGAGGAAGAAAGGGGAACAGGAAGCACGCGGGCAGTGGAGAGGGAATAACTGTGTAAAGCTCCGTGGCCGCCTAGCCAGGCGGATATTGGGGGAGCGTGGGGAAGTGGAGACGCCCACGTCCAATCAGTCGCCACGCGTCGACCAAGACCGCAGGCTGTTGGGCCCCGCGGTGCTTCGCACTTGCCCTTTGGATTCGCTGCTAAGCGAAGTCCGAGCGGGCCTTGGGCCCGGGGGCTACTGTCGGTGTTTTGGGAACGGGGGTCCCCAGACTTGCCTGCCTGCGGCCTCCAGCGTGGCTCAACTAGTGGCCCAGTACGGCCTGTCTTCACCAACCCAAGTTCAAGACCCTCGCGAGGGGCCAAGCCTCACGGGGCGGACGATGATGAAGCTATGTACCTAGGGTAGGGTCATGGACCTGTCCAAGATACCCTCCCCAAGGACATCTCTAGAAGAAACCACCTTTCAATTGACCCGGAAGTGTTCCACCTGACGGACTCAAAGACACTCGACCATGAAGCCAACCACTCGACTGCCAGGAGACCTAAAGTCACTCTGCAAGCAAACAATCTGTCATTAAGTAGCTTTTATGGTCATCATAGCACTTTATTTGTGGCGTTACTAGTAACGCCCGATCTTAATGTGCCTTAAACCCTGCATAACTGAGGGCCGGAGGGGTCTGGCGGACTCTATATAAGCCACCACATCCTCAGTGTAAAGGGTTCGCACCCTTGTAACTCATATACACATAATCCAGTTGACCGCCTCCGGGCTCCGAGACGTAGGGCTGTTACTTCCTTCGAGAAGGGCCTGAACTCCTAAACCTCTTGCGTATACAACTACTCCATAGCTAGGATCTTGTCTCTCCATTCCTACCCCCCTACACTACTGTCAGACTTAGAACCACGACAGTTGGCGCCCACCATGGGGCAGGTGTCTTAGCGGCTTATTGGAGAAGTTGCAATTTTTCCGATCTCCTTCATCATGGTTTCGGGCGGAGTTTTCGTTGAGGGCCGCGAGATCCGTCTCGGCGCGCTCACATTCATCGCCGACGACTCCGCTTGGCTTCAGGAGGCTCAACTCGACATTGACACGCCTCGTCTGCTGGGCGACACACTTTCAGGCGTCGTCCAAGGCGTCCTCCTCGCAAGCGCCGACCCAGATCGATCGGCTCTCGTGTCGTCCTCTCTCCCAGTCTCCCGCCGGCGCAAGCGCTCCGGTCGGTCGAGGCTTCAGCGGTGGGTGAGGCACGCGGTGGCTCGCCAATCGGCCACCCCCAAGTCGCGGCGATCGAGCCCAAAGAATCTCTCTACGGCCTGATCGACCTGGCGACTGGCTCCGCAGAGTCTGCATCCGAGTGCGACAACAGTGATCCAGCGGCGGAGGTTCTGATGCTCAATGGACCACGCAGTCCTCCCGACTTTCCCCGCGCCGATGGAGGCGACGGTGGAGGTGATCCGGCGCAGGTCCACGAAGAGTATCTCCCCGAGCCCCTCACTTCGCTGCAGAGGGAAGAACTTCGCCGCCGGA
The DNA here is from genome assembly GCA_021437245.1 of Aegilops speltoides. Taxonomy (NCBI): domain Eukaryota; kingdom Viridiplantae; phylum Streptophyta; class Magnoliopsida; order Poales; family Poaceae; genus Aegilops; species Aegilops speltoides. Next base: position 171,207,123 of record CM038146.1, read on the forward strand.
ACATGGATGCGCTACACACTCCTATCATTGGAGAAACCCCCGAGGCTCGTGCCTTAGAGGACGCGCGCTTGGCCAACTTGGCTGAACGCACTCGACTGGAGAACCTCCAGCGAGCCCTCGACGAGCGTGCGCGACAACGGGTTCCAGAATCTAGTCAACTCTTTCCACCACCGACTCAGGTATATCAAACTCCGATTCAGAATCTGGCAGCTGCAGCCCGTATAGCAGAGTTGATTCAGCCTTCCCAGTCAGAGGCTGGCAGAGGCTTGTTACATATCAGAGCATTACTCCGGGCGGCAGGAGAAGCCTTCAAAGTTCAGCGCCCAGTATATTATCTTTCTGAAGTTTTGACCCCATCAAAGCAAAGATACCCTCATTATCAGAAGCTTGTATATGGGATTTATATGACCACGAAGAAGATTTCTCATTACTTCTCTGACCATTCCATCACAAATCGTCGCCGACGCCCCATTGTCGAGATTCTGCACAACAGAGATGCAATCGGTCGAGTGGCGAAATGGGCGATTGAACTCCTTCCCTTGATATCAAATTTGAGGCAAAGAAAGCAATCAAGTCCCAAGCAAGATTTCAGATTTCATCACCGAGTGGATTGAACAAAGAACTACCGACTCAAGTTCACTCGAGCACCGGACCATGTTCTTTGATGGTTCTAAGATGCTGAATGGTTCCGTGCTTGGGGTAGTGTTGGTTTCCCGAGGAGATAAGCCTAGATATGTGCTCCAGATCCACTTTGATTCCTCCAATAATGAAGCAGAATACGGCACTTCAGTATGGGTTATGTATGGCCATATCACTCGGCGTCCGTCAGCCTCATGGTCTATGGCAACTCAGATTGGGTGGTTAATCAGTGATGAAGGAGGGGGCGCCAAGTCCGCCATGACTAGTTATTGCAATGCAAAGGAGAAAGCTAGAGAAGAAATTTGAGGGGTTAGAGCTCCATCATATACCCCGACTGAAAAATCAAGCGGCTGATGATTTGGCAAAGATATGTTCCAAAAGAGAAGCCATTCCCAGTAATGTGTTTTTGGAGCACATCCATACACCATCAGTTCAAGAGGATCCTTTCACCGAAGAAGCTCCACAGCCAAAAAGTGTCACAGATCCGACTGAAGTTGAAGTTCCAACCGTGGTCGACCTGATCATGGAAGTTTTGGTCATCACTCCCGATTGGACAGAGCCATACATCGCGTATATCCTAAGGAAAGATCTCCTAGAGGATGAAAAAGAGGCTCGACAGATCGTCCGTCGATCCAAAGCCTTTACCGTGATAAAGGGACAGTTGTACAGAGAAAGCGCGACTGGAGTCGGTCAAAAATGTATAACACCAGAAGAAGGTCGGATAATCCTTGACGATATCCACTCGGGGACCTGTGGTCATCATGCGTCCTCTCGAACCATCGTGGCTAAAGCATACCGAGCGGGATTTTACTGGCCAAGAGCAAATGAAATGGCAAAGGAAATAGTCGACAAGTGTGAAGGGTGTCAGTTCTATTCCAATCTATCACACAAACTCGCCTCAGCTTTGAAGACCATTCCACTCGTCTGGCCCTTCGCTGCTTGGGGGTTAGATATGGTTGGACCACTGAGAACTGGCAGGAGCGGCTTCACTCACTTGCTAGTAGCAGTCGACAAGTTTACCAAATGGATTGAAGCTAAGCCTATCAAGAATCGGATGTCGGCATCGCTATCGCCTTCATCGTGAGTTGGTATTCAGATATGGAGTTCCACACAAGATCATCATCGATAATGGGTCAAACTTCGATTCCGACGAATTCAGAGCCTTTTGCGCTTTGCAAGGCACACAAGTCGACTATGCTTCAGTCGCTCACCCCGAGTCGAATGGACAAGCAGAATGAGCAAATGTCTAATTCTCAAAGGACTGAAACCCCGATCGATGCGCGATCTCAAGCACGCAGCAAAGCGATGGGTCGATTTAACTTCCGTCGCTTGTTTGGGGATTAAGGACCACTCTTAATCGGTCGATCGAGAACTCCATTTTCCCGGTCTATGGAGCTGAAGCAGTCCTGCCGAGTGATTTGCTTCACAATGCACCCCGAGTCGAGCTCTACAATGAAGATGAAGCAGAGCAAGCCCGACAGGATGCAGTCGAACTTCTAGAAGAAGAAAGAGAGATGGCCATGGTCCGATCAACAATCTATCAGCAGGACTTGCATCGATTCCATGCCAGAAACGTGAAGAGTCGAGCCTTCCAATAGGGAGATTTGGTTCTCCGAGTGGATCAGCAGAAGCCACACAAACTTGCTCCTACTTGGGAAGGCCCCTTCATCGTCACCAAAGTTCTCCACAATGGAGCGTACCGCCTTTACAATGTCGATCGCCAGATTGACGAGCCACGAGCTTGGAACGCGGAGCTGCTTTGCCCCTTTTATACTTAAGTATTCACTTGGATGGGATGTAATAAAAGTACTTCTGTAGTTTGTTTTTCAAAGACAAGAGTGTTATAATTTTCCCAGTGATTGTTGTTACTTTTGTTTACATAAAAAAAATCCCCTAGTGGGTGGCTTAGCTGCGAATCCATTTCGCCTAAGTTTGTAAAAAAAAATCCTGCCGAGTGACGAGCAAGCCTCTCACTCGGGGGCTTAGCTGCGAATCCGTTTCGCCTAAGTATTTGAAAATCCTACCGAGTAGAGAGCAAACCTCCCACTCGGGGGCTTAGCTGCAGTCCAGTACTCGCCTAAGTATTTGAAAATCCTACCGAGTGGAGAGCAAACCTCCCACTCGGGGGCTTAGCTGCAGTCCAATACTCACCTAAGTATTTGAAAATTCTACCGAGTGGAGAGCAAACCTCCCACTCGGGGGCTTAGCTGCAGTCCAGTACTTGCCTAAGTATTTGAAAATCCTACCGAGTGGAGAGCAAACCTCACACTCGGGGGCTTAGCTGCAGTCCAGTACTCGCCTAAGTATTTGAAAATCCTACCGAGTGGAGAGCAAACCTCCCACTTGGGGGCTTAGCTACAGTCCAGTACTCGCCTAAGTATTTGAAAATCCTACCGAGTGGAGAGCAAACCTCACACTCGGGGGCTTAGCTTGAAGGAAATATGCCCTAGAGGCAATAATAAAGTTATTATTTATTTCCTTATTTCATGATAAATGTTTATCATTCATGCTAGAATTGTATTAACCGGAAACATGATACATGTGTGAATGCATAGACAAACAGTATGTCACTAGTATGCCTCTACTAGACTAGCTTGTTAATCAAAGATGGTTATGTTTCCTAACCATGAACAAAGGGTTGTTATTTGATTAACAAGGTCACATCATTAGGTGAATGATCCGATTGACATGACCCATTCTATTAGCTTAGCACACGATCGCTTAGTATGTTGCTACTGCTTTTATCCATGACATATACATGTTCCTATAACTATGAGATTATGCAACTCCTGCTTACGGAGGAACACTTTGGTGCTACCAAACGCCACAACGAATCGGGTGATTATAAAGGAGTACTACAGTGTCTCCAAAGGCGGATGTTGGGTTGGCGATTTCGAGATTAGGTTTTGTCACTCCGATTGTCGGAGAGGTATCTCTGGCCCTCTCGGTAATACACATCACTTAAGCCTTGCAAGCATTACAACTAATGAGTTAGCTATGAGATGATGTATTACGGAACGAGTAAAGAGACTTGCCGTAACGAGATTGAACTAGGTATTGATACCGACGATCGAATCTCGGGCAAGTAACATACCGATGACAAAGGAACAACGATGTTGTTATGCGGTCTCGACCGATAAAGATCTTCGAGAATATGTAGGAGCCAATATGGGCATCCAGGTCCCGCTATTGGTTATTGACCGGAGACGTGTCTCGGTCATGTCTACATTGTTCTCGAACCGTAGGGTCCGTGACGCTTAAGGTTTCATGACGGTTATATTATGAGTTTGTGTATTTTGATGTACCAAGAAGTTCGAGTCCCGATGTGATCACGGTCATGACGAGGAGTCTCAAATGGTCGAGACGTAAAGATTGATATATTGGAAGCCTATTTTTGAGTTCGAATGGTTCCGGTGAAATCGGATTTTACCTAACACCGGGGTTACTGGAACCTCCCGGGGTTAATGGGCCTTAGTGGGCCATGAGGGAGAAGAGGAAGGGCGGCCAGGCAGGCTGCGCGCCTCCCCTAGTCCGAATAGGACAAGGAGAGGGGGCGCCCCTTCCCTCTTTCCTCCCCCAAGTCCTAATCCAACTAGGAATGGGGGGGAGTCCTACTCCTGGGAGTAGGACTCCTCCCACAAGACCTCCTCCTAGGGCCGGCCGCACCCCCTTGCTCCTTTATATACGGGGCAGGGGCACGCTAGAACACACAAGTTGATCCTTGAGATCGCTCTTAGCCGTGCGGTGCCCCCTCCACCATAATCCACCTCGGTCATATCGTGGCGGTGCTTAGGCGAAGCCCTGCGTCGGTAGAACATCAAGATCGTCACCACGCCGTCGTGCTGACGGAACTCTCCCTCCCCGAAGCTCTATTGGATTGGAGCCCGAGGAGCGTCATCGAGCTGTACGTGTGTCAAGAACTCGGAGGCGCCGGAGTAACGGCGCTGGGATCGGTTGAATCGCGAGGAGAACGTACGACTACTTCCTCTACGTTGTGATCGCTTCCGCTTCAGTCTACGAGGGTACGTAGACAACACTCTTCCCTCTCGTTGATGTGCATCACCATGATCTTGCGTGTGCGTAGGAATTTTTTTGAAATTACTACGTTCCCCTTCAAAGGGCATCCGAGCCTAGGTTTTTATGGTTTGATGTTTTGCACGAGTAGAACACAAGTGAGTTGTGGGCGATACAAGTCATACTACCTACCAAAGATGTCATACTTTGGTTTAGCGGTATTGTGAGATGAAGCGGCCGGACCGACATTATGCGTGACGCTTACGCGAGACTGGTTTCACCGCCACGAGCACTCGTTGCTTAAAGGTGACCAAGCGGGTGTCTGTCTCTCTCACTTTAGTTGAACTGAGTGTGGCTACGCCCGTCCTTGAGAAGGTTAAACGGAGTCTATTTGACGAAGTATCGCTGTGGTTTTGATGCGAGGTGAGATTGGTTCTTGCTTAAGCCCGTAGCAGCCACGTAAAATTTGCAACAACAAAGTAGAGGACGCCTAACTTGTTTTTGCAGGGCATGTTGTGATGTGATATGGTCAAGACGTGATGCTATATTTTATTGTATGAGATGATCATGTTTTGTAACCGGTTATCGGCAATCGGCAGGAGCCATATGGTTGTCGCTTATTGTATGAAATGCAATCGCTTCTATAATGCTTTACTTTATCACTAAGCGGTAGCGATAGTCGTAGAAGCATAAGATTGGCGAGACGACAACGATGCTACGATGGAGATCAAGGTGTCGCGCCAGTGACGATGGTGATCATGATGGTGCTGCAGAGATGGAGATCACGAAGCACAAGATGATGATGACCATATCATATCACTTATATTAATTTGCATGTGATGTTTATCTTTTATGCATCTTATCTTGCTTTGATTGACGGTAGCATTTTAAGATGATCTCTCACTAAAATTATCAAGTAGTGTTCTCCCTGAGTATGCACCGTTGCCAAAGTTCGTCGTGCCGAGACACCACGTGATGATCGGGTGTGATAAGCTCTACGTCCATCTACAACGGGTGCAAGCCAGTTTTGCACACGCAGAATACTCAGGTTATACTTGACGAGCCTAGCATATGCAGATATGGCCTCGGAACACGGAGACCGAAAGGTCGAGCGTGAATCATATAGTAGATATGATCAACATAAGATGTTCACCATTGAAAACTACTCCATCTCACGTGATGATCGGTTATGGTTTAGTTGATTTGGATCACGTGATCACATAGATGACTAGAGAGATGTCTGTCTAAGTGGGAGTTCTTAAGTAATATGATTAATTGAACTTAAATTTATCATGAACTTAGTACCTGATAGTATCGTGCTTGTCTATGTTTGATTGTAGATAGATGGCTCGTCTTTGTTGTTCCGTTGAATTTTAATGCGTTCCTTGAGAAAGCAAAGTTGAAAGATGATGGTAGCAATTACACGGATCGGGTCCGTAACTCGAGGATTATCCTCATTGCTGCACGTAAGAGTTACGCCCCAGATGCACCGCTAGGTGCCAAGCTCGCCGCCGATGTAACCGACGACGTTAAGAACGTCTGGCGAGCAAAGCTGATGACTACTCTATAGTTCAGTGTGCCATGCTTTACGGCTTAGAACCGGACTTCAACGACGCTTTGATCGTCATGGAGCATATGAGATGTTCCAGAGTTGAAGTTGATATTCCAACAGTAATGCCCGGATTGAGAGATATGAAGTCTCCAATAAGTTCTATAGCTGCAAGATGGAGGAGAATAGTTCTGTCGGTGAGCACATACTCAAAATGTCCGGGTATTACAATCACTTGACTCAACCGGGAGTTAATCTTCCGGATGATTGTGTCATTGATGTAATTCTTCAATCACCGCCACCAAGCTACAAAGGCTTCATGATGAACTATAATATGCAAGGGTTAGTAAAGACTATACCGAGCTCTTCGCAATGCTCAAGGCTGCGGAGGTAGAAATCAAGAAGGAGCATCAAGTGTTGATGGTCAATAAGACCACTAGTTTCAAGAAGAAAGGCAAAGGGAAGAAGAAGGAACTTCAAGAAGAACAGCAAGCAAGTTGCTCGCTCAGAGAAGAAACCCAAGTCTGGACCCAAACCCAAATCGAGTGCTTCTACCGCAAGCGATCGTCACCGAAGCGGAACTGCCCCAAGTATTTGGCGGATAAGAAGGATGGCAAGGTGAACAAAGGTATATGTGATATACATGTTATTGATGTGTACCTTACTAGAGCTCGCAGAGTACTGGTATTTGATACTGGTTCTTGCTAATATTTGCAACTCAAACAGGACTACGGATTGCTTAACACCGGCAAAGGACGAGGTGACGATGCACGGGAAATGGTTCCAAAGTCGATGTGATCGCGGTCGGCACGCTACCTCTACATCTACCTTCGGGATTAGTTTTAGACCTAAATAATTGTTATTTGGTGCCTGCGTTGAGCATGAACATTATATCTGGATCTTGTTTGATGCGAGACGGTTATTCATTTAAATCAGAGAATAATGGTTGTTCTATTTATATGAGTAATATCTTTTATGTTCATGCACCCTTGTAGAGTGGTCTATTTTGATGAATCTCGATAGTAGTGATACACATATTCATAATGTTGAAGCCAAAAGATGCAGAGTTGATAATGATAGTGCAACTTATTTGTGGCAATCGCCGCTTAGGTCATATCGGTATAAAGCGCATGAAGAAACTCCATATCGATGGACTTTTGGAGTCACTTGATTATGAATCACTTGGCACTTAAGAACCGTGCCTCATGGGCAAGATGACTAAAACCCGCTTCTCCTAAGTACTATGGAGAGAGCAACAGATTTGTTGGAAATCATACATACAGATGTATGTGGTCCGATGAATGTTGAGGCTCGTGGCGGATATCGTTATTTTCTCACCTTCACAGATGATTTAAGCAAATATTGGTATATCTACTTAATGAAACATAAGTCTAAAACATTTGAAAAGTTCAAAGAATTTCAGAGTGAAGTTGAAAATCATCGTAATAAGAAAATTAAATTTCTACGATCTGATCGTGGAGGTGAATATTTGAGTTACGAGTTTGGTCTACATTTGAAACAATGCGGAATAGTTTCGCAACTCACGCCACCAGGAACACTACAGCGTAATGGTGTGTCCGAACGTCATAATCGCACTTTACTAGATATGGTGCGATCTATGATGTCTCTTACAGATTTACCGCTATCGTTTTGGGGTTATGCTCTTGAGACGGCCGCATTCACACTGAATAGAACACCGTCAAAATCCGTTGAGACGACACCTTATGAACTATGGTTTAGCAAGAAACCAAAGTTGTCGCTTTCAAAGTTTGGGGATGCGATGCTTATGTGAAAAAGCTTCAACCCGATAAGCTCGAACCCAAATCGAGAAATGTGTCTTCATAGGATACCCAAAAGAGACAGCTTGGGTACACCTTCTATCACAGATCCGAAGGCAAGACATTTGTTGCCAAGAATGGATCCTTTCTAGAGAAGGAGTTTCTCTCGAAAGAAGTGAGTGGGAGGAAAGTAGAACTTGATGAGGTAATTGTACCTTCTCCCTTATTTGAAAGTAGTTTGTCGCAGAAACCGGTTTCTGAGACATCTGCACCAAGTAGTGAGGAAGTTGATGATCTTGATCATGAAACTTCAGATCAAGTTATTACAGAACCTCGTAGATCAACCAGAGTAAGATCCGCACCAGAGTGGTACGGTAATCCTGTTCTGGAAGTCATGCTACTAGATCATGATGAACCTACGAACTATGAAGAAACGATGGTGAGCCCAGATTCCGCAAAATGGCTTGAGGCCTTGAAATCTGAGATGGGATCCATGTATGAAAACAAAGTATGGACTTTGGTTGACTTGCCCGAGGGTCGGCAAGCAATAGAAAACAAGTGGATCTTCAAGAAGAAGACCGACGCCGACGGTAATGTAATCGTTTATTAAAGCTCGACTTGTCGCAAAGGGTTTTCGACAAGTTCAAGGGATTGACTACGATGAGACCTTCTCACCCGTAGCGATGCTTAAGTCTGTCCGAATCATGTTAGCAATTGCCGCATTTTATGATTATGAAATTTGGCAAATGGATGTAAAGACTGCATTCCTGAATGGATTTACGGAAGAAGAGTTGTATATGATGCAACCGTAAGGTTTTATCGATCCAAAGGAGCTAACAAAGTGTGCAAGCTCCAATGATCCATTTATGGACTGGTGCAAGCATCTCGAGTTGGAATAAACGCTTTGATAGTGTGATCAAAGCATTTGGGTTCATACAAACTTTTGGAGAAGCCTCAGATTTACAAGAAAGTGAGTGGGAGCTCAGAGCATTTCGATATTATATGTAGATGACATATTACTAATCGAAAATGATATAGAATTTCTGGATAGCATAAAGGGATACTTGAATAAGAGTTTTTCAATGAAAGACCTCGTGAAGCTGCTTACATATTGGGCATCAAAATCTATAGAGATAGATCAAGACGCTTAATTGACTTTCACAAAGCACATACCTTGACAAAATTTTGAAGAAGTTCAAAATGGATCAAGCAAAGAAAGGGTTCTTGCTCGTGTTACAAGGTGTGAAGTTGAGTAAGACTCAATGCCCGACCACCGCAGAAGATAGAGAGAAAATGAAAGATGTTCCTATGCTTCAGCCATAGGCTCTATCATGTATGCAATGTCGTGTACTGACTGATGTGTGCCTTGCTATACGCTTAGCAGGGAGGTACCAAAGTAATCCAGGAGTGGATCACTGGACAGCGGTCAAGAACATCCTGAAATACCTGAAAAGGACTAAGGATATGTTTCTCGTATATGGAGGTGACAAAGAGCTCATCATAAACGGTTACGTTGATGCAAGCTTTGACACTGATCCGGACGATTCTAAATCGCAGACCGGATACGTATTTACACTAAACGGAGGAGCTGTCAGTTGGTGCAGTTCTAAACAAAGCGTCAGAAGGGATCTACATGTGAAGCGGAGTACATAGCAGCTTCGAAGCAGCTAATGAAGGAGTCTCGATGAAGGAGTTCATATCCGATCTAGGTGTCATACCTAGTGCATCGGGTCCAATGAAAATCTTCGTGACAATATCGAGCAATTGCATTAGCAAAGGAATCCAGATTTCACAAGAGGACCAAGCACATCAAGAGACGCTTCAATTCCATCCGGATTTAGTCCGTGGGAGACATAGAGATTTGCAAGATACATACGGATCCGAATGTAGCGTACCCGTTGACTAAGCCTCTTCCACGAGCAAAACATGATCAACACCAAGACTCCATGGGTGTTAGAATCATTACTATGTAATCTAGATTATTGACTCTAGTGCAAGTGGGAGATCAAGGAAATATGCCCTAGAGGCAATAATAAAGTTATTATTTATTTCTTATTTCATGATAAATGTTTATCATTCATGCTAGAATTGTATTAACCGGAAACATGATACATGTGTGAATGCATAGACAAACAAGATGTCACTAGTATGCCTCTACTAGACTAGCTTGTTAATCAAAGATGGTTATGTTTCCTAACCATGAACAAAGGGTTGTTATTTGATTAACAAGGTCACATCATTAGGTGAATGATCCGATTGACATGACCCATTCTATTAGCTTAGCACACGATCGCTTAGTATGTTGCTACCGCTTTTATCCATGACATATACATGTTCCTACAACTATGAGATTATGCAACTCCGCTTACGGAGGAACACTTTGGTGCTACCAAATGTCACAACGAATCGGGTGATTATAAAGGAGTACCACAGTGTCTCCAAAGGCGATGTTGGGTTGGCGATTTCGAGATTAGGTTTTGTCACTCCGATTGTCGGAGAGGTATCTCTGGGCCCTCTCGGTAATACACATCACTTAAGCCTTGCAAGCATTACAACTAATGATTTAGCTGTGAGATGATGTATTACGGAACGAGTAAAGAGACTTGCCGGTAACGAGATTGAACTAGGTATTGGATACCGACGATCGAATCTCGGGCAAGTAACATACCGATGACAAAGGGAACAACGATGTTGTTATGCGGTCCGACCGATAAAGATCTTCGAGAATATGTAGGAGCCAATATGGGCATCCAGGTCCCGCTATTGGTTATTGACCGAGACGTGTCTCGGTCATGTCTACATTGTTCTCGAACCGTAGGGTCCGCACGCTTAAGGTTTTGATGACGGTTATATTATGAGTTTGTGTATTTTGATGTACCAAGAAGTTCGAGTCCCGGATGTGATCACGGACATGACGAGGAGTCTCGAAATGGTCGAGACGTAAAGATTGATATATTGGAAGCCTATGTTTGGAGTTCGGAATGGTTTCGGGTGAAATCGGGATTTTAGCGGAACACCGGGGGGTTACCGGAACCCTCCCGGGGGTTAATGGGCCTTAGTGGGCCATGAGGGAGAAGAGGAAGGGCGGCCAGGGCAGGCAGGCCGCCTCCCCCCTAGTCCGAATAGGACAAGGAGAGGGGGGGCGGCGCCCCCCTTCCCTCTTTCCCTCCCCCCAAGTCCTAATCCAACTTGGAAAAGGGCGCCTCCTCCTAGGGCCGGCCGCACCCCCCCTTGCTCCTTTATATACGGGGGCAGGGGGCACCCTAGAACACACAAGTTGATCCTTGAGATCGTTCCTTAGCCGTGTGCGGTGCCCCCCTCCACCATAATCCACCTCGGTCATATCGTAGCGGTGCTTAGGCGAAGCCCTGCGTCGGTAGAACATCAAGATCGTCACCACGCCGTCGTGCTGACGGAACTCTCCCTCCCCGAAGCTCTACTGGATTGGAGCCCGAGGAGCGTCATCGAGCTGTACGTGTGTCAAGAACTCGGAGGCGCCGGAGTAACGGCGCTGGGATCGGTTGGATCGCGAGGAGAACGTACGACTACTTCCTCTACGCCAGATCGCTTCGCTTCGGTCACGAGGGTACGAGACAACACTCTTCCCTCTCGTTGCTGTGCATCACCATGATCTTGCGTGTGCGTAGGAATTTTTTTGAAATTACTACGTTCCCCTTATAGCTGCAGTCCAGTACTCGCCTAAGTATTTGAAAATCCTAACGAGTGGAGAGCAAACCTCCCACTCAGGGGCTTAGCTGCAGTCCAGTACTCGCCTAAGTATTTAAAAATCCTACCGAGTGGAGAGCAATCCTCCGACTCGGAGGCTTAGCTGCAGTCCAGTACTCGCCTAAGTATTTAATCCATTCCGATCCGCAAGGACGACGAGGTGTAGGTCAACTGCTACCTTCTCCTTCGGAGCTACGCCACAAATACAACATGCGCTCTGCAAGGACGGCAAGGTTCTGGTCGACTGCTACCTTATCCTTCGGAGCTACGCCACAAATACAACGTGCACTCTGCAAGGATGACGAGGTGCAGGTCGACTGCTACCTTCTCCTTCGGAGCTACGCCACAAATACAACGTGCGCTCTGCAAGGACGACGAGGTGTAGGTCGACTGTTGCCTTCTCCTTCGGAGCTACGCCACAAATACAACGTGCGCTCCATCCTGATCCGCAAGGATGCAGGTCGACTGCAATCTGTGCTCCATCCCTACCTGCAAGAGCAATGAAGTGCAAGTCGACTGTACTTTCCACCTCAGAGCTGCGTCTCAAGCACTAAAGTATATTCTGAGTGAAGAACAAAGTTCACTCGAAGGCAAATGCCAGCATATTCAACGATAAGCCAAGTTCAGATAACATCCTACGGGTTCAGAAGTGCTTAGGCGTCAAGCCTGTAAAAGTTTATCGGTTACAAAACCACTCAGCATTCTGAGGCAAATTTAAGGCGAAGCATAGAAGTTTTTTCTTACTCCTCAGGTGGAGGACTGGAGGGCGCGACAAACTGGTCCAAGTCGATTCCGTCAGCAATCCGAGTGGCAGCAGCAATGAAGGTCTCCATGAAAGATTGGAAGTCGTGTTTCTTGGTATTGGCCACTTTGATGGATGCCAGCTTGTCCTCTCGTGCATCCTTGTAGTGAACACGGACCAGGGACAGAGCAACGCCAGAACCGCACCTGGCAGAAGACTTCTTCCATTCTTGCACTCGACCTGGAACTTCATTCAGTCGAGTCATTAGAGACTCGAGGTCATTTTTAAGCATTGCTCCTGGCCAGAGTGTCGTGTCGATTTGCGACGCCGCAACCTTCAGTCGAGCAAGGTAGTCAACCACACCAGCAACACGAAACTCTAGTCGGAGCACATTCATAGCGGCTTCATCCTTCACAGGAGAGTTAATGGGGTCCAAGCTTGTCTCCACTCGATTGGTCTCCTCCTCGAAGTTTTGGCAGGATTCTGTAAACACAATTCAAAGATAAACCAACAGTTCTACGATGAGTCGATGATAACAAGTCAGTCGGATAGAAGAGATTACCCTCAAGCATGATGAATAACATCTTGGCGAGCCTTCCTAGATAAGCCTCCAGATCGTTCTTCTTCCCCGCCAGTTCACTAGCCTTGTCACTCAGAGCTATCTTATCATTCTTTAGACGACTGACCTCCTTGTTGTCCGCATCGAGAGCAGCCTTCAGATTGGCGTTCTCCTCTTCAAGTTTACCGACTGAAGCCAGTTTTTCTTCCGCAAGCTTCGTTTTGTCCAAAGCCGCCTTCTGCGCCTCGGCGAGGTCATGGTCCTTCTTCTTCAGAGCCTCCTTCATTTTATCTACAAAATGACAATGAGATCAGAATCAGGGATGGGCAGAAAGATAAAGACAGTCGTCAAGTTCTCACCAGCCATACATTTTGCTTCATCTTTCGCCTTCTGAAAGTTCTCCTGAACAAGCTTCAAGTCAAGGTCGAGCTGGATCTGTTTGTTTTCCAATTCAGTATAGCGAGCCACAAGCTCGCAGGATTTCTGCGAAGGGTCAATCGACGGACATCAAAGATAGGTTGCTTCCGAGTGACTAAGAGGAAAATCATAGCATTTCTAAGACTACAGCCGAATCAAAATGTTCAACAATAGTCTCGGGGACTACACCCAGTGGGTGCACTCAGCGTGCCCCCACTGGTTCTACCGACTCGGTCCGATCAGTCGACCGAAAGAGACAAAAAGGTTATAATCCTAAACCATAGCTAACTGCCAGCAGTCAGCCACGGTCTCATCATGATCTAAAAAAAACAGCTTCTTCAGACCTTAGTCGACTGCCAGTAGTCGACCATGGTCTTGGGGACCACACCCAGTGGGTGCACTCAGCGTGCCCCCACTGGTTCCAAGATTCCATTCGACATGGTCCGACCAGACCGAGTGAAGAAGTTAGAGTGAAGAAAATCAAAGTACAAAAGACTACAGTCGCCTGCCAGCAGTCCACCATAGTCTCGGGGACTAAACCCAGTGGGTGCACTCAGCGTGCCCCCACCAATCCAAAAATTCAATCGACACACCTAGTGGGTGTACAGATACAAAGATCTTTGTAAAGAGAGCCTTCAGATAGCATATCCTAACAGAACAAGCGGTGACCAACTAACCTGGACGTTGCTCTGTAGAGCTGAGCTAGCATCATAGGCCGCTTGGCTGGTGTCCCGGATCGCCTTCACCTGCTCCATCATGATCCCCGCCTGGCGTATAGCCTCCTTAGCAGCACCCACTTGGTCCTCTAGGACGTGGTGTGTGGCGAAAAGGGAGGGCGGGTCAACAGTCGACGATGAAGGTCGAACACTCGTCAGCGGCACAACAAAGGACACGGAAGTCCGAGTGATGTCACCACCCTCCTGAACCAGTGTCTCAGGCTCTGATGCAATCTGAGTAGTCTTGCCAGCCGGCGCCTTTCTATTCCTCCTCGGCCTCAGCGGTGCCTCGTCATCATCATCAGGGAGATCAATGACATGAAGAGGAGCTACAGGAAAGATCCAAAGTTAAAAATGAAAATCCAATTGACCAAAAGCGAAACTACAGAGATCATACCAAGGTTGGAGGTGGCAGCGTCTTCCATTTCCTAGTCTTCATTCCTGGCGGAGGTCTCGGAGGTAGCAGCACTGCAGATTTCAGAAACCAGTCGGTTAGCCAACGAGTCGACCAAGAGTCTGTCCATGCTAAACGAGAAAACACAAGTTCTGCTGTTACCCAAAAATGGTGGGAATGGCCATTCTCATCTTGGGCAAGGCCTTCGGCGGCTTTGATGACGCCGCTCGGGGATGCTTTGGCGCTTTTTCAGTCAGCGCTGGAGAGGTCGTCCGAGGGTGTTTCGACGACTGCCGAACAGGCACAGTCGCTTTGCCACGCTCGCCCGCGGGGTCGTGGATGAGCTTGGATCGCCTTTTCGTGTGAGGAGGATCGACTTCCTCCTCCTCCTCCTCACCAGGGCCGTCGTCATCCTCTTCCCCCTCACCATCAGATTGCCACTCCTCCTCACTTTCACCTCCACTCGCCTCCTCCTCCTCAGCCTGTTCTTGCGCCCCGTTGGGCATCGAGTACATCCTCAGTAATAGCCTGGAAGACAACAAACAAGACAAAAGTCAGTCGATTGATTTTAAGCAAACAGAATGAAGAAAGCAGGATCACAATCAGAGATGCAGAATTGGACCTGTTCTACTTCGTATGATTGGTCGAGTGCAGGAATCCTCCTGGCTCCTCGAGGGTTGTCTTTGTTCCTTGTGATGCTCGACAGCCACCTCTCCAGCGTGGCATCCTCGATCTCCTCCGGGTGGATCCGAGTGGTGTCCTCAGTGCCAGAATACATCCACATCGGATGGTCTCGAGCTTGAAGCGGCTGGATGCATCGTCGGAGGAAGACCTCCAAGAGGTCCATGTCGGTCACCCCGTCACGGATAAGCTAGACAACATGTTCGACCAGCACCTTAACCTGCACCTTCTCTTTTGAGATCACCTTCAAAGAGGAAGGCTTCCTCGCTCGGTCCATGGAAAAAGGAGGGAGTCCGGTCGACTGCCCTGGCGTCGGCTGGTCTTTGCAGTAAAACCAGGTCGACTGCCATCCATGGACCGAGTCGGGTAGGATCATGGCCGGAAAAGAACTTTTCCCCCTCATTTGAACCCCAAGACCCCCACACATCTGAATCACGTGTGTTCTCTCGTCACTCGGATTGGCCTTTTTCACCATCTGGGAGCGACAGGTGAAAATGTGCTTGAAAAGACCCCAATGAGGCCGACAACCCAAGAAATTCTCGCACAAAGACACGAAAGCAGCGAGATACACGATGGTGTTGGGTGTGAAGTGGTGGAGTTGCACCCCAAAGAAATTCAAAAATCCCCGAAAGAAAGGGTGTGGCGGCAAAGAAAACCTACGGTCGACATGGGTGGCCAAGAGAACGCACTCACCCTCCTGAGGCTGCGGCTCAGACTCCTTCCCCGGGAGCCGTGCCGATCCATGGGGGATCAGTCCTCCATTGGCTAGGTCGTCAAGGTCTTCTTGATGAATCATCGAGCGGATCCAGTCGCCCTGGATCCAGCCCTGCGGCAGGCCAGCCCTCGATGAAGATCCGCCCGATCGTCACCCTTCCTTCGCCGTCGTTGCTTTCGCCGCTTCAGGCCGCCGTCTTCTCTTTCACCATCATCGCCGGCGAGACTCGCATAGGGCAGCGGCACTGAGACGGAAGCGAACGCGGTGGATAAGTCTGAGGAAGAGAGGAGGAAATGAGAACGCACTGTTCAAAAACCCCCGTCCGGCGCCTTATATGAGGTTACTTCCGAGTGACTAACTTGTAGGCCCGGGCGATCCTGTCAAATCCCGCAACAGTCGCGCGTGCGATACGTGGCAAAAAGGTGGTGCAGAGATCGAGGCGTCCCTGCCTTATCCCATCCGATTACTGCGGCCTCCTCCGCCCTGCACGCTTCCTGAAATTCGAATCCCGCTAAATCCACGAGCTGCAGAACAACTCGTCAGAGGAAAGATTTCCTCCGCTCTGTCGTTCGGAGTTCTCCAAGTAAAGAAATTCACTCGACGGATACAAAGAATGGATCAAGGCGACTGAAAAAGAAGTTGATGCCGTCACCTAAGTTCATTGATCCAGAACAAGACATACTCATAGCTCGAAAATGGGTCAGAAGTGTGTTCAACTCCTTCCCCACTCAAACCTCGATCCATTCGGGGGCTAATGATGAAGCTATGTACCTAGGGTAGGGTCATGGACCTGTCCAAGATACCCTCCCCAAGGACATCTCTAGAAGAAACCACCTTTCAATCGACCCGGGAGTGTTCCACTTGACGGACTCGAAGACACTCGACCATGAAGCCAACCACTCGACTGCCAGGAGACCTAAAGTCACTCTGCATGCAAACGGTCTGTCATTAAGTAGCTTTTATGGTCATCATAGCACTTTATTTGTGGCGTTACCAGTAACGCCCGATCTTGTACCTTAAACCCTGCATAACTGAGGGCCGGAGGGGTCTGGCAGACTCTATATAAGCCACCCCCTCCTCAGTGTAAAGGGTTCACACCCTTGTAACTCATATACACATAATCCAGTCGACCGCCTCCGGGCTCCGAGACGTAGGGTTGTTACTTCCTCTGAGAAGGGCCTAAACTCGTAAACCTCTTGCGTATACAACTACTCCATAGCTAGGATCTTGCCTCTCCATTCCTACCCCCCCTACACTACTGTCAGACTTAGAACCACGACAGACAACGTAAGGCCTCCTCAGGGGCGGCCTCACCAGGCAGGCTCGTGAGGAGGCGGAGAGATCAAGGCAACGGGTACCTCGCGAGGTGCTCATGACGCAAGCCATGACGATCGAGACCAGGCGGGCGCCAGCCTGCGCGGTGTCCTCGTTTCCTCTTTTGTGCAAAGGGGGAAAGCGCAGGCGTGGAGTACCTGGCATCAGGCAAAGGTTTCCATATCGGTGCAACGAGACCAAGACCAGTAGGATGGCAGGATGGAGGTCACCGTGGAGCCCAAGACGGCGTCATCACCAGTGCCTTTGGCAGTCGAAGACCACCTTTGGTCAGGATAGCTTGTACTAGTTGTCCCCTTTCGAAATGGTCATTGTTGGCTCCCTTCCCGCTCGATATTTGGGAAGAGGACCAGGGCCTCTATATATAGGGCTAGCCACCACAGTAGAAGGATGGGTTAAGTTCACCCACTCCACCACAAGAACACCTCTCCTCGCGAGGCTGTTCTTCCTCTGTACTGTTCATCCTTAGCCCAAGAGGCAATCCACCACACCACACACTGGATTAGGGTATTACACCACAACGGTGGCCTGAACCAGTACAAATCTTGTGTCTCTTGTGTTGTTCATCGTTCTAGCTTAGAATCGCGGCGAGGTTGTGGGCGTGTTTCGGTAGGGAGAAGATCTTCGTGCGCACCACAGAGTTCAAACCTTAAGGGTTTTGCTGGAACCCGATATCCGACAACAGCAACTTTTTCCATGATGTTTTGCCTTTTCCTCCCTAGTGCTTTGCCTTTGAGCCATGACAGGGCCCCATTTGTTGACACCATCTTTAGGAGTTGGTTGGACCGTGGTACTAGAGCTTTCCATCCTCAATTTCAGCATCTTCAAGTAGTTAACAACTGGGGCTTCAAGTGTTTATTTATCATCATCATACTCATCAATCTCACTGGCTGTATCAGATCTAGAGTCTCCCAAGTCTCTTAATATTCCAGAGCAATAAATTTTTTGGGCAGACATGTGAGCATCATCATGGACATCACTCTCAGTTTGTGTTTGTTCAGATAGGTCGTTTGTATTGTCATTCTCCTAAGTAGCAACTCCCAAAAGTCTAGCAGCTCAGCAAAAGGAATTGAAATAGTCTCCTCAACACTCACATACTTGTTGATCTCAAGTTGCACATCTATTGCTGGTGTACAACAGGCAACCCTCAGAGCAATTGGGTGAAAGGAGGTACATCCCTCAGCAACTGTAGATTTAGAGACAGGAGGATTTTTGGATGTGGATGCCCTGTTAGCCAGATCCAAATCATCAATTGGTTCTTGACCTTCTAGTAACAGATCCTTATCTTCATCCACATCATCAGCAGTTCTGTTGTCTTCATCAACAGAGAAGTCTGTGGGGCCATTATCATCATTAGGGTCATCAGCACCAATTTGTTCATAGCCCTCCGCAGTAAAGGATAAGATATACAACTTCTTTCTCATTTCCAAGGAATTTTTGCTGGGTTTCTACAAGCAATCTTAATTCTGACTTTCTCATAGAAACTTTTCATCAGCCCATTCCAATCCACATCAACCAAAATGCCAAAACATGAAGCAATTTGAGAGAACACCTTCCAAGTACACCATTTGGAAGATAGACCTTCCACCAGAACCCAAGCTTCAGTCAATACACTGAAAGGATCAATGTTTCTAGTCCACTTCTCCACAGAAACAGACACTCCATTGATGGGGAGGTCAAAAGCAGGGATTTCTATTAGCTCTTCCACTTTTTTCCATGGGGGAAACCTGGCCAGGAACTTCTTTTCTGATAGAGATCTGATCTGCCATGGCCATTGTTTGTTTTTACAGAAGATCCGAGAAAGGTTGTTGATCAGATCAGCTTGGTTGATGTCACCTTTAACTATATGAACCTCACCACAGTTCCTGAAGTTCATCCAGTTAGCTTCTCTACTCACATGAGCATCAATGTGATAGAACCCTAAGCCAAAAGCAGAACCGCCAAAAAAGTAGCAACTGGATGTGGCTGAACCCAAGCGACATAGTTGTTGACATTATGCCCTTCCAATCCACAGATAAAACAGATCTTGTTCTCGATACAGTTGCCAACATAGTGTCCAAGGCCACCACAAGTGAAACATACCATGTATTTGTACCTGTCATCCAGGACTTGGACAGCAGGAGCAGGGGGTTGGAGGGGGTGGAGCAACTACTGCAGGAGGATATTGACAATTAGTACCAGTAGGTCTTGGAGGGCCCGTCGCCGTGTTGTTGACATCCTGGGCCCCCCGCCCCCTTGGTTCTGACTAGCCGCAGCGGTAGCCGAGTTCCTTCACTGCTGCGGTCCACGCTGCTTCTGCGCCACCGCCTATGGAACCTTGTCCGCCATAGCTACAACTTGAGCGAATGATCTCGACCCTTCCCCAGCCCCTTCTATGATAATCTTGAGGTTAATTGGGATAGGATCAAATAGGCGGAGCTTGTCAACTCGATATAGATCCGAAGGAGAAACAACCAGACTGAGCTAAATATCGTGCGGAGCCACCCAGTGGTGGAGGCAAAGGGGGGAGGGCGAGAGTGACGGTGCAGGAGGGAATGGATGGACCAAAGTTGTCCAAAATCCCTAGCCATGACGTCGTCTCCGTCATCACAAGCAGAAGGCGTATTTTGGGAACGCGCTTTCACCTGGGCACATCTGATTGGCGGAAGGTGCATGGCCACGGGGCCACCGCCGCCTGTCCATTAACAAGGTTGACTTCCGCCCGAGCCAGTGGGACGTGACTCGGTGACCACCGTTGGGGGAGGATTCACCGACGGCGAGCTAGGTGGAACAGCAGAGCAAAAGCTCGAGCAAGTAGCATTTATTTGTGCATCAGAATCCTTAGAGCATAAGCTTTGGTTATCGGGGACATCAGACACCGTAGATTCTCTATGGGACAACCCCGAATCCGCACGATCACCACAACCAGAGAACCGATTTCGCCATTTGAAACAAAATTCAGCAGGAATCTCACCACGATTCCGAAAGTGGGGAGGATCCAGCTCACCTCAGTAATGTCACCGGCCAGCACAATGGGTGCGGCCACTCCCACCAGCTCCGGCCACAGCTCCATTGGCGGCGCCATTGACGTGTTTCACAGCCGTCGAGGATGCACCACCCGGCGCTGGGACCCTCCAGCCATCGCACCGCAGCACAGAGGGGATGAGGAGGTTGGTGGATGGGGGCGGAGCGGATTCGCCTGGAGTGGAGGTGGGATCAAGTGGTGAGGCGAGCTCTATAGGCGGAAGGGAGGGGATTAATGGTGGGGTAGGTGGGGGAGCGGCCTCCGCCCTCTCCGCCACGACCATCTCGCACCAAAAAACTACCGAATGTTTTGTTGTGTCTCACCAGCAGGTTCTTATATGCCAAAAATGGTCATTATTTATTTATTTTTGCCGGGGGTAAGAGCTTTATTCAACCATATCAACTATCAAGCTAGTCATGAGGAAGCTATGAGGAGTCACCTCTGATGTTATTGTGCACCAAGGTGGGCTGAGAAGTTGGCATTTCTCGATACATGTTGAATAAAAAAGACAAAAACAATGAGGCCAGCTCTTTCCAAAGACTCACAAACCTAGAGAGTTCAGATTTGACACGAGTTGGGTTGAAAATGAGGAGTTCCGACATTTAATAGAGAAAATCTAGCACAAAAATGCAAACTCCTCTTATACCATTGATGTACTTAACATCAATCTCAAACGGTTCAAGAAATTCTTTAAGGGATGGGGCTCAGATAAGTTTGGTCATTAAGGAAGAGATTGCTGCTCTTGAGGCTTTAGCTCGACTTGCCAACTGTCCAACGCTAGCTGGTCATGGTTTGCATGACTCTTCCACATATCCTCATAGCGGAATTGCTTACTCCCCTTTGGTAATTATCACCCACATTCTCTCGAAGTACGATCTCGGCAAAACAGTGATTAGACTCCATCATGGTAATGTGTCGTGCCTAGGAGTGTGCAAACATGTTGATAAAGTTCATGTTTCCAAACGCTTTGTCTATATGCACATTTACTTTTGCACCTCCGGCTTGTCCGTTATCCCATGTATATTTTGTTCCTGACCGACCCAAGTCTTGAAGCAAACAATCTTCCATTGCCTCATGAAACGCCATCATCTCACACTTTGGTCTAGCAACACAAGATAAGTGCTCCGATTAAAAAGTTTCTCGTTGAAATTTCCACACACAACCACACTAAGTGTGGTAGGCAGTTGATACGTCTCCAACGTATCTGCTTTTCCTAACGCTTTTCCTCTTATTTTGGACCATAATTTGCATGATTTGAATGAAACTAACCCCGGACTGACGCTGTTTTCAGCAGAACTACCATGGTGTTATTTTTGTGCAGAAATAAAAGTTCTTGGAATGGAACAAAACTTTGTGAGGATTTTTTATATCAAATAAGAGAATTTCTAAGGCTAGGAGGTACCTGAGGGGGCACCTGGGTGGGCACAACCCACCAGGACACGCCCTGGTGGGTGCTGCCCACCTGGTGGCCTGCTGACCCTCAAACCAGTGCTATAAAATCCCATATTTCTAGAAAGATATCAGGGAGAAAGAATTATCGCGTTTCATGAGATGGAGCCGCCGCCAAGCCATGTTATTCCTCGGGAGGCCAGATCTGGAGTCCATTTGGGGCTCCGGAGAGGGGGATCTTCGATCTTCGTCATCACCAACACATCTCCATCGCCAATTCCATGATGCTTCACACAGGGAGTGAGTAATTCCTTCGTACGCTCACTGGTCGGTGAGGAGTTGGATGAGATTCATCATGTAATCGAGTTAGTTTTGTTAGGGCTTGATCCATAGTATCCACTATGTTTTGAGATTGATGTTGCTATGACTTTGCCATGCTTAATGCTTGTCACTTTGGGCCCGGGTGCCATGGTTTCAGATCTGAACCGTTTATGTTATCACCTTATATCCATGTTCTAGATCCGATCTTGCAAGTTATAGCCACCTACTATGTGTTATGATCCGGCAACCCTGGAGTGACAATAGTCGGGACCACTCCCGGTGATGACCGTAGTTTGACGACTTCATGTATTCACCATGTGTTAATGCTTTATTCCGGTTCTCTATTAAAAGGAGGCCTTAATATCCCTTAGTTTCCAATAGGACCCTGCTGCCACGGGAGGGTAGGACAAAAGATGTCATGCAAGTGTTGGGGAATGTAGTAATTTCAAAAAATTCCCTACGCACACGCAAGATCATGGTGATGCATAGCAACGAGAGGAGAGAGTTTCGTCCACGTACCTTCGTAGACCGTAACCGGAAGCGTTATGACAACGCGGTTGATGTAGTCGTACGTCTTCACGATCGACCGATCCAAGTACCGAACATACGGCACCTCCGCGATCTGTACACGATCAGCTCGGGGACGTCCCACGAACTCACGATCTAGTAGAGCTTCAAGGGAGAGTTTCGTCAGCACGACGGCGTGATGACGGTGTTGATGAAGCTACCGACGCAGGGCTTCGCCTAAGCACCGCTATGATATGACCGAGGTGGATTATGGTGGAGGGGGGCACCGCACACGGCTAAAGATCAATGATCAACTTGTGTGTTTATGGGGTGCCCCCCTCCCCCGTATATAAAGGAGTGGAGGAGGGGGAGGGCCGACGCTCTACTATGGCACGCCCTGGGGAGTCCTACTCCCACCGGAAGTAGGATTCCCCCCTTCCAAGTAGTAGGAGTAGGAGAGAAGGAAAGGGAAGATAGAAGAGAAGGAAGGAGGGGGCGGCGCCCTCCCCCTAGTCCACATCGGACTAGGCCTTGGGGGGGGGGGCACGCGGCCTGCCTCTCTCTCTCTCTCCCCCTTAAAGCCCAATAAGGCCCATATACTCCCAGGCGAATTCCCGTAACTCTCCGGTACTTCGATAGATACCCGAACCACTCAGAACCTTTCCGATGTCTGAATATAGCCTTCCAATATATCGATCTTTATGTCTCGACCATTTCGAGACTCCTTGTCATGTCCCCGATCTCATCCGGGACTCCGAACTACCTTCGGTACATCAAAACATTTAAACTCATAATATCGATCTTCACCGAACGTTAAGCGTGCGGACCCTACGGGTTCAAGAACTATGTAGATATGACCGAGACACGTCTCTGGTCAATAACCAATAGCGGAACCTGTATTCTTATATTGGCTCCTACATATTCTACGAAGATCTTTATCGGTCAAACCGCATAACAACGTACGTTGTTCCCTTTGTCATCGGAATGTTACTTGCACGAATTCGATTGTCGGTATCTCAATACCTAGCTCAATCTCTTTACCAGCAAGTCTCTTTACTTGTTCCGTAATATATCATCCCACAACTAACTCATTAGTCACATTGCTTGCAAGGCTTATAGTGATGTGCATTACCGAGAGGGCCCAGAGATACCTCTCCGATAATTGGAGTGACAAATCATAATCTCGATCTATGCCAACTCAACAAGTATCATCGGAGACACCTGTAGAGCACCTTTATAATCACCCAGTTATGTTGTGACATTTGGTAGCACCCAAAGTGTTCCTCCGATAATCGGGAGTTGCATAATCTCATAGTCATAGGAACAAGTATAAGTCATGAAGAAAGCAATAACGGTAAACTAAAATGATCAAGTGCTAAGCTAACGGAATGGGTCAAGTCAATCACATCATTCTCTAATGATGCGATCCCGTTAATCAAATGACAACTCATGTCTATGGTTAGGAAACACAACCATCTTTGATTCAACGAGCTAGTCAAGTAGAGGAATACTAGTGACATTATGTTTGTCTATGTATTCACACATGTACTGAGTTTCCGGTTAATACAATTCTAGCATGAATAATAAACATTTATCATGAAATAAGGAAATAAATAATAACTTTATTATTGCCTCTAGGGCATATTTTCTTCAGTCTACCACTTGCACTAGAGTCAATAATCTAGTTCACATCATCATGTGATTTAACACCAATATTCACATCTGTATGTGATTAACATCCATAGTTCACATTGTCATGTGACCAACACCCAAAGGGTTTACTAGAGTCAATAATCCAGTTCACATCTCTATGAGATTAACACCCAAAGAGTACTAAGGTATGATCATGTTTTGCTCGTGAGAGAAGTTTAGTCAACGGGTCTGTCACATTCAGAGCCGTATGTATTTTGCAAATATTCTATGTCTACAATGCTCTGCAGCGAGCTCCTCTAGCTAATTGCTCCCACTTTCAATATGTATCCAGATCAAGACTTAGAGTCATCTGGATCGGTGTAAAAGTTTGCACCGATGTAACTCTTTACGACAAACTCTTTTATCACCTCCATAATCGAGAAACATTTCCTTAGTCCTCACTAAGGATATTCTTGACCACTGTCCAGTGATCTACTCCTAGATCAAAATTGTACTCCCTTGCCAAACTTAGAGCAAGGTATACAATAGGTCCGGTACACAGCATAACATACTTTATAGAACCTATGACTGAGGCATAGGGAATGACTTTTCATTCTCTTTCTATTTTCTACCATGGTCGGGTTTTGAGTCTTACTCAACTTCACACCTTGCAGCACAGGCAAGATCTCCTTCTTTGACTGTTCCATTTTGAACTACTTCAAAATCTTATCAAGGTATGTACTCATTGAAAAATCTTATCAAGCGTCTTGATCTATCTCTATAGATCATGATGCTCAATGTGTAAGCAGCTTCACCAACGTCTTTCATTGAAAAACTCTTTTCCAAGTATCCCTTTATGCTATCCAAAAATTCTATATCATTTCCAATCAACGAATATGTCATCCACATATAATATTAGAAATGCTACAGAGCTCCCACTCACTTTCTTGTAAATACAGGCTTCTCCAAAAGTCTGTATAAAACCATATGCTTCGGCCAACTCATCAAAGCGTATATTCCAACTCCGAGGGGCTTACACTAGTCCATAAATGGATCGCTAGAGCTTGCACACTTTGTTAGCACCCTTTGGATTGACAAAACCTTCTGGTTGCATCATATAAAACTCTTCTTCTAGAAATCCATTCAGGAATATAGTTTTGACATCTATCTGCCAAATTTCATAATCATAAAATGCAACAATTGCTAACATGATTCGGACAGACTTAAGCATCGATACGAGTGAGAAAATCTCATCGTATTCAACATCTTGAACTTGTCGAAAAACTTTTTGTGACAAGTAGAGCTTTGTAGATAGTAACACTACTATCAGCGTTTGTCTTCCTCTTGAAAATCCATTTATTTTCTATGGCTTGCCGATCATCGGGCAAGTCCACCAAAGTCCACACTTTGTTCTCATACATGGATCCCATCTTAGATTTCATGGCCTTCAAGCCATTTCGCGGAATCTGGGCTCATCATCGCTTCCTCATAGTTTGTAGGTTCATCATGGTCTAGTAACATGACTTACATAATAGGATTACCGTACCACTGTGGTGCGGACTGTACTCTGGAAGACCTACGAGGTTCTGTAGTAACTTAGTCTGAAGTTTCATGATCAATATCATTAGCTTCCTCACCAATTGGTGTAGGTGTCACAGGAACCAGTTTCTGTGATGAACTACTTTCCAATAAGGGAGCAGGTACAGTTACCTCATCAAGTTCTACTTTCCTCCCACTCACTTCTTTCGAGAGAAACTCCTTCTCTAGAAAGGATCCATCTTAGCAACGAATATCTTGCCTTCAGATCTGTGATAGAAGGTGTACCCAACTGTTTCCTTTGGGTATTCTATGAAGACGCACTTCTCCGATTTGGGTTCGAGCTTATCAGGTTGAAACTTTTTCACATAAGCATCACAGCCCCAAACTTTAAGAAACAACAACTTTTGTTTCTTGCAAAACCACAGTTCATAAGGCGTCGTCTCAAATGATTTTGATGGTGCCCTATTTAAAGTGAATGCAGCTGTCTCTAATGCATAACCCCAAAACGATAGTGGTAAATCGGTAAGATACATCATAGATCGCACCATATCTAATAAAAGTGCGGTTACGACGTTCGGACACACCACTACACTGTGGTGTTTCATGTGTCGTGAGCTGTGAAACTATTCCACATTGTTTTTAAATGAAGGCCAAACTCGTAACTCAAATATTCTCCTCTATGATCAGATTGTAGAAACTTTATTTTCTTGTTACGATGATTCTCCACTTCACTCTGAAATTCTTTGAACTTTTCAAATGTTTCAGACTTGTGCTTCATTAAGTAGATATACTCATATCTTCCCAAATCAATTGTGAAGGTCAGAAAATAACGATACCCGCCACGAGCATCAACACTCATTGGACCGCATACATCGGTATGTATCAACAAGTCAGTAGCTCGTTCCATTGTTCCGGAGAACGGAGTTTTAGTCATCTTGCCCAAAAGGCACAGTTCGCAAGCATCAAATGATTCATAACCAAGTGATTCCAAAAGTCCATCTTTATGGAGTTTCTTCATGCGCTTTACACTAATATGACCCAAACGGCAGTGCCACAAATAAGTTGCACTATCATGATCATTTGCATATTTTGGCATCAATAATATGAATATGTGTATCACTACGATTGAGATCCAACAAACTATTTTCATTGGGTGTATGACCATCAAAGGTTTTATTCATGTAAACAGAGCAACAATTATTCTTTGACTTTAAATGAATAACCGTATTGCAATAAACATGATAAAATCATATTCATGCACAACGCAAATGCCAAATAACATTTATTTAGGTTTAACACTAACCCCAAAAGTATAGGGAGTGTACGAGGATGATCATACCAATCTTGGAACCACTTCCAACACACATCGTCACTTCACCCTCAACTAGTCTCTGTTTATTCTGTAACTCCTGTTTCGAGTTACTAATTTTTAGCAACCGAACAAGTATCAAATACCCAGGGGCTACTATAAACACTAGTAAGGTACACATCAATAACCTGTATATCAAATGTACCCTTGTTCACTTTGCCATCCTTCTTATCGACCAAATATTCAGGGCATTACCGCTTCCAGTGACCATTTCCTTTGCAGTAGAAGCACTCAGTTTCAGGCTTTAGTCTAGCTTTGGGATTCTTCACGGAAGTGACAACTTGCTTGCCATTCTACATGAAGTTCCCTTTCTTTCCCTTTGCCCTTTTCTTGAAACTAGTGGTCTTGCTAATCATCAACACTTGATGCTATTTCTTGATTTCTACCTTCATCAATTTCATCATCATGAAAAGCTCAGGAATCGTTTTCTTCATCCCTTGCATACTATAGTTCATCACGAAGTTCTACTAACTTGGTGATGGTGACTAGAGAACTCTGTCAATCACTATCTTATCTGGAAGATTAACTCCCACTTGATTCAAGTGATTGTAGTACCCAGACAATCTGAGCACATGCTCACTGCTTGAGCTATTCTCCTCCATCTTTTAGCTATAGAACTTGTTGGAGACTTCATATCTCTCAACTCGGGTATTTGCTTGAAATATTAACTTCAACTCCTGGAACATCTCATATGGTCCATGACGTTTAAAACGTCTTTGAAGTCCCGATTCTAAGCCGTTAAGCATGGTGCACTAAACTATCAAGTAGTCATCATATTGAGCTAGCCAAATGTTCATAACGTCTGCATCTGCTCCTACAATAGGTCTGTCACCTAGCGGTGCATCAAGGACATAATTCTTTTGTGCAGCAATGAGGATAAACCTCAGATCATGGACCCAGTCCGCATCATTGCCACTATCATCTTTCAACTTAGTTTTCTCTAGGAACACATATAAAACATAGGGAAGCAACAACGCGAGCTATTGATCTACAACATTATTTGCAAAATACTATCAGGACTAAGTTCATGATAAATTAAAGTTCAATTAATCAAATTACTTAAGAACTCCCACTTAGACAGACATCCCTCTAATCATCTAAGTGATCACGTGATCCAAATCAACTAAACCAGTTCCGATCATCACGTGAAATGGAGTAGTTTTCAATGGTGAACATCACTATGTTGATCATATCTACTATATGATTCACGCTCGACCTTTTGGTCTCAGTGTTCCGAGGCCATATCTGCATATGCTAGGCTCATCAAGTTTAACCCAAGTATTTCTGCGTGTGCAAAACTAGCTTGAACCCGTTGTAGGTGAACGTTGAGCTTATCACACCCGATCATCACGTGGTGTCTTGGCACGACGAACTTTGGCAATGGTGCATACTCAGGGAGAACACTTATACCTTGAAATTTAGTGAGGGGTCATCTTATAATGCTATCGTCAATCAAAGCAAAATAAGATGCATAATAGATAAACGTCACATGCAATCAATATAAGTGATATGATATGGCCATCATCATCTTGTGCCTTTGATCTCCATCTCGAAAGCACCGTCATGATCACCGTCGTCACCGGCGCGACACCTTGATCTCCATTGTAGCATCGTTGTCGTCTCGCCAACTATTGTTTCTACGACTATCGCTACTGCTTAGTGCTAAAGTAAAGCAATTACAGGGCGATTGCATTGCATACAATAAAGCGACAACCATATGGCTCCTGCCAGTTGCCGATAACTCTGTTACAATACATGATCATCTCATGCAATAAAATTTAGCATCATGCCTTGACCATATCACATCACAACATGCCCTGCAAAAACAAGTTAGACATCCTCTACTTTGTTGTTGCAAGTTTTACGTGGCTGCTATGGGCTGAACAAGAACTGTTCTTACCTACGCATCAAAACCACAACAACATTTCGTCAAGTTAGTGCTGTTTTAACCTTCACAAGGACCGGGCGTAGCCACACTCAATTCAACTAAAGTTGGAGAAACTGACACCCGCCAGCCACCTGTGTGCAAAGCACATCGATAGAACCAGTCTCGCGTAAGCGTACGCATAATGTCGGTCTGGGCCGCTTCATCCAACAATACCGCCGAATCAAAGTATGACATGCTGGTAAGCAGTATGACTTGTATCGCCCACAACTCACTTGTGTTCTACTCGTGCAAATAACATCTACGCATAAACCTGGCTCGGATGCCACTGTTGGGGAACGTAGTAATTTCAAAAAAATCCCTACGCACACACAAGACATGGTGATGCATAGTAACGAGAGGGGAGAGTGTCATCCATGTACCATCGTAGACCGTAAGAGGAAGCGTTATGACAACGCGGTTGATGTAGTCGTACGTCTTCACGATCGACCGATCCAAGTACCGAACGTACGGCACCTCCGTGATCTGCGCACATTCAGCTCGGTGACATCCCACGAACTCACGATCCAATAGAGCTTCGAGGGAGAGTTTCGTCAGCACGATGGTGTGATGACGGTGTTGATGAAGCTACCGACACAGGGCTTCGCCTAAGCACCGCTAAGATATGACCGAGGTGGATTATGGTGGAGGGGGCACCGCACACGGCTAAAGATCAATGATCAACTTGTGTGTCTATGGGGTGCCCCCTTCCCCGTATATAAAGGAGTGGAGGAGGGGGAGGGACGGCCCTCTACTATGGCGCGCCCTGGGGAGTCCTACTCCCACCAAGAGTAGGATTCCCCCCTTCCAAGTAGTAGGAGTAGGAGAGAAGGAAAGGGAAGAGAGAAGAGAAGGAAGGAGGGGGTAGCGGCCCTCCCCCTAGTCCAATTCAGACTAGGACTTGGGGGTGTACGGCCTGCCTCTCTCTCTCTCTCCCTTAAAGCTCAATAAGGCCCATATACTCCCCGGCGAATTCCCGTAACTCTCCAGTACTCCGATAAATACCCGAACCACTCAGAACCTTTCTGATGTCCAAATATAGCCTTCCAATATATCGATCTTTACGTCTCGACCATTTCAAGACTCCTCGTCATGTCCCCGATCTCATCCGGGACTCCGAACTACCTTTGGTACATCAAAACACATAAACTCATAATACCGATCGTCACCGAACGTTAAGCATGCGGACCCTACGGGTTCGAGAACTATGTAGACATGACCGAGACACGTCTCTGGTCAGTAACCAATAGTGGAACCTGGATGCTCATATTGTCTCATACATATTCTATGAAGATCTTTATCGGTCAAACCGCATAACAACGTACGTTGTTTCCTTTGTCATCGGTATGTTACTTGCCCGAGATTCGATCGTCGGTATCTCAATACCTAGCTCAATCTCGTTACTGACAAGTCTCTTTACTCATTCCGTAATACATCATCCTGCAACTAACTCATTAGTCACATTGCTTGCAAGGCTTATAGTGATGTGCATTACCGAGAGGGCCCAGAGATACATCTCCGATAATCGGAGTGACAAATCCTAATCTCGATCTATGCCAACTCAACAAGTACCATCGGAGACACTTGTAGAGCACCTTTATAATCACCCAGTTACGTTGTGACGTTTGGTATCACACAAAGTGTTCCTCCAGTAATCGGGAGTTGCATAATCTCATAGTCATAGGAACATGTATAAGTCATGAAGAAAGCAATAACAGTAAACTAAAACGATCAAGTGCTAAGCTAACAGAATGGGTCAAGTCAATCACATCATTCTCTAATGATGTGATCCCATTAATCAAATGACAACTCATGTATATGGTTAGGAAACACAACCATCTTTGATTCAACGAGCTAGTCAAGTAGAGGCATACTAGTGACATTATGTTTGTCTATGTATTCACACATGTACTAAGTTTCCGGTTAATAAAATTCTAGCATGAATAATAAACATTTATCATGAAATAAGGAAATAAATAATAACTTTATTATTGCCTCTAGGGCATATTTCCTTCAGCAAGTTCTTTCCATAAGCATGTTTGACTATTTACGGAATACATGCGTACATTATATTTATGACCTGGAGCTAGTGTCGTATTTCCCTAGGTTATAACTATCTCATGATGAATATCATCCAATGAGTCGCCGATTCAATGCCTACGAATTTATCATATATTGCTCTTGTTAAGTTACTACTTTTGCTACTGCTATCGTTACTGCTAAAATATCACTGCTATCGTTGTTACTATTACCGTTACTACTGCTGCTATCATCAAAACATCATACTACTATGCTACTAATCACTTTGCTGCAGATAATTAATCTCCAGGTGCGGTTGAATTGACAACGCTGCTAATACCTTCAAATATTTTTTGGCTCCCCTTGTGTCAAATCTATAAATTTGGGTTGAATACTCTACCCTCGAAAACTGTTGTGATCCCCTATACTTGTGGGTTATCAAGACCTTTTTCTGGCGCGGTTGCCAGGGAGCATAGCTATATTTGTTGAGTCACTTGGGATTATTATCATATTATCACTATGAAGAATCTGAAGGATGCTAAGACTACGATTCTTTCCTCAAAGAGGTAAGGAACTACCATCCAATTCTGCTTTAGATTCACCTTCTGTTATAAGTAAACTTGCAACTGCACAACATGCTATTAATTCTGATATGTCGCAAGTTATTGATGATGCTACTTCTGCTATGAATGCTACTCATGATGATGATGCTAGTACCTTGCCTGATGATGATGTGCCACTAGGTGAATTTCTTGATGAACAAATTGCTAGAGTGAGACAACATGATATAGTTGAATCTGATGATGAACTTGAAACTGAAAATACTGAAACACCTACTAGAACTAGTCCTCCTAGATATGAATTGCCAAAGGTACCAGAAGGTTATACTATGGGTGAGTAGGCAACTAGATATATTCTTGCTTGTAAGGATAGAGATGATCTAGAGAAATTATTATGCAAGTATAAAGAAAGATCTCTGAATGCTAAAAATGAAATGTGATCCCGAGTTTACTACTTCACCTATTGTTATTGCTGATAAGGATTATGAATTCTCTGTCGACCCAGAGTTAATCACTTTCGTTGAATCTGATCCTTTCCATGGTTATGAAACTGAAACTGTCGTGGCACATCTTACTAAGTTGAATGATATAGCTACCCTTTTTGCTCATGATGAGAAGATTCCCTATTACTATATTCTCAAGTTATTTCCATTCGCATTAAAGGGTGATGCTAAAGCTTGGTACAATACTCTTGCTCCTGGTTGTGTGTGTAGTCCCCAGGATATGATCTATTACTTCTCTGAAAATATTTCTCTGCTCATAAGAAACAAGCTGCCTTGCAGGAAATATTTAACTTTGTGCAAATTGAAGAAGAGAGTCTCCCACAAGCTTGGGGGAGGCTTCTCCAATTGCTTAATGGTTTGTCTGATCATCCTCTTAAGAAAAATGAAATACTTGTTATCTTCTATAATGGAAACACTAGCACCCAAATCACACAAAGCAAAACACTCATGATCTTTAATTTTAATCTTTATAGTAGGTTCCCACTCATCATTAAGTTTTCTAGGTATAGAAACTTCCAAATTAAGTTTTTCATCATAAGATTGCATCAAGGCATCAACGATATGTTTGGTAAAAGCTTTATTTTGACTATAAGCATGAGGAGAATTAACAATGGATTGCAACAAGGAAATACAACCTTCTAAAGAACAATTATCATAATCAAATTCCTTGAAATCTGAGATAGTGGGTTCAATGCTAGTTATAGTCATGACCTCTCCAATCCCACTTTTACCAAATTTAGCATCAAGATCTAAAAACTCTGAATTATTGGGACGCCTTCTAACTAAAGTTGACTCATCTCCAGTCCCATCGTTATTAAGATTCATATTGCAAAACAAAGATCTAATAGGGGACACATCAATAACTTTAAGATCTTCATCATTATTTTCACCGAATTTTTCTGGTTTGGCAGCCATCTTATTGACTAAGGTATCTTGCTTATCAGAAATTTTGGCTATAGAATTTTCAAGCCGGGTAATTTGAGAGTTCAAACCATAAAATTCTTTAGACATATCATCAAGCTCCTTTTTCATAAACCCCCCCAAACCTTTTTGTTCTTTAAGCTCTTTTCTGAAGAAACTGTTATGCTCAAATTGCAAAGTCATAAAGCTTCTAATATTTGATTCAATCTCTTCCAACCTTCTAAGAAGGAGGTCGGTATTCTTAGGCAAAGCCATAAGGACAAACAAGCACACCAAAAGACAAGCAAAAATGAGAGGAGAAGATTGGGAAAGAGAGGGAAAATAAAACGGCAAGGGTGAAGTGGGGAGAGGAAAACGAGAGGCAAATGGCAACTAATGTAAATGCGAGGGAGATGAGTTTGTGATGGGTACTTGGTATGTCTTGACTTGAGCGAAGACCTCCCCGGCAACGGCGCCAGAAATCCTTCTTGCTATGTCTTGAGCTTGCGTTGGTTTTCATTGAAAAGGAAAGGGTGATGCAGCAATAGTAGCGTAAGTATTTCCCTCAGTTTTTGAGAACCAAGGTATCAATCCAGTAGGAGGCTCCTCAAAATTCCCACGCACCTACACAAACAAACAAAGAACTCGCAACCAACGCAATAAAGGGGTTGTCAATCCCTTCACGGCCACTTGCGAAAGTGAGATCTGATAGAGATAGTATGATAAGTTAAATATATTTTTAGTATTTTGTAATATAGATAGGAAAAGTAAAGATGCAAATAAAAGTAAATTGAAAGCTTATATGATAAAAGATAGACCCGGGGGCCATAGGTTTCACTAGTGGCTTCTCTCAAGATAGCATAAGTATTACAGTGGGTGAACAAATTACTGTCGAGCAATCGATAGAAAAGCGAATAATTATGAGATTATCTAGGCATGATCATGTATATAGGCATCACGTCCGTGACAAGTAGACCGACTCCTTCCTGCATCTACTACTATTACTCCACACATCGACCGCTATCCAGCATGCATCTAGAGTATTAAGTTCATAAGAACAGAGTAATGCATTAAGAAAGATGACATGGTGTATAGAGATAAACTCAAGCAATATGATATAAACCCCATCTTTTTATCCTCGATGGCAACAATACAATACGTGCCTTGCAACCCCTGCTATCACTGGGTAAGGACACCGCAAGATTGAACCCAAAGCTAAGCACTTCTCCCATGGCAAGAAAGATCAATCTAGTAGGCCAAACCAAACTGATAATTCGAAGAGACTTGCAAAGATAACTCAATCATACATAAAAGAATTCAGAGGAGATTCAAATATTTCTCATAGATAAACTTGATCATAAACCCACAACTCATCAGATCTCGACAAACACACCACAAAAAGAGTTACATCAAATAGATCTCCACAAGAGAGGGGGTGGACATGGTATTGAGATCCAAAAAGAGAGAAGAAGCCATCTAGCTAATAACTATGGACCCGGATGTCTGTGGTAAACTACTCACAACTCATCGAAGGGGCTATGGTGTTGATGTAGAAGCGCTCCATGGTCGATTCCCCCTCCAGCGGAGCACCGATGAAGGCTCCAAGATGGCATCTCGCGGATACAGGAGGTTACAGTGGTGGAAATTATTTTTCGTTGGCTCCCTGGATGTTTTCGGGGTACGTGGGTATATATAGGAGGAAGAAGTATGTCGGTGGCCGCCCAATGGGCCCACGAGATAGGGGGGCGCGCCTAGAGGGGGTGGGCGCACCCTCCTATCTCGTGGCCGCCTCAGCTGCTTCTTGGCTTGCACTCCAAGTCCTCTGGATCACGTTCGTTCCAAAAATCACGCTCCCGAAGGTTTCATTCCGTTTGGACTCCGTTTGATATTCCTTTTCTTCGAAATACTGAAATAGGCAAAAAAAATAGCAATATGGGCTGGGCCTCCGGTTAGTAGGTTAGTCCCAAAAATGATATAAATGTGTAAAATAAAGCCCATAAACATCGAAAAGGGATAATATAATAGCATGGAACAATAAAAAATTATAGATACGTTGGAGACGTATCACCCCACCCCTTCTCCAATCCGGTTTGGGCAGGGGGGAGGCGCGCGCCACCTCGTGGCCCTTCTTCCCTCTCTCCACTAAAGCCCAATAAGGCCCATTAACTTCCCCCGGCGAATTCCCGTAACTCTCCGGTACTCAAAAAAATACTCGAATCACTCGGAACCTTTCTGATGTCCGAATATAGCCTTCCAATATATCAATCTTTATGTCGCAACCATTTCGAGACTCCACATCACGTCCGTGATCTCATCCGGGACTCTGAACAAACTCCAGTCATCAAATCACATAACGCATAATACAAATCATCATCAAACGTTAAGCGTGCGGACCCTACGGGTTCGAGAACTATGTATACATGACCAAGACACATCTTCGATCAATAACCAATAGCAGAACCTGGATGATCATATTGGATCCTACATATTCTACGAAGATCTTTATCGGTCAAACCGCATAATATCATACGTTGTTCCCTTTGTCATCGGTATGTTACTTGCCCGAGATTCGATCGTCGGTATCATCATACCTAGTTCAATCTCGTTCCGCCAAGTCTCTTTACTTGTTCCGTAATGCTTCATCCCGCAACTAACTCATTAGTCACATTGCTTGCAAGGCTTATAGTGATGAGCATTACCGAGAGGGCCCAGAGATACCTCTCCGAAACACGGAGTGAAAAATCCTAATCTCGATCTATGCCAACCCAACAAACACCTCCGGAGACACCTGCAGAGCATCTTTATAATCACCCAATTATGTTGTGACGTTTGATAGCACACAAGGTGTTCCTCCAGTATTCGGGAGTTGCATAATCTCATAGTCTGAGGAACATGTATAAGTCATGAAGAAAGCGGTAGCAATGAAACTGTAACGATCATAATGCTAAGCTAACGGATCGGTCTTGTCCATCACATCATTCTCCTAATGATGTGATCCCGTTCATCAAATGACAACACATGTCTATGGTTAGGAAACTTTACCATCTTTGATTAACGAGCTAGTCAAGTAGAGGCATACTAGGGACACTATGTTTTTGTCTATGTATTCACACATGCACTAATTTTCTGGTTAATACAATTATAGCATGAATAATAAACAATTATCATGATATAAGGAAATAAATAATAACTTTATTATTGCCTCTAGGGCATATTTCCTTCAAAAACCGCTTTGTGTGATTTAGGAGCTGGTGTTAGTGTTATGCCTTTCTCTTTATATAAAAATGACTTGACTTGAATAAACTTACACCTACTGAAATATCTTTGCAAACGACTGACAAATCAACTGCCATACCTATTTGTATTTGTGAGGATGTGCCCGTTGTTGCTGCAAATGTTACTATATTAACTGACTTTGTTATACTTGAGATGCCCGAGGATGACAACATGTCGATTATCCTTGGTAGACCCTTCTTGAATAGTGTAGGGGCTGTTATTGATTGTAATAAAAGCAAGGGCACTTTTCATAACAATGGTAATGAGCATACAGTGCACTTTCCGAAGAAACAATTCAATGTGAATGGTATTAATGTTATTGAAAAATCTCCAACACTGACTATTTAAAGTTTTGAACTACCTCTACCTATTGCCAAAAAGAAATATGAAATGCTTATTATTGGGGACATGCATATCCCTGATACATCTCCGTCGTATCTACTTTTCCAAACACTTTTGCCCTTGTTTTGGACTCTAACTTGTATGATTTGAATGGAACTAACCCGGACTGATGCTGTTTTCAGCAGAACTGCCATGGTGTTATTTTATGTGCAGAAAATAAAAGTTCTCGGAATGTCCTGAAACTCCACGGAACACCTTAGATAAAATAAATAAAAATCATCGCAAAAGATGAAGACCAGGGGGCCCACACCATGCTCACGAGGGTGGGGGGCGCCCCCCCTGGGCGCGCTCCCTACCTCGTGGGCCCCCTGGTGGCCCTCCGACGCCAACTCCAACTCCATATATTGGCTTTCAGGGAGAAAAAAATCAGAGAGAAGAAATCATCACGTTTTATGATACGGAGCCGCCGCCAAGCCCTAATCTCTCTCGGGAGGGCTGATCTGGAGTCCATTCGGGGCTCCGAAGAGGGGGATTCGTCGCCGTCGTCATCATCAACCATCCTCCATCACCAATTTCATGATGCTCACCGCCGTGCGTGAGTAATTGCATCGTAGGCTTGCTGGACGGTGCTGGGTTGGATGAGATTTATCATGTAATCGAGTTAGTTTTGTTTGGGTTTGATCCCTAGTATCCATTATGTTCTGAGATTGATGTTGCTATGACTTTGCTATGCTTAATGCTTGTCACTAGGGCCCGAGTGCCATGATTTCAGATCTGAACCTATTATGTTTTCATGAATATATGTGTGTTCTTGATCCTATCTTGCAAGTCTATAGTCACCTACTATGTGTTATGATCCGCAACCCAAGTGACAATAATCGGGACCACTCCGGTGATGACCATAGTTTGAGGAGTTCATGTATTCACTATGTGCTAATGCTTTGTTCGGTTCTCTATTAAAAGGAAGCCTTAATATCCTTTAGTTTCCAATAGGACCCGCTGCCACGGGAGGGTAGGACAAAAGATGTCATGCAAGTTCTTTTCCATAAGCACGTATGACTATATACTGAATACATGCCTACATTACATTGATGAACTGGAGCTAGTTACAGGTCACCCTATGTTATGATCATTACATGACGAACCGCATCCGGCATAATTATCCATCGCTAATCCGGTGCCTCGAGTTTTCCATATCTTGGTTCTCGCTTATTTACTTTTCCGTTACTCTTTGTTACAATCACTACAAAATACCAAAACATTAGTTTTATGTCATTACTTTTGTCACCGTTACCACTCATGTCATATTACTTTGCTACTAAACACTTTGCTTCAGATACTAAGTTTCGTGTGGTTGAATTGACAACTCAGCTGCTAATACTTGAGAATATTCTTTGGCTCCCCTTGTGTCGAATCAATAAATTTGGGTTGAATACTCTACCCTCGAAAACTGCTATGCGATCCCCTATACTTGTGGGTTATCAAGACCTTTTTCTCAAGCCGTTGCGGGAGCATAGCTCTATTCTTTGAGTCACTTGGGATTTATATCTGCTGGACACTATGAAGAACTTGAAAGATGATCGAACTACTATTTTGCCCTCAACTACGAGGGAGGTAAGGACGCCATCTAGCCTTGCACTAGATTCTCCTTCATTATGAGTAAGTTTGCGAAACCTAAACCTCATTCTCGCTATGAATTACGATATGTCGCATGTTATTGATGATGCCACTTCGCTATGCATGATACTTATGATGAAACTACTTCTATGCTTGATACTACTGTGCCACTTGGTGAATTTCTTGATGAGCAAATTGCTAGGTCTAGAGAAAGAGAAATTATTGAACCTGAACACGATGATGTTAGTGATGATGAACCTATGCCTGCTATTCCTGAGGGTAATCTTTTTTATGCTGAATCTTCTGCAGCTATTCTTGCTTGCCAGGATAGACATGAACTTAAGAGGTTGCTAGTTAAATGGAGTAAAGAATCTTTTAGAGATAGGATGAGACCCGACCCTGCTTTTGCTACTTCACCTATCTGTGTTCCTGATCAGGATTATTATGATTTTTGTTGATCCAGATATAATTACTTTGATTGAATCTGATCCTTTTTATGGCTATGAATCTGAAACTGTTGTGGCACATCGTACTAAGTTAAATGATATAGCTGCCCTGTTTACTAATAATGAGAGATCGCGCTACCTTTATTTACTCAGAATATTCCCATTCTCATTAAAGGGTGATGCTAAGATATGGTATAATTCTCTCGATCCTGGTTGTGTGCAAAGTCCCCAGGATATGATTTATTACTTCTCTGCTAAATATTTCCCTGCTCATAAGAAACAAGCTGCCTTGAGGGAAATATACAACTTTGTACAAATTGAAGAAGAGAGTCTCCCACAAGCTTGGGGGAGGCTTCTCAAGTTACTTAATACTTTGCCTGATCACCCTCTTAAGAAACCTAAAATATTTGATATCTTTTATAATGGACTAACTGATGCTTCCAGAGATTACCTGGATAGTTGTGCTGGTTCTCTTTTCAGGGAAAGAACACCGGATGATGCTGAAATTCTATTGAATAATATGTTGGCAAATGAAAATAAGTGGGCACCTCCCGAGCTACCTCCTGAGCTAGTTCCTGAGCCAATTATTGAGCCTATTCCTAAACCAACTCCGAAGAAGAGAGGTGTTCTATTTCTCAGTCCCGAAGCTATGCAAGAGGCAAAGAAATCTATGAAAGAAAAAGATATTAAAGCTGAAGATGTTAAGAATTTACCTCCTATTGAAGAAATACATGGTCTTAATTTACACTTTCTTTGAAGAAGTATCTGATCTCAATTACTTATTTACTGAAGAACCTCCCGATATCCCGACACATGTAGTAAAGCTAAATTCTCTTTATAGATATGATAAGGCTGAAGTCCCTCCTACTAAAATTGCTAGTCAGTGCTTGGATGAGTTTGATGACTTTATGTTTAAGCAAGATGACTTTAATGCTTATTTTGGTAGACAATTAAAACAGAATACCTTTATGATTAAACGCTTGGGTGATTATATGGCTGATATTAGAGGCGAACTTAAACTTGTTAGCAAACATGCTTCTATGGTTACCACTCAAGTAGAACAAGTACTTAAAGCTCAGAAAGAAGTGCTTGATGAAATGAATAGTAAGAAAAATGATTATGCTGTTAGAGTGGCTACTAGAACTGGTAGAATGACTCAGGAACCTTTGTATCCTGAAGGCCACCCTAAGAGAATCGAGCAAGATTCTCAGAGAAACAATATTGATGTACCTAGTTCTTCTAAGAGGAAGAAAAAGAAAAATGATAGGACTTTGCAAACTTCTAGCGAACCTATTGCTGAACCACCTGAGAATCCAAATGATATCTCTATTTCTGATGCTGAAACACAATCAGGTGATGAACATGAACCTAGTGATAATGTTAATGATAAAGTTCATGTTGATGCTCAACCTAGTAATGATAATGATGTAGAAGTTGAACCTGCTGTTGATCTTGATAACCCACAATCAAAGAATCAATGTTATGATAAAAGAGACTTCGTTGCTAGGAAACATGGTAAAGAAAGGGAACCATGGGTTCAGAAACCCATGCTTTTTCCTCCGAAACCATCCAAGAAAAAGGATGATGAGGATTTTGAGCGCTTTGCTGAAATGATTAGACCCATCTTTTTGCGTATGCGATTAACTGATGTGCTCAAAACAAATCCTTATGCTAAGTATATGAAGGATATTAGTACTAATAAAAGAAAGATACCTGAAGCTGAAATTTCCACCATGCTTGCTAATTATACTTTTAAGGGTGGAATACCAAAGAAACTTGGAGATCCCGGAGTACCTACTATACCTTGCTCCATTAAGAGAAATTATGTTAAAACTGCTTTATGTGATCTTGGAGCCGGTGTCAGTGTTATGCCTCTCTCTTTATATCGTAGACTTGACTTGAATAAGTTGACACCTACTGAAATATCTTTGCAAATGGCTGATAAATCAACTACTATACCTGTCGGTGTTTGTGAGGATGTGCCTGTTGTAGTTGCAAACGTTACTATTTTAACGAACTTTGTTATTCTTGATATTCCCGAGGATGATAGTATGTCTATTATTCTTGGAAGACCTTTCCTTAATACTGCAGGGGCTGTTATTGATTGCAACAAAGGCAATGTCACTTTTCATTTTCAATGAGCACACGGTACATTTTCCGAGGAAACAACCTCAAGTTTATAGTATCAACTCTATTGGAAAAATTCCATCGATTATATTTGGAGGTTTTGAATTTCCTCTCCCTAATGTCAAGAAAAAGTATGATATTCTTATTGTTGGGGATTTTCATATCCCCGTTGAGGTAACTTA
This sequence comes from Aegilops speltoides, assembly GCA_021437245.1. Taxonomy (NCBI): domain Eukaryota; kingdom Viridiplantae; phylum Streptophyta; class Magnoliopsida; order Poales; family Poaceae; genus Aegilops; species Aegilops speltoides. The sequence continues at coordinate 171,248,042 of CM038146.1, forward strand.
GTGTTATTCGAAATTTCTCCGGTTCTGTGATTATTCGGAATGAGTTTGTTAACAAGACTTGATCAACCTTGTTAGTGGGTTCATTTTGATGATCACGAGATGGATGAAACTAGAAGCACAACCTTCTGTACCCTCTTTATATTTTCTGTTATTTAGTAGAAATAAAGTAAAATAGTATTTTTCTGTCTGTTTCCTGACTTATTCGTGCAATATAAAAATATCCCAAAAATAGAAGTCCTCGGAATGCCATGCCAATTTAATATGATTTTTTCGGGAATATTTGAGAATTTACTGTGCAAAAATTGCCATGGGGGGAGCTGCCATCTGGCCACGAGGGTGGAGGGCGCGCCCTACCCCCCTGGGCGCGCCCCCCTGCCTGTGGGCCCACGGTGGCCCTCCTCCACTTATCCCTGCACCCATCTTCTTCCTCTGCCTCACACAAACACGAAAAACCAACTCAAGCACGAGTTCCAGCCCCCGTTGCTGTGATTTTTGATCTCCTTGCTCAAAGCACCTCTCGCAAAACTGCTTGGGGAGATTGTTCCTTGGTATGTGACTCCTCCATTGGTCCAATTAGTTTTTGTTCTAGTGATTTATTCATTGCAAATTTGTGCTGCATAGGTGACCATGTTCTTGAGCTTGCATGTCAAATTTATATGGTTCCAAATAGTTCCAATGCTTTATATAGGCCCTAGGCACTTGTGGGAGTTGTTGCTATCAATTTTATTGAAGTTGGTTCACTTTTATTTGAAGTTACTAAAAATTTCAGAAATTTTTCAGAGGAAACAATATGCTTAGGAGGATGTTCCATGGTGGTCCTTCAAGGAAGCAAGGTCCCAGGCTTGCAATACGTGATGCGGATGAGGAACCACCAAGAGACGCTCCTGTGAGGCCTTGTGAATGGCCATCAGAAAATTTTATGAATCAAGTGGGAAACAAAGAAGAATTTAGCACATATTTGAGTAATGCCGGTCTTGAGGACTTTGAAGCTGACAAATGCCCCCAGTATCATGATCTCACAAGTTCATTTGTGAGGAGGTTTGAGTTTTCATCTTCGCGTAATTCTCCTTCAGTCATGTTTGACCTTTATGATAAATCTTATACCATGGACTTAGAGGATTTTACTTCTGCTTGCAAACTTCCATCTTGGGGTAATATCAGGGATCCCCCTATATCTGAATATAGAGACTTTCTTGCTAGAGTAACTGTGGGGGAATCTAGAGATATAACACAAGCCACTATAGGGAGCATTCACTTTCCTGCTATACATTATTTTGCTCTCTTCATAGGTAGATGCATAAATGCTAAGGATGAAGCATGTCACATGTGTGTCCCTGATCTCAGCATTCTCAGGAGTGCTGTGTTAGGAGACCAATCTTATCATATGGGAGCCATTCTAGCTCGTAGGTTGCATCAGAATAGACATAGCGGAGATTTCTTTGGAGGAATTTATGCAACCCGCTTACCTAATTTTCTTGAGATAGACATTCGTGAGGGTGATATGGAGTTACCCCCTTCTTATTTAGATTTTGATTCTATGGTTTCCCACCAGTTTGTTGAGAGGACTGCACCACCTCTCCAGTATCGACTAATCTTTGACAGACGTCGTGTAGTCCATATTGCTCTTCCAGCCCCTGCTTTCTTTGATTCACAGGCAAAAAGGAGATATATTATTACCAGAGAGGAGGCAGATGAGTACGAAAGGAGAGCGGAGGCCGCTCGACTCCACGCTACAGCTCAGGCGGCGGTAGCCGCTGTGTCACAGTATGACCCCAGCTTCACCTACGGGTATCCGCCAGGCCATCCCTGGCAATAGACCAACTTAGGCCAAAAGCCTAAGCTTGGGGGAGTACGTATTTCCCATCGACATTACATTCATGTTCACACACACACACTCATTGCTAGATGTCGGTGCTCATACTCTTTCACTGTAATATCCATGTTAGTTTAAATTTCTTTTTCCTGCTTTCTTCTTGTGTGTTTGATAAACCTTAAGAAAAAACCAAAAAAATAAATTAGTAGTAGTTTATTTCCCTGTAGTAATTAAAAAGCAAACCCAAAAATATTTCCCGTTCTTCTTTTACTTGTTGGGAGCTTTCCCGTGTAAATAGTTTTTATTTTTCTTTTCTTTCTTTTGGGGGTTGAGAAGACCATATTGAAAATGCTTAGTGGCTCTTATATGCATGATTGATTATTTAAAACTTAGAGCCCATATTACTTGTCTTCTCTCTTGAGTTGAATGCTTGCAGATTCCAGCTTAGTCCAATACACATGCACTCTTATTATTATACACACCGTTCGGTCATGCAAGTGAAAGGCAATAATGATGATATATGATGGACTTATTGGGAAGAGAAAAGCTGGTATGAACTCGACCTCTCTTGTTTTTGTAAATATTATGATTCATCGTTCCTGATTCAGCTATTATGAAGTAAACATATTTGCAAAGACATTTAGAGATTATAGTTGCTTGTGCCATGCTTGATTAGCTATGAGTTATAATGGTTTACCTTGCGTGCCAACATGCTATTAGAATGATTATGATGTGGTATGATGGGATGGTATCCTCCTTTAAATGTACTGAGTGACTCGACTTGGCACATGTTCACGCATGTAGTTGAATCAAATCAACATAGCCTTCATGATATTTATGTTCATGGTGGATTATATCCTACTCATGCTTGTACTCGGTGTGAATTAATTTTAATGCATGTTTACATTGTTGTCGCTCTCTCGCTTAATCGCTTCCCAGTCTTTTGCTAGTCTTCACCTGTACTAAGCGGGAATACTGCTTGTGCATCCAAACTCCTTAAACCCCAAAGTTATTCCATATGAGTCCACTATACCTACCTATATGCGGTATTTACCTGCCGTTCAAGGTAAATTTGTATGTGCCAAACTCTAAACCTTCAAAAAAACATTCTGTTTTGCATGCTCAAATAGCTCATATGTCAACTAGAGCTGCCCTTATCTTCCGTGTTAGGTGGGTTATTCTCAAGAGGAGCGGACTCCGCTCCTCATTCACGAGAAAATGGCTGGTATTCGGGATGCCCAGTCCCATGCTTCGTGCAAACTAAATCAAAATAACTGCAAACAAAACTCCCCTTGGGACCCGTTGAATGTTAGAGGAACTCGTTGTTTCGAGCAAGCCATGGATTGATGCTTGTGGAGGAAGGGGAGTATAAACTTTACCATTCTGTTTGGGAACCGCCTATAATCTGTTTAGCATGGAAGATATCGTCGTCTTTTAGTTGTTATGTTGACAATGAAAGTATGCCGCTCAAAATATAATTTATCTCTATTTCAAAACCGAGCTCTGGCACCTCTACAAATCCCTGCTTCCCTCTGCGAAGGGCCTATCCATTTACTTTTATGTTGAGTCATCACCCTTCTTATTAAAAGCGCCCGCTGGAGAGCACACTCTCGTTTGCATTCATTATTATTGGTTTATATTGGGTATGACTTGACTGGATCTCTTTTACCATGAATTACAATGTTTAGTCAGTCCTTGATCTTTAAAGGTGCTCTACATTTATGTTTTGCGGTCTCGGAAAGGGCTAGCAAGATACCACTCTGTTATATCATGTTATGATTATTTTGAGAAAGTGTTGTCATCCGAGTTTTATTATTATGGCTTGCTAGCTGATTATGCTATTGATATGAGTAATTGTGAGACCTACGTGTCATTGTGAGTATGGTTAGTTCATAATAATTGCTAAAACTTGAATGCTGGCTTTTCATGTTTACAACAAAAAGAGCAAGCAGAGTTTGTAAAAGTTTTTCTTTTTCTTTTTTAGTTTGTCAACTGAATTGCTTGAGGACAAGCAAGGGTTTAAGCTTGGGGGAGTTGATATGTCTCTGTCGTATCTACTTTTCCAAACACTTTTGCCCTTGTTTTGGAATCTAACTTGTATGATTTCAATGGAACTAACCCGGACAGGCGCTGTTTTTAGCAGAACTGCCATGGTGTTGTTTTATGTGCAGAAAATAAAAGTTCTCGGAATGTCCCGAAACTCCACGGAACACCTTAGATAAAATAAAGAAAAATCATCGCAAAAGATGAAGACCAGGGGGCCCACACCTTGCTCATGAGGGTGGGGGGTGCCCCCCTGGGCGCGCCCCCCTACCTCGTGGGCCCCCTGGTGGCCCTTCGACGCCAACTCCAACTCCATATATTGGTTTTTGGGGAGAAAAAAATCAGAGAGAAGAAATCATCGCGTTTTACGATACGGAGCCGCCGCGAAGCCCTAATCTCTCTCAGGAGGGCTGATCTGGAGTCCGTTCGGGGCTCCGGAGAGGGGGATTCGTCGCCATCGTCATCATCAACCATCCTCCATCACCAATTTCATGATGCTCACCGCCGTGCGTGAGTAATTGCATCGTAGGCTTGTTGAACGGTGATGGGTTGGATGAGATTTATCATGTAATCGAGTTAGTTTTGTTAGGGTTTGATCCCTAGTATCCATTATGTTCAGAGATTGATGTTGCTATGACTTTGCTATGCTTAATGCTTGTCACTAGGGCCCGAGTGCCATGATTTCAGATCTGAACCTATTATGTTTTCATGAATATATGTGTGTTCTTGATCCTATCTTGCAAGTCTATAGTCACCTACTACGTGTTATGATCCAGCAACCCCGAAGTGACAATAATCGGGACCACTCCCGGTGATGACCATAGTTTGAGGAGTTCATGTATTCACTATGTGCTAATGCTTTGTTCCGGTTCTCTATTAAAAGGAGGGCTTAATATCCCTTAGTTTCCAATAGGACCCCGCTGCCACGGGATGGTAGGACAAAAGATGTCATGCAAGTTCTTTTCCATAAGCACGTATGACTATATACGGAATACATGCCTACATTACATTGATGAACTGGAGCTAGTTCTGTGTCACCCTATGTTATGACTGTTACATGACGAACCGCATCCGGCATAATTATCCATCGCTAATCCGGTGCCTACGAGTTTTCCATATACTGGTTCTCGCTTATTTACTTTTCCGTTGCTACTGTTACAATCACTACAAAATACCAAAAACATTAGTTTTACTGTCTTTACTTTTGTCACCGTTACCACTACTATCATATTACTTTGCTACTGAACACTTTGCTGCAGATACTAAGTTTCAGGTGTGGTTGAATTGACAACTCAGCTGCTAATACTTGAGAATATTCTTTGGCTCCCCTTGTGTCGAATCAACAAATTTGGGTTGAATACTCTACCCTCGAAAACTGTTGTGATCCCCTATACTTGTGGGTTATCAATCCCCATTGAGGTAACCTAGTGTTTTATGGAAGTTCTTTGGTTTGATGCTAATCGAAGGTGGTTGTTAATAAGACTTGATCAACCTTATCAATGGATCATTTTTGAGAGGTATGAAGTTGATGAACTTAGTAAGCACAACCTTCTATTTCCAACCTTTGTTATGTTTTTCTTAGTTAAATAAAATAAATGCCTTGTTTTATCTGTTTTCTGATTTCCCGATACAATAAAAAATGACCCAAAAATAAAAGTTCTCACAATGCCCTGACAATTCAATACGATTTTTTCCTGAATATTTAAGATTTTTTAGTGCAAATAACTTCAAAGGGGGTGCTCCAGGTGGGCACAACCCACCTAGGCGCGCCAGCAGCCCCAGGCGCACCCTGGTGGATTATGGTCCCCATATGAACCCCCTCACTTCTCTCTTTAGCCCATGTCATCACCTACCACCAAAAAAATCACCATTGCTCTCTCTCTCTCTCTCTCTCTCTCTCTCGTGCTCTTGCTCTCAAATTCACGGATTTCGATCTCTTTGCTCAGAGCTCCGTTTCCAAAACTATTTTGGGGGATTGCTACTTGAAAATTGCACACAAATATGTTGAACCTCTTTGGAAGGAGTTCTTCGAGGCAGAGGTCCTCTAAGGCATCCTCTAGTAGTGGCTCAACCCGTCAATCTTATGTCGAACCAAGTTCAAGTTCAATACGGGATGCCGCCACCAAATCATGCTTGTGGTCGTGCGACGATTTCATGATAATGGCAGGTATTAAAGAAGAATTTGATCAATATGTTCACAATGCCAAGCTCGGCCCCTACATTGAAGATAAGCGCAACCAACATTTCAGTCTCATAGAATCGTTTACTAAAGCATTTAAATTTCATCCTCCTGAGTCTAGAGTTTCATTTAAACTTTATGACTGTTTGATTACCATGCCTCTAGACGCGTTTAGTGGTGTGTGTGTGTGTGTAAAATTCCATTTTGGTGTTCATTGGATGAACCGCCAAGGTCTGAGTATGCAACATTTTTGACTAGCCTTTGCTAAGGTGAGACTAGAAGAGTGACACAAGGTAGAATAAAGAGCATTCATTTCCCATCAATTCAATACTTTGCCCTGTTAAACAGAAAATGCTGCATAGGCAAACAAGACTGAAGTACACTTTGTGCTCCTAATTTGAGTCTCATATGCACTGCTCTCACCAGTGTTTTATAACCTTGGAGCGATTGTTGCACGCGGGTTGCAACATAACGCTGGTAGTGGTTATTTTTATGGTGGGGTTTATGCTTCACATCTAGTAGAGGAGTTTGACGTATCACCTTGGCCTAATGACCCCATATTACCTACTCAGTATTTAGATTTTGAGGCCATGAAGCGCCATAAATTCCTTAAGGGTGAAAAAAATAACTATACTTATAGCTTGCTATTTAATAAAAGTTTATTGTCGATACCTTTTTGCCTGCACCTGCTCTCTTTGATTTTCATAGCAAGGGAAGATATTGTGTTTCTGAGAGCGAGGCCCGTGCGCACAACGTGGAGGTTGTAGCTGCTCGGCGGGCTGAGGCAGTTGCACCAAGAGCCTCTGTGAGCTACCACTCTGACTACTATGCAGGCCGCGGATGGTGATTACCAAGCTAGGCCAAAAGCCTAAGCTTGGGGGAGAACGTATTTCAACCGACATTACATTCACGTTCGAATATTTCATTCGAGTTGTCGGTGTTCACACTTTTTCATTGTATTATCCATGTTAGATTTATCTTCTCGCTTTCTTCTTGTTTGTTTGAAAAACTTTGAGAAGATCCAAATAATGTTTCTTGCTTATTTTCATTTTTTCTTTCTAGTTTAGTTAGTAGTAGTATTAAAAAGAAACCCAAAAAGATTTCCTTGTTCTTCTTTTGCTTGTTGGGAGCTTTCCCGTGTAAATAGTTTTTCTCTTTTTTGTTTTCCTTTTCTTTAGTTTGATTTCTTCAAGAAAAACTAAAAAACTCCAAAAATATTTCAGTGTGTTTTTCTGAAATTCTTTTCTTCTTATTGAGTCATACCAGGAGAAGACCACGATGAAAATGTTGAGTGGCTCTCATATGCGTTGATATTGATCTAACAAAGAGCACAAATTACCTTGTCTTCTCACTTTGAATAAAATGTTTTGCAGATTCTATCTTAGTCCACGACACTCTTGCACTATTATTATTTTCTTATCATTTGGCCGTGCAAGTGAAAGGCAAAAATAACGATATTCGATGAACTGGTTGTGGCAGAGAGAAACGGGTATGAACTTGGCCTGTTCTGTTTTTGTAAATATGTTTAACCTAGTATCAATGATTCAGACTTTTATGATCAAACATGTTTGTAATGACAATTAGAGATTATAGTTTCTCATGTCATGCTTAAGTAGCTAGGAGTGGATAATGATTTATCTTAGATGTCAACATTGTGTTCAAATGATTGTGATGTAGTATGATGATATGGTATCCTCCTCTGAATGTTTCAAGTGGCTTGACTTGGCACATGTTCATGCATGTAGTTGAATCAAGACCAACATAGCCTCTGTGATATTTATGTTCATGGTGTCCATATCCTACCCATGCTAATATCCAATGTTACTAATTCATAATGCATGTTCATGACCATTTTCGCTCTCTAGCTGTCCGCTTCCCTACCTATTTGCTAGCCTTCGCCTGTACTAAGCGGGAATACTGCTTGTGCATCAAAATCCTAAAACCCAAGTTATTCCAGATTAGTCCACCATACCTACCTATATGCGGTATTAACATGTCGTTCTAAGTAAATTTGCATGTGCCACCTCTAAAAACTTCAAATAAACATCCGTTTTTGTGTGCCTGGATTGTTCATAGAGCGACATGAGGTAGTCGGTATCTTCCATGCTAAGCGGGTTATTCTCATGATGAGTGCTTATTCACTCGTCCTTGCACGAGAGGGGCGGTAATAGGGATGCCTAGACCCGGATTCAAAATTTGCAAATAATTAAACAAAACTCCCCCGGGACTAATGTTGGTATGCACGGTACCCGTGGATTCGGCTAGCCGTGGAGTGTGTTAGTTCGTGGAGGGGGGTAAACCTTTACTTTTGTCGCTTAGGAACCGCCACTAATGTGTTTAGCATGGAAGATATCAATAACGAATGGTCGTGAAGTAAACAGGAAGGGTGCATTTCTCAAAATTTCATTTATCTCTGTTTCAAAAAATCTAAGCTTTGGCACTTCTGCAAATCACTGCTTCCCTCTGCGAAGGGACTGTCTATTTTACTTTTATGTTGAGTCATCACCTTCTCAAATAAGCGCCAGATCTGAGAGCACTATTGTCATCCTCATGGATTGTGTATAGCTAATGTTGGGTGCATCATGACTGGATCTTTTCTACCATGAATTACAATGTTTAGTTGCTGCTTGAACATTGGAGGTGCTCTGCATTTATGTTTTACGGTCTCAGAAAGGGCTAGCAAGATACCACTATTATTGTCATATTATATCATGGTTGTTTTGACAAAGTGTTGTTAGTTGAGATATCTTATTATTGCTCGCTAGTTGATTATGCCATTGATATGAGTTAATATAATCTCTAAGAGTTATTGTCGGCATGGTTAGTTATAATCTTTGCTAAAAACTTGGGTGCTACTTAAGCTTATTTATGTGAACAAGAGCAAAACAGTTCGTAAAAGTTTTTCTTTTTCACTTTCAGTTTATCATCTGAATTGCTTGAGCACAAGAAAAGGTTTAAGATTGGGGGAGTTGATACATCTCCATCTTATCTACTTTTTCTAACGCTTTTCCTCTTGTTTTGGACTCTAATTTGCATGATTTGAATGAAACACCCGGACTAACGCTATTTTTAGCAGAATTACCATGGTGTTGTTTTTGTGCAGAAATAAAAGTTCTCGGATTGGAATGAAACATTTTGGAGAAGTTTTATACAATAAAAGAAAAATACTAGAGCCAAGAACCACCGGAGGGGGGGGTCCCTAGGGGAGCACAACCCACCAGGGCGCCCCCCTCCTGGCGCGCCCAGGTGGGTTGTGCCCACTTGGTGGCCCCGTTGACCCTATCTCCGACGCTATAAAATATTGGGTGCCCTGGTGGGTTGTGCCCACCTGGTGACCCTGTTGTCCCTATCTCCGATGCTATAAAATCCTATTTTTGGAGAAAAAATCAGGGAGAAAGAATTATCGCATTTCGCAAGACGGAGCCGCCGCCACCTCCCATTCTTCATTGGGGGGGGACAGATCTGGAGTCTGTTTGGGGCTCTGGAGAGGGGGATCTTCGATCTTCATCATCACCAACCCTTCTCCATCGCCAATTCCATGATGCTCCCCACCGGAATGAGTAATTCCTTCGTAGGCTCGCTGGTCGATGAGGGAGTTGGATGAGATTCATCATGTAATCGAGTTAGTTTTGTTAGGGCTTGATCCCTAGTATCCATTATGTTCTGAGATTGATGTTGCTATGACTTTGCCATGCTAAATGCTTGTCACTTTGGGCCCGGGTGCCATGATTTCAGATCTGAACCGTTTGTGCTATCACCGTTATATTTATATTCTAGATCCGATCTTGCAAGTTATATGCACCTGCTACGTGTTATGATCCGCAAACCCCAGAGTGATAGTATTCGAGATACTTTCCGGTGATGACCATAGTTTGAGGAGTTTATGTATTCACTATGTGTTAATGCTTTGTTCCTGTTATCTATTAAAAGGAGGCTTTAATATCCCTTAGTTTCCCTATGGACCCCGCTGCCACGGGAGGGTAGGACAAAAGATGTCATGCATGTTATTTCCATAGGCACGTATGACTATTTATGGAATACATGCCTACATTATATTTCTGAACTGGAGCTAGTTTTGTATCACCCTAGGTTATGACTATTATGTGATGAATATCGTCCAACGAATTCACTGATCCAATGCCTATGTGTTCTTCACATATTGTTCTTGCTAAGTTACTATTGCTATTGCTACTGTCACACTTGCTACAAAATCATTGCTATCGTTGTTACCGTTACTATTACTGTTACCACTGCTATCAAAACTATCATATTACTGTGCTACTAATCATATTGCTGCAGATAATTAATCTCCATGTGTGGTTGAATTGACAACTCAACTGCTAATACTTGCAAATATTCTTTGGCTCCCCTTGTGTCGAATCTATAATTTTGGGTTGAATATTCTATCCTTGAAAACTGTTGCAATCCCCTATACTTGCGGGTTATTTGTGACATTGAGCAGCATGCTATCTATGCGAGCCAGGGAGCGCGGACGGCCTCCGGAGGCGGGTACTGCAAAAGCTTGTGTGCAGCAAGAAGCATGGCTACTGGAGTGTGGAAGTTTCTGGTGCACGAGCAGCTGATGGCTCCGCAATGGCATGAGTCTACCGGTCCCGGTGGGAGGAGCTATGATATGTCTCCAACGTATCTATATTTTTATTGTTCCATGCTGTTATACTATCATTATTGGACATTTTACAATCATTTTATATCATTTTTTGGTACTAACCTATTGACATAGTGCCAAGTGTCAGTTGCTGTTTCCTGCTTGTTTTTTACACCACAGGAAATCAATACCAAACGGAGTCCAAACGCAGTGAAAATTTTTGTGGATCTTTTCCGGACTAGGAGACACATGTTGGGCCAAAGAAGTACTAGAGGGGTGTTCCAAGGGGAGCACAAGCCACCAGGGCGCGCCTAGGTGGGTTGTGCCCACCTCGGTGGCCTCCCACACCGCCTCTTTGCTCTATAAATACCCCAATATTCCAGAAACCCTACGAGAGTCGATGAAAATCAATTCCAGCCGCCGTAAGTTCCAGAAACACCAGATCCAATCTAGACACCATCACAGAGGGGTTCATCATCCTCATTGGTGCCTCTCCGATGATGCGTGAGTAGTTCATTGCAGACCTACGGATCCCTAGTTAGTAGCTAGATGTCTCCCTGAAAGCACAAGTGCACCCTAGGTGATTTTAGTAATTAATGTCAACATATCTCTTGTTGGACTAACACTAGTATGTTTCAGATGAGTTCAACAAAAGAAGTGGCATGGACTAAAGGATGTGGAACCCCTTCAAGATGCTAAGGAGAAAGGATTGGCTCAAGCTTCAAGCACAAGACTCTATATTTTCCATTTTAGTGATCCAAGATCACATTGAGTCTATAGGAAAAGCCAATACTATCAAGAGGGGATGAGGTGTTGCTTAATGGCTTGCTTGCTCAAAGTGCTTAGTGATATGCTCCAAAGCCCTCAACTACTTTCTCACGTCCACATATACCCTAAACCAAAAGTCAAACTCGGCCTCACCGATTCTTTCTATCCGACGCCACCGAGTTCAAATGTCTTAGCCACTGCCACAAACCCTAGGCAAATCGGTCTCACCGATAGGGATCTCAGTCTCACCGAGATGGGATTGTAATATCTCCGTTTCCCTTTGTAACGTTTCGGTACCACCGAGATGAGCGATCGGTCCCACCGAGATTGCAATGTGAACTCTCTGTGTCCTTTTCGTCACATTTTGGTCTCACCGAAATGAGCGAACCGGTCCCACCGAGTTTACCTGACCAACTCTCTGGTTAGCTTATTACCAAAATCGGTCTCACCGAGATTATGTTATGCCCTAACCCTAACCATATCGGTCCTACCGAGTTGCATGTCGGTCCCACCAAAAATCCTAACAGTCACATGATTTGCTAAATCGGTCCGACCGAGTTTCTCAATTCGGTCCCACCGAGATTGGCAAGTTGTGTGTAACGGTTAGATTTTGTGTGGAGGCTATATATAACCCTCCACCTCCTCTTCAGTTGTGGAGAGAGCCATCAGAATGAACCTACACTTCCAACTTGCAGTTTCTGAGAGAGAACCACCTACTCATGTGTTGAGGCCAAGATATTCCATTCCTACCATATGAATCTTGATCTCTAGCCTTCCCAAGTTGCTTTCCACTAAAATCTTCTTTCCACCAAATCCAAATCTTGTGAGAGAGAGTTGAGTGTTGGGGAGACTATCATTTGAAGCACAAGAGCAAGGAGTTCATCATCAACACACCATTTGTTACTTCTTGGAGAGTGGTGTCTCCTAGATTGGCTAGGTGTCACTTGGGAGCCTCCGACAAGATTGTGGAGTTGAACCAAGGAGTTTGTAAGGGCAAGGTGATCGCCTACTTCGTGAAGATCTACGCTAGTGAGGCAAGTCCTTCATGGGCGACGGCCATGGTGGGATAGACAAGGTTGCTTCTTCGTGGACCCTTCGTGGGTGGAGTCCTCCATGGACTCGCGCAACCATTACCCTTAGTGGGTTGAAGTCTCCATCAACGTGGATGTACGATAGCACCACCTATCGGAACCATGACAAAAACATCCGTGTCTCCAATTGCGTTTGAATCCTCCAAACCCTTCCCTTTACATTCTTGCAAGTTGCATGCTTTACTTTCCGCTTCTCATATACTCTTTGCATGCTTGCTTGTTATGTATTATGAGTGTTAATCTTGTGCCAAAACTCCACTTGAACTTAAAGAAGTTAAAAACTGCAACTTTTGGTACTTAGTGTCTAATCAGCCCCCCTCTAGACACCTCTTCTCGATCCTTTCAATTGGTATCAGTGCTTTGGTCTCCATTGCTTTGGTTTAAACACCATTGGAGGAAGATGGATGAGTCTATAGTTGGGAGTCTTAGACATAGAGTGCCTATACTTGATGGAGAGTACTTTCATGAGTGAAAAAATGAGATGCTTGTGATTTTCAATCAATATCATTTGAACAAGTACATTGCTAGCCCTTGTGCACCTCATGTTGATCCTATGCATCCTACCCTTGATGAGTCAGTTGGCATGATTCGCAATCTTAGAACTATTGAACTTATCACTAGAGGCTTGCCTAGAAACTTGATTGGATGTTTGCCTACTCTTAAGTGTGCCTACACCATATGGAAGTTTCTTGAGGAACGCTTTCCAAATTATTCATTGAAAAATCTAGATGAAATTCTCCATAATTCTGTTGCCTTGAGTAAGATGAATTCCAGTGATCCTATGTTTGGTGATTGTCTATTTGAGCTTACAAACCTTATGCGTGCCAAAGGAGATGTTGGAATCATTAGTGATATTATTTCCGAAGCTATAAAAAATCATAAGCAAGATCATTGTCAAACTCACTCTAACGAATCACCCTCTCTAGGATTTCATCCACCACATGACGATGTTGAACATGGATACTATGATGAGGATGATGATAGTGACTTTGATAATGATGATGCAATGAGACACTTTGGTATTATGGCAAATCTTCGGGGATATATGGCAGGAGGAAAGGAATGGGTTCTTGATAGTGGATGCACCGATCACATGACCGGAGATAAAGATATGTTTCGTGAGCTTGCTGAAAACGACGATCCTCGAAAGTATGTCACTTTTGGTGATAACTCAAAGGGTAAGGTGGTTGGCCTCGATAAGGTGGCCATATGACATGATAGCTCCATACAAAATGTCATGCTCGTTGAATCTCTTGTCTAGAACTTACTTTCAGTATCTAGACTTGCTGATTTCGGTTTCAATGTTCTATTTACTGAATTAGATTGCCAAGTGTTTCATAGAGATAATCATAAAATGGTCTTTACCGGTGTACGTAGAGGTGATCTATACATTGTTGATTTCACTAAAAAGGCTCAACCTAGAACTTGCTTTATTGCTCAATCTTCTAAAGGTTGGTTATGGCATAGACGATTAGGTCATGTTGGCATGCGAAACCTTGACAAGCTTATTAAAGGAAATCATATCCTTGGCGTTAACGATGTCATATTTTATAAGGATAGACTTTGCAGTGCTTGTCAGGCAGGTAAACAGGTCGGAGGAAGGCATCCCGTGAAGAACATCATGACCACAAGAAGGCCACTCGAGCTACTTCACATGGATCTTTTTAGTCCCAACGCCTACAAAAGTCTCAGTGGAAATTCTTTTGGTCTAGTTATAGTTGATGATTTTCAAGATTTACGTGGGTGTTCTTTCTCGATGATAAATCGCAGGTTCAAAAGATCTTCAAAAACTTTGCTAGGAAGGCCCAAAATCAATTTGAAGTGAAGATCAAGAAGGTTCGCAGCGACAACGGAACGGAGTTCAAGAACGCAAATGTGGATACATTTCTTGATGAAGAAGGTATTTCACACGAGTTCTCGGCTACGTACACACCTCAACAAAATGGAGTTGTTGAGAGGAAGAACCGTACGCTCATCAAAATGGCAAGAACGATGCTTGATGAGTACAAGACGCCGAAGCACTTTTGGGCGGAAGCGGTTAAGACTACTTGTCATGCAACAAATCGCTTGTATCTTCACAAACTACTCGGCAAGACGACATACGAGCTCCTCACCGGTAACAAGCGCCAAGTTGGATACTTTCGAGTATTCGGCTCAAAGTGCTACATTCTTGATAAGTATCGTCGTTCTAAATTTGCTCCTAAGTCTCATGAAGGTTTCCTACTTGGATATGGCTCAAACTCTCACACATACCCCGTCTACAACAATTTCACCCGAAAGGTTGAAGAAACTGTAGATGTGAAGTTTGATGAATCTAACGGCTCGCAAGTAGAGCAATTGCCAATTGATGTAGGAGACAAAGACCCCTCGGAAGCAATCCAAGACTTGTCCATTGGCAAGATTCGTCCAACGGAGGTGAAGGAGAGTACCTCGTCCGTCCAAGTGGAAGCTTCTACCTCACGACAAGGTGAACCAAGATTTGATATGGAAGCATCCACAAGTGGGACACACCAAGATGAAGAAAACAAGGAAGTGCACCAAGACGAACATCAACAACCTCCTTCTCCACCACAACAAGAGAACGACAACACCAACAATGAAGAAGGCCAAGAAGAAGAACAAGATGAAGAAGATGTTCAAACAATACCCAAGCAAAAGCTTTCATGAGTTCGAGCAAGAATTGCTAAAGATCATCCCGTTGAGCAAATCTACAAAGATATCCAAACCGGGAGAATCACTCGCTCTAAAACTCGTTTAGCTAACTTTTGTGAACACTATTCATTCATCTCTAGCATTGAACCTATGAAGGTTGAAGAAGCATTGGAAGATCCAGATTGGACAAATGACATGCATGAAGAGCTACACAACTTTGAGAGGAATCAAGTTTGGACATTGGTTGAGAAGCCCGACAACAACCACAATATCATCAGTACCAAATGGGTGTTTCGCAACAAGCAAGATGAAGATGGACAAGTAGTTCGCAACAAAGCACGTCTCATCGCCCAAGGCTACACACAAGTCGAAGGTATGAACTATGGTGAGACTTATGCTCCCGTTTCTAGACTTGAGTCCATTCGCATCTTACTTGCCTATGCTAATCACCATGATATCACCTTGTACCAAATGGACATTAAAAGTGCCTTTTTAAATGGTGAAATGGAGGAGGAAGTTTATGTTAAGCAACCTCCTGGCTTTGTTAATCCTAAGAAACCGGACCATGTTTACAAACTTCACAAAGTTCTTTATGGTCTTAAACAAGCTCCTAGATCGTGGTATAAATGCTTGACCAAGTTCCTTATTGAAAAAGGCTTTGAAATTGGGAAAATAGATTCTACTCTTTTTACTAAAAGGATCAATGGAGAACTATTTGTATGCCAAATCTATGTTGATGATATTACATTTGGTTCTACTAACCCTCATATTAGTGAAAAGTATGGAAAGCTAATGTCGGAGAAGTTTGAGATGTCTATGATGAGTGAACTCAAATTCTTTCTTGGTTTGTGTTGACACCAGATTTTGGCACGGTCAATAACTTATTTAAGATGGCATCAAATGGAGAAGTGATATTCATGAAAGAGTTCCGTATTGTCGATATGAACATCTTTTAAGTTTGGGTCATCGCAGTCCGATTTCATCTCGAAGGCCGAAACTATGCTCAAAGTACTAAGATCTTATATTCAGAGTACAGTTTGGCTGATTAAGCCCCCAAGACGACCTCAAATAGAAAAATTATCTACATGGATTGTCTTCATCTTGTCGAAACGATAGATTTTGATATAAAAATTGTTCCAATCCGAGTTCGTATGCAAAAGTTAGAGCCATCGGAATACAGCCCTATCAGGAGGCAAAAACTGGCGCGCCCCACCAGACACCCTGTCCGATGGGTAGCGCGAGGGATATCCTATTTTGCGCGACCGATTTGGCCGTCAAGATGACCTTTGATCAAAAAAGTTCAACATAAAAGTTGTTCGCCTTGTCGAAACGGTCAAGATTGCTTTTGGGCTCGTTTCCATCCGAGATTGTTTACCACCACAAAAAGACCCACAAGGTGCAGCCAGTTTAAACCGAACAGTTTTGAAAAGTTCGGACAAAACCAATCCGAATTTGACTAGGGTTTTGGACGTGAATCCAAGCCTTTTCCTTACACGGGAAGTCCAGCCGCCTCTTATATACCTAAGGGGTGACGGCCGATTGAACAACACACAATCGATCAATCAATCTACTACTTTTCCGTGTTCATCTACTTTTATCTCTCCCCTTGTATCTTTCTTCTCGTTCTTCGTCGTTCTTCAAGATTGGAGGCTGCAAATCCACGAGGCTCTAGGGGTGGTAAGACCGACCTCGAGCAGCCAATCCTCGCCGCGAGCCCTGACGGGGTTCCTCCCGGGCGAGCGGGGCGTCTAGTCCCAAAAGCGCCGGCTTGCTGTCTTGCGTATCGCGCTGGAAGTCGGCCTCCTGCGGTGTGAGTTGCAGAGCATCTCCCTCGGTGCCGCGGGTACACATCGACGTGTTCGTGTGACGCGTTCCAGCGTCAACACACTTTTTGGCGACTCCACTGGGGACGAAGCTTCGAACGGTCTCCGGCCCGTTCTTGCTACAAAGAGATCGTCATCTAGGGTTTGCAGTCTACAAAGATAATATGAATACCCAATCCTTTTATGTAGATGCAAATAATTTATATGGTGTTACTAGATCATTCAATGAGTATACTTTATCGGCCAACCCTAGTTTTTTCAATCATGCAACTAACTACGTGCAAGGGCCGATTCAAAGTAATTTATATACTTCAACTTCTTATGATATTAGTAACATGCACCATATGTATCCCAACTCGCACGCATCGGCAACCCAGCAAATTCATATGCCGATGAGCAACATGATGAGTTTGATTAATCAATTTGAAACACACCAAGTTAAAATTTCCAATGCCATACAAGAAAGTGTTTCACCCTTTTATTCATCGGCAGCTAATGTGCAATACAGTAATCCAACCATGCCGATGAATGAGAGAATTGGCCATGCTACTAGTGGCTATTCGGCCAGTTACTCTCAACCGTCATATGCTACACCTCATGTTACTAAATCTTCTTCACCGTACACAACTGTAGATGCTCATAATTCGGCTTCACACCTTCCTGGTTATAGCCGAATGAATGTAAATTTTACAGGAGCGGTTGTGCCCAACATTGTAGAGGATGAGGTAGTGGTGGCTGCATTGAAGAGTTTAGCCCAAAATAAGAGAATTAGTGCTCTTTGCCTTGAACAACATGAAAAGGGCTATTTCTGATTATGCCGCAAATAAAAGCTAGAGTTTTGCAAGAAGATGAATCTTTGCCAATTGATAAAATTGGCGAGCAAAAGGATGGTCTTACAACAATGCATATGCCTTCACCTAGTACTATATCATATTATACACCCCCTACACAATTGCAAAATTTTGGCAACACCCGTGTGTCATTGTCGAAAGAATCTAAAAGCATTGGGGGGCAATCATATCTAGAGTGGGCTGAAATTGAGAAAAAGCTTAAAGCTAATTTTGCTGCTCACCGTCAGAAACAAATAGAAAAAGAATTGGCTCGGATAAAAGAAGCATTGCCAATTGGTAGTATCAATGAAAATAAGGATGATTCGGAACATGAAAGTGCTTCAGTTGAAAAAGCCGAATCAAGTAGTATATATTCTGAATCCATCAAATCCAACGAGGCAAGCATTATTGAGAAAGGGCATGGCAAGCATAGGAAAACAACGGTGCTTGATTTTTCTGAAGTTAATGAAACCTACTTCCTGCCCTATGAGTTCTGCGCCGTAGAAATTGACAAGCTTCAAGGACAAGAACAAGTAGCCGAACAAAGTTCGGCCGACAAAAATCTTCAGTGTAATGATGCACGGAATAAAGAAAAAGATGATGAAAAGGCGTTGGAGAGTCATCCAAAGATGAAGCTAGATATTGTTCAAGTCACACCACCATCATGCTCTCCCAACGTATTTGAAGAGGTATGCATAGCGAGTAGTTTACCTATTTTCAGATTTGGTCACAACTTTATTGTTGATGCATCTATTAGAAAAATCCTCATAGGTAATTTTGAAACCAATGAAGAAGGGTAATTTACTTGTTAGCAATAAAATTGTTTTAGAACATATTGGTGAACCAATTGTGCCATTTATAAAGACCGATAATGACTTATTATTGCAGCCAAAGCTTTCCCCGTTGCTTTATCTAAAGTTCATATCTATTCGGGTAGCTTTGCTTATTTCGTACTTGGCTTGCACTTGGTCTCAATTGAGACATGTATGTTCTAACTATTTTTATTTTAGAAATTTAAAGCCAAGGTTAAATTCTGTTGAGAAAACTGATGCTAGTATAATATCTTGCCCAAAGACATCGGAGATAGAGTGCAAAACACAATGCATAGCCGAATGGTGTGACGCAAAATCTGAACCATTCGTTTGCTTAACTCCAAAGCCGTTCTCACAACACGATCGGCTAGAGAATGAAAAGTTTACCTTCAATTCAAGCATGTGTGATCAAATATTTGATTTGTTGTTGCAAAATAATTATATTAGAATTCTTGATCACCATGTTGAACCATCTGTCCAAGGACGAATGCATTGTAAGTTGCATGATTCGTCCAAGCATAATTTTGAGGATTGCAACATGTTTTGTCAAATAGTTAAATCGGCCATTGATAAAGGACGATTGAAATTTGTTGAAACACCAAGAGATGACCAGTCTATTCCGATTGGTCCCGATGGAAAAATGTGTTTGCATCGGCTGCTTCAAGCAGATCCATTTGAAGAGAAGGTAAAAACTACAGGTGATGGGATCAAGCTTTCAAGTAAAGAAGTTGTTGAAGAGCATAATGAACATAATCTTGAGGGCAAGAATTCCATTGAAGCTACAATGGAAACGCCAAGGACTGGGGGGCAGCAAGCAAATCCAATGATCGATGAAAGCAAACCAAAAGAAAACAAAGGCCGAAATAAGCGCAAGTGTAAGAGATCAAAAATCACTTTCACTAAACTTTTGGATAAATATCAAAAGAAGAGTGAAGAGAAGAATGCTTATCGTTCAAATCATGCAAAGAAACACCCCCAAGGCGCAAATATGAGGATCGGTATTGGCAAAGTGATAATTTTAATGCAACATATTCATATCCTTATTTTGGGCCGCCAATGTCAATGTCGTGGATGCCTCCCTATGCTCATATAGATACATATTCATCATGGGACATGTATGATACAAGGGCACATTCTCCATCTTATTCTAGACCATCTCACCAATACTATGCAGCTCCAAGAAGATCAACATTTGAACAATCACGCTTCAAAGACCGTTTCAATCACAAGGAATCGGTCCAGAGCTCAAGGAAGAATAAACAGGTGGTAAAGCAAGTTTACCGCGTGAAAAGAGATGGTCGTAATTGTGCTACTTCGGATTTGATCTCAAATAACAAAGAGCCAATTAAAATGTTGACATTGGCTACAAAAGGCAAAGAAGTGAAACAATCAATTGATAAAAATCAGAGTGCCAAATCTGAAGAAAAGAAGTTGAGGGTGCACAAGGCCCAAAAAGAGTTGCCATTGGTTGAAACAAAATCACAGCCGAGATGCCCACTCGGTTTATCGTGTTGGCGAAAGAAGGAATTACAAAAACTTAGTGCACAAGAGCTGAAAAGGAAGAACATGGCATGGGTTCCGAAGAGGAGCAGTCAAAATGAAAGTGATGTGCAACCTTCTATTGCAAAAAGTGTTACAAAAGTGAAGAAAGAGAAGGATGGAAGCCAAAAACAGTTAAGCCGAAGGTTTGCATCACCCCATCAAAATCTTCGGTTAGCACATCATCCATATTATTCAACCATACCATTGATGTCTTTGCCATGGAATTCATCATCAGGTATGATAAATTACCCTCCCTGGATTTATTTTAATCCATGGAAGCGACATAATTTTCTGCATCATGAAGGTTTATTACAAGTCTCTATACATTTTATTAGCTACATTTTTTCTTGCTAATCC
Organism: Aegilops speltoides; assembly: GCA_021437245.1. Taxonomy (NCBI): domain Eukaryota; kingdom Viridiplantae; phylum Streptophyta; class Magnoliopsida; order Poales; family Poaceae; genus Aegilops; species Aegilops speltoides. The sequence continues at coordinate 171,268,558 of CM038146.1, forward strand.
AAAGGGCCGAAATATTTGATTGCTATTTCATTTGTTTATTTCGGCTATACATGATTTGGTGAATGAATTCTACATGGGCATTATGTTGATGGCCGGTATTTATCTATCGCCCTACGAAAATGTCAAAGCATGGCTGATGTAGTATCCTAACATCGTCCTTAGTTCAATTAGAGGCCAAAACGAGGTACATATTCATTGATATTGCCCTTGTCTTTCTAGTACTATGGAGATTATTTTCGACAGTAAATTTGTGGCAATGGCCAAGGTGTTGGTGTTGCTTATTTATCTCCATATGGAGCTATTTTGTGAAGCCTCAGGCCGCTTATAATATTTTTGCACAATCATCAAAGCCGAATATGCATTGTCATTCGGATTGGAGCTTTGCCTTGATATAGGTGCTATACATATTGAGGCTTCTGGTGATTCGTTATTAGTAGTGCAACAAATATCCAAGGGTTATCAATGTTTTGACGGATCACTTATAGTTTATCTTTTGGTATGTCTAGATGCAAGATTTACCTTGGGTTGCTTTGAAATTGTCCATATATCTAGGCATGACAATTCTAAAGAGTTGGCACAGCAAGCATCCGGCTACTATGTTAACCATGGTGTATTGCATTTCTATCAATAGCCGATACTAGGTCTTGTCAACATAGGTAAGGCTGAATCGAAGCCCACCGCTTCGGCCACTAATGAAACTTTTATGCAGGCGAAGTAAGGATTGGAGGAAGTTCATCCTCGATTATCTACAAAATCCTAGCGAAAGGGTGAACAATATGGTTCGGAGGATGGTTTTGATCTATGGAACCTTATCACCGGATTGTTATAGAAGCTGAGAAGTTTTCACCCGAGTTTGCATCAAGAGGTTCAAACAAGCAATGGCCGATATATACTTGTCGTCCTAAGAACATGCAAAATGGCCGATGGAGTGTTGACATCATCCTTAGAACAAGCTGTGCGGAAGTTATTTTTCGACACACAAACTTTGCCGAAAAACAGGGGGGCATGTGTTGACACCAGATTTTGGCACGGTCAATAACTTATTTAAGATGACCTCAAATGGATAAGTGATATTCATGAAAGAGTTCCGTATTGTCGATATGAACATCTTTGAAGTTTGGGTCATCGCAGTCCGATTTCATCTCGAAGGCCGAAACTATGCTCAAAGTACTAAGATCTTATATTCAGAGTACAGTTTGGCTGATTAAGCCCCCAAGACGACCTCAAATGGAAATATTATCTACACAGATTGTCTTCGTCTCGTTGAAACGATCGATTTTAATATAAAAAACGTTCCAATCCGTGTTCGTATGCAAAAGTTAGAGCCATCGGAATACAGCCCTATCAGGAGGCAAAAACTAACGCGCCCCACCAGACACCCTATCTGATGGGTAGCGCGAGGGATAGCCTGTTTTGCGCGACCGATTTGACCCTCAAGATGACCTCTGATCAAAAAACGTTCAACATAAAAGTTGTTCGCCTCGTCGAAACGGTCAAGATTGCTTTTGGGCTTGTTTCCATCCGAGATTGTTTACCACCACAAAAAAGACCCACAAGGTGCAGCCAGTTTAAACCGAACAGTTTTGGAAAGTTCGGACAAAACCAATCCGAATTTGACTAGGGTTTTGGACATGAATCCAAGCCTTTTCCTTGCACGGGAAGTCCAGCCGCCTCTTATATACCTAAGGGGTGACGGCCGATTGAACAATACATAATCGATCAATCAATCTACTACTTTTTCGTGTTCATCTACTTTTATCTCTCCCCTTGTATCTTTCTTCTCGTTCTTCGTCGTTCTTCAAGATTGGAGGATGCGAATCCACGAGGCTCTAAGGGCGGTAAGACCGACCTCGAGCAGCCAATCGTCGCCGCGAGCCCTGACGGGGTCCCTCCCGGGCGAGCGGGGCGTCTGGTCCCAAAAGCGTCGGCTTGCTGTCTTGCGTATCGCGCTGGAAGTCGGCCTCCCGCGGTGTGAGTTGCGGAGCATCTCCCTCGGTGCCGCGGGTACACATCGACGTGTTCGTGTGACGCGTTCCAGCGTCAACAGTTTGCAAATCAAGCAAACTAAGGAAGGTACCTTTGTCTCTCAAACAAAGTACACCAAGGACTTATTCAAGAAGTTCAATATGCAAGAATGCAAAGGTATGACTACACCCATGCCTACTAGTGGACATCTTGATTTGACCAAAGATGGTGAACCGGTTGATCAAAAGTTTTATCGCTCTATGATTGGTTCACTGTTATATCTATGTGCTTCACATCCCGATATCATGCTAAGTGTGTGCATGTGTGCACGATATCAAGCTGCTCCTAAAGAATGTCATCTTAAGGCCGTGAAAAGGATAGTGAGATACTTAATCCATACACCAAATTTTGGCATTTTGTATCCAAAGAGGGCCTCTTTTGATCTTGTTGGCTACACCGACTCGGATTATGCCGGTGACAAGGTTGATAGAAAGTCTACTTATGGTACTTGTCAATTTCTTGGTAGATCCCTTGTATCTTGGTCTTCCAAGAAACAAAACTCGGTATCCTTATCCACCGCCGAAGCGGAATACATTGCCGCTGGTTCATGTTGTGCTCAATTACTTTGGATGACCCAAACTCTTAAAGATTATGGAATATATGTGAAACATGTTCCATTACTTTGTGACAATTAAATTGCTATCAAGATTGCTCACAATCCCATGCAACACTCTCGAACTAAGCATATTGAAGTCCGTCATCATTTCATTCGAGATCATGTTGCCAAAGGGGACATTAATCTTAAGCATGTTCGCACCGAAAAACAATTAGCGGATATATTCACTAAACCACTTGATGAAAGAGTGTTTTGCAGGTTAAGAGGTGAATTGAACATCATTGATGCTTCAAACTTGGAGTAGGAACTCCATTTGATACATGCAAGGCATGAGCCTATGACTAATCCTTGACATTTCTCTTATGATGACTATCTTATGTCTTGGATATATTTGCACCTTGCATGTTATCTAACCCTTGTAGGTACTTGGATGAATCTAAATCTATGAGATTGCAACTCACTCACATCTTGAGCAATCTCTACATCACCAAGTCTCTACACAATGGTGGTAGAAAACAAGGAAGCACAAAACCACTCAAACATATCCTTTGACACATTCTATGTTGAGTTTCATGATTGTCATTTTGGATATACAAGTGCTCTTCCTTGCAAAAATTAACCCATGTAGGTAGATGAACTCAAATTCCAAGTGGTGCTCCCAACTCTTGATGAGCTACATCAACTTAGAGCAACCCACACAAGTTCAACTACATGATCACGATCAACACCACCACCCAAGATATGTTATTCCATCTTAGAGAAGCTTTACTCCAAGTCATGAGTCAAAGCAACTCGACAAGATGTGAATACATCAAGATGCTTAAACAAAAAATGGTAACCCCATTTTGAGCTTAAACGATGAGTATGACCTATGATCAAGTGATCTCACTTGACTCCTAAGTCAATATACTCTAACATAGGTGACTTTGTCGCCGACCATCTCTAGGTGAAGTTTTCTTGTGTTCTTTTCTGTGCTCTTGCATTTGTCTCATGCATATTTGTTTCCCCTCTTTTAAAAAATAAAATTCATATAGATTTCTTTTCTTTTCTGTTTGTTCTGCATTCCCTGCATCAAATTCATTGCAAATCTTTCAGTCAATTCCTTGCAAATCCTTGTGAGATCTTACTTGTCTAGTGAGATGAGGTGACAAGTGTTTTCTCTGTGATGAACTCGGTCACACCGGTCCCTTATTGTCGGTCCAACCGAATTCTTTCGGTGCAACCGAAGCATACCACTCGGTGCCACCAATTTCACTACAGGAAAGACATTTTGCCATTTATTCCTGCATTACTTTTGATCTAGCTCCACTCAATGAATCTTGTCCTCTACAAGCATCACATTTACCTTAGTGCTTTGTGCTGTGACTCAAGGACCAAACCCATTCACAACAAATTCCAGAAAACCCTTCTTAGAAATTGATGTCAAAGGGGGAGAGAGAGATCACATCAAAGCTTAATCATATCTCTAGGGGGAGAGAATACTCAAGGAGAGAGTAATCTTCAAGGATCCTAGATGCTTGGTGTTCAAGAGGAGAGATGCTACATGTCTTCTTGAGGGGAAAGACATGTTCATATGTGCTTATTTGCATTAGCTCTGTTTATTTTCTTCGAGCTCTGGTTTTCTGTTCCCTATCTTCTCCCAGTATTCCATGTTAGATTCACGGGGAGCAAGACATCTAAGGGAAAGAAATCCTTGAATTCATTGCACATCTTTACCTTTGGGGACATGTCTATGTTAAATGTGATACTCAGTACTCACTCTACATGTCATCCCAGTCTTGGTACTCTTGTGGTTTCTTTCTGTTTGCTCTGGCTAGTAGGTGCATCTGTGTTATCTAACCTTATTTTCACAGGTTCATTCCATCATAAGCCAACTCAAGACCACAAGGTAAGTATATGCATCACAATCATCTGTATGAGGAATTCTTGCTGATGTACATACTGTTTGCAAGAAGGACTCATGAGCATGAAGGTACATTTCCCATATTCACATCTTTTGCTTTGATGCATATAGCCAAAATACATGTAACACATTGCTTACTCTGTCATGTTTATGCTCTCACATGCTTCTATATTCCATATTCACATGATTGCATACATGTAGGGGGAGTCTATGCATGTTACATGTCTTTCCAAAGCTTTACTTGCTATTCTCTATATCTTTATCTAAAGCTTTGATGTATGTTGTCATCAATTACCAAAAAGGGGGAGATTGAAAGCACAAGTGCTCCCTGGTGATTTTGGTAATTAATGTCAACATATCTCTTGTTGGACTAACACTTTTACCTAGTATGTTTCAGATGAGTTCAACAAAAGAAGTGGCATGGACTAAAGGATGTGGAACCCCTTCAAGATGCTAAGGAGAAAGGATTGGCTCAAGCTTCAAGCACAAGACTCTACATTTTCCATTTTAGTGATCCAAGATCACATTGAGTCTATAGGAAAAGCCAATACTATCAAGAGGGGATGAGGTGTTGCTTAATGGCTTGCTTGATCAAAGTGCTTAGTGATATGCTCCAAAGCCCTCAACTACTTTCTCACGTCCACATATACCCTAAACCAAAAGTCAAACTCGGCCTCACCGATTCTTTCTATCCGGCGCCACCGAGTTCATATGTCTTAGCCACTGCCACAAACCCTAAGCAAATCAGTCTCACCGATAGGGATCTCGGTCTCACCGAGATGGGATTGTAATCTCTCTGTTTCCCTTTGTAACGTTTTGGTACCACCGAGATGAGTGATCGGTCCCACCGAGATTGCAATGTAAACTCTCTGTTTCCTTTTTGTAACATTTCGGTCTCACCGAAATGAGCGAACTGGTCCCACCGAGTTTACCTGACCAACTCTCTGGTTAGCTTATTACCAAAATTGGTCCCACCGAGTTTGTGTAATCGGTCTCACCGAGATTACGTTATGCCCTAACCCTAACCATATCGGTCCTACCGAGTTGCATGTCGGTCCCACCAAAAATCCTAACGGTCACATGATTTGCTAAATCGGTCCGACCGAGTTTCTCAATTCGGTCCCACCGAGATTGGCAAGTTATGTGTAACGGTTAGATTTTGTGTGGAGGCTATATATACTGCTCCACCTCCTCTTCATTCGTGGAGAGAGCCATCAGAACGAACCTACACTTCCAACTTGCAGTTTCTGAGAGAGAACCACCTACTCATGTGTTGAGGCCAAGATATTCCATTCCAACCATATGAATCTTGTTCTCTAGCCTTCCCAAGTTGCTTTCCACTCAAATCTTCTTTCCACCAAATCCAAATCCTATGAGAGAGAGTTGAGTGTTGGGGAGACTATCATTTGAAGCACAAGAGCAAGGAGTTCATCATCAACACACCATTTGTTACTTCTTGGAGAGTGGTGTCTCCTAGATTGGCTAGGTGTCACTTGGGAGCCTCCGACAAGATTGTGGAGTTGAACCAAGGAGTTTGTAAGGGCAAGGTGATCGCCTACTTCGTGAAGATCTACTGCTAGTGAGGCAAGTCTTTCATGGGCGACGGCCATGGTGGGATAGACAAGGTTGCTTATTCGTGGACCCTTCGTGGGTGGAGCCCTCCGTGGACTCGCGCAACCATTACCCTTCGTGGGTTGAAGTCTCCATCAATGTGGATGTACGATAGCACCACCTATCGGAACCATGACAAAAACATCCGTGTCTCCAATTGCGTTTGAATCCTCCAAACCCTTCCCTTTACATTCTTGCAAGTTGCATGCTTTATTTTCTGCTGCTCATATACTCTTTGCATGCTTGCTTGTTATGTATTATGAGTGTTAAACTTGTGCCAAAACTCCACTTGAACTTAAAGAAGTTAAAAACTACAACTTTTGGTACTTAGTGTCTAATCACCCGCCCTCTAGACACCTCTTCTCAATCCTTTCACTTCCTCTCTCTCTCTATTGATTCTCAATACAATGTTCTCTTGGAGATCCATGTGATGTAAGTCTTTTTGCGGTGTGTTTGTTGGGATCCGATGAACTTTAAGTTTATGATCAGATCTATGATTTTATCCATGAAAGTTATTTGAGTCTTCTTTGATCTCTTATATGCATGATTGCTTATAGCCTCTTATTTCTTCTCCTGTATTTGGGTTTTGTTTGGCCAATTTGATCTATTTATCTTGTAGTGCTTTGTGATGGGTTCGATCTTACGGTACTTGATCCTAGTGATAGAAGGGGAACCGACACATATGTATCGTTTCTATTAAGGATAACAAGATGGGGTCTATTTCTACATAAATAGATCTTGTCTACATCATGTCATCGTTCTTATTGCATTACTCTGTTTCTCCATGAACTTAATACACTAGATGCATGCTGGATAGCGATCGATGTGTGGAGTAATAGTAGTAGATGCAGGCAGGAGTCGGTCTACTAATCTTGGACGTGCTGCCTATATAATGATCATTGCCTGGATATCGTCATGAGTATTTGAAGTTTTATCAATTGCCCAACAGTAATTTGTTTTCCCGCCGTTTGCTATTTTTCTCGAGAGAAGCCACTTGTGAAACCTACGGCCCCCGGGTCTCTTCTTTAATATATTTGCCTTCGCGATCTATTTTTATTTGCTTTTATTTTCAGATATAATAAACCAAAAATAAAAAAATATTTTGCTGCACTTTATTTTATTTGTGATCTATTTATCCAATCTATCATAACTTTCTCCCGTCCACTCGCCAATTTCTGCCGCCGTTACCCGAAAGGGATTGACAACCCCTTTAACATGTCGGTTGCGAGTATTTGTTATTTGTGTGGAGGAGCTATTTACGTTCTATTGCGTGGTTCTCCTACTGGTTCAATAACCTTGATCTCATCACTGAGGGAAATACCTACTATCGCTGTGCTGCATCAACCCTTCCTCTTTGGGGAAATACCGACGTAGTTCTAGCAGACATCAAAAGAAATTTGTGGCGCCGTTGCCGGGGAGATATCATCAATATCAACCAGGTTCCTAATCACAAATCTCATCTCATTGCAATTTACATTATCTGCCATTTGCCTCTCGTCTTCCTCTCCCCCACTTCACAAAAGATTGTCGTTTTATTTGCCCTCTTTTTTGTTTGCCTTTTTCTCGTCAGGTCTCATGTTTGCTTGCGTTTCCATGTGCCTTCTATTTGCTTGCATCTTCACTTGATAAAAATATATTGATATGGATCCTCATCCACTTGCTAATCTATTCAAAAGATCCAATTATGATGAAGCAATTGCTAGGGAATTTATTTCACTCGATTATCTTTTTGAAGTTTTGCTTGAGATTTATGAATCTGAAAATTGTGATGAAGTGTTAAACGAAGAAATTTATCAAGTGATTCATGATAGCTCCTTGAATGAAAAGCATGATTGCAGTGATGTTATTATAAATTCTATTAATGTCAGTTGTGCTAATAATATGCAAAACCCCAAGCTTGAGGATGCTAATATTGCTATGTCCACTACTTGTTGCAATGATCATGATTGGGGTGATAATGATTCTTATGATCTTGAAAATTTATTTAAACCTCATTAAGAATATGCTTGCGATAATACTAAAAGTGGGTTTGGAACAGTGTCAACTTTAGCTAAAAATAATCCCACATATTTTGAGAGTATTCGATGTTGTGAAATTTTTGAAAAAGTGGGCTTGGAGAGGCCATGACTTTGTTTGATGATAATCCCACTACTTTGGAAGAGTGTAAACTTTGCATACATGTGGATCATGAATAGAAAATGTTATGTGATAGCTATAGTGTTGAATTTTAATGCGATCCTACATATAATTATTATGAGAGAGGAAAATATGGTTGTAGACATTTTCATATTACTAAATTACGCCTCGTTATGGTGAGATCGTCAATGTTTTATTCATCTTCCTTACATACGTTAGATGTTTCTTGTCTTGATAATTTGTTTGCTTATAAAATTCCTATGCATAGGAAGTATGTTAGACTTAATTGTGTTTTTCATATGTTTTATGATGCTCTCTTTGTGTTTCAATTCTTATCTATCATGTGAGCATCGTTGAAATCTTATGCCTAGCTAGGGGCGTAAAACGATAGCGCTCGTTGGGAGGCAACCCAACTTGTACCTTTTTGTTTTTTGGTTTTCTTGCTATTTTCAATAAAATACCCAATTATGCCTCTGATTATATGTGTTTTTGTGGTTTAAATTAGTGTTTGTGCTAAGCAAAGCCTTTGGGATGATTTGAGTGAGAGTTGATTTGATCTTGCTGACAAATAGAAACTTTTGTGCCCAGAAAAAAATCCCATTTTTAACAGAAGGGTGCTTTTGAGTTTATTCTTTTTTCAGAAGATTAACATACAAATTTCTCACGTGGTCCTAATTTTTCAGAATTGTTGGAGTTACAGAAGTATTCAAAATATCCAGATTGCTACAAACTGTTTTGTTTTTGACAGATTCTGTTTTCTTTGCATTGTGTGCTTGTTTTGATGATTCTATGGTTTTCTTTGAAGAGTTTTTGCCATAGAAAAGTTGGAATACAATAGATATAATGCAAAAATAAAAGATGAATGGGTTTGCAACAACACTTATAGTAGTAGTTTGCTTTCTTATACTAACGGATCCCACGAAGGTTTTGTTCAGTTTTGTGTGATTGAAGTTTTCAAGTTTTGGGTAATATTACGATGGATGAAGGAATAAGGATTAGCAAAAGGCTAAGCTTGGGGATGCCCGAGGCACCCCAAGGTAATATTCAAGAAGTATCAAGTAACTAAGCTTGGGGATGCCCCCGAGTGGCATCCTCTCTTTCTTCTAACAACCATCGGTATTTTACTTGGAGCTATATTTTTTATTCGTCACATATTATGAGTTTTTGCTTGGAGCGTCTTGTATGATACGAGTCTTTGCTTGTTTTTCTTTTTATTTTAAGTCTTGAATCCTTGCTGGACACACCTTTTTGAGAGAGACAAAAATTATGCTATGTTGGCTCCTATGTTTCACTTAATTTTTAAAGCCATGGAATTGCTCTAGTGCTTCACTTATATCTTTTTGAGCATGGTGTGCTTTGTTATTTTTGAAGAAATGCTCTCATGCTTCAGTTAGATTTATTTGGTAGTTAGTATTTTTTTAAGAAATTCTCTCTTGCTTCACTTAGATTATTTTGAGAGAAAGAAATATTATGCTCATGTTCTTCACTTATATTTGTTTGAGTTTATTAAAAGCAAAACATGACACTAGTCCCAAAGTGATAGATATCCAAGGAGGATATAATAAAAACTTTCATGAAGATCATTGGACAAAATAAACTTGGTTCTTTGTAATGATTTTGAGATATGACGATATGGTATGTGAGTCATGTTGATGAGTAATTATGCTTTAGTAAGAATATTGGTGTTAAGGTTTGTGATTCCCTATGCAAGCACGAAAGTCAATAGTTATGCAATGAAATTACATCCTACTTGTGGTGCATTATTCGATGTTAGTTATGCTTAATGCTCGCTTATGAGATTTTTCGTTTCTTGGTTGGGCGCTTCTCAATCTTTTTTGCTAGCCTTCATTTGCACTAAGTATGATCACTACTTGTGCATCCAAAACCCTTTAAACCAGTTTTGCCATATGAGTCCACTATACCTACCTATATGCGGTATTTCCGTGCCGTTCTATGCAAATTTGTATGTGCCATCTCTAATTTTCAAAATAAATTTCTCTTTTGTGTGCTCGTACCGCTCGTGAAGCGGTGAGGGGTAGCCGATATTTTCCATGCTAGATGTGTTATCCTCACGATGAGTGTTTATTCACTTGTCATTGCACGAGAGTACGTCAAGGTTTTAGGGATGCCCAGTCCTGAAATGAAAAATGAATTTACTTTATGTTGTCAAATAATAAATTCCTTCTAAAGTGTTGGTATGGAGGGCACCCGTGGATACGGTTAGCCATGGAAAGTGAAAGTATGGTGGAAAAGGGAATAAAGTTTATTTTCTGTTTGGGAACCGCCTATGATATATCTAGCATGGAAAGTGTTGGGAACTCTAAGTCGTTTTCGTTGGTGGGAAAATATGCCTCCCAAAATGTTTTTATCTCTCAATTTCTGATTTGAGCTCTAGCACCTCTACAAATCCCTACTTTCCTCCGCGAAGGGCCTTTCTTTTACTTTAACAAATTTTATTTTTACTTGAGTCTCCATCTTCTCTTATAAAGCACCAACTATCGTACTTGAGCATTGGGTATAGCTAGTATTCGAGTGTGTTTCATGAATGGATCAATGATTGAGCGTAATTGGCTGGGGATAACTTGCTTTAGCGTTGATATTTTGAAAGACATGGTTGCTTGTTGATATGCTTGAGTGTTAAAGTCTTCATGTCAAAACTAGACTATTGCTTTGAACCATATAGAAGTCCAAATGTCCATGCTACAAAGAAAACAATATGTGATGAACATGTTAGGCAGCATTCCACATCAAAAAAATTGTTTTTATCATTTACCTACTCGGGGACGAGCAGGAATTAAGCAGGGGAATGCTGATACGTCTCCAACGTATCTATAATTTTTGATTGTTCCATGTTGTTATATTATCATTCTTGGATGTTTTACAATCATTTTATATCATTTTTTGGTACTAGCCAATTGACAAGTGCCAGTTGCTGTTTTCTGCTTGTTTTTTACATCGCGGGAAATCAATACCAAACGGAGTCCAAACGCAGTGAAATTTTTTGTGGATTTTTTCTGGACCAGGAGACACCTGTTGGGCCAAATAAGTACCAGAGGAGAGCACAACCCAGGTGCGCCCAGGTGGGTTGTGCCCACCCCAATGGCCTCCCGCACTACCTCTTTGCTCTATAAATACCCCAATATTCTAGAAACCCTACGTGAGTCGACGAAAATCAATCCCAGCCGCCGCAAGTTCTAGAAACACCAAATCCAATCTAGACACCATCACAGAGGGGTTCATCATCCTCATTGGTGCCTCTCCGATGATGCGTGAGTAGTTCATTGTAGACCTACGGGTCCGTAGTTACTAGCTAGATGGCTTCCTCTCTCTCTCTCTCTTGATTCTCAATACAATGGTCTCTTGGAGATCCAAATGATGTAAGTCTTTTTGCGGTGTGTTTGTTGGGATCCGATGAACTTTGAGTTTATGATTAGATCTATGTTTTTATCCATGAAAGTTATTTGAGTCTTCTTTGATCTCTTATATGCATGATTGCTTATAGCCTCGTATTTCTTCTCTGATATTTGGGTTTTGTTTGGCCAACTTGATCTATTTATGTTGCAGCGGGAAGATGTGCTTTGTGATGGGTTCGATCTTACGGTGCTTGATCCCAGTGATAGAAGGGGAACCAACACGTGGGTATCGTTGCTATTAAGGATAACAAGATGGGGTCTATTTCTACATAAATAGATCTTGTCTACATCATGTCATCGTTCTTATTGCATTACTCCGTTTCTCCATGTACTTAATACACTAGATGCATGCTGGATAGCGGTCGATGTGTGGAGTAATAGTAGTAGATGCAGGCAGGAGTCGGTCTACTAATCTTGGACGTGATGCCTATATAATGGTCATTGCCTGGATATCGTCATGAGTATTTGAAGTTCTATCAATTGCCCAACAGTAATTTGTTTTCCCATCGTTTGCTATTTTTCTCAAGAGAAGCCACTAGTGAAACCTACGCCCCCCGGGTCTCTTCTTCAATATATTTGCCTTCGCAATCTATTTTTATTTGCTTTTATTTTCAGATCTATTAAACCAAAAATTAAAAAAATACTTTGTTGCACTTTATTTTATTTGCGATCTATTTATCCAATCTATTACAACTTTCTCCCATCCGCTCGCCAATTTCTGGCGCCGTTACCCGGAAGGCATTGACAACCCCTTTAACACGTCGGGTTGCAATTATTTGTTATCTGTGTGCAGGAGCTGTTTACGTTGTGTTGCGTGGTTCTCCTACTGGTTCGATAACTTTGGTCTCATCACTGAGGGAAATACGTACCGTCGCTGTGCTGCATCATCTCTTCCTCTTTGGGGAAACACTGACGTAGTTCTAGAAGACATCAAGCTCTAAGCTCCGTACGGGGCACCTCCATTGGCTCCGTCATTGGCTCTGCAACCGCCATCGCCACCATCTCCCATAACCTCATCACGGTGACACTGGGACAAACGATGGGTGGTGGAGACAGAGGTTGCTGCTAGAGAAGAGGGTCATTGGTGGCAGCAAGGAGCCGGCGCCGCTCAGAGCGCTCGACCGGGCTATCCACCGGGACATGGGATACCTTGGACCCCTTGGACGCCATCATCATGGCCACCGTGGGGCGTGAAGATGTTAGACGATGAAGATGACGCTGACCGAGGAAAACGAAACTGTTGGGGAACGTAGTAATTTCAAAAAAATTCCTACGCACATGCAAGATCATGGTGATGGTATAGCAACGAGAGGGGGAGTGTATCTTCATACCCTTGAAGATCGCTAAGCGGAAGCGTTTATCAACGCGGTTGATGTAGTCGTACGTCTTCACGATCCGACCGATCCAAGTACCGAACGCATGGCACCTCCGAGTTCTGCACACGTTCAGCTCGATGACGTCCTCGCCTTCTCGATGCAGCAAGACGGGCGAAGTAGTAGATGAGTTCCGGCAGCACGACGGCGTGGTGACGGTGTTGGTGAAGAACAATTTCCGCAGGGCTTCGCCTAAGCACTACGAAAACTATGACGGAGGATAAACTAGAGGCGACGGGGTTGCCGGCACACGGCTTGGTGTTTCTTGATCTCTCTTTGGTGCTAGCCCTACCCCTCTATTTATATGTTGAGCCTTGGGGTCGAAACTTGGAATAAAAGCCTCCACAAAGTCGGTTTCACCCGAAAGGCAAGAGTCCTTCTCGGACTCGGGGCGACGCCAGGTTCCGGCGTCTCGACCCCGACGCCGAGACCTGGCGTCGCCTCGACTCATAAAACTTCCTTTGCGCTTTCCAAAACCTTGTGGGCTTTCCCTTTGGCCCAAATAACGTGTTCTCGTACCCAAACATTTGAAACATCCGAACCCCTTCCGTGAATTCGAACCCTTCCGGAGATCAAACACTATTATTCCATATATCAAACTTTATTTCCGGACCATTTCGGAGTTCCTCGTCATGTCCATGATCTCATCCGGACTCGAACAACATTCGTTACCAACATGCATAACTCATATAATACTATATCGTCAATCTAAACGTTAAGCGTCACGGACCCTACGGGTTCGAGAACTATGTAGACATGACCTAAAACTATTCTCGGTCAATAACCAATAGCGGACCTGGATGCCCATATTGGTTCCTACATATTCTACGAAGATCTTTATCGGTCAAACCGCATAACAACATACGTTGTTCCTTTGTCATCGGTATGTTACTTGCCCGAGATTTGATCGTCGGTATCCAATACCTAGTTCAATCTCGTTACGCAAGTCTCTTTACTCATTCTCAGAATACGTCATCTCATAACTAACTCATTAGTTATAATGCTTGCAAGGCTTAAGTGATGAGTATTACCGAGAGGGCCCAGAGATACCTCTCCGACAATCGGAGTGACAAAACCTAATCTCGAAATACGCCAACTCAACATGTACCTTCGGTGACACCTGTAGTACTCCTTTATAATCACCCAGTTACATTGTGACGTTTGGTAGTACCCAAAGTGTTCCTCCGGTAAACGGGAGTTGCATAATCTCATAGTTACAGGAACATGTATAAGTCATGAAGAAAGCAATAGCAACATACTAAACGATCAAGTGCTAGGCTAACGGAATGGGTCATGTCAATCACATCATTCTCCTAATGATGTGATCCCGTTAATCAAATGACAACTCTTTTGTCCATGGCTACGAAACATAAACATCTTTGATAAACAAGCTAGTCAAGTAGAGGCATACTAGTGACACTATGTTTGTCTATGTATTCACACATGTATTATGTTTCCGGTTAATACAATTCTAGCATGAATAATAAACATTTATCATGAAATAAGGAAATAAATAATAACTTTATTATTGCCTCTAAGGCATATTTCCTTCAGTCTCCCACTTGCACTAGAGTCAATAATCTAGTTCACATCGTCATGTGATTTAACACCAATATTCATATCTGTATATGATTAACACCCATAGTTCACATCATCATGTGACCAACACCCAAAGGGTTTACTAGAGTCAATAATGTAGTTCACATCGCTATGTGATTAACACCCAAAGAGTACTAAGGTGTGATCATGTTTTGCTCGTGAGAGAAGTTTAGTCAACGGGTCTGTCACATTCAGAGCCGTATGTATTTTGCAAATATTCTATGTCTTCAATGCTCTGCACGGAGCTACTCTAGCTAATTGCTCCCACTTTCAATATGTATCCAGATTGAGACTTAGAGTCATCTGGATTGGTGTAAAAGCTTGCACCTATGTAACTCTTTACGACGGGCTCTTTTATCACCTCCATAATCGAGAAATATTTCCTTAGTCCTCACTAAGGATATTCTTGACCAATGTCCAGTGATCTACTCCTAGATCACTATTGTACTTCCTTGCCAAATTCAGAGCAAGGTATACAATAGGTCTGGTACATAGCATAGCATACTTTATAGAACCTATAAGCGAGGCATAGGGAAATGACTTTCATTCTCTTTTCTATTTTCTGCCGTGGTCGGGATTTGAGTCTTACTCAATTTCACACCTTTGCAACACAGCAAGAACTCTTTCTTTACTGCTCCATTTTGAACTTACTTCAAAATCTTGACAAGGTATGTACTTTTGAAAAACTTATCAAGCGTCTTGATCTATCTCAAGAGATCTTGATGCTCAATATGTAAGTAGCTTTTCTTGAGGTCTTTTCTTTTAAAGAACTCCTTGAAAACACTCCTTTATGCTTTGCGAGAAAAATTCTACATCATTTACGATCAACAATATGTCACTCACATATACTAATCGGAAAGGCTGTAGTGCTCCCACTCACTTTATTGTAAATACAGGCTTCATCGTAAGTCCATATAAAACTATATGCTTTGATCAACTTATCAAAGCGTATATTCCAACTCCGAGATGCTTGCACCAGTCCATAGATGGATCGCTGGAGCTTGCACATTTTGTTAGCACCTTTAGGATTGACAAAACCTTCTGGTTGCATCATATACAACTCTTCTTTAATAAATCCATTAAGGAATGTAGTTTTGACATCCATTTGCCAGATTTCATAAAATGTGGCAATTGCTAACATGACTCAGACAGGCTTAAGCATTGATACAAGTGAGAAAATCTCATCGTATTCAACACCTTGAACTTGTTGAAAACCTTTCGCAACAAGTCGAGCTTGGTAGATAGTAACACTACTATCAGTGTCCGTATTCCTCTTGAAGATCCATTCATTTAACATGGCTTGCTGATCATCGAGCAAGTCAATCAAAGTCCATACTTTGTTCTCATACATGGATCATATCTCAGATTTTATGGCCTCAAGCCATTTCACGGAATCTGGGCTCATCATCGCTTCCTCATAGTTCGTAGGTTCATCATGGTCTAGTAACATGACTTTTAGAACATGATTACTACACCATTCTGGTGCGGATCTTACTCTGGAAGACCAACGAGGTTTTGTAGTAACTTGATCTGAAGTTTCATGATCATCATCATTAGCTTCCTCACTAATTGGTGTAGCAATCACTGGAACTGATTTCTGTGATGAACTACTTTCCAAATTCAGGAGAAGGTACAATTACCTTATCAAGCTCTACTTTCCTCCCACTCACTTCTTTCGAGAGAAACTTCTTTTCTAGAAAGGATCCATCTTAGCAACGAATAACTTGCCTTCGGATCTGTAATAGAAGGTGTACCCAATAGTTACCTTTGGGTATTCTATGAAGACGCACTTCTCCGATTTGGGTTCGAGCTTATCAGGTTGAAACTTTTTCACATAAGCATCGCAGCCCCAAACTTTAAGAAACGACAACTTTTGGTTTCTCGCCAAACCACAGTTCATAAGGCGTCGTCTCAACGGATTTCTATGGTGCCCTATTTAAAGTGAATGCAGCTGTCTCTAATGCATAACCCCAAAATGATAGTGGTAAATCGGTAAGAGACATCATAGATCGCACCATATCAAATAAAGTGCGGTTACGACGTTCGGACACACCATAACGTTGTGGTGTTCCAGGTGGCGTGAGCTGTGAAACTATTCCACATTTGTTTTAATTGAAGACCAAACTCGTAACTCAAATATTCATCTCCATGATCAGATCGCAGAAACTTTATTTTCTTGTTACGATGATTTTCCACTTCACTCTGAAATTCTTTGAACCTTTCAACTATTTCAGACCTATGTTTCATCAAGTAGATATACCAATATCTGCTCAAGTCATCTGTGAAGGTCAGAAAATAACGATACCCTCCACGAGCCTCAACACTCATCGGATCGCATACATCAGTATGTATTATTTCCAATAAGTCAGTTGCTCGCTCCATTGTTTCGGAGAACGGAGTCTTAGTCATCTTGCCCATGAGGCATGGTTCGCAAGCATCAAGTGATTCATAATCAAGTGATTCTAAAATCCCATCAGCATGGAGTTTCTTCGTGCGCTTTACACCAATATGACCTAAACGGCAGTGCCACAAATAAGTTGCACTATCATTATTAACTTTGCATCTTTTGGCCTCAATATTATGAATATGTGTATTACTACGATCGAGATCCAACAAACCATTTTCGTTGGTGTGTATGACCATAGAAGGTTTTATTCATGTAAACAGAACAACAATTGTTCTCTAACTTAAATGAATAACTGTATTGCAATAAACATGATCAAATCATATTCATGCTCAACGCAAACACCAAATAACACTTATTTAGGTTCAACACAAATCCCGAAAGTATAGGGAGTGTATGATGATGATCATATCAATCTTGGAACCACTTCCAACAAACATCATCACTTCACCCTTAACTAGTCTCTGTTTATTCTGCAACTCCCGTTTCGAATTACTAATCTTAGCAACCGAACAAGTATCAAATACTCAGGGGTTACTATAAACACTAGTAAGGCACACATCAATAACATGTATATCAAATATACACTTGTTCACTTTGCCATCCTTCTTACCCACCAAATATTCAGGCATTTCGCTTCCAAAGGACCATTTCCTTTGCGATGTAAGCACTCGGTTTCAGGCTTTGGTCCAGCTTTGGTCTTCTTCACGGAGTGACAACTTGCTTGTCATTCTACTTGAAGTTCCCTTTCTTTCCCTTTGCCCTTTTCTTGAAACTAGTGATCTTGTTAACCATCAACACTTGATGCTCTTTCTTGATTTCTACCTTCGTTGATTTCAGCATCACGAAGAGCTTGGGAATCGTTTTCGTCATCCCTTGCATATTATTTTTCATCACGAAGTTCTAGTAACTTAGTGATGGTGACTAGAGAATTCTGTCAATCACTATCTTATCTGGAAGATTAACTCCCACTTGATTCAAGCGATTGAAGTACAAAGACAATCTAAGCACATGCTCACTAGTTGAGCGATTCTCCTCCATCTTTTAGCTATAGAACTTGTTGGAGACTTCATATCTCTCAACTCGGGTATTTGCTTGAAATATTAACTTCAATTCTTGGAACATCTCATATGGTCCATGACGTTCAAAACGTCTTTGAAGTCCCGATTCTAAGCCGTTAAGCATGGTGCACTAAACTATCAAGTAGTCATCATATTGAGTTAGCCAAACATTCATAACGTCTACATCTGCTCTTGTAATAGGTCCGTCACCTAGCGGTGCATCAAGGACATAATTCTTACAGGCAGAATGAGGATTAACCTCGGATCACGGATCAAATTCCAACATTGCTACTAACATTTTTCAACACAGTTTTCTCTAGGAACATATCAAAATAAACATATGAAAGCAACAACGCGAGCTATTGATCTACAACATAATTTGCAAAATACTACTAGGACTAAGTTCATGATAAATTAAAGTTCAATTAATCATATTACTTAAGAACTCCCACTTAGACAGACATCTCTCTAGTCATCTAAGTGATCACGTGATCCAAATCAACTAAACCATGACCGATCATCACGTGAGATGGAGTAGTTTTCAATGGTGAACATCACTATGTTGATCATATCTACTATATGATTCAGGCTCGACCTTTCGGTCTCCGTGTTCGAGGCCATATCTGCATATGCTAGGCTCGTCAAGTTTAACTCGAGTATTCTGCGTGTGCAAAACTGGCTTGCACCCGTTGTAGATGGACGAGAGCTTATCACACCCGATCATCACGTGGTGTCCAGGCACGACGAACTTTGGCAACGGTGCATACTCGGGAGAACACTTCGATAATTTTAGTGAGAGATCATCTTAAAATGCTACCGTCAATCAAAGCAAGATAAGATGCATCAAGGATAAACATCACATGCAATCAATATAAGTGATATGATATGGCCATCATCATCTTGTGCTTGTGATCTCCATCTTCAAGCACCGCCATGATCACCATCGCCACCGCGCGACACCTTGATCTCCATCGTAGCATCGTTGTTGTTACGCCATCTATTGCTTCTACGACTATCGCTACCGCTTAGTGATAAAGTAAAGCAATTACAGGGCATTTGCATTTCATACAATAAAGCGACAACCATATGGCTCCTGCCAGTTGCCGATAACTTCGGTTACAAAACATGATCATCTCATACAATAAAATATAGCATCACGTCTTGACCATATCACATCACAACATGCCCTGCAAAAACAAGTTAGACGTCCTCTACTTTGTTGTTGCAAATTTTACGTGGCTGCTACGGGCTTAGCAAGAACCGTTCTCACCTACGCATCAAAACCACAACGATAGTTTGTCAAATAGACTCCGTTTAACCTTCGCAAGGACCGGGCGTAGCCACACTCGGTTCAACTAAAGTGAGAGAGACAGACACCCGCCAGCCACCTTTAAGCACGAGTGCTCGTAACGGTGAAACCAGTCTCGCGTAAGCGTACGCGTAATGTCGGTCCGGGCCGCTTCATCTCACAATACCGCTGAACCAAAGTATGACATGCTGGTAGGCGGTATGACTTATATCGTCCACAACTCACTTGTGTTCTACTCGTGCATATAACATCAACGCATAAAACCTAGGCTCGGATGCCACTGTTGGGGAACGTAGTAATTTCAAAAAAATTCCTACGCACATGCAAGATCATGGTGATCGTATAGCAACGAGAGGGGGAGTGTATCTTCATACCCTTGAAGATCGCTAAGCGGAAGCGTTTATCAACGCCGTTGATGTAGTCGTACGTATTCACGATCCGACCGATCCAAGTACCGAACGCACGGCACCTCCGAGTTCTGCAGACGTTCAGCTCGATGGCGTCCTCGCCTTCTCGATCCAAAGAAGACGCGAAGTAGTAGATGAGTTCCGGCAGACGACGGCGTGGTAGCGGTGTTGGTGAAGAACAATTTCCGCAGGCTTCGCCTAAGCACTACGAAAACTATGACGGAGGATAAACTAGAGGGGCGGGGTTGCGGCACACGGCTTGGTGTTTCTTGATCTCTCTTTGGTGCTAGCCCTACCCTCTATTTATATGTTGAGCCTTGGGGTGAAACTTGGAGTAAAAGCCTCCACAAAGTCGGTTTCACCCGAAGGCAAGAGTCCTTCTCGGACTCGGGGCGACGCCAGGTTTCGGCGTCTGGACCCGACGCCAGGACCTGGCGTCGCCCCGACTCATAAAACTTCCTTTGCGCTTTCCAAAACCTTGTGGGCTTTCCCTTTGGCCCAAATAACGTGTTCTCGTACCCAAACATTTCGAAACATCCGGAACCCCTTCCGGTGAATTCGAACCCTTCCGGAGATCAAACACTATTATTCCATATATCAAACTTTATTTCCGGACCATTCGGAGTTCCTCGTCATGTCCATGATCTCATCCGGACTCGAACAACATTCGTTACCAACATGCATAACTCATATAATACTATATCGTCAACGAAACGTTAAGCGTCACGGACCCTACGGGTTCGAGAACTATGTAGACATGACCTAAAACTGTTCTCGGTCAATAACCAATAGCGGGACCTGGATGCCCATATTGGTTCCTACATATTCTACGAAGATCTTTATCGGTTAAACCGCATAACAATATACGTTGTTCCCTTTGTCATCGGTATGTTACTTGCCCGAGATTTGATCGTCGGTATCCAATACCTCTCGTTACCGGCAAGTCTCTTTACTCGTTCTGTAATACGTCATCTCATAACTAACTCATTAGTTATAATGCTTGCAAGGCTTAAGTGATGAGTATTACCGAGAGGGCCCAGAGATACCTCTCCGACAATCGGAGTGACAAAACCTAATCTCGAAATACGCCAACTCAACATGTACCTTCGGTGACACCTGTAGTACTCCTTTATAATCACCCGATTCGTTGTGACGTTTGGTAGTACCAAAGTGTTCCTCCGTAAGCGGAGTTGCATAATCTCATAGTTACAGGAACATGTATAAGTCATGAAGAAAGCAATAGCAACATACTAAACGATCAAGTGCTAAGCTAACGGAATGGGTCATGTCAATCACATCATTCTCCTAATGATGTGATCCCGTTAATCAAATGACAACTCTTTTGTCCATAGCTACGAAACATAACCATCTTTGATAAACAAACTAGTCAAGTAGAGGCATACTAGTGACACTATGTTTGTCTATGTATTCACACATGTATTATGTTTCCGGTTAATACAATTCTAGCATGAATAATAAACATTTATCATGAAATAAGGAAATAAATAATAACTTTATTATTGCCTCTAGGGCATATTTCCTTCAGAAACGCCCCAGTCCCCTACCTCGCACGCCAAATGTTGGTTTCTAGGAACCAAAAATTGGGATGTGTGCAAACAACCCTTTATGACTTCGGTCGGGGACTGAACACGCTATGTTTCCTAGGGCATCTACCGCCGATGAGAAAACAACACGAAGTAAAGCACACCAGAGTTACCCAGGTTTGGGCCACCTTCGCTGTGTAATACCCTACTCCTGTTGTGGATGATATTGCTTTGTTCTAGACGAACTGGATACAATGTACGTGGTAGGCTGCGAATGAGTCGAGCCCTTGTCTAGGTCATGTCACTCCCTATTTATACTAGCTCTAGTCCTCCCCTTATCGCCATGGTGGGTTGCCACATAGCATGCATAAACAAAGAGGGAAGGCCCATCCGTACCGCCATGATGTGACTGGGCATGGCGTCCATGCCCATGCCTAGTAGGTAGCTACTAGTCGCCCCTGTAGCCATGCACCGGGTTGGTGGCGCCTCTCAGGCCCTTGTAGCTAACCACAACGGGTAGGCATACCTCACCAGGGCGCAAAGTCATAAGGTGGACGTGTCTCATCCCAACTGGTAGCTGACGCCGATCACTGTAGTGTGGTAGTGCACATTTAGTGCCTCTGTTAGACAGATTCTCCAGTTTCCTTTGCGGAGAAGGAAATGCTTCGCAAGAGGTATTGTGTCTCACGCGCCGCTCCGAGTAGCGCTTGTCGGGGCCCAGAGCCCCACCAAGCAAGAAATGGTCCTTCACAAAGCAAGCTAGAGCGACGTAGCTTATCGGGTGCCACAGTCTTGGCCCTGTCTCCGTCGGCCCATGGTACCCTGGTTTCCATTGGGCCGACAACCTCTATTGTTTGTAGTGCGAAGAATTGGAGCCCTTCTTGAGACACCCCATGAGGACGTCTATACTATCATTGATGAAGAGGAACTGCATGGTGAGTCTAGGTTACCCGCGCGTGACGTGCGAGGAAGGAGACAACACTAATGCAGCTGGCATGGTTGATCTTATCAGCGTCGAAGTCAATGACCTCCTTCAGCGAGAGCTTGTCACCCCATGCACCCGCCTTGCAACGACCATCATGACTAGGTCGAGCGACGTCCTATAATTCGTGCCAACGGAGTCAGGAGCCCTGGCACGCGACAAAGCATTCGCATGGTGCATCCACGGGCTATGCCTGGGCGCTCTCAACGCGTCGTGTTGTCATCGGCTGATTTGAATGACATCAACAAAGGAAATAAGATTGTGAAGCAAACTGGGAAGGAGTTCATCATGGACAAAGTGGACGACCCTCTATGGTGAAGTCTAAGAGGCTCGGGTTCCAATGGAGAGACGACGAAGGGGCTCATGCATGCGGCATGGCAAGCCGAGCAGGTGGCACCAACATAGCAGGGTGGTGGTAGGTGAGGCACTAGTTCTCCATTGAAACGATGGATCAATCGACGACTGCTACCAAAGAGAGATCGGCCGAACGTGACCGTGTGATTGTCTGCGATTGTATGTGGACGGGTGCACTACAAACAGTAAGGGCTTATAATTGGCGCCGGCAATGACAAGCCACCTATCGTAATGCACATGTGCTATTATTGAAATTTCATGGCTTGAGATCACTAATTTTTTTTATGATAAAAATAACATTTCTCACAAAAATATAATGCATGAACCAGTATGTGAGTTTGTGTTGAACTCCTACGAGCGAGTTAATTACCACGTTAGTTTCAAACTAAAAAGAACATGTATGTACCAAAGTAGCATGCATGCATGGTGCGAGTTTATCGTTGGTCTGAGAGGCCTATTTCCCCTCTCGTCCTTTCCCTCTCATCCATCCTCCTCTCCCTCGCATCCGGCGCTATTTATGGTAGCTCTTGCCATTCTTCACTTCTCCTTTTTCTCTCACTAGACAGAAATATAGTCACCATTAGGAGATCCCATCCGGTTGATTGCATCTTTTTTTTTCATTTCACAAGCGAGCAATCACACGCATCCGACCTGGTTTTCAAGTCGAGAGACGGTATGTCAATCATGTTGTACGTTCGTCAAGAATTCTGCATTGTGTTTTAGCAACATTGAAAACATGATTTACTCCCTCCTCGGTGGGATAGGTTGTTCATTTGCCAAAGTATCTATTTGTTATCACATCAGTTCTCTACGAATTTGCACAAATGTTTTGTGCTTGTATGAAATTTGTACGAATCTGTCGAACTGTTTAGAACTGGAGGCATGTGCATCTGTTGCAGATCGCCCGGCACCCATCTGTATTACGCAAAAACCGTTGACTGGCACCATGTGCTGTGCAGGGACGCGGCCGATCTCTGAGATGGACGGCCAGGATGGCGCCCAGACTGGCGTGAGGCGAGCCGTTAGCTAACCGGTCTTCCCCACCGCCGCCGCCCCCACGTCGCGCCACGCGCCTGATTCCCACTCGGACCTGCCCGACGATCGACCTGCTCCGATCGGATCGGCTCGGCGAGCGGCGGCGAGCGATCGAGGCGGGGATTGGGAATGGAGGCGGCGCCGGATCTGAGCGCCGTGTCGGCGCTGGCGCTGCAGGTGGACCTCCTACAGCTGCCGCCGGAGATCCCCGCGCCTGGGGCGCCCGCGCTGCGCGGCGTCCTCGACCACCTCTTCGCGCACTGGCTCTCCCTCCCCGACACCGTCGCGCTGGTCAGCTGCCTGGCCCAGAAGGCCAAGGCCAACGGCGCGGGCTTCGCCGGGGGCGCCATGTTGCCGTCCATGATGATGCAGGGGGGCGCCAACGTGCCGCCGCTCTCGCCGAGGTCGCCCCGCCTCTCTAGGAAGCCAAGCGGGGTCGGCGGACACTCCAACCGTTGCGCGTCCCCGCTCCGGCCGGCCACCGCGCGCGCCGTCAAGGAGGTCATTCCACAGGTACACATACGCATGCTCGCCGTCGACCCATCAACCTGTCAGCACCATTCTTTTTTCAGCAAGCTAATCGAAATCGTCCATGTCGCTTGACAGTTCTATTTCCGAGATGGACGCCCGCTGCCATACGAGCAGAAGAGGCAATGCATATCTATAGTCGAGCAGCTCTTCGCCGGGCACTCCAATGGTCTTCGGATTCAAGGTGCGTGAAATGCAAAGTGTCTTCAGGATTATTTTGCCAAATATGAAATGAATGAATCTTTTGGATGCAATTTTAATTAGAAATCACTGGTGTAAAGACGGGTAGTTTCATTTGGACCTTGTGGTTTTCATCTGATCAAATCGGTGCTCAAGTTTGAACTTTGAAGTTTGTCATCTGGATTAGCTTTATAAGCATAACCAGCTTAAATTGTCAATTATCATGATCATATCAGATTGTGCATGAGCATATCAACTAACCATCTATGTCCTGTGCTTTTATTTATTTTTGTCTGTTTTTTCCACAATAGAATTTCGGATGGTTACCAGGGAGCTCTGCAAACTACCGTCGTTCTTTACCACTGTTCTTTTTGGAAAGATCGATAAGGATAACACTGAATTTGTCTCAAGGTAGTTGATCACTTGATCACTTGGGATTCACGGAACCCACAAATGTTGAATCTTACATTATGGTATTTCTTCCAGGGATGCCTTTATGGATTTCTGGGTGAATAGCAATATGATGACTATGGACAGTGCAACCCAAGTATTTACGATTTTGAAGCAACCAGATCATGATTACCTCACAAAGGTATGTATGCTTTACAGAACAAAAGCATGCAGTTAAAGACTCCATAAATGGATGCTGATTCTGTTTCATGATTGATGCCATTGGTAATAATCTAGGAAGATTTCAAACCAGTTCTTCGAGACCTTTTGGACAACCATCCTGGCCTGGAATTCTTAAAGAGCACGCCGGAATTTCAGGAAAGATATGGTAAGCCTATATATGTCCTTCTGTGACCATTTCAATCAAATATTGAATGTCATACAGTATTTTCTTCTACTTATACAACATTGTTTGTCAGCTGAGACTGTCGTATATAGGATATTTTATTGCTTGAATCGAATTGGAAATGGCCTTCTCAGTCTGAGGGAGCTGAAACGTGGAAATCTGCTTGATTCGCTGCGGCATGCTGATGATGAAGAGGATATCAATAAAGTTTTAAGGTGGCACATTTAAACACAAATTTTTACACTGCTTTTTGCTTCTGTCTCTTTTGTACGAAAAAAATATTTCCTCTACAACTTGTGAGACACCAATCATTTCTCGTTTTCTGTAGGTATTTCTCATACGAGCATTTCTATGTGATATACTGCAAGTTCTGGGAACTCGATACGGACCACGATTTCTTTATTGACAAAGAAAATCTTATTAAGTATGGAAACCATGCGTTGACATATAGGATTGTAGATAGAATTTTCTCGGAGGTTGGTATTTTGTTTCGCTCTACCATTTTCAGATCATTCAAGTTTCTGCACTTCTACTTTATTTTTTACATGCAGCGATTCTTTACAATTACGTCCATACTGACAGTTTTTAATTGATACACAATAGGTTCCCAGGAAATTTACCAGCAAGATTCCAGGGAAAATGTGTTACGAAGATTTTGTTCATTTTATTTTGTCTGAAGAGGATAAATCATCAGAACCAAGCCAAGATTATTGGTAGGTCCAGCTTTTGTTTTTTCTGACACTTGCTTTATTCTTCAGTTAAGCAATGCTCCAACTATTTTGAGCAGCACTGTAATGTTTCGTATGGTCACGCAAATTATTGTGCATTACCTAAAATCTAAGCCAGTGTGAGCTTACCAATCACCAATAATGTTATGATTCTCATGTCTATGCCTCTTTTATAAACAAGTTTCTCTACAACACTATTAGATCTTTCTTTCAGAGATTAGACTTTTGCAAAGCCGATAAACCGTGGATCAGATGATGTTTTATTACAGTAGGTCTTTGTAGCTTTGTTCTAAAAAAAAGACCAAAGGGGGAAGGGCCCCTCAGCTTTTTCTCTAAGAACCGAGGAACTCGGATGCATATTTACCCTTGTGGGTTTCTCCCTTGTATCTAAACCCTTGGTCTGACACTGACTGGTTTCATTCTCAATCTAAGCTAAGCAGAATTCTTTACTTGCTCAGTCTGTCAAATGATTTGTTGGCTACAAATCACACAAGGGATTGAAAAATGATTATGTGGTTTGTGAGACGTTCATTGAAATTTTCCTTAATATGGGTATTCGGAAAAGCAAATCTACTCCTGAGATCATAGGAAGTCTGCCTCAGGAGAAACATCCTGACTAGGAGATCTTCAAGGGGATTTCTTGCAATAGCCCTCATCATTTGTTTTTTACACACCCTTCTAGATTACTTTAAATGGTTGTGTGATTTAATTTGAGATGTTTTTATGTTGCATATTCTAGAAACTCATATTTATGCTTCCATTATTCTCTTGTCAGGTTTAAATGTATAGATTTGGATGGCAACGGCATACTCACACACATTGAACTACAGTACTTTTTTGAGGAGCAACTTCATCGCATGGAATGCATGGCCCAGGAACCTGTACTGTTTGAGGACATATTGTGTCAACTAGTTGATATGATAGGACCAGAGGTCTGCATACCTTTCCTATTTTTGTGCAGTTCCTAAGATCCTGTACATTTTTAAGCTGATATGTGTGTTGCTTTTTCAGGATGATACCTTTTTTACCATAAAAGACTTCCGGAGGTGCAAATTGTCCGGGCATTTCTTCAATGTTCTCTTCAACCTCAACAAGTTCATGGCTTTTGAATCTAGAGACCCATTCCTCATTCGCCAAGTGAGTCAAGTTTTCACAAGTATTCTACATCCAACGAGTGCTGATATTTTTGGTCTTCCATGGTGCTAACATTATGTTCTTTCTCCTAATGTAACTGCAGATGCGTGAAGAGCCATCCTTGACCGACTGGGATCGTTTTGCTCGGAGAGAATATATAAGATTGGCAATGGAAGAAGATGGTGAAGATGCTTCCAATGCAAGTGGAGATGTTTGGGACGAGTCACTTGAATCTCCGTTCTAAATTGAAGGCGTGAAGGAACGGTGGCAACACACATCAGAGCATTAACTTACAGCCCTAATAATATCAAAATGAGTGTGTTATGGTGTGAAGTATTGTGCAAAAGTTTGATATATTATCTCTAGAGAAACTACAGCTGAGGCAGTTGTCCACTCGTTGGCATTATCTACAGTTTGACATAGTTTCTCGCAGAGTGCCAATCGAATCTAAAGACAGATACTTCCATCCAATTTGTCGCAGAGTGCCAGTTTTGATTAGTGACAGTGAGTTTCAGGGGCAACTGCTTTCATGATTAAATGGATTTGGCCAAGTTATTCATGGCAGCGAGCGGTTGCAGGGCACCTTGTGGTTATTCTGAAGCCCCAACCTGTGATCAGGTGGCAAGCAAGGAAGTGCCATATGTTCGAATTGTGCATTGGCTCTGGCTGGAACCACAACGTACTTTTATCATAGTGTTGGTCAGACATATGTTGTCATTTTTCAATAAGGTCACCCTCATCAAGAGCAGTCGTGCTCGTGTATTCTGTATCTATGTTTAGTTTGTAGTTACATGAACAAATGAGTTGTATTGCACAGTTTTTTTTTTTTTGAAGCAAATATTGCACAGGATTACTATTTGTTATTCTAATACAGAAGTGCTTAAGAGCTGGCACTTGCCAGACCAGTACTGTACAACTATCAGCTCTGAAGCTTTGAGAGCAAATATACAATCAAGGGATAATTTGAACCAGTTTTGTTCTGAATTGCTGTGCATTTATGCAGAAAGATAGGCCAGGAGGCAAACCTATGCTGAATTGATGTGCAGTAAAGATAGACCAGGAGGCAAATATTTTCTATGGTCTTGGCAAAAGCAGTGTCACCCAGCAGTGGGCAAATCAACAGATGCTTTGACCATTTTTATTTTATTTTTTTTGCAGATGAGGGGATTAGCATGAAAGGCTGCTTAACTAGCACCTTCATCTTTTGCTTTAATTGATTAATAAGTTAAGCAAAGCTTTTGTCAGACCAGGCAATCTGCATGTAAAGATATTTGCATCAGTGGTGCATTTTGAGGGAGGGACAGAGGAGACAAGGACACTGGCCCTGAGTGGCTGAGCTGCTGAGCTTACCTTGGGTATGTCTGATCATGCCTTTCCTCTCCTTGATGCACCAATTATTGACTCCAGAAAGAAAAACAAAAGGCTGTGCTCTTGGCCATCTTTTGAAGCAAAACAAAAGAGCAGAAAGAAGCAATCAAGCATTCAATCATCTTTCCTACAACGGTGGAGAGTATTGTAAGCAGCGATGTCATATAAAATCTTGAACAGCAACACACCAACTAAAGAAAATGAACATAAAGGCTGAGGATTATATCTGTATTACGCGCTTTACAAAAAATATGTGCTAATTAATTGCTTCTTTAGCTGCAATTATCATAATAAGGATCACGATTACATTCGACTTTGATGGTGCACACGAGATCATATATAATTAAGCACGTCCATGCAAAGAGAAAACTAACATCAAAACACCGGCTAGAAAAATGGACATAAAGACTAAGGATTAAATATTTATTGTGTGCTTCGATGGTCTTCGATGGTGCGTCGCGATCTTTTTTTTTAAAGACGGATCCATCACGATCTTATCAGCGGTTGAGGGACTCTTTGGTTAAAAGGATTTCCAAAGAAAATTTGGAGGATTTCATTCCTTAGGCATTTTTCCTATAGAGCATGTTTGATTGGTAGGATTGGAGACCATATTTTTTCTCTATGGCCTACTTTGTATGCAATCCCGTAAGGAAATTTCCATGTGAGTTTTTCTCCGAAGTTTAACCTCATGGGAAATTTCATTTGTTTCTGTGACAACCATGGCATGTACCTAATTGGTTAATCTTGTAGGAAAATTCATGCATTTTTCCATGGTGCAAGCAAACAACTTCTATTACTCTCTCCGATCCATATTACTAAAGTTGTACTCAATGTGCGTCAATTAATATGGATTGGAGGGAGTACAAATTTATCACTTGTTTTCAATTCCTTTAGGATTCAATATGCCATGACATCCTAGTCACATGTTTTTACTGTTCCTATGGTTTTTGGAATGGGTTAATTAGATAAATGCCACTTCAATTATGACGATTCATAAAAATGCCACTGCAATTTTCAAACTTTGAAAAATGCCACTGTAATTTACTAATTTTTGCAAACATTGAAAAACTCCACTGCAGACTTCGGAAAATGCCACTGGAAATGGCATGAATGGCATTTTCAAAGTTTGAAAATTGCAGTGGCATTTCTCGCAATCGCCAAATTTGGAGTGGCATTTATCAAATTAACCCCTGAATCCTGCAAACAACAGCTCTGATTGTTCATTCCATACCCATGGGTTCAAAACGACCCACTTTCGGCCGGTGCATCGATATGCAAGGCCTTGGTGTTTTAACACAAAAAAAAGTTCATTCCATCCCTGCTTACAATCCATAAACCAACTTGAAATAGGCTTAATAAAACACAACACACATTACAATCCATAAACCATGCGTTACACAAGGCCATTCTTATCTGCAGACCGCAGTGCCGCGACACAAAGCTTTCCTCTTCATTGGGACTCTTCCTTGGCGCCACACATCACTTGCTGTTGCCCAAACGTGTTAAATACTACTCAACTTGCAATTGTAGCAAAAGTATAGAGAGATAGGTTCATGTAAAGTCCAAACCACTACTACCTATTATTGTGATTAATCAAAAGGCACTTAGCACACAAAATCACATCTCTATCCTCTATTAATCAATTGTATATAGCTAAATGATTGTTCTGATTGCGCGGTAGCATAGACACTGGCGTCATCAGAACAAAAGAAAGCACCTTTCGTCAAGCTTTTATGCCAAAGTTTGCTAATTAATGGTCTCTAGTTTCCTCACGCAAGATACTTAGCCGTGTAGGGGAAGGAGATGTGAACGTGCCGACTAGGACCTGGCCAACGCAAAGGGGTAATTCAGAAGTGCAAGCAGAGGCACGTAAAGAAAATAAGTTTGGGACCTAATATTTTTCGAAAAACACTAAATGTATATCTTCAAGTCCTTTGTATGCTTGTAAATCTGGAGAATGTAGTTTGTTTTATTGCGATGCGTGTAAGAAAAAACTAATTTAGCGCTCTAAAAACACTCTTCTATGGACTTTATTTTTGTCAGGAGCGCAAAAGCGACCGTTCTTATATGAACCATATGAATATGTACATACACTCTTTTTTATAATTTTATAATAAGTATGTTGTAATTATATTTAAACAAAAAAACTGTTCATGACCGTTGTACTTACACCTAAGAAACATTTACTACCTATTCTATTCTAGCCGACAAGGCAAGCAGGCAAGTAAGTACTCCCTCCGTTTAGGTGTGTAAGTCATTTTATGAAAATCAAATAATCTCAAAACACTTAGGCGCGGTGTATTAACTTCCACCTCGTTTCTTGTTTCTTCACATATCAACCAATAAGAAACAAGGGGTGTGCATGCTTTTAATGACTTGAGACTACGAAACACGACATGCAGTGGCTAGTTCATTGCATGCAATGCTATTAATTAGCAAATAAACATTAAGGTCTCTTGTTTTCCCCTCCTCCTTGGTCACGATGCACAACCTAAAATGACTTACTCACCTAGACGGATGGAGTATTGCAGCGTGAGTGGAACCTCCCACTTCCCTTTTCAAGGTGAGCATGCCAAGAATGGATTTGGAGCAGGCATCGGCCTCCGCACCGATTGAGATCCAGTGACATATGC
Source organism: Aegilops speltoides (assembly GCA_021437245.1). Lineage (NCBI taxonomy): Eukaryota > Viridiplantae > Streptophyta > Magnoliopsida > Poales > Poaceae > Aegilops > Aegilops speltoides. The sequence goes on from CM038146.1 coordinate 171,299,637, forward strand.
CCACGAACACAAATATGCGCTGATAGTACTCCCGGAAGCAGTTTTGTAGCACCCGGGTGCTTCACACTCCTATACGAACATTAAATACGAAAAAATACCGAAAAAAATTGAAAAAAAAAAGATTTTAGATATCAAATCTGGGTTCCCGATCTACCCCGCGTGAAATTTTGTGAAAAATACTAGGAAACGTATTCGTGGCAAAAAAGAGAAAAAATTCCTATGTATAGAAAAAAACGGTTTGGTTGGAATTTTGTTCGGACAATATTTCCTTTGCCACGGATACGTTTCCTCGTTTTTTTAACGAAATTTCACACGGGAGTAGATTGAGTAGCCAAGTTTGATATCCCCAAATTTTAGTTTTTTTTTTGAATTTTTTGGTATTTTCTATGTTTAATATTAGGGGTGTGGAGCACCCATGAGCTCCTGCGTATTTTTCTAGTACCCCATCCAATCCATAATATAGTGCGCTCACGCTTTTCAAGTTTTAACTCTGACCAATAATGCATCAATCATTTTACTGAAAAATTATACCTTTGAAAACTTCTTTTGAATACAAATTCAAAGATATCTGTAATGCTCCCGCCGCAGTTGTCCATATTGGTTAAATTTATGGTCAAAGTTAAATCTCGAAAAGTATGGGCGCAATGAAGGGAGTATTGGTCATTACCGGATATTGCTCTGTGATTTTTTAGCCCATCAATCACCTTTATCCCACGCATGCATGCTTTTATCAGAGCTTGCATATGTCACCCACCCCACCATGCTAGTTTTTCTCTCCCATGTTTTTCATTTGACTTTCATTGTTGAACCTGTTATATTTTTTGAACTAAAGTCCAATTTATGTTCTGTTTGCATATTTGTGCTCCTTACTACAAGTACTTTCAAACAAGGCCATTCTTGAATACATTTTGATAAGTTTTTAGACTTTCGAAGTATCCGAAAGTATTTATGTATCTGAGAGTGGTCTTGTTTCAAAGTCATCGTCGCAAGAAACACAAATATGCACAAAAAACATAAATTAGACTCTCAGTTCAAAAGATATAATAGACTCAAAATTGAAAGTCAAATGAAAATGCATGGGAGAGAAAAAACTAGCATGGCATGGCGCAATGGGTAGAGCACATACATGGGATAAAGGTGGGCTATCACGGAGAATGCGGATCTCATGGCCCCGTTCTCTGTCCGGACTGATCAAGGGCATGAATCCGATGTCCGCGCCGGCCCTGACGGCCTCCTGGTCAAGTTCTTCCAGACCTTCTGGAACGTCATTAGGCAGGAGGTGATGGCCCTCTTTGAGGAGTTCTATGTTGGCACCATCGACCTCCACCGCCTTAATTATGGGATCATCACACTAATCCCCAAGGTCACCGGCGCTTCGGACATCCCCCAGTTTCGTCATATCACAGTGATCAATGTGATCTTCCGCATCCTAGCAAAGGGGTACGCTAATAGGGTGACCCCTTTGGCCGACCGCATTACCCACCCCGACCAGTCGACACTCATCCAAGGCCAATATATCCTCAATGGGGTCCTAGTCTTTCAAGAGGTCCTCCATGAGGTCCGATCCAAACACCTCAAGGCCGTCTTCCTAAAAATTGACTTCCACAAAGCCTATGACACGGTTAGCTGGTCCTTCCTTCAGGAAGTGTTGCTCCGAAAAGGGTTCAACGACCGCTAGGTCACCCGGGTCATGCAGATGGTCTCGTCCGGACAAACCACGGTTAACATCAATGGTGAGATCGTCCCCTACTTCCCCATCTTAAGTGGGGTTAGGCAGGGCGACCCCTTCTCCCATTTCCCATTCAACAGGGTGGTCGACGCATTGGCTACTATCCACGACAAGGCTAAAGCCACAGGCCACATCCACGGTGTAGTGCCACATCTTGTGGAGGGAAGTGGTGTGTCCCTCCTTCAGTATGCCGACGACACCATCATTATGGTGGAGGGCTCCACAACCGATATCACAAACCTAAAATTCATCCTACTCTGCTTCAGCAAATGTCGGGCCTCAAAATCAACTTCGATAAGAGTGAAGTGGTGGTGATGGGCTACTGCCCCACTGAGAGCCAGAATATCACTGACCGCCTCAATTATCAGCTGGGCTCCTTCCCCACCACCTACCCGAGGATTCCCATTAGTGACTCTCGGCTCTCCGTGGCGGACCTGAGGCCTATGGTGCTCAAGCTCCAACACCGTATTGAGCCTTGGTAGGGTAGATGGCTTTCTAAGGCAGCATAAACAATCCTCATCAACTCCTCCTTGTCCAGCCTGCTCCTGTTCATCATGAACTTCTACAGCCTGCTCGAAATGCTCCATCATGGGATTGGCAAAGTCTAGGCTAGATTTTTCTGGGCCAGCGAAGGTGATAAACAGAAGTACCCTATGGTTCGCTGGCCGGACATCTGGAAGCCACGTGACCAGGGTGGCCTCAGGATCATGTCCTCCCAACGCATGAACATTGCCCTCCTGACACGCTAGCTCTGGCGGATCGCTAATGGGGAGGGCAGACTTTGGCTCCATATCATCCGGAACAAATACCTACGTGGCCAGTCGCTTGCCTTCTGCCAGAGATCTGGTGGCTCCCAGTTCTGGCAGTTCGTCATCCAGTTGCTCCCGGTCCTCCGCATCGGGACCTTCATCGCGGTCAGATCCGGGACATTCACCCTGTTCTGGTTCGATTGTTGGGTTGGGGATGCCCCTTTTGCGGCCCGCTTTCCAGACTTGTTCTCCATCACGGTGGAACCATGCATATCCATCGAGGCGACCCTTATTGACTTAGGGTGCCTCACATTCCGGCGGCCATTTGGGCCTCCATACCTAACCACCTGGCACGAGCTCCTTGAGATCACCTCCCTTCACGAGCCGGACCTAGAGCAGGCAAACGATTGCATCTCGTGGCACCTTGAGCCCTCGGGCAAATTCTCCATGAAATCTCTCTACCAAGCCATCGCTGCCACTCCTGCACCAAAGCCCCTTGAGTTAATCTGGTCGCTCAGACTTCCTCTGAGGATTATGATCTTTCTGTGGCAATGGATCCGCGTCTGTGTCCCGACCGGTGTGGAGGTGCTTAAGAAGAATGGCCCGGGGAATGGGATTTGTTCCCTATGTGGGATAGAAGAAGACTCGAACCACATCTTCTTTTTGTGTGTGTCCGCCCAGTTCCTGTGGAGCTGCCTGATACGTCTCCAACGTATCTATAATTTTTTATTGTCCCATGCTATTATAGTACCAATCTTGGATGTTTATTATGCAATTATATATTATTTTTGGGACTAACCTATTAACCTAGTGCCCAGTGCTAGTTGCTATTTTTTGCTGTTTTTTGGCTTTTCAGAAAATCAGTACCAAACAGTCCAACTGCTACGGAACTTTTTGATGATTTTTTCTGAACCAGAAGGGACCCTGGAAGCTTCAAGAGAAGACCTGAAGAGTCACGAGGGGGTGACAAGCCTAGAAGGTGCATCCCAACGGGGGAGGGGCAGGCTTGTGGGCCCCTCGTGGCACCTCTTGACCTAATTCCATCTCTATAAATTCCCAAATATTCCCCACACATCAGAGATCCACCCAAAATACTTTTTCCACCACCGCAAATTTCTGTTCTTCGGAGATCCCATCTGGAGACCTTCTCCGGTACTCTGCCGAAGCGGGTATCGATCACGGAGGGCCTCTAAATCAACCTTGCTGCCCTTCTGATGATGTGTGAGTAGTTTACCACAGACCTACGGGTCCATAGCTAGTAGCTAGATGGCTTCATCTCTCTCTTTGATCTTTAATACAACGTTCTCCTCGATGTTCTTGGAGGTCTATTCGATGTAATCCTTTTTTGCGGTGTGTTTGTCGGGATCCGATGAATTGTGGGTTTATGATCATATTATTCAGGAATATTATTTGAGTCTTCTCTGAACTCTTTTATGCATGATTGTTATAGCCTTGTATTTCTCTCCATTCTATCTGTTTGGTTTGGCCAACTAGATTGACTTATCTTGCAATGGGAGAGGTGCTTTGTGATGGGTTGATCTTGCGTTGCTAAATCCTAGTGATAGAAAGGGACATGGCACGTATTTGTATCATTGCATTAAGGATAAAAAGATGGGGTTTATCCATATTAATTGAGTTTACTTTGTCTACAGCATGTCATCTTGCTTAAGGCGGTACTTTATTCTTTATGAACTTAATACTCTAGATGCATGTTGGATAGCGGTCGATGTGTGGAGTAATAGTAGTAGATGCAGGAATGAGTTGGTCTACTTTTCTCGGACGTGATGCCTATATACATGATCATTGCCTTGAATATCGTTATTGTTGGGGAACGAAGCATGCAATTTCAAAAAAAAAAATCCTATGCTCACACAAGATCTATCTAGGGGATGCATGGCAACGAGAGGGGGAGAGTGTGTCTACATGCCCTCGTAGACCGAAAGCAGAAGCGTTTGACAACGCGGTTGATGTATTCGAACTTCTTCTCATTCCGACCAATCAAGCACCGAACGTACTATACCTCCGAGTTTTGCACACGTTCAGCTCGATGACATCCCTCAAACTTTTGATCCAGCAAAGTGTCGAGGGAGTAGACGAGTTCCGTCAGCATGACGGCGTGATGACGATGATGGTGAAGTGATCCGCGCAGGACTTCGCCTAAGCACTACGAGAATATGACCGAGGGTGTAATATGTGGAGGGAGGCACCGCACACGACTAACAGATGTTGTTGTGTGTTCTAGGCGCCTCCCTCCTCATATATATAGGTGGGAGGGAGAGGGATAAGCCAAGGGGGGTGCCCCAAGTAGGCAAAATCCTACTTGGGGTTCCTCCCCAATTGGGCCCCCCTTTCCTTTTTCACCAGAGGGGGAAGGAAAGAGGAGGGAGGAGGGAAGGAAGGGGGAGGCCGAATCCGTCCCCTTCCTTCTCTCTTCCCCTCTTTCCTTTCTCCTCTGGTGCGGCCCATACGGGGGGCGCAGCAGCCCCTACTGGTTGCTGCGTTCCCCCTCTTGGCCCATTAGGCCCATATCTTTGCCAGGGGTGTGCCCGGAACCCCTTCCCATATTTGCTCTAGTACTTCACTTATATTTTTTAGAGCACAACGCTGGTTATATTTTAAATAAATAGTTGCACTCTCATGCTTCACTTATATTATATTGAGAGTTTGATTAATAGTAATGGCAATTTGCACGGGTTATGAATTTGGTCCTAATATGATAGGTATTCAAGAGGGATATAATAGAAACTTTCATATAGATCAGTGAATATGATAAGTTTGATTCCTTTTGGCGATATAAAATGATAATATGTGGGAGGTACTAGTGAATGATTGTGGTTTAGTAAGAATATTGGTGTTAAGGTTTGTGATTCCCAAAGTATGCACATATAGTCTCTCGTTATGCTAAGAAGTTGGAGCATGATTTATTTTTGAGTGTCTTCCTTTGCGTGAAGGTTGGGGGCACGCGATGGTTAACTCCTACCAACCTCCCCCCTAGGATCATGCGTAGTAGTACTTTGCTTTGAGGGCTAATAAATTTTATTAAGTATATGAGTTATTTATGACTAAGGTGTGTCCATGGATTATACACACTCTCACCTTCTCGCCATGTGCTAGCCTCTTTGGTACCGTGCATTGCCCTTTCTCACCTCGAGATGTGGTGAAAACTTCACCGGTGGATCCAAACCCCGTGATATGATACACTCTATCACACATAAGCCTCCTTATATCTTCCTCAAAACATCCACCATACCTACCTATTATGGCATTTCCATAGTCATTGTCGGGGGTTTGGTACAACATATGCCAAAGGATGGCTAATCATGGTGGGAGCTAGTAGGACATCGCCGGTGCCTGGAAACGGGATAAGGCGTAAACATGTACGCCGATGCATCTTACCCAGGTTCGGGGCTCTCCTAGGAGATAACATCCCTAGTCCTGCTCTGCGGGGTCTCCGCATGATCACTAGATCAACAAGTAGCTACAAGCTTGCTCCTTGAGCTGTCTCACTAGAGGAGGGAGAAGGGCAAGGCTAGCTCTACTCCTCTCTCTACGTGTGTGTATTCTCCAAGAGGTTGAACCCTTTGCGTGGGTGCCCCGTGGGGTTTATATAGGCCTACCCCAGGGGTACAATTGTAATTCAGCTGGGTGTAGGCCCAGGCCGTCAGTGTCTATGGTCGTCGCCTTCTTCGCTGGCTACTGGGGCCCGCTGCTTGGTGGGTCTCGCCGGCTGTTGGGCTCTTGGCCGACGGGTAGGGCCTGCCGCTTGTAGGTCCTGTCGGCTGCTCATCACTGTATCCCTGCCTCACATGATGAGGGCTTGTTCGGGGAGAGCGTGGCTACAGTACCGCCGCCTGGTGGGCGTTCACTGTAGCCACACCCCGTCTTATCTGGTTAATGGCACACAAACTTCAAGGGAAGGGGATGGTCGGCTACTGGGAGTCGGCCTCCCCCTATGCCGACTGGTCAGGGCTTGCCATCCTCTGGCATCTCACAGACAAATAGGGCCCGCCGCCTGTGGGACGTACCGACAGCCCGTCGTGGGAGTATGGCTGCCTCTGCCATGGATGATGTCATGGGCAGCGTGGCAACAGTGCCTTGCCGGGCTAGGGATGGCCGCCCGGTACGCTGCACTGTGGCCACGTCCGCCTCTGGATTCGGGGGTGGCAGGCTGTACTGTAGCCACGACCTGTCTCGTCGTTATTGTTGGGGAATGTAGTAATTTCAAAAAAATTCCTACGCACACGCAAGATCATGGTGATGCATAGCAACGAGAGGGAAGAGTGTTGTCTACGTACCCTCGTAGACCGAAGCGGAAGCAAACACAACGTAGAGGAAGTAGTCGTACGTTCTCCTCGCGATTCAACCGATCCCAGCGCCGTTACTCCGGCGCCTCTGAGTTCTTGACACACGTACAGCTCGATGACGCTCCTCGGGCTCCAATCCAATAGAGCTTCGGGAGGAGAGTTCTCAAGACGACGGCGTGGTGGCGATCTTGATGTTCTACCGACGCAGGCTTCGCCTAAGCACCGCTACGATATGACCGAGGTAGATTATGGTGGAGGGGAGCACCGCACACGGCTAAGGAACGATCTCAAGGATCAACTTGTGTCTTGTGCCTAGAGGTGCCCCCCTGCCCCCGTATATAAAGGAGCCAGGGGAGGGGTTCGGCCGGCCAGGAGGGGCGCGCCAGGAGGAGTCCTCCTCCCACCGGGAGTAGGACTCCCCCCCTTCCTTGTTGGAGTAGGAGAGAAGGAAAGAGGGGGAGAGGAGGAAGGAAAAGGGGGCTGCACCCCCTGTCCAATTCGGACTAGAGGGGGGCTGCGCCCCTTCTTCCTTTTGGCCTCTCTCCTCTATTCCCGTATGGCCCAATAAGGCCCATATACTCCCCGGCGAATTCCCGTAACTCTCCAGTACTCCGAAAAATACCCGAATTACTCGGAACCTTTCCGAACTCCGAATATGGTCGTCCAATATATCGATCTTTACGTCTCGACCATTTCGAGACTCCTCGTCATGTCCCCGATCTCATCCGGGACTCCGAACTCCTTCGGTACATCAAAACTCATAAACTCATAATATAACAGTCATCGAAACCTTAAGCGTGCGGACCCTACGGTTCGAGAACAATGTAGACATGACCGAGACACGTCTCCGGTCAATAACCAATAGCGGGACCTGGATGCCCATATTGGCTCCTACATATTCTACGAAGATCTTTATCGGTCAGACCGCATAACAACATACGTTGTTCCTTTGTCATCGGTATGTTACTTGCCCAAGATTCGATCGTCGGTATCCAATACCTAGTTCAATCTCGTTACCGGCAAGTCTCTTTACTCGTTCCGTAATACATCATCTCACAGCTAACTCATTAGTTGTAATGCTTGCAAGGCTTAAGTGATGTGTATTACCGAGAGGGCCCAGAGATACCTCTCCGACAATCGGAGTGACAAAACCTAATCTCGAAATCGCCAACCCAACATCGCCTTTGGAGACACCTGTAGTACTCCTTTATAATCACCCGATTCGTTGTGACGTTTGGTAGCACCAAAGTGTTCCTCCGGTAAACGGAGTTGCATAATCTCATAGTTATAGGAACATGTATATGTCATGGATAAAAGCAGTAGCAACATACTAAACGATCGTGTGCTAAGCTAATGGAATGGGTCATGTCAATCAGATCATTCACCTAATGATGTGACCTTGTTAATCAAATAACAACCCTTTGTTCATGGTTAGGAAACATAACCATCTTTGATTAACAAGCTAGTCTAGTAGAGGCATACTAGTGACATACTGTTTGTCTATGCATTCACACATGTATCATGTTTCCGGTTAATACAATTCTAGCATGAATGATAAACATTTATCATGATATGAGGAAATATATAATAACTTTATTATTGCCTCTAGGGCATATTTCCTTCAGTCTCCCACTTGCACTAGAGTTAATAATCTAGATCACATCACCATATGATTAACATCGATAGTTCACATCATCATGTGATTAACACCCATAGTTCACAACGCCATGTGACCAACAACCCAAAGGGTTTACTAGATTCAGTAATCTAGTTCACATCGCTATGTGATTAACACCCAAAGAGTACTAAGGTGTGATTATGTTTTGCTTGTGAGAGAGTCTTAGTCAACGGGTCTTTCACATTCAGATCCGTTATGTATTTTGCAATTTTTCTATGTCTACAATGCTCTGCACGAAGCTACTCTAGCTAATTGCTCCCACTTTCAATATGTATCTAGATCGAGACTTAGAGTCATCCAGATCAGTGTCAAAACTTGCATCGATGTAACCCTTTACGACGAACCTTTTGTCACTTCCATAATCGAGAAACATATCCTTATTCCACTAAGGATAATTTTGACCGCTGTCCAGTGATCTACTCCTAGATCACTATTGTACTCCCTTGCTTAACTCAGTGTAGGGTATACAATAGATCTGGTACACAGCATAGCATACTTTATAGAACGAAGGTCAAGGCATAGGGAATGACTTTCATTCTCTTTCTATCTTCTGCCGTGGTCGAGTTTTGAGTCTTACTCAACTTCACACCTTGTAACACAGGCAAGAACTCCTTCTTTGACTGTTCCATTTTGAACTACTTCAAAATCTTGTCAAGGTATGTACTCATTGAAAAAACTTATCAAGCATCTTGATCTATCTCTATAGATCTTGATGCTCAATATGTAAGCAGCTTCACCGAGGTCTTTCTTTGAAAAACTTCTTTCAAACACTCCTTTATGCTTTGCGAATAATTCTACATTATTTCCGATCTACAATATGTCATTCACATATACTTATCGAAATGTCTTGTAGTGCTCCCACTCACTTTCTAGTAAATACGAGCTTCACCATAAGTCAGATAAAACTATATGCTTTGATCAACTCATCAAAGCGTATATTCCAACTCCGAGATGCTTGCACCAGTCCATAGATGGATCGCCGGAGCTTGCACACTTTGTTAGCTCCTTTGGATCGAAAAAACCTTCTGGTTGCATCATATACAACTCTTCCTCCGTAAAACCATTCAGAATGCAGTTTTACATCCATTTGCCAAATTTCATAAATTGTGGCAATTGCTAACATGATTCGACACAGACTTAAGCATCGCTACAGCTTGAGAAAATCTCATTGTAGTCAACATCTTGAACTTTGTCGAAAACCTTTTGCAACAAGTCGAGCTTTGTAGATAGTAACACTACTATCAACGTCTGTCTTCCTCTTGAAGATCCATTTATTTTCTATGGTTTGCCGATCATCGGGCAAATCCATCAAAGTCCATACTTTGTTCTCATACATGGATCATATCTCGATTTCATGGCTCAAACCATTTTGCGGAATCGGGCTCATCATCGCTTCCTCATAGTTCGTAGGTTTGTCATGGTCAAGTAACACGACCTCCAGAACAGGATTACCGTACCACTCTGGTGCGGATCTCACTCCGTTTTACCTACGAGGTTCGGTAGTAACATGATCTGAAGTTTCATGATCATCATCATTAGCTTCCTCACTAATTGGTCTAGTAGTTACAAGAACAGATTTCTGGGATACACTACTTTCCAATAAGGGAGAAGGTACAATTACCTTATCAAGTTCTACTTTCCTCCCACTCACTTCTTTCGAGAGAAACTCCTTCTCTAGAAAGGATCCATTTTTAGCAACGAATATCTTGCCTTCGGATCTGTGATAGAAGGTGTACCCAACAGTTTCCTTTGGGTATTCTATGAAGACGCACTTCTCCGATTTGGGTTTGAGCTTATCAGGATGAAAAACTTTTTCACATAAGCATCGTAGCCCCAAACTTTAAGAAACGACAACTTTGGTTTCATGCTAAACCACAGTTCATATAGTGTCGTCTCAACGGATTTAAATGGTGCCCTATTTAACGTGAATGCAGCTGTCTCTAATGCATGATCCCAAAAACGATATTGGTAAATCGGTAAGAAACATCATAGATTATACTATATCCAATAAAGTACGGTTATGACGTTCGGACACACCATTATGATGTGGTGTTCCAGGTGGCATGAATTTGTGAAACTATTCCACATTGTTTTAATTGAAGACCAAACTCGTAACTCAAATATTCATCTCCATGATCAGATCGCAGAAACTTTATTTTCTTGCTACGATGATTTTCCACTTCACTCTGAAATTCTTTGAACTTTTCAAATGTTTCAGACTTATGTTTCATCAAGTAGATATCCCCATATCTGCTCAAATCATCTGTGAAGGTCAAAAAATAACGATTCCCGCCGCGAGCCTTAACACTCATCGGATCGCATACATCAGTATGTATTATTTCCAATAAGTCAGTTGCTCGCTCCACTGTTCCGGAGAACGGAGTTTTAGTCATCATCTTGCCCATGAGGCATGGTTAGCAAGCATCAAGTGATTCATAATCAAGTGATTCCAAAATCCCATTAGCATGGAGTTTCTTCATGCGCTTTACACCAATATGATCTAAACGGCAGTGCCACAAATAAGTTGCACTATCATTATTAACTTTGCATCTTTTGGTTTCAATATTATGAATATGTGTATTACTACGATCGAGATCCAATGAACCATTTTCATTGGGTGTGTAACCATATAAGGTTTTATTCATGTAAACAGAACAACAATTTATTCTCTTACTTAAATGAATAACCGTATTGCAATAAACACGATCAAATCATATTCATGCTCAACGCAAACACCAAATAACATTTATTTAGGTTCAACACTAATCCCGAAAGTATAGGGAGTGTGCGATGATGATCATATCAATCTTGAAACTACTTTCAACACATATCGTCACTTCACCTTTAACTAGTTTCTGTTTATTCTGCAACTCCCGTTTTGAGTTACTACTCCTAGCAACTGAACCAGTACCAAATACCGAGGGGTTGCTATAAACACTAGTAAAGTACACATCAATAACATGTATATCAAATATACCTTTGTTTACTTTGCCATCCTTCTTATCCGCCAAATACTTGGGGTAGTTCTGCTTCGAAGAACCAGTCCCTTTGCAAGAGAAGCACTTAGTCTCGTGCTTAGGTCCAGACTTGGGCTTCTTCACTTGAGCAACAACTTGCTTGCCGTTCTTCTTGAAGTTCCTTCTATCCCTTTGCCCTTTTTCTTGAAACTAGTGGTCTTGTTAACCATCAACACTTGATGTTCTTTCTTGATTTCTACCTTCATCGATTTCATCATCATGAAAAAACTTGGGAATCATTTTCATCATCCCTTGCATACTATAGTTCATCACGAAGTTCTACTAACTTGGTGATGATGACTAGAGAATTCTGTCAATCACTATCTTATCTGGAAGATTAACTCCCACTTGATTCAAGCGATTGTAGTACCCAGACAATCTGAGCACATGCTCACTTGTTGAGCGATTCTCCTTCATCTTTTAGCTATAGAACTTGTTGGAGACTTCATATCTCTCAACTCGGGTATTTGCTTGAAATATTAACTTCAACTCCTGGAACATATCATATGGTCCATGACGTTCAAAACGTCTTTGAAGTCCCGATTCTAAGCCGTTAAGCATGGTGCACTTAAACTATCAAGTAGTCATCATATTGAGCTAGCCAAACGTTCATAACGTCTGCATCTGCTCCTGCAATAGGTCTGTCACCTAGTGGTGCATCAATGACATAATTCTTCTGCGCAGCAATGAGGATAAACCTCAGATCACGGATCCAATCCGCATCATTGCTACTAACATTTTTCAACACAATTTTCTCTAGGAACATATCAAAAATAAACATATGAAAGCAACAATGCAAGCTATTGATCTTACAACATAATTTGCAAAATACTACCAGGACTAAGTTCATGATAAATTTAAGTTCAATTAATCATATTACTTAAGAACTCCCACTTAGACACACATCTCTCTAGTCATCTAAGTGATCACGTGATCCAAATCAACTAAACCATAACCGATCATCACGTGAAATGGAGTAGTTTTCAATGGTGAACATCTTATGTTGATCATATCTACTATATGATTCACGCTCGACCTTTCGGTCTCCGTGTTCCGAGGCCATATCTGCATATGCTAGGCTCGTCAAGTATAACCTGAGTATTCTGCGTGTGCAAAACTGGCTTGCACCCGTTGTAGATGGACGAGAGCTTATCACACCGATCATCACGTGGTGTCTCGGCACGACGAACTTTGGCAACGGTGCATACTCGGGAGAACACTACTTGATAATTTTAGTGAGAGATCATCTTAAAATGCTACCGTCAATCAAAGCAAGATAAGATGCATAAAGGATAAACATCACATGCAATCAATATAAGTGATATGATATGGCCATCATCATCTTGTGCTTGTGATCTCCATCTCCGGCACCGTCGTGATCACCATCGTCACCGGCGCGACACCTTGATCTCCATCGTAGCATCGTTGTCGCTCACGCCATCTATTGATTCTACGACTATCGCTACCGCTTAGTGATAAAGTAAAGCAATTACAGTATGCGTTGCATTTCATACAATAAAGCGACAACCATATGGCTCCAGCCAGTTGCCGATAACCGGTTACAAAACATGATCATCTCATACAATAAAATATAGCATCACGTCTTGACCATATCACATCACAACATGCCCTGCAAAAACAAGTTATACGTCCTCTACTTTGTTGTTGCAAATTTTACGTGGCTGCTACGGGCTTAAGCAAGAACCAATCTCACCTCGCATCAAAACCACAACGATATTTCAAATAGACTCGCTTTAACCTTCTCAAGGACCGGGCGTAGCCACACTCGGTTCAACTAAAGTGAGAGATACAGACACCCGCCAGTCACCTTTAAGCAATGAGTGCTCGTAGCGGTGAAACCAGTCTCGCGTAAGCGTACGCGTAATGTCGGTCCGGGCCGCTTCATCTCACAATACCGCTGAACCAAAGTATGACATGCTGGTAGGTAGTATGACTTATATCGCCCACAACTCACTTGTGTTCTACTCGTGCAAAACATCAAACCATAAAAACCTAGGCTCGGATGCCACTATTGGGGAACGTAGTAATTTCAAAAAATTTCCTACGCACACGCAAGATCATGGTGATGCATAGCAACGAGAGGAAGAGTGTTGTCTCGTACACTCGTGAGACCGGCGAAGCAATCACAACGTAGAGGAAGTAGTCGTACGTTCTCCTCGCGATTCAACCGATCCCAGCGCCGTTACTCCGGCGCCTCTGAGTTCTTGACACACGTACAGCTCGATGACGCTCCTCGGGCTCCAATCCAGTAGAGCTTCGGGGAGGGAGAGTTCCGTCAGCACGACGGCGTGGTGACGATCTTGATGTTCTACCGACGCAGGGCTTCGCCTAAGCACCGCTACGATATGACCGAGGTGGATTATGGTGGAGGGGGGCACCGCACACGGCTAAGGAACGATCTCAAGGATCAACTTGTGTCTTGTGCCTAGAGGTGCCCCCCTGCCCCCGTATATAAAGGAGCCAGGGGGAGGGGTTCGGCCGGCCAGGAGGGGCGCGCCAGGAGGAGTCCTCCTCCCACCGGGAGTAGGACTCCCCCCCTTCCTTGTTGGAGTAGGAGAGAAGGAAAGAGGGGGAGAGGAGGAAGGAAAAGGGGGCTGCACCCCTGTCCAATTCGGACTAGAGGGGGGCTGCGCCCCTTCTTCCTTTTGGCCTCTCTCCTCTATTCCCGTATGGCCCAATAAGGCCCATATACTCCCGGCGAATTCCGTAACTCTCCGGTACTCAAAAATACCGAATGACTCGGAACCTTTCAGAACTCCGAATATAGTCGTCCAATATATCGATCTTTACGTCTCGACCATTTCGAGACTCCTCGTCATGTCCCCGATCTCATCCGGGACTCCGAACTCCTTCGGTACATCAAAACTCATAAACTCATAATATAACCATCATCGAAACCTTAAGCGTGCGGACCCTACGGTTCGAGAACAATGTAGACATGACCGAGACACGTCTCCGGTCAATAACCAATAGCGGACCTGGATGCCCATATTGGCTCCTACATATTCTACGAAGATCTTTATCGGTCAGACCGCATAACAACATACGTTGTTCCCTTTGTCATCGGTATGTTACTTGCCCGAGATTCGATCGTCGGTATCCAATACCTAGTTCAATCTCGTTACCGGCAAGTCTCTTTACTCGTTCCGTAATACATCATCTCATAGCTAACTCATTAGTTGTAATGCTTGCAAGGCTTAAGTGATGTGTATTACCGAGAGGGCCCAGAGATACCTCTCCGACAATCGGAGTGACAAAACCTAATCTCGAAATACGCCAACCCAACATCTGCCTTTGGAGACACCTGTAGTACTCCTTTATAATCACCCGATTCGTTGTGACGCTTGGTAGCACCAAAGTGTTCCTCCGGTAAACGGGAGTTGCATAATCTCATAGTTATAGGAACATGTATATGTCATGGATAAAAGCAGTAGCAACATACTAAACGATCGTGTGCTAAGCTAATGGAATGGGTCATGTCAATCAGATCATTCACCTAATGATGTGACCTTGTTAATCAAATAACAACCCTTTGTTCATGGTTAGGAAACATAACCATCTTTGATTAACAAGCTAGTCTAGTAGAGGCATACTAGTGACATACTGTTTGTCTATGCATTCACACATGTATCATGTTTCCGGTTAATACAATTCTAGCATGAATGATAAACATTTATCATGATATGAGGAAATATATAATAACTTTATTATTGCCTCTAGGGCATATTTCCTTCAGTTATTATGTGGGTGCAAACTTTGAGGGTGCGAGGGTGGGCCGTCTGCTAGGAGTCGGCCCGCTTCGGAGCCGCTCTTTGGGCCTTGCCGTCTTCCTGCAGCCGACCGTTTGGACCAGCCGGCCATAAGAAGGTGATCCCTTGTCTTTGATGCTTGAGGGGCGCAGGCGACCCCGATGCCTTGAAATATCATGGGGAGCGGATAGGGTGGCCCGTGGTTATTTAGTCCGACAGTCATTCCGAGATATATTGCCATGTAACTTCCACCGTTCCATTTTTTATGACACACATCATCATTGTCATATTGCTTTGCATGATCATATAGCTGACATAGTATTTGTGGCTCAACCACCGTTCATCATTTTTTATACATGTTACGTTAGATCATTGTACATCCTAATACACCGCGAGAGGCATTCATATAGAGTCCTATTTTGCTCTAGTATCGAATTGTAGTTTTGAGTTGTAAGTAAATAGAAGTGTGATGATCATCATTATTCATTATTAGAGCATTGTCCCAAGTGAGGAAAAAAGATAGGCCAAAAAGAGCTCATAAAAAAGGCAAAAAATAGACCAACAAAAAAAGAGAGAAAAAATAAAAAAATATGAGAGAAAAGGAGAGAAGGGACAATGTTACTATCCTTTTCCACACTTGCGCTTCAAGGTAGCACCAGGTTTTTCATATAGAGAGTCTCCTATGGTTTCACTTTCATATAACTAGTGGAAATTTTTCCATTATAGAACTTGGCTTGTATATTCCAATGATGGGCTTCCTCAAATGCCCGAGGTCTTCACGAGCAAGCAAGTTGGATGCACAACCACCTTGTTTTATTTTTGAGCTTTCATACACTTATAGCTCTTAGTGCATCTGTTGCATGGCAATCCCTATTCCTTGCATTGACATCAATTGATGGGCATCTCCATAGCTCGTTGATTAGCCTCGTCGATGTGAGACTTTCTCCTTTTTTGTCTTCTCCATATTAATCTCTACCACCGTATTATATTCCACCCATAGTGTTATATCCATGGCTTGCGCTCATGTATTGCGTGAGGGTTGAAAAAGCTGAAGCGCGTTAAAAATATGAACCAATTGCTTGGTTGACACCGGGGTAGTGCATGATTTATACTTTGTGTTAAGAAGATGGAGCATGACAAGACTATATGATTTTGTAGGGAGCATTCTTTAGCATTGATATTTTGAAACGCGTGATTGTTTGTTGGTATGCTTGAGTATTGATGTCTATGAAAAATTGTAGACTATTGCTTTGAATCATTCGGATCTTAATATTCATGCCACAAATGGGATTACATGATGAATATGATATGTAGCATTCCACATCAGAAATTCTGCTTTTATCATTCACCTACTCGAGGACGAGCATGAATTAAGCTTGGGGATGCTGATAAGTCTCAAACGTATCTACAATTTTTTTGTTGTTCCATGGTATTATAGTATCAGTCTTGGATGTTTATTATGCAGTTATATGCAATTATATATCATTTTGGGAGACTAACCTATTAACCTAGTGCCCAGAGCCAATTGCTGTTTTTTTGCTTGTTTTTGACTTTTCAGAAAATTAGTACCAAACGGAGTCCAAACGCCATGAAACTTTTTGACATTTTTTTCTGGACCAGAAGAACCGTAGAAGCTTCGGGAGAAGACCTGAAGAGTCACGAGGGAGCAACAAGCGTGTCAGGCGCGCCGGGGGGTGGGGGCAGGCTTTGTGGGCCCCTCGTGGCACCTCTTGACCTAATTTCAGTTCTATAATTCCTAATATTCCCCATACATGATCATTGCTTGAATATCGTCATAACTATGCGATTTTCTATCAATTGCCCAACAGTAATTTGTTTACCCACCTTGTGCCATGTTCAAAACGGAAGTCTCTAGTGAAAACTATGACCCCCGGGTCTATCTTTATTATATATTAAAATACAAAAAATACCTTGCCGCAATTTTTTTTGCCGTTATTTTATTTTGTGTTTCTGTTTATCTATCTATCACTACGGATTTTGATCCTTGCAATTAACCGCCAAGGGGTTGACAACCCCTTGTTTACGTTTGGTGCAAGTATTTGTTATTTTGTGTGTAGGTGCTGTTCACGAGGTCTTGCATGGTTCTCCTACTGGATTGATAATATTGGTTCTTAACAGAGAGAAATAGTTATCTCTATTGTACTGCATCATCCTCTCCTATTCGAGAAAATCCCAATGCAACACACAAGTAACACTTCCTCTGTGAGGTCGCTGGTGGTCATTGGTGTAACACCAACTTCTCATACCTCTTCGTCGAGATTTAGGCCTCCCCCTCAATGGGCCGCCACATTAGGTGGCTGACTATTGGGGTCCTAGCATGGACGCTTTGGACGGTTCGAAATAAGCTCGTAATCCAGCGTGTGCCTCTTCGATGTGCTACCAACGCGGTGTACAAAATGTGTGGCTATTTGCGGCTTTGGCGACTGCTTAGCCACCACCGAGACCAGGACGACATCAACATCATCACTGCTGACCTTCGTGTGATGGCTCTCCGCTTGGCGCCGCCGCTCCCTCCTCCACCACCTGAGCGGGATTAACTTCTTCGCTTGCGATGCTACCCCTTTTGTTTTCTATTTCAGGGCTTGTTGAGTTGTGCCCTGAGCAGAACCCTCCCGTACTTTGTGTCGTGCTACCTTGTGTGTGTGTGTGTGTGTGTGTGTGTGTGTGTGTGTGGACTCTTGTTGAACTTTGTGGCTTTGGTGATTTGCTTTATATATAAAGCAGGGCGAAAGACTTTTTCAGTAATTAAGGGCTAAGGCACGCACCCGGCCTTTCAAGTGACGACACAAATCTATGGCCCACAAAATGCGTGCGCGCTGTGAAATTCTCCAAGCATAAAAAACATGTAAACATACATACTAGCCTATCATAATAGAAGTAACCAAATCAAACAAAGAGATAAAACTAAATAACTGTTTTCAATAAAAGCACGTTCATTCAAAATATAGGAATTAAGCTTTTGTTCTCATGTAATTGATTATAAGTTCTCGCAATCCAAAAAGTTGTTAAAGTTACCATGGAGTGGAGCAGACTAGTGCAAAATTCAGCTAAAACTTCCCACGTTAATGACAACTACACGACAAGAAAAGGCTGGTGCTAAAATAGAGTGGTCAACAAGTCTCCTGATACAATCATTGCGTTTTTATTGACAGTGCCATAAGCTGTTTGCTAACCAATCAGTCTCAGGCACTTTTACTAATTTTCACGTAAAACGAAGTAAGGTAACCATTATCACTATCATGTAGGTAAAAACATAAAAATCTCTACTAACAAAGCGACTAGATGTGTGTCATATGTAAAATACTACTAGATGTGTGTCATGTGTAAAATAAAGATGATGTCGCATGTGGATGACTACGACTCCCGTGGAAATGGTTATGAAAGTCTGCTGCATTTATAGAAGTGGATAAAAAACACAATGTTTTTCATGTGATTTGGCCACGATGCTTATATTCACGGGGCACGACTACGAACGCTCCTCCCCCTCATAACTCACCGGCCTCCAGAGCATGATGACTTTACAACCTAGGCCTCCTGTTACATGTCACTAGATCATGGATGGCGCGCGTTGCCGCGCCCATCTCTTTTGGCAATATGATGAAAGGAGGTTTCATAACATAAAGATACTTGATAACTAAATTGGGAGGTGATGCTGGAGAACGGGATGGTAATGTTCTTCACTCTCTTTTTTGTTGCAGAAGATGAGATCTTTACTTCTTTTTCTTATTCCTAGCTTATACCGCACATCACTTATAGTTGCATTTCTCCTCTTGCTCCGGTTATTGACATATGTTATCTGACAACTTATGAATGATACGGAAAAATGGCAGGTCAACAATAAGTGAAAAAAATCATCACCTCAAATTATAATATCTCAATATAAATGACTGGATGAATTTGGTTTACAAATTTGAACATTCTCAAAAGAGTCGAGATAAAAAAAGGTAAATAGTTACACCATACAAATAAGTAGTTACAATACGGGGCACTAATAATGTCAACACATGTTTTTGCGAATAAGTCCCTGGATCAATTATAAAGGAGTCATAGGTTAAATACAACTTTAAAGACTAACATCATGAAAGAATTTTTCACATTGTCAACTTTTGATCCTTCTGAATGGTGCATTTTGCAGAAGAACATCATAAAAAAAGCAAAGAACATCTCAAACCTTCGGTTGTCGTATAAAAATATGCAATTTCAAAAGGTATGGGAAAATGAAACTTCCACTGGGGAGAAGCAAATGAAACACTTCCATAAAAATGTTATAGAATCGAGAATGAAGTTTGAAAGCATTTTTCGCATTATCAACTTTTGATCCTTCTGAATGGTGCATTTTGCAGAAGCACGTCATAAAAAAGCAAAGAACATCTCAAACCTTTGGTTGTCATAAAAAAATATGCGATTTCAAAAGGTATGGGAAAATGAAACTTCCGCTGGGGAGAAGCAAATGAAACACTTCCATAAAAAATCTTATAGAGTCGAGAATGAAGTTTTCCGTCTGTACATGCCAAATCATGAATTAGTAGCTACATCAAAGGTACGTAATCAAAAAGGGAGTCTGCCCTAGCAACTTGTTCTTTTAATAGATGGTTAAATCTCTATCTAATTATTTTGGAAGACTACTTAAAATGAATGATGTAAGTCTTCCTTGCAATTATGAATATTGATATCTTGTGCTACGTAAGAATGGTTTGGTTGCTATGCAAGTTTTTTGGGTTTTATAGAAAATCACAAAGACAGCCACAATTCTAGATTAAAAAAACATTACTGCTATTCATATAGCCATAATTGGCATGTAAAGAAAAACTGCAAAATTGAAGCAAATGAAAAGGAATGAAAAAACAAGAAGATTGGCAAAGTATGAGTTGTCGGAACAAAAGTAGACCCAGATGCCAGAGGAGAAATACTATATCGTCACTTTAGCTTACTATCTAAGCAAAAGACCATTGTCCCCGAACCTGAAAGCAAATATATAAAGAAATTCTGAGGATTATAATTTATTTATAATGGATAAACTGAATTTTTTATTTATTATATATAGAACCAGTAGAGGGAATCCATATAGAATATGACGAATAGAGTTGCCGATGTGAGCTAAGATTGGCACAATCTGGAAGTGGAAAAATTTGAAGTCATCAGACTGCCATTCTTCTCACATAGATTTCATTTTTTTTGTTTGTGTGAATTCTATTCAAATGAAAGAATATAGAAGACTTACCTATGCTGGATGTGCACTACACACAGTTTATTTTGAAAGGGAAAAAGCAATTTTGCTTGTATAGTGGATTACACAAATCAAATAGATAACGTCAATGGTGAATCTTGGCAGGAAGGACACTAATTAATCAGTCCAGTAGCCATGGATGAACTTCGGGTAGAGACACTGCAATAGAAGTGAATACTTGTAGAATATCTTCAGTCTCAATAAAAAGGATGGTAAGTGAAATAACATTGAGATCACATCTGCCAAGGTAATCAGATCCTCCATCGGTCCATCAATCAAGTCCAATGCCTCGTATATTCATAAACTGAACGATCCAACTATTAAGAAGTGAACAGTAAATGGTAAGCTTCACATGAAGCTCTTTCTAGTATGAAGATTGATGGCATCTGTTATAGTGAGTACATGTTGTCCTCATACACAGAAAATAAAAACCATCAAGTGCTTGACTGTTCTATGTGCTGCATCAAATACACGAAACACACGTGGCTAAGGAAATCAAAGCCTGAATAGTGTGAAGGAAACAAGCAAAGTGCACACTTAACCAGGAAGATAGGCCGGCAATACCCTGCTTGCCATTGGGAAAGTCCTTTTTGTCACTTGTGCTGGCTCGTCCGGCGCATGGCACACCAATGAAAGATTTCCATGTAAAGAGTTATGCGCTGAACCTTGTACCTGCAAACCAAAATAAAATCTAATCAACAAGCTGTTCAATTGCTCAAAGAAGAACCACAAAATAAAGGGGAGATTGAACCTCAAAAACATATCCATCAAAAATTCATGGTACATAAGCGAGTCCAGATATCCTCATGGTGGACGGATGGAACCTCGCCGACAAGCAGGTTTAGTTTTCCCAGCACCACGAGGAGGCACTTGCTTTCTTGCCTATCCCGGCAGGTGGCAGCGGATGACTATCATGGCATCGCCGACGCCAAGGTGAAGGTCGGCCCTCTCCGTAAGACAAAAATTATTTTAATCCTGCCAAATGATTATTAAAATAACATTTATACTCAATGGGATGATCATTCTTGTTCAATAACACATAATCCTAAACCACCAACATTCTGCTAGGAGCTCCTTCTTTGTTCCTGCAAGAAGGAACAATCTTTATGCACTGTAATCGAGTAATTAGTCTATACTGTACGCAGAGTTGCGCACCACGAGTTAAAAAAATCAAGAGTACTCAGATAAACATCCAAGACGATATTTGACTTAGCATTTCCTCTAACACACATCGATAAATCGAGATGCACTTACAATTGGACATTGGAGTGCCTGCCCTTAACGCTGAGATGCGGACGGAACGGGCGAAGGGTGTGCTCATGACGCCAAAGAGCAGCGGACTTTGTTGATGGTCATACAAGGCGCTGGCCGTCTCGACAGCTACGCCCGAAGGCGTCACGTGAATTTTGGAGCGAACCCGTCGCCCCATCTCTCCTCCCTAGTCCTCACGCGATCGTCCCTCGCCGTCGTCGGACTCCTGCCGTTTATACTCCTCACCACGTCACCAGAGTGCATCGCCCAATTTACCACGGGAAGGGGTGGGGACACCTCCTTGGTTTTCGGGATCCTCGCACCCAGCTTTTCCGTCTCGTCGCCGTCGCCGTGTGTGAGGTAGAGGAAGCGGACGGGCTGAACGATGGGACCGTGACCGAGGCCGACCCCCACATCACCGTGCACTATCCGAAGGCGCC
Organism: Aegilops speltoides; assembly: GCA_021437245.1. NCBI lineage: Eukaryota > Viridiplantae > Streptophyta > Magnoliopsida > Poales > Poaceae > Aegilops > Aegilops speltoides. Next base: position 171,321,823 of record CM038146.1, read on the forward strand.
CGGTGTCGTGGCGGCGGCTACTGAAATCGGGGCAGGGGAGGGGGAGCGGTATCTTCTTGGTCCAAAGGGAGAGAACGATAGGTCAGGGAGAGGAAGAGCTTAACTCGTTGCGCTTGTGCGTGTCTTTTTTTCATGGACGTACGCCAGACGGGCCATCTGCTAGTCATATATGGCCCAATCAACCACATTAACCCGATTTTTCCACCGGAGCAGCTACCCTCAAGGACAGTCGGCCCACTCGCATCCAACGGCCAAAAATGTGTAGCAGGCTCGATCCGATGGCCACAAGTGTTGAGTGCGTGAGAGGTGTGGAAAGGTGCTCGGTTATAATGTATCTAAATTAGTTACACTGGGTGCCTCTATTTTTACACTGACATATCCATTGGAGCCTAACTGCACGACATAAAAAATAACAGGAGCTCGAGCTACATCAATGGATATGATGTGCACATTTTGTCGAGGACGAGGTCCCCTTCGATTCGAAGGATTTTTTGGAGGACTTGGGTCCTTAGGAATTTCCCCTATGTTGATCATAGGATTGAAATAATTAGGAATTTTTTCATAGGATCTATTCGCACTCAATATTGGAGAAAAAATTCCGTCACTCAAAGCCCTTTGTAGAATTCCGGTACTTTTCATGTGCTATCACCACTCATTAATCCAAATTAATATAATTTTCTAATCATTTTCCTATTCGTATATCTTCATAATCGTTTCAATTAAAGAGGCCGGATGGGTACATCTTGAATTTATCTATTGGGCAATTGGTCGGAATTTTGCGCAAAGACCGGGGGAGTTTGCGGCAAAGTTGTATGGGTTTAGGCAGGTTAGCCGTGAGTAATCGGCCATGGTAAAACAATGTACTTGGTGGTGGCTTCCATACCATTTCTTATATGAATATATGATACGCATGTCTTATGCGTATTCCAGAAAAATCTGTTGGGCGGCATCCGCCATGGGAGCCCCATAATCGCCCCCACGGTCGGACGTTGAACAAAGCGATCATGATCATGCAACTCTGTAATGCAATGCCATTCCACACATGTAACGAACGAGTATTTTGTTTACTGTGCGGGTTGCACCTGGAACAGAATGAAGCGCTGTTACTTTCGACAGAATTTCTCCACGCAGAAAAGAAAAGGCGTTTCTTCCTATCAACAAAGCCCGCCTTTCCTCGCGACGCCGACATGTCGACGACAGATTACGAATCAAGACGATGATTCTCAAACGTCCACGACGCTGAGCAAAAACAAAAACCAAATTTGCTCACGTCACCACACCAGCCACAACTTTAGAGCGCGCTCCGCTTTTCCCGCGGTTTATAAGCGGCGGGTCTCCGCTCGATCTCCCGCTCCATTCGTCCGGGCAAGGAACACACGAAACAAAATCCACCAATAATTGCGAGCCTTGCGGCCTTCCGATCCCAAGCATGCAACGCCACGGCGCCGCCTGCAGCATTGCGTGCCACCCCGGCGCCGCCGGCGTGTTCATGCTGCCGCAGGTCTACGATCCTCGCGCCACGCATGGGCAGTACGACTTGGCCTCGCTGTCGGACATGGTGGCTCCATACACTGACTACAATGGCGGCAACCCCGCCGTCGGATGGGCGCCTCCGGAGGGTGACTCGGTGGACGATGACGGTCGGGCGGCGCGCCGCGGCAACGGCGACGAGAGGAAGACGAGGCGGCTGGCGTCGAACCGCGAGTCCGCGAGGCGGTCGCGGGTGAGGAAGCAGAGGCGGCTGGACGAGCTGTCGTCGCGGGCGGCGCGGCTCCGGGCGGCCAACCAGCGGCTCCTCGTGGAGCTCAACCGCGTGCTCGCCGAGCACGGCCGCGTGGCCCGCGAGAGCGCCCGGCTCCGGGAGGAGGCTTCCGAGCTGCGGGGGAGGCTCGACGGGATGGGGGTGGACGAGGCCGATGATGGTGCTCCGCAGAGCACAGAGGACACCGGCAATACGGCTTAGCCGTATACTAATAAGAGAAGAAAAAAATGCGCATGGGATCGATTCATGGCACGTAGCCAGGTGGACATAATACTAGTTCTAATGTGGCGACCAATTATATTTATTTTTATTCCTCGGTGAGGAAATGGAACTGCCCTTGGCTTCGGCATCTGTAGACGGTCGGTGTTGGAAGTTGGAACCGGGTGAGAGAGGGGTGTATAGAGGAGCACGAGCGACTTCAGCCATTGAGAATCTGCGCCGAGGCATATCGACTATCATAAACAAAATAAGCAAGAGCGGTTGCACAGCCTCCAGATCGGCCAGAATTCCGCAAGCAAGCATGGCGTGAGAAGCTCGCCTCTGTCGTCACCGCCGGCGCCGAGCACTCTTTCTTCACCCAACGCGGCGGCATCTGGACACGGTCACACACGCTGCCGTTCTGCACCAACCACCGGTACAGAACGAACAGGACAGCAGAAGAAAATGGCATAAATTTCGTTCTGAAACATCTTCGGCAACATTTTTCCTGCTACTTTCATAATGCATTATGCTGGGCTGCCACATGTACTAACTATTAAGCCTTCCTGAAAATGTGTTGCGGAATTCAAAAAAAAAAAAAGATGCGGAGTGGATGGTAGATGGAAAGTGGCAAGTCTACTTACTGACAATATGACACTTAGCAAACAAGCTACAGAACAATACTGGAAGTACCTCATCCCGAACACAAACACAGTACAATAGGACATCGTCGTATGCCCACGATTTTGTCAGGTATTCCCTCCGTTCCGAAATAATTGTCTTTCTAGAGATTTCAACAAATGACTACATACGGAGCAAAATGAGTGAATCTACACTCTAAAACATGTCTACATACATTCGTATGTTGTAGTTCATTTGAGATGGCTAGAAAGACAATTATTTTGAAACGGAGGGAGTAGTATATTGGAGCATCAAGGATATCAAAATTAATGAATCCGGAAAGATATATAGATGTTGACTGGTTGGTAAATGCACAACCCTGACCCCTGGACGCTAGAAGGTCCATTCATCATAGGCATGCTCCGGCGCATTCTTTTCTAAAGGCTAAAAAGGCTATGTGTTCTATTGCCGTATACCAAAATGTGATGTGCAAATGGAGGCTGGACTCCTATTGATGGTAATCTCCCCTGCAGATATAATTATGTAAACAGAAGTGACTAAGCCACATTGCCTAACAGATTGGTACAAATTTGTTCAGGCATAAAAGCATCTCTAGCAGATCCTGCAAACCACGGTCCTACAAATTTTGTTTATGGTATTACCGTAAATGAAATTTGCGGTACGACGGACGCCCGAGAAAGAACAGATCCCGCAAACGAATTCAAACACATACGGCATATTCAAACTAGCAATTCACGCCACATATTACATTACCGGAGTTCATCATAAAAGCTCACCCTGTTTTCTGGCGGATTTACGGTACACACAAAAAAATTGGCCCGAATAAGTCAGTAAAACACAGCCCGGCCCGTAGAATTTTCACGGGAGGCCCGTAAACCGCCCCCGAATCCGCAATATATACTGGAGCCGGCAGATTTTAGGGTTCGCATCCTTCATTTCCCCTATCACGTCCACCGTAAATCCCCTATCACGTCCGTCGCAAATCCCCTATCACGTCCGCCGCAAATCCTCTCTCCTCCGGCGACAAATCCCTCTCCTGTGGCAGCCTTCTGTGGCGTGCATAGCCACCGGAAGCGAGCCCTACATGCGCGGGTGGCCGAGAGGGGTTCGACCGCCGAAGCGACGATACGCCTCGCAAGCACCGCAACGACGACGAGGCCGGCAGCACCTCCCTCCGCCCGTTGGTGGAGGAGTGATGCAAGGAGCAGGTGCAGAAGCGCGGCACCCTCTCAAGCAGTGGAGCACGAGCGTGGACCAACTTCAACAAGATGGACCGGATCTTCTCCCCCGCACTCAAGCGTCTCCGGGCGCCGGAGCACGCGTGATTAGACGCGAAGGAGGCCGCCGCCGCCGGAGATGAAGCTGCGGCGGCATGGGTGCCGGCGTTGAAGGAGGAGTACGACCTCGCCTTCGTGCTCTCCAACTCGCTGATGGAGCACCACCTCGGCATCAATAAATCCGATGATGATGATGATGCGTAGATCTAGGTTTAATTTCATTTATGCACTCTGTTTCCGTATGATGAACTTCGGTGTTGTGGCTCCAGCGTACGGATCCGACGAGGCCCTGGAGCCACTTACACATACCCCATGACCCGGACGTCGATGCGATCTTCCGCGCGTACACCTCATGGGCAATTGGTGACGGAAACACCTGCAAGTTCTGGAGTGACCACCGGATCAGCGGATGCGATCGCACCGCTCGTCTTGGTGCTCGTCCCTCGGCGACGGCGCAAGACTCTCGCACCGTGCAGGAGGGGCTGCACCGCTGATCTTGGCTGCAAGATATCCGGGGAGCCCTTGGACCGACCGCCATGATAACCTCGGCCACCTACTCTGCTAGCTCATGTTACTAGGCACTCTTCGTTGGCGCCTGCGAGGACCTACACTCGAGGCTCACCTGGAAGCCTTGGGCACCACTTCGCGTTAAGTTCTTCATCTGTCTTGCGCTTCAGGACCGATGTTGGACGACTGAGTGCCTAGCCCGCCACGGGCTGCCCCATGAGGCCACTTGCTCCTTCTGTGATCAGGAGGAGGAGACAATGCAACATCTTCTCGCAGGTTGCTCAGTCTCCCGGCAGGTGTGGGCACGAGATCCTAAGCTGGATTAGATCAACCGTTGATCTGCCGACTGCGAACACTGACTTTCACTCCTGATGGACCTACTCCTGCGGCCATGCACCCACCTCGACGCGGAAAGGCTTGGCCTCCCTCATCATCCTCACTGCATGGTGGCTCTGGAAGCATCGGGATGGTTGCATCTTCGACGGCAAGCGGCCTTCCGTCTCCCACCTCACCAACACAATTAGAGATGAAGCGCGCCTTTGGGCTAGGGCCAGCGCCACTGAGATCTAGCACATCATTTCCGAGGTCTAGCTTTTGTTCACATAGGGGCTGAGCAACCTTGTCTGCTCCTAGCTCACTTCCATGCCTTCTTGTGTACATGGATTAGTGAGTTCATGTAATCCCATGCTGTAACTCTCTCCTTCTATCAATGAAAAGTGGGTGGATCAGTGGGATGCCGTAAACAAAATTTGCAGGACCGCGGTTTGCGGGATCTGCTAGAGATACTCTAATCAGCGACCAGTTAAGTCAATTTCAGTAAAACACACACTGGAATTGTTTTTACAGGCAACTATTAAGCCTTACTGGAAACTGTGTGGCGGAATTCCATAGAAGCTAAAGGTGCAAAGTGGATAGTAGATGCAAAGTGGCGTATGGCACTGATCAAACAACGGTAGAATAGGACATCGTCATATGGGGCAGTGCATTCTTTTCCTAAATGCCATGAGAACACGTGTGCTACTGCTTTATATACTACTAAAATCTGATGTGCAAATGGAGCTTGGAGTACTGATGATAATTTCCCCTGCCGATATATAACTATGTAAAAGAAAGTGATCAAACCACTTTGCCTAACAGACTGATATCAATTTGTTCAGGCATAAACAACGACCAGCTGTTCAATTTCAGTAAAACGCACACTGAAATTGCTGCCACAGGCAAGTACCCAGCACAGGAAACAGTGATTTGGTTTCGTGCATACAGATTTTATGCTTCCAAAATTCTGCTCTCCTAAAGACTTCTTTTATGCCTCTACAGTTCTCATGGGTCGCCCGACAGAAAACCCAATGCTTGAATTGATTCAGATTTCGTATACAAAAAGAGCATTGCTAACCTCAATTCCTAAATGTCAGATGATATTTGGAATAAGCAAATAAGCAACCAAAGCAACCAGGAATTGCAGGACTATAGCATACTGGAACTATATGAATCACCTTAGCGTATCCCACGCACAATTTCACAAACATTCCAACCCTACCATGACACTGCAACTAAGAATTTAGCACTACAATGTCCAAGATCATACCTGCTGAGATGCACCCTGAGGACCCACTGGTAAAAGGACCCTCAATTGATGTGACTGTCGCTGCCCAGACCCAGTATCATCGGTGGGGAGTTGATACCGGCACACAGGGCATGTGCTCCTCATGGCGAGCCATGGCAGGATGCAGTCGCCATGGAAGTAGTGCTTGCACGGGAGAAAGACAACGCGCTGCCCTGACGCGAATACATCCTTGCACACCGCGCAGCCGCACGTGGCCTCCTCCTCGCTGAGGATCATCTCCGGTAGGCCTTCCACCGCCTGGCGTGACGCAGGCCGCTTGAAGAATTCGTAGTCGTCTTCATAATCGGAATCGGTGGATATGGTATCGGAGTCGCTGTCTTCTACGCCCACTGCCATCCGGAAGGCCCCGGGCGACGGCGTCTGGTCGAACCCGCTGGGCGTGAGCCCCTCTCCGCCGCCGGCCTCCTCTACCTCGGAGTCGGAATGATCGGAGTCGGAGATGTCGGAAGCATCTGAAAAAAGGAAGCGGGAGACGAATAACTCCCCGCCGCGGAAGCCACCGCCGCCGCCGCCGGATAGCACCTCCGCATCGACATCTTCGTCATGGTTGGAGGGGTTCTCGCGGAAATCCTCGCTCTCCCCGTCGGGCTTGCCCTCGTCCTCATCGTCAAACCGGTCGTCGCCGAATCCCCCGCCCTTCCCCTCGCATTCGTCGTCGTCCGATAACTGCTCGCCCTCGGCGTCCTCGTCGCATAACGACCCATCGCTCTCCCCTTCGTCGTCGTCGTGGCATAACGCTTCCTCGACCTCCCCTTCGTCTTCGTCGTCGACGACGACGACGTTGTCGCACGGGTCCCTGCAGATCTCCTCGACGTTGATGTCGTCGTCGTCCTCGTCGCAGGGGGCACCGCATGACCACTCGCCCTCGTCATCATCATCACAGCAGCCGCGATAGTCGCATGAGTCACCGCCGTCGCTATCGTCCTCGAACGGGTCGGCGCAGAACCCCTCGCCGTCGCTGTCGTCTGCCATGGATGGGGATGGAGGGGCGGCGCGGATGGGGTTCCGGTCTCAGACAACGTGGGGCACGGACGATCAGATCTGGTTTTTATTTTCGGCCCGGGGACCTGGTTGGAGTTGGGCCTTGAGAACTGGATCAGATCAGAGGTTGGGCCTGCCTCCTTGGGACGATTTGCAAGTTTTCACCTCTCGTTAGGGTTACCCACATGAGGCAGGCGTTTCCTAAACGGCGCCCGTTGCGCCCGTTCCGGGCATCGGCGCAAACGGGCGCACACCCCCCGCCGCACCTTCTCGCTGCCCTGGGCCGGCCCAATAATATCATCGGAGCAAAAAATCTCCGTGCGAGAGGCAGGGATCGAATCCAGGGCCGCTGGATTGAGAGTGCAGCGCCCTAACCAACAGGACAACGACACACTTGTGCTAGTAAACTTCTTTCCTTTCATTTAATCTTTACCTATGTTGTTCGCTGGTCATTTTCTGGACGTTTTTCTTCTTGTTCCTTGTTCCTTTTCCTTTTCTCATTTCCTTTTCTTTCTTTCCTTAAACATGCAAACTCTTTATCAAATTTGTGAACTTTTCAAATTCAATGAACTTTAATCAAAATCGATGAACTATGTTTCTTTTTTGCTAAGCGCGAGATTTATTTTCCAATTTGGTAACTTTATTTCATATCGATGAACTTTCTTTCAAAAATGATGAACATTTTTCAAAATTGATGAACTATTGTCAAATTTGATGAACTTTGAAAATTATTCAGTGTGTATAAAAAATGTTCATCATGTATAGAATTTTTGTTCAGCATGCATTCAAAATGAGTTCATCGTATTTAAAAAAATGTTCTACGTGTATTTGAATATTGTTCACCATACACAGAATTTTCGGACACGTACTGAACATTTTGTGAAAATACGTTGAACAATTTGCGAATACACATTGAACATTCTGTAATATATACTAAACAAAAATGTTTCATTTGTGTATTTGAAATTTGTTCAATGTTTGCTTATAAAAAAGTTCACTGTATTTTAAAATTTGTTCAACGCATACCACAAAATGTTTCATTTGTGTATTTGAAATTTGTTCAATGTTTGCTTATAAAAAAGTTCACTGTATTTTAAAATTTGTTCAACGCATACCACAAAATGTTTCATTTGTGTATTCCAAATTTGTTCAATGTTTGCTTATAAAAAAGTTCACTGTATTTTAAAATTTGTTCAACGATACCACAAAATGTTTCATTTGTGTATTTGAAATTTGTTCAATGTTTGCTTATAAAAAGTTCACTGTATTTTAAAATTTGTTCAACGATACCACAAAATGTTTCATTTGTGTATTCAAATTTGTTCAATGTTTGCTTATAAAAAGTTCACTGTATTTTAAAATTTGTTCAACGATATTATAAAAAAATATTTTTTGGAAAAATGATTTGCCGCTATCTACTTTTAGGCTAGCGTTATGCTAAAATCGTTGTAGGACGCTAGCTCGTCTGGCTAGGCACGCTAGAATCCACCGGAGGTCTGAGTTCGATCCACCCATGCGCTTCTTTTTACCGCTCGACATATAAGACCTCGAGCGAGCGAAGGAAAAGGCAGCGAGGGAGGGAATCAGAAGCGGGCCGGCCCATGACGGGGGCGCGCGCGGGCGCCGGTTGCTCCGAGTGGCGCTTAAGGCGCCACTTAGGAGCTCCCCATGAGGCAGGTCTACCCTCTCGTTTAGGATTTTCGTTAGGGCATCTCCAGCCGCGCCCCCAAGAAGGCCTCCCTAGGTGATTTTTCGGCGCGGCCAAAAAACGCCCATCGCGCCAGAGCCCGATTTTCGCCCGGCTTGGGCGAAAATAGCGCCGGCGGACCCAGCCCGAACCCGGCGCTACTGGGCGCTTCGGGCGCCGGCGAACTTTTTGGCGCGAAGAAACGCGGGCCCGACGCGTCGGCGACCGGGTTACTTCGCCCTTCGTCGTCCTCATCGCCTCGCTTCCGCGGCGAATCAATGCCAAAGCTGCCGCTGCCGCGCCGGTCACTGCGCCATTGATGCTTCACGGCGGCGCAGATGAAGGCCGGACGACGCGCCCGCTCGCCCTCGCCTCGCCACGCCAGACGCGCGGTGCCACGCGTGTGGGCGGCGTGTCGGCCTATATATGCGCGCCCCGCGCTTTCGGTCGTCACACTTCCCTCCGCCGCTCCTTCCCTCCGCCGTCGCTCCTTCCTCCTCTCCTCTCCTCCTTTCGCCGCCTTCCAATGGCCGAACGCTTCCCGGCGACGCGCGGCGGCGAACGGCTTCGCCGCCGCCATCTCCATGAAGACGAGGCTCGCCTCGCTACGAGGCCGAGTACCCATCCCGCCAACATGCGGGTGCCCGGCGTGGAGGATCGCGCGGCGGCGTGCGGTGCCCCCGGTACCCTCCGGCGCGCGCGGCACGCGGAGATCGCCGCATCCGCCGAACATGCCGCTGCGGTGAGGAGGCGCCACGGCACGCCCGACAGCCCGTTGTGGGAGCCGTACTTCCGCCGCCGTCCACGCCCGCAGCTCGAGGCCACCAACGGCGCGTGCCCTCCGGCAGTAAAACTCCGCCGGCCGGCGTCGATGGTGGGCGTGCGAAGCGCACGCTGACGCCGCCCTCGAGTACATCGAGGTGGCAACACGCCGCGCCTCGACTACCCGCTCCCCTTCCTTTTCACGCCGGGAAGTTCTCGACCCCGAGGCGCATGGAGACCGGGGTCCTCCTCTTCGTCCGGCTGCTCGCCTCGCCTCCGCCCGTCAGCCGGAGCCCGTGACACGCCTGTGGCGCGCGCGCACTCAGAGCTCCGGCGTCCGTGACGGCGCCCGTCAGCCGAGCCCCACCGCCGCTTTGTCCTTGTCGAGCCCAAGCCGGAGCCCAGCCTCGCCGAGCCCAAGAAGGAGCCCGCCTCCCGCGAGTACGAGGAGATAGCCCGGCGCGGCTTCTCCGACGAGGACGCCATGCGGTGGGCGCGGAGGACTACCTCGCGAGGAGACGGTCCGCGATCTGCGGGCCTCGAGAAGATCGCCGCCGCAGCGCGGGCGCGAGAACGAGCACGGCGTCGTGATCCTCGACAGCGACGACAACGACGCCCCCGGACCTTCCAACCCGCCGCGCCAACCGGGAGAGGGGTGCAGCAGGGACGGCGGAGGTTTAGGCGGAGGCGGCGGCGACGACGACGACGACGACGACGACGACGGCGGCGGCGGCGACTACACGCGGTTCTACAGCCTCCTCGGCATATAGACGCGTTGGGCGGGCGGCGAGGCGGGCGGCGAGGAGGACGGCGAGGAGGGCGGCGAGGGAGACGGCGGGAGTAGCCCGCCGGGTTTTTTTTGTAAAATATGTTTAAGTTTGAACGAACTCGCCGAAGTTTGCTATGAATTTGCGCCGTGTTTAATTTTTTTAAAATACCGTGGCGCCATGATCGGGGCATCACGCCCCAGTCGCCGCTTAGCGCCGTGCGCCTCAGGGGCGATTTTTGCCCTCCCGGGGCCAACGGCTGGAGATGCCCTTACCTCCACAGGCGATCTTGGCGCCGGCGGGAGGTTTTGCCATTACGCTGGACTCCGACCAAGCTGTTTCCCTAGAGTTTGGAGAGAGAGGTTCGGCGATCCAATACCAGATCCTGATGGCGGCGGACATGGGATCATCGTCGCGATCGTGACTAGGAGAGAAAGCGGAACTTGAGGAGATGCTCAAGAACAAGGAACTCCTAGATGAGGAACTTGACGACGTGATCATCGGGAAGGATCAAGCGAAGAGATTCAAGGAAGATGCCCGGTGGTTGGCGATCGCAAGGGTCAATACAGACAGGTCCTTTAGGTCATCTTACTTGTTCGATACGATGAAGTTCGTCTGGGGACTTGCGCAAGCGCCGAAGTTCAGAGAGGCGGATCGAACAGATTTATCTTCCAGATGTTCTGTTTGGGAGATTGGAAGAAAGTAGTCCACGGAGGCCCTTGGCTCTTTCGTAACTATGCAGTGGTGATCGAGGATTACGATGGAAAATCTGATCCCGAAGAATACGCCCTAGATGGTGTGTTCCTATGGGCGCAGATCCACAAAGTTCCAGACCTTTATCGTCATCCATAGGTGGTGGACGAGTTAGCACGTAGAATCAGGAAAGTTAGGGAGGTTCGGCTTTGACCTACCCTATACTATGAAGGGGACTATGTGAGATCTAGGGTTCGGGTTCTGACGGCAAAACCATTGACAAGATTTACTCCTCTTAATGTTGAAGGAGAGGAAAGGAAGATGCTGGTAGTAGAATATGAGAAAGTCTCGTTCTTCTGCATAATTTGCGTTATCATGGGACACAGCTTTGAGGAATGCGGTAATGGCATATAGAAGGAAACTGACAAGAAGTGGGGCAGTTGGATGCTTGCAAAACGCAGGACAATTTCGTACACCCAGCCCGCCGATGGGAGATCCTTCTTCCGGGGAGGTCGGGGCAGAGGAGGGGCAAGAAGTAGCCGTGAGATGAACCATGGCAGGGGAGGAGCAGCTAGCAACAAAGGCCCTGTTTATGGAAGAGAGCAAATGGAGGAGGATGATCTTGGAAATGACGCAGATGGACCCAAAGATGGGATGGCCTCTGCGGAAAACAGGGCTAACAATAAGAGGAATTCAGCTGATAATACTCAGAGGGAAGTGGAAACTGCTCTGGATCCTGCGGCAAAGGGAGTGGAGATGGGTGTATGTATCTACTCGAAAGAGAAACAAGAGGTCAAAGAAGGGGGCAGAACATGTAGAAGTTGAAGAAGAGGATGAAAGGAACAAGACAGACAACATGATATCGACGGGCTCCTCCGAGGAGTACCGCAGGATGCAATGAGTATCATCAGTTGGAACTGTCGGGGCGCGAGCAAAGCATCGACAGTTCGCGAGCTTCATGAAATCGCGAAGAAATTTGTCCCTACCTTGCTTTGTACAGTTGAAACTCAAGTTGACAGAGTAAGGGTAGAAAGTTTAGCTGGTTCTGTTGGCTTTGATAATTGTTATGCTGTTAGTAGCGTTGGAGGAGTGAAGGTATTGGCTTATTTTGGAATAATGAAATAGATGTTGAAATTTTGGGCTACTCTGATTATCATTTGGATTGTGGGATCAGGGAGGCAGGTATTGATCCTTGGAGAATGATAGTTGTGTATAGGGAAGTGATACGTCTTGAGCTTGCGTTCGTTTCCTCGAAGAGGAAAGGGTGATGCAGCAATAGTAGCGTAAGTATTTCCCTCAGTTTTTGAGAACCAAGGTATCAATCCAGTAGGAGGCTCCTCAAAAGTCCCACGCACCTACACAAACAAACAAGAACCCGCAACCAAGGCAATAAAGGGGTTGTCAATCCCTTCACGTCCACTTGCAAAAGTGAGATATGATAGAGATAGTATGATAAGATAAATATATTTTTTGTATTTTATGATATAGGTTGGAAAAGTAAAGATGTAAATAAAAGTAGACTGAAAGCTTATATGATAAAAGATAGACCCGGGGGCCATAGGTTTCACTAGTGGCTTATCTCAAGATAGCATAAGTATTACGATGGGTGAACAAATTACTGTCGAGCAATTGATAGAAAAACGAATAATTATGAGATTATCTAGGCATGATCATGTATATAGGCATCATGTCCGTGACAAGTAGACCGACTCCTGCCTGCATCTACTACTATTACTCCACACACAAACCGCTATCCAGCATGCATCTAGAGTATTAAGTTCATAAAGAACAGAGTAACGCATTAAGAAAGATGACATGATGTAGAGGGATAAACTCATGCAATATGATATAAACCTCATCTTTTTATCCTCGATGGCAACAATACAATCGTGCCTTGCTGCCCTGCATCACTTTGGAAAGGACACCGCAAGCTTGAACCCAAAGCTAAGAACTTCTCCCATTGCAAGAAAGATCAATCTAGTAGGCCAAACCAAACTGATAATTCGAAGAGACTTGCAAAGATAACTTAATCACACACAAAAGAATTCAGAGGAGATTCAAATATTTCTCATAGATAAACTTGATCATAAATCCACAATTCATCGGATCTCGACAAACACACCGCAAAAAGAGTTACATCGAGTAGATCTCCAAGAAGATCGAGGAGAACATGGTATTGAGATCCAAAAAGAGAGAAGAAGCCATCTAGCTAATAACTATGGACCCGAAGGTCTGTGGTAAACTACTCACAACTCATCGGAGGGGCTATGGTGTTGATGTAGAAGCCCTCCGTGGTTGACTCCCCCTTCGGCGGAGCACCGACGAAGGCTCCAAGATGGGATCTCGCGGATACAGAAGGTTGCAGTTGTGGAATTAGGTTTTCGTGGCTTGTTCTGATGTTCTCGGGGTACGTGGGTATATATATGAGGAAGAAGTACATCGGTGGCCACCCGAGGGGCCCACGAGATAGGGGGCCGCGCCCAGTAGGGGGGCGCGCCATCCACCCTCATGGCCGCCTCGGCTGCTTCTTGACTTGCACTCCAAGTCCTCTGGATCACGTTCGTTCCAAAAATCACGCTCCCGAAGTGTTCACTCTGTTTGGACTCCGTTTGATATTCCTTTTCTTCGAAATACTAAAATAGGCAAAAAAAACAGCAATACGGGCTGGGCCTCCGGTTAGTTGGTTAGTCCCAAAAATGATATAAAAGTGTAAAGTAAAGCCCATAAACATCCAAAACAGGTAATATAATAGCATGGAACAATCAAAAATTATAGATACGTTGGAGACGTATCAAGCATCCCCAAGCTTAATTCCTGCTCGTCCTCGAGTAGGTAAATGATAAAAACAGAATTTTTGATGTGGAATGCTACCCAGCATAATTCTCAATGTAATTTTCTTTATTGTGGCATGAATGTTCAGATCCAAATGATTCAAAATAAAAGTTCATATTGACATAAGAAATAGTAATACTTCAAGCATACTTAATCAAGCAATCATGTCTTCTCAAAATAACATGGCCAAAGAAAGTTATCCCTACATATCCCTACAAAATCATATAGTCTAGCTGTTGCTCTATCTTCATCACACAAAGTATTTAATCATGCACAACCCCGATAACAAGACAAGCAATTGTTTCATACTTTAGTAATCTCAAACTTTTTCAACTTTCACGCAATACATGAGCGTGAGCCATGGACATAGCACTATATGTGGAATAGAATGGTGGTTGTGGAGAAGACAAAAAAGAGGAAGAGAGTCTCACATCAACTAGGCGTATCAATGGGCTATGGAGATGCCCATTAATATATATCAACGTGAGTGAGTAGGGATTGCCATGCAACGGATGCACTAGAGCTATAAATGTATGAAAGCTCAACAAAAGAAACTAAGTGGGTGTTCATCCAACTTTCTTGCTCACGAAGACCTAGGGCATTTTGAGGAAGCCCATCATTGGAATATACAATCCAAGTTCTATAATGAAAAATTTCCACTAGTATATGAAAGTGACAACATAGGAGACTCTCTATCATGAAGATCATGGTGCTACTTTAAAGCACAAGTGTGGTAAAAAGGATAGTACCATTGTCCCTTCTCTCTTTTTCTCTCATTTTTTTATTGGCCTTTCTTTTTTTGGCCTTTCTCTTTTATTTTTAAGTCTGAAGTCTCATCCCGACTTGTGGGGGAATCATAGTCTCCATCATCCTTTCCTCACTGGGACAATGCTCTAATAATGAAGATCATCACACTTTTATTTACTTACAACTCAAGATTACAACTCAATACTTAGAACAAGATATGACTCTATATGAATGCCTCCGGCGGTGTACCGGGATATGCAATGAATCAAGAGTTACGTGTATGAAATTATGAAGGTGGCCTTGCCACAAATACGATGTCAACTACATGATCATGCAAAGCAATATGACAATGATGGAGCGTGTCATAATAAATGGAATGGTGGAAAGTTGCATGGCAATATATCTCGGAATGACTATGGAAATGCCATGATAGGTAGGTATGGTGGCTGTTTTGAGGAAGGTAACTGGTGGGTGTATGATACCGGCGAAAGTTGCGCGGCACAAGAGAGGCTAGCAATGGTGGAAGGGTGAAAGTGCGTATAATCCATGGACTCAACATTAGTCATAAAGAACTCATGTACTTATTGCAAAAATCTACAAGTCATTGAAAACAAAGTACTACGCGCATGCTCCTAGGGGATGGATTGGTAGGATAAGACCATCACTCATCCCCGATCGCCACTCATAAGGAAGACAATCAATAAATAAAATTGTGCTCCAACTTCATCACAAAGCGGTTCACCATACGTGCATGCTACGGGAATCACAAACTTCAACACAAGTATTCTTTAAATTCATAATCACCCAACTAGCATGACTCTGATATTACCACCTCTATATCTCAAAACAATTATCAAGTATCAAATTGATCATAGCATCCAATTCACTTCGTATGGTAGTTTTTATTATACCCAACTTGGATGCCCATCATTCTAGGACCAAATTTATAACCATAGTAAATACCATGCTGTTCTAAGAGACTCTCAAAATAATATAAGTGAAGCATGAGAGATCAACAATTTCTTCAAAATTAAGCCACGCCGTGCTCTAAAAGGTATAAGTGAAGCACTAGAGCAAAAACTATCAAGCTCAAAAAATATAAGTGAAGCACATAGCGTATTCTAATAAATTCTAATCAAGTGGACATCTCCCAAAAGGTGTGTACAGCAAGGATGATTGCGGTAAACTAAAAAGCAAAGACTAATATCATACAAGACGCTCCAAGCAAAACACATATCATGTGGCGAATAAAAATATAGCTCCAAGTAAAGTTACCAATGAACGAAGACGAAAGAGGGGATGCCTTCCGGGGGCATCCCCAAGCTTAGACTTTTGGCTATTCTTGAATATCTTGGGGTGCCATGGGCATCCCCAAGCTTAGGCTCTTGCAACTCCTTATTCCATAGTCCATCAAATCTTTACCCAAAACTTGAAAACTTCACAACACAAAACTCAACAGGAAATCTCATAAGCTCCGTTAGTGAAAGAAAGAAAAACCACCACATAAGATACTGTAATTAACTCATTATTTATTTATATTGGTGTTAAACCTACTGTTTTTCAAGTTCTCTATGGCTCATACCACTTAATACTAGCCATAGATGCATCAAAATAAGCAAACAACACACGAAAGGCGGAATCTGTCAAAAACAGAACAGTCTGTAGCAATCTGTAACTCTCAAATACTTCTAGAACTCTAAAACTCCTAAAAAATAGGAAGTCCTAGGCAATTTGTCTATTGATCTACAGAAAAAAGAATCAACGCAAAGTCACGTTTCTGTGAATTAACAAAATTATTTTCGTGCGCGCAAAGTTTCTGTTTTTCAGCAGAATCAAATTAACTAACACCATAGATTATATATCCTATAGGTTCTACTTGGCACAAACACTAATTAAAACATAAAAACACATCTAAATAGAAGGTAGATGCAAAATTTATTACTAAACAGAAACAAAAACAAAAAACACAAATAAAATTGGGCTACCTCCCAACTAGCGCTATCGTTTAACGCCCCTAGCTAGGCATAAAAGCAAGGATAGATATAAGTAGTGCCATCTTTGGCACTCAATTCATAAGTAGCTCGCATGATAGATTCATAAGGTAATTTAACTTTATTTCTTGGAAACTGCTCCATGTCTTTCCTTAATGGAAATTGGAATCTAATATTCCCTTTCTTCATATCAATAATCGCACCAATCGTTCTAAGGAAAGGTCTACCAAGAATTATAGGGCAAGAAAGATTGCAATCTATATCAAGAACGATAAAATCTATGGGCACCAAATTTCTATTTGCAACAATGAGAACATCATTGATCCTTCCCATTGGATCTTTAATGGTGGAATCCGCAAGGTGCAAATTTAAAGAGCAATCATCAAGATCATGGAAACCTAGAATATCACATAAAGTTTTCGGAATCGTGGAAATACTAGCATCCAAATCACATAAAGCATAACACTCATGATCTTTAATTTTAATCTTTATAGTAGGTTCCCACTCATTGTTGGTGAACGTAGTAATTTCAAAAAAAATCCTACGCACACACAAGATCATGGTGATGCATAGCAACGAGGGGGGAGAGTGATGTCCATGTACCCTCGTAGACCGTAAACGGAAGCGTTATGACAACGTGGTTGATGTAGTCGTACGTCTTCACAATCCGACCGATCCAAGTACCGAATGTACGGCACCTCCGAGTTCAGCACACATTCAGCTCGATGACGATCCCCGGACTCCGATCCAGTAGGGTGTCGGGGATGAGTTCCGTCAGCACGACGGCGTGGTGACGATGATGATGTTCTACCGACGCAGGGCTTCGCCTAAGCACCGCAACGACATGACCGAGGTGGAATATGGTGGAGGGGGCACCGCACACGGCTAAGGAACGATCACGAAGATCAACTTGTGTGTCATGGGGTGCCCCCCTACCCCCGTATATAAAGGAGCAAGGGGGAGGGGGCGGCCGGCCAAGGGAGGGAGCTCCAGGGAGGAGTCCTACTCCCACCGGGAGTAGGACTCCCTCCTTTCCTAGTCCAACTAGGAGAGGGGAAGGAAGGGAAGGAGAAGGAGAAGGAAGGAGAGGGAGTAAAAGGAGGAAAGGGGGGCCGGCCCCCTAGTCCAATTCGGTTTGGGCTAGGGGGGCTGCACGCCCTGCCTCCTCTCTTCCACCACTTGGCCCATGAGGCCCATTGCTTCTTCCTCGTATTCCCGTAACTCCCCGGTACCCCCAAAAATACCCGAATCACTCGGAACCTTTCCGAAGTCGGAATATAGTTGTCCAATATATCGATCTTTACGTCTCGACCATTTTGAGACTCCTCGTCATGTCCCCGATCTCATCCGGGACTCCGAACTCCTTCGGTACATCAAAACTCATAAACTCATAATATAACTGTCATCAAAACCTTAAGTGTGCGGACCCTATGGGTTCGAGAACAATGTAGACATGACCGAGACACGTCTCCGGTCAATAACCAATAGCGGAACCTGGATGCTCATATTGGCTCCCACATATTCTACGAAGATCTTTATCGGTCAAACCGCATAACAACATACGTTGTTCCCTTTGTCATCGGCATGTTACTTGCCCGAGCTTCGATCGTCGGTATCTCAATACCTAGTTCAATATCGTTACCGGCAAGTCTCTTTACTCGTTCCGTAATGCACCATCTCGCAACTAACTCATTAGTCACATTGCTTGCAAGGCTTATAGTGATGTGCATTACCGAGTGGGCCCAGAGATACCTCTCCGACAATCGGAGTGACAAATCCTAATCTCGAAATACGCCAACTCAGCATGTACCTTCGGAGACACCTATAGAGCTCCTTTATAATCACCCAGTTATGTTGTGACGTTTGGTAGCACACAAAGTATTCCTCCGGTAAACGGGAGTTGCATAATCTCATAGTCAGAGGAACATGTATAAGTCATGAAGAAAGCAATAGCAACATACTAAACGATCAAGTGCTAAGCTAACGGAATGGGTCAAGTCAATCACATCATTCTCCTAATGATGTGATCCCGTTAATCAAATGACAACTCATGTCTATGGTTAGGAAACTTAACCATCTTTTATTAACGAGCTAGTCAAGTAGAGGCATACTAGTGACACTATGTTTGTCTATGTATTCACACATGTATTATGTTTCCGGTTAATACAATTCTAGCATGAATAATAAACATTTATCATGATATAAGGAAGTAAATAATAACTTTATTATTTCCTCTAGGGCATATTTCCTTCAGTCTCCCACTTGCACTAGAGTCAATAATCTAGTTCACATCATCATGTGATTCAACAGCAATATTCACATCTGTATGTGATTAACACCCATAGTTCACATCGTCATGTGACCAACACCCAAAGGGTTTACTAGAGTCAATAATCTAGTTCACATCGCTATGTGATGCACACCCAAAGAGTACTAAGGTGTGATCATGTTTTGATCGTGAGAGAAGCTTAGTCAACGGGTCAGTCACATTCAGAGCCGTATGTATTTTGCAAATATTCTATGTCTACAATGCTCTGCACGGAGCTACTCTAGCTGATTACTCCCACTTTCAATATGTATCCATATCGAGACTTAGAGTCATCTGGATCAGTGCCAAAACTTGTATTTGAAGTAACCCTTTACGACGAACCTTTTGTCACCTCCATAATCGAGAAACATATCCTTATTCCACTAAGGATAATTTTGACCAATGTCCAGTGATCTACTCCTAGATCACTATTGTACTCCCTTGCCTAACCAGGGCAGAGTATACAATAGGTCTGGACCATAACATGGCATACTTTTATAGAACCTATGACTGAAGCATAGGGAATGACTTTCATTCTCTTTCTATTTTCTGCCGTGGTCGGGATTTGAGTCTTACTCAACTTCACACCTTGGAACACAGGCAAGAACTCCTTCTTTGACTGTTCCATTTTGAACCACTTCAAAATCTTATCAAGGTATGTACTCATTGAAAAATCTTATCAAGCGTCTTGATCTATCTCAATAGATCTTGATGCTCAATATGTAAGCAGCTTCACCGAGGTCTTTCTTTGAAAAACTCCTTTCAAACACTCCTTTATGCTTTGCAGAATAATTCTACATTATTTCCGATCAACAATATGTCATACACATATACTTATCAGAAATGTTGTAGTGCTCCCACTCACTTTCTTGTAAATACAGGCTTCTCCAAAAGTCTGTACAAAACCAAATGCTTTGATCACACTATCAAAGCGTTTATTCCAACTCCGAGAGGCTTGCACCAGTCCATAAATGGATCGCTGGAGCTTGCACACTTTGTTAGCTCCCTTTGGATCGACAAAACCTTCTCGCTGCATCATATACAACTCTTCTTCCAGAAACCCGTTCAGGAATGCAGTTTTGACATCCATCTGCCATATTTCATAATCATAAAATGCAGCAATTGCTAACATGATTCGGACAGACTTTTAAGCATCGATACGAGTGAGAAAAATCTCATTGTATTCAACACCTTGAACTTGTCGAAAAACTTTTTTCGACAATTCGAGCTTTGTAGATAGTAACACTACTATCAACGTCCGTCTTCTTCTTGAAGATCCATTTATTTTCTATGGATTGCCGATTAACGGGCAAGTCCACCAAAGTCCACACTTTGTTCTCATACATGGATCCTATCTCAGATTTCATGGCCTCCAGCCATTTCGCGGAATCTTGGCTCATCATCACTTCCTCATAGTTCGTAGGTTTATCAAGGTCTACTAACATGACTTCCAGAACAAGATTACCGTACCACTCTGGTGCGGACTGTACTTTGGAAGATCTACGAGGTTTTGTAGTAACTTAATCTGAAGTTCCATGATCATTATCATTAGCTTCCTCACTAATTGGTGTAGGAATCACTGGAACTGATTTCTGTGATGAACTACTATCCAATTCGGGAGAAGGTACAAATTACCTTATCAAGCTCTACTTTCCTCCCACTCACTTCTTTCGAGAGAAACTCCTTCTCTAGAAAGGATCCATCTTAGCAATGAATAACTTGCCTTCGGATCTGTGATAGAAGGTGTACCCAATAGTTACCTTTGGGTATTCTATGAAGATGCACTTCTCCGATTTGGCTTTGAGCTTATCAGGTTGAAACTTTTTCACATAAGCATCGCAGCACCAAACTTTAAGAAACGACAACTTTGGTTTCTTGCCAAACCACAGTTCATAAGGCGTCGTCTCAACGGATTTCGATGGTGCCCTATTTAAAGTGAATGCAACTGTATCTAATGCATAACCCCAAAATGATAGTGGTAAATCGGTAAGATACATCATAGATCGCACCATATCTAATAAAGTGCGGTTACGACGTTCGGACACACCATAACATTGTGGTGTTCCAGGTGGCGTGAGCTGTGAAACTATTCCACATTGTTTTATATGAAGGCCAAACTCATAACTCAAATATTCTCCTCCATGATCAGATCGTAGAAACTTTATTTTCTTGTTACGATGATTCTCCACTTCACTTTGATATTCTTTGAACTTTTCAACTATTTCAGACTTATGTTTCATCAAGTAGATATACGTATATCTGCTCAAATCATCTGTGAAGGTTAGAAAATAACGATACTTGCCACGAGCCTTCATACTCATTGGTCTACATACATCGGTATGTATTATTTCCAACAAGTCAGTAGCTCGTTCCATTGTTCCGAAGAACGGAGTTTTAGTCATCTTGCCCAAAAGGCACGGTTCGCAAGCATCAAATGATTCATAACCAAGTGATTCCGAAAATCCATCTTTATGGAGTTTCTTCATGCGCTTTACACCGATATGACCCAAACGGCAGTGCCACAAATAAGTTGCACTATCATTATTAACTTTGCATCTTTTGGCATCAATATTATGAATATGTGTATCACTACGATCGAGATCCAACAAACTATTTTCATTGGGTGTATGACCATTGAAGGTTTTATTCATGTAAACAGAACAATAATTATTCTCTGATTTTAAATGAATAACCATATTGCAATAAACATGATCAAATCATATTCATACTCAACGCAAACGCCAAATAACATTTATTTAGGTTTAATACTAATCCCAAAAGTATAGGGAGAGTGCGATGATGATAATATCAATCTTGGAACTACTTCCAACACTCATCGTCACTTCCCCTTCAACTAGTCTCAGTTTATTCTGTAACTCCTATTTCGAGTTACTAGTCTTAGCAACCGAACAAGTATCAAATACTCAGGGGCTACTATAAACACTAGTAAGGCACACATCAATAATCTGTATATCAAATATACCCTTGTTCACTTTGCCATCCTTCTTATCCACCAAATATTCAGGGCATTTCTGCTTCCAGTGACCATTTCCTTTGCAGTGTAAGCACTCAGTTTCAGGCTTTGGTCCAGCTTTGGTCTTTATTATTCTTCACGGGAGTGACAACTTGTTTGCCATTCTACTTGAAGTTTCCCTTTCTTTCCCTTTGCCCTTTTCTTGAAACTAGTGATCTTGTCAATCATCAACACTTGATGCTCTTTCTTGATTTATACCTTTGTCGATTTCAACATCACGAAGAGCTCGGGAATCGTTTTCGGCATCCCTTGCATACTATAGTTCATCGCGAAGTTCTAGTAACTTAGTGATGGTGACTAGAGAATTCTGTCAATCACTATCTTATCTGGAAGATTAACTCCCACTTGATTCAAGCGATTGAAGTACCTGACAATCGAGCACATGCTCACTAGTTGAGCGATTCTCCTCCATCTTTTAGCCATAGAACTTGTTGGAGACTTCATATCTCTCAACTCGGTATTTGCTTGAAATATTAACTTCAACTCTGGAACATCTCATATGGTCCATGACGCTCAAAACGCCTTTGAAGCCCCGATTCTAAGCCGTTAAGCATGGTGCACTAAACTATCAAGTAGTCATCATAATGAGCTAGCCAAACGTTCATAATGTCTGCATCTGCTACTGCAATAGGTCTGTCACCTAGCGGTGCATTAAGGACATAATACTTCTGTGCAGCAATGAGGATAAACCTTAGATCATGGATCCAATCCGCATCATTGCTACTAACATCTTTCAACACAATTTTATCTAGGAACATATCAAAATAAACATATGAAAGCAACAACGCGAGCTATTGATCTACAACATAATTTGCAAAATACTACCAGGACTAAGTTCATGATAAATTTAAGTTCAATTAATCATATTACTTAAGAACTCCCACTTAGCTAGACATCTCTCCAATCCTCTAAGTGATTACGTGATCCATATCAACTAAACCATGTCCGATCATCACGTGAGATGGAGTAGTTTCAACGGTGAACATCAATATGTTAACTATGATTCACGCTCGACCTTTCGGTCTCTGTGTTCCGTGTCCATATCTGTTATATGCTAGGCTCGGCAAGTTTAACCTGAGTATTCCGCGTGTGCAACTGTTTTGCACCCGTTGTATTTGAATGTAGAGCCTATCACACCCGATCATCACGTTGTGTCTCAGCACGAAGAACTTTCGCAACGGTGCATACTCAGGAAGAACACTTCTTGATAATTTTTAGTGAGAGATCATCTTAAAATGCTACCGTCAATCAAAGCAAGATAAGATGCATAAAGGATAAACATCACATGCAATCAATATAAGTGATATGATATGGCCATCATCATCTTGTGCTTGTGATCTTCATCTCAAGCAATCGCTCGTGATCACCATCGCCACCGGTAGCGACACCTTGATCTCCATCGTAGCATCATTGTCGTTACACCATCTATTGCTTCTACGACTATCACTACCGCTTAGTGATAAAGTAAAGCAATTACAGGGCGTTTGCATTTCATACAATAAAGCGACAACCATATGGCTCCAGCCAGTTGCCGATAACTTCGGTTACAAAACATGATCATCTTATACAATAAAATATAGCATCACGTCTTGACCATATCACATCACAACATGCCCTGCAAAAACAAGTTAGACGTCCTCTACTTTGTTGTTGCAAATTTTACGTGGCTGCTACGAGCTGAGCAAGAACTGTTCTTACCTACGCATCAAAACCACAACGATAGTTCGTCAAGTTAGTGCTGTTTTAACCTTCACAAGGACCGGGCGTAGCCACACTCGGTTCAGCTAAAGTTGGAGAAACTGACACCCGCTAGTCACCTGTGTGCAAAGCACGGCGGTAAAACCAGTCTCGCGTAAGCGTACGCGTAATGTCGGTCCGGGCCGCTTCATCCAACAATACCGCTGAACCAAAGTATGACATGCTGCTAAGCAGTATGACTTGTATCGCCCACAACTCACTTGTGTTCTACTCGTGCATATGACATCTACGCATAAAACCTAGGCTCGGATGCCACTGTTGGGGAACGTAGTAATTTCAAAAAAATTCCTACGCACACGCAAGTTCATGGTGATGCATAGCAACGAGAAGGGAGAGTGATGTCCACGTACCCTCGTAGACCGTAAGCAAAAGCGTTATGACAACGCGGTTGATGTAGTCGTACATCTTCACGATCCGACCGATCCAAGTACCGAACGTACGGCACCTCCGAGTTCAGCACACGTTCAACTCGATGACGATCCCTGGACTCTGATCCAG
Organism: Aegilops speltoides; assembly: GCA_021437245.1. Classification (NCBI taxonomy): domain Eukaryota; kingdom Viridiplantae; phylum Streptophyta; class Magnoliopsida; order Poales; family Poaceae; genus Aegilops; species Aegilops speltoides. Next base: position 171,345,891 of record CM038146.1, read on the forward strand.
CAGGGTGTCGGGGATGAGTTCCGTCAGCACGACGGCGTGGTGACGATGATGATGTTCTACCGAGGCAGGGGTTCACCTAAGCACCGCAACGATATGACCGAGGTGGAATATGGTGGAGGGGGGCACCGCACACGGCTAAGGAACGATCATGAAGATCAACTTGTGTGTCATAGGGTGCCCCCTGCCCCCGTATATAAAGGAGCAAGGGGGAGGGGCGGCCGGCCAAGGGAGGGCGCGAAAGGGAGGAGTCCTACTCCCACCGAGAGTAGGACTCCCTCCTTTCCTAGTCCAACTAGGAGAGGGGAAGGAAGGGAAGGAGAAGGAGAAGGAAGGAGAGGGAGGAAAAGGAGGAAAGGGGGGCCGGCCCCTTAGTCCAATTGCTAGGGGGGCCGCGCGCCCTGACTCCTCTCTTCCACCACTTGGCGCATGAGGCCCATTGCTTCTTCCTCATATTCCCGTAACTCCCCGGTACCCCCGAAAATACCCGAATCACTCGGAACCTTTCCGAAGTCCGATTATAGTCGTCCAATATATCGATCTTTATGTCTCGACCACTTCGAGACTCCTCGTCATGTCCCCGATCTCATCCGGGACTCCGAACTCCTTCGGTACATCAAAACTCATAAACTCATAATATAACTGTCATCAAAACCTTAAGCGTGCGGACCCTACGGGTTTGAGAACAATGTAGACATGACCGAGACACGTCTCCGGTCAATAACCAATAGCGGAACCTGGATGCTCATATTGGCTCCCACATATTCTACAAAGATCTTTATCGGTCAAACCGCATAACAATATACGTTGTTCCCTTTGTCATCGGCATGTTACTTGCCCGAGATTCGATCGTCGGTATCTCAATACCTAGTTCAATCTCGTTACCGGAAAGTCTATTTACTCGTTCCGTAATGCATCATGTCGCAACTAACTCATTAGTCACATTGCTTGCAAGGCTTATAGTGATGTGCATTACCGAGTGGGCCCAGAGATACCTCTCCGACAATCGGAGTGACAAATCCTAATCTCGAAATACGCCAACTCAACATGTACCTTCGGAGACACCTGTAGAGCTCCTTTATAATCACCCGATTCGTTGTGACGTTTGGTAGCACACAAAGTGTTCCTCCGGTAAACGGGAGTTGCATAATCTCATAGTCATAGGAACATGTATAAGTCATGAAGAAAGCAATAGCAACATACTAAACGATCAAGTGCTAAGCTAACGGAATGGGTCAAGTCAATCACATCATTCTCCTAATGATGTGATCCCGTTAATCAAATGACAATTCATGTCTATGGTTAGGAAACTTAACCATCTTTGATTAACGAGCTAGTCAAGTAGAGGCATACTAGTGACACTATGTTTGTCTATGTATTCACACATGTATTATGTTTCCGGTTAATACAATTCTAGCATGAATAATAAACATTTATCATGATATAAGGAAATAAATAATAACTTTATTATTGCCTCTAGGGCATATTTCCTTCACTCATCATTAAGTTTTCTGGGTATAGAAACTTCCAAATTAAGTTTTTCATCATAAGATTGCATCAAGGCATCAACAATATGTTTGGTAAAAGCTTTATTTTGACTATAAGCATGAGGAGAATTCACAACGGATTGCAACAAGGAAATACAACCTTCTAAAGAGCAATTATCATAATTAAATTCCTTGAAATCCAAGATAGTGGGTTCAATGCTATTTAAAGTCTTGACCTCTTCAGTCCCACTTTTACCAAATTTAGCATCAAGATCTAAAAACTCCAAATCATTGGGATGCCTTTTAACTAAAGTTGACTCATCTCCAGTCCCATCATTATTAAGATTCATATTGCAAAACAAAGATCTAATGGGGGACACATAAATAACTTTAAGATCTTCATCATTACTTTCACCTAACTTTTCTAGTTTGGCAGTCATCTTGTTGACTAAGGTAGCTTGCTTATCAGAAATTTGGGCTATAGAATTTTCAAGCCGAGTAATTTGGGAGTTCAAACCGTAAAATTCTTTCGAAATATCATCAAGCTCTTTGTTCATAAACCCCAAAAAACTTTTTTGTTCTTTAAGCTCTTTTCTAAAGAAATTATTATGCTCAAATTGTAAAGTCACAAAACTTCTAACGTTTGATTCAATCTCTTCCAACCTTCTAAGATGAAGGTCGGTGTTCTTAGGCAAAGCCATAAGGGCAAACAGGCACACAAAAGGCAAGCGAAAGAGAGATGAGATTAGGAAAGAGAGGGTGAATAAAATGGCAAGGGTGAAGTGGGGGAGAAGAAAACGAGAGGCAAATGGCAAATAATGTAAATGCGAGGGAGATGAGTTTGTGATGGATACTTGGTATGTCTTGACTTGAGCAAAGACCTCCCCGGCAACGGCGCCAGAAATCCTTCTTGCTATGTCTTGAGCTTGCGTTGGTTTTCCTTGAAGAGGAAAGGGTGATGCAGCAATAGTAGAGTAAGTATTTCCCTTAATTTTTAAGAACCAAGGTATCAATCCAGTAGGAGGCTCCTCAAAAGTCCCACGCACCTACACAAACAAACAAGAACTCGCAACCAACGCAATAAAGGGGTTGTCAATCCCTTCACGGCCACTTGCGAAAGTGAGATCTGATAGAGATAGTATGATAAGATAAATATATTCTTGGTATTTTATGATATAGATTGGAGAAGTAAAGATGCAAATAAAAGTAGATTGAAAGCTTATATGAGAAAAGATAGACCCGGGGGCCATAGGTTTCACTAGTGGCTTCTCTCAAGATAGCATAGTTATTACGGTGGGTGAACAAATTACTGTCGAGCAATTGATAGAAAAGCGAATAATTATGAGATTATCTAGGCATGATCATGTATATAGGCATCACGTCCGTGACAAGTAGACCGTCTCTTGCATGCATCTACTACTATTACTCCACACATCGACCGCTATCCAGCAAGCATCTAGAGTATTAAGTTCATAAAGAACAGAGTAACACATTAAGAAAGATGACATGATGTAGAGGGATAAACTCATGCAATATGATATAAACCCCATCTTTTTATCCTCGATGGCAACAATACAATACGTGCCTTGCTGCCCCTGCTGTCACTGGGAAAGGACACCACAAGATTGAACCTAAAGCTAAGCACTTCTCCCATTGCAAGAAAGATCAATCTAGTAGGTCAAAGCAAACTGATATATCGAAGAGACTTGCAAAGATAACTTAATCACACATAAAAGAATTCAGAGGAGATTCAAATATTTCTCATAGATAAACTTGATCATAAACCCACAATTCATCGGATCTCGACAAACACACCGCAAAAAGAGTTAAATCGAATAGATCTCCAAGAAGATCAAGGAGAACATGGTATTGAGATCCAAAAAGAGAGAAGAAGCCATCTAGCTAATAACTATGGACCCGAAGGTCTGTGGTAAACTACTCACAACTCATCGGAGGGGCTATGGTGTTGATGTAGAAGCCCTCCATGGTTGATTCCCCCTCCGGCGGAGCACCGACGAAGGCTCCAAGATGGGATCTCGCGGATACAGAAGCACTACTAGGGAATAGTCTATACACATAATCTTACCAGCAACGCGCTTTAAAATCAGGTGCTGCTGCTAAGTAGCAGTAGCGCGCGCGGACAAAACTCGCTGCTGAAACAAGTTTATCAGTAGCGCGTACACTCAAAGACGCGCTACTGCTAAAATTCCCACGACGCCGCCACGAGGCCAGTTATAGCGGCAACGCGTTAATACAAAGAGCGCTAATGCTACGGGTCGTAGTAGCAGCGCATTTACGTAATCACCACTGCTGCTAAGTTAACTAGTCGCAATAACCCACAGATCCACACACTCACTCGATCTCCCCCTCAACCCCCCGCGTCGTCGTTCCTCCCTGGCCGCCCCTCCTCCGATCTGCGCGCCATCACCTCATCCTCCTCGCTGGACTCGGTACCGGCCTCCTCCTCCGTCCTCCCTCCACTCGCTGCTAGCCGGCCCCTCCTCGCTCCGCCTTCCTCCTCCATCCTCCCTCCACTCGTTGCCAGCCGGCCCCTCCTCATTCCACCTTCCTCCTCCGTCATACTCTCTACTCCCTCCTCGAGTCGCCCCTCCTTCTCCCTCCTCCATGCTACATTTTGATTTAGTAGGCTAGTTTATATGCAACATTTTGATTTAGTTGATATGATTCAGTTGATTTAGTAGGCTAGTTGATTTAGAACATTTTCATTTAGTTGATTTAGTAGGCTAGTTGATTTAGTTGATTTAGTAGGCTAGTTGATTTAGTTGATTTAGAACATTGTGTCATTTAGTTGATTTAGTACGCTAGTGGATTTAGTATGCTAGTTGATTTAGTATGCACCATTTTATTGTTATTTTTCTGTACATGGATAGGTAGATGCTTTTGTTTTTTGTAATAAGTTATTTTTTTGGCAAAATGTAGGTGCCAATTTAGATAAATTTGCCACTTGTTTTTTTAATCAATTATCTTAGGCAATAGGTGCCATCGAAATGCTTTGGTAGGTGGTACCTTGTCATCTAATCGTTATCCCTTTGCTCATATTGCTTTAGGAAAATGGCGCCGCCACCACCACCACTATGTCGACTGTGCAAGTCAAGGTGCGCCTGCAGCCTTGCAACTGGCAAGCTGTTCGACATCTACTTTCCAGCCGAGTTTTCGTCATGCGGCGGTAAAAAATTAGATGTAATGTAACAACTATTTTATTTTTAGTGTTGGCGTTACTACATTGTGTCATTTTGCTTTTCTTACACAGATCGTCCCATGTAATGTGAGGTTGAAATTCAACAAGCTAACAGGAGACACTGTGACATTTGAGGCCCCTGGGGGGCCGTACACTATGGAGGTTGAGAAAGGACGCAATATGTCACAGATTGGAGGAGATGGATGGGCCCGTTTCCTCGCCCGCATGCGTCTTACTGGTGGTGAGTTGATCAGATTCTCCTTCAGAGTAGAAAGACCCAAGCTGGCCGTCATTTATCTCAACCTGGTGGAAGATGATGAAGATGACGAAGATGATGAAGATGACGAAGATGATGCAGATGACGAAGATGATGAAGATAATGAAGACCCACTTCATGAAGCCATCGTAGCTCAAAGAATGAGGCTGAGCGAGGACGAGGTGTGCAACCTATGGGACATAATTCCGCCACGTGATGACTTTGTCGGGGTGCCATTCGTGACCCGCCTGACAAGTACCATGGTCGATCGGCATGAAATGGTATGTTATACATACTGACTATAGTAATTTGATGATATATATATGCTTTATTGTTATACTTACAAATGCAAATTATCCGATGATATGCTTAGTGAATCTGATGAAATGCTTAGTGTAGAGTCCAATGATATGCTTAGTAGAATTCATGATTAATTAGTACAAATGCATAGTACTGTGTCTTTTGATAGTCTAGAAATCTAGACTTAATAGAAATATATTTGCAAGAGTATGTGTGAGGCTATTTATTAATTGATATGTTTTTCTTATTCAGAAATTGCCAAAGAACCTATCTGTGAGTTGTGGTATCGAGCCTGATGAAGAAGGCTCAGCTGGACTACGCCTTACCGCAAGGGGCTCCGTCACCACCTGTACTTACCGCATGGACACAGACGGTCGCACACACTTAAACTCGGTTGGGTGGAAGAGATTCCTCGTTGGCAAGAATCTTCGTGTTGGACAGGCCATCCTAATTACTATCAGGAACACCCACCGCCCAGGCTTGAGGATGATGATCGTCGTCGATATCATCTAGAACTACATATGTGTGGCTATATCATCTAGAACTACATATGATGATCGTCGTCGATATCATGTAGAACTACATATGATGATCGTCGTCAATATCATCTAGAACTAAATATGATGATCGTAGTTGATGTCACCTTGTACTGCTTGAGGATGCATGTTGAGTATATATGAAATTGTAATCTAGTACTTCCTCGGTTCCAAATTACTCGTCATGGTTTTAGTTTAAATTTGAACTAAAACCACGACGGGTAATTTGGAACCGAGGGAGTACTACCTAGTACCTATAATGCTTTATGAAATTGATATCTAGTAGAACTAGTATCTGAAAATTGCAGTTTACTGAAGCTGGAATGGGGAAATGGTAGAAGATATAACAGTAGCGCGGGAGCAGGAAATCGCTACAGCTAACTAATAGTAGCGCGTTCGGGAAATGCGCTGCTGATATAGTCAATAGTAGTAGCGCGGGTACAGGCATCGCTACTACTAACGGTTAGCTGTAGCGCCTTATTCATAGCGTAGGTGCCTGCGCTGCTGATAGCCTCAAAACCCACGCTACTACTAGGCTTTTCCCTAGTAGTGAAGGTTGCGGCCGTGGAATTAGGTTTTCGTGGCTTGTTCTGATGTTCTCGGGGTACGTGGGTATATATAGGAGGAAGAAGTAGGTCGGTGGAAGCCCGAGGGGCCCACGAGATAGGGGGCGCGCCTAGTAGGGGGGGGGCGCCCTCCACCCTCATGGCCGCCTCGGCTGCTTCTTGACTTGCACTCCAAGTCCTCGGGATCACGTTCGTTCCAAAATCACGCTCTCGAAGGTTTCACTCCGCTTGGACTCCGTTTGATATTCCTTTTCTTCGAAATACTAAAATAGGCAAAAAAATAGCAATACGGGCTCGGCCTCTGGTTAGTAGGTTAGTCCCAAAAATGATATAAAAGTGTAAAGTAAAGCCCATAAACATCCAAAACAGGTAATATAATAGCATGGAACAATCAAAAATTATAGATACATTGGAGACGTAGGGAGCTCAAACTCACCTCAGACATCGGACATGGGAAACAATGAAAAATATAGCATCTTTGAGCCCTCTCCCATGCCTTTGTATTGGAGATTTAAATGAGGTTTTGCGTCCAGAAGAGCACGAGGGGATTGGTCAGCAAAGTAATGCGCAGATACAAGGTTTCAGGGATACAATTGATACATGTATGTTGATGGATATTGGGTTCAAGGGGCGCTTTTGGACTTTTGAGAAGAGAGTCTCAGGGGGCACATTTACACGTGTTACACTTGATCGAGCTCTGGGGTCTACTAATTGGTGTTCACTGTTTCCTTATGCAAGTCTTACTCATATCACGTCGGCCACGTCTGACCATGGCCCTATACATCTTGAACTGAACAGGGATGGCGAGATGAGGAAAGGGAAGAGCAGAATATTTTGGTATGAAGTAGCTTGGGAGACTCATGAGGGTTTGAAGGATGAAATTATGTCTTCATGGAGTGTATCACAGGCGGGAGGGAGAATAGCAGGTTTAAAAGAGAAACTACATAACCTATCTAAGAGCCTTGGGGGCTGGGATAGGAGGACCTTTGGATCAGTGCGAAGGGAGATGAAAACCTTAAAACAGGAGCTGGAAAATCTTTGTAATGCTCCTAGTGGCACGGGCCCTAGCCAGGCCGAGAGGAAGATGAATTATGTCATCATTGCCTGCCCCGTCCTCAACATTATCATCCTCATCTTCAATTATCCACCGAGTATAGCCATCCACGAAACCAGTCATGAGCAAGTGCGCCATCGCATCATAGGGGTCGAGCCAAACTCCGACTTTGCATCTTCGACACGGACATAAAACCTCTATCAGTTTATTTTCTTTCATGTCCCGCACCGCCGAATGCAACCACGTGTCCACCATCGTTCCACTGACCATCATGAACGCATGCACAGTAATAATAAACAAATTGATTTTAAAAATGCATGCATGCATCAAAGTCATACAAAAATTCGGCATGACCTTCCCTAAAAATAGGACATATAGATCTAGAGTTTGCCCGGAATTCGCCGAAACGGAAATAAATTGACATTTTGGCAAAACATAGGCAACTCACAAGCACAATTCGGCTTCAACTCATGCCACACACACAATTTCCATCATATCGCCCAATTATCATATCGCACACACATACACATATTTCCATTAATTCTTGCAATAGAATGAATTTTTAATCACCTATCTCGAGATCGAGCACACGGTGGAGATGATGTAGTAGGGAGTTCAAAACTGGACAAAGCTCTTCTTGACAAAGCTAGCTAGATCTAGTTAGGGGGCACATAGGTCACTTCACTAAATGCTACATCTACCTAACTAGATAATTTGGGAGGAGACAACTTCAACTAGTGGAGGGGGAAGGAAAAGGAGAAAGGAGATGCATTAATAGAGGTGGTGTAGTTAGCTAGGAGTAATAAAGAAAGAGAAAGGCAGGTAGAAGAGGGATAGTAATGGGGGGCGAAGTATTGAGGAAGAAGCAAAGTGAGGGAGAGAGGAGGTGGGAGGTAGGGGAAAGTGAGGAAGAGAGGATGGGGGAGGGGGAGGGAAAAGGTGGTATTATGCTGCGTCTTAGCAATAGTGCGGGCCGTAAAGCGCGCTACCGCTAAGAACATAGCAGCAACACGCTTCCTGCACACGCGCTACTGCTAAGCGGGGCCCGCCATGCGGCCAGTTTCAAAATTAGCAGTAGCGTCCAGAAATAAAAGAGCGCTATTGTTGGGGAACGTAGTAATTTCAAAAAAATCCTATGCACACGCAAGATCATGGTGATGCATAGCAACAAGAGGGGAGAGTGTTGTCCACGTACCCTTGTAGACCGAAAGCGGAAGCGTTATGACAACGCGGTTGATGTAGTCGTACGTCTTCACGATCCGACCGATCCAAGTACCGAACGTACGGCACCTCCGAGTTCAGCACACGTTCAGCTCGATGACTATCCCCGGCTCCGATCCAGCAGGGTGTTGGGGAAGAGTTCCGTCCGCACGACGGCGTGATGATGATGTTCTACCGATGCAGGGCTTCGCCTAAGCACCGCTACGATATGACCGAGGTGGAATATGGTGGAGGGGGGCACCGCACACGGCTAAGGAACGATCACGAAGATCAACTTGTGTGTCTAGAGGTGCCCCCTGCCCCCGTATATAAAGGAGCCAAGGGGAGGGGCGGCCGGCCAGGAGGGCGCGCGCAAGGGGAGTCCTACTCCCACAGGAGTAGGACTCCTTCTTCCTAGTTGGAGAAGGAGAAGGGGAAGGAGGAGGAAGAGGGAAGGAAGGGCGCCGCCTCTCCTTGTCCTATTCGGACTAGGGAGGGGAGGGGCGCAGCCCACCTCTTGCCTCCTCTCTTCCTCTCCACTAGGGCCCATGTAGGCCCATTAACCTCCGGGGGGGTTCCGGTAACCCCCCGGTACTCCGGTAAAATCCCGATTTCACCTGGAACGATTCCGATATCGAAATATAGCCTTCCAATATATCAATCTTTATGTCTCGATCATTTCGAGACTCCTCGTCATGTCCGTGATCACATCCGAGACTCCGAACAACCTTCGGTACATCAAAAACTATAAACTCATAATAAAATTGTCATCGTAACGTTAAGCGTGCGGACCCTACGGGTTCGAGAACTATGTAGATATGACCCAGAACTATTTCCGGTCAATAACCAATAGCGGAACCTGGATGCTCATATTGGCTCCTACATATTCTACGAAGATCTTTACTGGTCAAACCGCATAACAACATACGTTGTTCCCTTTGTCATCGGTATGTTACTTGCCCGAGATTCGATCGTCGGTATCCAATACCTAGTTCAATCTCGTTACCGGCAAGTCTCTTTACTCGTTACGTAATGCATCATTCCGTAACTAACTCATTAGCTACATTGCTTGCAAGGCTTATAGTGATGTGCATTACCGAGAGGGCCAGAGATACCTCTCCTACAATCGGAGTGACAAAACCTAATCTCGAATACGCCAACTCAACATGTACCTTCGGAGACACCAGAGAGATCCTTTATAATCACCCGATTCGTTGTGACGTTTGGTAGCACACAAAGTGTTCCTCCGGTAAATGGGAGTTGCATAATCTCATAGTTGTAGGAACTTTGTATAAGTCATGAAGAAAGCAATAGCAACATACTAAACGATCAAGTGCTAGGCTAACGGAATGGGTCAAGTCAATCACATCATTCTCCTAATGATGTGATCCCGTTAATCAAATGACAACGCATGTCTATGGTTAGGAAACATAACCATCTTTGATTAATGAGCTAGTCAAGTAGAGGCATACTAGTGACATTATGTTTGTCTATGTATTCACACATGTATCATGTTTCCGGTTAATAGAATTATAGCATGAATAATAAACATTTATCATGATGTGAGGAAATAAATAATAACTTTATTGTTGCCTCTAGGGCATATTTCCTTCAGTCTCCCACTTGCACTAGAGTCAATAATATAGATTACACTGTAATGATTCTAACACCCATGGAGTCTTGGTGCTGATCATGTTTTGCTCGTGGAAGAGGCTTAGTCAACGGGTCTGCAACATTCAGATCCGTATGTATCTTGCAAATCTTTATGTCTCCCACCTGGACTTGGTCCCAAATGGAATTGAAGTGTCTCTTGATGTGCTTGGTCCTCTTGTGAAATCTGGATTCCTTTGCCAAGGCAATTGCACCAGTATTGTCACAAAAAATCTTCATTGGTCCCAATGTACTAGGTATGACACCTAGATCGAAAATGAACTCCTTCATCCAGACTCCTTCATTTGTTGCTTCTGAAGCAGCTATGTACTCCGCTTCGCATGTAGATCCCGCCATGACGCTTTGTTTAGAACTGCACCAACTTACAGCTCCACCGTTTAATAAAAACACGTATCCGGTTTGCGATTTAGAATCGTCCGGATCAGTGTCAAAGCTTGCATCGACGTAACCATTTACGACTAGCTCTTTGTCACCTCCATAAACGAGAAACATATCCTTAGTCCTTTTCAGGTATTTCAGGATGTTCTTGACCATTGTCCAGTGATCCACTCCTGGATTACTTTGGTACCTACCTGCCAAGCTTATTGCTAAGCATACGTCAGGTCTGGTACACAACATTGCATACATGATAGAGCCTATGGCTGAAGCATAGGGAACATCTTTCATTTTCTCTCTATCTTCTGTTGTGGTCGGGCATTGAGTCTGACTCAACTTCACACCTTGTAATATAGGCAAGAACCCTTTCTTTGCCTGATCCATTTTGAACTTTTTCAAAACTTTATCAAGGTATGTGCTTTATGAAAGTCCAATTAAGCATCTTGATCTATCTCTATAGATCTTGATGCCCAATATGTAAGCAGCTTCACCGAGGTCTTTCATTGCAAAACTTTTATTCAAGTATCCCTTTATGCTATCCAGAAATTCTATATCATTTCCAATTAACAATATGTCATCTACATATAATATCAGAAATGCTACAGAGCTCCCACTCACTTTCTTATAAATACAGGCTTGTCCAAAAGTCTGTATAAAACCATATGCTTTGATCACACTATCAAAGCGTTTATTCCAACTCCGAGATGCTTGCACCAGTCCATAAATGGATCGCTGGAGCTTGCACACTTTGTTAGCACCTTTTGGATCGACAAAACCTTCTGGTTGCATCATATACAACTCTTCTTCTAGAAATCCATTCAGGAATGCAGTTTTGACATCCATTTGCCAAATTTCATAATCATAAAATGCGGCAATTGCTAACATGATTCGGACAGACTTAAGCATCGCTATGGGTGAGAAAGTCTCATCGTAGTCAACCCCTTGAACTTGTCGAAAACCTTTCGCAACAAGTCGAGCTTTGTAGACAGTTACATTACCATCAGCGTCAGTCTTCTTCTTGAAGATCCATTTATTCTCAATGGCTTGCCTATCATCGGGCAAGTCAACCAAAGTCCTGTTGGGGAACGTAGTAATTTCAAAAATTTTCCTACGCACACACAAGATCATGGTGATGAATAGCAACGAGAGGGGAGAGTGTTGTCCACATACCCTTGTAGACCCGGCGGAAGCGATCACAACGTAGAGGAAGTAGTCGACGTTCTCCTCGCGATCCGACCGATCCCGCGCCACACTCGGCGCCCGAGTTCTTGACACACGTACAGCTCGATGACGTCCCTCGTACTCGATCCAGCCGAGTGTCGAGGGAGAGTTTCACAAGACGACGGCGTGGTGACGATCTTGATGTTTCACTCGCGAGGCTTCGCTTAAGCTTCGACGGTATGACCGAGGTGGAATATGGTGGAGGGGCACCGCACACGGCTAAGGAACGATCCGTAGATCAAACTTGTGTGTTCTAGGGTGCCCCCTGCCCCGTATATAAAGGAGGGAGGGGAGGCCGGCCGGCCCTATAGGCGCGCCAGGGGGGGGAGTCCTCCTCCTAGTTGAGTAGGACTCCCTTTCCTAGTCCAACTAGGAAGGAGAAGGGGAAGGAAAGAGGGGAGAGGGAGAGGAAGGGCCCCCCTCCTTGTCCTATTCGGACTCCCACAGGGCGCGCCACCTCCTGTGCGGCCCTCTCTCTCCCCTTTTGGCCCACTAAGGCCCATATTCCCCGAGGGTTCCGGTAACCTCCCAACTCCGGTTTTCTCCGAAACTTCCTAACCTTTCCGTGTCCGAATATAGCCATCCAATATATCAATCTTTATGTCTCGACCATTCCGAGACTCCTCGTCATGTCCGTGATCACATCCGGACTCAACTTCTTCGGTACATCAAAATACATAAACTCATAATAACCGCCATCGAAACCTTAAGCGTGCGGACCCTACGGTTCGAGAACAATGTACACATGACCTAGAACTATTCTCGTCAATAACCAATAGCGGACCTGGATGCCCATATTGGTTCCTACATATTCTACGAAGATCTTTGTCGGTCAGACCGCATAACAATATACGTTGTTCCCTTTGTCATCGGTATGTTACTTGCCCGAGATTCGATCGTCGGTATCCAATACCTAGTTCAATCTCGTTACCGGCAAGTCTCTTTACTCGTTCCGTAATACATCATCTCACAACTAACTTAGTTATAATGCTTGCAAGGCTTCAGTGATGTGCATTACCGAGAGGGCCCAGAGATACCTCTCCGACAATCGGAGTGACAAAACCTAATCTCGAAATACGCCAACCCAACATCTGCCTTTGGAGACACCTGTAGTACTCCTTTATAATCACCCGATTCGTTGTGACGCTTGGTAGCACCAAAGTGTTCCTCCGCAAACGGAGTTGCATAATCTCATAGTTACAGGAACATGTATATGTCATGGATAAAAGCAGTAGCAACATACTAAACGATCATGTGCTAAGCTAATGGAATGGGTCATGTCAATCAGATCATTCTACTAATGATGTGACCTCGTTAATCAAATAACAACTCTTTGTTCATGGTCAGGAAACATAACCATCTTTGATTAACAAGCTAGTCTTGTAGAGGCATACTAGTGACATGTTGTTTGTTTATTCATTCACACATGTATCATGTTTCCGGTTAATACAATTCTAGCATGAATGATAAACATTTATCATGAAATAAGGAAATAAATAATAACTTTATTATTGCCTCTAGGGCATATTTCCTTCAGTCTCCCACTTGCACTAGAGTCAATAATCTAGATTACATAGTAATGATTCTAACACCCATGGAGTCTTGGTGCTGATCATGTTTTGCTCGTGGAAGAGGCTTAGTCAACGGGTCTGCAACATTCAGATCCGTATGTATCTTGCAAATCTCTATGTCTCCCACCTGGACTAAGTCCCGGATGGAATTGAAGCGTCTCTTGATGTGCTTGGTCCTCTTGTGAAATCTGGATTCCTTCGCTAAGGCAATTGCTCCAAGATTGTCACGAAAGATTTTCATTGGACCCGATGCACTAGGTATGACACCTAGATCGGATATGAACTCCTTCATCCGCACTCCTTCATTAGCTGCTTCCGGCTGCTATGTACTCCGCTTCACATGTAGATCCCGCCACGACGCTTTGTTTAGAACTGCACCAACCGACAGCTCCTCCGCTTAGTGTAAATACGATCCGGTCTGCGATTTAGAATCGTCCGGATCGGTGTCAAAGCTTGCATCAACGTAACTGCCATTTATGAGCTCTTTGTCACCTCCATATACGAGAAACATATCCTTAGTCCTTTTCGTATTTCAGATGTTCTTGACCGCTGTCCAATGGATCCACTCGGATTACTTTGGTACCTCCTGCTAGGCTTATAGCAAGGCACACATCAGGTCTGTACACAGCATTGCATACATGATAGAGCCTATGGCTGAAGCATAGGGAACATCTTTCATTTTCTCTCTATCTTCTGCAGTGGTCGGGCATTGAGTCTTACTCAACTTCACACCTTGTAACACAGGCAAGAACCCTTTCTTTGCTTGATCCATTTTGAACTTCTTCAAAATTTTGTCAAGGTATGTGCTTTGTGAAAGTCCAATCAAGCGTCTTGATCTATCTCTATAGATCTTAATGCCCAATATGTAAGCAGCTTCACCGAGGTCTTTCATTGAAAAACTCTTATTCAAGTATCCCTTTATGCTATCCAGAAATTCTATATCATTTCCGATCAGCAATATGTCATCCACATATAATATCAGAAATGCTACAGAGCTCCCACTCACTTTCTTGTAAATACAGGCTTCTCCAAAAGTCTGTACAAACCCAAATGCTTTGATCACACTATCAAAGCGTTTATTCCAACTCCGAGATGCTTGCACCAGTCCATAGATGGATCGCTGGAGCTTGCACACTTTGTTAGCTCCCTTTGGATCGATAAAACCTTCGGGTTGCATCATATACAACTCTTCTTCCGTAAATCCATTCAGAATGCAGTCTTTACATCCATTTGCCAAATTTCATAATCATAAAATGCGCAATTGCTAACATGATTCGGACGGACTTAAGCATCGCTACGGGTGAGAAGGTCTCATCGTAGTCAATCCCTTGAACTTGTCGAAAACCTTTTGTGACAAGTCGAGCTTTATAGACGATAACATTACCGTCGGCGTCAGTCTTCTTCTTGAAGATCCACTTGTTTTCTATTGCTTGCCTACCCTCGGGCAAGTCAACCAAAGTCCATACTTTGTTTTCATACATGGATCCCATCTCAGATTTCATGGCCTCAAGCCATTTTGCGGAATCTGGGCTCACCATTGCTTCTTCATAGTTCGTAGGTTCATCATGATCTAGTAGCATGATTTCCAGAACAGGATTACCGTACCACTCTGGTGCGGATCTTACTCTGGTTGATCTACGAGGTTCTGTAGTAACTTGATCTGAAGTTTCATGATCAACATCATCAACTTCCTCACTACTTGGTGTAGGTGTCTCGAAACCGATTTCTGCGATTTAACTACTTTCAAGTAAGGGAGAAGGTACTATTACCTCATCAAGTTCTACTTTCCTCCCACTCACTTCTTTCGAGAGAAACTCCTTCTCTAGAAAGGATCCATTCTTAGCAACGAATGTCTTGCCTTCGGATCTGTGATAGAAGGTGTACCCAACTGTCTCCTTTGGGTATCCTGTGAAGACACATTTCTCCGATTTGGGTTCGAGCTTATCAGGTTGAAGCTTTTTCACATAAGCCTCGCATCCCCAAACTTTAAGAAACGACAACTTTGGTTTCTTGCCAAACCACAGTTCATAAGGTGTCGTCTCAACGGATTTCGACGGTGTTCTATTCAGTGTGAATGCGGCCGTCTCTAGAGCATAACCCCAAAACGATAGCGGTAAATCTGTAAGAGACATCATAGATCGCACCATATCTAGTAAAGTACGATTCGACGCTCGGACACACCATTACGCTGTGGTGTTCCGGTGGCGTGAGTTGCTAAACTATTCCGCATTGTTTCAAATGTAGACCAAACTCAGAACTCAAATATTCACCTCCACGATCAGATCGTAGAAATTTAATTTTCTTGTTACGATGATTTTCAACTTCACTCTGAAATTCTTTGAACTTTTCAAATGTTTCAGACTTATGTTTCATTAAGTAGATATACCCATATCTGCTTAAGTCATCTGTGAAGGTGAGAAAATAACGATATCCGCCACGAGCCTCAACATTCATCGGACCACATACATCTCAGATATATGATTTCCAACAAATCTGTTGCTCTCTCCATAGTACCGAGAACGGGTTCTAGTCATCTTGCCCATAAGGCACGGTTCGCAAGTGCCAAGTGATTCATAATCAAGTGACTCCAAAAGTCCATCAAGATGGAGTTTCTTCATGCGTTTACACCGATATGACCTAAACGGCAATGCCACAAATAAGTTGCACTATCATTATTAACTCTGCATCTTTTGGTTTCAACATTATGAATATGTGTATCACTACTATCGAGATTCATCAAAATAGACCACTCCTCAAGGGTGCATGACCATAAAAGATATTACTCATATAAATAGAACAACCATTATTCTCTCGATTTAAATGAATAACCGTCTCGCATCAAACAAGATCCAGATATAATGTTCATGCTCAACGCAGCACCAAATAACAATTATTTAGGTCTAAAACTAATCCCAAGGTAGATGTAGAGGTAGCGTGCCGACCGCGATCACATCGACTTTGGAACCATTTCCCACGCGCATCGTCACCTCGTCCTTTGCCGTGTTCGCAATCCGTAGTCCCTGCTTGAGTTGCAAATATTAGCAATGTAACCAGTATCAAATACCAGTGTGCTATGCGAGCTCTAGTAAGGTACACATCAATAACATGTATATCACATATACCTTTGTTCACCTTGCCATCCTTCTTATCCGCCAAATACTTGGGGCAGTTCCGCTTCCAAAGGACCAGTGCGCTTGCGGTAGAAGCACTCGATTTCAGGCTTAGGTCCAGACTTGGGTTTCTTCTCCCGAGCAGCAACTTGCTTGCTGTTCTTCTTGAAGTTCCCTTCTTCTTCCCTTTGCCTTTCTTCTTGAAACTAGTGGTCTTATTGACCATCAACACTTGATGCTCCTTCTGATTTCTACCTCCGCAGCCTTTAGCATTGCGAAGAGCTCGGCATAGTCTTTACTAACCCTTGCATATTATAGTTCATCACGAAGCCTTTGTAGCTTGGTGGCGTGATTGAAGAATTCTGTCAATGACACAATCATCCGGAAGATTAACTCCCAATTGTGTCAAGTGATTGTAGTACCCGGACATTCGAGTATGTGCTCACTAATGTAACTATTCTCCTCCATCTTGCAGCTATAGAACTTATTGGAGACTTCATATCTCTCAATCCGGGCATTCTGTTGGAATATAAACTTCAACTCTGGAACATCTCATATGCTCCATGACGCTCAAAACGTCGTTGAAGTCCCGGTTCTAAGCCGTAAAGCATGGCACACTGAACTATAGAGTAGTCATCAGCTTTGCTCGCCAGACGTTCTTAACGCCGTCGGTTGCATCATCAGCAGGGCTCGCACCCAGCGGTGCATCCAGACGAACTCTTCGTGCAGCAATGAGGATAATCCTCAGTTACGGACCCAGTCCGTAATTGCTACCATCATCTTTCAACTTTGCTTTCTCAAGGAACGCATTAAAATTCAACGGAACAACAAAGACGAGCCATCTATCTACAATCAAACATAAACAAGCAAGATACTATCAGGTACTAAGTTCATGATAAATTTAAGTTCAATTAATCATATTACTTAAGAACTCCCACTTAGAAAAAACATGTCTCTAGTCATCTAAGTGATCACGTGATCCAAATCAACTAAACCATAACCGATCATCACGTGAAATGGAGTAGTTTTCAATGGTGAACATCTTATGTTGATCATATCTACTATATGATTCACGCTCGACCTTTCGGTCTCCGTGTTCCGAGGCCATATCTGCATATGCTAGGCTCGTCAAGTATAACCCGAGTATTCTGCGTGTGCAAAACTGGCTTGCACCCGTTGTAGATGGATGTAGAGCTTATCACACCCGATCATCACGTGGTGTCTGGGCACGACGAACTTTGGCAACGGTGCATACTCGGGGAGAACACTTCTTGATAATTTAGTGAGAGATCATCTTATAATGCTACCGTCAATCAAAGCAAGATAAGATGCATAAAAGGATAAACATCACATGCAAATCAATATAAGTGATATGATATGGTCATCATCATCTTGTGCTTCATGATCTCCATCTTGCAGCACCACCATGATCACCATCGCCACCGCGCGACACCTTGATCTCCATCGTAGCATCGTTGTCGCCTCGCCAAACTTATGCTTCTACGACTATCTCTACCGCTTAGTGATAAAGTAAAGCATTACAGTATGCGATTGCATTGCATACAATAAAGCGACAACCATATGGCTCCTGCCATTGCCGATAACTTCGGTTACAAAACATGATCATCTCATACAATAAAATATAGCATCACGCCTTGACCATATCACATCACAACATGCCCTGCAAAAACAAGTTAGACGTCCTCTACTTTGTTGTTGCAAATTTTACGTGGCTGCTACGGGCTTAAGCAAGAACCGGTCTCACCTACGCATCAAAACCACAACGATACTTCGTCAAATAGACTCCGTTTTAACCTTCTCAAGGACCGGGCGAGCCACACTCGGTTCAACTAAAGTGAGAGAGACAGCACCCACCAGTCACCTTTAAGCAACGAGTGCTCGAGGCGGTGAAACCAGTCTCGCGTAAGCGTCTGGCGTAATGTCGGTCTGGACTGCTTCATCTCACAATACCGCTGAACCAAAGTATGACATGCTGGTAGGTAGTATGACTTGTATCGCCCACAACTCACTTGTGTTCTACTCGTGCAAAACATCAAACCATAAAAACCTAGGCTCGGATGCCACTGTTGGGGAACGAGTAATTTCAAAAATTTCCTACGCACACACAAGATCATGGTGATGAATAGCAACGAGAGGGAGAGTGTTGTCCACATACCCTTGTAGACCCGGCGAAGCGATCACAACGTAGAGGAAGTAGTCGACGTTCTCCTCGCGATCCGACCGATCCCGCGCCACTCGGCGCCCCGAGTTCTTGACACACGTACAGCTCGATGACGTCCCTCGACTCGATCCAGCCGAGTGTCGAGGAGAGTTTTGTTAGCACGACGGCGTGGTGGCGATCTTGATGTTTCACCGGCGCAGGCTTCGCTTAAGCTTCATGACGGTATGACCGAGGTGGAATATGGTGGAGGGGGCACCGCACACGGCTAAGGAACGATCCGTAGATCAAACTTGTGTGTTCTAGGGTGCCCCCTGCCCCCGTATATAAAGGAGGGAGGGGGAGGCCGGCCGGCCCCTATAGGCGCGCCAAGGAGGGGGGAGTCCTCCTCCTAGTTGAGTAGGACTCCCTTTCCTAGTCCAACTAGGAAGGAGAAGGGGAAGGAAAGAGGGGAGAGAGGGAAGGGGGCCGCGCCCCCTCCTTGTCCTATTCGACTCCCACAGGCGCCACCTCCTGTGCGGCCCCTCTCTCTCCCCTTTGGCCCACTAAGGCCCATATTCCCCGGGGTTCCGTAACCTCCCAAGCACTCCGTTTTCTCCGAAACTTCCGAACCTTTCCGTGTCCGAATATAGCCATCCAATATATCAATCTTTATGTCTCGACCATTCCGAGACTCCTCGTCATGTCCGTGATCACATCCGGGACTCAACTTCTTCGTACATCAAAATACATAAACTCATAATAACCGCCATCGAAACCTTAAGCGTGCATGGACCCTACGGTTCGAGAACAATGTACACATGACCTAGAACTATTCTCGGTCAATAACCAATAGCGGGACCTGGATGCCCATATTGGTTCCTACATATTCTACGAAGATCTTTGTCGGTCAGACCGCATAACAATATACGTTGTTCCCTTTGTCATCGGTATGTTACTTGCCCGAGATTCGATCGTCGGTATCCAATACCTAGTTCAATCTCGTTACCGGCAAGTCTCTTTACTCGTTCCGTAATACATCATCTCACAACTAACTCATTAGTTATAATGCTTGCAAGGCTTCAGTGATGTGCATTACCGAGAGGGCCCAGAGATACCTCTCCGACAATCGGAGTGACAAAACCTAATCTTGAAATACGCCAACCCAACATCTGCCTTTGGAGACACCTGTAGTACTCCTTTATAATCACCCGCTTTCGCTGTGACGCTTGGTAGCACCCAAAGTGTTCCTCCGGCAAACGGGAGTTGCATAATCTCATAGTTACAGGAACATGTATATGTCATGGATAAAAGCAGTAGCAACATACTAAACGATCGTGTGCTAAGCTAATGGAATGGGTCATGTCAATCAGATCATTCTACTAATGATGTGACCTCGTTAATCAAATAACAACTCTTTGTTCATGGTCAGGAAACATAACCATCTTTGATTAACAAGCTAGTCTTGTAGAGGCATACTAGTGACATGTTGTTTGTTTATTCATTCACACATGTATCATGTTTCCGGTTAATACAATTCTAGCATGAATGATAAACATTTATCATGAAATAAGGAAATAAATAATAACTTTATTATTGCCTCTAGGGCATATTTCCTTCAAGTCCATACTTTGTTCTCATACATGGATCCCATCTCAGATTTCATGGCTTCAAGCCATTTTGCGGAATCTGGGCTCATCATCGTTTCCTCATAGTTCGTAGGTTCGCCATGGTCAAGTAACATGACTTCCAGAATAGGATCACCGTACCACTCTGGTGCAGATCTTACTGTGGTAGACCTATGAGGTTCAGTAGAAACTTGATCTGAAGTTTCATGATCAATATCATTAGCTTCCTCACTAATTGGTGTGGTTGTCACAGGAACCGGTTCTTGTGATGAAGTACTTTCCAATAAGGGAGCAGGTACAGTTACCTCATCAAGTTCTACTTTCCTCCCACTCACTTCTTTCGAGAGAAACTCCTTCTCTAGAAACGATCCGAATTTAGCAACAAAAATCTTGCCCTCAGATCTGTGATAGAAGGTGTACCCAATAGTCTCTTTTGGGTATCCTATGAAGACACATTTCTCCGATTTGGGTTCGAGCTTATCTGGTTGAAGTTTCTTCACATAAGCATTGCAGCCCCAAACTTTAAGAAATGACAACTTTGGTTTCTTGCCAAACCACAGTTCATAAGGCGTCGTCTCAACAGATTTTGATGGTGCCCTATTTAATGTGAATGCAGCCGCCTCTATAGAATAACCCCAAAACGATAGCGGTAAATCAGTAAGAGACATCATAGATCGCACCATATCTAGTAAAGTACGATTACGACGTTCGGACACACCATTTCGCTGTGGTGTTCCGGGTGGCGTGAGTTGCGAAACTATTCCGCATTGCTTCAAATGTAAACCAAACTCGTAACTCAAATGTTCTCCTCTGCGATCAGATCGTAGAAATTTTATTTTCTTGTTACGATGATTGTCCACTTCACTCTGAAATTTTTTGAACTTTTCAAATTTTTCAGACTTGTGTTTCATCAAGTAGATATACCCATATCTGCTCAAATCATCTGTGAAGGTGAGAAAATAACGATACCCGTCGCGAGCCTCAATATTCATTGGACCACATACATTAGTATGTATGATTTCCAACAAATCAGTTGCTCGCTCCATAGTTCCGGAGAATGGCGTTTTAGTCATCTTGCCCATGAGGCACGGTTCACAAGTACCAAGTGATTCATAATCAAGTGATTCCAGAAGTCCATCAGTATGGAGTTTCTTCATGCGCTTTACACCGATATGACCTTAAATGGCAGTGCCACAAATAAGTTGCACTATCATTATCAACTCTGCATCTTTTGGCTTCAACATTATGAATATGTGTATTACTACTATCCAGATTCAATAAAAATAGACCACTCTTCAAGGGTGCATGACCATAAAAGATATTACTCATATAAATAGAACAACCATTATTCTCTGATTTAAATGAATAACCGTCTCGCATCAAACAAGATCCAGATATAATGTTCATGCTCAACGCTGGCACCAAATAACAATTATTTAGGTCTAAAACTAATCCCGATGGTAGATGTAGAGGTAGCGTGCCGACCGCGATCACATCGACTTTGGAACCATTTCCCACGCACATCATCACCTCGTCCTTAGCCAATCTTCGCTTAATCCGTAGTCCCTGTTTCGAGTTGCAAATATTAGCAATAGAACCAGTATCAAATACCCAGGTACTACTGCGAGCATTAGTAAGGTACACATCAATAACATGTATATCACATATACCTTTGTTCACTTTGCCATCCTTCTTATCCGCCAAATACTTGGGGCAGTTCTGCTTCTAGTGTCCAGTCTGCTTGCAGTAGAAGCACTCAATCTCAGGCTTAGGTCCAGACTTGGGTTTCTTCTCTTGAGCAGCAACTTGTTTGTTGTTCTTCTTGAAGTTCCCCTTCTTCTTCCCTTTGTCCTTTTTCTTGAAACTGGTGGTCTTGTTAACCATCAACACTTGATGCTCCTTCTTGATTTCTACCTCCGCAACTTTTAGCATTGCGAAGAGCTCGGGAATAGTCTTGTCCATCCCTTGCATATTATAGTTCATCACAAAGCTCTTGTAGCTTGGTGGCAGTGATTGAAGAATTCTGTCAATGACACTATCATCAGGAAGATTAACTCCCAGTTGAATCAAGTGATTATTATACCCAGACATTTTGAGTATGTGTTCACTGACAGAACTATTCTCCTCCATCTTACAGCTATAGAACTTATTGGAGACTTCATATCTCTCAATCTGGGCATTTGCTTGAAATATTAACTTCAACTCCTGGAACATCTCATATGCTCCATGACGTTCAAAACGTCGTTGAAGACCCGGTTCCAAGCCGTAAAGCATGGCACACTGAACTATCGAGTAGTCATCAGCTTTGCTCTGCCAGACATTCTTAACGTCGTCAGTTGCATCAGCAGCAGGCCTAGCACCCAGCGGTGCTTCCAGGACGTAATTCTTCTGTGCAGCAATGAGGATAATCCTCAGGTTACGGACCCAGTCCGTGTAATTGCTACCATCATCTTTCAACTTAGATTTCTCAAGGAACGCATTAAAATTCAACGGAACAACAGCACGAGCCATCTATCTACAACAAACATAGACAAGCAAAATACTATCAGGTACTAAGTTCATGATAAATTTAAGTTCAATTAATCATATTACTTAAGAACTCCCACTTAGACAGACATCTCTCTAGTCATCTAAGTGATCACGTGATCCAAATCAACTAAACCATGTCCGATCATCACGTGAGATGGAGTAGTTTCAATGGTGAACATCACTATGTTGATCATATCTACTATATGATTCACGCTCGACCTTTCGGTCTCCGTGTTCCGAGGCCATATCTGTATATGCTAGGCTCGTCAAGTTTAACCTGAGTATTCCGTGTGTGCAACTGTTTTGCACCCGTTGTATTTGAACGTAGAGCCTATCACACCCGATCATCACGTGGTGTCTCAGCACGAAGAACTTTCGCAACGGTGCATACTCAGGGAGAACACTTCTTGATAATTTAGTGAGAGATCATCTTAAAATGCTACTGTCAATCAAAGCAAGATAAGATGCATAAAGGATAAACATCACATGCAATCAATATAAGCGATATGATATGGCCATCATCATCTTGTGCTTGTGATCTCCATCTCCGAAGCACCATCGTGATCACCATCGTCACCAGCGCGACACCTTGGTCTCCATCGTAGCATCGTTGTTGTTACGCCATCTATTGCTTCTACGACTATCGCTACCGCTTAGTGATAAAGTAAGGCAATTATAGGGCGTTTGCATTTAATACAATAAAGCGACAACCATATGGCTCCTGCCAGTTGCCGATAACTTTGGTTACAAAACATGATCATCTCATACAATAAAATATAGCATCACGTCTTGACCATATCACATCACAACATGCCCTGCAAAAACAAGTTAGACGTCCTCTACTTTGTTGTTGCAAATTTTACGTGGCTGCTATGGGCTGAGCAAGAACCGTTCTTACCTACGCATCAAAACCACAACGATAGTTCGTCAAGTTAGTGTTGTTTTAACCTTCGCAAGGACCGGGCGTAGCCACACTCGGTTCAACTAAAGTGAGAGAGACAGGCACCCGCCAGTCACCTTTAAGCAACGAGTGCTCGTAATGGTGAAACCAGTCTCGCGTAAGCGTACGCGTAATGTCGGTCCGGGCCGCTTCATCTCACAATACCGCTGAACCAAAGTATGACATGCTGGTAAGCAGTATGACTTGTATCGCCCACAACTCACTTGTGTTCTACTCGTGCATATGACATCTACGCATAAAACTAGGCTCGGATGCTACTGTTGGGGAACGTAGTAATTTCAAAAAAATTCCAACGCACACGTAAGATCATGGTGATGCATAGCAACAAGAGGGGAGAGTGTTGTCCACGTACCCTCGTAGACCGAAAGCGGAAGCGTTATGACAACGCAGTTGATGTAGTCGTACGTCTTCACGATCCGACCGATCCAAGTACCGAACGTACGGCACCTCTGAGTTCAGCACACGTTCAGCTCGATGACGATCCCCGGACTCTGATCCAGCAGGGTGTCGGGGAAGAGTTCCGCCAACATGACGACGTGGTGACGATGATGATGTTCTACCGACGCAGGGTTTCGCCTAAGCACCGCTACGATATGACCGAGGTGGAATATGGTGGAGGGGGCACCGCACACGGCTAAGGAACGATCACGAAGATCAACTTGTTTGTCTAGAGGTGCCCTCCTGCCCCCGTATATAAAGGAGCCAAGGGGGAGGGGCCGGCCGGCCAAGGAGGGCGCGCCAAGGGGGAGTCCTACTCCCACCGGGAGTAGGACTCCCTCCTTTCCTAGTTGGAGAAGGAGAAGGGGGGAAGGAGGAGGAAGAGGGGAAGGAAAGGGGGGCGCCACCCCCCTCTCCTTGTCCTACTCGGACTAGGGAGGGGAGGGGGTGCAGCCCACCTCTTGCCTCCTCTCTTCCTCTCCACTAGGGCCCATGTAGGCCCATTAACCTCCGGGGGGGTTCTGGTAACTCCCCGGTACTCCGGTAAAATCCCTATTCACCCGGAACGATTTCGATATCCAAATATAGGCTTCCAATATATCAATCTTTATGTCCCGACCATTTTGAGACTCCTTGTCATGTCCGTTGAAAGAACATGCGGTGCCCACATGTTTGGTTTTGGTAATTGATGACAATCTCTATGGACTAATGATTGTCTTGAGTTATACTTGAAGAATTTGTCCATAAGCTTTTCTTGAAGTCCATGTGTTGGTTTCAAGGAGTTTATGAGTTGACCAAGGTGCTATTAAGGAATTATCCAAAGATTGGTCATGCGAGTGTTGAGCTTATTGCAAGCATGTCTTGAAGAAGAAGGTTGTGTGATCATTCATGTTTACCTTCAATACATCATCCAAATGAAGAGAGTTTCAAAGATTCAAGGTTGATCAAGACTAAGTCAATAGTGAATCAAGTTGATTAACTCACAAAGCGTAGAAGATGTACCGAGATGGATCAAGTGATCCCATGGTATGGTAAGCATTGTCCATTGCACTTTGTGTACTAACCCATGGTCTACGTGAGAGTTCTATGTGGGGTTAGGAACGTATCCATGGGCTTGCATCAAGAGGAAGATATCATACAACCCATGGAAAGAATGACATCAAGTGGTGATCGTCATCAAGATTGCCGTGTGCAAGTTCAAGTGGAGCATCACGAAGAGATCAAGTGCTTGAATCTTTTCATCCATTGTGGTGTCAATGGACTTGTGAAGATGAGCCGAAGATTGGCTTACCCATAGTGGACTATGGGGGAGCAATCATCTAGTCTTCATCGAGCCAACACAATCAAGAAAGGTGGTCCAACTTGAGGGAGTGAAGATCGTCATCATCTAGCTCAAGTGGACCATGTGCAAGGCAAAGGTTTGCGCTTGATAGGTTTTCTATTTTACCGGTCTCATGGTAGTTGTGGGAGACCGGGTTATAGGATCAATTGCCGTACTATCAAGGGGGGCTCTCGATGAGTTGCTTGATCGTATCATTTGTAGAGAGCTCAAACCATTGCATCCTTGCATCATGTTTCTTGGTTCTTGTTTGATTCTCTTTGTGAGTCTTAGAGCTTATGGTCATCTTGATGACAAGCTTGAGTTCATCGAAAACGGAGTTTGCATGCGTCTTCTATGATGTTTTCGGTGTTGGAGGTTTTACCGGTCTTCTCCGAGGAAGCGTTCTCACCATTTTCTTTTGGGCCTTTTCACATTTGCTTATTATTGGTATTTCTATCAAGATTGTGTTAGCCCTTGTCGTTAGCTTTCCAACAAACTTGGTTTCGTTGAATTCGGAGTCTGTTTGCAAAAGTTGTGGCTGTTTTGGTGAAGGCTGCAACGGTACTACCGCGACTAGAGCGGATGTAATTTTTTACTACCGCTCTAGAGCGGTACTACCGTGGCTCCTGAGCGGTAGTACCGCTCCAGAGCAGTACTACCGTGGCTCCTAAGCGGTAGTACCGCCCCGGACCAAAAACTCGTGTTTTCTCTCTCGATTGGGCTGTTTTGAGCGTGCTAACCGGTACTACCGCTCCTCCAAGCGGTAGTACCGCTTGTGCACGACCTGAGCACATAACGGTTGGATTCGGGAGGTCCTATAAAAGGGGGTCTTCTTCCCCATTGAACCTTATCCTTTGAGCTCGTGTTCTTCCCCATTGTTGACCTTCTTCGAGCTTGCTAACTCTCAATCCCTCCATGGATTCTTGCTAGTTTTTGAGAGAAAAGAGAGAGGAGATCTAGATCCACATTTCCACCAATCACCTTCTCCTCTATGTGAGGGGAACCCCTTGGATCTTGATCTTGGAGTTCTTGGTGTTCTCCTTCTTGTTCTTCCTCTCATTTTCCTCCCTAACATTAGTTGCTTTGGTGGGATTTGAGAGAGAAGGACTTGGGCACTCCGTGTGCCCTTGCCATTGCATTTGGTGCATCGGTTTGAGTTCTCCATGGTGATACGTGGAAGTGAAGTTTGAGAAGCTTATTACTCTTGGGTGCTTGGTGCCCTTGAGCTTGTTCCTCTTGGGTGCTTGGGCGCCCTAGACGGTTGGTGGTGTTCGGAGCTCAATCATTGTGGTGTAAAGCTCCGGGCAAGCGTCAGGGTCTCCAATTAGGTTGTGGAGATCGCCCCGAGCATCTTGACGGGTTCCGGTGAACGCCCCCAAGGGTTGCCAAAGTGTACGGGTTCGGTGACCGCCCCCAAGGGTTGCCATTTGTACGGGTCCGGTGACCGCCCTCAAGGGTCCCTTAGTGGAATCACGGCATCTTGCATTGTGCGAGGGCGTGAGGAGACTACGGTGGCCCTAGTGGCTTCTTGGG
This sequence comes from Aegilops speltoides, assembly GCA_021437245.1. Lineage (NCBI taxonomy): Eukaryota > Viridiplantae > Streptophyta > Magnoliopsida > Poales > Poaceae > Aegilops > Aegilops speltoides. Next base: position 171,373,002 of record CM038146.1, read on the forward strand.
GAGCATTGTGCCTCCACACCGCTCCAAACGGAGATTAGCATCCGCAAGGGTGTGAACTTCGGGATACATCAACGTCTCCGCGTGCCTCGGTTATCTCTTACCCGAGCCCTTTACTTATGCACTTTACTTTGTGATAGCCATATTGTTCTTTGTCATATATCTTGCTATCACATAGTTGCTTATCTTGCTTAGCATAAGTTGTTGGTGCACATAGGTGAGCCTAGTTGTTTTAGGTTTTATGCTTGACAAATTAACCGTTAGGTTTATTCCGCATTTGTTCAAGCCTAAACTGTAATTATTTTAAAGCACCTATTCACCCCCCCTCTAGGCGACATCCTCGATCTCTCAATTGGTATCAGAGCCTCGTCTCTCTTTGTTGGGCTTAACCGCCTAGAGAGTAAAGATGTCGACTAGGGGATTAGGATTCTCTGACACTCTAGGTTTCGATGGCACAAATTTTGATGTTTGGGTAATTCGCATGCTTAATCTCTTTAAGGTCATGGACCCAAATTTAGAGCGAATTGTAGATATGGGTTTTTCTCCTCCAAAGGATCCCCAAAGATTATCTTTAGAGGATGAGAAAAACTCTTATCTCAATGCTCAAGCTTCTAATGTGCTTTTCGATGCTTTGAGCAATGTAGTTATATTTCAACTCATGCCGTTCCGGGATGCTCATGAGTTGTGGACAAAGCTTCAAGATAAATATGGCATGTCCAAGTTTTGTAAGGATGATTGTTCTCCCCCCACCTCCGGCCGTGTTGTGTTCTCAACTTCTTCTACTTCACCTACATGTGGTTCACCACAAGGTAATGATATGGTGAGTAGTGGTGTTCATTGCAATGATGATAGTGTGCTTATTGTTGATAATCCTTCATCACTTTCTTATTGCAATGCTTCATCTTTGGACTTTAACACTTCTAGCACTCCAAATGTTTCACATGCTTGTGTTGATAGTCCTTGCATATCATGTAGAAATTGCTTGACTAAATCTCATGATGATATGCTTGCTATGTCTTGTTGCCATGATAAAAATGCATCTATTTCCTCAATTGTTGTGCTAGCAATGTAGAGGAAAGCCAACACTCCATGGAACAAGATGTGGTGTTTTATGGTGCTTCAAGGATCCTACATCATCATCTATTGCATTTTGCCTTATGGCCAAGGCCTCAAAGGTATCTCCCAATTTGAATCCCAATATATCTTGTGATGATATTGATAATGGCAAGAATGATGATGATGTTGATTATGATGAAGAGAATGATAATGTTGCCTCCTTAAAAATTAAGGGGGAAATGGTTTTAAAGCTCTTCATAAAAATAAAATTGCTCGCTCCAACTTCATGGAAATTATGTCCATTGCCATTGAGGGCAAGAAATATATTGAGGAGTTGGAATCTCATCTCGAGGAGCATGAGGTCACCATTGAGAAAATGGAAGATCATGGGCGTGATTATGCAAATGAGATCGCGGAGCTATCTCAAGCTCTTGAACATGAACAAACCACCTCCGAATCTCTTGAGGAGACTTTTGCTCTAGAATTATCTAGAGTGAGGGAATCTCATGATAGTGCTCTTGAGGAGGCCAATGATTTCAAAACTAAAAATTCTAAGCTTTAAGTTTCTCATGCTAGACTCCTTGAGGATTTTGAGCACCTCGAAAATGGCTCAAGGGTCATCAAGGGTGTGCTCATCAAACTCACCGAGTCTCATGCCCAACTTGAAGCTTCTTATTTAAAAGAGCTTGCCAAGTTGTCCTCTCCTATTGTTGTAAATGATGATGCTTGTGCTACTAACTCTATTACTTGTGAAGCATCCATTTTGAAGGAGAATGTTGAGCTACAGGCTCAACTTGAGGTGCTATCTAGCAATTATGGGAAATTGGAAGAAAGTCATGAAAAGCTCTCAAGCTCTCATGATGATCTTCTAGTATCCCATAGTGGGCTAAAGATAGCTCATGAGGCCATGATTGCCAAGGTAACATCTAGTGAGCCTCATGTGGATACTAGCACTACTTCTAGTCAAAATAGTATATTGCCATGTGCTAGTCCTTGTAATTCATCTACTCACAATGTTGGTACATCTTGTGATGAATTGCTTTCCTTGCCTTGTTGCTCTAACGATGAAGCTTATATTTCCTCTAGTACTTGTGTTGAGACTAACCATGTAGAGGAAATCAAAGAGCTCAAGGCCCAAGTCACTTCTTTGAAGAAAGACTTGGAAAAGAGTCATCAAGGGAAATCCACACTCAACAATATCTCGAGTGTGCAAAAATCCCCCAATGACAAAGGTGGACTTGGATTCAACTCCAATAAGAAGAAGAAGTCCAAGATGAACAAAAAGAAGGGCCAAGAACAAGTCAAGAATTCGGCCAAGATTGTTTGCTTCAAGTGCAAAGTAGAAGGGCATCATGTTAGATCTTGCCCATTGAAGAAGAAGGCCATTAGTGTCAAGCAACAAGGGAAGAGGGCACAAGTTCAATCACATGCTCAACCTCAAGTTGAAGAAAGGCCTCTTCCCAAGAAGACTCAAGTTAATGCTTCTCAAGTTGAGAAATCAAGTGAGAAGAAAGTGAAGAGTAGACGTTGCTACCTATGCCGTGAGAAAGGTCACCTCGCGTCTTCATGCACTAGTGGTAACTTATCCAACCCAATTATTATTGATGATGTCTATTCTCTTGGGAAGGATAAGGTTGGCAATGTGTTTGCCAAGTTTGTTGGTACTCAAAGTGGTGTCAAAAAAAGAACCATTTGGGTAGCCAAGCCTATTGTGACTAACGTCTTAGGACCCAACTCAGTTGGGGACCACCAATCTCAAACTTGATCAATAGGTGTTGGTTGGAGGGCATTGGAGACTTGGCTACATTACGAAGAATTAAGGGGACTTCATCATTCTTATTGTCTCAAGCCTAGTCAATTGGATTATCAAGTTTCTATCTTATATCCAATGTGCCTCCTTGCGGTAACTTGTACTTAAATTGTTTACTTTGAAAGTTACTTGCCCCCTTGCATGTGTTTGGTTTTGTTCCTTGCATGTGTTTGTATATGTTGTGCTTCCAACTTGCTTGTGTGTTGGTTTGCACATCATGTACATGTGTGTTGTGCGTTGAGCCTTTTTGCTTCTTGTTTGTATCCTAGTTGGCTCATGTGAGAGATTAATGGAACATCCCATTTTGGGAGAGTGATGTGCTTTGTGCACCTCACAATCCTATAAATGTGTGTACATGAGGAATACCATCTAGTATTGACATTACAAGATTATCTAGTCGCTTGGTGGTATATCTCTCATGAGAAATTCAAATTCTAAATAGTTCATTAATTATCTCTTGTTTGTTCCTCTTATTGCCTCTTGTTAAGTTCTTATTGGTATCACATTATGGGGGAGTAATATGCTAAGTGCATATTACAAGCCTAGAAAATGTGTACATTTGAGATATTGTCACCTAGAATTGATATTGTAGATTATCTTGTTCCTAGGTGGCATGTTAGCTCTACAAGTTGCAATTTGCTTGTGTTTGGTGTGAAGATGATGTCGGATATCCTTGTTATCTACCACCGGGAATTATTTCCAAATACTTCTTGTCTTTGACAATTGGTAGTCTTATGTGTGGTAGAATTTGTTGATCATCTTTACATTGGCTTTTGTTTTCCTTGCCTTTTCTCTTGCCAAGGTTTGTGTCAACTCCCGTGTCTTCCATACCACTTGTGGATCTTGTTTATTTCTTGTTCTTGTCTAGTGTTTTCTAGATATAGTGAAAGCGGTGATCCCACCTTGTGCATTTTGTATTCAAATACAAATCCTATATAATGCACAACTCGTGGGGGAGCTATTCTATTTTCTTTAGAACACTCTTCTTGTGATCCTTATTAAGTGTGTTTTGGTGGAAGGCAAGCCATTTCTTTTTGGTACTTTGTGCCATCATGAAACTTTGTCGAGAGCTTGTTTTGTTTGGAACCATCCTCTCTTTGGGAGTTTGACATCTTTAGTTTAGTGTGTATCAATGGATATCTCATTCCTTGATGTATCTTTAATGATATCTTCCAAGTGATGATTTCTCCATTTGGTATCCTTTTCACTTGGCATTTCTTTCTCTTTTGGTTTTGGGTTTTGAAAGTCTTGAGCATGCGTGTTTACTTCATGTATTTCATTTGGCATGCTTTCTTTCTTTGACTCAATATATAGCGGAAACTCCACCTAGTCTCAATTTGGATGAGATGTGCATGAAATTCATTTTCATATCTATATGCACATATTTATGAGGAGTTTGTCCTATGTATTGGTGTTTCTAACTATTTGGTCCCGATGAGTTTGGGTACCATTTAGTTTGTGTTGTTCTTCTAGGAACTTTTGGAGATGCATTGGATGCTCGGCTCACTCTCAAGGAAGGTGTTGTCACCATGTGCATATTGGAGTCAAGCTAGGATGATCAATGAACAACTATCTACCTTCAATTGGTATCTACTACTTCCTTCCAATGATATCTCGGTAACAAGTATCTATTCATGCTTTCCCTTCTTGCATTCAACCTTGTGTAGGTTGCATCTTGGCATGATATTCATTTCATATCTTGTGATACTTGTTTCCTTTCTCAAAGAATCCCAACGATTATCTCTTGTTGCTAGTTGTGATGTCTTTGATGGTTGTGTGATTGGACTTCATTTATATACAATAAGACCATATCTAGCCAAGTGCTATGCTTCCAAGCAAATATCTTATTGGTATATTTATGACTTCCTTGTGGATATCTTGTTCCTTCGTGTTGTAACTATTTCGGGTGTACATCCTTCTTTGTAGATATATATATCATCAAGATTTCGTCTACAGAGAACCTTATACACTTGAGAGAAATTACATCTCTAGTTGATATCCTTTCTTTCACGTCCACCCTGTCTTTCTTATGTTATTTCTTTGGTGGCTCCGTGAAAGCTTTTGCCTTGAGTGCGTGTCCTCTATCGTTGCATCTTGTTGCACTCTTGTGTGGTGAAGATTATTTTCCTCTTGCTTATCTTTACGAGGCTTTTGCCATCTTATTTGGTATCCTCGCCTTGATGAGCCTCTCTTCGTCTATCTTCACCACGGGTTGTCACAAGCATAGGTTCTCTTATGCTTATTGTGAGCTTGTGAACCCGGTTGCTAGTTGTGTGTGGGAATGACATGCCTTGCACCGTGTATCTCATTCTTTCAAGACTATATTGATGCGTAATGCTCATTTGTACATTAGTCTTCTCTAATGCATTGCCTTGACTCACACACATCTTTTTGGTTGAGCCCATTCTTAAGTCGCCTCTGTTACATGTTGCTCAACCATGTGCTTGTTGCAAGTCCTAGGCTTTGTTTCCCATATGCTCACTTGCACTGGATGTGAATTTCTATTGATTTTGGGGGAGCTATGATCCTATTTTGTGCACTTTGTATTCAAATAAAAAAATTCTTATGTGTGCACAAATCATGGGGAGCTTCTCTAGTTTCTTTAGAACACTCCTTTGCGCTTATCATAATTTCTTTATTCTTGTGGCATGTAGGATCATTGGTCTAGTTGGTTCAATTGATATCCGTTGATTGCTTGCTTCAATTGTTATCTTCTGATTGCTTGTGTCTCTCTTTGTTATGTCTTTGTGTCATATCTTTTGGTTGCAATCTTTGGGCCTCAATATAGTTTGTCTTCCTCCAAGTATTGGCAGTTGGATATGTGTATTGCATTCCACTCTCTTGTTGAGAAATAAACAATTTATGAAGGAACACCTTTTATTTTGGCCTCCTTAGCTTTTCACCCATTTTGGCAATCGATGCCAATGGGGGAGGAGTTTCACAGAGTTTTGTGGAGAAGTCTTCTAAGTTTTCTCCTTGCTTTGGTTTTGGTTCCTAAGCATTTGCATCTCATTCTCATGCATCATTGGTTGTAGCATTGCATGGTGATGCATAATTCCTTGTATAAACTCTCTTGAAAGTGATTGTCATCAATTACCAAAATTGGGGAGATTGAAAGAACATGCGGTGCCCACATGTTTCGTTTTGGTAATTGATGACAACCTCTATGGACTAATGGTTGCCTTGAGTTATACTTGAAGAATTTGTCCATAGGCTTTTCTTGAAGTCCATGTGTTGGTTTCAAGGAGTTTATGAGTTGACCAAGGTGCTATTAAGGAATTATCCAAAGATTGGTCATGCGAGTGTTGAGCTTATTGCAAGCATGTCTTGAAGAAGAAGGTTGTGTGATCATTCATGTTTACCTTCAATACATCATCCAAATGAAGAGAGTTTCAAAGATTCAAGGTTGATCAAGACTAAGTCAATAGTGAATCAAGTTGATTAACTCACAAAGCGTAGAAGATGTACCGAGAGGGATCAAGTGATCCCATGGTATGGTAAGCATTGTCCATTGCACTTTGTGTACTAACCCATGGTCTATGTGGGAGTTCTATGTGGGGTTAGGAACGTATCCATGGGCTTGCATCAAGAGGAAGATATCATACAACCCATGGAAAGAATGACATCAAGTGGTGATTGTCATCAAGATTGCCGTGTGCAAGTTCAAGTGGAGCATCACGAAGAGATCAAGTGCTTGAATCTTTTCATCCATTGTGGTGTCAATGGACTTGTGAAGATGAGCCAAAGATTGGCTTACCCATAGTGGACTATGGGGGAGCAATCATCTAGTCTTCATCGAGCCAACACAATCAAGAAAGGTGGTCCAACTTGAGGGAGTGAAGATCGTCATCATCTAGCTCAAGTGGACCATGTGCAAGGCAAAGGTTTGCCCTTGATAGGTTTTCTATTTTACCGGTCTCATGGTAGTTGTGGGAGACCGGGTTATAGGATCAATTGCCGTACTATCAAGGGGGGCTCTCGATGAGTTGCTTGATCGTATCATTCGTAGAGAGCTCAAACCATTGCATCCTTGCATCATGTTTCTTGGTTCTTGTTTGATTCTCTTTGTGAGTCTTAGAGCTTATGGTCATCTTGATGACAAGCTTGAGTTCATCGAAAACGGAGTTTGCATGCGTCTTCTATGATGTTTTCGGTGTTGGAGGTTTTACCGGTCTTCTCCGAGGAAGGGTTCCCACCATTTTCTTTTGGGCCTTTTCTCATTTGCTTATTATTGGTATTTCTATCAAGATTGTGTTATCCCTTGTCGTTAGCTTTCCAACAAACTTGGTTTCGTTGAATTCGGAGTCCGTTTGCAAAAGTTGTGGCTGTTTTGGTGAAGGCTGCAGTGGTACTACCGCGACTAGAGCGGATGTAATTTTTTACTACCGCTCTAGAGCGGTACTACCGTGCCTCCTGAGCGGTAGTACCGCTCCAGAGCAGTACTACCGTGGCTCCTAAGCGGTAGTACCGCCCCGGACCAAAAACTTGTGTTTTCTCTCTCGATTGGGCTGTTTTGAGCGTGCTAAGCGGTAGTACCGCTCCTCCAAGCGGTAGTACCGCTTGTGCACGACCTGAGCACATAACGGTTGGTTTCGGGAGGTCCTATAAAAGGGGGTATTCTTCCCCATTGAACCTTATCCTTTTGAGCTCGTGTTCTTCCCCCATTGTTGACCTTCTTCGAGCTTGCTAACTCTCAATCCCTCCATGGATTCTTGCTAGTTTTTGTGGGAAAAGAGAGAGGAGATCTAGATCCACATTTCCACCAATCACTTTCTCCTTTATGTGAGGGGAACCCTGGATCTTGATCTTGGAGTTCTTGGTGTTCTCCTTCTTGTTCTTCCTCTCATTTTCCTCCCTAGCATTAGTTGCTTCGTGGGATTTGAGAGAGAAGGACTTGGCACTCCGTGTGCCCTTGCCATTGCATTTGGTGCATCGGTTTGAGTTCTCCACGGTGATACGTGGAAGTGAAGTTTGAGAAGCTTATTACTCTTGGGTGCTTGGTGCCCTTGAGCTTGTTCCTCTTGGGTGCTTGGCGCCCTAGACGGTTGGTGGTGTTCAAGCTCAATCATTGTGGTGTAAAGCTCCGGCAAGCGTCGGGTCTCCAATTAGGTTGTGGAGATCGCCTGAGCATCTTGACGGGTTCCGTGACCGCCCCAAGGGTTGCCAAAGTGTACGGGTTCGGTGACCGCCCCAAGGGTTGCCATTTGTACGGGTTCGTGACCGCCTCAAGGGTCCCTTAGTGGAATCACGGCATCTTGATTGTGCGAGGGCGTGAGGAGATTACGGTGGCCCTAGTGGCTTCTTGGGGAGCATTGTGCCTCCACACCGCTCCAAACGGAGATTAGCATCCGCAAGGGTGTGAACTTCGGGATACATCAACGTCTCCGCGTGCCTCGGTTATCTCTTACCCTAGCCCTTTACTTATGCACTTTACTTTGTGATAGCCATATTGTTCTTTGTCATATATCTTGCTATCACATAGTTGCTTATCTTGCTTAGCATAAGTTGTTGGTGCACATAGGTGAGCCTAGTTGTTTTAGGTTTTGTGCTTGACAAATTAACCGTTAGGTTTATTCCGCATTTGTTCAAGCCTAAACCGTAATTATTTTAAAGCGCCTATTCACCCCCCCCCCCTCTAGGCAACATCCTCGATCTCTCATCCATGATCACATCCGGGACTCCGAACAACCTTCGGTACATCAAAAACTATAAACTCATAATAAAATTGTCATTGTAACGTTAAGCGTGCGGACCCTACAGGTTCGAGAACTATGTAGACATGACCTAGAACTCTTTCTGGTCAATAACCAATAGCGGAACCTGGATGCTCATATTGGCTCCTACATATGCTACGAAGATCTTTATCGGTCAAACCGCATAACAACATACGTTGTTCCCTTTGTCATCGGTATGTTACTTGCCCGAGATTCGATCATCGGTATCCAATACCTAGTTCAATCTCGTTACCGGCAAGTCTCTTTACTCGTTACGTAATGCATCATTCCGTAACTAACTCATTAGCTACATTGCTTGCAAGGCTTATAGTGATGTGCATTACCGAGAGGGCCCAGAGATACCTCTCCGACAATTGGAGTGACAAATCCTAATCTCGAAATACGCCAACTCAACATGTACCTTCGGAGACACCTATAGAGCTCCTTTATAATCACCCAGTTATGTTGTGACGTTTGGTAGCATACAAAGTGTTCCTCCGATAAACGGGAGTTGCATAATCTCATAGTTGTAGGAACTTTGTATAAGTCATGAAGAAAGCAATAGCAACATACTAAACGATCAAGTGCCAGGCTAACGGAATGGGTCAAGTAAATCACATTATTCTCCTAATGGTGTGATCCCGTTAATCAAATGACAACAAATTTCTATGGTTAGGAAACATAACCATCTTTGATTAATGAGCTAGTAAAGTAGAGGCATACTAGTGACATTATGTTTGTCTATGTATTCACACATGTATCATGTTTCTGGTTAATACAATTATAGCATGAATAATAAACATTTATCATGATATGAGAAAATAAATAATAACTTTATTATTGCCTCTAGGGCATATTTCCTTCAGCTACTAATATTACTTTAGCAGTAGCGCGGGTCACAGCAGCGCGCTGCTGCTAAACCGGTGATACATCTCCAACATATCTATAATTTTTGATTGTTCCATGCTATTATATTACCCCTTTTGGATGTTTATGGGCTTTATTTTTACACATTTATATTATTTTTGGGACTAACCTACTAACCGGAGGCCCAGCCCGTATTGTTGTTTTATTGCCTGTTTCAGTATTTCGAAGAAAAGGAATATCAAACGGAGTCCATACGGAATGAAACCTTCGGCAGTGTTATTTTTGGGAAGAATATCATCCTAGAGACTTGGAGTTCATGTCAGAAGATCCTCGAGGAGGCCAGGAGATAGGGGAACGCCCCCCTACTGGGCGCCCCCCTATCTCGTGGGCCCCTCGAGCACCTCCCGACCGACTTCTTTCGCCTATATAGTCCCACGTACCCTAAAACATCCATGGAGAAGATAGATCAGGAGTTCCGCCGCCGCAAGCCTCTGTAGCCACCAAAAACCTCTCAGGAGCCCGTTCCGACACCCTGCCGGAGGGGGAACCCATCACCGGTGGCCATTTTCATCATCCCGGCGCTATCCATGACGAGGAGGGAGTAGTTCACCCTCGGGGTTGAGGGTATGTACCAGTAGCTATGTGTTTGATCTCTCTCTCTCTCTCTCTCTCTCGTGTTCTCTCTATGGCACGATCTTGATGTATCGCGAGCTTTGCTATTATAGTTGGATCTTATGATGTTTCTCCCCCTCTACTCTCTTGTGATGAATTGATTTTCCCTCTTGAAGTTATCGGATTGAGTCTTTGATTTGAGAACACTTGATGTATGTCTTGCCGTATTTATCTGTGGTGACAATGGGATATCACGTGCCACTTGATGTATGTTTTGGTGACCAACTTGCGGGTTTCGCCCATGAACCTATGCATAGGGGTTGGCACATGTTTTCTTGACTCTCCGGTAGAAACTTTGTGGCACTCTTTGAAGTACTTTGTGTTGGTTGGATGAATCTGAGATTGTGTGACGCATATCGTATAATCATGCCCACGGATACTTGAGGTGACAATGGAGTATCTAGGTGACATTAGAGTTTTGGTTGATTTGTGTCTTAAGGTGTTATTCTAGTATGAACTCTATGATAGATTGAATGGAAAGAATAGCTTCATGTTATTTTACTACGGACTCTTGAATAGATAGAACAGAAAGGATAACTTTGAGGTGGTTTCATACCCTACCATAATCTCTTCGTCTGTTCTCCGCTATTAGTGGCTTTGGAGTGACTCTTTGTTTCATGTTGAGGGATTGTTATATGATCTATCTATGTTATTATTGTTGAGAGAACTTGCAATGAAAGTATGAACCCTAGACCTTGTTTTCTATCATTGCAATACCGTTTACGCTCACTTTTACGGTTTTACCATTAGTTACCTTGCTGTTTTTATATTTTCATATTACAAATACCTATATCTACTATCCATATTGCACTTGTATCACCATCTCTTCGCCGAACTAGTGCACCTATACAATTTACCATTGTATTGGGTGTGTTGGGGACACAAGAGACTCTTTGTTATTTGGTTGCAGGTTGCTTGAGAGAGACCATATTCATCCTACGCCTCCCACAGATTGATAAACCTTAGGTCATCCACTTGAGGTAAATTTGCTACTGTCCTGCAAACCTGTGCACTTGCAGGCCCAACAACGTCTACAAGAAGAAGGTTGTGTACTAGACATCAACCGGTTGGTGGGTATTGTTGGTCGATTTTAATAGCAGCGCGGTTCCGCTTGGCCGCGCTACTGCTAACTGAGTAGCAATAGCGCTTGTTCTGTACTTGCGCTACTGAAAATTAGCAGTAGCGCCTCTTTTTGTACCGCGCTGCTGCTAAGATTCTGTGTATAAGGTTTTCCCTAGTAGTGCATTTTCTAGCAATATGTCTAACATTTAATTAAATCCAATAGGGGGTTTATTGGGCTAACAGGGGATTAGCCCCCTAATTAAGCTGGACCAGCCCCACTTGGCAGGGGCACAGCCCTGCACCAGCGGCTGGGCATGCACACGGCACAGAGGCGCGCGGCGGCCACGGCCAGGAGGCCGCGCGGGCGGTCGGGCGAGCAGGAGGCGCGAAAAGCAGCAGCGGGCACGCGCGATGGGCAGCGGCATGAGCGGCAGCAAGTGGTAACAGCAAGAGCAGTAGGCAGCAGCAGCTGAGCAGGAGAGTAGCTGCAGGGCAGCATCAACAGCGGCAGCGGCAGAGCAAGCAGCGCAGTGGCATAACAACATCTGCTAGCGAGCAGCGGCACAAGCAGCAACATAGCGGCAACACGCAGCATGGGACAAGCTCAGGCGAGCTTCATTCCACCGCAAACGACGACACAAAATGGCACGGATCAAAGGGGGAAAGGGGTGGAATTGGTCGAGGAGCACACCGCGAAGCTCATAGACTCGGATTGGAAGCGCCGGGATGATGTGAGGAGCTCGACGACAAGAGACGACATCCGTGGTGGAAAAACCGGATCGATCTCGAGCGTACGGTGCGGCTCCAATCGAACGGATGCACAGGGATAACGGAGTCAACGATGAGGCAGTCCCTGGACAACCTCCCGGTCGCCGGGGAGGCTAGTGGCCGCATGGACGACGATGGTGCATCGACGACAACTCGGGCACGAGGTTCAGAGAAGAAGCTCGAGTGCGAGAGAGGAATCCCGGGGGCTAGGGTTCATCAACGATGTCAGGGAAACTCTTATACACCTTCAGGAGTGCTCGGATGATCGACAAGAGGCAATCCTGGCGTCCACGGCCTATGCGCGCGTGCACACTGGCATGGCGCCTCTGCCTCTGCTTTCCTCCTGTCTAGAGGGTGGAGAAGGCCGCCGTGCGCTGGGCCTTCGTGCACTCTAGCACTTAGGCCCTGTTTGTTTGGGCTTTTTCTTCTGCTTTTGCAGCTTTTCCATTATGGCCAAAAAGTCATAAAAGTTCCTAAATAGGTGATTTTGGAGCTTTTATGGCTTTTGATGAATCAATATAACAATATTTAGCTCCAAAAGCCATAAAAGCTCCAAAAGCACATATTTAGGAGCCTTTATGTCTTTTTGGCCAAAGTGGAAAGGCTGCAAAAGCAAAAGCCCAAACAAATAGGGCCTTAGGCCCAGTGGCGCAGTTGCGCCTCCCCTTTTTCTTTTTCTTTTCTGCCTATTTTTTCAACTCTGTTTTCTAGTTACTTTGGCACCAATTGATTTTTGTAAAATGTGGAACCTAGTCACATAATTAACTTGCAATATTTAGCACTGCCACGAAAAGTTTGAGGATTATTTGAATCCATTTGAATTTGGTTTAATTATAAATGATTTAAAAGAGGTTGTTTAGGTATTGATTTTGGATGATAGGTCCAAAGAGAGCAAACAAGTGATGTTGTTTTCCTTAATCTTAATTACATATGAATTATATACAAAATTATGAACTATTTTGCTTGCAAGATTAGAGATGTAATTATTTGACTTGCATTTTACATTTGAATTTGAATGTAGGATTTATTCATAAATGCAATATAATTAAAATGATCATAATGACATGGCACATTAGCATGCGGTCACTGTAGTTAATCACTGGGGGTGTTGCATCTACTCTCAAGAGTAATAGATACAAGAACTCTAACTCATATCTACTATGATGCTCAACCACCATCTAAGTTTTGGCTCTTGATTTTCTCTCGATGGATCTTAAACTCAAATCTCTCGAGAGGGATGCTCAATCGGTCTTCTTAGGGTGTGTTTGGTAGCATGTATGGACCCAGCCTACTTGTTCTCCTCTCATACATGATGAGTGTAGACATGCTGAGTCCATGCAGTGCTATTCTATGGCAGCGATGTATGCGATGAGACATGCTGAGCTGAGACTATGTTTGGCAGCTTGCATGTGTTTAGACATGCTGAACAATTTCGAATTCCTATTTTCTTTGAATGATGAACAAAATTGGAAAAATATTGTGACGCCCGGATAATCAAGCTACTGTAATCCCACGCTAATCATGCCATGACACCTCGGTTACTGTTGCTATCCTCGCAATAATTCGAAACCTTTCGAAATTCAAATTCAAATTAATGATAACAATAAAAGTTTTCAAAAATTAAAACAGAATTGTTCGGTGGTTGCCGAATATTACAAAGGTAATTATGGTGCAACAAACACATTTTTATAAAATTACTAAATGGTTTAAAATGAATTTAAACAGAAAAGAAATAATAAAGAAAATACAAAAGAAAAAAAAACAAAACAGAAACAAACAAAAAAGGAGAAACCCCCTGGGCCGTGGCCCAACTGGGCCAACCCACCGGCCCCAACCGGCCCACCCTGTGCCCCATAACCTTCCCCCCACTCCCCCACACACCCACTGACACACCCCCACACCCCCGCAAAATATCTCCCTCCCCCATCTCTCCCGATTGGATCGGGAGGGGGAACAAATTGCCGACGCCGATGCCCCGATCCCGTCGCCCCGGAGCTGCCACGCCGTTGCCGGACCTCGTCGCCGCCTCACCGTCCTCCTCCTCGCCTCCTCGTCCCTCTCCTCGCCGGAGCGACGTCCCCGTCACCCCCCTCGAACCTGTCGCCCTCGACGGCCATCACCACCATCCCGACGCCGTCGCCGGAGCCACCGTGCCGTCCCCATCGCCAGAGCATGCCGCCGTCGAGCCCTCCACGAGCTCACTCGCACACCGCAGGCCCAAAGAGCCACCACCCTCCCTTCCTCCTCTCCTCGATCTCTGCCGCGGCTCCGCCCACCCCGCTAATGGTCGCTCGCCTCGCCAGCCAGACGCTACGCCACCGCCATGCCTCCTCGTCTCGCAGCAGGCTTTGCAGAGGCGCCGCCCGCCCGCCACTGCCCTCGCGCTTTAGCCTCCTCCCCGCTGCCGCAGCCTCGAACCACTGCGCCACTTTTCACGCGCCGCGCTGCCCCATCCGCCTCGCTTCCACGGCTCACCGAGCCCGCCTCTCTGGTGGCCTCGCACGCACTCAGCACCGCCGCCCCTCCCTGCGCTCCGCCGCCCATGAATCATGGCCCGGTAGTCGGCGCCGGGTCCGCGCCCTCGGCTCCGTCACAGACCTGGTCAGCCTCGACGGTGCCTCGCCTGCCCTGCTTCCCACTACCAGCAGCTGTTTGGCCCCTGCCCACTGACATGGGGGCCCCACCCCACAGAACGTTTTAAAAAAAGAGTATTAAAAATAAAAATAATAGATAAAAATAAAAATGATTTAATAAAATTAATTAATAATTAATTAATTATCTAATGAATTAATTAAGTTAATTAATCCTACTTAATTAGTAATTAACCTGTTAGTCTAACTAAGCAGTAGCTAGTTAACCTAACCCTAATTAATTAAACAGAGTATGACAGGTGGGTCCCACACGTCAGCCTGACCAGTCAACACCTCTGTTGACTGATGATGTCATGCTGACGTCATACTGATGCAGTAATACTATTTTCGAATTTAATTAATAAATTAGAAAATGATTTAAAAACTTTAGAAAATAATATAAAATAAACCGTAGCTCGGATGGAAAAACTTTGTACATGAAACTTGCTCAGAACGACGAGACGAATCTGGTTACACCCTCCGTTCGTCCACCACACACTCCTAGCATAGAGAACATGGAACTTTTCCCCTCCAATTCGTTTGTCCGAAAATGCTAAACCTGGGGAAACATTCTCGGATGTTATCCCCCTTCGCCGGTAACGTGTAGCACCGCGTTACAACACGTCTAGCTCTGTTTGTTGTCCTGTTATGCTCTTGCTTGCTATGTATTTACTCTTTCTTCCCCCCTCTTCTCTCCTAGACTCGAGATCGCCACGATGTCATTGTGATCAACTACGTCACCGACGACCCTCCTTGTCTGAGCAACCAGGCAAGCCCCCCCCCTTGATCATCAGATATCGCCTATTCTCCTCTATACTGCTTGCATTAGAGTAGTGTAGCATGTTACTACTTTCCGTTGCTCCTATTCTGTTGCATAGCCTGTCATTGTTGCTACATTCATTGATTCCTTACCCGCAACCCTAAATGCTTAGTATAGGATGCTAGTTTATCATCATTGGCCCTACACTCTTGTCAGTCTGCCTTGCTATACTATCGGGCCGTGATCACTTGGGAGGTGATCACGGGTATATACTATACATACATACATACTATACAGATGGTGACTAAAGTCGGGTCAGCTCATTGAGTACCCGCAAGTGATTCTGATGAGGGGGATGAAAGGACAGGTGGCTCCATCCCGGTAGAGGTGGGCCTGGGTTCCCGACGGCCCCGATCGTTACTTTGTGGCGGAGCGACAGGCAGGTTGAGACCATCTAGGAGACAGTGGGCCTGGCCTGTTCGGCGCTCATGATACTTAACACGCTTAACGAGATCCGGTATTTGATCCGAGTCCGCCATTTGGTCTATACGCACTAACCATCTACGTGGGAGTAGTTATGGGTATCCCGACGCCGTGGTATCACCGAAGCCTTCTTGACGTCGGCCGATCGAGTGGCGCGCCGGATTGGAACGTAAGCTGCGCTTGTATTAAGGGGCTAGTTCGCTTCCGGTCGCGTTCGAACGTCAGTGTGTGCTAAGGGCGATGGGCCTGCACTTCGTGGCGCTTAGGTTTAGACCGGCGTCTTGACCGCTCTGTTGTGCCTAGGTGGGGCTGCGACGTGTTGATCTTCCGAGGCGGGCATGACCCGTAAAAGTGTGTCCGCCAAATGGGATCAAGCGTGTTGGGTTATGTGGTGCACCCTGCAGGAAGTTAATCTATTCAATAGCCGTGTCCCTCGGTAAAGGACGACCGGAGTTGTACCTTGACCTTATGACAACTAGAACCGGATACTTAATAAAACACACCCTTCCAAGTGCCAGATACAACCCGGTGATCGCTCTCTAACAGGGCTACGAGGAGAGGATCACCGGGTAGGATTATGCTATGCGATGCTACTGGAGATGCTACTTGGAGATGCTACTTGGAGATGCTACTTGGCGATGCTACTTGGAGGACTTCAGTCTACTCTCTTCTACATGCTGCAAGACGGAGGCTGCCAGAAGCGTAGTCTTCGACAGGATTAGCTACCCCCTCTTATTCTGGCATTCTGCAGTTCAGTCCACCGATATGGCCCTTTACACATATACCCATGCATATGTAGTGTAGTTCCTTGCTTGCGAGTACTTTGGATGAGTACTCACGGTTGCTTTCTCCCCCCTTTTCCCCCTTTCCTTTCTTCTGGTTGTCGCAACCAGATGCTGGAGTCCAGGAGTCAGACGCCACCGTCGACGACGACCCCTACTAAAATGGAGGTGCCTACTACTACGCAGCAGCCCACGACGACGACTGTAAGTAGTTTAGGAGGATCCTGTGCAGGAGGCCTGCGCCTCTTTCGATCTGTATCCCGTTTGTGCTAGCCTTCTTAAGGCAAACTTGTTTAACTTATGTCGTAGACTCAGATATTGTTGCTTCCGCTGACTCGCCTATGATCGAGCACTTGTATTCGAGCCCTCGAGGCCCCTGGCTTGTATTATGATGCTTGTATGACTTAATTATGTTCTTAGAGTTGTGTTGTGATATCTTCCCGTGAGTCCCTGATCTTGATCGTACACGTTTGCGTGCATGATTAGTGTACGATTGAATCGGGGGCGTCACAAGTTGGTATCAGAGCCGACTGCCTGTAGGAATCCCCCTTTCCAACTCCTTGGCCAAAGTTGAGTCTAGACATTGCAAAACTTTTACTAACATGGCTGTGCGGCCCATGGGCCCACGTCGCCATTGGGTGGTATTAGGATCTTTTACTCCTCGACCTTTACTCTGGGACTCTGATCTCTCCTCTATTCGGGTTAAATGAGTTTTACTAAATCTAACATTAGGATCTCGTTATCACTTTCACCCGGAGAGCCCCTTATTACTGATGATCGTCTGCTGCACCAGAAGACCTTGAAGATACTCTCCGATGTTAACCCGAGAACTTGTGTTCATCGCGTTTGCAATTCCCCTTCCACCGCAAATCCGTATGGATAACTACTTACACGTGCCATTCATACGATCATTCCTCATTGATCTTGTTATTACAAGATACCCCGAAGTTTTCTCTATTGTTCCGAGAATACTTTGTGCCTACTGCCTAGCAGTTCTTTGCCACATGAATACCCCTTCAAATAAATCCTCGCACTTGTCGAGTATCCGCTCATCCCCAGTTGTTCATGTGTTTCACAAAAGTCTTTGAAATACTATTCAGTCCTCCGAAAATCCTTAGCAGCTTTATTGCTCTGCAAATACTTGTCTACTTGCACTATGGATGCTTCGATATATCCGCAATATTCACTAGTATCTTTTGACACCGCTATTTTGATCCTATTGATTCAACATGTGTGCGAATGCACACAATCATATATCAACCCTTCTAAATTATCTTTCCGGCTCAGACATCATTTTTGAACATGAGCTGGTTCTCTACCAAACTATTTGTCGTCAATTGTGCCTCCGGTCTATCCAACTTATTCAGCCTTGATCGAGCGATCGCTTCGATCCCTTGTTTTGGAAATCGTAATTCCTTTGTTATCTTAGCATCAAGTATTCAGATGTTCTATAATATGATGCCCGTGCATTATTCTTCCTCTGGTTGAGTACCGATGCTCACATCAGATCCCTTGTGGACCATCGGTTCCTTTGTTGGATTTTATCCGACAGTGGCCTTCATATTGAATAACCTTGAGAGCCTTTACATGGGTATATAATGCCTTTGGTACATTATATCATCTGCTTTTGAACAATGCTCTACTTTCGAGCTTGTATTATTTACCCCGAAGCTTGTGGTATATGTTCGTAAGATGCCCTGATGGGTTGAACCTATGCCTTCCTTAATATGTGTGGACTTGGAAGTTTTCACGGGTCATACTCATCTGATATTTCACCAGGTAAAACTTTCAACACTAATGCCATTATCGAAACGAGAAGTGAATGTAAGGTTATGCGTTGGAGAAGTGGGAGTCGACCTTGAACTTTGTGTTCATGCCCATGGACCTGAGGTGGAACTTATCATGGAAGCTTCTCGTAGTAATAATAATCCCCTTGTTATAACTTCTTCTCTTATCTATGCTTGGTCTTTTGTGACCGTGGTTTCGACCATATTGTTCTTCTTTCCCAATCCTTGGACAAGTTTAAGTGCTTGCCTTCTGCAAATGATTTCACTTGTCCAACCTCTATCCCGCTCTACCCTTGAGTATACCCTCTGGTACCGCGAGAATATCATGGAACTGCATAACTTCTTATGAGTTCTCCATAAAGTACTACATTCTCACCGATTCCAATTTTTCATGGGCTTTGAGTTATTAAACACTCAAAGACACCAATAACTAAACCGAGTCCGCACTACAGTTCAACAACTTTTAGTAATCTTCTTTACTTACGGGTTTGTACCCGATCACGTCATTCCTAGCCTGTATGGCTATAACATTGTCGTGGTGAATTTAACTGTGCTACCAGTTCCTTATTACCGGGGCACATCTTTCGACAATAATGCTAAGCTTACGTCGATTTCCTCGTCTTATCGTTTCACCTCGAACCACAAACTGGATTCTGAGCTTGTGTCGTACCCAGGGTTCTAATAACCCTTCACATCATCAATCCTTAAGTTTGATGTAATCACTGATCGATTACATCTTCATGAAGTCTCCCGACAAAATTTGTCGTGATCATCATCAGCATTCTGAGCTCTTCCAGGATATCAATTGAATTCATGACGAGAAATACCATCTTTTCCCTCGATGATTTGTGCTATCATCGACCACCTTATTTCCTTCCCTCCAACACAAACTTGTTCATGTTTTGTGTTGTACCTAGAGTTCCTTTCTATCCAACGTATATTATGATTCTATCTTGGAGTATTACCATCTCTTATGTCAAGGATGTTGAGAGAATTGCTCCACCTCTTAAGAATTCTTGCTATAGTGATACTCCTCATAATCACCATTCTTTCTTGGTCCTCGCGTTGATCCCATACGGGGTACCAACAAGTGAGCGGTGCTGTTTGGATTCTGCCCTTGGTCGGTCGTTCATTCTTAGACTATTGATTATTGAATCATCATTCCGACGTTGGTCGTGCAACCCAGCCCATATTTCGGGTGCACCTCTCATCCAATGTTTAACTGTGAATGTTCTCCTCGAGCATACACCATTTTATCATTTGATCCGACAAATGTTATCTCCTTGTTCACATAACTCTGGAAATCCACCTTTTTGGAAATCTCGAGGATTCTCGCTGATTCCGTCAGCAACCCCCCTCACCCTCTCCTTGGTTTAATGATGAGCTTTTGTTTTGGAACTCGCTTTCGTAGTAAATTCCCCGAGAATCTTGCAATGTCATCTCGTCAATTTGTGTTGCACCTTTCTTCTCAGGCATCCTGAGTCTGAGGTATCCTGACACCAATCAGATCTGAATCTCGGTCAGATATGATGGTTGGAACATATTTCCAAGAGTTATAACAATGTTCTTTATGTGACCCGATCAGGTGATGTCGTGCCTAGCACACCTGGCCGGAGGCCCTATTGTTATAATTTCCTTTTTGGCAAGGTTAGTCATTCTTCCGTGAGGAAATTGTAAGACTTATTCTATAAGTTGTTCCTGATGGATCCAATGTGTTTCCAAAGTCTGATCTTCACCTGATGACCATGTCAATGCTATCTCGAAGCATGTCTATGGTACTCCAGTTTGCAAGAACATTTGAAGCCCAATGCTAAATGTTTCTTGCTCAATTATCCAAACACCGTTGCATGGGAAATGTCATGATATTTCTCTCCCCTTCCCGAAAAGGTTTGCTATGTTATATCTTGTCATGGATATCATGCTCTGCTTCCCTTGGGAAGGATATACCCCTGAAATATGTGTTTAGACACATTGTCCTTTCCATTGTTCTATTTAAACTGATGATCACCCTCTCCTTTCCATTGTTTTGATTAACATTACTGGTGATCTATATGATCTAAGCAGTAATATTCTCCCGCTTATGTGAACACCTTGGTGTACAACCGTGTCAGTAAGACCCTGTTACTATTGTTGAAAACATTCTGGTAACCACCGATGGATAAAAACTTTGCCTATTGGTCCGCCTCGTTCAACGAGCAGGAAAATAGTTCTCTTCGTCCCTCGCCCTTGGTATCGACGTTGTTGCCGACATAATCGACGGGCTACCCCCTGACATGCCTTGCTTACATGATCACGCAAGACGTCTCCGCCCTTCCTACTTTAACCACATGGTGGGCCCATAACCCACAGTTCCACAGGATCGAAACCTGACTCTCCTGTACAACCTGATATCAAAGTTATTCCTCGTGCTTGACTTTGTATGTAATTCACGGGCCACTTGCCTGTTGATCTATTCTGGTATCGGAAATAATAATTATTCTGTTGCTTGAAACTCCTTTCACCTTATGGCTAGGCATTAAACGATTGCCTGGCTGCTTGAAACTTCTTGTTGGACCTTCCAACTTTACTCTCGATGTGTTCTATTTGTTCAACTCGAGAGGTACTCATATGCTCATTCATGGGTTAATCCCAGGTTATTACCCTTATAGCATTTTGTCGTTTCCGATCTACCCCGTACCTATTCGTAAAAACAATGAAAACTCCGAAGAAAGGATCACGACTTCATCATGATGACCTGAAGCAGAGAAACGAAGACATCAACTTAATGGATCGACCTCTTCAAGAAGAGCAACCAAGACTGGGAGCACTCGCTAGAATTTCGTAGCCAGAACTTTCCCCCTTGTTCCACCTCTTAAATCTCGGGACGAGATTTCTTGTAGTGACGGAGAATTGTGACGCCCGGATAATCAAGCTACAGTAATCCCACGCTAATCATGCCATGACACCTCGGTTACTGTTGCTATCCTCGCAATAATTCGAAACCTTTCGAAATTCAAATTCAAATTAATGATAACAATAAAAGTTTTCAAAAATTAAAACAGAATTGTTCGGTGGTTGCCGAATATTACAAAGGTAATTATGGTGCAACAAACACATTTTTATAAAATTACTAAATGGTTTAAAATGAATTTAAACAGAAAAGAACTAATAAAGAAAATACAAAAGAAAAAAAAACAAAACAGAAACAAACAAAAAGGAGAAACCCCGGGTCAGGCCCAACTGGCCAACCCACTGCCCCAACCGCCCACCCTGCGCCCCATAACCTTCCCCCACTCCCCACACACCCACTAACACACCCCCACACCCTCAAGAAATATCTCCTCCCCATCTCTCCCGATTGATCGGAGGGGAACAAACTGCCGACGCCGATGCCCCGATCCCGTCGCCCCGGAGCTGCCACGCCGTTGCCGGACCTCGTCGCCGCCTCACCGTCCTCCTCCTCGCCTCCTCGTCCCTCTCCTCGCCGGAACGACGTCCCCGTCACCCCCTCGACCCTGTCGCCCTCGACGGCCATCACCACCATCCCGACGCCGTCGCCGGAGCCACCGCGCCGTCCCCATCGCCGGAGCATGCCGCCGTCGAGCCCTCCCCGAGCTCACTCTCGACACCGCAGGCCCAGTGAGCCACCACCCTCCCTTCCTCCTCTCCTCGATCTCGCGCCCGGCTCCGCCCACCTCAAGCTAATGGCGCGGCCTCGTCCAGCCTGCACGCGCCACCGCCATGCCTCCTCGTCTCGCAGCAGCAGGCTGCAAGAGGCGCCGCCCGCCCGCCTCGCCACCGCCCTCGCGCCTTAGCCTCCTCCTCGCTGCTGCAGCTCGAACATTCTGCGCACACCCACTCGCCACGCTGCCCCATCCGCCTCGCTCCACGGCTCACCGGAGCCCGCCTCTCTGGTGGCCTCGGCACGCACTGCTTCGCCGCCGCCATGAATCTGCGGCCCGGCTGGCGGCGCCTGGTCCGCGCCCTCGGCTCCGTCCACAGACCTGGTCACCTCGACGGTGCCTCGCCTGCCTGCTTCCGTTACTCAGCATGCCTGCTTGGCCCCTGCCCATCGACATGGGGGCCCCACCCCACGTAACGCTTTTAAAAAAAGAGTATTAAAAATAAAAATAATAGATAAAAATAAAATGATTTAATAAAATTAATTAATAATTAATTAATTATCTAATGAATTAATTAAGTTAATTAATCCTACTTAATTAGTAATTAACCTGTTAGTCTAACTAAGCAGTAGCTAGTTAACCTAACCCTAATTAATTAAACAGAGTATGACAGGTGGGTCCCACACGTCAGCCTGACCACTCAACACCTCTGTTGACTGATGATGTCATGCTGACGTCATACTGATGCAGTAATACTATTTTCGAATTTAATTAATAAATTAGAAAATGATTTAAAAACTTTAGAAAATAATATAAAATAAACCGTAGCTCGGATGGAAAAACTTTGTACATGAAACTTGCTCAGAACGACGAGACGAATCTGGTTACACCCTCCGTTCGTCCGCCACACACTCCTAGCATAGAGAACATGGAACTTTTCCTCCGATTCGTTTGTCCGAAAATGCTAAACCTGGGGAAACATTCTCGGATGTTATCCCCCTTCGCCGGTAACGTGTAGCACCGCGTTACAACACGTCTAGCTCTGTTTGTTGTCCTGTTATGCTCTTGCTTGCTATGTATTTACTCTTTCTTCCCCTCTTCTCTCCTAGACTCGAGACCGCCACGATGTCATTGTGATCAACTACGCCACCGACGACCCTCCTTGTCTCGAGCAACCAGCAAGCCCCCCTTGATCATCGATATCGCCTATTCTCCTCTATACTGCTTGCATTAGAGTAGTGTAGCATGTTACTACTTTCCGCTGTCTATTCTCATTGTATAGCCCGTCATTGTTGCTACATTCATTGATTCCTTACCCGCAACCCTAAATGCTTAGTATAGGATGCTAGTTTATCATCATTGGCCCTACACTCTTGTCACCGCCTTGCTATATTATCGGGCCGTGATCACTTGGGAGGTGATCACGGTATATACTATACATACATACATACTATACAGATGGTGACTAAAGTCGGGTCACTCATTGAGTACCCGCAATTGATTCTCGATGAGGGGGCTGAAAGGACAGTGGCTCCATCCCGTAGAGGTGGGCCTGGGTTCCCGACGGCCCCGATCGTTACTTTGTGGCGGAGCGACAGGCAGGTTGAGACCATCTAGGAGACAGTGGGCTCGCCTGCTCGGCGTCATGGATACTTAACACGCTTAACGAGATCCGGTATTTGATCCGAGTCCGCCATTTGGTCTATACGCACTAACCATCTACGTGGGAGTAGTTATGGGTATCCCGACGCCGTGGTATCACCGAAGCCTTCTTGACGTCGGATCGAGTGGCGCGCTACGGATTGGAACGTAAGCCGTGCTTGTATTAAGGGGCTAGTTCGCTTCCGCCGCGTTCAAGAACGTCGTGTGTGTGCTAAGGGCGATGGGCCTGCACTGTGGCGCTTAGGTTTAGACCGGCGTGCTGACCGCTCTGTTGTGCCTAGGTGGGGCTGCGACGTGTTAATCTTCCGAGGTCGGGCATGACCCAGAAAAGTGTGTCCGGCCAAATGGGATCAAGCGTGTTGGGTTATGTGGTGCACCCCTGCAGGGAAGTTAATCTATTCAAATAGCCGTGTCCCTCGGTAAAAGGACGACCCGGAGTTGTACCTTGACCTTATGACAACTAGAACCGGATACTTAATAAAACACACCCTTCCAAGTGCCAGATACAACCCGGTGATCGCTCTCTAACAGGGCTACGAGGAGAGGATCGCCGGGTAGGATTATGCTATGCGATGCTACTGGAGATGCTACTTGGAGATGCTACTTGGAGATGCTACTTGGCGATGCTACTTGAGGACTTCACCTACTCTCTTCTACATGTCAAAGACGGAGGCTGCCGGCGTAGTCTTCGACGTGATTAGCTACCCCTCTTATTCTCGCATTCTGCAGTTCACCACCGATATGGCCCTTTACACATATACCCATGCATATGTAGTGTAGTTCCTTGCTTAAGCAGTACTTTGGATGAGTACTCACGGTTGCTTTCTCCCCTTTTCCCCTTTCCTTTCTTCTCGGTTGTCGCAACCAGATGTCGGAGTCCAGAGTCGACGCCACCGCCGATTTACGACCCTACTAAAATGGAGGTGCCTACTACTACGCAGCAGCCGGCGACGACGACTGTAAGTAGTTTAGGAGGATCCTGCAGAGGCCTGCGCCTCTTTCGATCTCAGATCCCAGCTTTGTGCTAGCCTTCTTAAGGCAAACTTGTTTAACTTATGTCTAGACTCAGATATTGTTGCTTCCACGACTGCGTCTATGATCGAGCACTTGTATTCGAGCCCTCGAGGCCCCGGCTTGTATTATGATGCTTGTATGACTTAATTATGTTGTTAGAGTTGTGTTGTGATATCTTCCCGTGAGTCCCTGATCTTGATCGTACACGTTTGCGTGCATGATTAGTGTACGATTGAATCGGGGGCGTCACAAATATGAACACAAATTTAAACATATTTTGAAAAAAAATTTAAAAAAATTGAATTCTAAACATTTTTTGGAAAAATAAAAAATTCTGAAATTCTGAACTTTTTTGAAAATTTGAACATTTTTGAAATTCTGAGTTTTTTGAAAATTAAAATAAAATTTGAAATTCTGAATATTCTATAAAAATTTAAATAAAATTTGAAATTCTGTTTTTTTTTCAAAATTCAAACATTTTTTGATTTTATTTTGAAAATCTGAATATTGTTGATTTTTTTGAAAAAAGTGAAATTCTGAACATTTATTGAAAGTTCAAACAAAATTTGAAATTATGAACATTTTTGAAAATTTGAACAGTTTTGAAATCCTAAACTTTTTCAAAAAATTAAAGAAATTTCGAAATTCTAAACTTTTCAAAAATTTAAACAAATTTTGAAATTCTGAACATTTTTTGAGAATATAATATATCTGGACATGGTCTGGTGGGTAGGGACGAGTGTCAGGGCCAGCATGGCTGCCTCCATGCACCCTATCTGGGGTGAATGAGTTGAGCATGGTTGAGGGCCCTTTTATGCATCGGATGAGCATAGCCCATGTGAGTCCATGAACCCTACCAAACAAGCAAAAGTGGGTCGGATTGGAAACTTTTGCCCTCATGCACCCTACCAAACACACCCTTAGAATCTCAAGCGGAGCATCCAACGGAAAAATGTTGGAGCGGGGTGGCTATTTAAAGCCGCAAGCTTCCCTGATGGGAAATGACCATTCACGACACCTCCGATCCAACCAATGGCCAACTAACACATTTCCAACGATCGGAATTTGAGCACAATGGTAACATTGCTTGCGGAACAAGTAATGCTAACTCCTTGGTCCGAAGGATATCTCTTGTAGCCCAGAAGAACATCGTCTCTGGCTGACAAGTAATTATTCGTAACACAAAGAGATTTCTCTCAGTCTTTAATAAGTTTTGGCTAAGCATCACATCTGACCTAAGCTTCGAGAACCTATACCCCTATTAATAATATGGAGGTCCTATGACTCAAATAAGAGAAGAAGAACAACAAAACAAATGCCACGTCTTCACTTTGCCTTCAAACTTCTTGACTGCAGTCATTCTTCTTAGGACACACCGAATGAAAATTGCTTTACGTCAGCAATAATTTTAAGGGGTCATTTCTTTCACACAATCTTCTCGATACTCTTTCTTCTCGAAATGTATCTCCTTATCTGCAACGTAGATGTTCCTCGGTGAAGTTCTTCAAACTTCAAGGAAGAATACAACATTCTTCGCGATACTTCACAGACTATTTCTCTCTGTGTGCATTAGCAAACAAATCCGTCCCTTACTGTTTCTGTCAACAATCCAAAAACACAAAGGGGCAAGTAGTTGCACCAACACTATTCTTCTTCTTCCTCCCGCCGTTCCTTTTATCTTCGTACACCCTACCTCTCCTTGCCTAACCACCTGCCACCGCCATCAGGTTTTAGCAAGTGTTGTCGTGTGCTGCCTCATCGCTCCCTGCCCGAGTCGCTGCCTCCGCCGTTGGCCATCCCTCTAAACCCTACCACCATCTCAGGTGCCTGCGACCTCCTGCACCCCGCACTTGAGTTCGTTAACCTCTAGCTCTCCTTCACTCTCGATGATGTGGCAAGCCACATCATCTTCACCTAGCGAGGACTCGTTGAGTCGTCTGCAACCTCTCCTTCACCGAGTCGTGCATTCATTTAGCTTCACAAACATAATATCTACGTGTCCTTCCCATGTAGTCAGAAACTACAGATTGTCGAGCGAATTGTTCTTGTACTCATCTTCGACTACAGTATGATCAACCAGAACTTCGACTACTATATCTCACAACACCTTCACTATAATAAACCATCCTCCATCACTGCTAAATAAATGAAACTAGAGGTAAATGATAATTTTGCGCCATGATCATGCAACAACACCGCTAAAAGTAACTAATTAATAAAAGACAAAAGTAAAGAGTAGCATGGTACTACCAAATTATTCTGAGAAAACAAATGCATATCCATCTGCAGTTAAAATAGAACTTTACAAGGTTAAACTATAAAATGTTGATAGCAGATTTCAGACTTGCTTTGTGAGAAGTGATATGACCATCTGGAATAGAATTCTTTACATTTTTATCTGGACATTGTTGTCTGCACATGCTTTATTGCTTTGTGAGAAGTGATCTGGGATAGAATTCTTTTTACATGCAAACACCATGTATCTTTCTACATAATAAAAGTCAATGGACAAATACATACGGTTGCTACTATGCATACGCTTCATTCACTAATAATTATTTACTTTATCATGCTCTAGTGGAGACTATAGTTTTCAATAGCACGCTATCACGGCACTATAGTGTTCGGAGGGGCATCACACTCCTTGGTGGCGACATGGTTCGGTAATATTCGGAAACCTTACATATGTAATGGCATAGTAAAGATATTGTTTTGCCTTATATAAATCATAGTGAAGCCATGAAGGAAAATGAATAAAATATATAGGCACAATGGCACATGACACCATGTATTCGTAATAGGTTTGAATATATAATATCCAGTTGTACATAAAGTTTACCTCGGTAGATACATACTGCAAGGATTAGAAAAGTGTCTTCGTCAATCAAGCTCATTAATCATCTAATCATCAAAATCTGCCCGCACCAATTTTGTATAAAAAACAGAATACAAAATAACCTAAATATGACATGATTTTTACGCTGGCGGCGATGCCACTCCCTTAATCTAGCATAAGTTCTCGCTCTAGATGCACATGTTTACTCATTCTACACACTATACACTCCCATTTAAGATACATTGGTGTAAGGAAGCAATAATAGGTAGACTTGCATGCCAAAGTATTTGAATAAAAGTAGCGCCGATAGAGTAGCGCGGTGTGACGAGAGTGCAGCAACACGTGTGCGGCTGTGGTGCGTTGGCTGGCGGGAGTGGAGGGCAGAGAAGGGCAATGCGTTTGCGGTCGTCATTCGGCGGGAGCGGTGGGTAGGCGTGCGATGGTGGTCGACGACCGGCGGGAGCGGCATGCTATGTTACATGGTACGTGGATATGGGTAGAGGTATACGAATATGGTGATATGACAAAACATCATTTCTCTAGAAATATACTTATGGCGATACGACGAGTATATGTATAAATGCATTAAAAAATTAGTGATGCATTATAGTTTAAATTAAGATAGCATGGAATAGAAATATAAAATGAATGTCAGTCCAGCTCCCGACCTGATGGATCTCGGACGGCATGGAAGCTGCTTTGGAATAGTGGAGCTCCACCAAAGGTTAACGTATTTGCTTGAAAGCAGCACGAGATGCGCTAGCAACTCATGAGAATAAACGTCGGCGACACCTAGAGTTGGAGAACACCTGCGAAATATGTGGCCTTGAAGCCGAGACTAGCCAACATGCATTAACCAGGTGCCTTCATGCCCGCGATCTCTGGGATGCTATGCGTAGGGTGTGGGACCTACCGTCGGATGAAGTCATGCATAGAGATGAGCCAGATTGGCTGTTGTTAGTTCTATAGGACCTGGATGACACCCGTTGTACGCTCTTGCTAATGTTGTTATGGCGAGTTTGGTACGTCCGAAATGAACTCACACATGAGAAGCCATTCATCCCGATAGAAGCGTCCAGGCGATTTTTGTGCAGCTATGTGGAGACGTTGCTTTTGATCAAACACTATCCCAACGAGGACCTGACTAAAGGCAAGCAACCGGCATGTTTAGCAGGGCAAAAGAAACCATCCAAATTCGAGCAGTCTGAACTGTCCACGGCAGAATGGGAACCGCCACCGGAAGGTTGTGTCAAGCTGAACTTTGATGGTTCTTTCGTTGCTGCTGATGGGACGACGAGAGCAGGAATGATATTACGTGACCATACTGGTAGTGTGATATTTGCAGCTTGTAGGTGGCCCTTCAACTGCCAAAGCCCCTTCGAATCGGAACTAGCAGCATGCGAAGAAGGCCTACGACTAGTGCTGCATTGGTCTACGACACCCATTATGGTGGAATCCGACTGCGCCGAGTTAGTCACTCTACTTTCGTCCAGTACACCAGATCAAGCAACATGTATCAACTTGCAGATGTGGCTGACTTGCTCAAGGAAAGGGAGACCCACGTCCGGTGAATTGGGAGAGCACAGAACAAGGCAAGCCACGCCATGGCAGCCATTGGCCGTGGCCAACAACGCACTGCATGCTGGCTCTCTAATGTACCCCAGGAGATTAGCACTATCATTAGTGAGAAATGTAAAACCATTATCAATTAATGAAATGCTTTCCCCCTCGCAAAAAAAAGAAATATAAAATGAATGTGCTAAGCTGAAAGATGAGGCGTCCAGCTGAAAGACAGCTCAGACGCAAGTTGTTGTGCACAAGCCCAAATTCCTCACCTCGTTTGGGAGACGGCATTTTCTATTTAAGCTACAAACAAAAGAATATGTTCTCCAATTCGACCTTCCTTGCGAACAAAAAATGCATCGAACCTTACCTGATGGACAAATGGTGAATACCCGAAGGATGTAGACGAGTGGCTGGCGCTGCCGGCGACGCGGAGAGGGAGCTTCCAGATTCTCCAAAACTTCCGACTCGCGATGTGGAAACTGCAAGGTGACTGCTAAAGGATTCATGCGATTAGGTTTTATCATCCATCCATTAAGGTATCGAGTAGGATTTCTGATGGGCTGCAGACCGAGTGGTAACATGATGTACATATCCTTGTGGTATCCCGTGACCGAGTGGTAACAGGCTGGCGGCAGGTAGAGAAGCGCGGTTTGCGACGAGTGCGCGGGAGCGGTGCACAAACGGCATGTTTGGTTGCAGTTTGCAACAGTAGTTGCATTGCATGTCCATCTCCAGCCAGCCTGGTTGATGAAATGCAGCCTCATATGTAGTAGATGCAACCTGTTTGGTTGCCTGCATCGCATGGAGAGGCACTTACCCCCCCCCCCCCCCACCAGTTTGGTTGTCGTTTTTGTGCTTAGGGTGTGAGCGGATGCAAACTTCAGCTGTTTGGTTGCAAACAGTGTTTGTGTTCTGCTCACCCCATTCAAATGTGGTGGCCTTACCACCACACATGATCAGCACAACATCAACAGCACAACAACAAGATCAAACAAAGCAAGCAATGTAATGACAGCAAACTTAACACATCAAGCAAGGAGATAAGAGCAAACTACTTAACTACATAGCATAAGTCTAGATTAACATCAGGGGCATCCTCCTTCCCTGCTTTCTGCCAGGGTGCTGCTCCTGGACAAAATATGAACAAGTTCCCAGCACAAGTCTCGCCACACACCATAAAAGTTCTCCACTAACACCTTACTTAACTTAACTACATAGCCTGCTTGATGCCACCATGGCAGTTGTGCCTGCTGCAACAATACATGCACATGACCGAAGAGTCGTGGTTGTAGATCTGAACCTTCAGTCCTAGTCCTGAGATGCGCAGAATGACGAGGTCGCCGGGGACGATCCGGTGGCGGCGGCAGAAGTAGTTCCAGCCCCGGCCAAGCACCATGTGCCCCTCAAAGTTCTGGAACTGCACCAAGAACACGCACCACTTGTTCGCCGATAGCCTGACCACGCGCGGGAGCCGCTTGATGACCAGTCAGGTGTTTGTGACCTCCACGAACTTGGGAGGGACGACGAGCATGGTGAGGTCCTCGTTATCCTTGATCTGCTGGTAGAAGCGCATCGGCTCCCTGGCCCCCTCCTCGTGGCCCTACCTTGGAGATTGTCCCCTTGAACAAGGCACGCTCATGAAGGCGATCCTGCCAGGAAGGTCCACCGTCCTGAGCCACCTGTTCGTGGGGATGAAATCCTCGGTGCGCTCAGCTCTGGCCACCACCTGTGCTCCTCCACCCGCCACATCCCAGTCAGTCTTCAGTATCTTGTCAGGCAACATGACAAGTATTAGTATCAAACAAAGTAAGCAAGCAAGCAAGCAAATGCCACTGATCAGTGGCACGGATCAGTGGACTTGCCCAACAGCAAGTGCCACTGATCAGTGACATTTACTCATATCAGTGGCACTTGCTGTTGGGCAAGTGCACTGATTAGTGGCATTTGCTCATGGCCAAATGGCAATGATCAGTGGCACTTGCTGTTGGGCAAGAGCACTAATCTACTTGTTGTTGGCCAAATGGCACTGATCAGTGGACTTGCCCAATAGCAAGTGCCATTGATAAGTGGCATTTTGCCCAACAGCAAGTGCCATTGATAAGTGGCATTTGCCTATGGGCAAATGCCACATGCCACTTATCAATGACACTTGTTGTTGGGCAAGTGACACTGATCAGTGGCACTGATCAGTTGACTTGTTGTTGGGTAAGTCACTGATCAGTGGCATCTTCTTTGCTGCAACTGATACTCATCATTGCACTATCCTAAACAGGGAAACATCTAAAAATAGCAACAGCAAGTGCCAATAGCACCCATGTGCAGCCATGCAGATTTGGCACCATCCTAAAATGGCCTTACTACATGCACGTATAACATTCAATTGGGCAAGTCCACTGATGGCACAAACCCTAGCTTCAACATGTATGTTAGCAACATGAAACATGGACATGATCCTAACATGAACATGCCATCAGTCAACATGATTCTAGCATTCATCACTCAACATGAACATGCCATCAGTATAACATTCATCAGTCAACATGAACATGATTCTAGCATGAATACAACTACTACCATGTAGCACAAATCTTAGGACACACAAGCAGTAGCACAAGAAAATTATCCTAGCACACACACTGTACAAAACAAGAACAGACCAGTCCGATTGGATTCGATTGGGATCGCATCCAATCGGATCTGCTAGAATCCTATCTAATCCTATCGAATCCACTAACTACTAGCACATGCCTAAGAAATTAACCGCTAATCTACATCTAGGAGCAAGCATTGAGGGGGTTTGACTCACTGAAGCACGCGTAGCCACGCCGAACCGAGGCCGGGGTGAAAACTCCGGCGGGAAGGAGAGAGGTGGCGGAGCAGAGGACGAGTCGGCCCCGGCGACGGCCTGCACCATCGGCCCCGTGCTGAACGCCACGCCTGAGGTCGAGAAGGACGACCCGCCGACCGGAGAAAACCCTTGGATGGGGGTCAAGAAAACCCCCGAGCCCAACGGGGTCCCAAGAAGGGGCGGCTCCGTCGACGGCGCCGGCGCCGAGCCCAGGACCACGAGGTCCAGAATCGGCGGTGGAGCAGGAGCGGCCAGCACCGCATTGGCCGGCGCTCGTGGTGGCCGGCAGCAGATGGGGGACGGCGCTCGCAGCGCCGACGCCAGGTCGCGGCCCGAGTTCTAGAGCCCGGCCAGCCAACGCTCCTGGATGCTGGCGATGCGCTGGTCGATGGGGATCAGAGGGCGGTGCGGCGTGGGCGTGGCGGAGCCATCAGAGAAGAGGAGAGGGAGGGGCGGTGAGGCAGAGAGAGGAAGCGGTGGGAACAGTGCGTCTGGGCGGTGACAGGAGAGTGGGGGCGAGTAATGAGACATCGCCTCCGTCTACCACACTGCCCGAGGCGTAATCGCCAAGACGCTGCAAGCTTGCCAGCCAGCTCGCGAGAAACTGCCGATTCGGCAATTTCCGCCGGGCCAGGCTGCAGGCTGCTTTAAGGTCCGTGCGAGCCTCAAACCGAATGCAGCCCAGACAACCAAACAGGCCGCGCACATCTCGCGAGGGCCTGGTTGGGCTGCATGCAGGCAACCAAACACGCCCAAAGAAGCACATTCATGGTGGCCACTGGCTAGCGCGAGCAGCGGCAGGCGTGGGCGTGGCGAGGGAAGTGGAGGTGGGCGGTTGTGCGTGCGGTGGTTGCGTGCTTTGTTTTTTCTGTGGGTGTTTTTTTTAACATGGCCAATTTATTTCCTTTTTGATGGACTAATTTGTTTATTTCCTTTTTGATGTGACTGATTTGTTTTCTGATTTAAGACGTTTTCTTAATTTGTAATTCTGTTTTAAGATGATCTTTTATTTCTTAATTAAGATTATATGATTTGGTACATCAGCTGGAAGATCTCCTGCATTGGGGTTTGGATATGCGTGGTCAAGATTAATGGATCCACACATTGCGGTTAAGATCTCATCCAGATTCTTTCCCTCGGGAGAGATTTGCTGCATTTGAGTGGATGAGGATAGAGTCTGGAGCCGAACAATTTAGAGGAAAAAGAAGATCGAAAAAGAAAAAAGGAATGTGAAAAGTGGAGGGGAAGAACCAATGTGAGATGGGAGGAAATAAAACCATTGTGGAGGGGTGGTGGTGGGAGGTGAGGCGAAACAAAACCGGCGAGACAAAAATAAACCGTGGATACCGGCCTAACAACTCCCCTTTAGGAGTTGCGGTCAAGATCTCATACGGATGCTTTCCCTCGGGAGAGATTTGTTGCATTTGACTGGATGAGGATAGAGTTTCGAGCCGAACACTTTAGAGGGAAAACCAAATCGAAAAAGAAAAAACGTATGTGGAAGGTGGAGAGGAAAGACCAACGTGAGACGGGAGGAAATAAACCAGTGTGGAGGGATGATGATGGGAGGTGAGGCGAAACCGAACCAATAAGACGAAAATAAAAGGTGGATACCTGCCTACCAACTTCCCCTTTAGAGGACCTAAAAAAAAAAGTTCCCCTTTAGAGATGAAACAAAAAAAAGAAACATAGAAAAACAAAGAAAAAACGCGCGCACGCGTCAAATGGGCCGGCCAACTTTGGTTATAGTTGATATTTTGGTAAGATTTATTATTCGTGTATGAGCAGTGAAAGGCAAGGAAAGTTTGGACTTAAATGAGTTAATGCATGACGTTGTTTTGGAAAAGTAGCGATTTGATTGAGTTAATGCACGCATGCGTCAAATGAGCTGACCTAAATTGGTTGCGTTTGAGCGAAAAGTCGTGTGTAAGATGCTCGCGGGAGGCAACGCTACAAACTCCTTCTCTACGAGTAGAGATATAAAATTAAAAATCAGCTAGATGTCGATTATACACACCTTAATAGCAAGTAGAAAGCTCACAAGTTACAATGTATCGAGCAATGCTCACGGCGCGTTGCCGGTAGATGCAATAGGAAGAAGATTTGGCACCCCTAAGGATTTGAATGTAATTCTGTTTTTTGTATGAGTGTTTGTAAGGACATGTGATATTTTAAGACATGGCCTTAGGTCTTTTCAAATTTTATTTTAGAAAATTACCAGTAAAACGTGTTATCCAACCAAACGTCACAGAGAAAACCTGAAAATTCAACAGCGTTGTCTGTCGTTTTTGTAGTGATACAAACGTGTAGAACATGTCAATCAAATATACAATTGCATGGTGGACTTGGCTAGCTGTGGCGTAACTCGTTTATCCACAACGCATTCTCATCCTTCCATCAGCCATGCGACAATCCCTTCTTCTCTCTGCTTCACATTTTCTTTTTTCTTTTTTTTTGATGAAAAGGGGTTTCCCCCTCCCATTTTATTAATGAAGCGAAATCCGAAACAGTCTTACTGAAAAAGAAAAGAATCTCTCCAGGAGGACACAGCACCCCAGCGCAGAGTTCTAAAGTAGCTACTTATTACATCCCCAGGAAACAGGAATCTGAGATTAAACTAGAAGTTAGGCTTCAGGTTAGGCTCCATCTTCCTGTTCTCCACGCTCACATCCACGCAATCCTCAGCAGTTCTCCACGGCGTCTGTCCAGCAGGCGAATGCATCGCTGCAACAACTTTGCTTGAGTGTCGTCGCAGAGAACTTTCCATTGCAACAGATATATGCTTAGTTTTGATAGGACACATCTGGCATCTCTTCAGGCACGCCCGTGAAAACATAAGTTGTTCCTTCGTTTCCAAATGCTCCACAAGGAGGCAGCCACTAGCAGGTTAAGCATAGCATCAGTCTTATTGTTCTGCCATAAGGCACAAATGTCATCAAAGCTAGAAATGCATGGACAATCAAAACATTCAGAAATAAAATCCCAAATCTGTTTTGCAACCACACATTCAAACAACAAATGTTGACAGTTTCATTTTCACTACAAAATAAGCAGGACAAATCTTCCACAGGTCTCCTTTTAGCTAAATTATCTCGGGTAAGGATTTTGTTATGAACACACAACCACAGGAATACATGAAATTTTTGTGGGCAGATAACTTTCACATTTTTTTTGAAACTAACTTTCACATTTTTTTATTGAGTTTCGTAAATAGTCTCCGAGTTCTGAACCAACTTTTGCCAAGCCGTGGCCTGATATTTTCGAGCTCGAACCTATAGCATAACAAAGCCAGCGCTCGGTCTCATCGTCTGGCATCTGCCTCACGAGTCACTCATCCAAGCACCTAACCCAAAGCAGGTAATGTAAAAACAATTAACTTAATCAACCCCCCCCCCCGGGGTAACAAACCCGACAGAATCTACCGCACCCATCGGCGAGTAGAATCTTCCATAGATACGTCACTCTCATCCACTCGTCGCCAAAAAGGATCTCGCCAGCGCATCTCCACTCCTGCCATCATCCCCGTCGTCGTCTTCCTCGCTCGCGGTGCCACTACCACCGGCCAGTCGCCAACCCGCACGCCTCGCCATTTTTGTCATCCTGCTGAGGTGAGTAAATAGCATAAAACTACCGGTTTACAGGCTAGGGTTCCAAAAAACTACCAAGTTTTTAATTTTCTCAGAAAACTATCAGTCGAGCGGTCCGCTATTTCAAAAAACACAAACCCGCGGTGACTAGCGATTTAACCGTTTTGCTGATGGATTGGGCCCACCTGTCAGCCCACGAGGCCACATGCGCTAACGGCGCGGCCGCTGACGGCCGTTAGCCGACCGGCCCGGTCGGAACTGGGGTAAATAAACCCCGTCGGTCGGGCGGGCGCACCCGCTCGCTCACTTCCCTGCTCTCACTCCCCTGCTCCAGTACGAGCTCGCTATCGCTCGCCGTCTTCGAGGCCGGTCGATGTCGACCTCCTTGCCACAATGCCTTCCTGGAATGACGAGGAAACAAGCTCAGAGGAGGAGTGCGAGGTCGTCAGCATGGACCTGGGACTTATGGTAAGTTCTTTGCCACACCTAGGGTTAGGGTTAGGTGCTAGTAGGCCTAGGATACCTCCATGGATTTGGCTGAGTGTAGTGTTGTTGTTGTGTGTGTGATATTGTTCTTGATTAGTGAGGGTGGGTTTTGATTGTAGCATTGAGGAAACCTAGGGTTCATCTCTGTACAGTGTTAGGGTTCATGCTGATTTGGGGATTTTTTACTGTTCATGTTAAATTAACAATGCAAGTTGATTCTGGTATTGAGTTCAGATTGAAACGAGTGTTTGTTGGTTATTTTGGTTGCAGGAGGAACCAGACACCACTGTGGAGCCCCTTTTCTGTGTCCAACTTGAGCTTGCTCATCCCAAGTGCATTCTGCACCAACTGAGGCCTATTAAGCGTGTTGATTTTGAAGGGCCTGTAATAGGAAGGCATTTCTATGGCTGCCCAGTGCAGGTTAGATGTCGATTAACTTTTCTGCCAAGGATGTTCACTGATGTTTGATATGACATAGTAGTTTGTTTGATATGACAGCCACATATGTATTTTTGTTTCTAGTCCACTTGTAATAACTCATCACATTTACAAATGCAGGAAAATGGTGTGAATTGTGGTGTTGTAGAGTGGGTTGATGGGCCTTGGCCTACTGTTCTTCAGAGATGTTTGTGCAAGCTATGGGAAATGTTCCATGAGCAGAACTGTGGAAGGGTACTTGACAAGAAGTTTGAGAATGAGTTGGCTAAGCCTAAGAGTGAGCATGAAAGGGAGTTGGCCAAGCTTAGGACTGAAAATGACAAGCTTTGCATTGAGTACACCAAGCTTGTTGATGATGTATCCAAGATGTTTGATTGGCAGGATGGTAGGGTGGACAAGAAGGTGTACCAGAAACAAGTGGAGGAGGAAGAACTTGAGAAGAAGAAGAAGGAGCTAGAGGAGAAAGCTATGTTGGAGGTGCAAATGGAAAAGCTCAAACTTGCAAAAGAGCAGAGGTGCATTTTCCAGAGCCAAGCTGATATCATCAAGAACACCAGGAAGGCTATGAAGGATGTTCAAGTTGATAGAGATGTTCTTAAGAAGGAGAAGGACAAGCTTGAGCTTGTTGTTGCTGAGTTGCTGAAAGATGGCTATGGCAGCAAGGAGAAGTTAGAGCAAATCAAGGCCATCCTTGAGTCTTGAAGTTGCTATGATATGTTGGTGAAGTAAGTACATCCAAGGCCTTTATATAAGGATGTGGCCTCACAGTCTGAAGTGATTATGGGTGTACATTTTGGGGGAATGTGAAGTTTAACCTAGTGTTTGGCCATGCATTTGAACTTTAGTTGGTGCAGAATTACCTATGCTATTAAGTGTTGTAATGGATCACCTATGTTGTTAAGTAAGTTGTAATGGATCACCTATGCTATTAAGTGTTGTAATGGATCACTTATTCTATTAAGTAGTGGAAATGGATCTTCTATGCTATTAAGTTTTCAAATTGATCTTATATCTTCTATATGTTATTTGTTAGCCAACATATATTATTTGTGTGGGTAATTGGGCTTAGTGGCCCACTAGTGGCTGACCAAATGCAACCCTAGGCCTACTAAAACCCTACCCCATCCATCTGTCAATATAAACCCCTCCCCACCCCCACCCTTTCCCAGTGACTCCACCAGCCGCCACCCAAAAGAAACCCTAGAGATGGATCCTGACATGGGAGATGTCACAGAGGAGGAGGGGGAGGCTGTGGAGGTTAGGGCAGCAGCAGCAGCACAGAGGAGGAGGAGGAGGAGGCGTAGGCAGAGGGCACTAGAGGCGGCCCAGGTTGAGCAGGAAGAGGAGTTCAACCGCCGACTCTCCGACAAGGTACTGGAGAAATGCAATGATGAAGAACTGGAGCTGGTTTTTACTAGTGGTAGGGGAAGGACATTCATGCAGATCATTAGCTGGGCAAGGGTGAGGGCAGTCATGGCTCCCCATCCAGCTACTAGGGCCAAGTGGGTTCATTTCTTCGAGCGTTATGACTGATGAATCTATGTATCTACCTTGCTATCTATCTTTCTATTTGTAAGTCTATCTGAGAGAGTTTTATGGTACTATCTTGGTGTTCTATGTAAGATCTACTATAATCTATGTAATAATAACTAGTGTTTGATGCTACTCTGTATGAATGTATCTATGTGTATATTCTACCCTTCTGAATGATTGTATTAACTGACTGAATTAACATCGATCAATTAATCGATGTAATCAACACTAACAAAATCAACATCGCGTAATCAACAAAGGATCAACTAATCGACATAATCAACAAAGGATCGAACTAATCGACATAATCAACACTGATTAAACTGACCAAATAGTATTTATTACAAACCATAGTAGTTCAACTGACTGAATATCTCTGGAAAAAAAATAAAGTACAGTCATTACAAACCATAGTAGACCCAAATCACCCCTAATAGTTCTGAGTTTGCTCCACAATAGTGCTCTGCAGTATCTTCCTCTTCCCTAGGCTTATGGTTGAAGGAAATATGCCCTAGAGGTAATAATAAAGTTATTATTTATTTCCTTATTTCATAATAAATGTTTATTATTCATGCTAGAATTGTATTAACCGAAAACTTGATACATGTGTGAATACATAGACAAACAGAGTGTCACTAGTATGCCTCTACTTTACTAGCTTATTGAATCAAAGATGGTTAAGTTTCCTAGCCATAGACATGAGTTGTCATTTGATTAACGGGATCACATCATTAGAGAATGATGTGATTGACTTGACCCATTCCGTTAGCTTAGCACTTGATCATTTAGTATGTTGCTATTGCTTTCTTCATGACTTATACATGTTCCTATGACTATGAGATTATGCAACTCCGCTTACTGTGAGGAACACTTTGTGTGCTACCAAACGTCACAACGAATCGGGTGATTATAAAGGATCTCTACAGTGTCTCCGAAGGTACATGTTGAGTTGGCGATTTCGAGATTAGGATTTGTCACTCGATTGCCGGAGAGGTATCTCCGGGCCTCTCGGTAATGCACATCACTATAAGCCTTGCAAGCAATGTAGCTAATGAGTTAGTTACGGAATGATGCATTACGTAACGAGTAAAGAGACTTCTGGTAACGAGATTGAACTAGGTATTGAGATACCGACGATCGAATCTCGGCAAGTAACATACCGATGACAAAGGAACAACGTATGTTGTTATGCGGTTTGACCGATAAAGATCTTCGTAGAATATGTAGGAGCCAATACGAGCATCCAGGTTCCGCTATTGGTTATTGACCGGAAACAATTCTAGGTCATGTCTACATAGTTCTCGAACCCGTAGGGTCCGCACGCTTAAGGTTTCGATGACAGTTATATTATGATTTTATGATTTTTGATGTACCGAAGTTTATTCGGAGTCCCGGATGAGATTACGGACATGACGGGGAGTCTCTAAATGGTCGAGACATGAAGATTGATATATTGGAAGCCTATATTTGGATATCAGAAGTGTTCCGGGTGAAATCGGGATTTTACCGGATTATCGGGAGGTTACCGGAACCCCCCGGGAGCTTAATGGGCCTACATGGGCCTTAGTGGAAATAGAGGGCAGCAAGGGGAGTGTGGGCCCCCCCCAAGGCCCAAACCGAATTGGTTTAGGGCAAAGGGGGTCGGCCCCCCTCTTTCCTTCTGAAAGAACATGCGGTGCCTCCATGTTTGGTTTTGGTAATTGATGACAATCTCTATGGACTAATGGTCGCCTTGAGTTATATTTGAAGGGTTTGTCCATAGGCTTTTCTTGGAGTCCATTTGTTGGTTTCAAGGAGAGTTTGTGATGACCAAGGTGCTATTAAGGATTATCCAAAGATTGGTCATATGAGTGTTGTACTTATAGCAAGCATGTCTTGAAGAAGAAGAGTGTGTGATCATTCATGTTTACCTTCAAGACATCATCCAACTAAGTCAAAGAGTGAATCAAGTGATCAACACACAAAGCATAGAAGATGTACCGAGAGGGATCAAGCGATCCCATGGTATGGTAAGCATTGTCAATTACGCTTTGTGTACTAACCCATGATCTTCGTGAGAGTTCTTTGTGGGGTTAGGATGCGGTGTGCAAGTTCTAGTGAAGCATCACGAAGAGATCAAATGCTTGAAGCTTGCCGTCCATTGTGGTGACAATTGACTTGTGAAGATGTGCGGAAGAGAGGCTCGCCCATAGTGGAGTATGGGGGAGCAATCAACTAGTCTTCATCAAGCCAACGCAATCAAGAAAGGTGGTCCAACTTGAGGGAGTCAAGATCGTCATCATCTAGCTCAAGTGGACCATGTGCAAGGCAAAGGTTTGCCCTTGATAGGTTTTCTATTTTACCGGTCTCATGGTAGTTGTGGGAGACCGGGTTATAGGATCGATTGCCGTACTATCAAGGGGGGCTCTCGATGAGTTGCTTGATCGTATCATTAGTAGAGAGCTCAAACCATTGCATCCTTGCATCATCTTTATTAGTTCTTGTTTGGTTCTTCTCCTTGTGAGATTTGGAGCTTATGGTCATTTTTATGACAAGCTCGAGTTCATCGAAAACGGAGTTCACATGCATCTTCTATGATGTTTTCGATGTTGGAGGGTATGCCGGTTCTTCTCTGTTGGAGGTTTCACTCCTTTGTTTGCTAAGCATACCTCCCCTGCCTCTTCTCCGCTGTTTTGATGCTACTCGTCTTCCTCTATCCAGCAAGCTTGAGTTTGCTCATTCCGGAGCTCATTTGCAGAAGTTATGGCAGTTCTGGTTTCCTTGGAGTATACTTTGTTTTTGTGGTTGTGGCATAAGGGTGGCGCCAGCGGTAGTACCGCGATCTACAGCGGTAGTACCGCCGAAGCCCCACTGCGGTAGTACCGCTCCATCGAGCGGTAGTACCGCTCTCAGCGGTAGTACCGCTCCGTCGAGCGGTAGTACCGCTCGGGGGGCTCGGCCGTAGTACCGCCGTAGTACCGCGCCTACTACCGCCTCGATTCGGGACGATGTTTTCTCGTGTCGAGTTTTGCGGCACTACTAGCGGTAGTGGAAGCGGTAGTACCCCTCCCAGCGGTAGTACTGCTCCTGCTCATGATAGTACCGCTCTGGGGCCGATGGCTCTGGTCTCCCTTAGCGCGTAGTACTGCTGAGGAGGGAGCGGCATGACGCCTCAGCGGTAGTACCGCTCTTCCCCAGCGGTAGTACCGCTCTGTGCGGGGCTGCTCAGTGGGGTAACGGTTGGATTTTTCCCCCTCCTATAAACGGGGGTCTTCTTCCCCATTGAACTTTATCCTTTGAGCTCGTGTTCTTCCCCCATTGTTGACCTTCTCCGAGCTTGCTATCTCTCAATCCCTCCACGGATTCTTGCTAGCTTTTGGGGGAAAAGAGAGAGGAGATCTAGATCCACATTTCCACCAATCAC
The DNA here is from genome assembly GCA_021437245.1 of Aegilops speltoides. NCBI lineage: Eukaryota > Viridiplantae > Streptophyta > Magnoliopsida > Poales > Poaceae > Aegilops > Aegilops speltoides. Next base: position 171,414,365 of record CM038146.1, read on the forward strand.
TTTCTCCTCTAAGTGAGGGGAACCCCTTGGATCTAGATCTTGGAGTTCTTGGTGTTCTCCTTCTTGTTCTTCCTCTCATTTTCCTCCCTAGCATTAGTTGCTTCGGTGGGATTTGAGAGAGAAGGACTTGGGCACTCCGTGTGCCCTTGCCATTGCATTTGGTGCATCGGTTTGAGTTCTCCACATGATACGTGGAAGTTACAAGTTGAGAAGCTTATTACTCTTGGGTGCTTGGTGCCCTTGAGCTTGTTTATCTTGGGTGCTTGGGCCCCCTAGTCGGTTGGTTGTGTTCGGAGCTCAATCATTGTGGTGTAAAGCTCCGGGCAAGCGTCGGGGTCTCCAATTAGGTTGTGGAGATCGCCCCGAGCAATTTGACGGGTTCCGGTGACCGCCCCCAAGGGTTGCCAAAGTGTACGGGTTCGGTGACCGCCCCCAAGGGTCGCCATTTGTACGGGTTCGGTGACCGCCTCAAGGGTCCCTTAGTGGAATCACGGCATCTTGCATTGTGCGAGGGCGTGAGGAGATTACTGTGGCCCTAGTGGCTTCTTGGGGAGCATTGTGCCTCCACACCGCCTCCAATCGGAGATTAGCATCCGCAAGGGTGTGAACTTCGGGATACATCGCTGCCTCCGCGTGCCTCGGTTATCTCTTACCCGAGCCCTTTACTTATGCACTTTACTTTGTGATAGCCTTATTGTTCTTTGTCATATATCTTGCTATCACATAGTTGCTTATCTTGCTTAGCATAAGTTGTTGGTGCACATAGGTGAGCCTAGTTGTTGTAGGTTTTGTGCTTGACAAATTAACCGCTAGGTTTATTCCGCATTTGTTCAAGTCTAAACCGTAATTATTTTAAAGCGCCTATTCACCCCCCCCCCTCTAGGCGACATCCACGATCTTTCACCTTCTCCTCCTCTCCCTTTCCTTCCCCTCTCCTAGTCCAACAAGGAAGGAGGGAGTCCTACTCCCGGTGGGAGTAGGACTCCCCATGGCGCGCCCCCTCCTAGGCCGGCCGCCCCTCCCCCTTGCTCCTTTATATACGGGGCCAGGGGGCACCTCTAAGACACAACAATTGATCTCTTGATCTCTTAGCCGTGTGCGGTGCCCCCCTCCACCATAGTCCTCCTTGATAATATTGTAGCGGTGCTTAGGCGAAGCCCTGCGACGGTAGAACATCAAGATCATCACCATGCCATCGTGCTGACGGAACTCTCCCTCGACACTCGGCTGGATCGGAATACGAGGGACGTCATTGAGCTGAATGTGTGCTAGAACTCAGAGGTGCCGTAGTTTCGGTGCTTGATCGGTCAGGCCGTGAAGACGTACGACTACATCAACCGCATTGTTCTAATGCTTCCGCTTTCGGTCTACAAGGGTACGTGGACACACTCTCCCCTCTCGTTGCTGTGCATCACCATGATCTTGCGTGTGCGTAGGAATTTTTTTGAAATTACTACGTTCCCTAACAATGGCTTGTCCCAGTGCCAGCCTCATCTTCACCCCTAGACCAAGCCTTGTATGATATTTTCTGCCCTGTGAAATCACCCATAAAAAACTCAAAATCCGAAGAAGATTTGTCCATCTCATCTCCATCTTCATCTTCATCTCCATCTTCATCATGTTCTACTTCTACATCTTCTTCTTCTTCCACAACATTTTTCCCCTTGTTGAAATTACAACTATGTTGTGTGTTAAGATAGGGCTCCTCAGGGATTACTGGTGCCAAAGTGTCATTATGGAGTGGATACTGGACACCTTCTTAGGAAGCACTATAAACAATTTGCTCACCAACATTACTAATGGGAATCTGTTCCTCAAGCTTCCTGTGATCAATATTAACATCTGATGGGCTTGGATCAGTTGGCTTTATGACAATGATGTTCAGAATCTTCTTATCAACAAATAAGTCTAGCATTTCCTCTAGTGCCTCCTCACTATCCAGGACCTCCACCCCCTCCAAGCCCTTTCCCTCTTCCTTTACATAGGTCAGAAAAGCCTCCATTCCATAACCCTCCAACTCAGCCAATGCTAACATGGTCAGATAACTGATATCTGAAGAAACTGAATACTTTCTCTCCATATTATCTATTCCTTGGAAATGCAGCCTCATTTCCCAAATCTCTTCATCTAAGCTGTAGGAGATTAAATTGACAAACATTTATTTTTCAAATAGTTGAAGCTTCAAACAATGAGAAACTGCACTGAACATTATCCTAAAATGCAGTAGCATGCCTGTCTAATACAACCACTTACACTGAACATCACTGAACATCACCAATACAAACAACTACACTGCTCATTCTAAATACTGCACTATCTTCTAACCCTAACTAAAGTACTTTTTTCCTAACCAAAACTATCATCTTCTAACCCTAACTTTCAAATCTCAACTAAAACTGTAAATGGTACTGAAATTTCTTACCTCACTCAACCAAACGTGGACGCCCACCTGTGGCCGCCATCTGGATCCGCGTGGATGCACTTCGCCACTGCCCTAGCCACACGGACTTTCGGATCTGAGCACTCCGGATGCACCTGAGCCTCGGGCGGTGATGGCAGCGGCGACCGCTGCGTTGGGAAGCTAGAGCTGCCTAGTCATGCCTGAACCTCTGAATGTCCACCGCCCTCGTCGCCAGTGACGCCTTGGCTCAAAAGCTCGCCGCCATCTCCCACCTAGGTCAGGGCGGGGGGAGAGTGAGAGTGAGAGGGAGAGGAAGAGCGAGAGCGACCGCGTGCTTTGGTTCCGACCGGACCGCACGGGCTAACTGCCGTCAACGGCCGCGCCATGAGCGCACGTGGCCTCGTGGGCTGACAGGTGGGCCCAAACCGTCAGCAAACCAGTTAAATCGCTAGTCACCGCGGATTTGTGTTTTTTAAAACAGCGGACCACTCGACTGGTAGTTTTCTGAGAAAATTAAAAATTTGGTAGTTTTTTGGAACCCTAGCCTATAAACCGGTAGTTTTAAACATTGGCCGGTGCTCGTGGTGGCCGGCAGCAGATGGGGGACGGCACTCGCAGTGCCGACGCCAGGTCGCGGCCCGAGTTCTGGAGCCCAGCCAGCCAGCGCTTGTAACGCCCCGGATTCGATGCGCCAGGTGTCCGCCAGTTATTCGTCGTTGTTGCCATGTCATTTGCTTGCGTGTTGCATTTTATCATGTCATCATGTGCATCTCATTTTGCATACGTGTTCATCTCATGCATCCGAGCATTTTCCCCGTTGTTCGTTTTGCAATCCGGCGCTCCTATGTCCTCCGGCGTCCCCTTTTGTCTCTTGTTGTGAGTGGGTGTCAAACTTTCTCGGAATGGCCCGAGGTTTGCCAAGCGGCCTTGATATAGCACCGGTAGACCGCCTGTCAAGTTTCGTGCCATTTGGAGGTCGTTTGGTACTCCAACGGTTAACCGGGTAACCGCAAAGCCCTCTTTGAGTTGCAGCCCAACACCCCTTCCAAAGTGGCCCAAAACCTAGCAAACTCCCCTCCATGCTCTCGGTCGTTCGATTACGGTCGCGTGGCCGGAAACCGCTCCTCATTTGGATTCTCCTAACTCCCTCTACCTATAAATTTGTGGCCTCCCCCGAAAATCCGTAGTCCAAACCCTAGCCTGCTCCCTCTCCGCCGCCAGACACGTTCGCCCCGGCCGGACGCGTCCGCAAGCCAGCGCCAGCCAACGGAAGCTGCCACGTGGCGCTCCTCGCAGCCAGCCGCCGCCGACCGCGCCTGCCCGCTTCGCTCACAGCCCTTCGCCAGCGCCGCCGCCGTTTCGCCCGTCGCCGCCGCCTTGCCGGCGCCTCCCCGCCTACGCCGCCCGGCGCTTGCCGCCGCCATGGCCGCCCACCGCGCCGGTTGCTGGTCGCGCCTCCTCGGCCTCCTTCGCGCCCGTCTCCTCCCCGCCCGATCACAGAGCCACCGCCAGCCGGCAGCAGCCGTCGCCCGGCCTCTCCGGCCGATCCGTGCGCCGCCGCGGATCCGCCCATCCGCCCCCGTCCATCTCCTCCGCCGGCGCCGTTCCCGACGTCGCCGGAGCACATCTCCGGCCATCCTCGATTTCCGTGCCCGCAGGTTGACTTTGCCCCCGAAAATGCCTGTCCCCGAATCCGTGTAATTATCATGCCATGTTTGACCTGCTGTATCTCTGCATCTGTAGCTCCGTTTCGTGCGTATAATATGTCAAATTGTTCACCTCGACGAGTACTTCATTTTGTTCCATTGCATCAATTTCATTTGAGCTCATCTTGATGCCCGAAATGCTGTTGGAAGAGTGCATGTTGATGTTAATCTGCTGAAACTGTTATAACATGCTCATTTGTCATTTTTGCCATGATTGATGTGTGCATCCTATGAGGTTGATGTCTACATGTGTTTTGATCTATGCCATGCCATCTTTCCAGGGGTGTATGCCATGTATTTTTGTGATCAATGTGGTGACTAGCACAACCATGTAAACTAGGCTTCGTGATATTGCTGATTTAGTCCCTGTTCTGCTATTATTTTGATGCCATGTAAACTTGATGCTACAGAGAGATCCATGCTTATTTTGAGATACTTCAGTAAGGGTGTTTTGAACATATGGTTATTGTCTATCCATTCATGCCCTTGTTTGCAATTATGGAGTAGTCTAGCATGTCATTTGAGTGCTCTACTTTTGCTTCAAAATGTTTCCTGGCAGATTGTTTACTTGATATTCAATTTGGCCAAGGTTGCTACAGTTGATCCTTGCATGCTATGGACTTGTTCTTGACTTGGTTTGTTTCACAAACATGCCTTCTTGATGATGCTATGCTTATCTTGTCATGCAATGACTTGTGGTGAGTGAATCGAGCTTGTTAAGGAGGGTACTTGCTGTTGCTGTTTTGCTAGACAGATTCTGTAATTTTGTGATGCCATGTTAACATGTTGCTACTAATCATTCTATGCATAATCTAGAGATGCTCTATAAACATGTTTTGTTTACATGTCTTGCTCTATCCATTCATGCCACTGGTTGCAATTATAGCCTGCTGGAACATGTTGTTATCTTGCTCTAAATTTGCTTGATGATGTTGCTATCAGCCTGTTAACATTAAGTTCACTTGTTCCCATGTGTTTTCCTATTGATCCATGAATCCTATGACCTTGCTATTGCCATGCTTAGCTTCATAAACATGTCTTCTTACTGTTGGTTGCCTTTTCATGCCATGTATTGCTCTGTAGTGAGTGGTTCAAGCTCACCAACATGCCTACTTATTGTTGTTTCTGCCATGTTTGAATCTGTAATATAACTTGCCATGTTTACATGGGTGCCATCATATTTTCTGTGCCCTTTTGGCTCATGGTCAGTAAGGGACTTTTGATCTATGCAATTAGTAGATTAATGCCATGCCTTTTTTTGCCATGATATGTTCCTGTAACATGTTGTTTGCTTGCTCTTAAAATTGCAATCTGATGTTATTTCTGCAAAGTCTGAAACTGTTATTATTTGCAATCTTACCATGTGTTTTGGAGCATGTTCTAGTGATTTCTGGAGATAGCTCAGTGTTCATGTTTTGTTATGCTTTACCTGTACTTCATGCCCATGCCTTTTGTTATTATGTTGGGGTGCTGTAGCATGTTGTTTTGATGCTTGCATTATGCCTAGTTGCTGTTATGGACAGATTGTTGCTATGACTTGTATAGAGTGTATGTGTTGCAACGTTGCTCCGTTTTGAGTGTGCTTTATATGAAACTTGCTTGATTTTGCATGTAGCTTCATATTATCATGTTGCATCCTTGTTTTGGTGTGTTTGCTTGATGTTTGTATGCATTTTGCATCAATGCCATGTTTAACTTGTTTTGCTCATATCTTCTAGGCCGTAGCTCCGAATCTAATGAACTTTATATGTAACTTGATTAGAATCTCGTGTAGATCATCTTGGTGCATCTTAACTTGCTGTTTAACAACTTGAACATAAGGTTTATTCAGTTCTGGACCAATTTTTCGAAATTTGCATATGAGGACTTACCGGAATTGTTATATGTTGTTCCCGGCCTCATTTAAACTTGCCTTGATGTGTTGCTCTTGTATGCATCTTCTCTTGCCATGAGTAGCCTCATGTAGCTTTGTCATGCATCATGCTTGTTGTGCATCATGTCTTGCCTATGTGTGGTGTGTTTACCATGTTGTGTGCTGTTGGGGAACGTAGTAATTTCAAAAAAATTCCTACGCACACGCAAGATCATGGTGATGACATTGCAACGAGGGGAGAGTGTTGTCTCGCACCCTCGTGAGACCGAAGCGAAGCGTTGACACAGCGTAGTGGAAGTAGTCGTCGTCTTCCGGTTCAACCGATCCAGCACCGTTACTCGGCACCTCCGAGTTCTTGACACGCGTCAGCTCGATGGCGCACCCTCGATCTCCGATCCAGCAGAGGCGCCGAGGGGTTCCGTTCCACAAGACGGCGTGGTGGCGATCTTGATGTTCTCCTCGTCAGGGGCTTTCGCCTAAGCACCGCTACAATATGACCGAGGTGTAATATCGTGGAGGGGGGCACCGCACATGGCTAAGGAACAATCTCAATGATCAACTTGTGTGTCCTAGGGTGCCCCTACCCCCGTATATAAAGGAGGGAGGGAGGAGGAGGCCGGCCCAAGGGGGGCGCGCCATAGAGGAGGGGGAAACCTACTCCAAGTAGGTTTCCTCCCCTTTTCCTTATCTTATTTGGAGGGGGAGGAAAGAGTACTAGTATTAGGAATAAGTACTAGTAGTAGTAATAGGAAGAGGGGGAAGGAGAAAGGAAAGGGGGCGCCCCCTTCCCCAATTCGGATTGGGCTGGGGGGGCGCGCCCCCCTCCCTTGTTCCTTCTCCCTTCTTCCTATATGGGCCCAATAAGGCCCATATACCTCCCGGGGTTCCAGAACCTCCGTAGCTCCAAACTTCTCCGGAACCTTTCTGGTGTCCAAATATATCCGTCCAATATATCAATCTTTATGTCTCGACCATTTCGAGACTCCTCGTCATGTCCGTGATCACATCCGGGACTCCGAACAAACTTCGGTACATCAAAATACATAAACTCATAATATAACTGTCATCGAAACCTTAAGCGTGCGGACCCTACGGTTCGAGAACAATGTAGACATGACCGAGACATGTCTCTGGTCAATAACCAATAGCGGGACCTGGATGCCCACATTGGTTCCTACATATTCTACGAAGATCTTTATCGGTCAAACCACATAACAACATACGTTATTCCCTTTGTCATCGGTATGTTACTTGCCCGAGATTTGATCGTCGGTATCCAATACCTAGTTCAATCTCGTTACCGGCAAGTCTCTTTTTACTCGTTCCGTAATACGTCATCTCATAACTAACTCATTAGTTACATGCTTGCAAGGCTTGGGTGATGAGTATTACCGAGAGGGCCCAGAGATACCTCTCCGACAATCGGAGTGACAAAACCTAATCTCGAATTATGCTAACTCAACATGTACCTTCGGAAACACCTGTAGTACTCCTTTATAATCACCCAGTTACATTGTGACATTTGGTAGTACCCAAAGTGTTCTTCCGGTAAACGGGAGTTACACAATCCTCATAGTTACAGGAACATGTATAAGTCATGAAGGAAGCAATAGCAGAATACTAAACGATCAAGTGCTAAGCTAATGGGATGGGTCATGTCAATCACATCATTCTCCTAATGATGTGATCTCATTAATCAAATGACAACACATGTCTATGGTTAGGAAACATAACCATCTTTGATTAATGAGCTAGTCAAGTAGAGGCATACTAGTGACTATATGTTTGTCTATGTATTCACACATGTATCATGTTTCCGGTTAATACAATTCTAGCATGAATAATAAACATTTATCATGATATGAGGAAATAAATAATAACTTTATTATCGCCTCTAGGGCATATTTCCTTCATCTCCCACTTGCACTAGAGTCAATAATCTAGATTACATAGTAATGATTCTAACACCCATGGAGTCTTGGTGCTGATCATGTTTTGCTCGTGAGAGAGGCTTAGTCAATGGGTCTCGCAACATTCAGATCCGTGTGTATCTTGCAAATCTCTATGTCTCCCACTTGGACTTGGTCCCGAATGGAATTGAAGCGTCTCTTGATGTGCTTGGTCCTCTTGTGAAATCTGGATTCCTTTGCCAAGGCAATTGCACCAGTGTTGTCACGAAGATCTTCATTGGTCCCGATGCACTAGGTATGACACCTAGATCGAAATGAACTTCTTCATCCGACTCCTTCATTTGCCGCTTTAGAAGCGACTATGTACTCCGCTTCACATGTAGATCCCTTTCACGACGCTTTGTTTTGAACTGCACCAACTTACAGCTCCACCGTTTAATATAAACACGATCCGGTTTGCGATTTAGAATCGTCCGGATCGGTGTCAAAGCTTGCATCGACGTAACCATTTACGACTAGCTCTTTGTCACCCCATATACGAGAAATATATCCTTAGTCCTTTTCGTATTTCAGATGTTCTTGACCGCTGTCGATGATCCACTCTGGATTACTTTGGTACCTACCGCCAAGCTTATTGCTAAGCATACGTCAGTCCGGTACACAGATTGCATACATGATAGAGCCTATGGTGAAGCATAGGAACATCTTTCATTTTCTCTCTATCTTCTGCTTGTGGTCGGGTATTGAGTTCGACTCAACTTCAGACCTTGTAGCACGTGCAAGAATCCTTTCTTTGCTCGATCCATTTTGAACTTTTTCAAAATTTTGTCAAGGTATGTGCTTTGTCAAAGTCCTATTAAGCGTCTTGATCTATCTCTATAGATCTTGATGCCCAATATGTAAGCAGCTTCACCGAGGTCTTTCATCGAAAAACTTTTATTCAAGTATCCCTTTATGCTATCCAGAAATTCTATATCATTTCCAATTAATAATATGTCATCAACATATAAAACTAGAAATGCTACAGAGCTCCCACTCACTTTCTTGTAAATACAAAGCTTCTCCAAAAGTCTCAGATAAAACCATATGCTTTGATCACACTCACAAAGCGTTTATTCCAACTCCGAGATGCTTGCACCAGTCCATAAATGGAACGTTGGAGCTTGCACACTTTGTCAAGACCTTTTGGATCAACAAAACCTTCGTGCTGCATCATATACAACTCTTCTTCTAGAAATCCATTCAAGAATGCAGTCTTGACATCCATTTGCCAAATTTCATAATCATGAAATGCAGCAATAGCCAACATGATTCGGACAGACTTAAGCATCGCTACGGGTGAGAAAGTCTCATCGTAGTCAACCCCTTGAACTTGTCGAAAACCTTTCGCAACAAGTCGAGCTTTGTAGACAATAACATTACCATCGCGTCGGTCTTCTTCTTAAAGATCCATTTATTCTCAATGGCTTGCCGATCATCGGGCAAGTCAACCAAAGTCCATACTTTGTTTTCATACATGGATCCTATCTCGATTTCATGGCCTCTAGCCATTTTGCGAATCTGGGCTCATCATCGCTTCCTCATAGTTCGTAGGTTAATCATGGTCTAGTAACATGACTTCCGAATAGGATTTCCGTACCACTCAGTGCGGATCTTACTCTAGTAGACCTCACGAGGTTCAAGAGAAACTTGATCTCAAGTTTCATGATCAATATCATTATCTTCCTCACTAATTGGTGTAGTCGTCACAGAACCGGTTCTTGTGATGAGCTACTTTCAATAAGGGAGTAGATACAGATTATCTCATCAAGTTCTACTTTCCTCCCACTCACTTCTTTCGAGAGAAACTCCTTCTCTAGAAAGGATCCGAATTTAGCAACGAAGATCTTGCCCTCGGATCTGTGATAGAAGGTGTACCCAATAGTCTCCTTTGGGTATCCTATGAAGACACATTTCTCCGATTTGGGTTCAAGCTTATCTGGTTGAAGTTTCTTCAGATAAGCATCGCAGCCCCAAACTTTGAGAAACGACAACTTTGGTTTCTTGCCAAACCACAGTTCATAAGGCGTCGTCTCAACGGATTTTGATGGTGCCCTATTTAACGTGAATGCGGCCGTCTCTAAAGCATAACCCCAAAACGATAGCGGTAAATCGGTAAGATACATCATAGATCACACCATATCAAGTAAAGTACGATTACGACGTTCGGACACACCATTTCGTTGTGGTGTTCCAGGTGGCGTGAGTTGCGAAACTATTTCACATTGTTTCAAATGTAAACCAAACTCGTAACTCAAATATTCTCCTCCACGATCAGATCGTAGAAATTTTATTTTCTTGTTACGATGATTTTCTACTTCACTCTGAAATTCTTTGAACTTTTCAAATGTCTCGCACTTGTGCTTCATCAAGTAGATATACCCATATCTGCTCAAATCATCTGTGAAGGTGAGAAAATAACGATATCCGCCACGAGCCTCAACATTCATCGGGCCACATACATCTGTATGTATGATTTCCAACAAATCTTTTGCTCTCTCCATAGAACCGAGAACGGTGTTTTGGTCATCTTGCCCATGAGGCACGGTTCGCAAGTACCAAGTGATTCATAATCAAGTGATTCCAAGTCCATCAAGATGGAGTTTCTTCATGCGTTTTACACCGATATGACCTAAACGGCAAGTGCCACAAATATGTTGCACTATCATTATCAACTCTGCATCTTTTGGCTTCAACATTATGAATATGTGTATCACTACTATCGAGATTTAATAAAATAGACCACTCTTCAAGGGTGCATGACCATAAAAGATATTACTCATATAAATAGAACAACCATTATTCTCTGATTTAAATGAATAACCGTCTCGCATCAAACAAGATCCAGATATAATGTTCATGCTCAACGCGGCACCAAATAACAATTATTCAGGTCTAAAACTAATCCCGATGGTAGATGTAGAGGCAGCGTGCCGACCGCGATCACATCGACTTTGGAACCATTTCCCACGCAAGATCGTCACCTCGTCCTTAGCTAATCTTCGCTAATCCGTAGTCCTGCTTGAGTTGCAAATGTTAGCAACAGAACCATATCAAATACCAGTGCTCTGCGAGCATTAGTAAGGTACACATCAATAACATGTATATCACATATACCATTGTTCACTTTGCCATCCTTCTTATCCGCCAAATACTTGGGGCAGTTCCGCTTCCGGTGTCGATGCGCTTGCGGTAGAAGCACTCGATTTCGTGCTTAGGTCCGCACTTGGGTTTCTTCGCTTGAGCAAAGAACTTGTTTGCTGTTCTTTTGAAGTTCCCTTCTTCTTCCCTTTGCCCTTCTTCTTGAAACTAGTGGTCTTGTTGACCATCAACACTTGATGCTCCTTCTTGATTTCTACCTCTGCGGCTTTCAAAGATCGCGAAGAGCTCGGGAATAGTCTTGTTCATCCCTTGCATATTATAGTTCATCACAAAGCTCTTGTAGCTTGGTGGCGGTGATTGGAGAATTTCATCAATGATGCTATCATCCGGAAGATTAACTCCAGTTGAATCAAGTGATTATTATACCCGGACATTTTGAGTATATGCTCACCGACGTAACTGTTCTCCTCCATCTTGCAGCTATAGAACTTATTGGAGACTTCATATCTCTCAATCCGGGCATTTGCTTGAAATATTAACTTCAACTCTGGAACATCTCATATGCTCCATGACGCTCAAAACGTCGTTGAAGACCCGGTTCTAAGCCGTAAAGCATGGCACATCGAACTATAGAGTAGTCATCGACTTTGCTCGCCAGACGTTCTTAACGCCGTCGGTTAGCATCAAGCGGCGAGTTCGCACCCAGCGGTGCTTCCAGACGTAACTCTTCAGGCAGAATGAGGATAATCCTCGAGTTATGCGGACCCGATCCGTGTAATTGCTACCATCATCTTTCAACTTTGCTTTCTCAAGGAACGCATTAAAATTCAACGAACAACAAAGACGAGCCATCTATCTACAAACAAACATAGACAAGCAAAATACTATCGGTACTAAGTTCATGATAAATTTAAGTTCAATTAATCATATTACTTAAGAACTCCCACTTAGACAGACATCTCTCTAGTCATCTAAGTGATCACGTGATCCAAATCAACTAAACCATGTCCGATCATCACATGAGATGGAGTAGTTTCAATGGTGAACATCACTATGTTGATCATATCTACTATATGATTCACGCCGACCTTTTGGTCTCCGTGTTCGAGGCCATATCTGATATGCTAGGCTCGTCAAGTATAACTGAGTATTCGCGTGTGCAACTGTTTTGCACCCGTTGTATTTGAACGTAGAGCCTATCACACCGATCATCACGTGGTGTCTCAAAGACGAAGAACTTTCGCAGCGGTGCATACTCGGGAGAACACTTCTTGATAATTAGTGAGAGATCATCTTAAAATGCTACCGTCAATCAAAGCAAGATAAGATGCATAAAGGATAAACATCACATGCAATCAATATAAGTGATATGATATGGCCATCATCATCTTGTGCTTGTGATCTCCATCTTCAAGCACCGTCGTGATCACCATCATCACCGGCGCGACACCTTGATCTCCATCGTAGCATCGTTGTCATTTACGCCATCTATTGCTTCTCGACTATCGCTACCGCTTAGTGATAAAGTAAAGCAATTACAGTATGCGTTCCATTTCATACAATAAAGCGACAACCATATGGCTCTCGCCATTGCCGATAACTTCGTTACAAAACATGATCATTTCATACAATAAAATATAGCATCACATCTTGGCCATATCACATCACAACATGCCTGCAAAAACAAGTTAGACGTCCTCTACTTTGTTGTTGCAAATTTTACGTGGCTGCTACGGGCTTAAGCAAGAACCAATCTCACCTACGCATCAAAACCACAACGATAGTTTTTCAAATAGACTCCGTTTTAACCTTCACAAGGACCGGCGTAGCTACACTCGGTTCAACTAAAGTTGGAGAAACAGCACCGCTAGTCACCGTGTGCAAAGCACGGCGGTAAACCAGTCTCGCGTAAGCGTCTGGCGTAATGTCGGTCCGGCCGCTTCATCCAACAATACCGCTGAACCAAAGTATGACATGCTGGTAGGCAAGATGACTTATATCGTCCACAACTCACTTGTGTTCTACTCGTGCATATAACATCAAACCATAAAAACCTAGGCTCGGATGCCCTTTGTTGGGGAACGTAGTAATTTCAAAAATTTCCTACGCACACGCAAGATCATGGTGATGACATTGCAACGAGGGAGAGTGTTGTCTCGTACCCTCGTGAGACCAAGCGGAAGCGTTGACACAGCGTAGCGGAAGTAGTCGTCGTCTTCCGGTTCAACCGATCCAGCACCGTTACTCGGCACCTCCGAGTTCTTGACACGCGTAGAGCTCGATGACGCACCCTCGATCTCCGATCCAGCGAGGCGCCGAGGGGAGTTCCGTCAAGACGACGGCGTGGTGGCGATCTTGATGTTCTCATGTCGCAGGGCTTCGCCTAAGCACCGCTACAATATGACCGAGGTGTAATATCGTGGAGGGGGGCACCGCACACGGCTAAGGAACGATCTCAATGATCAACTTGTGTGTCCTAGGGTGCCCCCCTACCCCCGTATATAAATGAGAGAGGGAGGAGGAGGCCGTCCCAAGGGGGGCGCGCCATAGAGGAGGGGGAAACCTACTCCAAGTAGGTTTCCTCCCCTTTTCCTTATCTTATTTGGAGGTGGAAGGAAAGAGTACTAGTATTAGGAATAAGTACTAGTTGTAGTAATAGGAAGAGGGGGGAAGGAGAAAGGAAAGGGGGGGCCGGCCCCCTTCCCCAATTCGGATTGGGCTGGGGCGCCTCCCTTGTTCCTTCTCCTTCTTCCTATATGGGCCCAATAAGGCCCATATACCTCCGGGGTTCCAGAACCTCCGGTAGCTCCAAACTTCTCCGGAACCTTTCCGTGTCCAATTATATCCGTCCAATATATCAATCTTTATGTCTCGACCATTTCGAGACTCCTCGTCATGTCTGTGATCACATCCGGGACTCCGAACAAACTTTGGTACATCAAAATACATAAACTCATAATATAACATCATCGAAACCTTAAGCGTGCGGACCCTACGGTTCGAGAACAATGTAGACATGACCGAGACATGTCTTCGGTCAATAACCAATAGCGGGACCGGATGCCCATATTGGTTCCTACATATTCTACGAAGATCTTTATCGGTCAAACCGCATAACAACATAATGTTATTCCTTTGTCATCAGATGTTACTTGCCCGAGATTTGATCGTCGGTATCCAATACCTAGTTCAATCTCGTTACGCAAGTCTCTTTTTACTCGTTCCGTGTCGTCATCTCATAACTAACTCATTAGTTACATGCTTGCAAGGCTTGGGTGATGAGTATTACCGAGAGGGCCCAGAGATACCTCTCCGACAATCGGAGTGACAAAACCTAATCTCGAATTATGCTAACTCAACATGTACCTTCTAAACACCTGTAGTACTCCTTTATAATCACCCGATTACGTTGTGACGCTTGGTAGTACCAAAGTGTTCTTCCGTAAACGGAGTTACACAATCCTCATAGTTACAGAGAACATGTATAAGTCATGAAGGAAGCAATAGCAGTACTAAACGATCAAGTGCTAAGCTAACGGGATGGGTCATGTCAATCACATCATTCTCCTAATGATGTGATCTCATTAATCAAATGACAACACATGTCTATGGTTAGGAAACATAACCATCTTTGATTAATGAGCTAGTCAAGTAGAGGCATACTAGTGACTATATGTTTGTCTATGTATTCACACATGTATCATGTTTCCGGTTAATACAATTCTAGCATGAATAATAAACATTTATCATGATATGAGGAAATAAATAATAACTTTATTATTGCCTCTAGGGCATATTTCCTTCATGTGCTTCTTCTCGATAGTTCCCGTTTCGTTGCGATCATGAGGATTCGTTCGTCTACGTGTGGTTCGTCTTCGTGGCTTCATCTTCTTCATGGACTCGTTCTTCTTCCTTGCGGGATTTCAGGCAAGATGACCGCTACCCTGGATCTCACTACTATCATTGCTATGCTAGTTGCTTCGTTCTATCGCTATGCTGCGTTGCCTATCATTTGCTCTTCAAGCCTCCCAAATTGCCATGAACCTCTAACCTTTGACACCATTCCTAGCAAACCGTTGTTTGGCTATGTTACCGCTTTTGCTCAGCCCCTCTTATAGCGTTGCTAGTTGCGAGTGAAGTTGAAGATTTCTCCATGGTGGATGGGGTTTTGTTGGGATATCACAATATCTCTTATATTATTAATGCATCTATATATTTGGTAAAGGGTGGAAAGCTCGGCCTTATGCCTGGTGTTTTGTTCCACTCTTGCCGCCCTAGTTTCCGTCATACCGTGTTATGTTCCCGGATTTTGCGCTCCTAACGCGGTCGGGTGATTTATGGGACCCCTGACGAGTTAGCTTTGAATAAAACTCCTCCAAAAAGGCCCAACATTGGTTTTACCATTTGCCTCACCACCACCTAATTTTCCTTGGGAGTCGCTCTCTCGAGGGTCATCTTTATTCAGCCCCGGGCCAATGCTTGTCTAAGTGTTGGTCCAAATGGAGCCACTTGCGCGCCACCTCGGGAAACTTGAGGGCTGGTTCTAGTTATGCGTCTTGCTCATCCGGTCGTGGCTCGAGGCGAGATACTGTGCGGCTACTATCGGGATGTCGACACGCCGGGAGGTCTTGCTGGTCTTGTTTTACCATTGTTGAAATGTCTTGTAAACCGGATTCCGAGACCGATCGGGTCTTCTGGGAGAAGGTCTATTCCTTCGTTGATCGCGAGAGCTTGTCATGGGCTAAGTTGGGACACCCTGCAGGTATAAACTTTCGAGAGCCGTGCCCGCGGTTATGTGGCAGATGGGAATTTGTTAATGTCCGGTTGTAGATAACTTGACACCAGATCCGAATTAAAACGCATTAACCGCGTGTGTAGCCGTGATGGTCTCTTCTCGGCGGAGTCCGGGAAGTGAACACGGTTTCTGGGTTATGTTTGACGTAAGTAGGTGTTTCAGGATCACCTCTTGATCATTGCTAGCTTCACGACCGTTCCTTTGTTTCTCTTCTCGCTCTCATTTGCGTATGTTAGCCACCATATATGCTTAGTCGCCACTGCAGCCTCATCACTTTACCCCTTCCTTTCCCTTTAAGCTTTGCTAGTCTTGATACCCATGGTAATGGGATTGCTGAGTCCTCGTGGCTCACCGATTACTAGTACAACAGTTGCAGGTACAGGTTATGCGATGATCCTGACGTGAGAGCGATGTTTGCTTGTTTGGAGTTCTTCTTCTGCTTCTTCTTCGATCAGGGGATAGGTTCGGTGTCGGCACTGGGCTAGCAGGTGGATATTGTTTGAGTTTACATTTATGTATCATCCGTAGTCGGATGTTGATCTCTTGTATGATGTATTGTTGTATTCGTGTGGCATTGTATGCCTTATGTATGTATCCCTATCTATTATGTAATGTTGATGTAATGATATCCACCTTGCAAAAGCATTTCAATATGCGGGTCTATCCTTAGTGGGACCTTCGAGTTCCTTTTGGATAGGGTCGCATATTGGGCGTGACAGCGCTCCTGGATGCTGGCGATGCGCTGGTCGACGGGGGTCAAAGGGCGGCGCGGCGGTGGGCGTGGCGGAGCCATCGGAGAAGAGGACAGGGAGGGGCAGTGAGGCAGAGAGAGGGACCGGTGGGAACAATGCATCTGGGCGGTGACAGGGGAGTGGGGGCGAGTAATGAGACGTCGCCTCCGTCTCCCACGCTGCCCGAGGCGTAAGCCGCCAAGACGCGCCGCTTCCGGCCAGCTTCATGGCTGAAATTCGCCGATTCGCGCTTCAGCCGGCCAGCTGCGGGCTGCTTTAAGGTCCGTGCGGGCCTCAAACCGCATGCAGCCCAGGCAACCAAACAGCTCGTGCACATCTCGCGCGGGCCTAGTTGGGCTGCATGCAGGCAACCAAACACGCCCAAAGAAGCACATTCGTGGCAGCCACTGGCTGGCGCTAGCAGCGGCAGGCGTGGGCGTGGCGAGGGAAGTGGAGGTGGGTGGTTGTGCGTGCGCTGGTTGCGTGCTTTGTTTTTTTCTGTGGGTGTTGGTTTTTTTTAACATGGCCAATTTATTTCCTTTTTGATGGACTAATTTGTTTATTTCCTTTTTGATGTGACTGATTTGTTTTCTAATTTAAGACATTTTCTTAATTTGTAATTCTGTTTTAAGAGGATCTTTTATTTCTTAATTAAGATGATATGATTTGGTACATCAGCTGGAAGATCTCCTGCATTGGGGTTTGGATATGTGTGGTCAAGATTAATGGATCCACACATTGCGTTTAAGATCTCATCCAGATTCTTTCCTTCGGGAGAGATTTGTTGCATTTGACTGGATGAGGATAGAGTTTTGAGTCGAACGATTTAGAGGGAAAACCAAATCGAAAATGAAAAAACGTATGTGGAAGGTGGAGAGGAAAGACCAACGTGAGATGGGAGAAAATAAATCAGTGTGGAGGGATGGTGATGGGAGGTGAGGCGAAACTGAACCAATAAGACGAAAATAAAAGGTGGATACCTGCCTACCAACTTCCCCTTTAGAGATGAAACAAAAAAAAGAAACATTGAAAAAACGCGCGCACGCGTCAAATGGGCCGGCTAACTTTGGTTATAGTTGATATTTTGGTAAGATTTATTATTCGAGCATGAGCAGTGAAAGGCAAGGAAAGTTTGGACTTAAATGAGTTAATGCATGACATTGTTTTGTGGGAATAGCGATTTGATTGAGTTAATGCACGCATGCGTCAAATGAGCTGACCTAAATTGGCTGCGTTTGAGCAAAAAGTCGTGTGTAAGACGCTCGCGGGAGGCGACGCTGCAAACTCCTTCTCTAGGAGTAGAGATATAAAATTAAAAATCAGCTATATATCGATTATACACACCCTAATAGCGAATAGAAAGCTCACAAGTTACAATGTATCGAGCAATGCTCACGGCGCGTCGCCGGTAGATGCAATAGGAAGAAGGTTTGGCACCCCTAAGGATTTGAATGTAATTATGTTTTTCTATATGAGTGTCTGTAAGGACATGCGATATTTTAAGACATGGCCTTAGGTCTTTTCAAAACTTTTTTTTAGAAAATTACCAATAGAACGTGTTATCCAACCAAACGTCACAGAGAAAATCTGAAAATTTAACAACGTTGTTTGTCATTTTTTTATAGTGATACAAACGTGTAGAACATGTCAATCAAATATACAATTGCACTAATCACCCCACTAATCATGGTGGACTTGGCTAGCTGTGGCGTAACTCGTTTATCCACAGCGCATTCTCATCCTTCCATCAGCCATGCGACAATCCCTTCTTCTTCTCTCTGCTTCACATTTTCTTTTTTCTTTTTTAATGAAAAAACGCAGAGTTTTAAAGTAGCTACTCCCTCCGTCCGGAAAAACTTGTCATCAAAATGGATAAAAGGGCATGTATCTAGATGCATTTTAGTTTTAGATACATCTTTTTTTATCCATTTTGATGACGAGTATTTCCGGACGGAGGGAGTACTTATTACATCCCCAAGAAACAGGAATCTGAGATTAAACTACTACCTCCGTCCGGGTTTATTGGTCCCCATTATATTTCGTGCCAAATTTTGACCATAGATTAAACTAACAAAATGTTTACGCATGTCACCAAACATTATATTTTTGAAAACTATGTTCAAATACGAATCCAATGAGATAATTTTTCTTGACATTCATTAACATTTTTTAGTTAAATCTTTAGTCAAAATTTGACACAAACTACAAAGGGGACTCATAAACCAGGACGGAGGTAGTAGAAGTTAGGCTTCAGGTCAACAGCTTTGCCTGAGTGTCGTCGCAGAGAACTTTTCATTGCAGCAGGTATAAGCTCGAACCTATAGCATAACAAGGCCAGCGCTCTGTCTCATCGTCCGGCATCTGTCTCACGAGTCACTCATCCAAAGACGTAGCTTCGGTGCCTTAAAGGCACCTGCCTTTGGGTCACTGATATATGGGTCAGCCACTTGTTGTGCCCACATGTCATAGAAACAAAGGTAGGTGCCTTAAGGCATCAAAGCATCGTCCCCATACTGCCAACGGGCGGCACGCTCGCACGCGCGTCCCGCCCATCCTAATCGTGCGCGGCGACACGTCCGCCAGCAAGATTACTATACGGTCGTGCGCGTGCGGCCGCGTCTTCGCGCCCAGACCTGAGCACGGCCAGTTAGTAAACGGGCGACACGTTGGCCGCTTAGCACGGTGGGCGCATATTTTAATCTGTTATTCGACGACCGAGGCGTTTTTAGCCTATTTTTACATGTTGGGCCATATATAGATGTATAAAAAAAATGTAATCGGGCCGTGCCGTGCCAGCCTGCGTGCCCACCCTTTAGGCCCAGGCACGGCCCAGGGCGTGCCGCGTGCCTGGCCCGGCCCGTTTAGCCCGTGCCGTGCCGGTGTGCTCACGGGCCGGCCCAAAAAACCGGCCCATTTGGCCAGCTATAATCGTCCCTCATCCAAGCACCTAACCCAAAGCAGGTAGTACTGTAAAAAAATTTAACTTAATCAACCCCCCGGGGTAACAAACCCGGCAGAATCTACCGCACCCATCGGCGAGTAAAATCTTCCATAGATCCGTCACTCTCATCCACTCGTCGCCAAAAAAGATCTCGCCAGCGCATCTCCACTCCTGCCATCATCCCCGTCGTCGTCTTCCTCGCTCGCGGTGCCACTGCCACCGGCCAGTCGCCAACCCGCACGCCTCGCCATTTTTGTCATCCCGCCGCGGATAAGGAATGGCGAGGCAGCAAGCAACCGGCCAAAGACTAAACTAATCTGGCAAGTAAGAGGAAGCAAAGATTGATTGCTTTCCTTTCTTCCTTTCCGTGGAAAAGGACCGGCGCTCGCGGCGACCAGGAAGGCAAGGAACGCGTCCGGTTCTTGGATAAGCGGAGGCGCGGCACTGCACCGCACGCGGCATTCGCCTATATAACAAGGCCGCCGTGGGTGGGAGGCGGAGGGACAACTCCGTCTACACACGCGCGCACCCGCCAAAGTCTTCTGCCGATTTCTTCGTCTGCGCTCTCTTCTTCGTGTTCGGGTTGTTGGCTGAGCGACAGTTGGGATTCTGCAGAGGTATGAGATTGAGATGCTACTACTCTCTGGCGCTTGTTTTTCCATGGTGGTTGGATTGGGTTAGCTTCGTCTCGGGTTTTGTCCCCATTCGAGTTGTCTCATCTGATTGGTATATGCCCTGGAGAAGTTTGTCTTGGATTTGGGGGAAATTTCCAAGATTTAGACGTTGCGCTGAATGTTTGTCCATTCTTGTACCAAACATCTTATGATTGAATAATGATACTGATGCATGTATTCTACTACCGGAAATGGCACTCGAAGTTTGTTGCTTTATGTGGTTTCGTTTCCCGGTTGTCATCAAGCCAGACTTTGTACATCCTGTCAAAAGTGTCGGTCAAATAGTTAGTTGTAACCTGAAAGCTTAGTTCTTTCCTGAATAATCACGATCGCCATTTCCCCAAGATAAATGAAAACTCGGATTCTGCTTTCTTGATTCATGGCAAGGTAGATACCTCTACAGATGATAGATTAGGAAAATGTAATCGAAGGACGGGAATTCAGATTTAAGGTTTTTTTTTAATGGTGACCTGAATATATTTCAAAAGAAATTCAGATTTAAGATGAAATCTGTCTCTTGTCCTAATTGAAAATTTGCACATACAGGAGGTTGAAAGTACTTGAAACAAATGGGGATTGGGGATGCATCACCTAGTGAGAACCAGTCTGCACACAAGGAAAAGAGGGATGAGACCACGCCACTTCTCCCGGTCAAGGCGGAAGAGGAAGATGGGATCCATGAGTTCAATGGAGCCTCTTTCTCGGGTGCAGTGTTCAATCTGTCGACAACCATCGTGGGGGCTGGAATTATGGCCCTGCCAGCAAGTATCAAGATGCTTGGCATTATCCCTGGTATTTTGATGATCATCCTTGTGGCATTGCTCACTGAGGCATCAATTGACATGATGGTCAGGTGCAGCCACCAGGCCAAGATTACATCCTATGGCTGGCTGATGGGTGACTCTTTTGGTCAATGGGGGAGGATTGCGCTGCAAGCATCTGTGGTCATAAACAACATTGGCGTCATGATTGTATACATGATTATCATCGGTATGCCTGTGACACGACCCTTTTCTGTTATGCCTACCTGTCATCGAGAGTTGTAATGTTGAATATCGATGATTGGCAGTATACGTTCAGGTGCTATATTTGTAGTTGCTGAATTGCATAATATGGAATCCTTGGGAGCTAATAAGTAATAACTTATAAATTAGTTACTCATAGTGAACACTGATACATGTCTTCGGTATAACACTTTTTGGTTCAGTGCGGCTGATTATTAACATAGATCTTTTCATTGATGTTGGGATTCCGTTTCCCATAGTACTTAAGTCTGATCGACCTCCCTAAAAAAATCTCCACTATGTTACCTATATGCTCCTATGTCTGTCCAAGTGATGTATTAGATGACATGTCGAAATAAGCGCAAAAAATGCTCTCTCTTCTTTTAGGAAATAGTTGTGTCCTTTTTTGGACCATGCAATTCGCCTCAACTATTATTGATACTGCCTGTTTATCTTTTTCCAGGTGATGTGCTATCGGGAACATCTACAACTGGTGTTCATCACCGGGGTATCTTTGAGGGGTGGTTTGGTCCTCATTTGTGGAATTCTCGTCCAGTTGTTCTCCTTGCCACAACTATTTTTGTGTTTGCCCCATTGGTGAGCTTTAAGCGATTGGGTAAGTTTGATTAATTGAAGAAAGAGGTCCATTTTGCTATTTCTTTTATAGTATCTGAGCCAAATTACTAACCGAGCATCTTTGGCCGCAGATTCATTGAGATACACATCTGCTTTGTCAGTTGCCCTTGCTGTGGTTTTTGTTGTCATCACTGCTGGAATTGCTATTCTCAGACTGATAGAAGGGACCGCGGAGATTCCCAAACTCTTCCCTGAGATACATGAAATCAATTCCATCTGGGAACTCTTTACAGCTGTGCCGGTTCTTGTCACTGCCTACATTTGCCACTACAATGGTGTGTCTTCTACTCCCTCCGTTCGGAATTACTTGTCTTGGAAATGGATGTATCTAGAACTATTTTAGTTCTAGATACATCCATTTCCAAGACAAGTAATTCCGAACGGAGGGAGTACTTCATACTTGGTTTGCTCTTGCTGTTGTTCATTTCTCTGAGATCTAAAACATCTGTTTTTCATGTTTGGACAGTTCACAGCATCGATAACGAGCTGGAAGATAGAAGTCAGACTAAGCCAATTGTGCGAACTTCACTCGCTCTCTGTTCAAGTGTTTATGTTGCGACAAGCTTCTTTGCATATCTCCTCTTTGGCGAGGGTACCCTCTCTGATGTGCTCGCCAATTTTGACTCCGACCTTCATATTCCATTCAGCTCTGTCTTCAATGATATAGTCAGAGTGAGCTATGTAGTCCATGTCATGCTCGTTTTCCCTATAGTCTTCTTTGCCCTTAGGCTCAACCTGGATGGACTCCTCTTCCCCACCTCAAGGCACATTTCTCATGACAACCGAAGGTTTACCATTATCACCGTCTCACTCCTTGTTGTGATTTATCTTGCTGCCAACTTCATACCAAGCATCTGGGATGCGTTCCAGTTCACTGGTGCTACAGCTGCTGTCCTGATTGGTTT
Organism: Aegilops speltoides; assembly: GCA_021437245.1. Lineage (NCBI taxonomy): Eukaryota > Viridiplantae > Streptophyta > Magnoliopsida > Poales > Poaceae > Aegilops > Aegilops speltoides. The sequence continues at coordinate 171,437,082 of CM038146.1, forward strand.
CATCTTTCCTGCCATGATCATACTCAGGTAATCAGCATTCTGTTTGTGTGATGTGTGCCTGATGTTTGTAGGTATCCTTTTGGTTTACATGTCCAATAACTTTATTCTGCTCATTGTTTCTTCAGGGATTCTTATGGGATCGCAACCAAGCGCGACAAGGTTTTAGCTGTAACCATGATTGTGCTTGCTGTGCTCTCCAATTCAGTGGCCCTGTACAGCGATGCGATGAGCATCTTCTACAGGAAGGTGGAGGCCTAGTCTGCTCCATGCCTCCATACTCCAAGGGAATAAGTCCAATGCACATGCATAATTCGGAGTGATTATTGAGCTTTAGTTAGTATATTGCGCAGTCAAACAATGTGATTTCATGGTGGCCACTAATTTTTGTTTTGGACACTTGAGAGGATTTTGTTTGCTGCATTTGTCTAGTTTGTTGAACATGTAATCCGGCTCAGCATCTAGATGAGCAATTTGTGATCTGGTCGCAGGTGTTTGTATTTATTGGCAAGAACAAGATTTTTATTTACCTTTTGGGGTTATGTACATGTTCATATTCGATCATCTTGAAATGGATGTTTGAGAAAGCTCTTTATATGCAATGAACTTAACCATATTCTAGGGTGAGACATTGTTGTGGATATATCATGTACATTTGCACCGATGTTTTTCTCACCCGCGAAAAAGGCGAACATCGAGCCGCAAACCTAGGCACGACTATCGTGGTTGTGTCTTCTCTTGTGGCCACAAGTAGGGGTCGGGATCTTCTACAGCCCCATTAGGTAGAGAAACTTTGACATACCCTTTTTATGTTTTTTTCTCATGTTTTGAAAATGTGACAGTAGCCGTTTCGGAAAAAAAATTACCGTTTCGAAAAATGTGACAGTAGCGTGTTGTGTGCTCCCAATGGTGTCCAATCACCACACTTCACACCCTTAATTTCATATAAAATGAAAAATAGTCTGAATCGTGCAATCCTAGAAGGCATCGTTTACCATAGCGCACAATCAGATAATTCACATTAGTAGAAAAATAATGCCAAATGGTTTACCCTAATAACATACTCCCTCCGTCCGGAAATACTTGTCGGAGAAATGCAGAAAAATGAATGTATCTAGAACTAAAATACATCTAGATACATCCATTCCTCCGACGAGTATTTCCGGGCGGAGGGAGTATAAAAATAGGTTGTCTTGCTCGCCGCACAATTAAAGTATATTGAAGATACTGAAAATCATAATTGTCAACATTTTTCTTTGAGGAATATTGTGAAACAGTTTGTGATGTGGCCTCTAAATAGCAATTCTGTCAATAAAAACGCGTAGGTCTCCTTTGGTTTGCAGGAATTTTATAGTAATGCTATAGGATAAGATTTTTACAGGAAAATGTATTTTTTTAGGACCCTTTGGTTTGCATAATGGATTGCTATTCCTATCTAGAATTGGTTTCTACCATTCCCAGCTCAAGGAATGAAATGTTTAGCTAAGACCTAATATAACAAATATCATCTTATGAATCAAACGACATCTCTATAGCCTATAGGTATGGACATACATGTCATCTTTTTTTTGAGATAAAACACATACTCCATGCACCCCAAAATAAGTGTCTTGACCTTAGTACAACTTTGTACAAAGTTGAGACACTTATTTGGGACAGAGGGAGTACATGTCATCTGATTTCTCAAAATTTGTTATTCTATCCTACGAAGCAAAGGAGGCCTTAGTTTGTCTTAAGTACGGGCCTTCCTTTTTATATTGGGCCCCATCATGACGGCCCAGCAAACTGCATTTTTTTTTGAGCGGACAGAGAATTTCTCAGCATACAGGAACGAGCCCAAGCCCGATTCCTACTCGGCGGGAGCGGGAGGAAGCGCCGGCGATGGCGACCCCGGCGAAGGAGGAGGCGGCGGCAGGGCAGAGAGACGAGCTCACCGACTCGCTGTCCGAGCTCTTCACCAACGTCTCCCTCATGGTCCGCGGCGAGCTCCAGGTCCGCCCGCTACACTCGAGCGCCCCCCCGATCTCAGCCGTCGTGTGCAAACAGACGAAAAGAAGAGCGATTGTTTGGTGTTGATTTGATTAGCTAACGCGATAAAAAAATCGTGCCATAACCCTAGCGCAGAGCCCCGTGGTCGTTCGTTCAGATTTCGTAGCTTGGACTGGTGCACGGATTGTCTAGGTATTTTCTGGATCTGGTATGCTCACGGGGGCTTCGTTAACATTTGCCCCCATTTGGTTTCCGATGCCTCAGTTCGAAGGACTTGCAGTAGCAGACGAAAGCAATCACTGATCATGTAGTGCTAAAGTGGATTTTCTACCATTGAGTTTTTTGGAACGAAGACGCTAGGAGTGTCCGACTTTAAATTATAAAGCCACCAAGCAACCGTCACAAGCTTCAATAGTCTTACAGGCCGAAAAGAAACCAAACATGAAAGTACGTCGAGGCGTAAAGGAGCACGGGTTACATCTCAAATAACAACATAGCCCAGACCCTGCTTCCTAAAAACTACCTCACAACCAAAAAGTGAGACCATCTACGGAGGGTGACGCGCCGTCGTCTAAGTGCTTCTAATCTTCTCCATGGCCTCCGACATCTGCTCAGCATCGTGCTGCTTCCTCAACGGTCCACATCTGTAAGAAGAGATGGCATTTAAATATAACATCAGCGGGGTGAGAAGGGAACTTTTTTTCAATAGTCATTTTGTTTCTAATAGTCATAGAGCCCACAGAAGCGCCCCTTCGCATCTCCAAACAATCCGACCACTAGTTCCCTTCTGGGTTTGCACTATCTGGAGCAAGTCAGAGCCCGACGCGGGGCTCCAATTTTGCTGGAAAGCTTCCCTCACCGCACTCCACGCAAACCTAGCTAACGCACATTGAAAAAAGACATGGTTTGCGTCCTCGTGATTCCCACACACGATACACGAGCCATTGGAGGGACCATTCCGTTTGGCTACATTGTCCAGAACGTCGAACCCTTGCTCTTGGCTTTGAACAGGTTTCCATCCGGGAAGTACTTAGCCCTAAGGATATCAGCCAAGAGCCCCGACTCTTTTTGGGCAAGCCGCCACCACCATTTCGTTAGGAGGGCCACGTTCATCAGCTTTGAGTTGATGATCCCCAAGCCGCCATACTTTTTAGGTCTACACACAGCTGCCCACCTAACTAGGTGGTATTTCTTTTTAGTTCCAGTCCGTTCCCAAAAGAACTTGGAACGGGGCGTGTCAATCTTCGCGTGCACCCCATCCGCTAAGAGAAACATACCCATGGTAAAGAGAGGCAAGGAAGATAGGCTAGTATTTGTAAGGATTAATCTAGCCGCCGAGGACATGAATCTTCCTCTCCACGGACTCACCCGATTTGTCACCTTGCCATATAATGGCTCCCATTCCGAGATCGACAATTTTCGGTGGGAGATCGGGAGGCCAAGATACTTAATTGGAAAGCCCCCAAGCTTACAATTAAGAAGATTGGCAACATGCCTACTAGCTTGATGACTCATCCCTATGGTAATAACCTCACTCTTGAGGAAATTTATTTTTAGCCCAGAGAGGAGTTCGAAAGTTATAAGCAACAGCTTGATCGACGCGATACTATGTAAGTCAGGCTCGAAAAGGAGCATTGTATCGTCGGCATATTGCAGGTGCTAGACCCCGCCGGGAATGAGGTGGGCAACTAAACCTTTGATGTGACCCGCCGACCTGGCTTTCCCAATCATTGTCGAAAAGGCATCCGCCACAAAATTAAAAATCAGTGGCGAGCCGGGGTCCTTCTACCATTGAGTTGGTACGCCAAAATGAATACATGCCCGTTGCATTCTCTGGACACCAGTGATTGCTACGCAACGTGCTTTAGTGCATCCATTCTCAGGTTATTTCTCATTTATGCTTGAAGGCGCAAAACTCGGTTAGCTTTATTTGTGATTTGAAATGGCTGTGTTGAATTTGTAGCCTAGGCTATGGGGTCTGTGCTCGGTTCTTTGTTTCTTGAGGGATTGAGTACTTCAGGGGCCAAAAAGTGCATCACAATTCAGACACTACACTTTTGTAGCTCACAGATGACACATTTATACAGGCATTGCTTCGCTTAACATGATAAGGCATTGCTGAAGTGCATGAATTCAGATTGGCAGCATAAGCCACAGAACATTGATTTGCTTACTTAATCAAAAGAAGAAAACTAGATAAATGGTATTGACATTGACAGGCCTTTGCACAAATAGAAACCATCCCACTTGGTTTGGTGTTTGTGCTATGCCGTGTACCAAATAGCTTTCCGGTACTGTACTACTTCTCATACAGTTAGATTATTTTCATGTTTGCCAACAAAGCGTTATTTTGATTTGAGCAATAAATGATGATGGAAAGTGCTTTGGTAGCTAAGGGTAATTAAATGTATTGTAAATAACTTCACCAAACCATGTAGATTCATTGAAGGTTAAGAGATGGTTAATATTTTCTTAATCTGAATCTTCAGTGAAAGATGACAGATTTAATACAACTTTAGATTTGGTTTTCTAGGATGTATTTCAAAAAAACAAAAGTGGTTAACTGTCCCTTGCTAATCTTTATCGGCAGGGTTACTGGCTTTTGCTGTTATCAAAATTTGTGATTTGTCAGCATTTATTTTTCCTTAAGATGTCACATCCTTTTCAGGGAACCAACAACCAGCTCTCGCTGCTTGAAAAGATGAATCAACGCGTGACAGAGGAGTACAGTAACTACGGAGATGTTGCATCCGGTCTGCGGGTCTTTGTAGAACAGCTGAACGAGAAAAACCAACGGTTTGACGAGTACACAACGCAGATCGACGCGATAGACCAGCAGGTGAGTGAGTTTGAGGCAGTGGTGTCCATGCTTGATAAGCATGTCTCCCTCTTGGAGAAGAAAGTGAAGTCCGCATATCACATTGCTCCCACACAATGATTCGTCTCCCAAGCATGTTGTGTATCACCCCTACCATCTTCTGTATTCTCTAGAATAATTGAGCATAGTATCTCTAGTAGCTAAACACGTTTGGATGGGAAACTTGCACTCTAGTCCTAGTGTTTCCACCATTGTTGTACTTGTAGTGTCATTGAATGGCCAAGTCGTGGTGTTACTTGCAGGCACTTGTTGATACAGTACTATCTTTGCTATAATGCACAGCGCTGTAAGATTGTCCCCACTTTCCGTTCATGCCATGAAATGAATTGAGATCATAGCCGCGGAGCTCCATCATGCAGCAGTTTTACCTCAAGTATTTGTGCAATGAACCTGCCTCTGCCGTGCAGCTCTGATGGCTGGACTGGCATTCTCCTCTGCACGTTAGTGTTACAAAAGATTCCCGCGAATTTTCAATTCGTGGAGCCGATCTCGTATGGACTGGTCAATGACAGATGACATGTGGTGACAGAGGAGTTGAAGCCTCTGCCACTGAATTTCTTGGTCTGTAACGTTTTCACATGCGACTTGGCATCATGCATGCCTCTTGTCATTGCAGCTGTGATCATGGACTTGACTGACTCCAAATTTCTTACACAAGTTCATATGTATAATCTTTTCAAAAATTAAATAAAGCATGACAGTTTGGTACCCAAACCGACCGCAGTACTCCCTCTCTGGTGCTTTTTAGTCTGCATATAAGTTTTGTCCAAAGTCAAATTATCTCTACTTTGACCAAACATATAGAAAAAAGTATTAACATTCAAAATGCCAAATCAATATTTTATGTAATATAGTTTGTAGTATACAATTTTTTAATATAAATTTAGTCAATTTTTGCAATGTTTCTTACAATACGCACAAGGGTGCATATCAACATTGCAATGTTTGATTTGACATAAATCTAGTAAGCGGGGTAAAAAGGACCATAAGGAGTATTGTATGTCCGTAGATGCAGCTTTGAATAAAGAGCTTGGTTGGATAAAACATTTGGAAGGCGATGCAGAAAAAAAAACATTAGGAAGTGAAGATACACTACTAATCCCTTCGTCCCATAATATAAGAACGTTTTTGAGACTCCTCCGTCCCATAATATAAGAACATTTTTGACACTATACATTCTTATATTATGGGACGGAGGAAGTACCGTATAGGAGTATATAGCATAGTACTTATATTATAGTAGAGTCAGATTGTGATTTTCAATGTGTGGTGATGACGTTAAATTGTGCCGGTCAACGCCTTGAGCCACTGAAACGAGGTAACCTGGCCGCCCAGCTGCCGGGTGGAGTTTCGTACACTCCACTGTCACCGAGTTTACTTAATCGCAAAGCCGATGCCAAGGATTGGATTGGATGAAATGGCACAGCAAAAGTCCACCATGAAATATAACTACAGTACTACAAGGTTCCATCTTGGACAAGAAAAAGTTTTCCTCTATCATTTCACACCGGTAACCCCCTTGATCTTGGGCTCGCGTCATCTGATCTGCCAGAATGTCAAAGACGAAGCATAGTAAATAAATAAATTACTCTAAAGCAGGTTTAGTTTCTCCTTCACAAACAGACGAGACCTTTTCTGCTTGTAAAAACGACACTTGCCCGTCGGAGAAGTTATTAACAACGGGGGTAAAGCTAGGAAAACGATTGATGTGAGTTCCCGTCAAATAAAACCAAAGAAAATCCAGGGTAGCCAAGTCAACACTCGAGGAGTTCGTTCATTCAAAAAGAAAAGGTCAGCACTCGAGAGAGCATTTTACTTACTAACGCTTACGGTGGGCCCGTGCGCAGCCGTGGCCCGCCGGTCAGGGGAAGGGTGGGAATCCAGTTAATGGTGGGCTAGGCGGCTAGCCATGAGCGAAAGATAAGCATATCTCCTCCTCTCGCCGGAAATAATGGCGTCCCCACGGGCCATGGCCCGGAGCTGCCTTCCCATCCTATCCAGCGCATCTCCTCCGGGTTTGTTGCTGGATTGGCCCCTCGACCTTCCCATAATTGCGTTGTCGACCAGCGTCGGGCTGCTAATTTGTTTTGCCTTTTCTTTCCTTTCCCTTGTGGAAGAAAGAGATGGCCTTCTTATGGTCCGTGAGAGCAACGGTGGTTGATACGGAGACATGTGAACCTTGATCTTCATCATCATTGTTATAGCTGGTACAGTACTAGGAAGAAGAGGCCATCTCACCAACGAACCATAACAAAAAATAGTTCAACACTCCCTCCGTTCCAAATCAACCCAAGTTCTAATTTTGTCCCGAGTCAAACTAGCTCAAGACTAACTATGTAATCAAATACGCATAGTACGAAAAATGTGCCAAGATCTGCGAAAACCAAATGCACATAGTATGAAAAATATATTTTATAAAGAATCTCATGAGACCAATGTGATGTTTTTTATGTTAAAAAAATGTTTTCTCGGATTCACTAATTAAAATTATCATCTAGTAGTAGATGAGAACTAACGAAATCTCATCTAGCTCCCTACCTGCACTACTTGATTAACGAAAGGAAAAAAATTTCATATGAATCTCCGCGTAAAATCCAACGATGTAGGAGTGAGATGAGACATAGTAATTCCTCACCTAGATGAGAGCTATACACACTTTTTTTTGTACACTTGATCAAAGTTAAACAAGTTTGACACATGACAAACCAAGAACTTCAATTATCTTGGAACGAAGGTAGTGTGATCTGGTCACCCAGTATAATTGATACAATGAATGTGTTTAAAACTAAATTACAAATATATACAATTGCATATGTGATACTCCCTCCGTTCCGAATTACTTGTCGCACGTATGGATGTATCTAGATGTATTTTAGTTCTAGATACATCCACTTCAGCGACGAGTAATTTGAAACGGAGGAAGTAGAAGGTACTAAAAGTAGTTCAAATATGCTCACAACTTCGCTGTATCGAACAGTATATATGTGATAAAAGGAAGTAGTAGTATAAATATATTCACGACTTCGATCTTATGCTATTCTTTTAGGTTGAGTTTAGCCTCACATAAAGAAAAGAGAGCACAACTCATGAAGGATGGCAGTGGGCCCTTCCCGCAGACTCGTCTTTTACGGAGAGGGCATATATAGTGCGGTGCTTTACGAATTATGATTGGCGCTTCACGAGCTGAGCCGAGACGCTACTATACCAATCGTTTTCGATGGAATGTAATGCTAGCGCTGAATTTTCCACCATTTGTGCTAAATAGTTATTTTATAGCAGTCAGACAAATATGTATCACAAATATCAAGATATATAAGTGGTATGTGAATATTGTTTGAGAGCTGCTCATCGTATTTTCAATCATTTACACTGACAATTTGTTTTGGCTCATACCTCCCGTAGTGGAACTATCATAACTAGTATCATGCATGTCAACCAAGGCCGGTCACAATAGGAAGTATAATGTTCTACCATAATATGATACTAGTGTCATCATACTACCTTCACAGTGCATAGTATCATAACTTGAGAGTATTACAGTGACCTAATTTATTGTCATGCATGACACATGCTAGTACATCATCTAATATGACACACTATTATATCATGACACTCAATCCTCTCTTTTCTCATTTTATTGTGTGCCGCCTCATCAGAATCCCTAGTTGGCATGCAGGAGGTCTAATTAGTGTCATGGAAATAGTCTTAGCAATTTCGGTTTGTAATACTACTCTTTTTTTAGTAAGGATTTGTTGGACATCTGTTGCAGTAACTTTCAGCAACTACCACAGTCTTGTCTACTCAACTGGCCGATAATCCCTGTTGCGCAAAACCACAAGAGCTTAACCACCCAGACCACAAATCCCTCCTCACTCTTCCAGCTCCTCCTCCCCCCTTTCCCTTCCAGCGCAACGGAAACGCCTGACCCGACGCGCTCCTCTTCCTCCTCCTCTACTCATCGTCGTCCCCCCTCCCCTCTCGCCGTCTCCTCCCTCGCCCTCACTCGAGCCGTAGCCCTAGACCTCCCCGCGGGGATGGGCGGCGTCACCTCGACGGTCGCGGCCCGCTTCGCCTTCTTCCCGCCCAGCCCGCCGTCCTACGGCATCGAGCCCCTGCCGCCGCCCGATGCCGCCGGGGCGGCGGCCGGGGAGGCCAAGGGGAAGGAGGGGAGCGTGGTGGTGGAGCTCACGGGGGTGCCGCGGAGGGCCAACGTGGAGGCGCGCCGGCTGCGGACCAAGCGGGGCACGGACGTGGTCGCCGTGTACGCGCGCCAGACCGGCGCCAAGCTCACGCTGCTCTACTCCCACGGCAACGCCGCCGACCTGGGCCAGATGTACGAGCTCTTCGTCGAGCTCAGCGCGCACCTCAACGTCAACCTCATGGGGTACGCACGCACGCACGCACGCTGGATCGGATTGGCTTAGACTTTAGATTGGGGGTGCCGTGGTCCTGGATTCGGGCAGTAACCCTGGATCTCCCAGGCCGCGTTTCTCTGGATCAAAGCTGCGCCTTTTACCGGGCTTTAGAGAACGGAAGTGGTATTCCTAGGTGGAAATGTTCGGATTGCGTGTCAGTAGGATGGTCGCTTCTTGGACTGGACGAAAAATCCCAACTTCTCTTCCGGTATTGCGTGATTGGGTTCAGGTTTTGGTACTGGGGCCGTGCTGCTCTCTGGTGCTGGATTTGCCAGCTCTAGTCTAAATTAAACCAATTAGTAGTACTAATCTGTGCGTTCATTCTCATGTATGCTGGTGCTTGGCTTCATCTTGGCATGTGATGCGGTATTTGTCACTGATACGTCTGCTAATGGGTGCCTAGTTATTTTGTTCCTCCTCAAATTCTTATCACATAATAAACTACTGCTGAATTGTGAGTTATGTTGTGGTTTTTGTAGATTGTTGGGAATGCTTGCTTTAGGTGGCCGTGAGAAGTATCTGGGAGTTGTTCAGTCTTGGGTAGTAAGGAGGATATTTGGATTAAAAGTGCCTGTCTGTGATTGGATAATCCATGATTCATGTGATTTTATGGAGGTGGCCCAAGACCTGATTTTTATTAGTTACTATTTTTGGCCAAAATTTGATGGATTTGTTCAGATTAGGTGTTACATGCTACCACTTTTAGAAAATTTCACTAATAGAGTAGTAAGGAAAAAGCGGGAAATCAATACTTAATGAATTCCACAACATTATTATGCAAGCACACGTGTCCGGTGCACAGCCCTCATAAAAGCGTAAATACCAAAATAAGCGATCAATGTTGTCATCTTCCTAACTGTTGTTTAAATATATCCATTTTTTGGGTTCAATTTCTTCTTTCGTTGGAGTTTTAGCCTGTTGCTTCCTATGCATTGAATGGAGAATATTAGCTAGGTAGGTTTAGTCTAATGAATCTGTTGACGACGAGAGGTTTGAGTTTCTGATGAGAGAACCGTTGATTCATTCAGTTGATGTAGAAACTCTAGCAAATTTAAAATTCTTTGGTGGAGTGATTGTCTTGTCCTTCACTGCTTTTATTAAACTCAAGATTTTTGTTCTTTACCTAGCATGGTTATAACATTATCATATTTAGTTAATCTTTGTGTTATATGTCTATTCTCTGAACGCACTTTTGTCCTTTATGGGGCCACTAGTTTTGGCGCAAGGCATTTTAAAAATGTTGAGCGCTTACATTATTACTAATATAACTTCAACATCACAGATTAGATACAGTGAACACTACTGTTCCATGTACTCTATATGCCTAAATGCCCTTGCTTTATTACGGTTTTAAAAATATACCCCCCCCCCCCCCGGCGCACGTGAAACTTGTGTTGTCGTGCTTAGCTTTCTTTGCCCTCGTGGCTATGCTGCTGCGCTCAGCCAAGCTTTGAGCAGGACGGCGCCATGCCTCCATGTTTGTGCTTGGCTGCAGTTCCTTGGTTCCATAGCCATGCCGGGCCAAGCTTCTTTTGTGACCTCTATTCGAGCTAGAGATTTTGTGATTGAGGTTAGTTTCAAAGGAAGATCTTCATTGTATTGAAGTTGAATTGTCGGGATTGTTCATTGTAATTAAGTTAGTCTAATTGCTGTTTCTGTTAGAGCGTTCCTGGAAATGTGTAAGGGGGAGGTGGAAAGTGTGGATGAACCACGATCGCTACAAACTCAGCGTTCTATAATTGCAAAGCTCATCAATAAGCTATGAGGCTACGCTCCAGCTGCCCTCCATGCTAATTAGTAGTGATACAAGGCCTTCTATAAATGCAACATAGCAAACTGATCCTCTGATTGCTTATTTAGTTATGCTATCTTCTTCCTTTCAAAATTTCCATGAAAGTGAAAATATATATTGAGATGACTAAAAACGGAAAGTGTCTAGAAGGAAAGGAAACTTTCAACACCAATACAAGCCACCATATTGATTAGTTTCCCAATTAATATCCCAATTTTTTATAGCATTTTCAGTCGTGTTCCTTGCCAGTACCTTGGAAGATAGTGGTCGGACCCTTCCCCGGACCCTGCACAAGCGGGAGCTACGTGCACCGGGCTGCCCCCCAATTAACAGGATGCATCTGATGAAGAAACCTATTTTCACAATGGAAATCACTGGATGAACCTCTCTTATGTCTCTTGGGATTGTTTTGGCGAAACACTAACATATTTTTGTTCTTTCTTTCCTTTGCAGCTATGACTACTCTGGTTATGGGCAATCTTCTGGAAAGGTATACATATTTTCTCTTTTTCTTTTTTTGGCTTGTGTTCTCCTCAGTGTGCATAATACTGATCATTTATTCTTATCTATTATGGCAGCCCAGTGAGCAAAACACATATGCTGATATAGAGGCTGTTTACAGATGTCTCATAGAAACCTATGCAGCCTCTGAGGAAAATATCATTCTTTATGGCCAATCAGTGGGGAGTGGTCCTACTTTGGATTTGGCTTCACGTTTGCCTCGTTTGAGAGCAGTTGTTGTACATAGTCCAATTTTGTCTGGCTTAAGAGTGATGTATCCTGTAAAACATACATACTGGTTTGACATATATAAGGTAACTAATTTACATTTCTTCAGTCCTTTTTGTACTTAGCTGCATCTGATTTGTCTTGTATCTGCAGAACATCGACAAAATTCCACTAGTCAGTTGCCCTGTTCTAGTGATTCATGTGAGTGTCCTTTCCTCCTTAATCTTATACATAGTTTTGACTTTATGTTCAGGGCATACGTGTTGTCCGCCTAGACATTTTCTTTAGCATTCTCATGCCCTTGTCTGCCCATTCATGCACGGGCACACATTTGCATTCTAGTAATGTTACATAGGTGAACTTGTACACGAGGACATGTTGATTAGTAACTAGTGGAGAAAATATCAAGCAGGTGGATTATTTAAGATGTCTACAAATGGCTATTTGGTTGTTTATTAATCACATAATAGGATTACGGCAAAGTACAGTATCAATCATCCAACTGTTTCCTTTGGGAATGGCTAGAATTTTGACTTTTGAGAACCTGCTAGCGCTCATGTGAATATGAGCATCGGGCCATCACTGTATTTCTGGCCAAAGTCTCTATAATGGTAATGCAATCAAAAGTCTCCAGGTTCACCGAGAAAAAGAAATGTTTATCGATATAGCATACTCTGTAAACACGTGACAATTATTCCACTAGCTGGCATTGCTTTACCATGAGTTCATTTTGTATACTTCCCGTGGCATTGTTGCTTTAACAAGTTATTCATAAATTTTGCTATTCATTCTAGTCAGGATGTAGAACAAGAAAGATGATACAGTAGTATTCTTTTGTAGAAGACAGAAAGCTGATACTGAGTAACCGCAACACCTTTCTGCTCATTTGTGTGATACTACTACAATCTCTTCTTTCAGGGTACAGCTGATGAGGTTGTCGACTGTTCTCATGGGAGGGCATTGTGGGAACTCGCTAAAGTAAAGTACGAGCCTCTATGGGTTAAAGGAGGAAACCACTGTAATTTGGAACTGTATCCAGAATACATTAAGCATCTAAAGAAGTTTGTTGGAGCCATAGAGAAACTGCCGCCCCCAAATGATGAATCCCCAGAGAGCTCAGGTGCATCGGACCATACCCAAACAGAACCTGAAGGTACAGAGGAGCCAAGGAAAAGCGTAGACCATAGGGAGAAAACAAGGCCAAGCATCGATCATAGAAAGAGCACAGATCGTAGAGATAAGCCGAGGGGCAGTACAGATAGGAGGGACAAAAGCAGAAAGAGTGTAGATAATCCTGACAGACCACGAGCCAGTGTTGATCAGCCCGATAGGCCAAGGAAAAGCGTCGACCGGTACGTTTACCCTTCACGATGTACCAGATAGTTCCTTTTCAAGGCATGCTGTATATGTGTTGCGAGAAATCCTGCTTTCAGTTTGTTGACTAATATGATCAAATGGTTGTTTGTTTACAGCTTTGGAGGGATGATGAAGGCTGTGAGGTTGCGCAACATCGACTGTTTCAAGGTACCGACAACGTCCTCCGGGAGCTGAAGATAGATACCAGAAAAGGTCAGTGGTGTTTTGGAGGGCGCCTCGTCTGTATGTATTCCATCTGTGTAAGTTAATTCATTTGGGTGATTGGTTCGGCTGTAGGCGGTATATCTCAACACAGTGGGGGATTTGTAATGTTTCTGGTTTTGTGTTCCTTGTGAGATGAAATAATAACTTAACTTGTTTATAACATGCTCCTCAATTTTCTTCCGTACTTAGGTGAGGTTCAGATCCTTTTAGATGGATTTAGTTGTGGACTGTGATAGGCTTGACTCGGTTCGAGCTCGAGCTTGATCTGATGTTATTCCAAGTACGTATTTTGCAATTTGGTCTCACCGGTTGTAGTTCGGACGCATAGGCGATGGTAGTAGAGCAGAGCTGACGTTTGCGGACCAGCGTGTAAACAACATTGTATCATTTGGCAGCAGTTGAGGAAGGTGGTGTGGTGGGGACCCTGTGCAGCTTCTTCAGATAATTTTGGGCAGGTGTTGTATCCATGAACGCTCTCTACAGGAGGACTCAAACCGCAGTGAAGCGAAACTGGTCAGCTGCGAGTTCCGTCCAGTTTGTTCGAGGAAAATGCCTTGCATCTTTTTTTTTTTAGTATTATGTCTTAAATCTGGGTCCTGATAACGCCCAGACGTGTGACATATTGGACATCCGCCCCACACATTGTGTGTGGCTTGAGCAGGAGGCAACCCACACGGGTTGTGTGTGGATGAACAATTAGAATTGCTTACACGTGTAGGCGCAACTACTTCATGCCACACACCCAACAAGTACTATTCATTCGCATCCCGCACACGTCCTGGCGCAGCTACATTAGGTACCCGAGGGATGACAATTTAGTTGCCATCCGGAATGGCAAATTCAGTTGTAAAAGCATGACAACTCTCTTTGTTTTGGTTAACTACTAGCACAAATGCCCGTGCGTTGCAACGGGAGAAAAGTTTATATGTATTCAATTATGTGCAAAATACATCTGTTGTTCATGAAAATTGTGCATGCAAAAAGATCCCTTGTGTTGCAATTGTGCATGAAAATTGAGAGTTTGTGTTACTCAATAGTTAACCTCGTTGTGCACAATCTGCTTCTGCCTCCCTTATCTTTACTTTGGTGTGAAACTGCTGGCATGCAATGTTTGGTGCTCTTTTGTTCATGCGCTGTCATCAGCCGTAGGAGCGCATCGATTGCGCCAACGCAACAACTAACCTTGAAACCATCATCAGGGCTCAAGGAGGACCAGGATTGAGGCACGCAGAGCTGCGGGAGAGTTGGTACAACGGAGGGGAGTAGCCACATGAAGGACCAAGGAAATTGTAGTCGTAGCCATCACCACACGCCTCTCTCTCTCTCTCTCTCACACACACACACACACACAAACACACACACACACACACACACACTCTCTCTCTCTCTCTCTAGCCGACGATGGGGCGAAATAGGACGCGGCCCCTCCTTCACCCAGTTCGAGCAACATGCACCGTTGTCGTACTCTCTCAACTCTTCATCCCTCCCTCTCTCCTCTATATCTCACCAACGGCACCGGTAACATCTAGAGTGGAGGAATGTATCGATGACCAGCTAGTCCACAAGAGAGCTCCAAATATCATTTCTTTTAAGAAATATTTCTTTCTAATATTTCAGTGACACATATTTTAATTACTGTAACTACTAATGCATTTGTAAGACATGATATGCATGAACACGAATGAAAATCCGGTGGTGCTCCCGGGAGCGCGCGCTCCTGCACGCGAAAAAATATTTCAAAAAAAATTTGGCACATACATCTCAATATTATACGTGTGCACGTCAAGTTTCGGTGAATACCGATATTTTTTGTGGCTTGTGTAAAAAAGATAAAAGGATGTCTTGTGAAAAACAATTTTTAACACCGGATTTTGTTTTTTTCACACGTGACACATAATTTATCGGTTTTTCACGAAACGACTTTATAAGCACGTACAATATCGAGATGTACGCGCCAAGTTTTTGCTTGAATTTTTTTGACATTTCAAAATATGATTAGAACACATTTTAAAAATCAGGAGCACGCGCTTCCATGTGCAAAACGCCACTCTCTGAACGCAGCCATCCGGCCATCGGCAAGTGCGTGCCTTATCTTATCTACAAGATGGTCATCCGCAGCCCAGCTCCTCCATGGCCCAAGGCCCAGCTCACTCTCCCGCCGGAAGCCCCGCAGACCCGCGTCGTCGCCTCCTCTGCATCGAGCGGGAGGACGACGAGCAGTGCCTTCTCCTCCGCAGTTTGTCTCGCCCCCTTCTCCTACCTTGCCCTCTGTCGTCTGGCGACCTGCCGGAGCGCCATGGACGTCCTGCCGCATCCTGCTGGCTATGGGGGTCGGCGTCCAGCACCACTACCGCCCCGTTTCTGCCTTTCATGGCCGTTTGTTGATTCCATTTTTTGATGCCGCTTCCTCTGTGCCGTTCCTTCGTTCCCTTCTTGATCTTGATTTCAGGCCACTTGATGATTCTCTAGGCCGTAGGTATATAAACCAGCGAGATTTGGTGTAAAAGAGCAAGGTGGGATTATTTTGACCGTAGAAAGACCCTGCTCTAGCGTAACTGTAGGCTAGCACAATTGATTGCGGCATAGACGGGCCGGGAAGTTGCACAGGGATGGGCCAGGTCAAAGCAGCCCAATGCAGTGAGCGTGGATGTGGAGGCAAAAACGAAACGTTGGATACGCAGGTAAAATAGTACCACATCGGGTATAGAAAATAATATAGGTAAAAAAATTGAAAACGTAAATTCACAAGAAGAAAGTGTATTGTGACGGTGAACCCGGAGACCCAATCCGTGCTTTATTATTAGGGAGAGATAATTGTCATGTCTAATTTATGGTAGTTGCCGTGTGTAACCAAATCATAGTTGCCGTGTGTGATTAACTGCTTGCCACGTATGGTCAAACAATAGTTGCCATGTGTGTTTATCTAGTTGCCATGTGTGGTTCAACCATAGTTGCTATGTATGGTTAATCACAATTGCCATGAGTGTTTATCCTGATTGCCACGTATGGGCAACTGCAGTTGTCGTCTAGCAATGAATCATAGTTGTCATGTGTGTTTACCTAGTTGTCACGTACGCGCAACTGCAGTTACCATCCAATAACGTACGAGTGTCGTGTTGGCGAAAAGCAGTTCGCCCAGACGAACGTGGACTAGGTGGCGGCTGCGTGGACAGAAACTAGTTCGCCCACACATCACAGCTGGCAAACTGCGTGCTGCGGGGCGTGTGGACGAACTCTTCAACGCCCACACACACGATGATGCCCACGTGACACTCAGATTCTAATAGATTTTTTAGGATTCATGCAAAACAGAATCAACGTGGATTAAGGCGTGTAGACGATGTGCAAACATGCCACACATGTAGACATTATCATTTCGGTAAATCTGTTGTGATGTTTTCATAATGCATGGGAAGAAGTTCGCATCGCACAAATTTGCTTACTCAACATGAACGTAGTAAATCCCTAAATTCTACCCATGAATGTTTTCGGTCTACGTTTGGACAGCTCAATTTGTTTGGAGTTTTAGGAGAAAAAAAATACTTTGATGTGTTTGACATCAATAAATAAATAAATAAATACGTCGGCTTCGTAATGCATAATACCTCCGAAACTCTGTTTTTGTTTTGGAGTATTTTGAAAAGGAGGCCCTCTTTTTTGTAAATAAACTTGTAAAGTGAAGTGAGAAAACTGCGCCTTACTAGAAACTGAAATTGTTGATTACCCAGGCAAGGCAATGCCAGAGTCCGGTCTCACGTTCTTCCCGATCAACCCCACGTGCACACTGCTCGTGGCCTCACTGTGAAGTTAAGCTGTGTGGATACTGGATATGCCAACGACTCCGTCGCGCCATGCCACAGCTTCCTTTTCGACAGGCTTGAAGTTGAATCAGTGGACACGTAGACCCAGTAAAGAGTAAAGACCCAACGTCCCAACCGGACCGGGGCCGAGGAGAATCTGCCGCGGCGGAGGCCAGCACGGCGGTTTAGAAGGGACCAAGACTGGATCGCGGCCTCGTGTCCCCCCAAACCCAAAGCCGTTTGGCGGTGGCCGAGCGGAACCGTGTGCTCGGTCGGTGGCGCCACGTTCACCCAGAGGTTTGCCCTCGGCGAGGCCGTGCGACGTGTTGCGGCGTTCCCATGCCAGCATTACCAACCCCCGGGGTCCGCTGGACCTGCCGGCGTGGGAGTATGGGAACGGCGCCGGACTCCACCCAGTTGGTCGGGCCGGTGCCTCCTCCTCCTCCTCCTCTCCTAGTCGTGCCCGTACGTACTCCCTCCGGTCCTTTTTAGTTCGCATATAAGATTTTTCTGAAGTCAAACCTCATAAACTTTGACCAAGTTTATAGAAAAAACTACCAACATTCAGAATGTGAAATTAACAACATTAGATACGTCATGACTTTAGTTTTCATATTGTCTAAATTTAACATTGTAGATGCTAATATTTTTTTATATAAATATGGTCAAACATTACGAAGTTTGATTTCAGACAATTCTTATATGCAAAGTAAAAAGGACTGGAGGGAGTACGTGGAGCTGCGTCGCGCACACACACAGCTGTGTCTCTCGCGGCACGTACGTACGTACGTACGGCGCCACCGCCACGACGTGGGTCGGGGGCCGACGGACCCATCTGCACCAATGCTTCTTCCGGTCCACAACGCTCAGCACATGTTCGTATTTCTATTTCACATTAGGCGGTTTATCGAGTTACACTTTGATTGTTATCTTTGCAAATGCTACCGGAGCTGTGACCACACATTTTCAACTAAAAACTCTTAAGCATTTGAATATCGCCATCAGCCAAAAACCATCAGGTTTAGAACGGCACGCGCTGTTAGATCTTTTTTTTTCAAGGATACATCTGAGATAGGCATACCGTGATTACTGTTTCCTTTTTGAAAAAGAGAGCTCTCCCTCCGATTCCATTTGACAGAAACCACAATGCCTTTTTACAGCCACTGCACGTTAAATAAAAGACACCACTTCTAAATATCCTACAGCTGGCTGGTTACGGGCGACTTTAATCAAGTCTACCACGCGAGAGATAAAAACCGCGCAAACGTCGATCGCTCTCGTCTTGTGCGCTTCCGAAATGCCCTCAACTCCTGTGAGTTGAAAGAGATCCAACTCCAGAACAGAAAGTTCACTTGAAGCAATGAGCAGACGAATCCGACCATGAGCAAGTTAGACTCTTTTTTCTGCAATGGCGACTGGGACCTTACTTTTGGCCGTCACATCGTTCACGCTCTCTCGTCCTCGCTCTCAGATCACTGCCCGCTGCTTTTGGTCAGCGACAAGGGACCAAGACGTCCCAAAACTTTCCAGCTTGAAAATTTCTGGACTAAGTTACCTAACTTCAAGAGGATCGTCCATGATGCTTGGAATGAGGGAACAAGCCACTTCGAGCCATTCCAGGTGCTCTTTCACAAGCTGAAAAGAACAAGCCAGCGCCTTAGGAAGTGGAGCAAGTCCATGTTCTCGAACCACAAAGTCCAGCTCCACATGACCCTTGAGATCATTCTCCGCCTCGATGTGGCGCAAGAGTGCAAGACACTTAGCATGGCTGAATGGAATCTTAGAAAGGATCTCAAAAAGAAGGTTGTGGCCTTGGCGGTTCTAGAGCGGGCAGGAAAAGGCAAAGCTCGAGAATTAAGTTGCTCAAAGAGGGAGATGCGAATACACGTTTTTTCATCTCCGTATCAACCATCGCCGAAGGAAAAAATTTCATTCACTGCCTTAAGCACAATAATGGTTGGGTCACCAGTCATGATCACAAGAAGGATATTATAGAGAGTCACTTTTCAACTGCCATTGGGAAGCCCCCCTCGCTCCAAAGACTTCAATTGGGGATGCATCCCGCCATCGACTTGTGATCTCTCGGACCTGGGTGCCCTCTTCACTGAGGAGGAGGTCCGAGATGCTATCAAAGATCTTCCCGGGGACAAAGCTCCGGGCCCGGACGGTTTCACAGGAGTTTTTTTCAAGGAGTGTTGGGACATCATAAAACCTGATATCATGCTTGCTTTTAACAGTTTCTCTAATCTCCATGTCAGCAACCTTCACTGGGTCAACTCAGCCAACATTGCTCTCATCCCCAAAAAGGATGGAGCAGAGGGCATCTCTGACTTCCGACCAATAAGTCTGATTCACGCGGTCGCTAAGATTATTGCGAAGATGATGGCCACTTGGCTGGCCCCTCACATGCCCGTGCTGGTTTCCAACACGCAGAGTGCTTTTATTAAGAAAAGAAGTATCCATGATAACTTCATGTATGTCTGCAACCTGGCCCGTCGATTTCACCGTACCAAATCTCCAACCCCGTTGTTCAAGCTTGACATCAAAAAGGCCTTCGACTCGGTTCGTTGGGATTATCTCATGGATTTGTTGTGTCACCATCATTTCCCAAGTCATTTCTGTGATTGGATTTCTGCACTACTTTCCACGGCCTCATCCAGAGTGTTCCTCAATGGTATTGCGGGCGATGATGACCCACAAGTATAGGGGATCTATCGTAGTCCTTTCGATAAGTAAGAGTGTCGAACCCAACGAGGAGAAGAAGGAAATGACAAGCGGTTTTCAGTAAGGTATTCTCTGCAAGCACTGAAATAGTAGGTAACAGATAGTTTTGTGATAAAATAATTGGTAACGGGTAACAAGCAATGAAAGTAAATAAGGTGCAGCAAGGTGGCCCAATCCTTTTTGTAGAAAAGGACAAGTCTGGACAATTTCTTATAATGAGAAAAGCGCTCCCGAGGACACATGGGAATTATCGTCAAGCTAGTTTTCATCATGCTCATATGATTTGCGTTCGGTACTTTGATAATTTGATATGTGGGTAGACCGGTGCTTGGGTACTGCCTTTTCTTGGACAAGCATCCCACTTATGATTAACCCCTATTGCAAGCATCCGCAACTAGAAAAGAAGTATTAAGGTAAACCTAACCATAGCATGAAACTAGTGGATCCAAATCAGCCCCTTATGAAGCAATGCATAAACTAGGGTTTAAGCTTCTGTCACTCTAGCAACCCATCATCTACTTATTACTTCCCAATGCCTTCCTCTAGGCCCAAATAATGGTGAAGTGTCATGTAGTCGGCGTTCACATAACACCACTAGAGGAGAGACAACATACATCTCATCAAAATATTGAACGAATACCAAATTCACATGACTACTAATAGCAAGACTTCCTCCATGTCCTCAGGAACAAATGTAACTACTCACAAAGCATATTCATGTTCATGATCAGAGAAGTATTAATATGCATTAAGGATCTGAACATATGATCTTCCACCAGATAAACCAATTAGCATCAACTACAAGGAGTAATCAACACTACTAGCAACCCACAGGTACCAATTTGTGGTTTTGATACAAGATTGGATACAAGAGATGAACTAGGGTGTGCTGATGAAGATGTTGATGGAGATTGACCCCCTCCCGATGAAAGGACCGTTGGTGATGACGATGGTGATGATTTCCCCCCTCCCGGAGGGAAGTTTCCCCGGCAGAACAGCTCCGCCGGAGCCCTAGATTGGTTCCGGCTCGTGGCGGCGGAGTTTCGTCCCGTAAACTTGCTTATGATTTTTTCCAGGGTAAGAGACTTCATATAGCAGAAGATGGGCACCGGAGGGCCACTAGTGGACCCACAAGGTAGGGGGGCGCACCTAGTAGGGGTGGGCGCGCCCCCACCCTCGTGGCCAGGGTGTGGGCCCCCTCTGGTACTTTCTTTGCTCAATAATTCTTATTAATTCCAAAAATGACTTTTGTGGAGTTTTAGGACTTTTGGAGCTGTGTAGAATAGGTTTCCAATATTTGCTCCTTTTCCAGCCAGAATCCCAGCTGGCGGCATTCTCCCTCTTCATGATAAACCTTGTAAAATAAGAGAGAATAGCCATAAGTATTGTAACATAACGTGTAATAACAACCCATAATGCAATAAATATCGATATAAAAGCATGATGCAAAATGGACGTATCAACTCCCCCAAGCTTAGACCTTGCTTGTCCTCAAGCGGAAGCCGAAATCGAAAAATATGTCCACATGTTTAGAGATAGAGGTGTCGATAAAAATAAAATACGGACATGAGGGCATCATGATCATTCTTATAACAACAACATATATAGATTTTGTCATATGTTTTCTTATGCTCAAGTAACAATCTATTCACAATGTCAAGTATGGTTCAGAAACTTCATTGAGAACTAACAAACTATAATCTCAGTCACTGAAGCAATTGCAATTTATCATAACATCAGGAAGAGTCAAGAATAGAGCTTTTCAGCAATTCCACATACTCAACTATCATATAGTCTTCTACAATTGCTAGCACTCACGCAATACTTATGGTTATGGAGTTTTAATTGGACACTGAGAAAGATAGGGGCTTATAATTTTGCCTCCCAACGTATTCACCTTTGGGTGATGTCAACAATAATAGTTCATGCTAACTTACATCCAATTGAATATATATATCAGGATCTTCCCAACATGAGGTGCTTGCCAAAGGATAAAATGAAAAAGGGAAAGGTGAGGATCACCTTGACTCTTGCATAAAGTAAAAACATAAAGTAAAAGATAGGCCCTTTGCAGAGGGAAGCAGAGGTTGTCATGTGCTTTTAGGGTTGGATGCACAAAATCTTAATGCAAAAGAACGTCACTTTATATTGCCACTTGTGATATGAACCTTTATTATGCAGTCCGTCGCTTTTATTACTTCCATATCACACGATCGTATAAAGCTTATTTTCTCCACACTAATAAGTCATACATATTTAGAGAGCAATTTTTATTGCTTGCAACATGACAACTTACTTGAAGGATCTTACTCAATCCATAGGTAGGTATGGTGGACTCTCATGGCAAAACTGGGTTTAAGGATATTTGGAAGCACAAGTAGTATCTCTATTTAGTGCAAGGAATTTGGCTAGCATGAGGGGGAAAGGCAAGCTCAACATGTTGGACGATCCATGACAATATACTTTAACTAAGATGTGAGAAAACATAACCCATTACGTTGTCTTCCTTGTCCAACATCAACTCTTTAGCATGCATACTTAATGAGTGCTCACAATCATAAAAGATGTCCAAGATAGTATATTTATATGTGAAAATATCTCTTTCTTTATTACTTCCTATTAATTGCAACGATGACCAAAACTATGTTTGTCAACTCTCAACAACTTTTAAGCCTCATACTCTCTATGTGTGAAGTCATTACTATCCATAAGATCAATATGAACTCTTTAATTTCTTTTTATTCTTTCTATTTTCTCAAGATCATAGCAAGATAGCAAAGCCCTTGACTCAACACTAATGTTTATTGTATATAACTCACGGACCCGATTACATAGAGGGATCACAAGGCAAAGCTCAAAACAAAATCATACAAAAACTTTATTCTACTAGATCAAGATATTACTAAACGGATCGAACTAAGTAAAACGGTAAAGATAGGGGTTGATGACTGAGGGAGTCCTGGACTAGGGGGTGTCCGGACAGCCGGACTATCAATATCCGCCGGACTCCAAGACTACGAAGATAGAAGATTGAAGACTCCGGCTCGTGTCCGGAAGGTACTTTCCTTGGCGTGGAAGGCAAGCTTGGCGATACGGATATGTAGATCTCCTACCATTGTAACCGACTCTGTGTAACCCTAGCCTCTCCGGTGTCTATATAAACCGGAGGGCCTTAGTCCATAGGACGAACATTACATCTCAACAATCATACCATAGGCTAGCTTCTAGGGTTTAGCCTCCTTGATCTCGTGGTAGATCTACTCTTGTACTACCCATATCATCAATATTAATCAAGCAGGACATAGGGTATTACCTCCATCGAGAGGGCTTGAACACAGGTAAAAACATTGCGTCCCTCGCCTCTGTTACCATCCGCCTAGACGCACAGCCGGGGACCCCTACCCGAGATCCGCCGGTTTTGACACCGACATTGGTGCTTTCATTGAGAGTTCCTCTATGTCGTCACCGATAGGCTCGATGGCATCTTCAACCATCAACGCTGTCCAGGGTGAGACTTTTCTCCCTGGACAGATCTTCGTATTCGACGGCTTTGCACTGCGGGCCAACTCTCTTGGCCATCTGGAGCAGATCAAAAGCTACACCCCTGGCCGTCAGGTCAGATTTGGAAGCTTGAACTTCACGGCCGATGACCGCGGAGAATTGATCTTCGACGGACTCGAGCCACAGCCAAGCGCGCCGCACTGTGACGATGGGCATGATCTAGCTCTGCCGCCGGACAGTGCTTTGGAGGCCGCACTCGAACCTGCTCCGGCTACTAGCCCGGAGCCGATTGCCCATGACGAGGGCCGGTGGATGGACGCCACCCTAGGGGCTTCAACATCTACGACGATGGAGCCGAATACCAATCTCGTCCCCTGCGAAACTCGTGAGCCCGAGGCGCCGGACTCCTCGCCGGACTCCGAGCCTCCCGCGCCCCTGCCAAATAAACCGGATTGGGTGCCGGTTATGGAATTCACCGCCGCGGACATCTTTCAGCACTCGCCTTTGTGCGATATCCTGAACTCTCTGAAGCATCTCTCGCTATCAGGAGAATCCTGGCCGGACTATGGCCAGGATGGTTGGAGTACGGACGATGAAGAAATTCAGAGCCCACCCACCACCCACTTTGTAGCCACTGTCGAGGATTTAACCGACATGCTAGAATACGACTCCGATGAAATCGACGCTATGGACGACGATATACCGAGATTTAACAGACCCAGCGCCCACAGGGTACTGGAAGACCACCTCGTCATATGACGTCTACATGGTGGATACCCCAAAAGAAGGGGACGACGAGAAAGCAGCGGAGGAAGATTCTCTAAAGAAGCAGCCCAAACGCCGGCGTCAGCGGCGCCGCTCTAAATCCCGCCACAACAAGAATGGAGATTCCGGCACAGGAAATAACAATACCCCGTAGAGTGCCGAAGACAAACCCCTCCAAAGAAGACTCAGCGCAGGAGGATGCAGAAGCAAGCCCTCATGAAAGGGCGGCAGAAGAAAAGGTCGAGGATCACAACTATATACCTCCCTCCGAAAACGAAACAAGCCCCAATGACGATTTAACTCGAGGGGCCCGTCGAACAAGAGTTTTTCAAACGCAGCTCATCGCTACAAAGAAGAAGCTCAAGAAAGAAAAACGGAAGCTCAACACAGCGGAAGACGCGCTCCGAATGAGATGGAGCAAAGTACTCAAAACCGCAGATAAACACGGCAACGGCCACCAATCGAAGAGCTACCCGAAGCGTAAGCTGCTCCCAGAATTCGACGAGGAGGCCATAAAGCCCCCACCATCCAATGGCCCAGCCAGGTCCATCTACGGACCCAAAAAGACAGCCCCAATAAGCAAAGGAACACGTCAAGTGTCCGACGATAGCGGCACGTACAAGTACAGGGGCGCCGCACACCCACTATGCTTCACCGACGAGGTGCTGGATCATGAATTCCCAGCAGGGTTTAAACCCATAAACATAGAAGCTTACGATGGAACAACAGACCCTGGAGTCTGGATAGAAGATCAGATATCTGATATGCATATGGCCGAGGAGATGATCTCCACGCCATAAAATATCTACCCTCAAGCTTAAAGGGCCAGCCCGTCATTGGCTCAAAAGCCTCCCGTAAAATATGTTGGAAGTTGGGAAGAGCTCGAGGAAGCGTTTAGAGCAAATTTTCAAGGGACTTATGTCCGCCTCCGGATGCATTTACCTAAGTCACATAACTCAACAGCCCGGAGAGTCGTATGAAATTTCGGAACAGGTTCCTTACCAAAAGAACCAAATAGTCGATCGTCCGGACGCCAAGCCTTAGCAGCTTTTAAGCACAATGTCCGAGACGAATGGCTCGCCAGACACCTCGGTCAAGAGAAACCGAGGACAATGACCGCATTAACAAGCCTCATGACCTGCTTCAGTGCAGAGAGGATAGCTGGTCGGCAAGATGCAAGACACCAATGACCCAAGTACATCCGAGATAAGAGATGGAAATGGAAAATCACGGCAGAAAAAAGAGCAGCGCGGAATAAAGAGAAAAGCCCAAAGAGCACGGCAATCAACGCCGGATTTAAAAGCTCACAGCCAAATAGTAAAACTCAGCCCCTCAAGGATGACAATGACGAACCGTCCAACCTACATAAAATTCGGGTCGGATATGCCAAATCCACAGTACCCGGAAGGCCCGCAAATCACACCCACAGGATTGTTGGGTTTTCAAACAGTCCGCCGACTAAACGCCGAACACAAGGGGCTCGGCGCGTCAGCGAAGAAGATAAACCCGCCACCGTGGCACCGGAAAACAAAAGATTTTCCCACAAGGGGTCAAAGCGATAAACTCACTTCATGTGAGGACACGGAAAACAAGGCGGCACCTTCTAAAAAGAGCCTCGCACGGTCCAGCCCAGCAAACCATGGAGATTGGATATCAAAACCAATCACTTTCGACCACCTGGATTATTCCAGAAGCGTTCGAAACGCGGGACGAACTCCTTTGATATTGAATCTGGTAATAGACGGACTACAATTCACAAACGTCCTAATGGACGGAGGCAGTGACTTAAACCTGCTATACTCAAACACAATCCGTCGGATGGGGATAGACCCTACCAAAATTCGACACAGCCGCACTTCCTTCAAAGGAGCTACGCCAGGCCCTTACGCCAAGTGCACAGGCTTGATATTACTAGAAGTCATGTTCGGATCGCCGAACAACTTTCGACGCGAAAAGTTAATTTTCCATATCGTCCCATTCAAAAGTGAATATCAAGCACTATTGGGACGAAAGGCTTTTGTCCGCTTCAACGCCATACCACATTACGCGTCTCTTACACTTAAGATGCCCGGTCCACATGGCACCATTTCAGTGCGCGGGTCATTTAAAGACCCCGGACTCGGATAGACGAATCCGGACTAAGTAGGCTAGGGGCTCCCTAGCCACGTACCCTCTCACAAGGGCTGCGCGCACAACTAACCGCGGTTTCATATAAACCTAGCTTTAATTATTTACACTTATTCTTTTGCATATTTTTCGCACGAACTGTTTATAAAACTAAAGTGTTCCTCTCTTTCTACAAATGAACAACATGCGTACCCGTCCAGGATAACGGCGCAACAGAGACACAGGCGCAGACGTGCAGTAGGGACCCGTCGCAAGGATTCTTTTCAGATTAAGACCCTACGTAGACCTTTTTATTACTGTCTCTTGTTGTTAAATCTCCCTCGGCTTCTTCCTATAGCCAAGGCGGAGCCTGACGCTTTGGCATCGGCCGCGTCAGAAGACAATGCCCGTACCTGGACACAAGGGGCTTAGGGCATAATTCTGCCCGTTATCATAAAGTCCGAACACCTTCGGGAGTGTTCGGCGTCTCAAGTTAGGCATTATATGCATCAGCTCCGAATCATGTCTTTGGTCAAATGTTGGGTTTGCCTGCTCCGTGTTTTGCTGCCTTACATTCCGTATCACCCGCTAACGCGGCACCGGAGAACTATCGCGATTGTGCCCGGTTAATTTGGGCGAGCACCTCGAGAGAAAGCCGAAAACCGATCATCATGATATAGCGAGAGTCTGGTCACCACTTGATCGACTACCGGAATGTTTAGAATTCCGCTTGACGAAGGACCGCTTCGGTCGAGCACATACGCACCCGAATCCGCTAGATGTGCGGTGTCATTAGGGGCTATATCGTAGCCCCACCTCGAGCTCCATTGGCTAAGTGAAAGAAATAAAGCACCATAGTCCGGATTGCCTCGTTCGCTATGCTACCACCTCCTTATAACAGAACCGAGACGTCAGATTAAGTGTGAAAAAGCGCTATTTTGCGAACACCCCAGACCTTGTGCAAGGGGCTGAAGTCAAGATCATCTTCAAAGTTATACACAAGTATACGCAAACGGCCGCCTGACAGAAAAGTTTTACTACTTGGAAGCACAAGTATAAAAAGCATTCATACTATAATCATTAATTTACAAGGTATTATGCTCATTTGAACGTTACATTCTTTGAGCATCGCGCTCTACCTTCGAGCACTGCGCATGACTTCTCCGGTAGTGCTCGGCAGGAGCCGACTTCCATCCGGACCTGGGCAACAACGGCGGTGGCATCCATCTCCGGATAATGCACCTTCACACGAGCAAGGGCCATCCGCGCCCCTCGATGCAGCCGACCGCTTCATCTCCTTATAAAGCGGCACCGCACCAAGGAATTGCTGCAATAAGCCAAAGTAGCTCGTCGCCTTGGATCTTTACGGCGGACATGGGCCACGATGTCGATCATGGCCAGTCCGGACAGCCTATTCAGTTCGCCCACTCGCCAACTCCGTCCGTCGAGGAAGAGCGCGATCCGGCTGTGGAATTGAGACCAATACAACTCTTCCGCCTCGTGATCCCCTTGGCTCGGAAGTGTTTAACGGCATCACCGCTTCGCAGCCAAATCCATGTACGGATCCTCCGAACTCCACTTTGCCGCTCAAACCGAGCGCATTTGGCATCCATAAACCGGCGACGATAAGAAAAGGCTTGCCAGCCACGATTTCTCGGCTTGGCGCAGCTCCTCCTTCATAGCCCGCATTGCGAACGGGCATCCTTGGCTTCGGCGGTGGCCTTCTTCAGTCTTCCCGCCCGATAGGCGCTCCTTTTCAAGAGCCCCGCCACGGTCGGTAGCATCCTTTAATTTCTTGGCCAATTGGCCACCTCCGCCTCTGCTTAGGCAAAGGCGCAGCCTTTTCGCCTTCAACTCTTCGCCGCCCTCGCGATAGTCGCATCACTCCTTCGGCTTGCTCCTTAGCTTGTGCAAGCTCGCCCAAAGGCTCTCCACAGCAGCAAAGACTGCGTATAAACAACATATAACTTATCGAGGAGGGCTTTAACCCACTCAATAAAGCGGCCGCGGAGAATTTATTTACCTTGCGACTCGTCAAGTCGCTGATTGACAAGTGCGATATCAAGATCGCCATGTCCAGCTTGTCGACTCGATTCAAGAATCGATCATCCGGCTGGCCCGGACTATCCGCCACCAGATCGAACGGCGGTATTCATTACCCGAGTTGTTTAGATTTTTGATCCTCGGCACGCTGTCGCCTTCGACAACCCATCGAGTCTCGGGGCTACTATCTATACTGAGCGCATTTTTATATGCACAAACCGTTAAAACAACAAAGGGTGCGCTATTTTCAGATACCTCAAATCCCGCCAAAGAAGCTCATGGCAGCGTCACGCAATCCGCTTTCAGCGGACGAAATCCTTCCAATCACCATACGCATTAACGCACGGTGATCTTCGAAATGGACGCCTCTCAAGCAAACTCTTGATTCTCGGCGGGCTCGGTGGGTGTTGAACTCGTGGCCCCTCCGGACTCGGGATGCCCTCCGTGACAACACTTGGCTCGCTTTGCCTCATCTGGCAGCAGCGGCGGATGGAGGCGACGCTTCCATCATCTCCGAAGAAGATCCCCGAGGATGAACTCATCGAGACGGCCGCAGATCCGAATGCGATATAAATATTTCGTTACCTCTGAGCGTAAACGAAGGTATTTCCTTATTAAACTTTTTCCTTCATACTCACGGCTCGTTGGAGGGCTGGTCCTTGGCGATGATTGCGCGTCCGGATTCTCTCCGGACGCCGGACTTCTGTGGGATTTCTTCCCACGCTTAGGGGCTGGGACCTCCGGATCTTGAGGCAGTCCTCTTCTCCCTCTCAAGGAGGGATCCTTGGTTCCTCCTCTCCAGCCGCCTTTGGACGGCGTATTAGCTCCTTTATCTCCCCGTCGCCCCCTTCGTGGCGCGCCCTCAACATTCTCGACCAAAGACGGGCTCCAAAGGCGGTCTCTGGGAGGGGGGCCGGACACCTTATCAGCCTCGATCGCGCCACCCATTCCTGTAAAGAACAAAAAGGGTCCGGAGATGATCTTTTGAAAGGCATACGAATAGGATGTCCGAGCTCTGAGCTACTTACCTGAGTATCCGGCTATCGCGCTTAAGCCCGCCCTCGGCGAATCCGGACACGCTACCTGCGGTCCGAAGAACAGCTTGTACATCTCCGTGGGTGTTGCGCCCATAAAATACTGGAGAATACGAGGTCCCTCCGGATTGAACTCCCATAGACGGAGAGGACGACGTTTGCAGGGCAGGAGGTGCCTGATTAGCATGACTTGCATCACCTTGACCAGGTCGATCTCCCTTGTTTGGAGGTCTCGAATCCGGCCCTGCAGTGCGGGCACGTCCTCGGACGGCCCCCAGTTGAGCCCTTGGTTGACCCACGACATTAGCTGCCGTGGAGGTCCCAGGCGGAAGGAGGGCGGCGGCTTTTGTTTGCTGCCCCTTGGAGCGGTAATGTAAAACCACTCCTGCTGCCACAATCCCTGTTCCTCTTGGAAGGAACCTTCGAGCCATGGGGCATCGGCCTTCTTGCTTATGGTCGCCCCGCCGCACACCGCTTGACGCCCCCCGATCATCTTCGGCTCCACCTTGAATGTTTTCAGCCACAGGCCGAAGTGGGGATGACGCGAGGAAGGCCTCGCAGACAATGATAAATGCGGAGATATGGAGGATGGACTCCGGAGCCAAGTCGTGGAATTCCAGCCCGTAGTAGAATAGGAGCCCCCTCACGAAAGGATCCGTCGGGAAGCCTAATCCCCGACGGAGGTGAGATGTGAAAACGACGTATTCGCCGGGCTCGGGGGCTGGCACGGCCTGCCCAGGGCAGTAACCTGTCTGCGAAACTTCAGAGGCTGTACTTGGCCTCGCGCAACTTCAATATGTCCTCCTCCGTGACGGAGGAAGGCATCCACCGGCCCTGGAGGTCGGAGCCGGACATTGTTGTGGATCCGAGGTGCTCGAATCTGAAGCTCTAGGTGTTGGAACGGGGAGCAGAGGAAAGATTCGATGCAAGGTTGAAAGACAAGGACAGGCCTTGGTCCTCTTATAAAGGGGGAAATAATACCAAAGGCCGTCTCCATGACCGTTTGAGATTCCCCTTCGATAGAGGAGGCGAGGCGGCGGGAACGGTTGGGTTACCCACGCACGTATTGATGAGGATCCTGGAATTAAAGGGAACACGATCTCTGCTTTGACAGGACGTGCCAAGGAAACCGCTTCGCTAAACGTGCTGAGGCGGAATAATAAAAACAAGGGCTTGGCTGCGGTGTGATGTCACGCCGCATAATACGTCAGCAGATTGAGTTAAGTGTATATTTTATTCTCTCTACGTTGGAATGTGGAATTTATTTTGCAGAGCCGGACACTATCCTGGTGTTCATTATCTTCTCGAATTATTCAGGAGGGAACCCGCCTTGCAATGCCGAACATTATGTACGCCGGCTTATCGTCATTGAAGACTGGTTCGTGGGCTACCGAGGAGTCCTGGACTAGGGGTGTCCGGACAGCCGGACTATCAATATCCGCCGGACTCCAAGACTACGAAGATAGAAGATTGAAGACTCGGCTCGTGTCCCAAGGTATTTTCCTTGGCGTGGAAGGCAAGCTTGGCGATACGGATATGTAGATCTCCTACCATTGTAACCGACTCAGTAACCCTAGCCTCTCCGGTGTCTATATAAACCGGAGGGCCTTAGTCCATAGGACTAACATTACATCTCAACAATTATACCATAGGCTAGCTTCTAGGTTTAGCCTCCTTGATCTCGTGGTAGATCTACTCTTGTACTACCCATATCATCAATATTAATCAAGCGGGGCGTGGGTATTACCTCCATCGAGAGGGCTGAACTCAGGTAAAAACATTGCGTCCCTCGCCTCCTGTTACCATCCGCCTAGACGCACAGTTTGGGACCCCCTACCCGAGATCCGCCGGTTTTGACACCGACAATGACCCTCTCAAAAAACTTGTTCTTGGGAGCACTTGGAGACGTCATGGTGATCTAGATCTGTCAGAAAAACAGCTCGAAACTAAAACAGAAGATTTTTGCGTGATACGGTGGTCAAAACCTTTGGGAGATTATATAATGAATTTTTACCGACCAAAAGAAGTACCGTGCAAGAAAACGGAGTCCGGAAGGCACACGAGGTGCCCACGAGGCAGGGGGCGCACCCAGTAAGGATGGGCACGCCCTCCACCCTCGTGGAGGCCTCGTGTCCTTCCCGGACTACTTATTGTTTTCCTAAATTCTTAAATAATCCAAAACGGGGAAAAATTGCCATTAGAACCATTTTGGAGTCGGTTTACTTACCGTACCACATACCTATTCCTTTTCGGAGTCTGAAACGTTCTGGAAAGTGTCTCTTATGTATTCCTCCGGGGTTATGGTTTCAATAATATTACTTTCAACATTTATAGGGTTACCCGAGATATAATGTTTGATTCTTTGACCGTTCACCACCTTCGGATTTGTGCCTTCGAAGTTGTTGATTCTTATGGAACCGGAACGATAGACCTCCTCGACAACGTAAGGACCTTCCCATCTAGAGAGAAGTTTTCCTGCAAAAAATCTTAAACGAGAGTTGAATAGCAACACATAATCACCTATGTTAAACTCATGCTTTTGTATCCTTTTCTCATGCCATCTTTTAACTTTTTCTTTAAACAACTTGGCATTCTCATATGCTTGGGTTCTCCATTCATCAAGTGAGCTAATATCAAATAACCTCTTCTCACCGGCAAGTTTGAAATCATAGTTGAGCTCTTTAATAGCCCAATATGCGTTATGTTCAAGTTCGAGAGGTAAGTGACATACTTTTCCATAAACCATCTTATACGGAGACATACCCATAGGATTTTTATATGCAGTTCTATAGGCCCATAATGCATCATCAAGTTTCTTGGACCAATTCTTTCTAGATCTATTAACAGTCTTTTGCAAAATTAATTTGAGCTCTCTATTACTCAACTCTACTTGACCACTAGACTATGGGTGATAAGGAGATGCAAATCTATGATTAACATCATACTTAGTAAGCATTTTATGGAAAACACCATGAATAAAATGTGAACCACCATCAGTCATTAAGTATCTAGGGACTCCAAACCTCGGGAAAATAACTTCTTTAAGCATTTTAATAGAGGTGTTATGATCAGCACTACTAGTTGGAATAGCTTCTACCCACTTAGTAACGTAATCAACAACAACTAAAATATGTGTATATCCATTAGAGGCAGGAAAAGGACCCATATAATCAAAGCCCCAAACATCGAATGGTTCAATAACAAGAGAATAATTCATAGGCATTTCTTGACGTCTACTAAAATTACCAATTCTTTGACATTCATCACAAGACAAAGACAAACTTACGGGCATCTTTGAAGAGAGTAGGCCAATAAAAACCGGATTGCAATACCTTATGTGCAGTTCTATCTCCAGCGTGGTGTCCTCCATATGGTTCGGAGTGACACTTGCGTAGGATCTGTTCCTGTTCATGCTCAGGTACACAACGTCTAATAACGCCGTCTACTCCTTCTTTATAAAGGTGTGGGTCATCCCAGAAGTAATGTCTTAAATCATAAAATAACCTTTTCTTTTGTTGGTATGTGAAACTAGGTGGTATATATTTAGCAACAATGTAATTAGCATAATCAGCATACCATGGAGCAGTATGAGAAGCATTAATGACTGCTAATTGTTCATCAGGAAAGCTATTATCAATAGGTAGTGGGTCATCAAGAACATTCTCTAACCTAGACAAGTTGTCTGCAATGGGGTTCTTAGCTTCCTTTCTATCAATAATATGCAAATCAAATTCTTGGAGCAAGAGAACCCATCTAATAAGTCTAGGCTTAGCATCTTTCTTTTCCATAAGATATTTAATAGCAACATGATCAGTGTGAATAGTTACTTTAAAATCAACAATATAAGGTCTGAACTTATCACATGCAAATACAACTGCTAAGAATTATTTTTCAGTAGTAGCATAATTTCTCTGGGCAGTGTCGAGAGTTTTACTATCATACTGGATAACATCTAATTTCTTATCAACTCTTTGACCTAGAACATCACCTACAGCATAATCACTAGCATCACACATAATTTCAAAGGGTAAATTCCAATCAGGTGGCTGAACAATAGGTGCAGTGATCAAAGCTTTCTTAAGTATTTCAAATGCTTCTACACAATCATCATCAAAGACAAAAGCAATATCTTTTTGCAATAAATTAGTCAGAGGCCTAGAGATTTTATAAAAGTCCTTAATGAACCTCCTATAAAAACCGACATGACCAAGGAAACTTTGTATACCTTTAATGTCGTTGGGGCACGACATCTTTTCAATAGCATCAACTTTAGCTTTATCAACTTCAATACCTCTTTCAGAAATTTTATGCCCCAAGACAATGCCTTCATTAACCATAAAGTGGCACTTTTCCCAATTCAAGACGAGACTAGTGTCTTCGCATCTCTGCAAAACTCGATCAAGGTTGCTCAAGCAATCATCAAAAGAGGATCCATAAACTGAGAAATCATCCATGAATACCTCACAAATCTTTTCACAAAAGTCAGAGAATATAGCCATCATGCATCTTTGAAAGGTAGCAGGTGCATTACATAAACCAAAAGGCAGACGTCTATAAGCAAATGTACCGAAAGGGCAAGTAAAAGTAGTTTTTAATTGATCGTCCGCTGACACAGGTATTTGAGAGAAACCAGAATAACCATCTAGAAAGCAGAAATGTGTATGTTTGGACAGTCTTTCTAGCATTTGATCAATAAAAGGTAAAGGGTAATGATCTTTCTTAGTAGCTTTATTTAATTTACGGAAATAAATTACCATCCTATAACCTGTAATAATTCTTTGCGGAATCAATTCATCTTTATCATTAGGAACAACAGTAATACCCCCTTTCTTAGGGACGCAATGGACATGACTTACCCAATCACTGTCGGGAACGGGATAAACTATACCTGCCTCAAGGAGCTTTAGTATCTCCTTTCTTACCACTTCTTTCATCTTAGGATTTAACCGTCGTTGATGATCTCTAACTAGTTTGGAACCTTCGTCCAGTTTAATTTTGTGTTGGCATAGAGTGGGACTAATGCCCTTAAGATCATCAAGAGTATATCCAATAGCAGCACGGTGCTTCTTCAGAGTTTTCAATAATCTTTCCTCTTCCTGCTCTGAAAGGTTAGCACTAATAATAACAGGATATATCTTCTTTTCATCAAGATAAGCATATTTAAGATTATCACGTAAAGGTTTAAGCTCAAACACGGGATCACCCTTGGGTGGAGGGGGATCCCCTAGGATTTCAACAGGCAAGTTGTGTTTCAGAATTGGACCCTGTTGAAGGAATACTTCCTCTATCTCCCTTCTTTCATTCATAAACATTTCATTTTCATGGTCTAGCAAATATTGTTCTAAAGGATCAGTAGGAGGCACGACAATAGAAGCAAGACCAATAATTTCATCCTTACTAGGCAATTCTTTATCATGGGGTTGTCTACGAAATTTAGCAAAATTAAACTGATGAGACATATCTCCTAAGCCAATTGTAAAAACATCCTTTTTGCAATCAATCCTAGCATTAACAGTGTTCAAGAAGGGTCTACCAAATATAATGGGACAAAAGCTATCTTGTGGGGAACCAAGAACAAGAAAATCCGCAGGGTATTTAACTTTCCCACACAAGACTTCAACATCTCTAACAATCCCAACTGGTGAAATAGTATCTCTATTGGCAAGCTTAATTGTAACATCAATATCTTCTAACTCAGCGGGTACGATATCATGAATAATTTCATTATATAAGGAAATAGGTATTGCACTGGCACTAGCACCCATATCACATAAGCCATGCCTAAAACAGGTCTATGTATCTTGGCATCGGGTTTAGCAATATTAGCAGCTTCCTCACAGAAGTAAATAACATGCCCATCTATATTATCAGCCAAGAGATCTTTAACCATAGCAATACTAGGTTCAACTTTAATTTGCTCAGGAGGTGTATATGTTCTAGTATTACTCTTACGAACAACAGTTGAAGCTTTAGCATGATCCTTAATCCTAATAGGGAAAGGTGGTTTCTCAACATAAGTAGTAGGAACAATAGGATCATTATAAGTGATAGTCTTTTTTTCAACTGTAACAGGTGCAACTACTTTTGCTTCAATGGGAGGATTATATCTAAACCACTTCTCCTTAGGGAGATCAACGT
The DNA here is from genome assembly GCA_021437245.1 of Aegilops speltoides. Classification (NCBI taxonomy): domain Eukaryota; kingdom Viridiplantae; phylum Streptophyta; class Magnoliopsida; order Poales; family Poaceae; genus Aegilops; species Aegilops speltoides. Next base: position 171,472,574 of record CM038146.1, read on the forward strand.
GAGTAGCAAAAGATTCATGGAAAGAAGCTACTATCTCAGAGTCAAGTCCATATTTAGCGCTAAATCCATGAAAAGCATCGGTATCCATAAAGATTTAATACAATCAAACTTAGGTGTCATACCTGACTCCTTTGTTGGGGAACGTAGCAAAAATTCAAAATTTTCTACGCATCACCAAGATCAATCTATGGAGTAATCTAGCAACGAGGGAAAGGGGAGTGCATCTACATACCCTTGTAGATTGCTAAGCGGAAGCGTTCAAGTGAACGGGGTTGATGAAGTCGTACTCGTCGTGATCCAAATCACCGATGATCCTAGTGCCGAACGGACGGCACCTCCGCGTTCAACACACATGCAGCCCGGTGATGTCTCCCATGCCTTGATCCAGCAAGGAGAGAGGGAGAGGTTGGGGAAGACTCCGTCCAGCAGCAGCACGACGGCATGGTGGTGGTGGAGAAGCGCAGAACTCCAGCAGGGCTTCGCCAAGCACTACGAGAGACGAGGAGGGAGAGGGGTAGGGCTGAGCCAACAGGAGAAGAACTTCGTGTGTTGGGCTGCCCCTTTGCCTCCACTATATATAGGGGGAGAGGGAGGGCTGCGCCCCCACCTAGGGTTCCCTCCCTAGGGGTGGCGGCAGCCCCAATCCCCATCTGGGGTGGCGGCCAAGTGGGGGGGAGAGGGAGGCGCACTAGGCATGGGCCTTTAGGGCCCATCTGCCCTAGGGTTTGCCCCCCTCTTCTCTCTAGGCGCATGGGCCTTGGTGGGGAGGCGCCCCAGCCCACCTAGGGGCTGGTCCCTTCTCACACTTGGCCCATGTATGCCTCCGGGGCCCGTGGCCCCTCCCGGTGGACCCCCAGACCCCTTCGGTGGTCCCGGTACACTACCGGTGATGCCCGGAACACTTCCGGTGGCCAAAACCATAGTTCCTATATATCAATCATTACCTACGGACCATTCCGGAACTCCTCGTGACGTCTGGGATCTTATCCGGGACTCCGAACAACATTTGGTAACCGCATACATACTTTCCCTATAACCCTAGTGTCATCGAACTTAAGTGTGTAGACCCTACGGGTTCGGGAACCATGTAGACATGACCGAGACGTTCTCCGGTCAATAACCAACAGCGGGATCTGGATACCCATGTTGGCTCCCACATGTTCCATGATGTCGAGGATTCAATCAATCCCGTATTCAATTCCCTTTGTCTAGCGGTATAGTACTTGCCCGAGATTCGATCGTCGGTATCCCGATACCTTGTTCAATCTCGTTACCGGCAAGTCTCTTTACTCGTTCCGTAACACATCATCCCGTGATCAACCCCTTGGTCACATTGTGCACATTATGATGATGTCCTACCGAGTGGGCCCAGAGATACCTCTCCGTCACACGGAGTGACAAATCCCAGTCTCGATTCGTGCCAACCCAATAGACACTTTCGGAGATACCCGTAGTGTACCTTTATAGCCACCCAATTACGTTGTGACATTTGGTACACCCAAAGCATTCCTACGGTATCCGGGAGTTGCACAATCTCATGGTATAAGGAAATGATACTTGACATTAGAAAAGCTTTAGCATACGAACTACACGATCTTTGTGCTAGGCTTAGGATTGTCTTGTCCATCACATCATTCTCCTAATGATGTGATCCTGTTATCAACGACATCCAATGTCCATGGTCAGGAAACCGTGACCATCTATTGATCAACGAGCTAGTCAACTAGAGGCTTACTAGGGACATGGTGTTGTCAATGTATCCACACATGTATCTGAGTTTCCTATCAATACAATTATAGCATGGATAATAAACAATTATCATGAACAAGGAAATATAATAATAATAACTAATTTATTATTGCCTCTAGGGCATATTTCCAACAGTCTCCCACTTGCACCAGACGCAATAATCTAGTTCACATCGCCATGTGACCAACATCCAAAGAGTTTACTAGTGTCACCAAACTAGTTCACATCATCATGTGATTAAGACTCAATGAGTTCTGGGGTTTGATCATGTTTTGCTTGTGAGAGAGGTTTTAGTCAACGGGTCTGCAACATTCAGATCCGTATGTACTTTGCAAATCTCTAGGTTATATTGTAAATGCTGCTTCCACGCTCCACTTGAAGCTATTCCAAATGGTTTCTCCACTATATGTATCCGGTTTGCTACTCAGAGCCATTCGGATAGGTGTTAAAGCTTGCATTGACGTAACCCTTTACGCCAAACTCTTTATCACCTCCATAATCGAGAAACATGTCCTTATTACTCCAAGGACAATTTTGACCGCTATCTGGTGATCCACTCCTTGATCACCTTTGTACCCTCTTGCCAGACATGTGGCAAGGCACACATCAGGTGCGGTACACAGCATAGCATACTGTAGAGCCTACGTCTAAAGCATAGGGGACGACCTTCGTCATTTCTCTCTTTTCTGCCATGGTCGAGCTTTTAAGTCTTAACTTCATACCTTACATCTCAGGCAAGAACTCCTTCTTTGACTGATCCATCTTGAACACCTTCAAGATCATGTCAAGGTATATGCTCATTTAAAAGTACCATTAAGCGGTTTTTGATCTATCCTTATAGATCTTGATGCTCAATGTTCAAGTAGCTTAAACCAGGTTTTTTTTGAAAAACACTTTTCAAATAACCCTATATGCTTTCCAGAAACTCTACATCATTTCTGATCAATAATATGTCAACGACATATACTCATCAGAAATTCTATAGTGCTCCCACTCACTTCTTTGGAAATACAAGTTTCTCATAAGCTTTGTATAAACCCAAAATCTTTGATCATCTTATCAAAGTGTATATTCCAACTCTGAGATGCTTACTCCAGTCCATGGAAGGATTGCTGGAGCTAGCATACCTTTTAGCATCCTTAGGATCGACAAAACCTTTCTGATTGTATCACATACAACCTTTCCTTACGAAAACTGGTAAGGAAACTCGTTTTGACATCCATCTACCAGATTTCATAAATGCAGCTAATGCTAACATGATTCCGACGGACTTAAGCATCGCTACGTATGAGAAAATCTCATCGTAGTCAACCCTTGAACTTGTGAAAAACTCTTCACCACAAGTCGAGCTTCATAGACGGTGACATTACCGTCCACGTCTGTCTTCTTCTTAAAGATCCATTTATCTGAATGGCTTGCCGATCATCCGGCAAATCCACCAAAGTCCATGCTTTGTTCTGATACATGGATTCTATCTCGGATTTCATGGCTTCTAACCATTTGTCGGAATATGGGCCCACCATCGCTTCTCCATAGCTCGTAGGTTCATTGTTGTCTAGCAACATGACCTTCAAGACAACTGTACCACCCTGAAGTAGTACGCATCCTTGTCACCCTACGAGGTACGGTAGTGACTTGATCCAAAACTTCATGATCACTATCATAAGCTTCTACTTCAATTGGTGTAGGTGCTACAGGGACAACTTCCTGTGCCCTGCCACACACTAGTTGAAGTGATGGTTCAATAACCTCATCAAGTCTCCACCATCATCCCACTCAATTTTAGAGACAAACTTTTCCCTCGAGAAAGGACCCGATTCAAGAAACAATCCCTATTGCTTTCGGATCTGAATTAGGAGGTATACCCAACTGTTTTGGGTGTCCTATGAAGATGCATTTTATCCGCTTTGGGTTCGAGCTTATCAACCTGAAACTTTTTCACATAAGCGTCGCAGCCCAAAACTTTTAAGAAACGACATCTTAGGTTTCTCCAAACCATAGTTCATTCGGTGTCGTCTCAACGGAGTTATGTGGTGCCCTATTTAAAGTGAATGTGGTTGTCTCTAATGCCTAACCCATGAATGATAGTGGTAATTCGATAAGAGACATCATGGTACGCACCATATCCAATAGGGTGCAACTATGATGTTCGAACACACCATCACACTATGGTGTTCCAGGCGGTATTAATTGTGAAACAATTTACACAATGTATTAATTGCGTGCCAAAACTCATAACTCAGATATTCATCTCTATGATCATATCATAGACATTTCATCCTCTTGTCACGAAGATCTTCAACTTCACTCTGAAATTACTTGAACCATTCAATAATTCAGACTTGTGTTTCATCAAGTACATATTCACAGTACCTACTCAAATCATCTGTGAAGTAAGAACATAACGATATCCACTGCATGCCTCAGCACTCATTGGACTGCACACATCAAAATGTATTGCTTCCAACAAGTTGCTTTCTTGTTCCATTTCACTGAAATCGAGGCTTTTAGTCATCTTGCCCATATGGTATGATTTGCATATCTCAGGTGATTCAAAATCAAGTGAGTCCAAACGGTCCATCTGCATGGAGTTTCCTCATGCGTATATACCAATAGACATGGTTCACATGTCTCAATCTTTTCAAAAATGAGTGAGTCCAAAGATCCATCAACATGGAGCTTCTTCATGTGTTTTATACCAATATGACTTACATGGCAATGCCACAAGTAGGTGGTACTATCATTACTATCTTATATCTTTTGGCATGAACATGTGTATCACTACGATCGAGATTCAAAAAACCATTCATTTTGGGTGCAAGACCATTGAAGGTATTATTCAAATAAACAAAGTAACCATTATACTCCTTAAATGAATAACCGTATTGCGATAGACATAATCCAATCATGTCTATGCTCAATGCAAACACCAAATAACAATTATTTAGGTTTAACACCAATCTCGATGGTAGAGGGAGCGTGCGATGCTTGATCACATCAAGATTGGAAAACACTTCCCACACATATCGTCAGCTCACCTTTAGCTAGTCTCGGTTCATTCCGTAGCCTTTTATTTCGAGTTACTAACACTTAGCAACCGAACCTGTATCTAATACCCTAGTGCTACTAGGAGTACTAGTAAAGTACACATTAACATAATGTATATCCAATATACTTCTATCGACCTTGCCAGCCTTCTCATCTACCAAGTATCTAGGGTAATTCCGCTCTAGTGACTGTTCCCCTTATTACAGAAGCACTTAGTCTCGAGTTTGGGTTCAACCTTGGGTATCTTCACTAGAGCAGCAGCTGATTTGCCGTTTCATAAAGTATCCCTTCTTGCCCTTGCCCTTCTTGAAACTAGTGGTTTCACTAACCATGAATAATTGATGCTCCTTCTTGATTTCTACTTTCGCGGTGTCAAACATCGCGAATATTTCAAGGATCATCATATCTATCCCTGATACGTTATAGTTCATCACGAAGCTCTAGCAGCTTGGTGGCAATGACTTTGGAGAAATATCACTATCTCATCTGGAAGATCAACTCCCACTCGATTTAAGTGATTGTTGTAATCAGACAATCTGAGCACAAGCTCAACGATTGAGATTTTCTCCCTTAGTTTGCAGGCTAAGAAAATCATCGGAGGTCTTATACCTCTTGACGTGGGCACGAGCCTGAAATCCCAATTTCAGCCCTCGAAACATCTCATATGTTCCGCGACATTTCGAAATCGTCTTCGGTGCCTCAACTCTAAACCGTTTAACATTACTGAACTATCACGTATTTATCAAAACATGTATGTCAGATGTTCGCAACATCCACATATGACGTTCGAGGTTCAGCACACCGAGCGGTGCATTAAGGACATAAGCCTTCTACGAAGCAATGAGGACAATCCTCAGTTTACGGACCTAGTCCGCATAATTGCTACTATCAACTTTTGACTAAATTTTCTCTAGGAACATATCTAAACAGTGGAACTAAAGCATGAGCTCACGACATAATTTGCAAAGATCTTTTGACTATGTTCAGGATAATTATGTTCATCTTATGAACTCCCACTCAGATAGACATCCCTCTAGTTATCTAAGTGATTACATAATCCGAGTCAACTAGGCCGTGTCCGATCATCACGTGAGACAGACTAGTCATCATCGGTGAACATATTCATGTTGATTGTATCTACCATACGACTCATGCTCGACCTTTCGGTCTCTTGTGTTCCGAGGCCATGTCTGTACATGCTAGGCTCGAGTCAACCTAAGTGTTTCGCGTGTGTGAATCTGGCTTACACCCGTTGTATGTGAATGTTAGAATCTATCACACCCGATCATCACGTGGTGCTTCAAAACAACGAACTTTCGCAACGGTGCACAGTTAGGGGGAACACTTTCTTGAAATTTTAATGAGGGATCATCTTATTTACTACCGTCGTTCTAAGCAAACAAGATGCATAAATATGATAAACATCACATGCAATCAAAATGACATGATATGGCCAATATCATTTTGCTCCTTTTGATCTCCATCTTCGGGGCTCCATGATCATCATCGTCACCGGCATGACACCATGATCTCCATCATCATGTCTCCATGAAGTTGTCTCACCAACTATTACTTCTACTACTATGGCTAACGGTTTAGCAATAAAGTAAAGTAATTACATGGCGTTGTTCATTGACACACATGTCATACAATAAATTAAGAGAACTCCTATGGCTCCTGCCGGTTGTCATACTGATCGACGTGCAAGTCGTGATTCCTATTACAAGAACATGATCAATCTCATACATCACATATATTATTCATCACAATCTTTTGGCCATATCACATCACATAGCATACCCTGCAAAAACAAGTTAGACGTCCTCTAATTGTTGTTTGCATGTTTTACATGGCTGCTATGGGTTTCTAGCAAGAACGTTTCTTACCTACGCAAAAACCACAACGTGATATGTCAATTGCTATTTACCCTTCATAAGGACCCTTTTCATCAAATCCCATCCGACTAAAGTGGGAGAGACTGGGACCCGCTAGCCACCTTATGCAACAAGTGCATGTCAGTCGGTGGAACCTGTCTCACGTAAGTGTACGTGTAAGGTCGGTCCGGGCCGCTTCATCCCACAATACCGTCGAAACAAGATTGGACTAGTAACGGTAAGCATATTGAACAAAAATCAACGCCCACAACAACTTGTGTTCTACTCGTGCATAGAAACTACACATAAACCGGGCTCTGATAACACTGTTGGGGAACGTAGCAGAAATTCAAAATTTTCTACGCATCACCAAGATCAATCTATGGAGTAATCCAGCAACGAGGGAAAGGGGAGTGCATCTACATACCCTTGTAGATCGCTAAGCGGAAGCGTTCAAGTGAACGGGGTTGATGGAGTCGTACTCGTCGTGATCCAAATCACCGATGATCCTAGTGCCAAACGGACGGCACCTCCGCGTTCAACACACATGCAGCGCGGTGACGTCTCCCATGCCTTGATCCAGCAAGGAGAGAGGGAGAGGTTGGGGAAGACTCTGTCCAGAAGCAGCACGATGGCATGGTGGTGGTGGAGAAGCGCGGAACTCCAGCAGGGCTTCGCCAAGCACTACGAGAGACGAGGAGGGAGAGGGGTAGGGCTGCGCCAACAGGAGAAGAACTTCATGTGTTGGGCTGCCCCTTTGCCTCCACTATATATAGGGGGAGAGGGAGGGCTGCGCCCCCACCTAGGGTTCCCTCCCTAGAGGTGGCGTCAGCCCCAATCCCCATCTGGGATGGCGGCTAAGTGGGGGGGGGGAGGGAGGCGCACCAGGCATGGGCCTTTAGGGCCCATCTGCCCTAGGGTTTGCCCCCTCTTCTCTCTAGGCGCATGGGCCTTGGTGGGGAGGCGCCCCAGCCCACCTAGGGGATGGTCCCTTCTCACAGTTGGCCCATGTATGCCTCCGGGGCCCGTGGCCCCTCCCGGTGGATCCCCGGACCCCTCCGGTGGTCCCGGTACACTACCGATGATGCCCGGAACACTTTCGGTGGCCAAAACCATACTTCCTATATATCAATCTTTACCTCCGGACCATTCCGGAACTCCTCGTGACGTCCGGGATCTTACCCGGGACTCCGAACAACATTCGGTAACCGCATACATACTTTCCCTATAACCCTAGCGTCATCGAACCTTAAGTGTGTAGATCCTACGGGTTCGGGAACCATGCAGACATGACCGAGACGTTCTCCGGTCAATAACCAATAGCGGGATCTGGATACCCATGTTGGCTCCCACATGTTCCACAGGATGAACCACGATGTCGAGGATTCAATCAATCCCATATTCAATTCCCTTTGTCTAGGGGTATAGTACTTGCCCGAGATTCGATCGTCGGTATCCCGATTCCTTGTTCAATCTCGTTACCGGCAAGTCTCTTTACTCATTCCATAACACATCATCCCGTGATCAACCCCTTGGTCACATTGTGCACATTATGATGATTTTCTACCGAGTGGGCCCAGAGATACCTCTCCGTCACACGGAGTGACAAATCCCAGTCTCGATTCGTACAACCCAATGACACTTTCGGAGATACCCGTAGTGTACCTTTATAGCCACCCGATTCGTTGTGACGCTTTGGTACACCCAAAGCATTCCTATGGTATCCGGGAGTTGCACAATCTCATGGTCTAAGGAAATGATACTTGACATTAGAAAAGCTTTAGCATACGAACTACACGATCTTTGTGCTAGGCTTAGGATTGGGTCTTGTCCATCACATCATTCTCCTAATGATGTGATCCCGTTATCAACAACATCCAATGCCCATGGTCAGGAAACCGTGACCATCTATTGATCAACGAGCTAGTCAACTAGAGGCTTACTAGGGACATGGTGTTGTCTATGTATCCACACATGTATCTGAGTTTCCTATCAATACAATTATAGCATGGATAATAAACAATTATCATGAACAAGGAAATATAATAATAATAACTAATTTATTATTGCCTCTAGGGCATATTTCCAACATCCTTACCATCATCAGAACCCCAATCTTCATAGTTGCATTTAATTCTTTCCAATAAGTCCCACTTGAATTCAATAGTCTTCAGCATATAAGAACCAACACAGGAATTATCGAGCATGGTGCGATCATTGAGAGAAAGCCGAGCATAATTTTTTTGAATAATCATATCTCTTGAGAGCTCATGATTGGGGCATGAATATAACATTGAATTAAGCCTCCCCCAAACTTGAGCGATGCTTTCTCATTCACGAGGCCAAAAATTATATATGTAATTACGATCACGATGAACAAGATGCATATGATAGAACTTCTGGTGAAATTCCAATTCCAATCGTTTATAATTCCAAGATTCTGTATCAACACATAGCCTATACCATGTCAATGCATCTCCCTTCAAAGATAAAGGGAAGACCTTCCTCTTAACAACATCATCAGGTATACCTGCAAGCTTAAATAATGCACAAACTTCATCCATGTTGATAAGGTGTAAATCGGGATGCAATGTTCCACATCCTGCAAAGGGATTAGCTAGCAGTTTCTCTATCATACCCGAAGGAATCACAAAGTAAACATTTTCAGTAGGTTCAGTAGGTTGAGGAGAAACTCTTTGCTCTACTGGTCGGGGCGAAGATGCCCCGAACAAGCCCCTCAAAGGATTAGTTTCCATAGTGACAAGTCACAGAAAATTTCAGCGCACTATATAAATGTTTCCTTACCAAGTTCCACTCACCAAATGTGCTTCACTCCCCAGCAGCGGCGCCAGAAAAGAGTCTTGATGACCCAAAAGTATAGGGGATCTTCTTAGTCCTTTCGATAAGTAAGAGTGTCGAACCCAATGAGGAGCAGAAGGAAATGACAAGCGATTTTCAGTAAGGTATTCTCTGCAAGCACTGTAATAGTAGGTAATATATAGTTTTGTGATAAGATAATTGGTAACGAGTAACAAACAATGAAAGTAAATAAGGTGCAGACAGGTGGCCCAATCCTTTTTGTAGCAAAGGGCAAGCCTGGACAATTTCTTATAATGAGAAAAGCGCTCCCGAGGACACATGGGAATTATCGTCAAGCTAGTTTTCATCACGCTCATATGATTCACGTTCGGTACTTTGATAATTTGATATGTGGGTGGACCGGTGCTTGGGTACTGCCCTTTCTTGGACAAGCACCCCACTTATGATTAACCCCTATTGCAAGCATCCACAACTACAAAAGAAGTATTAAGGTAAACCTAACCATAGCATGAAACTAGTGGATCCAAATCAGCCCTTACGAAGCAACGATAAACTAGGGTTTAAGCTTCATCACTCTAGCAACCCATCATCTACTTATTACTTCCCAATGCCTTCCTGTAGGCCCAAATAATGGTGAAGTGTCATGTAGTCGACGTTCACATAACACCACTAGAGGAGAGACACCATACATCTCATCAAAATATCGAACGAATACCAAATTCACATGACTACTAATAGCAAGACTTCCCCCATGTCCTCAGGAACAAACGTAACTACTCACAAAGCATATTCATGTTCATGATCAGAGAATTATTAATATGCATTAAGGATCTGAACATATGATCTTCCACCAGATAAACCAGTTAGCATCAACTACAAGGAGTAATCAACACTACTAGCAACCCACATGTACCAATTTGTGGTTTTGATACAAGATTAGATACAAGAGATGAACTAGGGTTTGAGAGGAGATGGTGCTGATGAAGATCATGATGGAGATTGACCCCCTCCCGATGAGAGGACCGTTGGTGATGATTTCCCCCTCCCGGAGGGAAGTTTCCCCGGCAGAACAGCTTCGCAGGAGCCCTAGATTGGTTCCGCCTCATGGCGGTGGAGTTTCGTCCTGTAAGCTTGCTTACAATTTTTTCCAGGGTAAGAGACTTCATATAGCAGAAGATGGGAACCGGACGGCCACCAGGGACCCACGAGGTAGGGGGGCGCGCCCAGTAGGGGTGGGCGTGCCCCCCACCCTCGTGGCCAGGGTGTGGGCCCCCTCTGGTACTTTCTTTGCTCAGTAATTCTTATTAATTCCAAAAATGACTTTCGTGGAGTTTCAGGACTTTTGAGCTGTGCATAATAGGTTTTCAATATTTGCTCCTTTTCCAGCCAAAATTCCAGCTGGCGGCATTCTCCCTCTTCATGATAAACCTTGTAAAATAAGAGAAAATAGCCATAAGTATTGTAACATAACGTGTAATAACAGCGCATAATGCAATAAATATCGATATAAAAGCATGATGCAAAATGGACGTATCAGGCGACCCTATCAAGCATGGTTGTGGACTTCGGCAGGGGATCCTCTACTCCCTGCCCTTTTTCCTTGCCATTGACCCCCTCCACCGCATGCTCGCTAAGGCCACCGAGCAGGGCCACCTTCACCCGCTACATGGAAATCCGGTTCGGGCATCCCTGTATGCCGATGACGCGTCCATCTTCATTGCGCCAATCATGGAGGACATCCAGTTCCTTGCATTGACGCTGAGCTCCTTTGGTGAGGTCACCGGCCTTGTCACCAACTGCAACAAAAGTTTGGTTGCGCCCATTCATTGTGCCAACCTCGACCTTGATGACATCCTTCAGGCCTTCCCTGCTGTCCGGACCTCTTTTCCTTTCGGTACCTTGGCCTTCCTTTGTCGGTCACGAGGCTAAAACGCATCCACTTTCAGTGAGGACAAGATTGCGGGCAAACTCCCACCGTGGTTGGACATGCATGTGTCTGCCCCTGGGCGCATCATTTTGGTCAAAGCGGTTCTCACGGCCATAGCAATCTATCACCTAACACCCCTGGATATCCCAGTTGGAGTGCGGAAGAAGATCGATAGCCTGAGACGTGCATATCTTTGGGCAGGCTGCGAAAAGGTATCTGGAGGCAAATGTAAGGTTAACTGGAACCTAGTCTGCAAACCCAAGATTTTTGGCGGCCTGGTCATGCTAAACCTCGAAAAAATTGCCACCGCCCTTCGGCTTCGATGGCTTTGGTTCGAGTGGGCTGACCCACCTAAGACTTGGGCTGGAATGGAGATGCCGTGTAGCAACGCTGATAGAGATTTCTTCGCGGCCTTCACGACTGTGACCATTGGGGATGGTAAAAAGGCAAAATTTTGGGAATCGTCATGGCTTAATGGCCTTCGACCAAAAGATGTAGCACCGAAGATCTCTGAGATATCTAAAAGGAAGGCGTGTTTGGTCAGCAAAGCGCTTGATAACAACTCCTGGATTAGCCAGATCGACACCTCCCAGGGCCTCTCTCTGGACCACATCCAGGAGTTCGCTGCTCTCTGGGGGATGCTACAAGAGGTTACTGTCAGCTTGGATAGGAAAGACACGATACTTTGGAAATTCACTTCTAGTAATGAATATTCGACAGCCACTGCTTACATGGCGCAGTTTGCAGGACAAGTTCTCAGTCCAACCTCTACCACGATCTGGAAGTCTTGGGCCCCGTTGAAATGCAATTTTTTTGCTTGGTTGATCATTCAGAATCGCGTCTGGACGGCCGATCGGCTGCATCGGCGAGGATGGCCAAATTATGGCCTATGCCCCCTATGCAAGCAGACTCAGGAGTCAGCCTCTCATCTTCTCTTCCAGTATAGATTCACGATCCGAGTTTGGAACGAGATTATCGCTTGGCTTGGCATTCATGGCCAATCTACAGCGGCATGGTGGCATGAGGTTCCCGTCCATGATTGGTGGCTCAAAACGACCAGTTCCGGAGGCCACATCAAGAAGGCGATTATGTCAGTTATGATGCTTGTCTCGTGGGAAATTTGGAAGGAGCGAAATGCGAGAGTCTTCCACAACACGGCTGCCCCGGTCACTGTCATCGTTGCGAAGATCAAAGAGGAGGCCCATCTTTGGGCGCTAGCTGGAGCTAGTCATTTGAGTACTCTTATGTCACGAGAGTAGTCTTTCCTTTGTTTTTGCCGTGCTGCGGCTTATGTCTAAACCTTCTTCTTAATCAATGAAATGGCAAGCCTTTTGCCTTGTTTCAAAAAAATCATGATTTGATAGAGCCACAAACGGGAGGCTCATACCTCATATCATTATCAGAAGATAGGCATAACATGAGAAAAAAAGAGGCATACCATGATCAATATAGAAGCAAACATACATAGTTTTTGTTTTGCGCAGTAGTTTTAGCCTTTGTTTCATACAATAGCTACTAGTCAGTACCCTAAAATCAAATTTGGGTCAGTCGATTTTGAAAAGAAGGAAGAAGCCGCTAGAGATAAGAAAGAAGTGCTCGCCGGAGAAGGCCTCTGGGTCTATCTTAAAGTGGCAGGCTACCTCATAATCTATCTTAGGGTGGCAGGCTGCCCCATGATCTTATGAGTGTAGGGGATGGGGGTGTAGTTCGCCGGAAATGATGGATCGTGGCAGGAGTTAGAGGGATGGCGAGGAGTTGGAGGAGGGAGGGCGGGGCGGTGAAGCTTACACGGAAGCGCCGCCGGCCGGCGGCAGCACGCAGTTAGGCCTTTGGTGGCTTGGCGGTTGAGAGATAGAAGATGAACAACACATTATTTTCGGAGGTTGAAAAGGCCCATCTGAACATTCATTTTGCGACGGATGGCTCACAAGATTCGAGTGAGCCAAATTGCATTTTCAGTCACATGACATATAGCCGGTTCCTTTGTTTCTCGTATATGGAAAGCAATTGTGCGTGTATGCTCACATAGAGTCAAAGAGAAGGGAATGTGGCACCGAGGCAGAAAACACATATTTGACCTGAGGACGAAATCAAATCACGATTTTACCTGGCCTTGAAAAAATTTCACATAACAGACCGTTTTGTGTGGCGCTCGACAGCCGGGCGCTGCAGTGCACTATGCAGCGCCTTTGCCTTAGGCATCGCATGCCCGGCCAGTGTGGCAGCCCGGGGCTAGGGGCGGCCCCACAACCAGCCGTGCAGTGCCCAACGCATAGGCGCCACACTTGTAATGTGCAGCGCCTAGCGCTTAGGCGTCACACTAGTAATGTGCAGCGCCCGTCCCTTAGGCGCTGCATAGTCTGTTTGTCACTTAGGCTGGACCCACCCTCTCTCCCCTCCCACCCCCACCTCACACACCCCCACCCCACCCAAACCCATAGCCTTGCGGCCCTCCTCTCTTCCCCTCTCCCCCTCTCAAATCCTTCTCAAATCTTGCAAATCCAAAGTATTTGACCGTGGATTTCAAAGCCAACCCCTCCCTTAAGGTAATATCCTTCGATCCCCCTTGTTTTCATCCATAGGAATTGTCACATTTGCTCAAATCTTGCTAGTTTGGGGAAACCCTAGTTTTGGCTTGGATTTGGAAATTTGTGTTGAATCATGTTATGTTTCTTTGCTAATTGGTATGGTTAGGCTTCATACTATGCTAGGGTTAGGGTTATGTATGTTTGATGTTGGTGTTAGCGTTATGCTATGGTTAGGGTTGTGGTTATTGTTAAGTGGGGGTTAGGCTTATTGTTTCATATATATGTAGGGCTTATGTATTTTTTGCAAATATTTTATTAACTACTTACTTGATATATGTGTGTTTTTTATTATTGTAGGGATGGGAAGAACATGTGTTTATGTTCATCATGTGGATAAATAGGCCTTTTTGAAAGGCAATGTTCAGCCGGACCCGGATGAGCTTGACATAGTGTTTGAGAGTAGTCCTAGCTATGCAGATGTCTTGGAACAAGTGAGGAAAGATTTGAATTGGATGGACCCAAGTGACGTCGTTGAGTTCGAGGGAAGGCATAATGTTGGTTTTAGAATGCACATCCATTGGAAGACAATGCGTGTGAACTCGGAGCAATGTTGGGTTGCATACAAGGAGATGGTTGCGGAATCTCTAGACAACTCTTGAGTTATTTGCCTCCAAGAAGGTCGAGTCTAGTTTGCATTTGGATTTGAACCGGAACCTCTCCCCATTGGTTGCTATTACTCCCCCACCCATGAACCAAGATCAAGTTAGTGAACCTCATTTGACGCAACAAGTTTGGCCAACATTGAGCCCAGTTTCAAACAACCAAAATGAAGCTTTTGAAGAGGACAATTATGAGTACGAGGAGGACGACAACGAAGTTGATCTCTATGACAACAATGTGGGTGATCTCGAGAAATATCATGTGCAAGAGACAATGGACCAATCCATCCTTTTTTCTCGTGCATATGCATCGGACTCCGATGACGATGGTCCCGATGAAGTAGTTGATGAGGAGGGGTTCACGCCCAAGGAGGCACAAGCATTTAAGAAGGTATCCGGGCGGGATCACAAGACACCATTATTCAAGGCTCTTAGTCTCATGGATGAACCTGTTGTATATGGTGGCAATGTTGGGGAACGTAGTAATTTAAAAAAAAATTCTGCGCACACGCAAGATCATGGTGATGATATAGCAATGAGAGGGGAGAGTGTTCGTCCATGTACCCTCGTAGACCATAATCGGAAGCGTTAGCACAACGCGGTTGATGTAGTCGTACGTCTTCACGATCCGACCGATCCAAGCACCGAACGTACGGGGCCTCCGAGTTCAGCACACGTTCAGCTCGATGACGATCTCCGGCCCTCCGATCCAGCAAAGGCTCGGAGATGAGTTCCACAAGACGACGGCGTGGTGGCGATGATGATGTTCTACGGCGCAGGCTTCGCCTAAACTCCGCGACGATATGACCGAGGTGGAATATGGTGGAAGGGGGCACCGCACACGGCTAAGGAACGATCCGTAGATCAACTTGTGTGTTCTAGGGTGCCCCCTTGCCCCGTATATAAAGGAGCCAAGGGGAGGAGGCGGCCGGCCTAGAGGGCGCGCCAAGGGGGGGAGTCCTACTCCCACCGGAGTAGGACTCCCTCTTTCCAAGTAGGAGTAGGAGAAGGGGGGAAAGAGGAGGAAGAGGGGAAGGAAAGGGGCGCCGCCTTTCCCTTGTCCTATTCGGACTAGGAGGGAGGGTGCGCAGCCCCTCCTGGCTCCTTCCCTCTTCTCCCTCTTGGCCCATGTAGGCCCATTAACCCCCCGGGGGGTTCCGGTAACCTCCCGGTACTCCGGTAAAATGCCGATTTCACCCGGAACCATTCCGATGTCCAAACATAGGCTTCCAATATATCAATCTTTATGTCTCGACCATTCCGAGACTCCTCGTCATGTCCGTAATCACATCCGGGACTCCGAACAAACTTCGGTACATCAAAAGTTATAAACTCATAATAAAACTGTCATCGAAACGTTAAGCGTGCGGACCCTACGGGTTCGAGAACTATGTAGTCATGACCTAAAACCATTCTCGGTCAATAACCAATAGCGGGACCTAGATGCCCATATTGGTTCCTACATATTCTACGAAGATCTTTATCGGTCAAACCGCATAACAACATACGTTGTTCCCTTTGTTATCGGTATGTTACTTGCCCGAGATTTGATCGTCGGTATCCAATACCTAGTTCAATCTCGTTACGGCAAGTCTCTTTACTCGCTCATGTACGTCATCTCATAACTAACTCATTAGTTATAATGCTTGCAAGGCTTAAATGATGAGTATTACCGAGAGGGCCCGAGATACCTCTCCGACAATCGAGTGACAAAACCTAATCTCGAAATCGCCAACTCAACATGTACCTTTGGAGACACCTGTAGTACTTCTTTATAATCACCCGATTACGTTGTGACGTTTGGTAGTACCCAAAGTGTTCCTCCGGTAAACGGGAGTTGCATAATCTCATAGTTACAGGAACATGTATAAGTCATGAAGAAAGCAATAGCAACATACTAAACGATCAAGTGCTAGGCTAACGGAATGGGTCATGTCAATCACATCATTCTCCTAATGATGTGACCCCGTTAATCAAATGACAACTCTTTTGTCCATGGCTAGGAAACATAACCATCTTTGATAAACGAGCTAGTCAAGTAGAGGCATACTAGTGACACTATGTTTGTCTATGTATTCACACATGTATTATGCTTCCGGTTAATACAATTCTAGCATGAATAATAAACATTTATCATGATATAAGGAAATAAATAATAACTTTATTATTGCCTCTAGGGCATATTTCCTTCAGTCTCCCACTTGCACTAGAGTCAATAATCTAGTTCACATCGCCATGTGATTTAACACCAATATTCACATCTGTATGTGATTAATACCCATAGTTCACATCATCATGTGATCAACACCCAAAGGGTTTACTAGAGTCAATAATCTAGTTCACATTGCTATGTGATTAACACCCAAAGAGTACTAAGGTATGATCATGTTTTGCTTGTGAGAGAAGTTTAGTCAATGGGTCTGTCATATTCAGAGCCGTATGTATTTTGCAAATATTCTATGTCCACAATGCTCTGCACGGAGCTACTCTAGCTAATTGCTCCCACTTTCAATATGTATCCAGATTGAGACTTAGAGTCATCTGGATTGGTGTAAAAGCTTGCATCGTTGTAACTTTTTACGACGGGCTCTTTTATCACCTCCATAATCGAGAAACATCTCCTTAGTTCTCACTCAGGATATTCTTGACCGCTGTCCAGTGATTTACTCTTAGATCAAAATTGTATTCCTTTGTCAAACTCAGAGCAAGGTATACAATAGGTCTGGTTCACAGCATTGCATACTTTATAGAACCTATGACTGAGGCATAGGGAATGACTTTTCATTCTCTTTCTATTTTCTGCCATGGTCGGGTCTTGAGTCTTACTCAACTTCACACCTTTGCATCACAGCAAGAACTCCTTCTTTGACTGTTCCATTTTGAACTATTCAAAATTTATCAAGGTATGTACTCATTGAAAAATCTTATCAAGCGTCTTGATCTATCTATATAGATCTTGATGCTCAATGTGTAAGCAGCTTCACCGAGGTCTTGCTTTGAAGAACTCCTTTTCAAGTATCCTTTCATGCTATCCAGAATTTCTATATCATTTCCAATCAACAATATGTCACCCACATATAATAATAGAAATGCTACAGAGCTCCCACTCACTTTCTTGTAAATACAGGCTTCTCAAAAGTCATAGAAAACCATATGCTTTGATCAACTCATCAAAGCGTATATTCCAACTCCGAGAGGCTTGCACCAGTCCATAAATGGATTCTTTGGAGCTTGCACACTTTGTTAGCATCTTTAGGATTGACAAAACCTTCTCGTTGCATCATATACAACTCTTCTTTAATAAATTCATTAAGGAATGCAGTTTTGACATCCATTTGCCGATTTCATAAAATGTGGCAATTGCTAACATGATTCGACAGACTTAAGCATCGATCTGAGTGAGAAAATCTCATCGTATTCAACCCCTTGAACTTGTTGAAAACCTTTTGCAACAAGTCGAGCTTAGTGGATAGTAACACTACTATCAGTGTCCGTTTTCCTCTTGAAGATCCATTTATTTAACATGGCTTGCTGATCATTGAGCAAGTCAATCAAAGTCCATACTTTGTTCTCATACATGGATCATATGTCAGATTTTATGGCCTCAAGCCATTTCGCGGAATCTGGGCTCATCATCGCTTCCTCATAGTTCGTAGGTTCATCATGGTTTAGTAACATGACTTCCAGAACAGTATTACCGTACTACTCTTGTGCGGACTGTACTTTGGAAGACCTACGAGGTTTTGTAGTAACTTGATCTGAAGTTTCATGATCATCATCATTAGCTTCCTCACTAATTGGTGTAGGAATCACTGGAGCTGATTTCCGTGATGAACTACTTTCCAATTCGGGAGAAGGTACAAATTACCTTATCAAGCTCTACTTTCCTCCCACTCACTTTTTTCGAGAGAAACTCCTTCTCTAGAAAGGATCCATTTTTAGCAACGAATATCTTGCCTTCGGATCTGTGATAGAAGGTGTACCCAACAATTTCCTTTGGGTATTCTATGAAGACGCACTTCTTCGATTTGGGTTCGACCTTATCAGGATGAAACTTTTTCACATAAGCATCGCAACCCCAAACTTTAAGAAACGACAACTTGGGTTTCTTGCTAAACCACAGTTCATATAGTGTCGTCTCAACGGATTTAGATGGTGCCCTATTTAACGTGAATGCAGCTGTCTTTAATGCATGATCCCAAAACGATATTGGTAAATCGGTAAGAAACATCATAGATTGTACTATATCCAATAAAGTACGGTTATGACGTTCGGACACACCATTATGATGTGGTGTTCCAGGTGGCATGAATTTGTGAAACTATTCTACATTGTTTTAATTGAAGACCAAAACTCGTAACTCAAATATTTTACTTCTGCGATCATATCGTAGAAACTTTTATTTTCTTGTTACGATGATTCTCTACTTCACTATGACATTCAACTTTTCAAATGTTTCAGACTTGTGTTTCATCAAGTAGATATACTCATATCTGCTTCAAATCAACTATGAAGGTCAGAAAATAATGATACTTGTCGCGAGCCTTAATATTCATCGGACCACATACATCAGTATGTATGATTTCCAACAAATCTGTTGCTCGCTCCATTGTTCTGGAGAACGGAGTCTTAGTCATCTTGCCCATGAGGCATGGTTCGCAAGCATCAAGTGATCCATAATCAAGTGATTCCAAAATCCCATCAGCATGGAGTTTCTTCATGCGCTTTACACCGATATGACCTAAATGGCAGTGCCACAAATAAGTTGCCCTATCATTATTAACTTTGCATCTTTTGGTTTCAATATTATGAATATGTGTATCACTACGATCGAGATCCAATGAACCATTTTCATTGGGTGTGTAACCATATAAGGTTTTATTCATGTAAAAAGAACAACAGTTTATTCTCTTACTTAAATGAATAACCGTATTGCAATAAACACGATCGAATCATATTCATGCTCAACGCAAACACCAAATAACATTTATTTAGGTTCAACACTAATCCCGAAAGTATAGGGAGTGTGCGATGATGATCATATCAATCTTGAAACTACTTTCAACACACATCGTCACTTCACCCTTAACTAGTTTCGCTTATTCGCAACTCCGTTTGAGTTACTACTCTTAGCAACCGAACCAGTACCAAATACCGAGGGGTTGCTATAAACACTAGTAAAGCACACATCAAACACCTGTATATCAAATATTCCCTTTTTCACTTTGCCATCCTTCTTATCCACCAAATATTTAGGGCATTTCCGCTTCCAGTGACCATTCCCTTTGCAGTAGAAGCACTTAGTCTCAGGCTTAGGTCCAGAATTGGGCTTCTTCACTTGAGCAGTTACTTGCTTGTCGTTCTTCTTGAAGTTCCCTTCTATCCCTTTGCCCTTTTCTTGAAACTAGTGGTCTTGTTTACCATCAACACTTGATGTTCTTTCTTGATTTCTACCTTCATCGATTTCATCATCATGAAAAACTCGGGAATCATTTTCATCATCCCTTGCATACTATAGTTCATCACGAAGTTCTACTAACTTGGTGATGGTGACTAGAGAATTCATCAATCACTATCTTATCTGGAAGATTAACTCCCACTTGATTCAAGCGATTGTAGTACCTAGACAATCTGAGCACATGCTCACTAGTTGAGCGATTCTCCTCCATCTTTTAGCTATAGAACTTGTTGGAGACTTCATATCTCTCAACTCGGGTATTTGCTTGAAATATTAACTTCAATTCCTGGAACATCTCATATGGTCCATGATGTTCAAAACATCTTTGAAGTCCCGATTCTAAGCCATAAAGCATGGTGCATAAAACTATCAAGTAGTCATCATTTTGAGCTAGCCAGACATTCATAACTTCTGCATCTGCTCTTGCAATAGGTCTGTCACCTAGCGGTGCATTAAGGACATAATTCTTCTATGCAGCAATGAGGATAAACCTCAGATCACGGATCGAATCCGCATCATTGCTACTAACATTTTTCAACACAATTTTCTCTAGGAACATATCAAAATAAACATATGAAAGCAACAATGCAAGCTATTGATCTACAACATTATTTGCAAAATACTACCAGATACTAAGTTCATGATAAATTTAAGTTCAATTAATCATATTACTTAAGAACTCCCACTTAGAGAGACATCTCTCTATTCATCTAAGTGATTACGTGATCCAAATCAACTAAACCATGTCCGATCATCACGTGATATGGAGTAGTTTCAATGGTGAACATCACTATGTTGATCATATCTACTATATGATTCACGTTCGACCTTTCGGTCTCCGTGTTCCGAGGCCATATCTGTATATGCTAGGCTCGTCAAGTTTAACCTGAGTATTCCGCGTGTGCAACTATTTTGCACCCGTTGTATTTGAACGTAGAGCCTATCACACCCGATCATCACGTGGTGTCTCAGCACGAAGAACTTTCGCAACGGTGCATACTCAGAGAGAACACTTCTTGATAATTAGTGAGAGATCATCTTAAAATGCTACCGTCAATCAAAGCAAGATAAGATGCATAAAGGATAAACATCACATGCAATCAATATAAGTGATATGATATGGCCATCATCATCTTGTGCCTTTGATCTCCATCTTCAAAGCACCATCGTGATCACCATCGTCACCGGCGCGACACCTTGATCTCCATCGTAGCATCGTTGTCGTTACGCCATCTATTGCTTCTACGACTATCGCTACCGCTTAGTGATAAAGTAAAGCAATTACTGAGCGTTGCATTTCATACAATAAGCGACAACCATATGGCTCCGCCGATTGCCGATAACTTCGTTACAAAACATGATCATCTCATACAATAAAATATAGCATCACGTCTTGACCATATCACATCACAACATGCCCTGCAAAAACAAGTTAGACGTCCTCTACTTTGTTGTTGCAAATTTTGCGTGGCTGCTACGGGCTTTAGCAAGAACCGTTCTTACCTACGCATCAAAAACCACAACGATCGTTCTTCAAGTTAGTGTTGTTTTAACCTTCGCAAGGACCGGGCGTAGCCACACTCGATTCAGCTAAAGTGAGAGAGATAGACACCCGCCAGCCACCTTTAAGCACGAGTGCTCGTAACGGTGAAACCAGTCTTCATGAGCGTACGCGTAATGTCGGTCCGGGCCGCTTCATCTCACAATACCGCCGAACCAAAGTATGACATGCTGGTAAGCAGTATGACTTGTATCGCCCACAACTCACTTGTGTTCTACTCGTGCATATAACATCAACGCATAAAACCTAGGCTCGGATGCCACTGTTGGGGAACGTAGTAATTTCAAAAAAAATCCATGCACACGCAAGATCATGGTGATGATATAGCAACGAGAGGCGAGAGTGTTCGTCCACGTACCCTCGTAGACCGTAAGCGGAAGCGTTAGCACAACGCGGTTGATGTAGTCGTACGTCTTCACGATCCGACCGATCCAAGCACCGAACGTACGGGGCCCCCGAGTTCAGCACACGTTCAGCTCGATGACGATCTCCGGCCCTCCGATCCAGCAAAGGCTCCGGAGATGAGTTCCATCAGCACGACGGCGTGGTGATGATGATGATGTTCTACCGGCGCAGAGCTTCGCCTAAACTCCACGACGATATGACCGAGGCGGAATATGGTGGAAGGGGGCACCGCACACGGCTAAGGAACGATCCGTAGATCAACTTGTGTGTTCTAGGGTGCCCCCTTGCCCCCGTATATAAAGGAGACAAGGCGGAGGAGGCGGCCGGCCTAGAGGGCGCGCCAAGGGGAGGAGTCCTACTCCCACCGGGAGTAGGACTCCCTCTTTCCAAGTAGGAGTAGGAGAAGGGGGGAAAGAGGAGGAAGAGGGGAAGGAAAGGGGGGGCGCCGCCCCCCTTCCCTTGTCCTATTCGGACTAGGAGGGGGAGGGGCACGCGTCCCCCTCCTGGCTCCTTCCTTCTTCTCCCTCTTGGCCCATGTAGGCCCATTAACCCCCCGGGGGGTTCCGGTAACCTCTCGGTACTCCGATAAAATGCCGATTTCACCCGGAACCATTCCGATGTCCAAACATAGGCTTCCAATATATCAATCGTTATGTCTCGACCATTCCGAGACTCCTCGTCATGTCTGTAATCACATCCGAGACTCTGAACAAACTTTGGTACATCAAAACTTATAAACTCATAATAAAACTGTCATCAAAACGTTAAGCGTGCGGACCCTACGGGTTCGAGAACTATGTAAACATGACCTAAAACCATTCTCGGTCAATAACCAATAGCGGGACCTGGATGCCCATATTGGTTCCTACATATTCTACAAAGATCTTTATCGGTCAAACCGCATAACAACATACGTTGTTCCCTTTGTCATCGGTATGTTACTTGCCCAAGATTTGATTGTTGGTATCCAATACCTAGTTCAATCTCGTTACCGGCAAGTCTCTTTACTCGTTCTGTAATACGTCATCTCATAACTAACTCATTAGTTATAATGCTTGCAAGGCTTAAGTGATGAGTATTACCGAGAGGGCCCAGAGATACCTCTCCGACAATCGGAGTGACAAAACCTAATCTCAAAATACGCCAACTCAACATGTACCTTTGGAGACACCTGTAGTACTCCTTTATAATCACCCAGTTACGTTGTGACGTTTGGTAGTATCCAAAGTGTTCCTCCGGTAAACGGGAGTTGCATAATCTCATAGTTACAGGAACATGTACAAGTCATGAAGAAAGCAATAGCAACATACTAAACGATCAAGTGCTAGGCTAACGGAATGGGTCATGTCAATCACATCATTCTCCTAATGATGTGATCCCGTTAATCAAATGACAACTCTTTTGTCCATGGCTAGGAAACAT
Organism: Aegilops speltoides; assembly: GCA_021437245.1. Lineage (NCBI taxonomy): Eukaryota > Viridiplantae > Streptophyta > Magnoliopsida > Poales > Poaceae > Aegilops > Aegilops speltoides. The sequence continues at coordinate 171,496,025 of CM038146.1, forward strand.
AACCATCTTTGATAAATGAGCTAGTCAAGTAGAGGCATACTAGTGACACTATGTTTGTCTATGTATTCACACATGTATTATGTTTCCGGTTAATACAATTCTAGCATGAATAATAAACATTTATCATGATATAAGGAAATAAATAATAACTTTATTATTGCCTCTAGGGCATATTTCCTTCAGGCAAATATATATCTCTTGGAGCTAGGCCAAGTTCTCACCGTGATTTGGAAGACGGCAAGAACGGGATATATCCCGGTTGTGAGTATCAATCCTTCTTGGAATTGAAGATGTGGCTCGACAACTACTCGGTTACGCATTATCGTCCACATAAAGTGGCCAACTCAGACGTCAATGTGTGTTACACGGTTAAATGTGAAGTGCCAAGATGTCCATGGATTGTGCGTGCAAGGCCATGGAAAGGAGGTCCCACTTGGCGCATAGTGAGTTGTACACCAAGTCACATGTGCCGACACAAGAATGCGGATGGCGAGCTTGTGTACCAACAACACAGACAACTCACGTTCGAGTTCATTGCTTACAGGTTATCCAACCAAATATCCACACTTCCAATAATGAGCATCAAGAGTGTCATTGACCTTGTGAAAGCCATCTTTCATTACAAGGTGAAGTACGGCAAGGCATGGAAGGCGAAGCAAGCCGCATTCAAGATGTTGTATGGCAATTGGGATGAAGCATACAACCGACTCCCTAGGTTGTTGTTAGCTAGGGCGCCACAAAACTAGGCATGGTTCACGTGGTTGAGCCTCATGGGCACTAACCATTGATTCACAACGGGAGGACCATCCGAATACTTGGCCGTGCATTTTGGGCCTTTGAGAAATGTGTGAGGGCTTTTGAGCATTGTCGGACCGTCATCACCATTGATGGCACGTTCTTGACGGGACAATACAAGGGCACTTTATTGGTTGCAATAGCAAGTGATGCCAATAACTGGGTGTTGCCTTTGGCTTTCACTTTGGTTGAGGTGGAGAACAATGATAACTGGGAGTGGTTCTTGCGTCAATTGAGAACATGGGTATTACTGGCTGAAAGGGAAATTTGTGTCATATCAGATCACCATCCAGGAATTCTAAATGCGGCGGTGGTTGACATTCCCGGACATACAAAGTTGCACCATCGATGGTGCATGAGGCACTTTTGTGCAAACTTCTATAGGGCATGTGGTATCAAGGAGTTGGTCGATGATCTTCAAGATTGTTGTCTCGCTTTCTCCGACAAGCGGTTTGCCACATTGTTCAATGCATTGCTCAAACACAAGAAACTTGACCCAGGTGGTCTTGAATTTCTCAATAGGAACATTGTCGAAAGGAATATGTGGGCACGTGCTTTCGATGAAGATGGCCGAAGGTATGGTCAAATGACAAGCAATATGGCAGAATGCTTCAATAAGGTGCTCAAGGGTGTACGTGCATTACTGATACGTCTCCAACGTATCTATAATTTTTGATTGCTCCATGCTACTTTATTTACTGTTTTGGACTATATTGGGCTTTATTTTCCACTTTTATATTACTTTTGGGACTAACCTATTAACCGGAGGCCCAGCCCAGAATTGTTGTTTTTTTGCCTATTTCAGTGTTTTGAAGAAACGGAATATCAAACGAAGTCCAAACGGAATGAAACCTTCGGGATCGTGATTTTCCAAACCGAACGTGATCTAGGAGACTTGGACCCTACTCCAAGCAGTGCCAGAGGCGGTCACGAGGGTGGAGGGCGTCCCCTCTGGGCGCGCCCCCTACCTCGTGGGCCCCCTGATGCTCCACCGACGTACTCCTTCTTCCTATATATACCTACGTATCCCCGAACGATCAGAACAGGAGCCGAAAACCTAATTCCACCGCCGCAACCTTCTGTATCCACGAGATCCCATCTTGGGGCCTGTTAGGAGCTCACGGAGGGGGCATCCACCATGGAGGGCTTCTACATCATCACCATAGCCCCTCCGATGAAGTGTGAGTAGTTTACTTGAGACCTTCGGTCCATAGGTAGTAGCTAGATGGCTTCTTCTCTCTTTTGGATCTCAATACAATGTTCTCCCCTCTCTCGTGGAGATCTATTCGATGTAATCTTCTTTTTGCGGTGTGTTTGTTTAGACCGATGAATTGTGGGTTTATGATCCAAAGATTATCTATGGAAAATATTTGATTCTTCTCTGAATTCTTTTATGTATGATTGAGTTATCTTTGCAAGTCTCTTGAATTATCCTTTTGGTTTGGCCAACTAGATTGGTAGTTCTTGCAATGGGAGAAGTGCTTAGCTTTGGGTTCAATCTTGCGGTGTCCTTACCCAAAGGATGTAAGGCAGCAAGGCACGTATTGTATTGTTGCCATCGAGGATAACAAGATGGGGTTTTTATCATATTGCATGAATTTATCCTCTACATCATGTCATCTTGCTTAAGGCGTTACTCTGTTTTTACTTAATACTCTAGATGCATCTTTGGATAGCGGTCGATGATGGAGTAATAGTAGTAGATGCGTAATCGTTTGATCTACTTGTTTTGGACGTGATGCCTATATACATGATCATTGCCTAGATATACTCATAACTATGCTCAATTCTGTCAATTGCTCAACAGTAATTTGTTCACCCACCGTAGAATACTTATGCTCTTGAGTGAAGCCACTAGTGAAACCTATGGCCCCCGGGTCTATTCTCATCATATCAATTTCTATCACTTTATTTACTTGCTTTGTTTTTACTTTGCCTTTTACTTTTTACTTTGCATCTATCTATCAAAAATACCAAAAATATTATCTTTATCAGATCTCACTCTCGTAAGTGACCGCCTAGGGATTGACAACCCCTAAGCGTTGGTTGCGAGTTGCTATTGTTTTGTGTAGGTACGAGGGACTTGTGTGTGGTCTCCTACTGGATTGAAACATTGGTTCTCAAAAACTGAGGGAAATACTTATGCTACTTTGCTGCATCATCCTATCCTCTTCGGGGAAATCCAACGCAGTGCTTAAGAGGTAGCAAGAAGAATTTCTGGTGCCGTTTTCGGGGAGGCTCACGCAAGCAAGTCAACTATACCAAGTACCCATCGCAATCCCTATCTCTCGCATTATATTATTTGCCATTTGCCTCTCGTTTTCCTCTCCCTCACTTCACCCTTGCCATTTTATTTGCCCTCTCTTTCCCAATCTCCTCCTCTCTTTCCCATTTGCCTTTTCCCCTTTGCCTTTCTGTTTGCTTGTGTGTTGGATTACTTGTTGCCATGCGCAAGATAATACCAAATTGTGTGATTTTTCGAATACCAATAATAATGATTTCCTTAGTACTCCGATTGCTCCTCTTAATAATGATGAGTCCTGTGAAATCAATACCACTTTGTTGAATCTTGTTATGAAAGATCAATTCGCCGGCCTTCCTAGTGAAGATGCCGCTACTCATCTAAACAATTTTGTTGATTTGTGTGATATGCAAAAGAAGAAATATACGGATAACAATATTGTCAAATTGAAGTTATTTCCGTTTTCACTTAGAGATCGTGCTAAAGTTTGGTTTTCATCTTTGCCTAAAAATAGTATTGATTCTTGGAACAAGTGCAAACATGCTTTTATCTCTAAGTATTTTCCTCCTGCTAAGATTATCACTCTTAGGAACGACATCATGAATTTTAAACAACTTGATCATGAGCATGTTGCCCAATATTGGGAAAGAATGAAATTAATGCTTCACAATTGCCCTACTCATGGTTTGAATTTATGGATGATCATACAATTTTTTTATGCCGGATTGAATTTTGCTTCTAGAAATCTTTTAGATTCGGCCGCGGGAGGCACTTTTATGGAAATTACGTTAGGGGATGCTACCAAATTGCTTGACAATATTATGGCTAATTATTCTCAATGGCATACCGAAAGATCTTCTAGTAAAAAAGTGCATGCTATAGAAGAAATCAATGTTTTGAGTGAAAAGATGGATGAACTTATGAAGATGTTCGCTCCTAAAAATACTCTTGATCCCAATGATATGCCTTTATCTACTTTGCTTGAGAATAACAATGAATCTATGGATGTGAATTTTGTTGGTAGGAATAGTTTGGAAACAACGCTTATAGAGGGAATTTTAATCCTAGGCCTTATCCTAGTAATCCTTCTAATAATTATGGAAATTCCTACAACAACTCTTATGGAAATTTTAATAAGATGCCCTCTGAATTTGAGAGTAGTGTAAAGAGTTTATGAATTCGTAAAAGAATTTTAATGCTTTGCTTGAAGAGAAATTGCTTAAAGTTGATGATTTGGCTAGGAACGTTGATAGAATTTCTCTTGAAATTGATTCTTTAAAGCTTAGATCTATTCCTCCTAAGCATGATATCAATGAGTCTCTCAAAGCCTTGAGAATTTCCATTGATGAGTGCAAGGAAAGAACCGCTAGGATGCGTGCTTCCAAAGATGCCTTTATTAAAGCGTGTTCTTCCAATTCCTATGAAAATCAAGATGAAGATCTAAAAGTTATTGATGTGTCCCCTATTAAATCTTTGTTTTGCAATATGAATCTTGATGAAACTGAATATGATCTTCCTTTACCTAGAAGGCGTTCTAAGAATTCAGAGTTTCTAGACCTTGATGATGAAATTGATGAAAGTGGGATTGAAATAAATAAAAACCGTGATGTTGCTAAACCCACTATTTTGGATCTCAAGAATTTAATTATGAAAATTGCTCTTTGATTGGTTGTATTTCCTTGTTGCAATCCGTGCTAGATTCTTCTCATGCTTATAGTCAAAATAAGGCCTTTACCGAACACATTGTTGATGCCTTGATGCAATCTTATGAAGAAAAACTTGAGTTGAAAGTTTCTGTCCCTAGAAAACTCTATGATTAGTGGGAACCTACTATAAAAATTAAAATTAAAGATTTTGAGTTTCATGCTTTGTCTGATTTGGGTGCTAGTGTTTCTACTATTCCCAAAACTTTATGTGATTTGCTAGATTTCCGTGATTTTGATGATTGCTCTCTAAACTTGCATCTTGCGGATTCCACTATTAAAAAGCCTATGGAAAGAATCAATGATGTTCTTATTGTTGCAAATAGGAATTATGTGCCCGTAGACTTTATCGTTCTTGATATAGATTGCAATCCTTCATGTCCTATTATTCTTGATAGACCTTTCCTTAGAACGATTGGTGCAATTATTGATATGAAGGAAGGGAATATTAGATTCCAATTTCCCTTAAAAAATGGTATGGAACACTTCCCTAGAAAGAAAATAAAATTACCATCTGAATCTATCATGAGAGCCACTTATGGATTGCCTACCAAAGATGGCAATACCTAGATCTATCCTTGCTTTTATGCCTAGCTAGGGGCGTTAAACGATAGCGCTTGTTGGGAGGCAACCCAATTTTATTTTGTGTTTTTTGTTTTTGCTTCTGTTTAGGAATAAATAATTCATCTACCTTCTGTTTGGATGTGGTTTTATCTTTTAATTAGTGTTTGTGCCAAGTAGAACCTATAGGATAAACTACGATGATAGTTGATTTGATTATGCTGAAAAACAGAAACTTTGCACGCACGAATTTAGTTATGAGAAATCACAGGAACGTGATTTTGCGTTGATTATTTTTGCTGCTGTTCAATAAACAAATTTTCCAGGACTTACTATTTTGGTAGAATTTTTAGAGTTCCAGAATTTGGCGTTAGTTACAGATTGCTACAGACTGTTCTGTTTTTGACAGATTCTGCTTTATTGTGTTGTTTGCTTATTTTGATGAATCTATGGCTAGTAAAATAGTTTATAATCCATAGAGAAGTTGGAATACAGTAGGTTTAACACCAATATAAATAAAAATGAGTTCATTACTGTACCTTGAAATAGTCTTTTGTTTTCTTTCTCTAACGGAGCTCACGAGATTTCTGTTGAGTTTTGTGTTGTGAAGTTTTCAAGTTTTGGGTGAATTCTTTTGATGGATTATGGAACAAGGAGTGGCAAGAGCCTAAGCTTGGAGATGCCCATGGCACCCCCAAGATAATCCAAGGACACCAAAAAGTCAAAGCTTGGGGATGCCCCGGAAGGCATCCCCTCTTTCGTCCACTTCCATCGGTAATTTACTTTGAGCTATATTTTTATTCACCAACATGATATGTGTTTTGCTTGGAGCGTCTTGTATTATTTGTGTCTTTGCTTTTTAGTTTACCACAATCATCCTTGCTGTACACACCTTTTTAGAGAGCCATTCATGATTTGGAATTTGTTACAATACTCTATGTGCTTCACTTATATCTTTTGAGCTTGATTGTTTTGCTCATAGTGCGTCACTTATATCTTTTAGAGCACGGTGGTGGATTTGTTTTAAAGAAACTATTGATCTCTCATGCTTCACTTAGATTATTTTGAGAGTCATTAATAGCATGGTAATTTGCTTAATGTTAATATACTTGGTGTTCAAGATATGTGAACCTTTCTTTTGAGTGCGTTGAATAGTAAGATAAGTTTGATGCTTGATAATTGTTTTGAGATTTGGAGGTGATAATATCAAAGTCGTGCTAGTTGGGTGATTATGAATTTGAGAAATACTTGTGTTGAAGTTTGCAAGTCCCGTAGCATGCACGTATGGTTAAAGTTGTGTAACAAATTTGAAACATGAAGTGTAACTGGCTTGTGCATCCTTATGAGTGGCGCTCGGGGACGATCGATGGTCTTTTCCTACCAATCTATCCCCCTAGGAGCATGCACGTAGTACTTGATTTTTGATGACTTCTAAATTTTTGCAATAAGTATATGAGTTCTTTTGACTAATGTTGAGTCCATGGATTATACGCACTCTCACCTTTCCGCCTTTGCTAGCCTCTTCTGTACCGTGCATTGCCCTTTCTCACCTTGAGAGTTGGTGCAAACTTCGTCGGTGCATCCAAACCCCGTGATACGATACCTCCTTATATCTTCCTCAAAACAGCCACCATACCTACCTATCATGGCATTTCCATAGCCATTCCGATATATATTGCCATGCAACTTCCACCATCATCATCATGACATACATTACTTTTGTCATATTGCCATTGCATGATCATGTAGTTGACATCGTATTTGTGGCAAAGCCACCATGAATTATTTTCCATACATGTCACTCTTGATTCATTGCACCATCCTTACATCACGGAGGCATTCATATAGAGTCATATCTTGTTCTAAGTTTCGAGTTGTAATCCTTATGTTGTAATCAATAGAAGTGTGATGATCATCATTATTAGAGCATTGCCCAAATAAAAAAGAGAAAGGCCAAAAGAAAAAAAAAAGAAAGGCCAAAAATAATAATATAAAAAGGGCAATGCTACTATCTCTTTTCCACACTTGTGCTTCAAAGTAGCACCTTGTTCTTCATGTAGTGAGTCTCATATATTGTGCTTCAAAGTAGCACCTTGTTCTTCATGTAGTGAGTCTCATATATTGTGCTTCAAAGTAGCACCTTGTTCCTCATATAGTGAGTCTCATAAAGTTGTCCTTTTCATACTAGTGGGAATTTTTCATTATAGAACTTGGCTTGTATATTCCTACGATGGGCTTCCTCAAATGCCCTAGGTCTTCATGAGCAAGCAAGTTGGATGCACACCCACTAGTTTTCTTTTGTTGAGCATTCATAGCTCTAGTGCATCCATTGCATGGCAATCCCTACTCCTCATGTTGACATCAATTGAAGGGCATCTCCATAGCCCGTTGATTAGCCTCGTCAATGTGAGACTTTCTCCTTTTTTGTCTTCTCCACACAATCCCCATCATCATATTCTATTCCACCCATAGTGCTATATCCATGGCTCACGCTCATGTATTGCGTGAAGGTTGAAAAAGTTTGAGATTATTTGAGTATGAAACAATTGCTTGGCTTGTCATCGGGGGTATATAAGTTGGGAACACCTTTGTGTGACGAAAATGAAGCATAGCCTAACTATATGATATTGTAGGGATGAACTTTCTTTTGCCATGTTATTTTGAGAGGACGTGATTGCTTGATTAGTATGCTTCAAGTATTATTATTTTTGTGTCAATATGAACTTTTGTCTTGAATCTTTCGGATCTGAATATCCATATCGCAATTAAGAAGATTTACATTGAAATTATGCCAAAGTATCACTCCGCATCAAAAGTTCTTTTTTTTATCATTTACCTACTCGAGGACGAGCAGGAATTAAGCTTGGGGATGCCTGATACGTCTCCAACGTATCTATATTTTTATTGCTCCATGCTACTTTATCTACTGTTTTGGACTATATTGGGCTTTATTTTCCACTTTTATATTAATTTTGGGAGTAACCTATTAACTGGAGGCCCAACCATAATTGCTATTTTTTTGCCTATTTCAGTGTTTCGAAGAAACGGAATATCAAACGGAGTCCAAATGGAATGAAACCTTCGGGATCGTGATTTTCCAACCGAACATGATCCAGGAGACTTGGACCCTACTCCAAGCAGTGCCAGAGGCGGTCACGAGGGTGGAGGGCGCGCCCCCTAGGCGCGCCCCCTACCTCGTGGGCCCCCTGACGCTCCACCGACGTACTCCTTCCTCCTATATATACCTACGTATCCCTGAACGATCAGAACAGGAACCAAAAACCTAATTCCATCGCCGCAACCTTCTGTATCCACGAGATCCCATCTTGGGGCCTGTTCCGGAGCTCCGCCGGAGGGGGCATCCACCACGGAGGGCTGCTACATCATCACCATAGCCCCTCCGATGAAGTGTGAGTAGTTTACTTCAGACCTTCGGGTCCATAGCTAGTAGCTAGATGGCTTCTTCTCTTTTTGGATCTCAATACAATGTTCTCCCCTCTCTCGTGGAGATCTATTCGATGTAATCTTCTTTTTGCGGTGTGTTTGTTTAGACCGATGAATTGTGGGTTTATGATCCAAGATTATCTATGGAAAATATTTGATTCTTCTCTGAATTCTTTTATGTATGATTGAGTTATCTTTGCAAGTCTCTTCGAATTATCCTTTTTGGTTTGGCCAACTAGATTGGTAGTTCTTGCTATGGGAGAAGTGCTTAGCTTTGGGTTCAATCTTGCGGTGTCCTTACCCAGTGACAGAAGGGGCAGCAAGGCACGTATTGTATTGTCGCCATCGAGGATAACAAGATGGTGTTTTTATCATATTGCATGAATTTATCCCTCTACATCATGTCATCTTGCTTAAGGCGTTACTCTGTTTTTAGTTAATACTCTAGATGCATGCTGGATAGCGGTCGATGAGTGGAGTAATAGTAGTAGATGCATAATCGTTTTGATCTACTTGTTTTGGACGTGATGCCTATATACATGATCACTGCCTAGATATACTCATAATTATGCTCAGTTCTGTCAATTGCTCAACAGTAATTTGTTCACCCACCGTAGAATCTCTATGCTCTTGAGAGAAGCCACTAGTGAAACCTATGGCCCCCGGGTCTATTCTCATCATATCAATTTCTATCACTTTATTTACTTGCTTTGTTTTTACTTTGCCTTTTACTTTTTACTTTGCATCTATCTATCAAAAATACCAAACATATTATCTCTATCAGATCTCACTCTCGTAAGTGACCGTGAAGGGATTGACAACCCCTAAGCGTTGGTTGCGAGTTGCTATCGTTTTGTGTAGGTACGAGGGACTTGTGCGTGGTCTCCTACTGGATTGATACCTTGGTTCTCAAAAACTGAGGGAAATACTTACACTACTTTGCTGCATCATCCTCTCCTCTTCGGGGAAATCCAACGCAGTGCTCAAGAGGTAGCAATTACCCATGACATCAATAGTTCAATACACATTTGACAAGATGAATGCATACTTTTTAAAGTACTCAATGGAGACAGATAAGCAGATTGCTGGTGAGAACAAGGAAAAGCACAAGTACAATTTCCCACCAAAGGTTGAAGAATGGTTGGAATTTCAATCATGAAAGGCAGACTCCCAAGAAGCTATACTATATGACGACAACGATTGGATGTATGAAGTGAAAGAGCCTGGAGGAACCACAAATGATGGCCACCAACACGGAGGCCGGGGTTTCAATGTATCCCTAACACGGTGTGATTGCACTTGCATGAGGCCATCCTTGCTTCATCTCCCATGCTCGCACTTGTTAAACGCATCTCGTGTTAGGAATGTGGACGTCAATCACCCTCTTACCATGCGGGAGTCCGAGTTCTCAATCATGACTTTCAAGAATACATGGGATCCCCGGTTTCAGCCATACTTGGACCAATCACAATGGCCGGAGTATCATGGAGTTCAACTATGGCCGGACCCAGAATTGAAGGTCGTTAGACGGGGAAGACGTTAGACAAAGCATCTTAGAGGTGACATGAATGGATGTGGCCGTGGTGCCGGTCGAGAAACCGGCACCAGCCAATTCCAAGAGCCACGTGAGCACTCCTGTTGTGGGGATTGCAATGGTGGGGGACACAACACAAGAACTTGTACCAACCGAAGAAAGAGATCAAAGAAAAATGATGCAAGCATAAGCCAAGCAAAATGGTAGCCAACCAAGTCAAACAAGTGCCCAAGTGCTAAACCAAACAAATCAACCAAGCCAACGAGGAACTAGGCAACAAAGAGGGAGTCAACTAGGTCTTAGAAGAGGCCGTGGTGACTGTCTTGGCCGTGGTGTTGGTAGAGGCCATGGTGATGGTCTTGGCCGTGGTGATGGTGGTAGAGGCTGAGGTGACGGACTTGGCTGTGGTGTTGGTAGAGGCCGTGGTGATGATCTTGGCTGTGGTGATGGTGGTAGAGGCCGCGGTGGTGGTAGAGGTTGTGGTGATGGCCTAGGCATCGGTGGTCGCTATGTTCGTGGTGGTGATCTTGGCCTTGGCGGTGGTCGTAGTGGAGGAATGTTTTCTTGGCTCAATGGATCATTGCCGTATGTGACTTACTATTATCTTGTTATTTATGTTGTCATTGTCATTTTGCATAGTGAGACTAACTATTAAGTTGCCATTTTTGTAGGTATGGCAACAATGAAGGGGGTGGAGGACACGGAGGGGGGATGTGAGATGCCGGGGTGGTGGGAGCCGGAAGAAGAAGAAGAAGAAGAAATGAGGACCTTGCTCGACGCAAAATGTGTGCTAAAATGTGTGCTACTATGTGACCTTGTGAACCAAAATGTGTGGTACTATGTGCTATGAGTCCTAAATGTGTTTTGGACAAATCTATGTGCTATAACTCCTTTATGTGTGTATGACTATGTGATTTGGACTACTCTATGTGCCATGTCTTATTTCTGTGTTTTGGCCTACTATATGTGATATCACTTATGATTATGTGACATCTATGTGAACCACAAAACATAAACATCACTTGGTATTTGAAAACAGCAAATAGTGCAGCGCCCAGCAATTGGACGCTGCACTGTATAGTGCAACGCCTTACACTTGGGCGCTGCACCCTGACTTAACAATTTTTGGGCTTGAAAAGCTACTGGACACTTTCTGTTGCTCTCTGGACTGGCATGTCCAGATGTGCAGCGCCTAAGGGCTAGGCGTAACACTATACAATGCAGCGCCTCTCCCTTAGGCGCTGCACATCTGGACATGCCAGTTCAGCGAGCAACAGAGCACTTCCAGTAGCTTTGCCACCCCAAAAAATCGCTAAGTCAGGGTGTAGCGCCTAAGCCTTAGGCGCTGCACTATACAGTGCAACATCCAACAGCTGGGCGCTGCACCCTGACTTAGCGATTTTTGAGGTGGCAAAGCTACTGGACACTTTCTGTTGCTCTCTGGACTGGCATGTCCGGATGTGCAGCGCCTAAGGAAGAGGCGCTGCACTATATAGTGTGACGCCTAGCCCCTGGGCGATGCATGATACGTATCCAACGTATCTATAATTTTTTATTGCTCCATGCTACTTTATCTACTGTTTTGGACTATATTGGGCTTTATTTTCCACTTTTATATTATTTTTGGGACTAACCTATTAACCGGAGGCCCAGCCCAGAATTGCTGTTTTTTGCCTATTTCAGTGTTTCGAAGAAACGGAATATCAAACGGAGTCCAAACGGAATGAAACCTTCGGGAACGTGATCTTCTCACCGAACGTGATCCAGGAGACTTGGACCCTACTCCAAGAAGCTTCCGAGGAGGTCACGAGGGTGGAGGGCGCCCTCCTGGGCACGCCCCCTACCTCGTGGGCCCCTTGGAGCTCCACCGACGTACTCCTTCCTCCTATATATACCTACGTATCCCCAATAGACCAGACACGGAGCCAAAAACCTAATTCCACCGTCGCAACCTTTTGTATCCACAAGATCCCATCTTGGGGCCTGTTCCGGAGCTCCGCCGGAGGGGGCATCCACCACGGAGGGCTTCTACATCATCACCATAGCCCCTCCGATGAAGTGTGAGTAGTTTACTTCAGACCTTCGGGTCCATAGCTAGTAGCTAGATGGCTTCTTCTCTCTTTTTGGATCTCCATACAATGTTCTTCCCCTCTCTCGTGGAGATCTATTCGATGTAATCTTCTTTTTGTGGTGTGTTTGTTGAGACCGATGAATTGTGGGTTTATGATCCAGTATTATCTTTGGAAAATATTTGATTCTTCTCTGAATTCTTTTATGTATGATTGAGTTATCTTTGCAAGTCTCTTCGAATTATCCGTTTGGTTTGGCCGACTAGATTGGTAGTTCTTGCAATGGGAGAAGTGCATGGCTTTGGGTTCAATCTTGCGGTGTCCTTACTCAGTGATAGAAAGAGTTGCAAGGCACGTATTGTATTGTTGCCATCAAGGATAAAAATATGGGGTTTTGTCATATTGCATGAACTTATCCCTCTACATCATGTCATCTTGCTTAAAGCGTTACTCTGTTTTTAACTTAATACTCTAGAAGCATGCTGGATAGCGGTCGATGAGTGGAGTAATAGTAGTAGATGCAGAATCATTTCGATCTACTTGTCATGGACGTGATGCCTATATACATGATCATTGCCTAGATATACTCATAACTATGCTCAATTCTGTCAATTGCTCAATAGTAATTTGTTCACCCACCGTAGAATACTTATGCTCTTGAGAGAAGCCACTAGTGAAACCTATGGCCCCCGGGTCTATTCTCATCATATCAATCTCTATTACTTTATTTACTTGCTTTGTTTTTACTTTGCCTTTACTTTTTTACTTTGCATCTATCTATCAAAAATACCAAAAATATTATCTCTATCAGATCTCACTCTCGTAAGTGACCATGAAGGGATTGACAACCCCTAAGCGTTGGTTGCGAGTTGCTATCGTGTTGTGCAGGTACGAGGGACTTTTGCGTGACCTCCTACTGGATTGATACCTTGGTTCTCAAAAACTGAGAGAAATACTTACGCTACTGTGCTGCATCATCCTCTCCTCTTCGGGGAAAACCAACGCAAGCTCGAGACGTAGCAAGAAGAATTTTTGGCGGCGTTGCAGGGGAGGCTTACGCAAAAGTCAACATACCAAGTACCCATCACAATCCCTATCTTTCGCATTACATTTTTTGCCTCTCGATTTCCTCTCCCCCACTTCACCCTTGCCGTTTTATTCGCCCTCTCTTTCCCAATCTCCTCCTCTCTTTCCCATTTGCCTTTTTCCCTTTGCCTTTCTGTTCGCTTGTGTGTTGGATTACTTGTTGCTATGGCGCAAGATAATACCAAATTGTGTGACTTCTCGAATACCAATAATAATGATTTCCTTAGTACTCCGATTGCTCCTCTTAATAATGATGAGTCTTGTGAAATAAATACCGCTTTGCTGAATCTTGTTATGAAAGATCGATTCGCCGGCCTTCCTAGTGAAGATGCCGCTACTCATCTAAACAATTTTGTTGATTTGTGTGATATACAAAAGAAGAAAGATACGGATAACAATATTGTCAAATTGAAGTTATTTCCATTTTCACTTAGAGATCGTGCTAAAGTTTGGTTTTCGTCTTTGCCTAAAAATAGTATTATTCTTGGAACAAGTGCAAAGATGCTTTTATCTCTAAGTATTTTCCTCCCGCTAAGATTATCACTCTTAGGAACGATATCATGAATTTTAAACAACTTGATCATGAGCATGTTGCCCAATCTTGGGAAAGAATGAAATTAATGCTTCGCAATTGTCCTACTCATGGTATGAATTTATGGATGATCCTACAAATTTTTTATGCCGGATTGAATTTTGTTTCTAGAAATCTTTTAGATTCGGCTGCGGGAGGCACTTTTATGGAAATTACGTTAGGGGATGCTACCAAATTGCTTGACAATATTATGGCTAATTATTCTCAGTGGCACACCGAAAGATCTTCTAGTAAAAAAGTGCATGCTATAGAAGAAATCAATGTTTTGAGTGAAAAGATGGATGAACTTATGAAGATGTTTGCTCCTAAAAATACTCCTCTTGATCCTAATGGTATGCCTTTGTCTACTTTGCTTGAAAATAATAAAGAATCTATGGATGTGAATTTTGTTGGTAGGAATAGTTTTGGAAACAACGCTTATAGAGGGATTTTTAATCCTAGGCCTTATCCTAGCAATCCTTCTAATAATTATGGAAATTCCTACAACAACTCTTTTGGAAATTTTAATAAGATGCCCTCTGAATTTGAGAGTAGTGTTAAAGAGTTTATGGATTCACAAAAGAGTTTCAATGCTTTGCTTGAAGAGAAATTGCTTAAAGTTGATGATTTGGCTAGGAACGTTGATAGAATTTCTCTTGAAATTGATTCTTTAAAGCTTAGATCTATTCCTCCTAAGCATGATATCAATGAGTCTCTCAAAGCCATGAGAATTTCCATTGATGAGTGCAAAGAAAGAACCACTAGGATGCGTGCTTCCAAAGATGCCTTTATTAAAGCGTGTTCTTCTAATCCCTATGAAAATCAAGATGAAGATCTAAAAGTTATTGGTGTGTCCCCCATTAAATCTTTGTTTGTCAATATGAATCTTGATGAATCTGAAGATTATCTTCCTTTACCTAGAAGGCGTTCTAAGAATTCGGAGTTTCTAGATCTTGATGATGAAATTGATGAAAGTGGGATTGAAATAAATAAAAACCGTGACGTTGCTAAACCCACCATTTTGGATCTCAAGGAATTTAATTATGAAAATTGCTCTTTGATTGGTTGTATTTCCTTGTTGCAATCCTTGCTAGAATCTCCTCATGCTTATAGTCAAAATAAGGCCTTTACTGAACACATTGTCGATGCTTTGATGCAATCTTATGAATGAAAACTTGAGATGAAAGTTTCTATCCCTAGAAAACTCTATGATGAGTGGGAACCTACTATTAAAATTAAAATTAAAGACTTTGAGTTTCATGCTTTATATGATTTGGGTGCTAATTGTCTCTACTATTCCCAAAACCTTATGTGATTTGCTAGATTTCCGTGATTTTGATGATTGCTCTCTAAACTTGCATCTTGCGGATTCCACTATTAAAAAACCTATGGGAAGAATTAATGATGTTCTTATTGTTGCAAATAGGAATGATGTGCCCGTAGATTTTATCGTTCTTGATATAGATTGCAATCCTTCATGTCCTATTATTCTTGGTAGACCTTTCCTTAGAACGGTTGGTGCAATTATTGATATGAAGGAAGGGAATATTAGATTCCAATTTCCCTTAAAGAAGGGCAAGGAACACTTTCCTAGAAAGAAAATAAAATTACCATATGAATCTATCATGAGAGCCACTTATGGATTGCCTGCCAAAGATGGCAATACCTAGATCTATCTTTGCTTTTATGCCTAGCTAGGGGCGTTAAACCATAGCGCTTGTTGGGAGGCAACCCAATTTTATTTTTGTGTTTTTTTGTTTTTGCTTCTGTTTTTGAATAAATAATCCATCTACCTTCTGTTTGGATGTGTTTTTATGTTTTAATTAGTATTTGTGCCAAGTAGGACCTATAGGATAACCTACAATGATAGTTGATTTGATTCTGCTGAAAAGCAGAAACTTTAGCGCTCACGAGATTAGCTACCATTTTTATTGGAGAGTGCTTTTGCGTTGATTATTTTTGATGCTGACCAATAAACAAATTGTCCAGGACTTCCTATTTTGGTAGAATTTGTAGAGTTCTAGAAGTTTGCGTTAGTTACAAATTACTACAGACTGTTCTGTTTTTGACAGATTCTGTTTTGCGTGTGCTGTTTGCTTATTTTGATGAATCTGTGGCTAGTAAATTAGTTTATAAACCATAGAGAAGTTGGAATACAGTAGGTTTAACACCAATATAAATAAATAAAGAGTTCATTACAGTACCTTGAAGTAGTCTTTTGTTTTCTTTCTCTAACGGAGCTCACGAGATTTCCGTTGAGTTTTGTGTTGTGAAGTTTTCAAGTTTTGGGTGAATTCTTTTGATGGATTATGGAACAAGGCGTGGAAAGATCCTAAGCTTGGGGATGCCCATGGCACCCCCAAGATAATCCAAGGACACCAAAAAGTCAAAGCTTGGGGATGCCCCGGAAGGCATCCCCTCTTTCGTCCACTTCCATCGGTAATTTACTTGGAGGTATATTTTTATTCACCAACATGATATGTGTTTTGCTTGGAGCGTCTTGTATTATTTGTGTCTTTGCTTGTTAGTTTACCACAATCATCTTTTCTGTACACACCTTTTGAGAGAGCCATACATGATTTGGAATTTGTTAGAATATTCTTTGTGCTTCACTTATATCTTTTGAGTTTGATAGTTTTGCTCATATTGCTTCACTTATATCTTTTGAGCGTGATAATTTCAGCTCTAGTGCTTCACTTAGATCTTTTAGAGCACGGTGGTGGATTTGTTTTGAAGAAACTTGATATCTCATGCTTCACTTAGATTATTTTGAGAGTCATTAATAGCATGGTAATTTGCTTAATGTTAATATACTTAGTGTTCAAGATATGTGAAACTTTCTTTTGAGTGAATTGAATACTAAGATAAATTTATTGCTTAATAATTGTTTTGAGATATGGAGGTAATAATATCAAAGTCGTGCTAGTTGAGTAGTTATGAATTTGTGAAATACTTGTGTTGAAGTTTGTAAGTCCCGTAGCATGCACGTATGGGTAAAGTTGTGTAACAAATTTGAAGCATGAAGTGTACCTGGCTTGTGCATCCTTATGAGTGGCGGTCGGGGACGAGCGATGGTCTTTTCCTACCATTCTATCCCCCTAGGAGCATTGTGCGTAGTACTTGATTTTGATGGCTTCTAAATTTTTGCAATAAGTATATGAGTTCTTTTGACTAATGTTGAGTCCATGGATTATACGCATTTTTACCTTTCCGCATTTGCTAGCCTCTTCGGTACCGTGCATTGCCCTTTCTCACATTGAGAGTTGGTGCAAACTTCGTCGGTGCATCCAAACCCCGTGATATGATATGCTCTTTCACACATAAACCTCCTTATATCTTCCTCAAAACAGCCACCATACCTACCTATTATGGCATTTCCATAGCCATTCCGAGATATATTGCCATGCAACTTTCCACCGTTCCGTTCATCATGACATACTTTACTTTTGTCATATTGCCATTGCATGATCTTGTAGTTGACATCGTATTTGTGGCAAAGCCACCATGCATTATTGTTTATACATGTCACTCTTGATTCATTGCACCATCCCGGTACACCGCCGGAGGCATTCATATAGAGTCACATTTTTCTCTAAGTTTCGATTTGTAATTGTTGAGTTGTAAGAGAAATAAAAGTGTGATGATCATTATTATTAGAACATTGTCCCAAGTGAGGAAAGGATGATGGAGACTATGATTCCCCCACAAGTCGGGATGAGACTCCGGACAAAAAAAGAGGCCAAAGAAGCCCAAATAAAAAAAGAGGCCATAAAAAAAGAGAAAAAGCCCAAATAAAAAAAAATTAAAAAAATGAGAGAAAAAGAGAGAAGGGACAATGTTATCATCCTTTTACCACACTTGTGCTTCAAAGTAGCACCTTGTTCTTCATGTAGCGAGCCTCATATATTTGTGCTTCAAAGTAGCACCATGTTTTTCATATAGAGAGTCTCATAAGTTGTCTTGTTATACTAGTGGGAATTTTTCATTATAGAACTTAGCTTGTATATTCCTACGATGGGCTTCCTCAAATGCCCTAGGTCTTCATGAGCAAGCAACACCCACTAGTTTTCTTTTGTTGAGCATTCATAGCTCTAGTGCATCCGTTGCATGGCAATCCCTACTCCTCATGTTGACATCAATTGATGGGCATTTCCATAGCCCGTTGATTAGCCTCGTCAATGTGAGACTTTCTCCTTTTTTGTCTTCTCCACACAATCCCCATCATATTCTATTCCACCCATAGTGCTATATCCATGGCTCACGCTCATGTATTGCGTGAAAGTTGAAAAAGTTTGAGATTTTTTGAGTATGAAACAATTGCTTGGCTTGTCATCGGGGGTATAGAAGTTGGGAACATCTTTGTGTGACGAAAATGAAGCATAGCCTAACTATATGATTTTGTAGGGATAAACTTTCTTTGGCCATGTTATTTTGAGAGGACGTGATTGCTTGATTAGTATGCTTGAAGTATTATTATTTTTATGTCAATATAAACTTTTATCTTGTATCTTTCGGATCTGAATATTCATACCATGATTAAGAAGATTTACATTGAAATTATGCCAAAGTATCACTCCGCATCAATTTTTTTTATCATTTACCTACTCGAGGACGAGCAGGAATTAAGCTTGGGGATGCTTGATACGTCTCCAACGTATCTATAATTTTTGATTGCTCCATGCTACTTTATCTACTGTTTTGGACTATATTGGGCTTTATTTTCCACTTTTATATTATTTTTGGAACTAACCTATTAACCGAAGGCCCAGCTCAGAATTGATGTTTTTTTGCCTATTTCAGTGTTTCGAAGAAACGG
The DNA here is from genome assembly GCA_021437245.1 of Aegilops speltoides. Classification (NCBI taxonomy): domain Eukaryota; kingdom Viridiplantae; phylum Streptophyta; class Magnoliopsida; order Poales; family Poaceae; genus Aegilops; species Aegilops speltoides. Next base: position 171,514,846 of record CM038146.1, read on the forward strand.
AATATCAAACGGAGTCCAAACGGAATGAAACCTTCGGGAACGTGATCTTCTCACCGAACGTGATCCAGGAGACTTGGACCCTACTCCAAGAAGCTTCCGAGGAGGTCACGAGGGTGTGGGCCCCTCGGAGCTCCACCGACGTACTCCTTCCACGTATATATACCTACATATCCCCAATAGACCAGACACGGAGCCAAAAACATAATTCCACCGCCGCAACCTTCTGTATCCACGAGATCCCATCTTAGGGCCTGTTCCGGAGCTCCGCCGGTGGGGGCATCCACCATGGAGGGCTTCTACATCATCACATTAGGCCCTCCGATGAAGTGTGAGTAGTTTACTTTAGACCTTTGGGTCCATAGCTAGTAGCTAGATGGCTTCTTCTCTCTTTTTGGATCTCAATACAATGTTCTCCCCCTCTCTCGTGGAGATCTATTCGATGTAATCTTCTTTTTGCGGTGTGTTTGTTGAGACCGATGAATTGTGGGTTTATGATCCAGTATTATCTATGGAAAATATTTGATTCTTCTCTGAATTCTTTTATGTATGATTGAGTTATCTTTGCAAGTCTCTTCGAATTATCCGTTTGGTTTGGCTGACTAGATTGGTAGTTCTTGCAATGGGAGAAGTGCATGGCTTTGGGTTCAATCTTGCGGTGTCCTTACTCAGTGACAGAAAGAGTTGCAAGGCACATATTGTATTGTTGCCATCGAGGATAAAAAGATGGGGTTTTTGTCATATTGCATGAATTTATCCCTCTACCTCATGTCATCTTGCTTAAAGCGTTACTCTGTTTTTAACTTAATACTCTAGATGCATGCTGGATAGCGGTCGATGAGTGGAGTAATAGTAGTAGATGCAGAATCGTTTTGATCTACTTGTCACGGACGTGATGCCTATATACATGATCATTGCCTAGATATACTCATAACTATGATCAATTCTGTCAATTGCTCAACAGTAATTTGTTCACCCACCGTAGAATACTTATGCTCTTGATAGAAGCCACTAGTGAAACCTATGGCCCCCGGGTCTATTCTCATCATATCAATCTCTATTACTTTGTTTACTTGCTTTGTTTTTACTTTGTCTTTACTTTTTTACTTTGCATCTATCTATCAAAAATACCAAAAATATTATCTCTATCAGATCTCACTCTCGTAAGTGACCGTGAAGGGATTGACAACCCCTAAGCGTTGGTTGCGAGTTGCTATCGTGTTGTGCAGGTACGAGGGACTTGCGCGTGACCTCCTACTGGATTGATACCTTCGTTATCAAAAACTGAGGGAAATACTTACGATACTGTGCTGCATCATCCTCTCCTCTTCGGAGAAAACCAATGCAAGCTCGAGACGTAGCAATGCACACCTGGACATGCTAGTCCAGAGAGCAACAAAAAGTGTCCAGTAGCATTTCCAGCAGTGCAGCGCCCATGGGCTAGGCGCCACACTTTTATGTGCAGCGCCTAGCTCTTAGGCGCTGCATATATGGACATCTCTTAGGCTGCACCCACCCATCCCCACCCCACACACCCCCAGCCCACCCCCACAAACTCGAAGCTCAGTGCCTCCCGTCTGCCCTCCTCTCTTCCCCTCTCAAATCCTTGTCAGATCTAGAGAGATTGTCCGTGGATACCGAAGCCAACCCCTCCCTTAAGGTAATCTCCTCCGATCCCCTCGTTTTCATCCATAGGAATTTTCACATTTGATCAAATCTTGCTAGTTTGGGGAAACCCTAGTTTTGGCTTGGATTTGGAAATTTGTGTTGAATCATGTTATGTTTCTTTGCTATTTTGGTATGGTTAGGCTTTATACTATGCTAGGGTTAGGGTTATGTGTGTTTGATGTTGGTGTTAGGGTTATGCTATGGTTAGAGTTGTGGTTATTGTTAAGTGGGGGTTAGGGTTAACCAAGAATTCTCGGTTTTGTAGGCATGGCTTCATCCGGTTCCATGACGAGGCCACCGTGTGCTAACCAAGAAGACATGTCGAACAAGTGGGAGGACGCATCTTTGGACAAGTTGAGGGAGAAAGATGTCAACATCCCACCATATTGGTGTGGTGATGTTTGCAGGGTGAAGGTGTCCACCGACCGAAAGAAATCATGGATGGAAGGGCGGAGATATTTTGTATGCCCGAACTATGCTTATGACCGTGCACTTCCAACTAACGCCTATGACCAACCACCGGTAAGCTCGAGAAGTAAAATGTTACTCGCAAATGTGTGTCAACACTAACAAAAATTTTGTATGCAATCATTGCCTTCTCTATGCAAGTACTTCACGTGGATAGATCATGAAGTGCCAGAAGATGTCCAAAAGGACCAATATCAAGATTGTCTTAGGCGGTAGCGGCGGTTCGAAGAATCGTTTCGAAGAGGCTTGGAGGAAGAGCATCGTCAGAAGAAGAGGATGGAGCGGAAGAAACGAGAGGAGGAGAGGGGACGCCAAGTGAAACTTGCTCGTGAGGAGGTGAGGGCAAGAAAGCTTGCAAAGGCTCACGAGGCGCAAGAGGAGGACTCGACACATGACAAGAAGGGGAAATGGCGTCGCTCTACTCAGTAGGGACTCCGCTTCGGTGCACTCGTCATGAAATCGGATGTATCCATGCCGTATTTGTCATGAACTTTCTTCTAGGGCAAGATGCCATTTGTAGTCAACTATGTCGTACAAGGCAAATTTGTCATTTCTAATGAATGTGTCGTGAACTATGTCGTAGTAATGTTTGAATTGTCTTAAGTGATGAACTCACGACATAAAATTTGTGTTTGTTCAAATTGTTGTGATGCTCAAGTTATTGTAAGTGTTGTGATGTTCCGGTGAATAGAAATTGTTGCCAACTTTGTTTTTGCAGTAAACAGCAGTGCAGCACCCAGAGCACAGGTGCTGCATTCTGCAGTGCAGCGCCCAAGGGAGAGGCGTCGCACAGTATAGTGCAGCGCCTGACCCTTGGGCTGCACACTGACTTAAGCAATTTTCGGGTATGGTCAGCGCTGCAAAGCTTCTGTGGCTCTCTGGATGCACAGCCAGATGCAGCGCCTAGGGGATAGTGCAGCGCCTGAGTGTTGGGCGCTACAGTGCTGTTAACTGCTAAACTGTACAAACAAATGCAATTTTGGCTGCAAACTGAACTCACAAGTATGAATGTACAGCTGTAAACTGCAGAAACTCAACAAAGATAACTAATAACTTGAACATCACATCATTTAGGACAATTCAACATTACTACAAGTTTGCAAACACAAGTACCACACTAGTAAGAGTTCACAAACACATGACATAACCTCACAAGTTCATCAACCTAATGTAACGGCTACAAGAGCACTTCCATAGTAAAAAACACAAGCACTAATGCTTTCCGTGCGTGTTCTTGGTGCCACGTCTGGAGGCAATCTTCTTCTTCCTGTAGGGCCAAGCCTCCTCTTCCTCCACTTCCTCCTCCGCCTCATTATCCAAGCTAGCCATCTGCAAGGTACCTATGACCACCTTTGGGTTGCCTCTGTTGTCAAAGTCGGTGGGCGTGTACCGGCATATGGGCTGCCTAGGCTTCAATATATATGCGGACTGAACTTGAGCGTCTGCCAAAGTCATGTCATCATCAAGCTCATGGCCCTATCACATAATCAAACAATATGGTAAAGGCCGGCGTCGTAATCAAGTGAGAATCAAATCTAAAGGATTAGCCATACCTCTTGGGTGACCGCACCCTCATCATCCAGATAAGCATATGAGGAACTCACATCGTCCCCATGATGGTGAGATAAGGGGTCTGATGGTGTACCAGACCTAGAGGCAGATGGTTCATCAAATTCGAGACCACGACAACCGAGAAGATTCAATAACTGCCTTAACTTCTTGGCTTGACGCTGTAACATGGACAAGTGTATAAGATATCAAACTCCGCAACATATGTAACATGGACACCTAAATGCGATATGTACCTCGAGGAATGCTCGTAGTGAACCATCATCATTACCTTCTCCAACCGGTGTCTGCTCTAGAATAGACTGGCTTTCATCAGCTGCTTTCTTGATCTGGTTGCGCTGCGGATGAGAATGAATGAACATGTTAGCCATTCAAACATGTGTAATATGGCCAATGGGAAAGTAAAGAAGGGAACACTTTAGCACATAGTTAATCACCAGAACAGCAGGGACTCCTTGCCCTTCTCTGACATCTTTGTTGTACCGTTGCTTCGATACATCCTCAAAGTTTACGGGCTCTTCAAGAATATCATCGTTGTATGCCGACAGGCATACCTCAACTCGAGTATTTGCAAGAAACCATCGTAGGTAGTTATTGAAAGCAAGTGAGCTATGCTCACGAAGCTGGCCGCATGCACTGTTATGAGCTTGCTCCACACTAAGATGGAAACGGGTAACATACTGTGCATGATGCTTGTCCCAATCCTTTATCTTCCGTTGTTTTCTCCTATCCAACCTGCATGGTACAAAACCAAACATTAGCACAATCAAGAAGGAGTGGCGATGCTTAGTTAATACGGTTCATGCTCTCTTACCTATGAAGTGCTTTGTCCGTGTCCATCCATTCCGGCGGGTGAGGCTGGAACAGACCAAACTGACGATACACGCGATGTGGCAAATGAAACTCAACCGCCCAGTTGCATATCAATGGGCACCGCATAAGCCAGAGATCCCTATCCTGCAAGCATATTGGGTTGGTGGCAAACTCCTCGGTGTACCCAAGTCTGTCATCGGCGCCATATGGCTGCCATACCACCTATTAAATAGGGCAACAATGCAAAATTGATGACTATTTTTCAGGCAAGCATGAGAAATGACTGAAGTAATTACCTCATTACCTGCTCAGGCATAATCGTGTCCAACTTGGCAATGTACTTTTGATACATGAGACTGACATCGTTCGTCATCTCGGATACCACATCCCACTTGTAAGCCCAAGTGGGGCGCCGTAATTCGCCATCTTCATCCCAAGGATTAAACTTGACGCTCTTCGGGCGTCCAACAGGCAGACGCTTCCAGCTCCATACAGAAAGCAGAAGCATATTACCACCAATGCCTGCACTGCCTGTGATACTGCAACACGCATCGTCCAGCTGTATATGAAAGAAAACAATGTGAACTTGACAGCAAGGTTGCATTGCTAATGAATAAATGACTTGATAGCAAAACAAACCAACTACCTATCGGTACAAGTAAGAAAGAGTCGCTAAACCCCAGCTCTATCCGCTATCGAAGATGGTCAATGCCTTCAGCCACATCCATGGAGCGTTCTTGCCTATGGAGTCAGGAAACAAAGTCCTCGAGACAACGTACCACATATAGACACGAGCATGTGTATGTATCACATCATCAATGGCATCTGCAGGGCAATGCACAAAGTTCCTTTGAATCCACGTGAAAGCAGCTCCGACTGCTTTCCTTTCATTCTTCTTTTGCTCTTCTCCCTCCTCTACATCAGCCTTAGCCTCGGTAGGAGCCATACCGATAAGAGCAATCATCTGCTTGTTGGGGAACGTAGTAGAAATTCAAAATTTTCTACGCATCACCAAGATCAATCTATGGAGATTCTAGCAACGAGAGAGAGAGAGTGCATCTTCATACCCTTGAAGATCGCTAAGCGGAAGCGTTACAAGAACGCGGTTGATGGAGTCGTACTCGCGGTGATTCAAATCGCGGAAGATCCGATCTAGCGCCGAACGGACGGCGCCTACGCGTTCAACACACGTACAGCCCAGGGACATCTCCTCCTTCTTGATCCAGCAAGGGGAGAGGAGAAGTTGAGGGAGAACTCCGACAACACGATGGCATGGTGGTGGTGGAGCTCGTGGTATTCCTGCAGGGCTTCGCCAAGCACTACGGAGTAGGAGGAAGAGTTGGAGTAAGGAGAGGGCTGCGCCAGGGAAGGGGTGCGGCTACCCTCCCTCTCCCTCACTATATATAGGGGGAAGGGAGGAGGGGGAGGCGCCCTAGGGTTCCCTAGGGGAGGGGCGACGGCCACAGGGGAAACCCTAGATGGGTTTGGGCGCCCCCACCCCCTAGGAAACTTGCCCCCCAAGCCGGGAGGGGCGGCTGCACTAGGGGTGGCGCCCCCATCTCTCCTGGTTACATGATATGGGGTGGGAGGGGCACTCAGCCCCTTAGTGGGCTGATGTGCCCTCTCCCCTTGGCCCATAAGGCCCCCCAACGCTTGCCGGGGCCTCTGAAACCCCTTTCGGACACGCGGGTCATCACCTGGTACCCCTGAAACATTTCCGGACTCCAATACCCTTCGTCCAATATACCAATCTTCATCTTCGGACCATTTCGGAGCTCCTCTCGTCATGTCCGGGATCTCATCCGGGACTCCGAACAACCTTCGGTAACCACATACTATTTCCCATAACAACTCTAGCGTCACCGAACCTTAAGTGTGTAGACCGTACGGGTTCGGGAACCATGCAGACATGACCGAGATGTTCTCCGGTCAATAACGAACAGCGGGATCTGGATACCCATGTTAGCTCCCACATGTTCCACGATGATCTCATCGGATGAACCACGATGTCAAGGATTCAAGCAATCCCGTATGCCATTCCCTTTGTCAATCGGTATGTTACTTGCCCGAGATTCGATCATCGGTATCCCAATACCTTGTTCAATCTCGTTATCGGCAAGTCACTTTACTCGTTCCATAATGCATGATCCCGTGACTAACTACTTAGTCACATTGAGCTCATTATGATGATGCATTACCGAGTGGGCCCAGAGATACCTCTCCGTCATACGGAGTGACAAATCCCAGTCTCGATTCGTGCCAACCCAACAGACACTTTCGGAGATACCTGTAGTGCACCTTTATAGCCACCCAGTTACGTTGTGACGTTTGGTACACCCAAAGCATTCCTACGGTATCCGGGAGTTGCACAATCTCATGGTCTAAGGAAATGATACTTGACATTAGAAAAGCTTTAGCAAACGAACTACACGATCTTGTGCTATGCTTAGGATTGGGTCTTGTCCATCACATCATTCTCCTAATGATGTGATCCCATTATCAATGACATCCAATGTCCATGGTCAGGAAACCATAACCATCTATTGATCAACGAGCTAGTAAACTAGAGGCTCACTAGGGACATGTTGTGGTCTATGTATTCACACATGTATTACGGTTTCCAGTTAATACAATTATAGCAAGAATAATAGACAATTATCGTGAACAAGGAAATATAATAATAACCATTTTATTATTGCCTCTAGGGCATATTTTCAACAGTCTCCCACTTGCACTAGAGTCAATAATCTAGTTCACATCACTATGTGATTGTAATGAATCCAACACCCATGGTGTTTGATCATATCTCGCTTGTGAGAGAGGTTTATTAGTCAACGGGTTTGAACCTTTCAGATCCGTGTGTGCTTTACAAATCTCTATGTCATCTTGTAGATGCAGCTTCCACGCGCTACTTGGAGCTATTCCAAACAACTGCTCTACTATACGAATCAGGTTTACTACTCACAGTCATCCGAATTAGTGTCAAAGTTTGCAACGACGTAACCCTTTACGACGAACTCTTTTACCACCTCCATAATCGAGAAAATTCCTTAGCCAACTAGTTACTAAGGATAAGTTTGACCACTATCATGTGATCCATTCCTGGATCACACTTGTACCCCTTGACTGACTCATGGCAAGGCACACTTCAGGTGCAGTACATAGCATAGTATACTGTAGAGCCTATGTCTAAAGCATAGGGGACGACCTTCGTCATTTCTCTCTATTCTGCCGTGGTTAGGTCTTGAGTCTTACTCAATACTCACACCTTATAACACAGCCAAGAACTCCTTCTTTTCCGATCTATTTTGAACTCCTTCAAAATCTTGTCACGGTGCATACTCATTTGAAAGTACTACCAAGCGATTTTTGATCTATCCTTATAGATCTTGATGCTCAATGTTCAAGTAGCTTAATCCAGGTTTTCCCTTGAAAACACTTTTCAAATAACCCTATATGCTTTCTAGAAATTCTACATCATTTCCGATCAACAATATGTTTAGAACATATACTCATCAGAAATTCTATAGTGCTCCCACTCACTTCTTTGGAAATACAAGTTTCTCATAAACTTTGTATAAACCCAAAATCTTTGATCATCTCATCAAATTGTATATTCCAACTCCGAGATGCTTACTCCAGTCCTTAGACGGATTGCTGGAGCTTTGCATACTTGTTAGCATCTTTTAGGATTGACAAAAACCTTCTGGTTGTATCACATGCAACCTTTCCTCAAGAAAATTGTCGAGGAAACAATGTTTTGACATCCTATCTGCAGGATTTTATAAATAATGCAGTAACTGCTAATATAATTCCAACAGACTCTTAGCATCGCTATGAGTGAGAAAGTCTCATCGTAGTCAACTCCTTGAACTTGTCGGAAAACATCTTAGCGACAAATCAAGCTTTCTTAATGGTGACACTTACCATCATTGTCCGTCTTCCCTTTTAAAATCCATCTATACCCAACAGCCTTACGACCATCAAGTAGTTCTTCCAAAGTCTACACTTTGTTTTATACATGGATCCTCTCTCGGATTTTATGGCCTCGAGCCATTTGTCGGAATCCGGGCCCACCATCACTTCTCCATAGCTCGTAGGTTCATTGTTGTCTAGAAACAGGACCTCCAAGACAGGAGTACATACCACTCTGAAGTAGTACGGATCCTTATCGACCTACGAGGTTTGCTAGTGACTTGATCCGAAGTTTCATGGTCACTATCATAAGCTTCCACTTCAATTGGTGTAGGCGCCACAGGAACAACTTCCCGTGCCCTGCTACACACTAGTTGAAGTGACGGTTCAATAACCTCATCAAGTCTCCACCATCCTCCCACTCAATTCTTTCGAGAGAAACGTTTCCTCGAGAAAGGACCCGTTTCTAGAAACAATCTCTTTTTCTTCCGGATCTGAAATAGGAGGTATACCTAACTGTTTTGGGTGTCCTATGAAGATGCATTTATCCGCTTTGGGTTTGAGCTTATCAGGCTAAAACTTTTCCACATAAGCTTCGCAGCCCCAAACTTTTAAGAAATGACAGCTTAGGTTTCTCTAAACCATAGTTCATACGCTGTCATCTCAACGGAATTACGTGGTGCCCTATTTGAAGTGAATGCGTTTTTCTCTAATGCCTAACCCATAAACCATAGTGGTAATTAGATAAGAGACATCATGGTATGCACCATATCCAATAGGGTGCATTTATGATGTTCGGACACACCATCACACTATGGTGTTCCAGGCGGTATTAGTTATGAAACAATTTCCACAAGGTCTTAATTGTGTACCAAACTCGTAACTCAGATATTCATCTCTATGATCATATCATAGACATTTTATCCTATTGCCACGATGATCTTGAACTTCACTCTGAAATTGCTTGAACCTTTCAATAATTCAGACTCGTGTTTCATCAAGTAAATATACTCAGAATCTACTCAAATCATCTGTGAAGTAAGAGCATAACGATATTCACTGCGTGCCTCAGCACTCATTGGATTGCACACATCAAATGTATTACTTCCAACAAGTTGCTCTCTTGTTCCATCTTACTGAAAATAAGGCTTTTAGTCATCTTGCCCATGTGGTATGATTTGCATGTCTCAAGTGATTCAAAATCAAGTGAGTCCAAACGGTCCATCTGCATGGAGTTTCTTCATGCGTATATACCAATAGACATGGTTCACATGTCTCAATCTTTTCAAAAATGAGTGAGTCCAAAGATCCATCAACATGGAGCTTCTTCATGTGTTTTATACCAATATGACTCAAATGGCAGTGCCACAAGTAGGTGGCACTATATCATTACTATCTTATATCTTTTGGCATGAACATGTGTATCACTACGATCGAGATTCAATAAACCATTCATTTTAGGTGCAAGACCATTGAAGGTATTATTCAAATAAATAGAGTAACCATTATTCTCCTTAAATGAATAACTGTATTGCGATAAACATAATCCAATCATGTCTATGCTCAACGCAAACACCAAATAACAATTATTTAGGTTTAACACCAATCTCGATGGTAGAGGGAGTATGCGATGCTTGATCACATCAACCTTGGAAACACTTCCAAACCATATCATCATCTCACCTTTAGCTAGTCCCCGTTTATTCCGTAGCCTTTTATTTCGAGTTACTAACACTTAGCAACTGAACCGGTATCTATTACCATGGTGCTACTAGGAGTACTAGCAAAGTACACATCAATATAATGTATATCCAATATACTTTTGTCGACCTTGCCAGCCTTCTCATCTCCCAAGTATCTAGGGTAGTTCTGCTTCAGTGACTGTTCCCCTTATTATAGAAGCACTTAGTCTCGGGTTTAGGTTCAACCTTGCGTTTCTTCACTAGAGCAGCAACTGATTTGCCATTTCATGAAGTATCCCTTCTTGCCCTTGCCCTTCTTGAAACTAGTGGTTTCACTAACCATCAACAATTGATGCTCCTTCTTGATTTCTACTTTCATGGTGTCAAACATTGCGAATATTTCAAGGATCATCATATCTATCCCTGATAGGTTATAGTTCATCACAAAGCTCTAGTAGCTTGGTGGCAATGACTTTGGAGAAACATTACTATCTCATCTAGAAGATTAACTCCCACTCGATTCAAGTGATTTTTGTACCCAGGTAATCTGAGTACAAGCTCAACAATTGAGCTTTTCTCAATTAGTTTGTAGGCTAAGAAACTTGTCGGAGGTCTCATACCCCTTGACGTGGCCACGAGCCTGAAATCTCAATTTCAGCCCTTGGAACATCTCATATGTTCCGCGACATTTCAAAAATGTCTTCGGCGCCACAATTCTAAACCGTTTAACATTACTGAACTATCATGTAGTCATCAAGATGTGTATGTCAGATGTTCACAACATCCACAAACGACGTTCGAGGTTCAGCACACCGAGCGGTGCATTAAGGACATAAGCCTTCTACGCAGCAATGAGGACAATCCTCAGTTTACGGACCAGTCCGCATAATTGCTACTATCAACTTTCAACTAAATTTTCTCTAGGAACATATCTAAAACAATAGAACTAAAACTCGAGCTACGACATAATTTGCAAAGACCTTTTGACTATTTTCATGATAATTAAGTTCATCTAATGAAATTATTTAATGAACTCCCACTCAAATAGACATCCCTCTAGTTATCTAAGTGATACATGATCCGAGTCAACTAGGCCATGTCCGATCATCACGTGAGATGGACTATTCATCATCGGTGAACATCTTCATATTGATCGTATCTGCTATACGACTCATGTTCGACCTTTTGGTCTCTTGTGTTCCGAGGCCATGTCTGTACATGCTAGGCTCGTCAAGTCAACCTAAGTGTTTTGCATGTGTAAATCTGGCTTACACCCATTGTATGCGAACGTTAGAATCTATCACACCCGATCATCATGTGGTGCTTCGAAACAATGAACCTTCGCAACGGTGCACAGTTAGGGGGAACACTTTCTTGAAATTTTATGAGGGATCATCTTATTTATGCTACCGTCGTTCTAAGCAAATAAGATGTAAACATGACAAACATCACATGCAGATCATAGAGTGACATGAAATTGCCAATATCATCTTGCGCCTTTGATCTCCATCTTCGAGGCGCGACATGATCACCTTCGTCACCGGCATGACACCATGATCTCCATCATCGTGTCTTCATGAAGTTGTCTCGCCAACTATTACTTCTACTACTATGGCTAACGGTTTAGCAATAAAGTAAAGTAATTACATGGCGTTATTCAATGACACGCAGGTCATACAATAAATTAAGACAACTCCTATGGCTCCTGCCGGTTGTCATACTCATCGACATGCAAGTCGTGATTCCTATTACAAGAACATGATCAATCTCATACATCACATATATATATCATTCATCACATCCTTTTGGCCATATCACATCACACGGCATATGCTGCAAAAACAAGTTAGACGTCCTCTAATTGTTGTTGCAAGATTTTACGTGGCTGCTATAGGTTTCTAGCAAGAACGTTTCTTACCTGCGCCAAAACCACAATGTGATATGCCAATTGCTATTTACCCTTCATAAGGACCCTTTTCATCGAATCCGATCCGACTAAAGTGGGAGAGACTGGCACCCGCTAGCCACCTTATAAAACAAGTGCATGTCAGTCGGTGGAACCTGTCTCACGTAAGCGTACGTGTAAGGTTGGTCCGGGCCGCTTCATCCCACGATGCTGCCGAATCAAGATAAGACTAGTAGTGGCAAGTAAATTGACAAAATCGACGCCCACAACACCTTGTGTTCTACTCGTGCATAGAAACTATGCATAGACCTAGCTCTGATACCACTGTTGGGGAACGTAGCAGAAATTCAAAATTTTCTACGCATCACCAAGATCAATCTATGGAGATTCTAGCAACGATAGAGAGAGAGGGAGTACATCTTCATACCCTTGAAGATCGCTAAGCGGAAGCGTTACAAGAACGCGGTTGATGGAGTCGTACTCGCGGTGATTCAAATCGCGGAAGATCCGATCTAGCGCCGAACGAACGGCGCCTCCGTGTTCAACACACGTACATCCCGGGGACGTCTCCTCCTTGATCCAGCAAGGGGAGAGGAGAAGTTGAGGGAGAACTCCGACAGCACGACGGCATGGTGGTGGTGGAGCTCGTGGTATTCCTGCAGGGCTTCGCCATGCACTACAGAGTAGGAGGAAGAGTTGGAGGAGGGAGAGGGCTGCGCCAGGGAAGGGGTGTGGCTGCCCTCCCTCTCCCTCACTATATATAGGGGGAAGGGAGGAGGGGGAGGCGCCCTAGGGTTCCCTAGGGGAGGGGCGGCGGCCACAGGGGAAACCCTAGATGGGTTCGGGCACCCCCACCCCCTCAGAAACTTGCCCCCAAGCCGGGAGGGGCGGCTACCATAGGGGTGGCGCCCCCACCTCTCCTGGTTACGTGATATGGGGTGGGTGGGGCTCTCAGCCCCTTAGTGGGCTGATGTTCCCTCTCCCCTTGGCCCATAAGGCCCCCAACGCTTGCTGGGGCCTCCGAAACCCCTTTCGGACACGCTGGTCATCACCTGGTACCCCCGGAACAATTCCGGACTCCAATACCCTTCGTCCAATATACCGATCTTCACCTCCGGACCATTCCAGAGCTCCTCGTCATGTCCGGGATCTCTTCCGGGACTCCGAACAACCTTCGGTAACCACATACTATTTCCCATAACAACTCTAGCGTCACCGAACCTTAAGTTTCTAGACCCTACGGGTTCGGGAACCATGCAGACATGACCGAGATGTTCTCCGGTCAATAACCAACAGCGGGATCTGGATACCCATGTTAGCTCCCACATGTTCCACGATGATCTCATCGGATGAACCACGATGTCAAGGATTCAAGCAATCCCGTATGCAATTCCCTTTGTCAATCGATATGTTACTTGCCTGAGATTTGATCGTTGGTATCCCAATACCTCGTTCAATCTCGTTACCGGCAAGTCACTTTACTCGTTCCATAATGCATGATCCCGTGACTAACTACTTAGTCACATTTAGCTCATTATGATGATGCATTACCGAGTGGGCCCAGAGATACCTCTCCATCATACGGAGTGACAAATCCCAGTCTCGATTCGTGCCAACCCAACAGACACTTTCGGAGATACCTATAGTGCACCTTTATAGCCATCCAGTTACATTGTGACGTTTGGTACACCCAAAGCATTCCTACGATATCCGGGAGTTGCACAATCTCATGGTCTAAGGAAATGATACTTGACATTAGAAAAGATTTAGCAAACGAACTACACGATCTTGTGCTATGCTTAGGATTGGGTCTTGTCCATCCCATCATTCTCCTAATGATGTGATCCCGTTATCAATGACATCCAATGTCCATGGTTAGGAAACCATAACCATCTATTGATCAAGCTAGTCAACTAGAGGCTCACCAGAGACATGTTGTGGTCTATGTATTCACACATGTATTAAGGTTTCCAGTTAATACAATTATAGCATGAACAATAGACAATTATCGTGAACAAGGAAATATGATAATAACCATTTTATTATTGCCTCTAGGGCATATTTCCAACACTGCTCGCGCCACCCATCAGAATCGGTGCTCATACATAGAGGCCTCCCGTCGATAGGAAGCCCGGTGATCAAGGCGACATCCTCGAGCGTCACGGTTATCTTCCCGGCCCGAAGATGGAAACTGTGCATCTCCGGCCTCCACCGATCAGCAAGAGAGGTCACCCATGGAGCGTTGAGGTTCGGCGTGGACCGGCTGACCAACTGAATCCACGTGAGGAGTCCTGCCTGCTGGATGTAGGGTGTGTACCGCTGATCGTAGGGCATGGCAGGACCAGAGACCCCATGATACCGAATCTTCAGAGGTTCAAGCTTCTGAAAAAGCAAGTAATGACAAATCTTAGGGCATGTCAATTTCAACTAAAGGCAAATTTGCAAAATATTTAGATTACTCACTATTACCATCTCCTTCTCGCGCATCATGAAGGCCCGGTGTTGTGTGTCGTAGACATCGTCGAGAAGCCAAACCATCCTTACAAAGTTCAAACAATAAACATATATGAGTTCATCTTCTTCTCAAATATCCGTATACACTAAACATCTCATATGTGTTCAACTACAACAATCTCAACATCTTCTTCTCACACAATGAATAAATGATTGTAAATTCTCATATATATCTAAAAAAACTCTACATCTCATAATTCAAACAAACTCAATATCAAATATATATCTAAAAAAACTAAACATCTCATATATTTCTACAAAACTCAACATCTCATAGTTATCTACAAAAATAGGCATGTCATATATATCTAAAAAAACTAAACAATCTAGGGTTTCACTAACAAGAATCATATATTGTGAACTAATGAACAACACTTTGATAGTACCACTATGACTACACATCCTAAATCAAACAAATCAAGGGTTCCACCAAATCTTGGACAAATCTCTAAAATGGCAACAAATTTACGGAGGAAAAGAAAGGGAGCGGAGGAGTTTACCTAGTAGGAGGGGTTGGAGATCGAATCCACGGATCAAATCTTCAGATCTGAGAGGGATGTGTGTGTGGGGGGGGGAGGGGGGGATCCGATGGGCGCCGCCGCCGCCGCTCTTTGTCCAGAGAGCAACTTCTTGGAAAGGGGGAAGAACTGCTTGGTCGGGCTGGACAGATGCGCTTAAGTCAATGTGCAGATGCGTTGGGCGCCTATGCGTTGGGCGCTGCACGGCTGGCTGTGGGCCGCTCTTGGGCCCGGGCTGCCACGCTGGCTGGGCATGCGACGCCTAAGTCAACAGCGCTGCATAGTGCAATGCAGCGCCTGGCTATCGGGCACCACACAAAACAGTCTGTTATGTGAATTTTTTCGAGACCAGGCCAGATTATGATTTGATTTCGTCCTTATGTCAAATACGTGATTTCTGCCTGGCACCGATATGAGCATTTGACGGTGGACGACGGGTGGAGAAGCGCGCGATGTGTGGGCACATGACCGACCCAGGATCCGCTCAGCGGTGCCGCGCGTGGAAAGAGGAGACGGCAAGCGGTGCCTGCCCCATCACGCAAACCGACCTCGCCGTACACTTGGAAGCTGGGATCCCTTCCAAAAGACCGAGTTGACTGTCTGTCTCATCACGCCCAGCGCAAGGATCTAGTACAGTGGCACCGATTCTCCACACCACAGGGTTCAGAGTTCAGACCAGGATCACGAGCTCTCCTCGCAACCAGAGAAACAGCGGCACTGCTTAATCGTTCTTGGAACCAATCGTCCCACCATGATTAGGACCGGCTACCAAAGCTCCCACTGCTACGTGTTCATGTCCGTTTCAAAAAAATAAAATAAAAAAATACTACGTGTTCATGCACTGTACTGCGTGCGATCCTTCAACAGAGTGCTAGTCACCACCACTCCAACGCATCAACGACTCAACGTCCGCCACACCACACACGCAGTGATTAATCAACGGTTTTCCTGTTACGTGTTTCTCGGGGTACGGAACCATGACCAAGCTCCAAGCTCCGGCACGCACGCACGCATGCATGGGGCTCTGCGACCGGCATGCATGCCGTCGCCTTGGTTGCTGAATCCGGAGGAGAAAAAGAAAACAAAACACCCCCCTCCCTCGGAGAGCGTCTGCGGTTCACGACATGTTCTTGGGACGCCGCAGCTTGACAAATGACAACTTGACAAGGGACAGACTTTCGCCCGCGCCCTATACAAAAACCAAGTTCGTACCACCTGGAACCACTACAAAGAACCAAACCTAGCAGTGCAATCAGCTTTGACCAATCGTGTGCACGCCGCAACTCCGATCTCGCCTTCCCCTATTCCTATCTTGCTTAGCTATAAATTAAACTAGCCCCGTTGTTTCAGCCTTGCTTTCTCCGTTGCTCACACTCGTCAGATTTCAGAGTTCGGTAGCGCGGTTACTATTACCATGAGCTGCGCGAGCCTGCTGCTCCTGCTCTGCGTCCTCCTCCTCCTGGCCGCGATCGGCCCCTTCGCCGCCGCTGCACGCAGAGGTAAGCAAATCTTTACGGCCACCAGAGCAAGGTTCTGTGTTCATTCTGTCCGGCCCTGACATTGCTCTCTCTTTTCAGAACCAACAATGGCGGCCACCGCCGACCAAGGAGATGGCGCTGCTCAGGCCAAGCTGGTCTGGCTGGAAGTGGCGCCTGCGGAGGGTCTAAAGGAGAGGGTGATCATGAGGAAGGAGGAGAGTACAGACTCTAACCGTTTCAGGACCAGAAAGTTTTCCTCGACTGCCAAGAATCCATTCGACGGCCGGTTGCCCTTCACCGCCGATTACCACACCGTACGCAGGCACCCGCCCTCGCACAACTAGGCGGACCTCAGCTCAGTGTACGTACTACTACTGGCTAGCTAAGCTGGTTGGTTGCTTGGAAATACAGTTAGCTTATAGAGTAACAGTAACTACTAAGCTGTATAACATTTTCTCATCCTCTCTGTTCTCTCTATTCTTTGGCCCTTCTACGTAGTGCCAGTAGCATGTTACTCGTCTCCCTTGTGGCTTGTCAGCTATGGATTTGCTGACGTTTTGTTAGTACTGGCCACGTCCTAGTAATGATATCCTATACTACTACTACTGCATTTGCTGTTTTTTCTTACAGTGTACCGCATAAGCTGTTAATTAACTATACGTACCATTTGTATGCATTACTAGTTGGTATAAGAGCATCCACAGCCAGACTTGGCAAATCCAGCCCCTCAAACGGACGCGGACGCGTCTGAGCTCGTGCGCAGGCACTGATTGGGCACCCCTCAAATAATGTAGTTCACATCCGTGTATCTCATATCCGATTTCCTATATCCATACTAAACCATGCGACATCGATCAGCAAACGGACATAGACTAGCACATTACTTTTACCAAAAGATCAGATGTACAAATGACCACCAAAGTTCACATGAAGGACGAACAACTTGAAACTACATCTAAAACTTGAAATGAAAGTGAAGGAAATCTTCACCACTTCCGGGCCGGCCCCTTCCCCTTCCGGTCGCCGGCGCAGCTTTAGCCGTCGACAACTGGTGGAGGATTGTCCGAGTCGTCGGATGAGGAGCTGTCATCGTCGTCGTCGGAGGAGGAGACGATGATGAGGCCCTTGAGGCGCCGGACGGCTCGGTCCTGCTGCCGCTTGAGCTTCGCCAACCGAGCCGCCTCTGTCGCCTTCTCCCTGGCCTCGCGCTCGGACTGTTCGAAGCTAGCCAAAGAGCCTTCGCATTCTTCACGCGGAGCCGCCGAGCGTCTGTCTCTGCCGTCGTAAGCGACCGGCGGTACACCGTACACCCACGCGATGAGCCGCTCGTCCTCGTCGGGATCCGCGGTAACACGCGGCGGCGGCAGACAGAGCTCTCCGTCGCGTTCCTCTCCCTTGCCCGCTGCCTCTCGCGACGGGCGGCGCGTGCCTCTGATCCAGCGTGCGTGTCCGGGCCGGCGGGGCGGGCGCAAGCACCCACCGCTGCCCGCATGGGGGAGCATCAAGCGGTGGAGCCAGGGGCTGGCGTTGGGGAGGCGCGGACTGCGCAGCCCGTGCGGCGCCAAGCCCCGGCCGGGAGGAGCCAGCGCCAGCTTCCTCGCTGCGGTGGCGGGGGAGAGTTGAGGCGGATCTGAAGCTTCCACCCGTGTCCACCTTGGACCTCTCGAGGGCAATGCGGAGGGCTAGGTCCTCGTCGGAGTCGGAGGAGGAGCGGCTGCCGGCGCTCGACATGGTCGCAACAGTCACCGGAGGGGTCAGAGTGGATTGAATTGGAGAAATCGAAGGGAATAAGAAGAGACGGATCGAGAGTGGAGTGAGCTAGGATTTTTGGATTATGGATATTTGTGGGGACGGAGTGGGGGTGGGGTGGGCCGGCTGACGTGGCGGGCGTGCGCGGGCGCGCCAGGGAGGCCCAATATCCGCCCCATATTTGGGCTGGCTGGATATGAGAGGCGCCGGACAGCCCTGGCGCTTGAGGGCCGTTTGAGGCGCTCGGCTGGGTCAGAAAAACGTGACCGGTCAGTGACCGGGTGGGCCGTCTCGGCGTTTGAGACCGATTTTAGGCGCCCGACTGTAGATGCCCTAAAGGTACGTTGTCCTCACAAGAAAGTAATGCTTTTGTTGCCGTTCCAGCTGCAATGCAAACCCACCTTTAGGGCATCTTCAACGGCAACCCGTAAATTTCCTCCCCATCCATCCGTGGACGGAAGAACCCTTTCGCAGACACAGATGCGGGAGGCTACCATCCAACTGTAACCGCATACATTTCAAGCCGCATTTTAACCAAGCAAACGAAATTCATGCAAATTGGCTGATATTCATCAAGGTTCAGATGGAAAATAGCACAAATTATCCATACATACCATGCAAATTAAGTCTAGTACAACAATGTTCCTAATCGACTAGATCCCAGATGTCCAACAAGTTTTTCATGAACGGATCATGTCGTTCCACACATACTCCCCCTTTAACTTCATCCAACAGTGTGCGCACGTAAATGACTGTCCCGCTGTCCTATGGTACACCACGACAGCGCGTGCGGGCTACATATAATGTGTAGACCAACTGTCGGTGTCAAAACCGGCGGATCTCGGGTAGGGGGTCCCGAACTGTGCGTCTAGGCGGATGGTAACAGGAGACGAGGGACACGATGTTTTTACCCAGGTTCGGGCCCTCTCGATGGAGGTAAAACCCTACTCCTGCTTGATTAATATTGATGATATGGGTAGTACAAAAGTGGATCTACCACGAGATCAAGGAGGCTAAACCCTAGAAGCTAGCCTATGGTATGATTATTGTAATGTATGTTGTCCTACGGACTAAAGCCCTCCGGTTTATATAGACACCGGAGGAGGCTAGGGTTACACAGAGTCGGTTACAATGGTAGGAGATCTACATATCCGTATTGCCAAGCTTGCCTTCCACGCCAAGGAAAGTACCATCCGGACACGAGCGAGTCTTCAATCTTCTATCTTCGTAGTCTTGGAGTCCGCGGATAATGATAGTCCGGCTTTCGGACACCCCTAGTCCAGACTCCTCAAGAGCCCTGAACCAGTCTTCAATGACGATAAGTCCGGGCGCATAATGTTCGGCATTGCAAGGCGGGTTCCTCCTTGAATAATTCAGAGAAGATCATGAACACCAGGATAGTGTCCGCTCGCAAAAATAACTTCCACATTCCACCGTAGAGAGAATAAAATGTACACTTAGCTCAATCTGGCGGCGTATTATGCGGCGTGACATCACACCGCCACCAAGCCCTTGTTTGAATCGTTTTTACTATACCACCTCAAAGACGTTTAGCGGCGCGTTTCCTTGGCACGTCTTGTCGAAGCAGAGATCGTGTTCCCCTTATTCCGGGATCCTCATCAATACGGACGTGGGTAACCCAACCGCGCCATTGATGGTGGCGCTTGGGAGATAAGCGAGTTTTACCAGGCCGGTGGGGGACGCATAGTTTTCGTCCGCCTATATATAAGGGATAAGGATTCACCTTCTCACCTACGCCTTCTTCCTCCTTTGCTTATCCATCTCCGCGCACTCGAGCTCCAACGCCCAAGCTTGCGCATCTCGCCTCGAACTTCTCCGAATATGTCCGGAGCGGGAGGGAAATGGTTAGCCTCCTCCGCTAAGGAGGAGGACATCACCAAGCTGCGTGACGCCGGATACCTTTCCAGCGATATCGCGCATCGGCTGCCCGACGAGGGGCAGCTCATCCCTACCCCTGGGTCCCATGAGAGGGTCGTTTTCCTCCCCCACTTCCTCCGCGGACTGGGCTTTTCGCTCCATCCATTTGTCCGGGGGCTCATGTTTTACTACGGCCTGGATTTCCACGATCCGCGCCAACTTCATCCTCAACATCTCGGTGTTTATCGTCGTGTGCGAGGCCTTCCTCTGCATCTGGCCCCACTTCGGCCTGTGGCTCAAGACCTTCAACGTCAAGCCGAAGGTTGTGAAGGGCACGCAAGCGGAATGCGGAGGCGCCATGTTGGGCAAATTGCCCAACGTCCCATGGCTCAAAGGGACCTTTGTGGATTCCGTCAAGGGGTGGCAATCGGGGTGGTTCTACATCACCGAGCCGCGCAAGCCCACATGGGTGGCGGCCCCCGAGTTTAGATCTGGCATCCCCACGCAGCTCACCTCCTGGAAAGAGAAGGGCTTGCAGTGGGGCAATCCGGTGGAGGTGACGGGACTCCGAGCCTGCATCAAGAAGATGGTGAGCAATAGGCTCCGGCTTGTCGACGTGGTCCAAGTCATGCTCATCCGGCGGATTCTCCCATGCCAAGAACGGGCATTTAATTTGTGGGAGTTCAATCCGGAACAGCACCAGGCGCTAAGCGGGCTCTTCGATACAACATACGAAGGCGCCTGGAGGGTGCTGTTCAAGGGTGCCGAAGCCCCCGCGTCCACGACGGAAGATCATGATTCAGCTCGCGGATCCAAGCGACGAGGTAAGTGATTCAACCCCATTACGGGACACTTGTGATAATTAAATTGAATCTTAGTGAGGTTTCATTCTGCCTCTTCCTTTGACAGGAATAGATGGAGAAGGCCAAGCTGCTTATCAGCCCGGCTCCCATGCCAGAAGACCCAGTGGACGCCCGCTTAACAGGGCTGCTGGTTCCGGCACCGCACGTGGTTCCGGAGAAGAAGGCCAAGAAGGTGGCCCCGGGGACTCGAAAGAGTTCCCGCAATCAGGCGTCTGACGACGACGAGGACTCCTCCCCTGAAGACGAGGAGGAGGAGTATTCTCTCCCGGAGGAGGGAGAGAAGAAGAGGAAGGCCTCCCCAATTGGGGGGCCGAAGGGTCCAAGAGGGGGAGAACTATCCCCCCGGACAGTTTCGCCAACATCAGCGTTGGCGAGGATGAGTGGCCTCCAAGGGCCAGGCGTCCGGCGAGATCGTAAGTATCCGGATCCTTGATGTCTAATTTCTTTTATGTCGCGTAGTATCCTTCTAACGCCGCATTCTGCCCGTAGTCCGGCCAATGATGATCTCCCCGACTCATCGAGCGGGTCATTGGCCTCGTCGGATGTGAATTCCATCCCGACTGCCTCTACCCCACGCGCCGACGAGGACGCCGAGGTGGGATCCCAAAGAGGGACCCATTAGGAGGAGGCTCCGGAGGCGCCGTCAGGCAGCCTCCACTTTGTGCCGGACTCTACATCGGAACCCGCAGTGGTTCCAGAGTCCGGCAAGCGGCCCCTTTGAAAGAAGGGCAGGACCGCGACGCCGGCGGCCTCCGTCCAACCGGAGGCGCCGGATAACCTGTTGGAGGCGCTTAAAGGCGCTTCCATCGAGGAAGAACACCGCACTATCATGAGTGCGGTGATTGAGAAGGTTCAGCTTGCTAAGAGCGGGCTGACCAAAGCCTGCAGCAGCCTTCTAACAAAGCTTTGAGGTAAGAAGTTAAAATTATGTAATGTAATACCGCATAGACAAGAGTAGCCCTCGATGCTTAGTTCGTGTTCGGAAAGAAAAGCGGACCGAGGATCTAACAAGATATACGCAGGTTGCCTAAAATATGTCAATAAGGGTTTGCAGGTTGCGCTGCTGACCTCTGCCCGCATGTGGCGAAGGTCGAGGTGTTGAAGAAGGATCTCGGCGGTTCGAGCAAGAGCTCGCCATGCCAAGAGGCAGCTCGAGGAAAAAGAAGGTGAGTAACACCTCTGTGAATAAGTACCTTATAGAAAAGGATTTTGGTTGCAAATAAAATTAACAAGGATAATATGTGTATTGCGGGGCCACTAACGAGGTGGCAGCCTCGAAGGATCTTGATCCGCGGCGAACGCAAAGGCGGCCGCAGAACGGGCTGAGCGAGAAAAGCAAGAGGCACGGGTGGCGGAAGTTCGGCAAGAGCTCTAGGCTCTCATGGAAAAGCATGAGAGTTTGGAGCGTGACTCCAAGACTCGAGAGTCCGAGTTTGCCTCGGCTCTCGAAAGTGCCAAGTCCGCCAAGGCCGAGGCCCATAAGGCCCTTCAGGAAGTTGAGGACATAAAGAAGATAGCGGCGGTAAGGCATTTTTCATGCAAAGCGGGCATGTTAGTGTGAACTACCCGACACTTACCCGAATTCGAGCTCTCGAGGCGTTTACAAATCTGCCAGCGTAGTCGCCGATGCCGCCGCATTCTATCGTGGCGAGGAGGGAGCTCGACGGAGAAGGTCTTCGGTCTCGAGATCGAGGCCGCCATCCGTGCCCCCAAGCGACCAGTGAAGCAATGGTCGAACTCCACAAGGTAGCCGAGGAGGCCATGAAGGGTCTCATAGTCCGGTGTGGCTCGACAGGCCATGCACAGGAGCTACTTTGGCCTCGTCTGACGGCTGGTGGATGCATGCCCAGTGCTGGATGTAGTCAAGCGCTCCGCCTGTATCGAAGGCGCTCGTCGGGCCCTTGCCCGCATAAAGGTGCAATGGGGCAAACTGGATGCGGAGAAGCTTCGCACGGACCCACCGCCGGGCAAGGAGTATCGCACGCCGGAGAAGTATTATAAAATTGTCCTGAAGGGAGCCTGCGATATTGCAGATGAGTGCTCCCGAGATGTAATCTTTGAGTGAACTCGCTGTGTATTTATCCTGTGCGCTGAAAACTTCTTTCATATGCGCCATGAGCAACGCTTTTTTAATTTAAAATATTACCTTCAGGCGGCCGTTTGTAAATCTCGAGAGATGGCAAGTCGTTGGCTTCAGCCCCAAGCCACAAGTGCCGGGTGTTCGGGATAAACTTGAGCACTCTTGTTCCCATTTTTGGGTCCATCTAGGGAGGCGCTCAACACGACGAACAAGGCAACCGGACTTATAAACACTCTCACTTAGCCATAGAATTCTATAATTTTAAATTTCGGCGAAGCCCCTGGTATTCGGAAGATCGAATCCGGGCGCTATCCACGCCTTCATCGGACATTATCCGAACTTCGCTCGCGGCGTGAGTCTTTAAGACCCGAAAAACCTCTCGAACAGCGACCGGTCTCTCGCCTTATCATGCCGCCGTTTTAGCTTTCCATCGAGGCGCCGCCCCGGCTCAACCGGGCGCAATCGCAGATGGTTCTCCCAAAGGCCACCTTAGCCGATAGAACGGAACGTAAGGCACCAAAACGTGGGAGCCGGGCAAACCCAACTATTGACCCAAGACATGATTCGGAGCCGATTCATATAATGCTATAAGTTCGGGGTGCCGCACTTGTGAAAGTGTTCGGACTTTATCACACCATAATTTGGGGAACAGAAGCCCCTAGCGTATTCGGCCGTACCAAAATATACGGGTGCAAGATGTCATATAATGAACATATATATAAAAGATAACGTAATTGCAATAAAAAGGTGCTGCATTATTTATGAAAGAAAGTCTGCTAGTAGAGCGGACTGATACAAATAGTCTTGTAAGCAAGGGATTTGGACTCAATAAACATGTCCGCCTCGAGGATGAGCTGCAGACTTGGTGTATATAATCAATTTTAATGCTCGTAATTGAGACCACCAATGTTCGTCGCGCCTTCTTTAGTCCCTCGATCGTTGCATCATGAGTTCGGCAGGTTCGCCACCGGACAGGGCTTCTGGTTAACAGAGTCCTGTGTACATAAAAGAAGAAGAAAAATAAAATAAAAAAAGAAGGGGGCACACTTGTGAGCCCCTGGTGTGGTCGAGCCGCACTCTGGGTCCATTGTGATCGTGCCCCTTTCCCTGCGCCCATGGTATCTCCAAGGCGTAATGATGTACGCGGAGTGTTATTCTTGCGATCATGCGCGGGCTAGGGTTGGGGCCGCATTGCTCTGCGGCTCGATCGTGCTGTGGTCTTGGTTGGCATTGCTCGGGCGCTTTGCGTGTCCGCCTTTTAACCGCCGGACTTGAGAATTGCCTTAGAAGGCTGCTCAGATTTCCGCCATGAGAGCATTGTATGTTCCTCCGTTCGGAGGAGCGTTCCGTATTCCATTGACCGTGATGACTCCACGAGGGCCCGGCATCTTGAGCTTTAGGTATGCATAATGCGGCACCGCGTTAAATTTTGCAAACGCAGTTCATCCGAAAGCAGAGCGTGATAGCCGCCGCGAACGGGACTATGTCGAAGATTAACTCTTCGCTTCGGAAATTATCCGGGGATCCGAAGACCACTTCCAGTGTGACTGAGCCTGCATAGTTGGCCTCCACAACTGGGATGACACCTTTAAAGGTTGTCTTTGTAGGTTTAATCCTTGATGGGTCTATGCTCATTTTGCGCCCGTATCCTCGATAAAGCAGGTTCAGCTCTGCCGCCGTCCATCGGGACTCTCGTGAGGTGAAATCCATCGACGATTGGGTCTAAAACCAATGCGGCAAATCCTCCATGGCGTATGCTGGTCGGATGGTCTCTTCGATCGAAAGTGATCGGATAAGAGGACCATGGATTGAACTTTGGGGCGACTGGCTCCATCGCATAGACGTCCCTTAGTGCGCGTTTCCTCTCCCTCTTGGGTATGTGGATCGCGTATATCATATTCACCGTCCGTGCTTGTGGGGAAAACCCTTCATCCTCTGTTGTTCGGGCGGTCGGGTCTCTTCCTCGTCGTCATTGTTTAGCCCCTTGTCATTGTTTTCGCAATTAACTTGCGGCCTACTTGAACACCCAGCAATCTCTATTGGTGTGGTTAGCTGGCTTTTCGGAGGTGCCATGTATCCGCATAAGCGGTCGAGTATTCGGTCCAGATTGGACGGACCCGGAGTGGTTCTTTTGAATGGCTTCTTCCACGACGGGTTTAGAGCCTCGAATCCGGCATTGACCGTCAGATCCTCCTTATTGTCGCCAAGCATGCGGCGCTTTGTTTTGTTTCGACGTGACTGCCGTTGTTGTCCTTTCTATCCGGACCGCCAGAATTTTTATGGAGGTTGTTGCTACGGGCTAGCCAGCGCCGTCCTCTCCCGCATAAAAGCGGGTCATTAACAATGTGAGGGATGCCATGGATTTCGCTTTTCCTGCCCAGTGCCGGATAGCCATTCGTCCCGTATGTTATGTTTGAAGGCTGCAAGGGCCTCTGCATCCGGACGGTCGGCGATTTGGTTTTCTTTGTCAAGAACCATGTCCGAATTGTCCGCCGATTCGTCTGCTGCTGAATAATGTGGCTTAGGTCATCGGCGTCGGTGGTCGCATTACGCGTGCCTCGAAGTTGTCGAGAATGCGGCTTCGTGTCTTCCCAAAGACCCAATTGATTCTGCGGGCAAGCTGTTTAGCCAATGCCGAGCTGGTCCTTTAAGCTTGAGTGGGAGATACTTGATGGCATGGAGATCATCACCGCGGGCCATATGAATGTGGAGAAGATAGTCTTGATCCAAACCGCTGGGTCTGTTGTGCCATCGTAAGATTCGATGTTCTGGTTTAAACCCTTCGGGATCGATGATCCATTACTTCGTCGATGAAGCATAGAGGGTGTCGGCGCCCAGTATTGAGCTATATCGCGACGCAGCTCGAGAGAGCGCTATGTCTGCTGTGTTCGCCCGACCGGGTTATTGTATCCGCGCGACGGTATTAAATGTGTGTCGTGGGCGCCCACGTGATCCGTAGATGGATCTGGATTGCCTTGCCTTGTCCTCCAATATGTCTCGCAAGTCCGTAGCGTTCCCTCTTGGCCAGACTTTTGGAGCGATGCGGGTACGGTCTTGGCTGGGGCCCGATGCCTCTCTGTCACGCACCACGTGGTGCGCTGGTGATGAAGGTACGTATGCTTCCTCCTCTAATCGGGGGAGCAGCTTGCGTCTTGGGTAACTTTTGGAGGGGCGTTCGAGTTTATACTCTTCGGCCGCGAGGACCTCGGTCCATCGATCGGCCAGCAGGTCTTGATCAGCTTAGAGCTGTTGCTGCTTTTTCTTTAGGCTGTTTGCTATGGCGATAAGCCTGCGCTTGAAGTGCTCTTGTTCGACGGGATCCTCAGGTACGACGAATTCATCATCGTTGAGGCTTGCTTCGTCTTCGAAGGGAGGCATATAGTTATCGTCCTCAACCCCTTAAATGCCCGCCGCCCTCTCGTGGGGCTTGCTTCGCATCCTCCCGCTACTGAGTCTTGCTTTGGAGGGGATTGTCTTCGGCACTCTCCAAGTATTATTATCTCCGTGCGGAATCTCCATTCTTGCTATGGCGGGATTTAGAGCGGCGCCACGACGTCGGTGTTTGGGCTGCTTTTTAGAGAATCTGCCTCCGCTTCTTCGCCATCCCGTCTTTTGGGGTGTCCACCATGTATATGTCGTATGACGAGGTGGTCTTCCAGTGCCTCGTAGGCGCTGGTTCTGATAAATCTCCGCATCGCCGTCCATAGCGTCGATGTCGTCGGAGTCGTAGTCTAGCATGTCGGTTAGATCATCGACAGTGGCTACAAAGTGGGTGGTGGGTGGGCTCTGAATTTCTTCGTCGTCCGTACCCCAACCATCCTGGCCATAATCCGGCCAGGACTCTCCTGATAGCGAGAGATGCTTTAGTGAATTCAGGATATCGCCAAAAGGCGAGTGTTGGAAAATGTCCGCGGCGGTGAATTCCATAACCGGCGCCCAATCCGGATCAATTGGTAGGGGCGCGGGAGGTTCGGAGTCCGGCGAGGAGTCCGGCGCCTCGGAATCACGGGTTTCGCAGGGGACAAGATCAGTGTTCGGCTCCATCGCCGTGGATGTTGAAGCCCCCAGGGCGGCGTCTATCCACCGCCCTCGATCTGGCGATCGGCTCCGGCTAATGGCGGAGCGGATCCGTCAGCGCCACCAAGGCACTGCTCGGCAGCAGAGCTAGATCATGCCCATCGCCACAAAGGCGGGCGCGCTCAAGAATGGTTCGAGTCCGTCAAGATCAAGTCTCCGCGACATCGGCCGTGAAGTTTAAGCTTCGAATCGACTGACGGCGGGGCGTAGCTTCGATCTGCTCCAGATGGCCAAGTGAATTGGCCCGCAGCTGGCCGCCGAATCTGAAGATCTGTCCGGGAGAAAAGTCTCACCCAGACAGCGTTGTTGGTCGAAGATGCCATCAAGCCTATCGGTGGCGACACGGAGGAACTCTCAATGAAAGCACCAATGTCGGTGTCAAAACCGCGGATCTCGGGTAGGGGGTCCCGAATCGTGCGTCTAGGCGGATGGTAACAAGAGACGAGGACACGATGTTTTTACCTGTGTTCGGGCCCTCTCGATGGAGGTAAAACCCTACGCCCCGCTTGATTAATATTGATGATATGGGTAGTACAAGAGTGGATCTACCACGAGATCAAGGAGGCTAAACCCTAGAAGCTAGCCTATGGTATGATTGTTGTAATGTATGTTGTCCTACGGACTAAAGCCCTCCGGTTTATATAGACACCGGAGGAGGCTAGGGTTACACAGAGTCGGTTACAATGGTAGGAGATCTACATATCCGTATAGCCAAGCTTGCCTTCCACGCCAAGGAAAGTACCATCCGGACACGAGCCGGAGTCTTCAATCTTCTATCTTCGTAGTCTTGGAGTCCGACGGATAATGATAGTCCGGCTGTCCGGACACCCCCTAGTCTAGGACTCCCTCACCAACATTGAGTGAATGAATCAATCAACAAGCTGAGCAAAAGGAAGTAAAACTTACGATCTCGTCCTCTGCCGCGTGCAATGGCCACCTTGCCTCGAGCTGACGAACCACGTCGCAAAACTTGGTGACGCCGATCTGGGTAGCGTGCTACCGATACAACAACGACCTCACGTTGCGTGGTTGAATGATGTACATGTCGTAGAGCGCAATGTGCTTTCGTGCGTGAAACTTTTAATGCACTTGCTCCCAAAAGGGCTCCCCTCTGCTCCTGCCTACGAAATACACGGATATG
This sequence comes from Aegilops speltoides, assembly GCA_021437245.1. NCBI lineage: Eukaryota > Viridiplantae > Streptophyta > Magnoliopsida > Poales > Poaceae > Aegilops > Aegilops speltoides. The sequence goes on from CM038146.1 coordinate 171,543,162, forward strand.
GCCAGCCACACATCGCACAACTCATCCTCCATGGTCGAGTAGCTCACCACCCTTCGTACTCTAAAAAACGACATAGCATTTGAAAAAAGCTCAATGTCATTTGGCCGAACACCTGTCAGGCGCGGTGTCCGCTATGAAGGTCATCGACAGGAGCGGAGTGTACCTCGGTACAAATGGCTCCAAAGGAGGATAACTCTGTCGAGCGGGTGCGTTGGTGCTGGTTGCGGACGTCCGACAATGACACTGTGGCGGCCGGAGACGTACAACAGCGGTGACAGAGGTGGAGGGTGCGGATGCAAAGCAAGGGGAAGAAGGGGCAAAGTGGAAGGAAATGAGACCGGGGGGAGGAATTGGGTGGGCCGGGGGTGTCGGAGTCCTACGTTTCAGGTGTCCGGACTCCTGCAAACCTCCCTCACTTTGTCTCCAATTTGCGAGAGAAATGCGTCCGAACAGCCACACGGATCGATACAGGACCGTGTTTGATGGTTTCCGCAGTCCGGACAGCGCGGTCCGGACGGATGCGGACGGTCTACGGGTCCGTCTTGGAGATGCCCTTAGTTCAGAGTGAGGCGGAAAACAAACAAGGTTCAACTTAGGAAGTCTAGGGTGTGCTTGGTTTGGGAACTAAATGCAATGGTATGTCATGGTTTCATTCGAGCAGTTTCATTTTTGTGTTTGGTTCTGAGTCAGAAAAGTGGAATTTGATGGTTTCGTTGATGTGTTTGGTTTGTGAGATATAATGACAAGAATTTGATTAAACTTACCTCTTTCATATGAATTTTGTGAGATCACCCCCTATATGTACATGATGTGTATGATGCATAAATTGAATAAATAGAGCTCATTGCAGTTAGAAACATATTATTCGAATTTAAGTGGCTGCAACTGCCCGACAAGGATCAATGCTGATCTTTTTTTCCCTTTACTTTTTTATTTTTTTCATCCGCCTAGGCATAGTTGGTCTTCTGTGCGAGTTGTGTGTGCACGCGTTGTTGTTAGTTATGTGCACTCTAACTATTCGAGGCCTGATATATACACATAGTGTTTTGTTTTTCCTTGATGCTTCATTATGAGTTAATAAGAGCATTCTTTTTCAAAAAATAAAGTTGTCCCAAAGATTGGATAATATATTTATTTATTGTACTGAACTGAGTCACATACGGCTCTGAAGGACTCCCATGTTCAACGACAGTAAAGTGAAGTGTTGTAAATCTTCGCATGGGCAGTCCAGAGCGATCATGCTTCAGTCACATTCTCCTGCAATGAAACTCATGACAGCTTCCAATGTACTGCAACGGGTCAAGACTCTCAAGTACCCAGTAACCAAAAAAAAACTAACTAGGGTCCCTAAAGAAAACCTAACTAGGGCATACACTAATCTTCTCCGCCATCGCCAGCAGCATGCGACGAGAAATTTCCTGCAACGTCTAGGCAAGTTTACGCAGACATTAGTTCCAAACAAAAGCGCGGACAAACTAAAGCAGGAACGAATACGTGGGAGATAATCTTCCACTTGATCAAACCAGCTAGGCAGGAAAATTGCTTACAGATTGGGTCGAAGCTCACGTCGCAGCTCTGGACGTACTCGTCTATCGGCGAAGCACAGAGGTGGTCCTCGATGAGGCCGTGGACGCAGACGAGGTCGTTGACGAGGGTCACCATTATCTGCAGCTTCTTCACCCCGTATTCGACCGGGGCCAGCCTGGCTGCATGTTGATAGATAGTCGATTTAGAACCCGATCCATCAAATTGGCATATACTCCAGTACATGGATAAGTAAATGGATATATGGTGCTGAAATATTTAAGACGCCTAACTCAGAGCTGCAGTATGTATTATTGTTTCGAGGAAGAGATCGTATCAGTCAGAGAAATCAACATACAGGCACCCCAGGTCAAGCCTTCCATGTTGACGTTTCGTACGGCTTCCTCCAGCTTGCCCATGTCGGTTTCGTCGCCCCATGGCTTCACGTCCAGCAAAAACGACGACTTCGCTGCTGCCGCCATCGACATCAATTCGGCTGAGTTTTGGTCGAGGGTTGTTTCAGGGGGAGCGAGGCGACTAGACTAGATTAGGCGCATTAAGTAGGCGGTGGTGGAGGGGCGCCCCGTCGATCCGTGTACGTCTCGAACTCGAATCCACGTACAAGATCCACCGTACGTACGTGCGTGGTGGGTTGAAGGTCAAGATTCCGGAAAATTCTCCTCGAATCTGCTTCCTGCGGAATCTGCCGTCGAGTTCTTTTCTAAGATTCTAGTTTAAGATTGTGAATTGAGTTGTGTGTTAAAATGACCGATTGTGCGGAGATCATCGCACTGCTCAAGGCTGGGGAATCTGATCGTTCCAGGAACATGCATCAAGTAAGAGATATCTCTGACCCGCTTGAGGAGCGACAAACTTTTTTTTTTTTTCGAAACGGAGGCATAAGATTTGCCTCATCTATTAAATAAGGAGAGAATAGAGTTTAGAGAATTACAACACCCCCACACTTTCGGCATGCCAATTACTCGCCCAGAAAAATATTCCCTAATTTCTGTGCGCCCGCGGCCATCCAAAGCTTGGCCTCGTCGACGATGGCGGTGAGTAGGACGGTCGGTGGTGCACTTTTGTGGCGGAACACTCGTGCATTTCTTTCATTCCAAATGGTCCAAGAGACAAGCATGGTGAGGGAGGCCATAGCTTGCCGGTTAGGGTTGCGGTTGTCGGTTCTCTTGTCCCACCACTGGTAGACGGAGTCGTCCATGAGCCACTCGGAAGTATCCATGTGCGCAAGACCTAGTTTCTCAATAAGAGACTTCCATAGCCGAATCGTGTAGCGGCACTTGAAGAAAAGGTGGGCTCCTGATTCTTGCTCCCTATTGCAGAGCTTGCAAAGGCCACAATTTGGCCAACCTCGACGCTCCAAGCGATCGGCGGTCCAAATCCTATCTTGCAACGCCAACCACGCAAAAAACTTAACCTTTGGAGGTGCCCATGCCTTCCAAACCATGCGATCCAAGGGAGAGAGAGTCATGCCTAGGAATTGAGCCTTGTATGCGGTGGCCGCCGTGTAGATCCCATCGTTCGCATGCTTCCAAACGATGCGGTCTTCGGTTTGCTCTTGAAGGTGGACGTCATTAAGGAGCATCCAAAGAGTGAAGAACTCCCTAATGTGGGCGATGGAGACAACCGTGTCCGTGTCATGATTGATCTTGAAGATCCAAGCGTTCCCCGCGAGGGCCTCACGGACCTTCCAATTCTTCCTTCTCGAGGCCGCAAACAAGAGTGGCGCGATATCCTTGGGTTTGCGACCAAGAAGCCACGGGGAGCCCCAAAAAGGTGTTTTGGCGCCATCCCCTACGGTGATAGTCGTGGAGGCATAGAAAAACTCGAGGTCCTCCACCGTGCATGGGTTTCCAAGGCCAACCCATAATCTGCGGGGTTCAGTCCATTCATACCATAGCCATCGGAGCCGCAAAGCACGTGCAAACTTGTCGGTGTCGAGCACCCCGAGGCCACCATATTCTTTTGGTCTACACACCACCTTCCAGTTGACCTTGCATTTGGCTCCCGTTGTCTTGTCCGAGCCGGACCAAAGGAAAGCTCTCTCAATTTTGTTAAGGCTATGAAGAGAGCTCTGAGGCACGATGAGGGGCGTGATGGAGAATACTGCTTGGGAGGTAATGACCGATCTAACAAGAGTCGTACGACCGATCGTAGTGATGTTTTGGCCCTCCCAAGTGACCAATTTGCCGGCCGCTTTGTCCTCAAGGTATTGGAAATCCACCTTCTTCAGTTGCCAAACAGAGAGTGGTAGCCCTAGGTATTTGACCGGAAAAGAGGCACGTGCTGCCGGCATGCTCTGAAGGATTTGCTCAAGGTCAAGGTGATTGCAGCGAATAGGCACAACCGAGCTTTTTTGGAAGTTGGAACAAAGGCCTGTGACGTCCCCAAAGCCTCTGAGGATAGAGGCAAGATTGTCGATGTCCCGCTTGATGGGGGCCACAAAGACCGCCGCATCATCCGCATAGAGGGAGGTGCGCACCATGGCACCCCGGCCACGGATCTTATGTAGGAGACCTTTTCGCGTCGCCAAGTCTAGGATCTTATGCAAGGGGTCAATTGCCAAGACGAAGAGGAGAGGAGAGATGGGGTCCCCTGCTCAATCCGCGCCATGCTTGACGGGAGGGCGGGTAGCCCGCTCAAAGATTATCCGAGATGAAGAAGAGGATAGAAGCGCAGCAATCCAAGCTCGAAATTTTGGAGGGAAGCCCAACCGTTGGAGCAGCTCAAGAATGTATCCCCACTTGACTGAGTCGAAAGCCTTTTTTATATCAAGCTTGAAAAGGAGTGCGGGGGTCTTGCATTTGTGTAGACGCCGGGCAAAATTCCGAACGTACATGAAGTTGTCGTGGATACTTCTCCTCTTAATGAAAGCACTCTGGGCATTGGACACGAGGTCATCCATGTGGGGCGCAAGGCGTAGCGATAGAACCTTGGCAATGATTTTAGCGATGGCATGTATGAGGCTAATGGGCCTAAAATCAGAGATGCCTTCCGCGCCATCCTTCTTAGGCAGTAAAACAACATTGGCAGAGTTTAGCCATTGCAGGTTGGAGGTGTGTAAGCAATCGAAGCGTTGAGCGACAAACTGAAGTCCGTATGATTAGCCAATTGCGGAACAAAGCTGAACATGCCATGGCTGCGATAGGACGTGTACAGCATCGCGCAACGTGTTGGCTAGCAAAAGTACCACCGGAGATTAGCACTATTATTACAGATGATTGTAAAACTGTTACCACTTGATTAATGAATGTTTTCCCCCGCAAAAAAAAATGTGTGAACTATTATAAGACAAAAACTGTTTGATGAATTGTTAACATTTATTGAATATGCACCTGAAAAAACATTTATTGAATATGAGCACATTACCATTCATCGTTCTCACATCAGCATTCAACAACAACATTCATCGATCGCATCATTTAGGCTGGTCGTAATGAGAATAGCTAGTATCATGCATGCTAACTAGGCAATTTTGATGAAGTGTCGTAGAATTAAATGAAGAAAAAAAAATTGAGTATCATATCATGATACCATATCATAATAAATGCTATGTTACTATATGTCATATATGACAATAATAAAATACTACATGATACTATATGATATTATGCATTACGGAGGTATGATACTAGTGGATGATACTCTCAATTACAACCAGCCTTATACAATACCAAAAATTGACAATAGCAACATGTATGCAACAACAACAATAAAAAGTAGCATTGACACAACACTACTGGAATCAGGATCTTTGCCGTTAGCCAGCTCTTTGTCGTCCGCTAGATGGCGGCAAAGAAGGTCTTTGCAATCAGCTTACGGAAAGCTGACGGCAAAGAAAGAGCGGACGACAAAGAGGGTGTTTGCTGTCAGCCTGCTCTTTACCGTCTGCTAGCCGACGACATAGAAGCTTTGTCGTCTACTAGCAGACGGCAAAGAGGGTGGGGGGCCCACAAACAAGGGCGACCTAGCGGCCGTTTCCCCCCGGCCCCACCCCACTAGCTAGGCTCTTTGTCATCTGCTAGCAGACGGCAAAGAGCTGTGACCTAACTTAAAAGGGGCCAGCGCCCGCGCCCCACCCCCCCCTCTCTCTCTCTCTCTCTCTCTCTCTCTCTCTCTCTCTCGGCCCTCACCTCACCCACGCCGCCGCCCCCGGGCCCGAGCCGCCCCCGCCGCCTCGCCCAGGCGTCCCGCGTCCGCCCGCCGCCCGGCTCCCGCCACCTCCTCCACCACCGCCGAAGCCAAGGTGAACTTTTTTTGTTTTTTTACTGTTATTTGCTATTTAGTTTTAGGTGTTATTAATAGGTTTAGGTTAGTGGTAGGATTAGGTTAGTTCTAGGTTTAGGTTTAGATAATTAGAAGAAGAAGAAAGTTGAAAAAAAGAAGAATAAGTAGAAGAAGAGGAAAAAGGAAAAAAGGAAGAGGGTTGTGGATCGCCGGTCGCCGAGGGGATAGATGATGGAGCCAGTGGGTCCCGCCGGTCCCGACGCCGTCGCCCATGCCGAGAATCCCTCGGTCCGAGTGCTGACCCGTCGACCGTGCGTCGCCATACCAGAGGGCGCCCGGGGACGAGCGGGTTAGGGGGTTCCTCGACGTCGATGGAACCCTAAATAGCAAGTATCGTTGGTGCGAGATACATGTGGCCGTCGGTGTCGAACATTACATCCACATCCCACAAGTGACGCCGGCGTCCGGAGTCCCGTAGCAACAGTTCTCGTGGTCGATGGCGGTCGAACACCTATGCGAATTTGTCTTGTAGCCTCTCCGATGACGATTAAAAGCCAAGTGTTGAAACTTGAAACACCCAAACTGACTCATTGGTTGTTTGAAGTTTCAATACTTGGCTTTAATCCTCATCGCAGAGGCTACCCGACAAATTCGCCAAGGTGTTCGACCGTCATCGGCCCCCAGAACTATTGCTGCGCGCGGGACGCCGGGCGTCGGCGTCACTTGTGGGATGTGGATGTAATGTTCGACACCGACGGCCACATGTATCTCGCACCGACGATACTTGCTATTTATGGTTCCATCGACGTCGAGGAACCCCCTAACACGCTCGTCCTATTGTAACTATTTAGTTAGGTTGACAAAAAAAACAATATTGCTATGTTACTCATCTTTCGATTTAAATGTGCAGTTTTTTCGTCGCTGCGAGGATCTAGTGTTCGACGAGCTCCGCCCCTGCATTCATGGGTGAGCACAAATGAGATCTCCTCCTCCCCTCTTCATTTGCTCTGTTCCGGTCTTCATGCAGATGAAACTTGCTAGCTATAGGTGTCTTCAATCATCAGTATGCGTGACCACTATGCGTCTCCCGTTCGAAAGGGTTACATCTATAAATATGCATGCATTTGCATATTTATAACCGTGATTCTTTTGAATTGTCCAACGTTATCTATGGACAGCCCAAGTATGTGTAGATTGGGTTAGTTTTCCCATATGCTCTGCTCTGGATCTGATGCAGAATTTTGTCAATGCCTCCTTGTTGTTCTCCGGGTACACATCCTTTCCGCTTATTGCCGAGACGCGTATCAGGAGAACAACGGGTAGGTGCTGCCGAAATTTTGCATCGGATCTGGAGTGGAGCATGGGAAAACGAACCCAATCTACACATACTCGGGTGGGATTAGGACCTATCTTTACCTATCAACGTCTAGGTTACGTGGACGTAATAAAAGTGACAAACTCCATTAACTGATGAATATATACATGCTGATATATATATATATATATATATATATATATATATATATATCTTATGTGTCCAATAGCTAGGCAAGATGAGTGATCGTGCGTGGATGTACACCGTTCACACTAGTCAGAAAGACATGACCATTAAATGGTTAACAAAAACCAAGGGGTTTCTGAGAGCCACATTTGCAAATGGGCAGAGGACAACCCGGTGCCCCTGTGCCGGGTGCAACAATTGGCACAAGAGGACATAGGATGAAATGGGCAAACACCTGCAGAAGAGGGGTTTTATGCTAGGTTATACGGTGTGGACATTTCATGGCGAGTCTGCCCAACATGCCAAAGCTGAGGTGCTTCGTCGTCGCACTGACGAGCATGGTACCGGGATGGAAGACATGGTGCAAGACTTTGATGATGCTCGGGACTCGGGCGATGAGATGGAGGAATCTGCAAAGGCCTTCAATGAAATGTTGGAGTCTTCAAAACTTCCTCTCCACGGGCACACTGAGCCTTGTCAGTTGGATGCCATCTCACAAATAATGGCTCTGAAGGCTCCGTTCAACTTGGGCAGAGAATGCTACGACGCGATGATGATAGTATTTGGATGTTTTCTACCCAAAGGCCATGTACTACCTGCAAACCTGTACCAGTCAGACAAAATCCTTCGTGCTCTTAAGATGCCCTATGAGGAGATACATGCCTGTGAGAAAGGATGTGCCTTATTTAGGTTTCAGTATGCAGACTTGAACTATTGTCCCATTTGCAAGTCATCCAGGTATGTTGTGGTAGACAATGGTATGGGTGAGAAGAAGCAGACCAAAATCCCCGTTAATGTTCTTCGGTATATGCCAATCGTACCAAGACTTCAACAACTTTTCATGGTCCAAGAGATGGCCAGACATATGACATGGCACCAAATGGGCAAAAGAACCCAACTAAATGCAGATGGGAAGCTAATGATGGTGCACATATCGGACGGTGAAGCGTGGACGCGCTTCGATGCATTACATGATGACAAAGCGGCAGATCTGAGGCATCCTCGAGTCGCCATCAACACGGATGGGTTCAGTGTGTTTGGTCTGACGGCAGCCCAATACAGTTGTTGGCCCGTATTTGTCATTCCACTCAATCTCCCCCCGGACAGATTATGCAAAGAAAGAACATGTTCCTAGCGTTGATAATTCCAGGGCCCAACTATCCGGGGAAGAATATCATGCAGCCGCTGAAGGATGAATTGCAAGAAGCCTGGTGTCGGTGTCAAAACCGGCGGATCTCGGGTAGGGGGTCCCGAACTGTGCGTCTAGGCGGATGGTAACAGGAGACAAGGGACACGATGTTTTTACCCAGGTTCGGGCCCTCTCGATGGAGGTAAAACCCTACTCCTACTTGATTGATATTGATGATATGGGTAGTACAAGAGTGGATCTACCACGAGATCAAGGAGGCTAAACCCTAGAAGCTAGCCTATGGTATGATTGTTGTAATGGTTGTGTGTCCTACGGACTAAAACCCTCCGGCTTATATAGACACCGGAGAGGGCTAGGGTTACCCAGAGTCGGTTACAATGGTAGGAGATCTACATATCCGTATCGCCAAGCTTGCCTTCCACGCCAAGGAAAGTCCCATCCGGACACGGGATGAAGTCTTCAATCTTGTATCTTCATAGTCTTGGAGTCCGGCTGGCGATGATAGTCCGGCTGTCCGGACACCCCTAGTCCAGACTCCTCAAGAGTCTCCACGAACCAGGCTTCAATGACGATAAGTCCAGCGCGTATATAATCTTCGGTGTTGCAAGGCGGGTTCTCCTCCCGATTCCACGTGCTTGCCGAATAGTGTCCGGCTCCCTTACAAATGTTGCGCTCCTTGGCTTCCACGCCCAATAATGGCCTTCTTCCACGCGTTGCACGAATGCGAAAGGCCAGGGTATCTTTTATGATTTACCCCCTAGCTGCGCAAATAACCTGCCTATAAGAGAGGCAAGGATCCAGATCCAAACCATACCATCTTCCTTCCACGAGTACTCATCGGAGCGCCTCTGACCAAAAATCCATTCCATCATGGACCGTCGATGCGGCTCCTCCTCTCGCGCTCCCAGCCCTCTGCCAGGAGATTGGAGGAAAAGTTCTGTCCCGCACAACGAGCTGGTGACGCTCCAAGCGGAGGGATATCTTCCTCCGGCCTTTATGGTCCTGGTTTGAGCCGGGCTGGCCACCTACAAAGGTGGGAAGCAAGCGGAGGCCACCCCAAGTCCCAATAAAGGGGAGCGGGTATGCTTCGTCCCCTATCTGATAAGGGGGCTCGGATTTCCTGTACATCCGTTCCTCCGCAGGCTCCTAGAGTTCTACGGACTCCAGCTCCATCACCTCACGCCCGCCTCTATTCTGCATATCGCGGGTTTCGTAGCCTTTGCGAGCTATTCCTGGGCATCGAGCCCCATTTCGCACTGTGGAAGAGGTTATTTTGCCTCGTACCCCGTTCTCACAAGGGGTCCATATATCAAGTGAGCGGTGCCGAAATATGGCGCATCGCCGGGACCGGATATCCATCCGGGACCCCTAAGAAGGCGTCCAAAGACTGGCCTTCAGAATGGTTTTATGTAGAAGACGCTCCGCTGCCTGACCCTGTTCGGATCGGTCTCCCGGAGTTCAGCAATGCTCCTCTGAAGAAACGCCTGAGTTGGCGTCCGCGGAGCCCCCAGCTGGAGGAGGACAAGAGCATCCATTATTTGATGGGCCGGATAAGGTTACTGGCCCATTCGGACTGACCATGATTGGAGTTATGGCCACGTGCATCATGCGGGGGGTGCAGCTGCTGCAATACAGGGGCCACCCCATGTGGGATTTCAACGGAGAGAATGATGCCACTCGTCATGGCCGGCAAGGGCCGGGATCGGCCGAAGATCTGGTGAAGATTCTGTCCGGCCTGTACAAGGGGGAGAAGGAGGACTTTCTCCAGACGAGCCCATTGAATGGGTTCTCCATGAACAACCCTCGAAGCTGGGTAAGCGTATGTTCATTTATCCGATCCACACTTTCAAAGTTAAGTACCTTACTTTATGGTTTTGACGCAGGATCTGCGCCGGACTGTGGAGAGCATACATAGCCCGGCTCCATAGCCCGAGGATCCAGAAAGATCCCTTGATCCGTCCTCCGAAGAGGATCCAGACATAAAGGTGGAGCTAATTGACGGGGTGTTTCACCAGCTCAGCATGGATAATGCTCTAGTCGCCATTACGGCTGACTACCCCGGCCTATCTCTGGCTCCCCAGGTGAGTGTGACCGAAGTCCTGACACCATTATTTTCGTCCTTACGCATTTCTGACCACCGTATACAATGGTGTCTCGCAGGAGGTACCTTCAAGGCAGGAAGCCGAACCCGCGGCGGCTGGCCAACAAGGGTCAGTCCGGCCCAGCAGGCGGAAGAGGAGTGCTGCGCGGATCGAAACATCGTAGCAACGGTATAGCTCGTGGTTGTATTTTAGAACGAAGTTCCTAGGAAGTGTTTGAATGCTCATGACCTTTGCAGGAGAAAGAGTGCCCGCGGACTGTGGGCGTAGGGGTTGCCAACCAAGCCTCTGCCAGCCAGGCTCCAACACCTGGTCTGGAGAGGGAGGCGAGCGCAAGGCGCGAGCCGGATACTCCTCCAATGGAGGATGCCGATAGACTGTCCGCCACCAGGTCTGAGGTGGAGAGCGCCATGAACCATAGGCGCCGCCAGACAGCTTTTCGTGACGCGTGCTTCTCCCCTGAGGCGTTGAACGCCTTTAACACAGGGGATGCGCACCTCCGTGCCACTCAAGATGGTTTGACTAGAGCCGCGGAGCAGTACGTAAAGGACATACGGGTAAGAGATTTTAATAGTTGTATATGCCAGTAGCCCCCGAGACTTAAAGTAATTAGAGTAACTAATTTAAGGATCATTTGATATGCAAGATCTTACAGAGAAGAATACCCAATTGTCCCAGGAGCTACAAGAGTGCAAGGCCCAACTTGAGGCCGCACTTGCTGCCGCAGGAGGAAACACAGAGACCCCTCCTGGTAACACATTATTTCAAAAAGATAAGGGGTGTGCGGCGTGTGTGTAATTCTGACAATGATATTGCAGATGTTGCCGGACTAGATCCGGACAAGCAACAACTACTGCGCCAGCTGAAGGCCAGCGAGAGGGTGCTAACGAAGGTGCAGCAGGAAAGGAACAAGCTCCAGGATGCCCACGCCCAGCTTGGAGAGGAGCTGAAAGGTGTTCGGGCCGAGCTGTCTGGCTCCGTGAAGGAGAATCCGCGGCTTCGTCGCGACATCTATAGTAAGTGCTTGAGCGAACTCCTTTGAAAAGAAGAGTTCGGCGAGGAAGTCAATTGACAGAAATATGTCTCGTAGGTGTGCTCACAGTCGCCTGCGGAGGAGATGCTCGTATCAACGGGTGATCAACTTCCCGAGCTGGTGCAACTGCCGAACGTGTTCGGCAAAGCGGCGAGCGGCGTCGTCCGAGCTTTATGGCCGTCCCTCTCCCTACCCGAGGGCCTTGAAGAGCTTGGAGAAGCTTGTGGCGCGCGGCGCCTCCGCTTATGGAAGATATCGGCCTGCCGCCAAGGTGCCAGGGAGGCCTGAGCCATGGTGAAGACGCGTTACAAGAAGGCGGATCCCAACCACATGGCCGAGGTCGGACCAGTGGGGCCTGATGGGAAGGAGATCCCTGTGAGTTTATTGTACGGCCAAGTAGAGTTGGCCGCTAAATATTCCCAACGGGACTGTAAATTAGACAGCCTGTTAGACGGGATTGAGGAGGAATATAGTTAGTCGATTTGACAACGTATTTTAAAATGACATGTAAAATGCCTTTTAGCCGGATTGTAGATCGTTTGTCTTTGCCGACCTTTTCGCTTCAACCTCACGACCCTAGAGTCCAGAGTGTGTCCGAATACCTTCTCGGTTAAGAAACAACCGGGGCATGCGTGGAGACCAGGTGTAGGGATCATTAGTGCTTTATCAGACAAGTGCCCAACTAGTTATGTTATATTACATGGTTAGTAAGAAACATCTTCCAGGGAGAATAGTTCTGTTAAGGGTTCCTTTCCCTGGGAGGCATGCCCTAAAGTGCATGTCCGGACTGGGAAAAGAGCAGAAAAACATCTGGGGGCAGATAAATAAATAAGTAAAAAAAATCATCTTTCAAGTCACCGACCGAATATTCCCTTAAGAACGCTAGCTTTCGGCTTCACCCAGTCCGAGGTACACATCCGCCGACCCGGCAAGAATAATCGCAGAGGTGCTCCTTTACCTCCTAGCTGAACAATCGGGAACGTAGGGGTAAGCACAGGAGCCAGGCAACCCAGCTTGGCCAAAACTTAAGTCATATCGATGCATATAATGGTGAATAAAAGGTACATGTGGAAGTTTGACACATGTGCTGGGCATGAAGCCCTTGTAAGTAAGCTTCTGGTAAAGAAGCCCCCAGGTATAATGAGTGCGGATAGCACATCAAGTGTGTGCGAACAATGCGCACATAGGCCTTTAAGGGCTTTTATGAAAACGGAGGGAGAGAAAAAAGAGAAACAAAAGACAGCTGAAGTATAAAAATTTGGACGGGGGAAGGAGACGAACTCTTAGTCTGGCGCTAGGCGTAGAATCTTCGGAGGCGGGCTGAGTTCCATGGGTTCGGCTCGAGTCGGTTGTCCGACGCATTTCGCAGATGGTACGCTCCGCCGGTCAGGACTTGATCGATAATGAAGGGACCCTCTCATTTGGGCTTGAGCTTGTCCTTTTTCTTGTCCGGCAGGCGTAGAACTAGTTCGCCAACATTGTAAGTCTTAACCCGTACTTCTCTGCTTTGATATCTTCGAGCCTGCTGCTGATAGAATGCGGAACGAGCCTTGGCGACGTCGCGTTCTTCCTCCAATGCGTCCAAGCTGTCCTGCCGATCCAGCTCGGCTTCTCTTTCTTCGTACATGCGCACTCGAGGTGAGTCATGAATGATGTCGCAGGGCAAAACTGCCTCTGCGCCGTATACCATAAAAAATGGTGTGAATCCGGTAGTACGGTTGGGCGTTGTCCGCAGCCCCCAGAGTACGGAGTCGAGCTCCTCTACCCAAAGTCGTGTCGATTTCGTGAGGACCACACTATTCGGGTTTGATGCCGCTCATTATTAGACCATTTGCTCGTTCCACTTGACCGTTGGTTTGAGGACTCCGGTTGTGCTTTTCTTGTAAAGTTCCCCCTCATGGACCTTATAGGCTTTAGACCGCCGAACTATGCAGCGAGCCTCGTTTTGGTCTTGGGAAGCTCCTGCCTAATCGGTAGGCTAGGAATGGTTCTGTCCCACGGGCAATTACTGCCATTATTTCGTGGGTGAAGGCGTTATTTCATCGGCTGAGTCGCCGATTATGTCGATTGTTCGTGTTGGGTGGTGCGGCTGCTTCCGGTTGTTATTTCGGACTCCTCTTCCCATAGTACGGATGGCTTAAAAGCCGCTCGGGAAGATGTTTGAGGGACAGCGTCGCGCCGCACCGATCGCGCTAATCGTCGGCTGCTTGGTTATTATCCCGGGCTACGTGGTGGAATTCAAGTCCTTCGAACCGGGCTGACATTTTTAGGACAACGTTACGATAGGCTGCCATCTTCAGATCCTTAGCGTCAAAGTCTCCATTTACTTGGGATATTGCGAGGTTTGAATCCCCGCGCACCTCTAGGCGTTGAATGCCCATGGAGATTGCCATCCGGAGGCCATGTAGGAGGGCCTCATATTCGGCCGCATTGTTGGAGTCCGTGTACATTATCTGAAGTACATATTGGACTGTATCTCCGGTTGGGGACGTCAATACGACGCCAGCCCCCAAGCCGGCCAACATTTTGGAGCCGTCAAAATGCATAGTCCACTTGGAGTATGCGTCGTACTCTTTAGGGAGTTCGGCTTCAGTCCATTCGGCGACAAAGTCTGCCAAGACTTGCGACTTTATAGCTCACCGAGGTTTATAGGTTATATCGAATGGTAAGAGCTCAATGGCCCATTCTGCAATCCTGCCCGTCGCGTCGCGGTTGTTTATAATGTTGTTGAGGGGCACTTCGGAGGCCACTGTTATCGAACACTCTTGAAAGTAGTGTCGGAGCTTCCGGGATGCCATGAACACCGCATAGGCTATCTTTTGATAGTGCGGGTAACGGGACTTGCAGGGAGTTAAGACAGTGGATACGTAGTACACTAGTTTTTGAAGAGGGAATTTGTGCCCTTCTGTTTCTCATTCGACGACGAGTACCGCGCTTACCACTTGATGTGTTGCCGCGATGTATAACAACATTGGTTCGCCCAGGTTAGGCGCAGCCAGGACCGGATTTGTTGCCAATATGGCTTTGATTTCTTCGAGTCCGGCGGTGGCAGCATCCGTCCACTCGAAGTGTTCGGTGCGCCTGAGGAGGCGATAGAGGGGCAATGCCTTTTCTCCCAAACGGGAGATAAAGCGCCTTAGGGCCGCCCCGCATCCGGTTAGTTTTTGTATTTGTTTGAGGTCTTTTGGAATATCTAGCTGTGACAGAGCTCGGATCTTGGCTGGGTTTGCTTCAATTCCTCTACCGGATACAATGAAGCCCAGGAGCTTTCTGGCTGGTACGCCGAAAACGCATTTTTCCGGATTCAGCTTGATGTCGTATGCTCGGAGGTTGTCGAATACGAGCCTCAAATCATCTACTAGAGTTTCGACATGTTTGGTTTTGACGACTGTTTTGCCGATCTGGGTAGCCAGACATGTCTGAATCATGCGCTGATATGTTGCGCCGGCGTTTTTGAGTCCGAAGGGCATCGTGTTGAAGCAGAATGGTCCATATGGAGTAATGAATGCCGTTGCGGCTTGGTCCGCTTCCGCCATCTTGATTTGATGGTAGCCGGAATATGCGTCAAGGAAGCGCAATGAATCGTGCCCAGCAGTAGCATCGATTATTTGGTCGATGCGGTGGAGGGGGAAGGGATCCTTTGGGCAGGCCTTGTTGAGGTCTTTAAAATCGACACATAGGCGCCAGGATTTGTCCTTCTTTGGTACCATTACCAGGTTTGCTAGCCAGTCCGGATGTTTGATGTCTCTGATGAATCCGGCTTCCAGTAGTTTGGCTAGCTCTTCTCCTATTGCCTGTCTTTTGGGTTCGGAAAATCGCCGAAGAGCTTGTTTGACTGGCTTGAATCCTTTTAGGATGTTTAGGCTGTGTTCTGCCAATCTGCGTGGGATTCCTGGCATATCTGAAGGGTGCCAGACAAAGATGTCCCAATTTTCCCGAAGGAATTCTCACAGTGCAGCATCTACATCAGGGTTCAACTGTGCCCCGATGGAGGCCGTCTTTGTTGGGTCTGTTGGGTGGACCTGGAATTTGACTATTTCGTCCGCTGGTTTGAAAGAGGTGGACTTGGATCTCTTATCGAGTATCACATCGTCCCTATTCACCGTAGAGCGCAGCGCGGTGAGTTCTTCTGCCGCTAGGGCTTCGGATAGTGCCTCCAGGGCTAATGCGGCTGTCTTGTTTTCGGCGCGGAGTGCTATGTCCGGATCACTAGCGAGAGTGATTGTTCCACCGGGCCCAGGCATCTTAAGCTTCATGTACCCGTAATGGGGTATGGCTTGAAAAATTGTGAATGCCTCCCGTCCTAATATAGCTGATATCCGTTGCTGAACGGGGCCACTTGGAACGTGACCTCTTCGGACCTATAATTGTACGGCGAGCCGAACACCACATCAAGTGTGATTTTTCCTGTGCAACTAGCTTCCCGGCTAGGGATTATTCCTCTAAAGGTTGTGCTGCTTCGCTCAATGCGGCTCCGGTCTATTTCCATTTTTTGAAGAGTTTCCTCATAGATGAGGTTTAGTCCGCTGCCGCCATCCATGAGTACCTTGGTAAGACGAAAGCCGTCCACTATTGGACTGAGGACCAATGCGGCTGGTGCTCGGGCTGTTCGGAATTTAGGTTCGTCGCTGGCGTTGAAGGTGATGGCCGTGTCGCTCCATGGATTTGTTGTTGCTACTTGGTAGACTTCGGCGAGGCTGCGGATTGTTCGTTTTCGCATATTATTTGATGCGAAAGTCTCGAAGACTATTGACACCGTACTGGTGCTGTTGGAGTGGTTTTCCGGGGCTAGAAGCTCCTCGCCACTTTTGGCCACCTGCCGCAATATCCAACATGCTCGAAGGCTATGTGTTGGGGTGGCGCCTTCTGTACTGTGAATTTTACAGGGTCCGCTGAGCCATCCCTCCAGTACGGTTCCTTGCCCTTTATGGGGTTTTTGCTTTTTGGTTTTTGTACCTGGTGCCTGAGTGTGCTGCACCCTTTTGTTACGGACTAGGGTTGTA
This sequence comes from Aegilops speltoides, assembly GCA_021437245.1. NCBI lineage: Eukaryota > Viridiplantae > Streptophyta > Magnoliopsida > Poales > Poaceae > Aegilops > Aegilops speltoides. The sequence continues at coordinate 171,559,717 of CM038146.1, forward strand.
TTCGGGGCCGGATTGTCCCAAAACTTAGTTTCGGTTTTCCGGAAACTCTCCATCGCACAGTACTTTCGTACTATGGACGCCAGGTCGGAGAAGCGTGTAATTTCACGGCGACTGACGGCGTTCAAGATTCCCTTGTCCGTGCAATTATTGCAGAAAATTGATATTGCGTTTTCCTCTCGGCAGTCCTTTATCCTGTCCATAACCAGGAGGAATCTGGCCCAGTAATGATGTACTGTTTCAGCGGGCTCTTGCCGGATTTGAGATAGATCGCATATGTCAGGGTGGGTGGGTGGAATTAAGTTCGGAATCCTACCCATCTCGAGGCTCAAGGGCCGAGAAGTTTCCGAATTTGGAAGCTTGGATCGTTGGACATTGTCTAACGAGTCCAGTCCGACGCCTGACTTTAGGTTCAGTGCTTGATCGAAGTCCGCCCCCCCGCGGGAATCCGGCATGGAGGGTTCGGAAGCCCGGACATGACTAGTTTTCAATCTAGGAGAAGAGTCGCCGCGTTGTTCCTCTACCACCGCAACATGGTGGGTAACCTGGGGAGAGTTAATCTCTCTCAAATCGGTTTTAAGCCCAATCTGATTGTAGTCTGTAGCGACTCCCAGGGCGGCGATGCGATCCAAGAGCTCGTTTACGGACGAGAGCTCTATTGATCCAACGCCGGCGAATTCGAGTTGACGCGAAGATTGCTTTTGACGACCGGGAGGTCGCCGCGTCAAGCGATGGCGAAAAAGGCGGTCATGAGAAAACCACCCAGCGGATAGTTTGGCCCGGCCAAGGCTCCTTTAATAAGATACCGTCTTTAAAGACGGAAGAGGCATCCTTCCTATCGGTGACGGCATAGAGGAACTCTCAATGAAAGCACCAATGTCGGTGTCAAAACCAGCGGATCTCGGGTAGGGGGTCCCGAACTGTGCGTCTAGGCGGATGGTAATAGGAGACAAGGGACATGATGTTTTACCTGTGTTCGGGCCCTCTCGATGGAGGTAAAACCCTACTCCTGCTTGATTGATATTGATGATATGGGTAGTACAAGAGTGGATCTACCACGAGATCAAGGAGGCTAAACCCTAGAAGCTAGCCTATGGTATGATTGTTGTAATGGTTGTGTGTCCTACAGACTAAAACCCTCCGGCTTATATAGACACCGGAGAGGGCTAGGGTTACACAGAGTCGGTTACAATGGTAGGAGATCTACATATCCGTATCGCCAAGCTTGCCTTCCACGCCAAGGAAAGTCCCATCCGGACATGGGACGAAGTCTTCAATCTTGTATCTTCATAGTCTTGGAGTCCGGCTGACGATGATAGTCCGGCTGTCCGGACACCCCCTAGTCCAGGACTCCCTCACCTGGGATAATGGGTTCAAGACATACGACATGTTTAGCAAATGGAACTTCATAATGCGTGTCTGGTACATGTACTCGACGCATGACTTGCCGGCGTATGCGCTATTCGTTGGCTGGTGTGTGCATGGAAGGTTTCTGTGCCCCACATGCAAGGGATCTCTTCAGTTTCGTTGGCTTCAGGCCGGTCACAAGTTTTCTTGCTTCGACTTGCATAGACAGTTCCTGGATCCTCGCCATAAGTTCAGGAAAGACAAGCATAACTTCATCAAAGGTAGAGTTTTCAAAAACTCTGCACCGCCTCTGTTGACAGGCCAAGAGATCCTAGATCAGTTAAACGCTCCAGAGCCAGATCCAGAGCGTCCAGGGTATTTCAAGGGGTATAATTCGGTACACGCCTAGACTCACAAGACATGCTTGTGGGATATGCGCCAGGACCCCCGCCCACCTCCATTACAAAGGGCTTAATATACATAAAGTGAGGGCGTTACAGGTAACGGCAATCTTAAGTACTATTAATGCTCATGAAGACTAAGGAGTGAATGCCCGGCCGTTGTGCGTTCTTCCGACTCCTGGTCTTCGATATAGTCGAGTGATTCCCCATATAGTCGAGTGACGGTGGGGAATGATGGTCGAGTGATTTGGTTGTCGAGTGGATTCTTGGTCTTCTTATCTTTTGGGGTAGTGACCTTGGGTAGGACATGTAGGTCGTGCCTATGACCCTACCCCAGGTCTGTATCCTCATCACATACTACCTCATTGATATTCGAGATCACAAGGACTCACGCACATCGGAGGAGGAGACCCACCAGCCCTAGAACATTGCTCATCTTCGGCCTTATTACGCTTGAGCCACCGGCTCTTGTGTTGTACATACTCTCATCAATGTATATATTATGATCAATACAATAAAGCTAGTATCGCTGGTAATTCAGGGCCTCTGTCGCTTCATTCCTACATATGTGAGTCGTTATTATTTGTTCATAAGGTCACTTGGGGGCTTCCTGTTCATTGAACATAGCTATGCTTACCCTCTTGATTGGCTTCCTAGACACTCCTATTGGTCACTTGGGAGCTTCCTGCTCAATGAGCATAGCTATGCTTACCCTCTTGATCGGCTTCCTAGCCACTCTTATTGGTCACTTGAGGGCTTCCTGCTTAATGATCATAACTATGCTTACCCTCTTGATCGGCTTCCTAGCCAGGCGTAAACGCCAAATTACGGCGTAACCGGCATGTATGTCATTGTTACTCCCCCCAGATAATCATGGAATGACCCATCGTACTCTTAACAGCCAATCTTTTAATAAAGACCCTGGACTTGTTAAACAAACAACGGTTTGTCATGTGAGAGCCGGCTTACAGGTGTGCTGGAAAATAAATCAGTGGCTGTGCGACACATGAAAGCACTTGAAGTTTTAGGCTTGGTGGCCTATGAAAGCCTTGTTTTCTAGATTTTTTTGAACATTTTGGATTCATACCCTTTTTCCATATTAATATATGGCTTTTTGCAAATTCAGGCCATGTAGCCTTGATTTTTTTGGCTCTTACTTGAGTCTATGAGGGTAATAACCCGCCCTGATAAGCAGACTTTAAGTCACCAGGATGATTCGCCTTGAATAAATTTAGGTCATGATTCTTCACATTTACGGGTTAATACCCATGCTGCATCATTACAACATCATTATAATAACAGTCTACATGTATGACTTCTCATATTTGAATCAATATTTCGGGTTTTTCAAACTCACCTTGGTTATAGACTTTAAGTCGCCAGAACATATTATATTGGAAATTATGACCCACCCTGGCATAAACCGCCAGGGTGTATGTTGTTTACCATGTGTGCAGGAATATTGAAAAACAATATGATATTCCCTGCAAGCTTATCAGTGGCACATAAGATATTTCATCAGCAGTTTTATAGCTAAACATGCACGATGGCATGACAGATCATTGTTTTAATTAGCCTATTACAAAGGCTTTCCACAACCCAAAATGATTAAGATTTTTCTCAAAGAGAAACGCCATGCTGTAGTCTGAGAGCCACCCCTTGAATCAGTTGTTCTAGTCTTGGCGAGTTGAGGACTCCGGGTTATCCTGTGCCGGTTCTTCTTCTTCCTCCATCGTTTGGAAGTCAGATGATGTCCAGTCGATGCCAGTTAAAGCTTTGAACTCGGCTTCATCCTCTATAAGGTCGGACGGATCAATAGCAGGAGCAAAAGTGTGCTTACGTCTTGGAGGGATGAGATCTACAACTTCATAAACCAGCGCGTTCACTCTTGAGTTTTGCATGGTATAAGCCGCCTAGTATTTGGAAAAATCAGTCTCTTCGGCCAATTTGCTTGCCAAAGGACGCATCTCTTTCATGCACTTGGTAAAATCTGCTTCTTCAAACGGTGATCCATCGTCTTTCTGGCTCGGGCAACCGGTGGCCATTTCCACCGGGTCTAATTCCTCTTGCCATGCCTTGGCCCGGCTTAAAGCAGTGATGGCACCAGCCCGGGCGGATGATCGTTTAATCTCGTCAATTCTTTGAGGCAGGACAAATAGTTTGTCCAGTCCTCTCTGATGAGGGACGATGGCTGCTTCTTGTGTGAGATGGCTGCTATGGTTCATTGAGCGCCTGTGTATAGCTTTTCTACCAAAGTATAGGGTGCCTTTAGCTTCACCAACATGTCTTGTCCAAGGTTGGAACTTCTGGGCCTGTTTGTACAAACATATGATAAGTCGCCAGGCGGGTCAAACAAATTACTGGTGCAAGATTGCGATGCAATATCACTTACCAAAGATGGTGACTGTCATCTAATTTAGATGTCTCTTTAAACCGGATAACTCTTCAGTCACTGGTTTGAGACCGGCCTCAGCGTCTTCAGCTCTCTTCAATAGAGCCGCCTTCTCAGTCTCCCAGCTAGCTCTCTGCTGTTAAAGTCCATCTTCAATTTTGCAGACACTTCCAAGGCGTCTTCAATTCTAATTTGGCCTTGGAAGTTTCTGATTGTTGCAATTTGATGTTCTGCCACAGATCAACCACCTAAGACTCCTTCATGCTTAATTCAGCCTGCAAAGATAATCAAGCAGCACTTAGGAATTATGATAATCATTTTATTGAAGTCCCAAGCACATTACAAGTACTCTACTTGGCACTTGGGGGCTAATGTAGGTCATTTTTCAAACAAATACTTACTGACCCGGCTCAATTTTTTCAAATTAAAGCCGACTCATGGGGGCTATCCCGGCTTAACTATTTAGCTTAAGCCGGCCCTTGGGGGCTACTCATTTGGATCTAATGAAGAGATTATAATTTTGGGGAGTTGCAAGAAGGCTATCATTTAAGTCTACAACATTCTAAATTCTTTTATATCCTCTAGACTTGGCAGCTGACATAGATACATATGAGAAGGTTTTCAGTTGCTTACCTCAAAGCGATCCTTCATCAGATTTACCAGCCCAGCTTCCATCTCACGGCTGGTATGAAGGCGGTTCAGATAGCCAGCATGGATTTCCCTGGCATTGAAGCTGGCATAGCTTTCCAAGTCCAATTTCCATTTACCTTTGTCAAAGGCTGAAAATTCTTCTTTGGCGCTATGCTTTGATAAGACAGTGGGGTTGCTTGGTGATATGTCCATTTTGCATCATGCTTATATATTGATATTTAATGCATTATGGGCTGTTATTACATATTATATTATGCCTATTCTCTCTTATTTTACAAGGTTTACATGACGAGGGAGAATGCCAGCAGTTGGAATTCTGGACTAGAAAAGGAGCAAATATTAGAGACCTATTCTGCACAACTCCAAAAGTCCTGAAACTTCACGGAGCTTATTTTTGGAATATATAAAAAATATAGGGTGAAGAAAGAACCAGAGGGGGCCCACCAGTCAGCCACAAGGGTGGAGGGCGCGTCCTACCCCCTTGGGTGCCCCCGACCTTGTGGGCCCACTAGAAGGCCTCTGATGCCCAACTTCTGCTATATGGTGTCTTTTACCCTGGAAAAATCATATAGAAGCTTTTGGGACAAAGCGCCGCCATCTCGAGGCGGGACCTGGGCAAAACCAATCTAGGGCTCCAGCGGAGCTGTTCTGCCGAGGAAACATCCCTCCGGGAGGGGGAAATCATCGCCTTCGTCATCACCATCGATCCTTTCATCAAGGGAGGGTCAATCTCCATCAACATCTTCACCAGCACCATCTCCTCTCAAACCCTAGTTCATCTCTTGTATTCGATCTTAGTCCCAAAACCTCAGATTGGTACCTGTGGGTTGCTAATAGTGTTGATTACTCCTTACAGTTGATGCTAGTTTGTTTATTCGGTGGAAGATCATATGTTCAGATCCTTAATGATAATTAATACTCCTCTGATTATGATTGTGAATATGCTTTGTGAGTAGTTATGTTTGTTCCCGAGGACATGGGAGAAGTCTTGTTATAAGTAATCATGTGAATTTGGTATTCGTTCAATATTTTGATGAGATGTATGTTGTCTTTCCTCTAGTGGTGTTATATGAACGTCGACTACATGACACTTCACCATTATTTGGGCCTAGGGGGAGGCATTGAGAAGTAATAAGTAGATGATGGGTTGCTAGAGTGACAGAATCTTAAACCCTAGTTTATGTGTTGCTTCCTAAGGGGCTGATTTGGATCCATATGTTTCATGTTATGGTTAGGTTTACCTTAATTCTTCTTTCGTAGGTTAATCATAAGCGGGAGGCTTGTCCAAGGAAGGGCAACACCCAAGCACCGGTCCACCCACATATCAAATTATCAAAGTAACGAACGCGAATCATATGAGCATGATGAAAACTAAGTTGACAATAATTCCCATGTGTCCTTGGGAGCGCTTTGCTTTATATAAGAGTCTGTCTAGGCTTGTCCTTTGCTATGAAAAGGATTGGGCCACCTTGCTGCACCTTGTTTACTTTTATTACTTGTTACCCGTTATGATTTGTCTTATCAAAAAACTATCTATTACCGATAATTTCAGTGCTTGGAGAGAATACCTTGCTGAAAACCACTTGTCATTTCCTTCTACTCCTCATTGGGTTCGACATTCTTACTTATCGAAAGGACTACGATAGATCCCCTATATTGATCCGGCCGCCGCAGAGTCCAGAACCACTAGATCCAATCTAGACACCATCTCGGATGGGGTTCACCACCTCTATTGGTGCCTCTCCGATGATGCGTGAGTAGTTCTCTGTAGGCCTCTGGTTCCATATTTAGTAGCTAGATGGCTTCCTCTCTCTCGCTGAATTCTCAATACAATGTTCTCTTGAAGATCCATATGATGTAACTCTTTTTGCGGTGTGTTTGTTGGGATCTGATGAACTTTGAGTTTATGATCAGTTATTTTTTTTATATCCATTTAAGTATTTGAGTTTCTTTGATCTCTTTTATGCATGGTTGCTTATAGCCTCGTATTTCTTCTCCGATATTTGGGTTTTGTTTGGCCAACTTGATCTATTTGTCTTGCAATGGGAAGAGGTGCTTTGTAGTGGGTTCGATCTTACGGTGCTTGATCCCAGTGACAGAAGGGGAACCGACACGTATGTATCGTTGCTACTAAGGATAAAACGATGGGGTCTATCTCTATATAGATAGATCTTGTCTACGTCATGTCATCGTTCTTATTGCATTACTCCGTTTCTCCATGAACTTAATACACTAGATGCATGCTGGATAGTGGTCGATGTGTGGAGTAATAGTAGTAGATGCAGGCAGGAGTCGGTCTACCAATCTTGGACGTGATGTCTATATAATGATCATTGCCTAGATATCGTCATGATTATTTGAAGTTCCATCAATTGCCCAACAGTAATTTGTTCACCCACTGTTTGCTATTTTTCTCGAGAGAAGCCACTAGTGAAACCTACGGCCCCCGCGTCTCTTTCTCATATATTTGCCTTTGCGATCTACTTTTCCTTTGCATTTATTTTCAGATCTATTAAACCAAAAATACAAAAATATCTTGCTGCATTTTATTCTTATTTATTTTATTTGGCGTTCGATCTATCAATCTACTACAATTTATCTCACGTCTGTATGCCAATTTTTGGCGCCGTTACCCGAAAGGGATTGACAACCCCTTTAACACGTCGGGTTGCGAGGATTTGTTATCTGTGTGCAGGGGCTGTTTACGTTGTGTTGCTTGGTTCCTACTGGTTCGATAAGCTCAGTTTCATCACTAAGGGAAATAACTACCATCGCTGTGTTGCATCATCCTTTCCTCTTTGGGGAAATAACAACGTAGTCCTAGCCGACATCAAAAGGAATTTCTGGCGCCATTGCCGGGGAGGATCTTCAACATATACCAGGTTCCTAATCACAAATCTCATCTCCTCGCAATTACATTATTTACCATTTACCTCTCGTTTTCATCTCCCCCACTTCACAAAAAATTGCCTTTTTATTCGCCCCTCTTTTTCGCTCGCCGTTTTCTCGTCAGATCTATTCTTTGCTTGCAATCATGAGTGATTTCGGTATAGCACCAACAGAGGATGGCCTAACTCCTAAGATTGGACGTGCGAGCAATCTGGATGCTAAAACTTTTATCTTGGGGCGGGGGAACATTATGGGAAAAGAATGTATCCAAGAATTTTTCAATTGTGTCAGAAATCTAAATCTTGATGATGCTCCTATACTTAAAACTAGTAGATCCTATGCGGATGCTATTTCAGCACTAGTTTTGAAAACTGAAACTAAATTTATCTGTACCCATCCTACTTTGCAAATATTGTTTTTTGAGCTTCCCGTTATAAAGAATCCCAAAGCCAAAAAGTTAGCCACTCTCGCTCCTATGAATGAATTTGACTACATAATACGGGAAGCTAGGGAAAGCTTTGATTTTTATGGTATGAATCGTCAAAAACCCATGATAGATGAAATTCTTTACAATTGTGATTATGCACTAAGGCATTTGCTTGGAGATAATAAAATCTTTGATGAGAATCTTAAAAAAGAAGTCCCCCTTTTAGATACAATCCAACAAGTTTTCAATAATGTTAATCAACATTACTCTTGGATTGTTGCGGGAAATCAGAAGGGTTATGATGAAAACCAACTTAGGAATGCTAAAGTTTCCATGGATAATATGTTTTATGTTGTGTTTACAAAACCCCATGATGAAAACACCTCCAACAAAATTAAGAAGAAGGATGACAAAACTTAGATCCTTGCTTTATGCCTAGCTAAGGGTGTAAAACTATAGCGCTTGTTGGGAGGCAACCCAATGAATAAAATTTATTTTTGCTTTTTTGCTTTCTGTTCTTGAGTGTTTGCACAATTATGCTACTATTATGATTGTGTTTTTTGTGTTTTAATTAGTGTTTGTGCCAAGTAAAGCCTTTAGAAACTTCTTGGGTGATAGTTGTTTGATCTTGCTGAAAACAGAAACTTTTATGCTCATGAAACAATTATTATTCTTAACCACAGCATGATAAAATACCAATTTTTTTGCAGTAGATTAATATAAAAATTACCCAGGTCTTCCTAATGTTTCAAAAAAATTTGGAGTTCCAGAAGTATGCAAACAAATTAGATTGCTACAGACTGTTCCGTTTTGATAGGTTCTGTTTTTTTTTGCGTTGTGTGCTTATTTTGATGGCTCTATGGTTTTCTTTGATGAGTTTTTGCCATAGAAAAGTTGGAATACAATAGATATAATGCAAGAACAAAATATAAATTGGTTTGATACGGTACTTATAGTAGTGATTTATTTTTCTTACACTAACGGATCTCACAAAGGTTTTGTTGAGTTTTGTGTGATTGAAGTTTTCAAGTTTTGGGTTATCTTACGATGGATGAAGGACAGGGAGTAAGAAGAGCCTAAGCTTGGGGATGCCCCGGCATCCCAAGCTATTATCCTAAAATGATCAAGCAACTAAGCTTGGGGATGCCCCGAGTGGCATCCCCTCTTTCTTCTAACGACCATCAGTATTTTACTCGAAGCTATATTTTTATTCGTCACATACTATGTGTTTTGCTTGGAGCATCTTGTATGATATGAGTCTTTTCTTGTTTCATTTTGTGTTTTAAGTCTTAATTCCTTGCTTGACACACCTATTTGAGAGAGCCAAAATTATGTCACGACTTGTTATAATTGCTCTCTATGCTTCACTTAAATTTTTATGGGCTATGGACTTGCTCTAGTGCTTCACTTATATCTTTTTGAGCATGGTGTGCTTTAGTACATTTGAAGAAATGCTCTCTTGCTTCACTTACATTTATTTGAGAGTTAGTACAATTTTCAAGAAATCCTCTCTTGCTTCTCTTAAATTAATTTGAGAGAAAGAAAAATTATGCTCATGATCTTCACTTATATTTGTTTGAGCTTATGAAAAGCAACATATGAAAATTAGTTCCAAAGTGATAGATATCCAAGAAGGATATAATAAAAAATTTTATGAAGATAATTGGACAAAATAAATTTGATTCTTAGTAATAGTTTTGAGATATGATGATGTGGTATGTGAGTTATGTTGATAAGTAATTATGCTTTAGTAAGAATATTGGTGTTAAGGTTTGTGATTCCCTATGCAAGCACGAAAGTCAATAATTATGCAATGAAATTATATCCTACTTGTGGTGCTTTATTCAGTGTTAATTATGCTTAATGCTTGCTTATGAGATTATTCATTTCTTGGTTGGTCACTTCTCCAGTCTTTTGCTAGCCTTTATTTTGCACTAAGTATGATCTCTACTTGTGCATCCGAAAACCTTTAAGCCAGTTTTGCCACATGAGTCCACTATATCTACCTGTATGCGGTATTATTTTGCCGTTCTAAGAAAATTTGTATGTGTCCTCTCTAATTTTCAAAATACACTTCTCTTTTGTGTGTTCGTTCCGCTCGCGGAGCGGTGAGGGGTGGCTAATATTTTCCATGCTAGATGTGTTATTCTCATGATGAGTGTTTATTCACTTGTCATTGCACGAGAGTAAGGCAAAGGTATTAGGGATGACCAGTTCCAAAATTAAAAATGAATTTACTTTATGTTGTCAAATAATAAATTCCTTGGAAAGTGTTGGTATGGAGGGCAACCGTAAATACGGCTAGCCATGGAAAGTGAAAGTATGGTTGAAAAAGGAATAAACTTTATTTTCTGCTTGGGAACCGCCTATGATATATCTAGCATGGAAAGTGTTGGGAACTCTAAGTCGTTTTCGTTGGTGGGAAGGATACACCTCCCAAAATGTTTTTATCTCTCATTTTTTGCTCTGAGCTATGGCACCTCTACAAATCCCTACTTCCCTCTGCGAAGGGCCTTTCTTTTACTTTATGCAATTTTTATTTTGAATTTGAGTCTCCATCTTCTCTTATAAAAGCACCGACTAGGAGGCAATATGATCGTACTTGAGTATTGGTGTAGTTAATATGCGAGTGTGTTTCATGAATGGATCAATGATTGAGCATGATGGGCTAGGGATAGCTTATTTTAGCATTGATATTTTGAAAGACATGGTTGCTTGTTGATATGCTTGAGTATTTAAATTATCATGTCAAAACTAGACTATTGCTTTGAATCACATAAGAGTCCAAATGTCCATGCTATAAAGAAAAGAATATGATATGACATGTTAGGTAACATTCCACATCAAAAATTCCATTTTTATCACTTACCTACTCGAGGACGAGTGGGAGTTAAGCTTGGGGATGCTGATACGTCTCCAACGTATCTATAATTTTTGATTGTTCCATTCTGTTATATGATCAATCTTGGATGTTTTATAATCATTTTATAGTCATTTCATATCATGTTTTTGTACTAACCTATTGACATAGTGCCAAGTGTCAGTTGCTGTTTTCTGCATGTTTTTTACATTGCAAGAAATCAATACCAAACGGAGTCCAAATGCAACGAAACTTCATGAAGATTTTTTTGGACCAGAAGACACCTAATGGGCCCTGGCTGCGCTTGGGGGGTGCTTCTAGGAGAGAACAACCCACCTCGGGTGCCCCCATAAATACCCCAATATTCCCAAAACCCTAGGGGAGTCGACGAAATATTGATCCAGTCGCCGCAGAGTCTAGAACCACCAGATCCAATCTAGACACCATCTCGGATGGGGTTCACCACCTCCATTGGTGCCTGTCTGATGATGCGTGAGTAGTTCTTTGTAGACCTTCGGGTCCGTAGTTAGTAGCTAGATGGCTTCCTCTCTCCCTGAATTCTCAATACAATGGTCTCTTGGAGATCCATATGATGTAACTCTTTTGTGGTGTGTTTGTTAGGATTTGATGAACTTTGAGTTTATGATCAGTTATATCTTTTTATATCCGTGAAACTATTTGAGTTTCTTTGATCTCTTTTATGCATGATTTCTTATAGCCTCGTATTTCTTCTCCAATATTTGGATCTTGTTTGGCCAACTTGATCTATTTATCTTGCAATGGGAAGAGGTGCTTTGTAGTGGGTTCGATCTTACGGTGCTTGATCCCAGTGACAGAAGGGGAACCGACACGTATGTATCGTTGCTACTAAGGATAAAACGATGGGGTCTATCTCCATATAGATAGATCTTGTCTACATCATGTCATCGTTCTTATTGCATTACTCTGTTTCTCCATGAACTTAATACACTAGATGCATGCTGGATAGTGGTCGATGTGTGGAGTAATAGTAGTAGATGCAGGCAGGAGTCGGTCTACCAATCTTGGACGTGATGTCTATATAATGATCATTGCCTAGATATCGTCATGATTATTTGAAGTTCCATCAATTGCCCAACAGTAATTTGTTCACCCACTGTTTGCTATTTTTCTCGAGAGAAGCCACTAGTGAAACCTACGGCCCCCGCGTCTCTTTCTCATATATTTGCCTTTGCGAGCTACTTTTCCTTTGCATTTATTTTCAGATCTATTAAACCAAAAATACAAAATACCTTGCTGCATTTTATTCTTATTTATTTTATTTGGCGCTCGATCTATCAATCTACTACAATTTATCTCACGTCTGTTTGCCAATTTCTGGCGCCGTTACCCGAAAGGGATTGACAACCCCTTTAACACATCGGGTTGCGAGGATTTGTTATCTGTGTGCAGGGGCTATTTACGTTGTGTTGCTTGGTTCTCCTACTGGTTCAATAACTTTAGTTTCATCACCGAGGAAAATACCTATCGTCGCTGTGTTGCATCATTCCTTCCTCTTTGGGGAAATACCAACGTAGTCCTAGTAGACATCACCTCTGCGTCATCCTACACTACAAAAAAAAAGACACATCCGTGACATTTTGGTCCGGACGAAAAAAAATCTGTCATGCTTATGACACTTCTATGACGATAATTGTGACAAAACCCGGTATCATCATAGATGTGGTGGACTCCTACTTATATGACAAAAAATCATGAAAGAGAATGGGCTTTTCGTCCTGGGCGGGCCGGAGACTGATACGTCTCCAACGTATCTATAATTTTTGATTGTTCCATGCTATTATATTATCTGTTTTAGGTGTTTATGGGCTTTACTATACACTTTTATATTATTTTTGGGACTAACCTATTAACCTAGAGCCCAGTGCCAGTTTTTGTTTTTTCCTTGTTTTTGAGTTTTACAGAAAAGGAATACCAAATGGAGTTTAATTGACGTGCCAATTTTTGACGATTTTTTGTGGACCAAAAGAAGCCCCTGGAGTGAAAGAGTTGGGCCAGGAGAGTCCCGGGATGCCCACGAGGATGGCTGGCGCCAGTGTAGGTTCGTTGGCAGCCGCGTGTCATTAATGTGTGCGGCGGGCAGAAGGATGGCCGTGGTGTCGTTAACGCGGAGCAGTCGCTTGCACCGGGATGCCGCGCGGGTGGCGCTCTTGATACGTCTCCAACGTATCTATAATTTTTTATTGTTCCATGCTATTATATTACCCGTTTAGGATGTTTATGGGCTTTACTTTACACTTTTATATCATTTTTGGGACTAACCTATTAACCTAGAGCCCAGTGCCAGTTTCTGTTTTTTTCCTTGTTTTTGAGTTTTACAGAAAAGGAATATCAAACGGAGTCCAAATGGAAAACCTTCGGGAAAGTTATTTTTGGAATGGAAGCAATCCAGGGGACTTGGAGTGCACGTAAGGGAAGCTTCGAGGTGGCCAGGAGGCTGGGAGGCGCGCCCTACCCCACTGGGCGCGCCCCCACCCTCATGAGCCCCTTGTGGCTGCCGTGACGGACTTCTTTTGCCTATATATATCCATATACCCTAAAAACATCGGGAAGAAGATAGATCGGGAGTTCCGCCGTCGCAAGCCTCCGTAGCCACCAAAAACCTCTCGGGAGCCCATTCCGGCACCCTGCCGGAGGGGGAATCCATCACCAGTGGGCATCTTCATCGTCCCGGCACTCTCCATGACGAGGAGGGAGTAGTTCACCCTCGGGGCTGAGGGTATGTACCAGTAGCTATGTGTTTGATCCCTCTCTCTCTCTCTCTCTCTCTCTCTCTCTCGTGTTCTTGAGGTGATACGATCTTGATGTATCACGAGCTTTGCTATTATAGTTGGATCTTATGATGCTTCTCCCCCTCTACTCTCTTGTGATGAATTGAGTTTTCCCCTTGAAGTTGTCTTGTCAGATTGAGTCTTTAAGGATTTGAGAACACTTGATGTATGTCTTGCCGTGCTTATGTGTGGTGACAATGGGATATTCACGTGATCTACTTGATGTATGTTTTGGTGATCAACTTGCGGGTTCACCTTGTGAACTTATGCATAGGGGTTGGCACATGTTTTCGTCTTGACTCTCCGGTAGAAACTCTGGGGCACTCTTTGAAGTACTTTGTGTTGGTTGAATAGATGAATCTGAGATTGTGTGATGCATATCGTATAATCATGCCCACAGATACTTGAGGTGACATTGGAGTATCTAGGTGACATTAGGGTTTTGGTTGATTTCTGTCTTAAGGTGTTATTCTAGTACAAACTCTATGATAGATCGAATGGAAAGAATAGCTTCGTGTTATTTTAGTACGGACTCTTGAATAGATTGATCAGAAAGGATAACTTTGAGGTGGTTTCATACCCTACCATAATCTCTTTGTTTGTTCTCCGCTATTAGTGACTTTGGAGTGACTCTTTGTTGCATGTTGAGGGATAGTTATATGATCCAGTTATGTTATTATTGTTGAGAGAACTTGCACTGGTGAAAGTATGAACCCTAGGCCTCGTTTCCTAGCATTGCAATATTGTTTACACTCACTTTTACCACTTGTTACCTTGCTGTTTTTATATTTTCATATTTCAAAAACCTATATCTACCATCCATATTGCACTTGTATCACCATCTCTTCGCCGAACTAGTGCACCTATACAATTTACCATTATATTGGGTGTGTTGGGGACACAAGAGACTCTTTGTTATTTGGTTGCAGGGTTGCTTGAGAGAGACCATCTTCAACCTACACCTCCCACGGATTGATAAACCTTAGGTCATACACTTGAGGGAAATTTGCTGCTGTCCTACAAACCTTTACACTTGGAGGCCCAACAACGTCTACAATAAGAAGGTTGTGTAGTATACGTTAAGCTCTTTTCTGGCGTCATTGCCGGGGAGGTGAGTGCTTGAAGGTATATCTATAGATCTTGCAATCGAATCTTTTTGTTTCTTGTTTTATCACTAGTTTAATTTATAAAATAAAACTACACAAAAAATGGAATTAAGTTTGCCTCATACGCTTCATCTTTTCAATATATTTCGTGAGAATGATGGAAAGGAAAATTGTGCTCAAGTACTAGAAGAAGAAGTCTATAAAATGTTTGGTACTAGATCTTTGTATGATGAGCATGATTGCAATGTTGTTAGTATGAATTCCTTGAATATCCATGATGCTGATGATATGAGAAGCCACAAGCTTGGGGAAGATATGTTTGATAAAGATGATATTTTTTGTCCCCCAAGTTATGAGCAAATTTATTATGATGAAAGCATGCCTCCTATTTATGATGATTATTGTGATAATACGTATGCCATAAAGAATAAACTTTCTTATGTGGAGAGTAGTAAAACTTCTATGCAAGTAGATCATGAAACGAATGCTTTAGGTGCTGGTTATATTGTTGAATTCATTCATGATGCTACCGAAAATTATTATGAGGGAGGAACATATGCTTGTAGGAATTGCAATAATATTAAGTTTCCTCTCTATGTGCTTAAAATCTCGAAGTTATGCTTGTTTTGCTTTCCTATGCTAGTTGATTATTGTTCCCATAAGTTGTTTGCTCACAAAATCCCTATGCATAGGAAGTGGGTTAGGCTTAAATGTGCTAGTCATATTATTCATGATGCTCTCTTTATGTTTCAGTTCTTGTCTTTTATGTGAGCATCATTGAAATCATCATGCCTAGCTAGGGGCGTTAAACGTAAGCGCTTGTTGGGAGACAACCCAACATTAACCCTTACTGTTTTGTGTGTCCACATGATTATGCTACTGTAGTAATCATGTTTTATAGCTTTTGTTTCAATAAAGTGCCAAGTAAGACCTTTAGGATAGCTTACGGTGATAGTTGTGTTGATCCTGCTGAAAATCAGAAACTTTTGCGCCCAATAGATTAGTCTTGACAATTCACAGAAACGTGCTTTTGATCTGATTCGTTTTGCTACCGATTGGTACACAAAATGCACAGGTGTTCCTAATTTAGTAGGAGGTTTGGACCTCCATAAGTATACGTTTGATACAGATTACTACAGACTGTTCTGTTTTTGACAGATTCTGTTTTCTATGTGTTGTTTGCTTATTTTGATGAATCTATGAGTAGAATCGGTGGGTATGAACCATAGAGAAGTTGGAATACAGTAGATATTACACCAATATGAATTTATAATGAGTTCATAACAGTACCTAAGTGGTGATTTATTTTCTCATACTAACGGAGCTTACGAGTTTTCTGTTAAGTTTTGTGTTGTGAAGTTTTCAAGTTTTGGGTAAAGATTCGATGGACTATGAGATAAGAAGTGGCAAGAGCCCAAGCTTGGGGATGCCCAAGGCACCCCAAGGTAATATTCAAGGACAACCAA
Source organism: Aegilops speltoides (assembly GCA_021437245.1). Taxonomy (NCBI): domain Eukaryota; kingdom Viridiplantae; phylum Streptophyta; class Magnoliopsida; order Poales; family Poaceae; genus Aegilops; species Aegilops speltoides. The sequence continues at coordinate 171,576,063 of CM038146.1, forward strand.
GAGCCTAAGCTTGGGGATGCCCCGGATGGCATCCCCTCTTTCGTCTTCGTTCATCGGTAACTTTACTTGGAGCTATATTTTTATTCACCACATGATATGTGTTTTGCTTGGAGCGTCATTTTGTTTTGATTTGCTTGCTGGTTTAATAATATCCCAAGATCTGAAATTCTTAAATGTTAGAGTGTCTTCACATAGTTGCACAAATATTTGACTACTCATTGATCTTCACTTATATCTTTTGGAGTAGTTTGTCATTTGCTCTAGCGCTTCACTTATACCTTTTAGAGCACGGCGGTGGTTATATTTTGTAGAAATTATTTATCCCTCATGCTTCACTTATATTATTTTGAGAGTCTTTGAAAACAGCATGGTATTTGCTATTGTTATAAAATTGGTCCTAGAATGATGGGTATCCAAGTTGGGTATAATAAAAACTATCATAAAAAGTGAATTGGATGCTATGATCAACTTGATGCTTGATAATTGTTTTGAGATATGATAATGGTGATATTAGAGTCATGCTAGTGGAGTAATTATGAATTTGAGGAATACATGTGTTGAAGTTTGTGATTCCCATAGCATGCACGTATGGTGAACCGCTTTGTGATGAAGTTGCAGCATACTTTATTTATTGATTGTCTTCCTTATGAGTGGCAGTCGGGGACGAGCGATGGTCTTTTCCTACCAAACTATCCCCCTAGGAGCATGCGCGTAGTACTTTGTTTCAATAACTAATAGATTTTTGCAATAAGTATATGAGTTCTTCATGAACAATGTTGAGTCCATGGATTATACGCACTCTCACCCTTCTGCCATTGCTAGCCTCTCTTGTGCCCCGCAACTTTCACAGGTACCATACACCCACAATACACCTTCTTCAAAACAGCCACCATACCTACCTATTATGGCATTTCCATAGCCATTCTAATATATATTGCCATGCAACTTTCCACCATTCCGTTTATTATGACACGCTCCATCATTGTCATATAGCTTTTGCATGATCATGTAGTTGACATCGTATTTGTGGCAAAGACACCTTCATAATTCTTCCATACATGTCACTCTTGATTCATTGCATATCCCGGTACACCACCGGAGGCATTCATATAGAGCCATATTTTGTTCTAAGCCAGGTGAGGAAAGGATGATGGAGATGATGATTCCCCCACAAGTTAGGATGAGACTTCGGACTTTATAAAAAAAGGAAAGGCCATAAAAAAGAGAAATGCCATAAAAAAAGAAAGGCCCAAAAAATGAGAGAAAAAGAGAGAAGGGACAATGCTACTATCTTTTTTCCACACTTGTGCTTCAAGGTAGCACCATGATCTTCATGATACAGAGTCTCCTATGTTGTCACTTTCATATACAAGTGGGAATTTTTCATTATAGAACTTGGCTTGTATATTCCAATGATGGGCTTCCTCAAAATGCCCTAGGTCCCACTTAGTTTATTTTTGAGCTTTCATACACTTATAGCTCTAGTGCATCGGTTGCATGGCAATCCCTTCTCACTCACATCGATATCTATTAATGGGCATATCCATAGCCCGTTGATACGCCTAGTTGATGTGAGACTATCTTCTCCCTTTTGTCTTCTCCACAACCACCATTCTGTTCCACATATAGTGCTATGTCCATGGCTCACGCTCATGTATTGCGTGAAGGTTGAAAAAGTTTGAGAATTCTAAGGTATGAAACAATTGCTTGGCATGTCATCGGGGTTGTGCATGATTAAATACTTTGTGTGATGAAGATAGAGCACAGCCAGACTATATGATTTTGTAGGGATAGCTTTCTTTAGCCATGTTATTTTGAGAAGACATGATTGCTTTGTTAGTATGCTTGAAGTATTATTGTTTTCATGTGAATATGAACTTTTATTTTGAATCATTTGGATCTGAACATTCATGCCACAATAAAGAAAATTACATTGAGAAGTATGCTAGGTAGCATTCCACATCAAAAATTATGTTTTTATCATTTACCTACTCAAGGACGAGCAGGAATTAAGCTTGGGGATGCTTGATACGTCTCCAACGTATCTATAATTTTGGATTGTTCCATGCTATTATATTACCTCTTTTGGATGTTTATGGGCTTTACTATACACTTTTATATCATTTTTGGGACTAACCTATTAACCTAGAGCCCAGTGCCAGTTTCTGTTTTTTCCTTGTAAAGAAGCCCCTGGAGCGAAAGAGTTGGGCCAGGAGAGTCCCGGGCTGCCCACGAGGGTGGCCCGCACGCCCATTCCCCCTGGGCGCGCCCCTTGCCTCGTGGACAGCCCGGAAACCCCCCTGACGTGAGACCTATGCCAAAAATTCGTATAAATACTGAAACCTCCAGAAAATAACCTAGATCGGGAGTTCCGCCGCTGCAAGCCTGTGTAGCCACCAAAAACCTCTCGGGAGCCCGTTCGGGCACCCTGCCGGAGGGGGAATCCATCACTAGTGGCCATCTTCATCATCCTGGTGCTCTCCATGACGAGGAGGGAGTAGTTCACCCTCGGGGCTAAGGGTATGTACCAGTAGCTATGTGTTTGATCTCTCTCTCTCTCTCTCTCTCTCTCTCTCTCTCTCTCGTGTTCTTGAGGTGATACGATCTTGATGTATCGCGAGCTTTGCTATTATAGTTGGATCTTATGATGTTTATCCCCCTCTACTCTCTTGTGATGAATTGAGTTTTCCCCTTGAAGTTGTCTTTTCGGATTGAGTCTTTAAGGATTTGAGAACACTTGATGTATGTCTTGCCATGCCTATCTGTGGTGACAATGGGATATTAATGTGATCTACTTGATGTATGTTCTGGTGATCAACTTGCAGGTTGATGTCTACTACACAACCTTCTTCTTGTAGACGTTGTTGGGCCTTCAAGTGCACAGATTTTTAGGATAGTAGCAAATTTCCCTCAAGTGGATGACCTAAGGTTTATCAATCGGTGGGAGGCGTAGGATGAAGATGGTCTCTCTCAAGCAACCCTGCAACCAAATAACAAAGAGTCTCTTGTGTCCCCAACACACCCAATACAATGGTAAATTGTATAGGTGCACTAGTTCGGCGAAGAGATGGTGATACAAGTGCAATATGGATAGTAGATATAGGTTTTTGTAATATGAAAATATAAAAACAGCAAGGTAACTAATGATAAAAGTGAGCGTAAACGGTATTGCAATGGTAGGAAACAAGGCCTAGGGTTCATACTTTCACCAGTGCAAGTTCTCTCAACAATAATAACATAGATAGATCATATAACAATCCCTCAAAATGCAACAAAGAGTCACTCCAAAGCCACTAATAGCAGAGAACAAACAAAGAGATTATGGTAGGGTACGAAACCACCTCTAAGTTATTCTTTCGGATCGATCTATTCAAGTGTTTGTACTAGAATAACACCTTAAGACACAAATCAACCAAAACCCTAATGTCACCTAGATACTCCATTGTCACCTCAAGTATCCGTGGGCATGATTATACGATATGCATCACACAATCTCGGATTCAGCCAACCAACACAAAGTACTTCAAAGAGTGCCCCAAAGTTTCTACCGGAGAGTCAAGAAAACGTGTGCCAACCCCTATGCATAGGTTCATGGGCGGAACCCGCAAGTTGGTCACCAAAACATACATCAAGTGGGATGTGATATCCCATTGTCACCACAGATAAACACAGCAATACATACATCAAGTGTTCTCAAATAAAGACTCAATCCGATAAGATAACTTCAAGAGGGAAACTCAATTCATCACAAGAGAGTAGAGGGGGAGAAACATCATAAGATCCAACTATAATAGCAAAGCTGGCGATACATCAAGATCGTGCCATAGAGAGAACATGAGAAAGAGAGATCAAACACATAGCTACTGGTACATACCCTCAGCCCCGAGGGTGAACTACTCCCTCCTCGTCATGGATAGCGCCAGGATGATGAAGATGGACACCGGTGATTGGTTCCCCCTCCGGCAGGGTGCCGGAACGGGCTCCCGAGAGGTTTTTGGTGCTACATAGGCTTGCGGCGGTGGAACTCCCGATCTATCTTCTCCTTGGTTGTTTTTAGGGTACGTGGGACTATATAGGCGAAAGAAGTCGGTCGGGGGGTGCTCGAGGGGCCCACGAGACAGGGGCACGCCTAGTAGGGGGGGCCTATCTCCTGGCCTCCTCGAGGATCTTTTGATGTGAACTCCAAGTCTCAAGGATCATATTCTTCCAAAAAATCACGCTGCCGAAGGTTTCATTCCGTTTGGACTCCGTTTGATATTCCTTTTCTTCGAAATACTGAAACAGGCAATAAAGCAACAATATGGGCTGGGCCTCCGGTTAATAGGTTACTCCCAAAAATGATATAAATGTGTAAAATAAAGCCCATAAACATCCAAAAGGGGTAATACTCATGGAACAATAAAAAATTATAGATACGTTGGAGACATATCAAGCATCCGCAAGCTTAATTCCTGCTCGTCCTCGAGTAGGTAAATGATAAAAACAGAATTTTTGATGTGGAATGCTACCTAGCATAATTCTCAATGTAATTTTCTTTATTGTGGGATTAATGTTCAGATCCAAATGATTCAAAATGAAAGTTCATATTGACATGAAAATGGTGATACTTCAAGCATACTAATCAAAGTAATCATGTCTTCTCCAAATAACATGGCCAAAGAAAGTTATCCCTACAAAATCATATAGTCTGGCTGTTGCTCTATCTTCATCACACAAAGTATTTAATCATGCACAACCCCGATGACAAGCCAAGCAATTGTTTCATACTTTAATAATCTCAAACTCTTTCAACTTTCACACAATACATGAGCGTGGGCCATGGACATAGCACTATATGTGGAATAGAATGGTGGTTGTGGAGAAGACAAAAAAAGAGAAGATAGTCTCACATCAACTAGGCGTATCAACGGGCTATGGAGATGCCCATTAATAGATATCAATGTGAGTGAGTAGGGATTGCCATGCAACGGATGCACTAGAGCTATAAATATATGAAAGCTCAACAAAAGAAACAAAGTGGGTGTGCATCCAACTTGCTTGCTCACGAAGACCTAGGGCATTTCGAGGAAGCCCATCATTGGAATATACAAGCCAAGTTCTATAATGAAAAATTCCCACTAGTATATGAGAGTGACAACATAGGAGACTCTCTATCATGAAGATCATGGTGCTAACTTAAAGCACAAGTGTGGAAAAAGAGATAGTAGCATTGTCCCTTCTCTCTTTTTCTCTCATTTTATTTTTTTCCTTTTTTTTCTCTTTTTCTCTTTTTTTTCTTTTTTTCTTTGGCCTTTCCCTTTTTCTTTTTCTTTTTGGCCTTTCTTCTTCTTTTTTTTCCTTCTTTTTTTCATTTTTTTCTTTTGTAAAGTCTGAAGTCTCATTCCGACTTGTGGGGGAATCATAGTCTTCATCATACTTTCCTCACTAGGACAATGCTCGAATAATGAAGATCATCACACTTTTATGGATTTACAACTCAAGAATTACAACTCAAAGCTAGAACAAGATATGACTCTATATGAATGCCTCCGGCGGAGTACCGGGATATGCAAAGAATCGAGAGCGACATGTATGAAAGATTTGAAGGTGGCCTTGCCACAAATACAATGCCAACTACATGATCATGCAAAGAGCAATATGACAAAAGTAATGTGTGTCATATGAACAGAACGGTGGAAAGTTGCATGGCAATATATCTCGGAATGGCTATGGAAATGCCATAATAGGTAGGTATGGTGGCTGTTTTGAGGAATGTAATGGTGGGTGTATGGTACCGGCGAAAGTTGCGCGGCACAAGAGAGGCTAGCAATGGTGGAAGGGTGAGGTGCGTATAATCCATGGACTCAACATTAGTCAAAAGAACTCATGTACTTGTTGCAAAACTCTAGAAGTCATCAAAAACCAAAGCACTACGCGCATGCTCCTAGGGGGATAGATTGGTAGGAAAAGACCATCGCTCATCCCCGACCGCCACTCATAAGGAAGACACTCAATAAATAAAATTGTGCTCCAACTTCATCACAAAGCGGTTCACCATACATGCATGCTACGGGAATCACAACCCTTAACACAAGTATTTTTCATAATCACCTCAATTAGCATGACTTTAATATCACTACCTCCATATCTCAAAACAATTACCAAGCATCAAATTGATCATAGCATCCAATTCTTTTCTAGGATAGTTTTTATTATACCCAACTTGGATGCTCATCATTCTAGGACCAACTTTGTAACCATAGCAAATACCATGCTGTTCTAAAAGACTCTCAAAATAATATAAGTGAAGCATGAGAGACTAGCAATTTCTACAAAATATAACCACCGCCGTGCTCTAAAATATATAAGTGAAGCACTAGAGCAAACGACAAACTACTCCGAAAGATATAAGTGAAGATCAATGAGTAGCTAAATAATTATGTAACTATGTGAAGAATCTCTAACATTAAGGAATTTCAGATTTTGGTATTCTAATCCAACAGCAAGCAAAAAAAATGACATTGCAAGGATAGCACAACTCATGTGAAGAAGCAAAAACTTAGGCTCAACCGATACTAACCGATATTTGTTGAAGGAGAAAGGTGGGATGCCTACCGGGGCATCCCCAAGCTTAGATGCTTGAGACTTATTGAAATGTTATCTTGGGGTGCCTTGGGCATCCCCAAGCTTGAACTTTCGTGTCTCCTTAATTCCTCTCATATCATGGTTTCTCTTTTTATCAAAAGCTTCATCCACACCAAACTCAACAAGAACTCGTGAGATAGGTTAGTATAAACCAATGCAAAATCTTATCATTTTCTACTGTAACAAATCACAAAAATTATTATTCAATATGGCATACTAAATGCCTCTGCATATTTAATACTCCTATCCTCAAATAGAATCATTAAACAAGCAAACATATGCAAACAATGCAAACATAACAGCAATCTGCCAAAACAGTACAGTCTGTAAAGAATGCAAGAGTATCAATACTTAACTAACTCCAAAAATTATGAAACAAAATTCCCACTGTAGTAAATTTATCAGATCTCATCATGCAAAAAGTTTCAACATTATATCATGCTCTGACTTTTCTAGGGAATTTTTGCAACAGCGGTAAACTTTCTGTTTTCAAACAGCAACATGTATACTAGCAAAATAAGCATGGTAAAGGCTATCCTTGACATTTTTATTGAAACTAAAGATACAAAACATTATTATAAATAGTATCAAGCAAATACTAACAAAATAATATGACGCTCCAAGCAAAACACATATCATGTGGCGAATAAAAATATAGCTCCAAGTAAAGTTACTGATGAATGAAGACGAAAGAGGGGATGCCATCCGGGGCATCCCCAAGCTTAGGCTCTTGGTTGTCCTTGAATATTACCTTGGGGTGCCTTGGGCATCCCCAAGGTTAGGCTCTTGCCACTCCTTATTGCATAGTCCATTGAATCTTTACCCAAAACTCGAAAACTTCACAACACAAAACTTAACAGAAAACTCGTAAGCTCCGTTAGTATAAGAAAATAAAACCACCACTTAGGTACTGTAATGAACTCATTATAAATTCATATTGGTGTAATATCTACTGTACTCCAACTTATCTATGGTTCATACCCTCCGATACTACTCATAGATTCATCAAAATAAGCAAACAACACATGGAAAACAGAATTTGTCAAAAACAGAACAGTCTGTAGTAATCTGTATCAAACGTATACTTATGTAACTCCGAAAATCCTACCAAATTAGGAAGACCTAAGAAATTTGTGTACAAATCGAGATCAAAAAGAATCAGATCATAATCACTTCTATGTGAATTAAAAAAACTAATTTACTGGGTGCAAAAGTTTCTGATTTTCAGCAGGATCAACACAACTATCGCCGTAAGCTATCCTAAAGGTCTTACTTGGCACTTTATTGAAACAAAAGTTATAAAACATGATTAATACAGTAGCATATCATGTGAACACACAAAAACAGTAAAGTTAAATATTGGGTTGTCTCCCAACAAGCACTTTTCTTTAATGCCTTTCTAGCTAGGCATGATGATGACAATGATGCTCACATAAAAGATAAGAATTGAAACATAACGGGAGCATCATGAAGCATATGACTAGCACATTTAAGCCTAACCCTGTTTCTATGCATAGGGATTTTGTGAGCAAACAACTTATGGGAACAATGATCAACTAGCATAGGAAGGTAAAACAAGCATAACTTCAAGATTTTCAACACATAGAGAGGAAACTTGATATTATTGCAATTCCTACAAGCATATATTCCTCCCTCATAATAATTTTCAGTAGCATCATGAATGAATTCAACAATATAACCAGCACATAAAGAATTCTTTTCATGATCTACAAACATAGAAAATTTACTACTCTCCACATAAGCAAATTTCTTCTCATGAATAGTAGTGAGAGCAAACTCACCAAAATAATTATCATGTGAGGCATAATCCGATTGAAAACTAAAATCATGATGACAAGTTTCATGGTTATCATTATTACTAATATCATACAAGTCATCACAATAATCTTCATAGATAGAAACTTTGTTCTTATAATCAATTGGAACCTCTTCCGAAATAGTGGAATCATCACTAAATAAAGTTGACACTCTTCCAAATCCACTTTCATGTTCATCACAATAAGAATCAACATCCTCCAAAATTAGTGGGATCACTACTTCCTAAAGTTGACACTCTTCCGAACCCACTTTCATCAATATAATCATCATAAATAGGAGGCATGCTTTCATCATAATAAATATTCTCATCCAAACTTGGGGTACAAAAAATATCATCTCCATCAAACATAGCTTCCCCAATGTCACGCCCAATATGTGACCCTATCCAAGAGGAACTCGAAGGTACCACCAAGGATAGACCCGAATATTGAAACGCTTTTGCAAGGTGGATATCATTACATCAACATTACATAAATAGATGGGGATACATACATAAGACATACAATGTCACCCGAATACAACATCACATCGTACATAAGATCAACATCCGACTACGGATGAAACACAAATAGAAGCTCAAACGACATCCACCCTGCTAGCCCAAGCTGCCGACCTGGAACCTATCCCTTGATCGAAGAAGAAGCAGAAGAAGAACTCCAGACAAGCAAACATCGCTCTCGCGTCATGATCATCGCATAACCTGTACCTGCAACTATTGTTGTAGTAATCAGAAGCCACGAGGACTCAAAGAATCCCATTACCATGGGTATCAAGACTAGCAAAGCTTAATGGGAAAGGAAGGGGTAAAGTGGTGAGGTTGCAGCAGCGACTAAGCATGATATGGTGGCTAACATACGCAAATGAGAGCGAGACGAGAAGCAAAGGAACGGTCGTCAACTAGTAATGATCAAGAAGTGATCCTGAGCTCCTACTAACCCAGAAACCGTGTTCACTTCCCGGACTCCGCCGAGAAGAGACCATCACGGCTACACACACGGTTGATGCGTTTTAATTCGGATCTGGTGTCAAGTTATCTACAACCGGACATTAACAAATTCCCATCTGCCGCATAACCGCGGGCATGGCTCTCGAAAGTTTATACCCTGCAGGGGTGTCCCAACTTAGCCCATGATAAGCTCTCGCGATCAACGAAGGATATACTTTCTCCCAGGAAGACCCGATCAGTCTCGGAATCCCGGTTTACAAGACATTTCTACAATGGTAAAACAAGACCAGCAAAGCCGCCCAATGCGCCGACAATCCCGATAGGAGCTGCACATATCTCGTTCTCAGGGCAACACCGGATAAGTCAAGCTACGAGTAAAACCAGACCTCGAGTTGCCCCGAGGTGGCCCCGTAGGTTGCTCATTTCGGACCAACACTTAGAGAACCACTGGCCCGGGGGGGGGCTATAATAAAGATGACCCTTGGGTTAATTACTCCTAAGGGAAAGGTAGGTGGTGGTGAGGCAAATGGTAAAACCAAGGTTGGGCCTTGCTGGAGGAGTTTTATTCAAAGCGAACTGTCAAGGGGGTCCCATAAATCACCCGACCGCGTAAGGAACGCAAAATCCGGGAACATAATACCGGTATGACGGAAACTAGGGCGGCAAGAGTGGAACAAAACACCAGGCATAAGGCCGAGCCTTCCACCCTTTTCCAAATATATAGATGCATTAATAATATAAGAGATATTGTGATATCCCAACATAACCCTGTCCGCCATGGAGCAATCTTCAACTTCACCTGCAACTAACAACACTATAAGAGGGGCTGAGCAAAGCGGTAACATAGCCAAACAACGGTTTGCTAGGAAGGGTGTCAAAGGTTAGAGGTTCATGGCAATTTGGGGAGGCTTGAAGAGCAAAAGATAGGTAGCGCAGCATAGCGATAGAACGAAGCATCTAGCATAGCAATGATAGTAGTGAGATCCAGGGTAGCGGTCATCTTGCCTGAAATCCCGCAAGGAAGAAGAACGAGTCCATGAAGAAGCCGAAGCCACGAAGACGAACCAAGCGTAGACGAACGAATCCTCACGATCGCAACGAAACGGGAACTATCGAGAAGAAGCACACAACATGGTAAACACACCACACATAGACAAGACATGATGCACAACAAGCTTGATGCATGACAAAGCTACATGAGGCTACTCATGGCAAGAGATGATGCAAACAAGAACAACACATCAAGGCAAGTTTAAATGAGGCCGGGAACAACATATAACAATTCCGGTAAGTCCTCATATGCAAATTTCGAAGTTGGTCTATAACTGAATAAACCTTATGTTCAAGTAGTTAAACAGAAAGTTAAGATGCACCAAGATGATCTACACGAAATTCTAGTCAAGTTACATATAAAGTTCATTAGATTCGGAGCTACGACCTAGAAGATACGAGCAAAACAAGTTAAACATGGCATTGATGCAAAATGCATACCAGCATCAAGCAAACACACCAAAACAAGGATGCAACATGATAATGTGAAGCTACATGCAAAATCAAGCAAGTTTCATATAGAGCACACTCAAAACGGAGCAACGGTTCAACACATACACTCTATACAAGTTATAGCAACAATCTGTCCATAACAGCAACTAGGCATCTTACAAGCACCAAAACAACATGCTACAGTACCACAATATAATAACAAAAGGCATAGGCATGGATTACAGGTAAAGCACGACAAAACATGAACACTGAGCTAACTCCAGAAATCATTAGGACATGCTCAAAAAGACATGGAAAGATTGCAAATAATAACAGTTTCGGACTTTGCAGAAATAACATCAGGTTGCAATGTTTAGAGCTACCAAACAACATGTTACAGGAAGCTATCATGGAAAACAAAGACATGGCATGAATCTACTAAATAAATAGAACAAAAGTCCCTTACTGACCATGAGCCAAAAAGGATCAGAAGATATGATGGCACCCATGTAAACATGGCAAAAGATATGACAGATTCATACATGGCAGGAACAACAATAAGTAGGCATGTTGGTGAGCTTGAACCACTCATGACAGAGCAATACAGGGCATGGAAAGGTTACCAACAGTAAGAAGACATGTTTGTGAAGCTAAGCATGGCAAGAGCAAGTTCATAGGGTGCTTGGATCACTAGAAAAGCACATGGCCAAAACTGAACTTCATGTTAATAGGATGACAGCAACATTATTTAGCAGTTTTGAGGGCAAGATAACAACATGTTACAACAGGCTATAAATGCAATCAGGGGCATGAATGGATAGAGCATGACATGTATAACAAATCATCCTTAGTGAACATCTCCAGATTATGAATAGAATGACTTGTAGCAGCAGGGTTACATAGCAACAAAATATAACAGAATCAGTCAGGAAATCAGCAACAGCAAGTACACTACTTAGCAAGCTCGATGCACTCAGAACACAACTCACAAAAATACATGGATAGCACCACTGTAAATATGGCATGGCATAGATTAAAACACATGTAGACATCAACCTCATAGGATGCACACATCAATCATGGCAAAAATGACAAATCAGCATGTTATAACAGTTTCAGCAGAATAACATCACATAACACTCTTCCAACAGCATTTCGGGCATCAAGAAGAGCTCAAATGAAAATGATTCAATGGAATGAAATGAAGTACTCGTTGAGACGAACAATTTGACATATTACACGCACGGACGGAGCAGTATGCAGCAAGTTATGATGCGATGAACATGGCATGATTATGCAAAATATTTCGGGACTTGGGTGTTTTTAGGAAAAAAACATGTGAGCGTCGGATAGCAAAATGACACACGGGCGCGGGATAGCGGGGGCTGCTCACCATGGGCTCGGCCCATATGCAGAGGAGGTGAGGCAGGCCGGTGGGAGGAGCTGGGCTGGGCCGACGGCTGGGCTGCGGGGCCCATGCGGGGCCGGTTCGAGCGGGCGCTCGTCCTCCTCCCGCTCGGACAGGGAGGAGGTGGCCATGGCAGGGGACGCGGCGGTGCCGGAGTGCAGGGAGGCCAGGGGGGCCGGGGAAGGTCCGGCGAGCGGTAGAACGGACCGATCCGGCCGTGGGGGGACCGGATCCGGCCGGCGGAGGGGTCGGCGGCGCTGCCTCGGGGCTCCGGCGGCGGCGGCAACCTACGGGAGAGAGAGAGACAGTGAGGAAGGAGGAGAGGAGGATGGGAGACGGCGGAGGCGGCGACCTGAGACGGCGGAGGCGGCAACCTGGGATGGCGAAGGCGAGGAGCGGGGTGCGGGGTCGACAAGGCGGGGTCAGAGCTCTAGATCGGGAGCTCCTCTCTCGATCTGGAGCTCAGGGCGCGGGGGCGGCGCGGTCCGGGCCCTGATGGGCTCGGCGGGCTGCGTCTGGGCCTGGCGGGCCGCGTGGAGGGGGGAAGCTGGGGGCGACGCGTGGCGTGCTGGAGTTGGCTGCGGGGCGCTGGGAGGCGACGTGTCACGCCCGGATTGGTCCAGGACGCGGCGGCGCCGGCGACAAGTGGCGGAGGTGGAGTGGGGCGGCACTGAATCCGAGGAGGAGGGGGGTTGGCTGCGGCTGGAGGTAGGGGTCTAGGGGCTAGGTTTAGACTAGGAAATGCCCAAAATTGGAAGGAGGGGTCTATATATAGCAAGGAGGCAAGGGTTAGGGGGGTTTCGGAGCCCTCCGATCACGATCGGACGGCACCGGACGCGAGGAGGGGTAGGTTGGACCTTGGTGGGCTGATTGAGGCTGTGTAGCAGAAGGACTTGGGCTGAGAAGAGAGAGAAGAGGTGCGGCCCGATGGCAGGTTCGGAGACCGAAACATCCGACAAATAAACCGGGAGCGATGCCGCTATATGTTTAACGGTTGAGCTATCAAACGACCTCCGAATGCGACGAAACTTGACAAGCGTTCTGTCTACACTATAATAAGACCGCACGACAAGTTTTATCCCATTCCGAGAACAATTAACACCCGCACACGAAAAGAGGCAAAAGGGGCATCGGGGGACAAAGGATTGCCGGATTGCAAAACGGACAACGGGGAAAATGCTCGGATGCATGAGACGAACACGTATGCAAGATGAGATGCACATGATGACATGATAAAATGCAACACGCAAGCAAATGACATAACAACGACGGCGAAAAACTGGCAGACACCTGGCGCATCGAATCCAGGGCGTTACACCCAAGCTTGTGGCTTTGCATATCATTAGCATCATGGATATTCAAAGAATTCATACTAACAACATTGCAATCATGCTCATCATAGAAAGATTTAGTACCAACCATTTTAATGCATTCTTCTTCTAGCACTTGAGCACAATTTTCCTTTCCATCATACTCACAAAAGATATTAAAAAGACGAAGCGTATGAGACAAACTTAACTCCATTTTTTTGTAGTTTTCTTTTATAAACTAAACTAGTGATAAAACAAGAAAAAAAAAGATTCGATTGCAAGATCTAAAGATATACCTTCAAGCACTCACCTCCCCGGCAACGACGCCAGAAAAGAGCTTGATGTCTACTACACAACCTTCTTCTTGTAGACGTTGTTGGGCCTGCAAGTGCACAGGTTTGTAGGACAGTAGCAAATTTCCCTCAAGTGGACGACCTAAGGTTTATCAATCCTTGGGAGGTGTAGGATGAAGATGGTCTCTCTCAAGCAACCCTGCAACCAAATAACAAAGAGTCTCTTGTGTCCCCAACACACCCAATACAATGGTAAATTGTATAGGTGCACTAGTTCGGCGAAGAGATGGTGATACAAGTGCAATATGGATAGTAGATATAGGTTTTTGTAATCTGAAAATATAAAAACCGCAAGGTAACTAATGATAAAAGTGAGCGTAAATGGTATTGCAATGGTAGGAAACAAGGCCTAGGGTTCATACTTTCACTAGTGCAAGTTCTCTCAACAATAATAAATAGATAGATCATATAACAACCCCTCAACATGCAACAAAGAGTCACTCCAAAGCCACTAATAGCGGAGAACAAATGAAGAGATTATGGTAGGGTACGAAACCACCTCAAAGTTATTCTTTCGGATCGATCTATTCAAGAGTTCGTACTAGAATAACACCTTAAGACACAAATCAACCAAAACCCTAATGTCACCTAGATACTCCATTGTCACCTCAAGTATCCTTGGGCATGATTATACGATATGCATCACACAATCTCAGATTCATCCAACCAACACAAAGTACTTCAAAGAGTGCCCAAAAGTTTCTACCGGAGAGTCAAGAAAACGTGTGCCAACCCTTATTCATAGGTTCATGGGCGGAACCCACAAGTTGGTCACCAAAACATACATCAAGTGGCACGTGATATCCCATTGTCACCACAGATAAACACGGCAAGACATACATCAAGTGTTCTCAAATAAAGACTCAATCGGATAAGATAACTTCAAGAGGGAAACTCAATTCATCACAAGAGAGTAGAGGGGGGGAAACATCATAAGATCCAACTATAATAGCAAAGCTCGCGATACATCAAAATCGTGCCATAGAGAGAACACGAGAGAGAGAGAGAGAGAGAGAGAGAGAGAGAGAGAGAGATCAAACACATAGCTACTGGTACATACCCTCAGCCCCGAGGGTGAACTAATCCCTCCTCGTCATAGATAGCACCGGAATGATGAAGATGGCCACCGGTGATAGGTTCCCCCTCTGGCAGGGTGCCGGAACGGGCTCCCGAGAGGTTTTTGGTGGCTACAGAGGCTTGCGGCGGCGGAACTCCCGATCTATCTTCTCCTTGGTTGTTTTTAGGGTACGTGGGACTATATAGGCGAAAGAAGTCAGTCAGGGGGTGCTTGAGGGGCCCACGAGACAGGAGGGCGTGCCCAGTAGGGGGGTGCCCCCTATCTCCTGGCCTCCTCGAGGATCTTCTGACGTGAACTCCAAGTCTCCAGGATCATATTCTTCCAAAAAATCATGCTGCCGAAGGTTTCATTCCGTTTGGACTTCGTTTGCTATTCCTTTTCTTCGAAATAGTAAAACAGGCAATAAAACAGCAATATGGGCTGGGCCTCTGGTTAATAGGTTAGTCCCAAAAATGATAGAAATGTGTAAAATAAAGCCCATAAACATCCAAAAGGGGTAATATAATAGCATGGAACAATAAAAAATTATCGATACGTTGGAGACGTATCACGGGTTCACCTTGTGAACTTATGCATAGGGGTTGGCACACGTTTTCGTCTTGACTCTCTGGTAGAAACTTTGGGGCACTCTTTGAAGTACTTTGTGTTGGTTGAATACATGAATCTGAGATTGTGTGATGCATATCGCATAATCATGCCCACGAATACTTGAGGTGACATTGGAGTATCTAGGTGACATTAGGGTTTTGGTTGATTTGTGTCTTAAGGTGTTATTCTAGTACGAACTCTATGATAGATCAAACGGAAAGAATAGCTTCGTGTTATTTTACTACGGACTCTTGAATAGATCGACCAGAAAGGATAACTTTGAGGTGGTTTCGTACCCTACCATAATATCTTCGTTTGTTCTCTGCTATTAGTGACTTTGGAGTGACTCTTTGTTGCATGTTGAGGGATAGTTATATGAACCAGTTATGTTATTATTGATGAGAGAACTTGCACTAGTGAAAGTATGAAACCTAGGCCTTGTTTCCTAGCATTGCAATATTGTTTACGCTCACTTTTACCACTTGTTACCTTGCTGTTTTTATATTTTAAGATTACAAAGACCTATATCTACCATCCATATTGCACTTGCATCACCATCTCTTCGCCAAACTAGTGCACCTATACAATTTACCACTGTATTGGGTGTGTTGGGGACACAAGAGACTCTTTGTTATTTGGTTGCAGGGTTGCTTGAGAGAGACCATCTTCAACGTACGCCTCTCATGGATTGATAAACGTTAGGTCATCCACTTGAGGGAAATTTGCTGCTTTCCTACAAACCTCTGCACTTGGAGGCCCAACAACGTCTACAAGAAGAAGGTTGTGTAGTAGACATCAGAGACACAGCTGCATGACATTCTTTGGGCCGTCCATGATGGAAAAAACCGTGGTAGAAGTGAGGGTGAGGAAAATATCGGGGAGTTCCCGGTTACGATGGGTGGTCAGGGGCCGAGCGATGCGCATTTCTCTCGTACACGTACGCGCGTGGGTGCGAGGCGTTGGGCTCTAACTGAACTCGAGTGAGGCGTCCACCTACTGAACCTAAGCGATTGCACTGTAGTCTATGCATTACTGAACCAGAGCGATCGATCGATGGTTGTTAACTGAACCCGATCGAGCAATTCCTTCGCTACTACTGCTAACTGAAGCCGATAGATGCTGCCTCTGGATGAACAATGTGCATTGTTGGGGGGCTTTGAATGAACAGTTCCCGGTGGTGGGTTGGATGAACAGGACCATGTGGTAGTAGAGGCCATTAGCACTGGATGAACAGGACCCCAATCGATCGAGCCGGTTGGGAGTGGATGAACAGGGCCCCGTGGAGGGCTGGATGAACAGGATGACCCCGTGGAGGGCTGCTTGAACAGTAGCCGGTGGATGGCTGGATGAACAGTAGCCCATGGAGGGGTGGTTGAACAGGACCCCGTGGAGAGGGCTGGTTGAATAGTAGTTGGTGGAGGAGCGGTGGAGGTTGGATGAACAGGAGCCCGTGGATGAATAGTGGCTGGTGGAGGCAGGAGGGGAGACGCCGTGGATGAACAGTCACAGGTGGAGGCTGGAGGAGGTCGACGGTGGACGAATAGTAGCCTGTGGGGGCAGTCAATGGTGGATATGAATAGTATCCCCTGGAGTCCCGTTTTGCGGTACGCCCCACCCCTCCCGATGAACAAGACTCTCGTTTCGACCGTAGTGCTCCAACACAAGTCCGTTTCCTCCATTTTGCGGTACGCCACTGTAACGCCCTCGATGCGGCTATATCTCCCACGTGTCGAAGCACGACTTAGAGGCATAACCGCATTGAAAGCAATGTCGCAAGTGAGGTAATCTTCACACAACCCATGTAATACATAAGGGAAAAAGATACATAGTTGGCTTACAATCACCACTTCACACAATTACATGAATAAAGCATTACATCATACAGATACAATCAAGGTCCGACTACGGAACCAAAATAAAAGAAGAACCCCAAATGCATAAAGGTCCCGATCGACCCCAACCGGGCTCCACTCTTGATCAACTAGAACGAAACAACCCAAAGGGCAAGATCTTCATCGAGCTCCTCCTTGAGCTTGATTGTGTCACCTGCTCGGTAACATAGGCACCTGCAAACTGGTTTTGGAAGTATCTGGTGAGCCACGAGGACTGAGCAATCCAATTACCATGGGTATCAAGACTAGCAAAGCTTAATGGGAAGGAAGGGGTAAAGCTGTGAGGTTGTAGCAGCGACTAAGCAAGTATGGTGGCTAACCAACGCAAAGAAGAGCGAGAAGAGAACAAGCGGAACGGTCGTCAGCTAGCAATGATCAAGAGGTGATCCTGAACACCTACTTACGTCAAACATAACCCAGAAACCATGTTCACTTCCCGGACTCCGCCGAGAAGAGACCATCACGGCTACACACTCGGTTGATGCGTTTTAATTCGGATCAAGTGTCAAGTTGTCTACAACCGGACATTAACAAATTCCCATCTGCCACATAACCGCGGGCACGGCTCTCGAAAGTTTATACCTGCAGGGTGTCCCAACTTAGCCCATGACAAGCTCTCGCGATCATCGAAGAATAGACCTTCACCCAGAAGACCCGATCGGTCTCGTAATCCCGTACATCAAGACATTTCGACAATGGTAAAACAAGACCAGCAAGACCGCCCGATACCGACAATCCCGATAGGAGCTGCACATATCTCGCTCGTGGCAACACCGGATGAGACATCCTACGAGTAAAACCAGACCTCGAGTTGCCCGAGGGGCCCCGATCTACTCGGTTCGAACCAGCACTTAGACAAGCACCGCCCGGGGGCTAAAATGAAGATGACCCTTGGGTTAATTACTCCCAAGGAAAAGTAGGTGGTGGTGAGGCAAATGGTAAAAGTCAATGTTGGGCCTTGCTGGACAAGTTTTATTCAAAGCGAACTGTCAAGGGGTCCCATAAATCACCCGACCGCGTAAGGGACGCAAAATCCGGGAACATAACACCGGTATGACGGAAACTAGGGCGGCAAGAGTGGAACAAAACACTGCATAAGGCCGAGCCTTCCACCCTTTACCAAGTATATAGATGCATTAATAATATAAGAGATATTGTGATATCCCAACATAAACCCTGTCCACCATGGAGAAATCTTCAACTTCACCGCAACTAGCAACGCTATAAGAGGGCTGAGCAAAAGCGGAACATAGCCAAACAACGGTTTGCATAGGAATGGTGTCAAAGGTTAGAGGTTCATGGCAATATGGGATGGCTGGACAAACAGGTAATAGGTAGCGCAGCATAGCGAAAGAACGAGGCAACTAGCATAGCAATGATAGTAGTGAGATCCAGGGTAGCGGTCATCTTGCCTGAAATCCCGCAAGGAAGAAGAACGAGTCCATGAAGAAGACGAACGGAGGTAGTCGAACGAATCCTCACAACTCCGGAACGAAACCGAAGCTAACGAGAGAGGCAACCCGGAAAGAAACAAACAACATAGTAAACAACCATCACATAAACATGTCATGATGCACAAACAAGTATGGTGCATGTCCGGTTTAATGAAGCATGGCATGGCAATATGCACAAACAACACTACAAATTAAGTGGAGCTCAATATGCAACGAGTTGCATATAGACGAAACACCACATCCGAGTTATTTAGTTCGCTCTCGTTTAGGTACACAACAATGTTAAATGTTGTTAAACATGGCAAGGGGTGAAGCATATGAATACTACCTATCTAGGCAAGTTTAAATGAGGCCGGAAACAACGAACAACAAGTCCGGAAAATCCCCATGTGCATATTTTAGATTCGGTACTTTTCTGCCCTAAAACATATTTTAAAGTTGTTAAACAGGAAAATAAAGTGCACCATGTTAAACTAGGCATTTTTCCACCCCATTTACATATAAAGTTTATTTAAAACGGAGCAACGGTTATTTAGTTATGAATTAAATCATTTTAACATGGCATTTAAGCAAATTTAATCAAACAGCATTTTAATCATTTCAAACATGGATGAAAATGGCATATTATGAAACTAGATGAAATTCTAAGCATTTTACATATAAAGTTTGTTTTAATCCGATGCACGGTTAATGAGTTATTAATGCATGAACATGGAGGGTTTTTTCTGTAAAACTGTAATTCCTGGAAATTAGCTAAATTCACAACGTATGAAAAAAAACCCACATGGGCCGAATCTGGCTGGCCCGATAGGTGAAAAAAACAAGAGGATGGGCGCTGGGGGCTGCTCACCCATGGGCCAGGCCCAGGTCGGCGGAGGCGGCAGGCCACGGGGGAAGATGGGCCAGGAGGCGCGGGGCCTTGGAGGCCGGCTTGCTGGGCCTTGGCCCGGAGGTTAAATCCTCCTCGATCCCGCCTGGATCGAGCGAGGTAGGGGCGGCACTGCAAATCCGGCGAGGCGAGGACGCCGCGACGGCGGGGACGGGCGGATCCGCGGCCAGCGCGGAGGCGGCGCGGTGGGGTCCCAGCGGGGAACGGCGCCGACACGAGGACGGAGGGCACGGCCGCTGCGCGGGCGCCGCCGCTGGGGCGAGCGCGCGCGGCGGAGGGCGGGCTCGGCATAGGGCAGCGATGTCTGGCGAAGACCAGCGAGGCAGGGCGGCGGGCGGCGATGGGGCTCGGCGAGGCCCGGTGCCGCCGCGACGATGGACGCCAAAGCGACGCGAGGGAGAGCGCGGGCCCGGAGGCGCGGCGCGGCTGGGCGGCCGCCGACCGGCCGGAGGGCTCCCGCTGCTGCGGCGGAGGGAGGAGAGAGAGGGTGCGGGCGCGGGTGAGGTGGCGGTGTCTGGTTGGCTAGCGGCGGCGGCGGGGTGACGTGGCAGCCTGCTATTGGCCGGAGTGAGGTGGCCGGCGGACGCGTCCGGTCTAGATCGGACGTGTCCGGCGGCGCGGAGAGGAGCGGGGCTAGGGTTTCGGGGGGAAATGATCCGAAATTTGGAAGGGGAGGGCCTATTTATAGGTAGAGGGAGCTAGGAGAGTCCAAATGAGGTGTGGTTTTCGGCCACGCGATCGTGATCGAACGACCGAGAGCATGGAGGGGAGTTAGATGGGTTTTGGGCCACTTTGGAAGGGGTGTTGGGCTGCAACAAAAGAGGCCTTTACGGTTACCCGGTTAACCATTGGAGTACCAAACGACCTCCAAATGGCACGAAACTTGACAGGCGGTCTACCGGTGTTATACCAAGGCCGCTTGGCAAACCTCGGGCCATTCCGAGAAAGTTTAATACCCGCACACAACAGGAGAGAAGAAGGGGACGCCGGATGACATAGGAGTGCCGGATTGCAAAACGAACAACGGGGAAAAGGCTCGGATGCATGAGACGAACACGTATGCAAAATGAAATGCACATGATGACATGATATGAAATGCAGATGATGACATGGCAAACTGCAACACGCAAGCAAATGACATGGCAACGACGGCGAATAACTGGCGGACACCTGGCGCAACGAATCCGGGGCGTTACAACACTCCACCACTACGAGAGGATCTCGTCCCGAGATCTAGGATGGCACCGGAGAGAAACGGAAGAGGAAGAGAAGAGGTAAAACTAAGTTGCTTCTTGGACAAACGAGTGAAAACCATGAACCTTGAGAGGTTGAGCAAAATGAAAGGAAGAAAATAACGAAGATGAGCAAAGTTGAAAACACTCCGTTAGAAAAGAGGAACAAGGGATACAATGAGAACCAAGAGGTTTAGTGATAAGATAGATATTGAAACCACTCCGGTTAAATTTAGATAGAGAAGGAATAAGATTGATATAATTTGGGCAGCACTCCGACTGAAAGAAGAAGGAAAACTTGATAAGATGAAAAGAACTTGAATGGAGGACACGGCACGCCGGTTAAATGGATAAGCATGAAGAACATGATCCTCACAATTCGAGATGATGAGAGAAAAGAGCAACATCACAATGCCTCCGGAAGAAATGAAAGAATGGAATGGAATGAACGGAGGGAAACAATATCTTGAAAGAGCACGCTTACAAGAAATGCAAGAATGGAGTTGTTGGAAAACCAACAACGAAACGAATAAGCTTGTAGTGGCCTTATGGAAAACATCTCAAGACTATTAGGTGACATTCTGCCACTAACGATAACAATTGATTGGTTGAGATCAATGAAGATAAGTGAAACTTATTTCACCGGGAGGACAAATGAAGAACTTGGGTCATTTATAAGCACCATAAATAGCAACAATCCTTAGGGAAAACTTTAGGTGAAATATAACCCAAGATAACTCCAATGAAGAGACTGATGGATTTAAAATACCTCATTCTTGACAACAATATGAATCATGAAACATGAATGGAAATTGTCACGAATGATATAATACCAGCTCAAAAGATAAGGTAGAAAGAATCGCACTTTGGAATGCAAGATGAAGAATACTTGAGCTCCTCAAAACAAAACATGTGTTAAGCACCATGTTTAATTTCGAGTATAGCTTGGCGGATCATAACTTCAAGAGAAATCTTGAAGAACAATTGAAGAATGAAGAGAGTCCTTGACGAACCACCATGTAGAGCCTCCATGAAGAACTCCGGTAAACAAAAGGAATGAAAAGAAAGAGAAATTGAAAACACAAGGTGAATCCTTGCAATTATTTAGATGGATCTCCGTGATAATTAGAGCTTGGAACTCCGGGAAAAAGAGAAGATGAAACAAATGAAACTGAGAATTTTAAGGGCCTTCGGAATAAAGAATTAATCACTTGGATGAACAAGAATAAGAATTATGTTATGCTTATCCTTCACCAATTAAATTGATGACAAACAACGGATTTGGCATACTACTTATTCTCGTAGAAAGGATTAAGAGAGATATGGCATAAACTTGAGAAGGTCTTGATGGAACCACCGGTGGGATTGAAAAGAACGAATGAATTGATATGATAACGAAAGAGGTGAAATCTTCAACGAACCACCGTAAGAATTGAAAATGAAAGTAGCAAAGGCACAATTCACCGGGAAGAATTGGAAAACGAATGAAGATATTTGTGGGGATTTAGATACATGAGAACGAAGAGATCATGAACTGATTAGAGGGTATTTGAGCGATGCACCGGAAGAATATAGAGAAGACGAGCAAAAGGCTGAGAATGAATAACCCGAAATGATGGCCTTCGTAGGAATAAAATGGAAAGAACTCACGAAATGCTCCGGATGGGTGAAAAGAATTCCCACAATCGAAAACAGTTATGAGAGGATGGCATCAAACTAGAACCATGAATCTTGAAGAGAATATAGCAAGATTAAAGAGAAACTCTTCTTCGATCTTCAAATGATGAGAATGACAACGAGAAACACCACCAAGAATTATTGAGGCACACCAGAAGAATCAAAAGCGAAGAGGTTGAGCCAACTATGAAAAAAATTTGAAATATCTTGGAGAAGGCATTTGACTGATGACAACTCATTCTTACGTCAAACTTGGAGAAGAATTTAGGATAGCTCTGGGAAAATAGAAGAGTCAGGTAAGATCCTGGGAAAAGACCTGTGGGTTAGGGCCCACTCAAAAGAACACCGTTGGAAATGATTTAAAAGAGATGTTGCACTGGTTGAATTAAATGACTTGAATGAGATACCAATCTCGAAAGAGCTTGAACGAATGTAGAGTGGAAACACGAATCTTCGAGATATCTTGAGCACTCCGGAATAACAAATAGCGAGAAGTAGAATGATAATGAGGTGCATCGGCATGAGAAAGCATTAGAAACAAGGAAAGGAATATGATGAATATCGAAAGCTTGAATAGGATCCACCGGAGAAGAGACAACAATGAAGGATGATGAACTTGAAGCTGTTGAGCATCTTCATGGGAAATCACTGGATAAAACATTGATTGAAAAGAATGAAGAGACTTCACATGAATAAATGGATACTTGATTAAGAAATTTATGACCTTGAAGAAAAGGGGTGGGAGGGCGGGAAAAACAAAGGCAACTTGGAACAGATGAAATAAACACTGTTGAGAAAACTTAGAATTGATCTTGCGGATGGGGAGAAATGATGGGATCCACTTGAAAAGAAGCACACCGGTTGGAAAAGAATTGACATGACAATCTTGATTGTCGAGAAGGATTGGTATACACATCGGAATATGAGAACACCATTTCAGAAAGGTATGGAATTAACACTTGACATTGAAGCAACTCGAATACCACAACTCAAAACAAAACAAAGGACTGGCTTGCAGAATAAGCCGGAACAAACATATGATAGAGATTTCGTCCGAAGTTTTTGTGGTGGGGCCTACACGGGCTCAATCGTACAGCACCATCATGTACAAGGCAGTGCACATGACATACGAAGCGCCCCAGTCGGCATAGCCAAGGACTCTCTAAGACACAACGAGAC
Organism: Aegilops speltoides; assembly: GCA_021437245.1. Taxonomy (NCBI): domain Eukaryota; kingdom Viridiplantae; phylum Streptophyta; class Magnoliopsida; order Poales; family Poaceae; genus Aegilops; species Aegilops speltoides. The sequence continues at coordinate 171,600,014 of CM038146.1, forward strand.
CATCAGAAAACCAACCGTGAATAGGCGGACCACTAGACGTCGAACCCCAATTTCATATCATACATCCGTCGGAAAGATATCCTAAGAGCTACTTGAATTCCCACCTATGAAACTCCCGAAACTTTCTGGTTATGCAATCTGGTGTTGGGGATACAGGGGAGCAATATATCTCACCCAAACTAACAATCCCTACATCCATTGTATCCATCCGTCAACACATAACCAAGAAACCTTCGGAAATCGTCTACCTCAACCTTCGAAAAGCATCCGTTATACGAGTCATGGCAATACTCCCGTACTCACCTCAGTACTGGGTTAGCGGGGTTATCTCACCAACAAATGCATAAAAGAGATTTTCGATGTCGGCGTACTAAACTCAGGTATTCCAGAACTGCAACGATAAAATTATGACGACAACACCTCAGAGCTCAACTCCCCGGGACACTGCCACAACCCCTAAATGACAGGAGGCACCAAGAACAATGTTCTCGTCATAAGAATATCGGAACGATCCCAAGATACCCGCGTGATCCTAAATTTTTTTAGTGAAATTTAAGAAGAGAAGAGTCAAAACTCTACGTCAGGATACCTCACCAGAAGGTCGAAGGACCGGGAGTAAAACAATCCTACTCTCGATATATATAATCCTAAATGACTCAAAACATTTTTCTAGACACAACTCGCCGCTAAAAACGATCAAGCAAAGGGGCACCTAAGGTCGGGAAGGCTCTGATTACCAACTTGTAACGCCCTCCATGCGGCTATATCTCCCACGTGTCGAAGCACGACTTAGAGGCATAACCGCATTGAAAGCAATGTCGCAAGTGAGGTAATCTTCACACAACCCATGTAATACATAAGGGAAAAAGATACATAGTTGGCTTACAATCGCCACTTCACACAATTACATGAATAAAGCATTACATCATACAGATACAATCAAGGTCCGACTACGGAACCAAAATAAAAGAAGAACCCCAAATGCGACAAAGGTCCCCGATCGACCCCAACAGGCTCCACTCTCGATCAACTAGAACGAAACAACACAAAGGGCAAGATCTTCATCGAGCTCCTCCTTGAGCTTGATTGCGCCACCGCTTGGTAACATAGGCACCGCAAACTGGTTTTGAAGTATCCGTGAGCCACGAGGACTCAAAGAATCCCATTACCATGGGTATCAAGACTAGCAAAGCTTAATGGGAAGGAAGGGGTAAAGTGGTGAGGTTGCAGCAGCGACTAAGCAAGTATGGTGGCTAACCAACGCAAAGAAGAGCGAGAAGAGAACAAGCGGAACGGTCGTCAACTAGCAATGATCAAGAAGTGATCCTGAACACCTACTTACGTCAAACATAACCCGAAACCGTGTTCACTTCCGGACCACGAGAAGAGACCATCACGGCTACACACTCGGTTGATGCGTTTTAATTCGGATCAAGTGTCAAGTTGTCTACAACCGGACATTAACAAATTCCCATCTGCCACATAACCGCGGCACGGCTCTCGAAAGTTTATACCTGCAGGGTGTCCCAACTTAGCCCATGACAAGCTCTCGCGATCATCGAAGGAATAGACCTTCACCCAGGAAGACCCGATCAGTCTCGGAATCCTGGTACATCAAGACATTTCGACAATGGTAAAACAAGACCAGCAAGACCGCCCGATGCGCCGACAATCCCGATAGGAGCTGCACATATCTCGTTCTCAGGGCAACACCGGATGAGACATTCTACGAGTAAAAGCAGACCTCGAGTTGCCCCGAGGGGGCCCCGCAGTCTACTCGGTTCGAACCAGCACTTAGACAAGCACTGGTCCGGGGGGGCTAAAATAAAGATGACCCTTGGGTTAATTACTCCCAAGGGAAAAGTAGGTGGTGGTGAGGCAAATGGTAAAAGTCAATGTTGGACCTTGCTGGACAAGTTTTATTCAAAGCGAACTGTCAAGGGGGTCCCATAAATCACCCGACCGCGTAAGGGACGCAAAATCCGGGAACATAACACCGGTATGACGGAAACTAGGGCGACAAGAGTGGAACAAAACACCAGGCATAAGGCCGAGCCTTCCACCCTTTACCAAGTATATAGATGCATTAATAATATAAGAGATATTGTGATATCCCAACATAAACCCTGTCCACCATGGAGAAATCTTCAACTTCACCGCAACTAGCAACGCTATAAGAGGGCTGAGCAAAAGCGGAACATAGCCAAACAACGGTTTGCATAGGAATGGTGTCAAAGGTTAGAGGTTCATGGCAATATGGGATGGCTGGACAAACAGGTAATAGGTAGCGCAGCATAGCGAAAGAACGAGGCAACTAGCATAGCAATGATAGTAGTGAGATCCAGGGTAGCGGTCATCTTGCTTGAAATCCCGCAAGGAAGAAGAACGAGTCCATGAAGAAGACGAACGGAGGTAGTCGAACGAATCCTCACAACTCCGGAACGAAACCGAAGCTAACGAGAGAGGCAACCCGGAAAGAAACAAACAACATAGTAAACAACCATCACATAAACATGTCATGATGCGCAAACAAGTATGATGCATGTCCGGTTTAATGAAGCATGGCATGGCAATATGCACAAACAACACTACAAATTAAGTGGAGATCAATATGCAACGAGTTGCATATAGACGAAACACCACATCCGAGTTATTTAGTTCGCTCTCGTTTAGGTACACAACAATGTTAAATGTTGTTAAACATGGCAAGGGGTGAAGCATATGAATACTACCTATCTAGGCAAGTTTAAATGAGGCCGGAAACAACGAACAACAAGTCCGGAAAATCCCCATGTGCATATTTTAGATTCGGTACTGTTCTGCCCTAAAACATATTTTAAAGTTGTTAAACAGGAAAATAAAGTGCACCATGTTAAACTAGGCATTTTTCCACCCCATTTACATATAAAGTTTATTTAAAACGGAGCAACGGTTATTTAGTTATGAATTAAATCATTTTAACATGGCATTTAAGCAAATTTAATCAAACAGCATTTTAATCATTTCAAACATGGATGAAAATGGCATATTATGAAACTAGATGAAATTCTAAGCATTTTACATATAAAGTTTGTTTTAATCCGATGCACGGTTAATGAGTTATTAATGCATGAACATGGAGGGTTTTTTCTGTAAAACTGTAATTCCTGGAAATTAGCTAAATTCGCAGCGTATGAAAAAAAACCCACATGGGCCAAATCTGGCTGGCCCGATAGGTGAAAAAAACAAGAGGATGGGCGCTGGGGGCTGCTCACCCATGGGCCAGGCCCAGGTCGGCGGAGGCGGCAGGCCATGGGGGAAGATGGGCCAGGAGGCGCGGGGCCTTGGAGGCCGGCTTGCTGGGCCTTGGCCCGCGGAGGGGTTCGTCCTCCTCGATCCCGCCTGGATCGAGCGAGGTAGGGGCGGCGCTGCAAATCCGGCGAGGCGAAGACGCCGGCGGATGGCGGGGACGGGGCGAATCCGGTGGCCAGCGCGGAGGCGGCGGGTGGGGTCCCGGCGAACGGCGCCGACACGAGGACGGAGGGCACGGCCGCCGCGAAGCGCGGCGCGCCGCGCAAGGAGGCAGCGGCGGCGGAGGACGGGCTCGGCATAGGGCCGGCGATGTCGGCGAAGACCAGCGAGGCAGAGCGGCGGGCCGGGCGATGTGGGGCTCGGCGAGGCCGGCCGCCGCGACGATGGACGCCAAAGCGACGCGAGGGCGAAGCGCGGCCCGGAGGCGCGGGCGCGGCCAGCGGCGGCGGCCGACCGGGCGGAGGGCCTCCAGCGGCTGCGCGGAGGAGGAGAGAGAGAGGTGCGGGCGCGGTGAGGTGGCGGTGTCTGGTTGGCTAGCGGCGGCGGGGGTGACGTGGCAGCCTGCTATTGGCCGGAGTGAGGTGGCGGCGGACGGTCCGGCCTAGATCGGACGTGTCCGTGGCGCGAGAGGAGCGGGCTAGGGTTTCGGGGAAATGATCCAAATTTGGAAGGAGGGCCTATTTATAGGTAGAGGGAGCTAGGAGAGTCCAAATGAGGTGTGGTTTTGCCCACGCGATCGTGATCGAACGATCGAGAGCATGGAGGGAGTTAGATGGGTTTTGGGCCACTTTGGAAGGGGTGTTGGGCTGCAACAAAGAGGCCTTTACTGTTACCGGTTAACCGTTGAGTACCAAACGACCTCCAAATGGCACGAAACTTGACAGCGGTTCACGGTGTTATACCAAGGCCGCTTGGCAAACCTCGAACCATTCCGAGAAAGTTTAATACCCGCACACAACAGGAGAGAAGAAGGGGACGCCGGATGACATAGGAGTGCCGGATTGCAAAACGGACAACGGGGAAAAGGCTCGGATGCATGAGACGAACACGTATGCAAAACGAAATGCACATGATGACATGATATGAGATGCAGATGATGACATGGCAAACTGCAACACGCAAGCAAATGACATGGCAACGACGGCGAATAACTGGCGGACACCTGGCGCAACGAATCCGGGGCGTTACAGCCACATCCCTCTCGATCAACAAGACCCTATTTCGACCATAGGAGGTCCAAGAGAAGTTCGTTTCCTCTGTTTTGCGGTACGCCAGACCCCTTCCGATGAATAGGATCTTGTTTCGACCATGGCCAGTCAAACACAAGGCCATTTCCTCCGTTCTGCGGTACGTCAGGCCTCGTTTTGATCGGATGTTCCGTCCAAGTCGGTTGGCTCCCGATGAACACAACGATGATGCAGTTTCTTCATTCCGACCCAGCCATGTACACGAGCCCTGGCCGTACGTATGCGTGAGTAGGCGCTTGAGACCCCGCCCGTATGTATGTACGTGGCCATATTTTTTGGCGTGTGGCTGTATGTATGTGTACATGGTTTAGACGGGACAACCTAAACTGCTACGTGGGGGGGGGGGCTCTACTATGACATGTGCCTCTACTTACTCGGCCACAGTTCATCGTTGTAGAGCGACCGATCGACCAATATGTACATACACATTTCGACAAGACAGACAACTATACATACGCTTCGACCGGGTGGGTCCCAGCTGTTAGGGAGGATAAGGACGCACTTCCTTGCATGCAAAGATATAGCTGCTGGGTCCCAGCTGTTAGGGGGTCTATTTTTTTGCCCGTAATAAGGACACACTTCCTTGCGTGCGAAGATGTAGCTGGTGGGTCCTAGCAGTCAGGGGGAGAAAACATTATTTTTCAGGGTAAAAGGATGCAGTTGCATGCATGCATCCATAGGCGTGGTGTGTCCCCACTGTCAACCTCTCACGTACAGTCATCTTCCGATGACTCTTGTTTGTTGACCACGTTGACCACACCGTGCCGAGTGCACCAAGGCCGGTGGACGAGGTGAGGCCCCAGACTGGAACAACCCAGAGATGGGGAAGACGCGACAGTGAAGTCGCAAATAGAGAGGAGTGGGAAACTTGACTAGTTTGGGTGCGCGGCAACACTGTCACGGTGCCGCCCACGGGAGACAGGAGCAAGAACAGAGGTTGAAGAAGGAGCACGGCTGTTGGATTAACATCCAATGGTCCAGCTTCTAGAATCATTTGTTTATTAAGTTGACAAAGCCCTGCATACACGTCCGCTTAGTAGGCCCACAAGTCAGCCACCAAATCTGACGGGTCCCAGCTATCAACAAGAGGAATAGTTTTTTTCGTATAACAAGGAGGCACTTCCTTCCATGCGAAGATACAGCCGGTGGGTCCCAGCTGTCAGGGGGAGGAAACTTTTTTTCAGCTTAATAAGGAGGAACTTTCCTTGCGTGCGACCATGGACCACATGGGTCCCAGCCGTCAGGCTCTCCACATAAAGTCCTCTTCCGATGACTCTTGTTTGTTGACCACGCCGCGCCAAGGGCAGCGAGGCGGTGGACGACGGCGAGGCCCCGGACGGGAACGACCCGGAGATGGGAAGACGCGGAAGTGGAGTCGCAGATTGAGAGGCGTACAAGGGTTATAACTGGTTCTGGTGCAGCGTGGGGCTACAGTCGGTGGAGAATAACAGGAGGTGTGGAGGGGTGCAGGGATAGCTTGGCCGGTGGTGGGGTAGCGCTTCGCAGCGATGCGTGCTAAGCAGAGCCGCTAGCCACCGGAGGCCAGACCAGGCGGTCTCGGTGATGCTAGAGGAAGAAGACTAGAGATTGAAGGTGCATGCCAGCCGTTGGATATAAATCCAATGGTTGTGGATGTCATAATCATTTGTTGACCAAGTTGACAACACCCTGTGTAGGCTTTGACCTATTCGCCCACATGTCAACCTGCAAAAATGTGGCATATATTTAACCCATGTTTTCTAGAATGTACAGTCCATTTGCTGGGCTAGGTGAACAAATAATTTCGCGTCAATGTGGCCCATTTAATATTTTCTAAGAAATCCCAGCCCATTTGCACTTTCTTGAAATACACGAATTAGTTGGGCTCGTTCTATGTATAATGTTAGGTTAGAAGGAGCAATTAATATCAAAAAATAAACCGGAGCGACACATTTTTTTATATAAAATTAACAAATTAGCGAGTTATTGCTCAAAATAAAAATGAGTGCATTATTATTACATTGGTCCTTAAAATCTTTGCAAGCTTTTGTACGCAATCACCAGGATTTTCCTTGCCTGTGAGTCAAAAACAACCACGATTTTCCTTGCCAACTTCTGTTAAATATTTACTTTTATAGGTTAATAACACGTGGGATGTTTTTATAATGTATATATAAGTTTCTATAAAATATACAACAATAGTAATAATATAAATATATATAATGTGGTTAGAAGGGAAAACATAAATTGGACACATCATTATTATTCTTATCTATAGATAAATAGAACAGAGATCTGCGTTTTATTAAAAAAAATACATTGGGATGCCGATCTTTAAGAAAAAGTAAAACCTACGCTGGGAGGCCTATAGGCCGGTATGGACCTCAAAAAATAAGTTGAAATCACTCTCTCTGTATGTCGTGCTACGCATGTTAAAAAACAAAACCTAGGCCTAGCTGATACTTGTTCGCCCTGTGGAAAAAAAATGATACCAGCTAGAACCCCGAGAAAACTAGATTAAAGACGGGGCCAGCGGCGCGACTGAAGAAGCACATCCGACACAATTTTTTTCTTTAGTGAATGGCTCTTGATGGCATTTTTTTTTACTTGCCTCTGCACTATACAACTTGTATTTTTAGCCTACCAGTCCGTGGTGGACCAGCATCCCATTTGTTGGGCGGGCCAACCTACAGAAACTAGCACTCAATTTTTCATCAAGCCCCAAAAACAACGTAGTACTATGTTTGTTTTGAGGCCGAAAACATTACGGCAGGGGTTGAGTGGGGGAGGGGGGAAGACAAAGCAAAAAGATTAAAAGAGATGATGCACCGTTGCTACCCTAGCAAAGCAGGTGCAATTCTTCTCGGGAAGAAGGTGTGCCGTTGACACCCACACGCCACAAAATCCCAAAGTAGACATACTAACAAGTTCACATACAAGTACAACAGAAAAGGTAAACATTCGTATCAAACTCGGGTTCACAAAAAACATTCGTATTCATAGCCAACAATCACAATCAACAACTCAAAAGATTCATACATACACAAGTTCAACACGTCTATGCATCCAAATGATTGATAGATCACACGACAATATTCATAGATAATTCACAAAAAGATTCAGATATACACATGTTCAGTATGTTTATGCATCCAAATGATTGAGATCACAGCCAATATCATCCATGGACAAACTTTAATTGCCTAGGGTACAGACTAGTAAATGGTGTTCAGTCGGAGGTACTTCTTGCTAAAATTAATGCTTGTACGAGTAAACTTTCAAGTACATAAGAGGCAGCACAGACAATCTGAACTTTGCTTGTAGGTTTATCCTCAAATAGTGGCCTCGTGCCAAGGGAGGTTTGAGAAACTTGGCCACTACTGTCATCCAACTAGTTTACTGGCTCATCTTGGTCCTATAGCTCGCCAAAATTCTACATTGCAGACAAGAAAGGAGGCGGTTGAGAAAATGAACCACCCAATCTTTTGTGCAGTTCAACTGAAATGGAGCATCCCTGGCATGCAGACTGATTAAGTGCCAGATGAATATACGCGTCAACCAACTTGTCTGGAATCTTTAGACTCCATGCCATACAGTTCGCTACCATATGTGCCGATAACCAAAAGGCACAAGTTGAGACCAAAGACTGGACTACGTTTTTCTGGGCTATGCACCAAGCAATATTTTTGGCATTCACTCTCCTAATACTTGGATTTTGACAACTGGTTGACGTTAGTTGATACTCGAATGAATATAGGCACTTCTTCTTGTCAACATCGATGCTTGTCTGAGTGAACTTTGGAGTACATAGCAACAGCATAAGTATTTGTCCGTCTGATCTTTTTGTGCAGTTCTACTAAAATCGCCCAATGTAATGATTTGTCAATAAGTTCAGGCTCCAAGTTATTCCTTTATGAAATCAGCAAACAGTAGCACAATACCATATTACCAATACATATGAGAAGCACAATAATCATGATAAAGACCAGTACCAACCTGTGTGAGGTAGCATATCAATTACTATTTCCTTTGACTGGAAGTCGAGATAAGCGAAGCGACTGATAGCAAAGGAAGGAAGCAAGCCCAAATTAGCGACTGACAGGAAAGGAAGGAAGTTGTCAAGGCAATGAAGCACCCAAAGTTTTTGTGCAGTTCCACCAAAATCGAGCATCCCTGTTGGCACATATATTGAGAGAGTGAGATTACTGTAATAGTGGGACTAGTTGATGAAACATACACTAACAAATAGAAGCACCCTCATTATCTTAATGGGTAAAGTTAGCAACCTAGTGGTCTTTCTTAAAGAGAGGTATTAGTTTATTTAATTAGTGCCAATTAGCTCAACACTCAAAGCATTGCCATGTATCATAGGTTGCAAAACTTTAACGTGCAAAGATAAAGGAGTTTCTCATGACAGTAGCACGATACAAATAGAGATGACAGCAAACTAATATGGATGAAGGCCTTAGGCCGGTACCAACCTGAGCAAAAAAAGCTTATTCATGTAGTCCCAGAAGAGATGATAAAGCACTCACTGGAATCACTAAATACTATATATTTTTGTGCACTTCAAATGTATGGTTGAAATCACTCTTGTTTACCAGTGCTGAGGTTATATCGAAAGATTATCAAGAACTTCCAGCAGAGTTAAAGCACTGGCTGGGATATAGTTCATTGTATTGTCTTGTGTAGTTCCACTAAAATGTATGATTGGCACAACATGATCCCAGTTTGCACAAGTAGGAACAAGGTGAAACCTTCATTAGCTTAGTGAGAAACGATAGAAAGACATTAGCGTGTTACTCTAACAGTAGCATCAAATTCATGATGGACAATACGCAAAACATTGCCTCATTGAACCAATGGCAATAAATTCACATGCAAAACAATAGCACTATTATGTCATGACACTACCAAGATTCCCTCCCTGGTCCACCACATGATTCACCTCCACAAACACACATACACACACACATGATTCAGCATAGGGTGCTACTAAAGATTTATTTAACTCCGACAGGAAAATTAGACAACAATAAATTAGTGGTACTTAAGTACTCCTAATTAATTAAGTGACCTTGTAGGAGAGACATCAGAAGTGGAAGGGCTCCTTGGAGGATTGTCTCACATGTAAGGTAGATGTTCTTGGAGCCCTTAAATGGCCTCGACTGAGGCCTCGGGCTTTAGCAAGATCACCTTGGCACTGTTTCTTCTTCTTCTTCTTCCTCTTCATGCTCTGTTTCTCTTTCTCCTCACCAGTTGGTGAAACCAAGTACATGATTGGCCTTCTATTTCATAATTGGTTTTGTGGGTGAGGGAGTACAAGTGTACTAGTAAACAATACCATTATTTTCTCATGGCAGTCAGAAAATAGAGATGAACACATGCATTAAATATCATTCTTACCTAAAGGAAGGTTATGGTGCCAATATGGATGATGAGGATTGGAACACATATCTCCCTTTGTGTAGTTCCACCGAAATGAACCAACTGTTCCATTCTAACATTCCAGTTAAACAACACAAAAGTCACTTCTTTTAAGAAGTGTTTTGTGCAGTGCACCAAAAGGTTACAACAGCAACCAAGTGAAATGGATATCCCTGTTTGCACAAAAAGCTACAGAGCAAACAGTCACAGTTTCAAACAATTATAGGCAAAAACATTTGGCAAAACTTGTCATGGTTTATAACAGTGGCATGGCTTCATTTTACCAGGGGCATTAGATTGAGAACAACTAAATATTTGGTATAAGGGGATGGGACAGTGGGTGCACTAGCAGTCCAACACCATGTACCTAAACCGAGGCATAAAGTGGTGATTCAGAGTATGTTGCCCCAAGAAACAAACCTCCAAGAAACATATCTGGGTTGGTCCCATTTTTTTCACTCTAGCCACCTACTCCTATGTGTGGATAGCAAATCTAGTCCTGGTCATACCACTGTGTACAATGTTTCCCCTATATTTCCCTTTTCGACCAAGAGACCGGTTGGATGACCAGTCTGTACTACTTGCACCCCCTTTCCTTCCTGTTTGTATTAAGTCCGATGTACATACTAAATTCCCCCGCCCCCACTTTATTTCTTGTTTGAACCAAGTACAAGATTTGACTCCATGAATTAGCTTTACCTCTAACAATAGAAGAAGAAAAATAGGTGACGTTGGACCATCCGATCGAGAGGGGCTAAGAGGTAGAAAATGATGCACATGCAGGGACGTAGCAAGCTGGGGAAGTAGAGCTAGGGCAGTTTTGAAGGAAGATATACCTGAAGGTCGTCGGGATGTGGATAGGTTAGCGGCGGGAGGCTGGATCTGCCCACACTAGGGCAAAGACAAAGGATCGGAGGACCTCCCGCACCGGTGCTCGACCATAGATAATGGTGCGGCCGACAGTGGATCTCCTCCCTCGCTATCGACGGCCTAAACGCTGCCCTTCCTCCCCTTCACCGATGGAGGGGGATACGTGCGGATCAATAACCAGCAGTGAGGATAGAAAGACAGTGTTACCACCGCTATCTTGTTTAGATCTGGAGAGGATGAGAGTGTGTGAATAGAGCGACCCTAGCAAGCAAGCGTGGAAGCTCCGGCCTATACGTAGTGGGGTAGTTTTCCTTTTTCACTCCATCAAAACAATCATTTAAAATTGTGTACGTGTCGGGTCGCCGTTTTTTGAGTTGTTGATTGTTTTTTGAGATAGCTACCCACTTATTCCAAGTGGTGTTACGGTGTGCCAGGTTGCACTTTGTATCGTTCAAGTCTGGTACAAGACCCTCCATTAAATAAACAACCACCGCCTCGTAAAATTTGTGAACAAGCCCACGGCTAATATTATCGGAAACGCGGGCTGCCCCAACATGCATTATTATTTATATTTTCTATGTGGGAGTATCCTCAAAACAAAATGTGAGAGTACAATATTTATTGGGCCCCTTTGTAATTGGTGCTAAATTTTGACCAAAGATTTAACTAACAAAATGTTAGTGCATGTTAACAAAAATTGTATTGTTTGATTCGTATTTGAACATAGTTTTCAATGATGTACTTTTTTGTGACATGCATGAACATTTGGTTAGTTAAATTTATAGTCAAAATTTGGCAAGGTGCATTAAATCAACACATGCAAGTATCAAAAGGAGAGTCACGACATGCATGCATGCATTGTAATTAATGCATCGGTAAATGCAAATTATTGAAATATATCGAGTGCAGTGTTTTGATGTGTCGCGTCAACTCGTACAACAACGAGAAGTTTGATTACTACAAGGCCCTCTCCCTCACAGACTGAGCTCCAGTGCCTTAACTGCACCTGCCTTTGGTTGTATGACAGGTGGGCCACCCACCTGTTGGGCCCACCTGTCATACATGCAAAGGCAGGAGCAGTAAGTCAATGAAGCTGTGTCCCTCCCTCACCCATGAGCGTGGTGGCTGGCAGGACTAGGAGAAGCTTTCGCTACATGCTCTCCCTCCCGCACGCGGTGGACATGCAGCAGCTCATTCGGTGTCAGATGGCCAGAAGCATACTGTAGTACTCCTCCACTGTAGTAGTACTCCATCATTTTTTGACTTCCCTAAGAGGCGAAGAGCCAAGCGTAGCTCGGACGCTCGTGTGGCAGTTTCATGTGTAGAGTAGTCTAGGATAGCGTGTATCATGCCTCTGAGGTTAAAATCGTTGGGGTAGCTCCATGCTATGAGGTCGTCTTGAAGCATTTTTTGATTAAAATAATATTCTGGCCCTACCTATCATCCGGGTGATTGTAGTTTGCACGCTCATCTGGTCAAGACAGGAATATATTGTGGTGGGGTAAATGTTAGAGGCTGCAGCAAATATATCGTACACTGGGGGTCTTTCAGCCGAGTTTAGAGGCAAGCATGTGGGACCAATGCTATGATGTGTCGCGTCAAATCATGCAACAAGGAGAAGCTTGATTTTACTACTACACGCCTTCTCCCTCGCCCATGCGTGTGGTGGCTCGCAGACGAGGACAGGCTTTTGCTTCTACTACAACAAGCTATCCCTCCCGCACGCGGTGGACGGACATGCAACAGTTGATTCGATATTGTAGAAGTAGTAGTAACATCATTGTTCGTCTTCTTGAAGAGGCAAAGAGACAAGCGCAACCAGAACATGGCAGTTGCGAATGCTTGCGTGGCAGTCTTTGTGTAGGGGTGGGGTGTGGTGCGATGCCTTGGAGCATGCATATAGCCAGGCTCTTACATGAGACAAAATTGCTATTTGAGCCCACTATTGTAGTACTACTTGCTAGTATAGCCCTATAAACCGGAAAGGATTATTTGCCTTTCTAGAGATTTCAACAAGTGACTAGACTACACCCTAAATGAGTAGTACATATGGAGCAAAATGAGTGAATCTACACCGTAAATAAATATGTAATTCTCTTGTTTTCCTCTCCGCCTTGGCCGTAGTGCACAATATTGAGTACTCCTATATGACTAGCCGCTCTATCTACATGCAGGACATCAAAGCATCCAGGACCGTGTGCCATCCACCAAATCACAGCGAGGTGCTACAGTCGAGACTCACCGGTCACCCCGGTGTGGCCATCATGACCCGTCATATCACAAAACCCACACCTTTACCAGCAGTGGTAAATTGGCCTCGAAGTGGCCTCGAAGTTGGACTGGACGAAGCAACCATCACTTCACTGGAACCCTCGTTGAAGCCCTTTATCCCTTTTCTTGAAGAAAACCTCACTCCAGGCTACTCACTTCTGCCATTTTTCTTCTGTATCGATGAAGGAAAGGTGGGTGAATCAGTGATGCTACTATATTTTCATTCCAAGAATCTTCTTTTTGCGAAGCACCGACCAATTCTCACAACCTATTCTTTTCCCGTTTTCATTGCAATTGTGGTTTCTTTTTGATTTGTTTTTGTTTTTCAGTTCATTGATGGATCCTGGAGCACTAGGCAAAGAGTTGCCGGCGGACAACCCACTGGAGACAGTGATCTCCAAGAAGCGAGCACTGACCAATGAGTTGACCATGTTGGCGGGCCAACCCATGGAGACGAAGAACTCCAAGAAACAAGCATTGGCAAAGAGTTGACGATGTTGGCAGATGAACACCTCAAAGAAAGTTGGAAGAACAGCAAGGGCCCCACCATGCCTACCCCAGAAACTTTAATGGCCACCTATGCAAGGCTCAAGGCCGAGTTTGAGGAGATAGTTGCTATTGAGAAGCAGTATTCCCCTGGCAAGGTGATGGCCCCCATCGAGGACGAGGAGATGGCCCCCGGAGGGATGGGATCCCCCGGTGAGCTGCACAAGGTAAAAAATAATGGCTTACCTACGTTGTGGTTTTCGATTATTTGAAATGTGCTTGCTAATATGTTAGGGTTGTTCAGGTGCCGGTGGACGTCCTTGATGATTCCGATGTTGCGGACCGTCCTGTGGACAACGCCCCAGAGATCGTTTTTGATGTCGCGGTCCGTCCTGTTGACATCGCCCTGGAGATCGATTCTGATGCCGCTGTCCATCTTGTGGACATCGCCCCAGAGATCGATTCCGATGTCGCGGTCCGTCCTATGGACATAGCCCCAGAGATCGATTCCCATGCAGTTGTCCGCGCTGTGATCATTGCCCGAGAGATCAATGACAAGAAATAGTTGGTCACGCTAATCCTTCAGGGTAGTTTGCATTGTGTTTAATTACCAGAATGATGCGTGTTATCAAACCATCTTAGGGCTAGTGTGCTGTCTTGTGTGGGCGGTACTTGCTACTTTTGTTTGATAGTGAATCATGTGAACCCTCTCCGAGTTATGGAAACAAATGTATCCTCACCAGCTTTTGATGTAATATATGGCATGCTTAGGTGTAAGTTTGAACTATTTATCATATCAGCAGTGCTTGTTTGACGATTCTTGGTGTTAGTAGGCTAGCTACTGCTCGAGCTATAGTACTTGCAAAACACTCACCGAAGAGAAACGTTGGGCTGATGAGCTCGTGGTACACTTATACTGATCCATCGTTGATCAGCCAATAGCCCAAGCTCCTAAAATTGTAGGCTTAGTGATCGATCAAACAATAGTCGACACGGATACATTCAGGCCTCATTTGGTTCATAGGGTAGGAAAATCGTAGCAAAAGTACATAGACGTACAACACAAAATCATAGCAGTACAGAGACGTACTCCCTCCATTCCAAAATAGATGACTCAACTTTGTACTACTAACTTTAAAACGGAGGGAGTACAAATCCTGGGCGGGCTAGTTTGGCCTAGTGGGTTTCAGTAATATGACGTGGTACAGTGCCGTCGAGTCTTCGCGTGTGGTAGCAGTATTGCGGGTATAGTAAGTTTTCTTGAAGAAGAAAAATTCAAGAAAGTCATGATGGTTCCTTCGTCCGACCAACTTACAGTGGGAAAGGTTGGGCCTGCGCTACGACCGGGGTGGACCAGGATAATTTTGTGCATGGCAGGTGGACCAGGATGGTCGACGTCCCACATGTCGGCGAATGAAAGTATTCTTTCCAATATAGAGGACGAGCAACGAGTATTCATTGTTTATTTTTGATGAAAGCTATTGTCTCTACTGTTACGACGAAGGAGTGTGAAACACGACAGTCCAGTGAACTTGGCATGTGCACCACTCCCTCCTTCCTCATATAATGCTACCATACTGTTGACTATAAGGTTGGCTATAAGGTTACAACTTTTTCTAACTTTCTCTCTATCTATTTCCTCTCAAATGTTTTTTACCATTCTTTTTTTAGACACAATTGTTTTTTATGCCTCTTTTTTACAATTAGTTTTTATACCTAGGAGCACGTGTAGAGACGGGCTCTTGCAGAGCCCACTCCTTGGCTTTGTCAATGCCCAGTATTTTACTAGTACTACTTGCTATGAATGTGGGTAGCTGGCGTCTGAGAAGGGAGCGCGCGCGGGAGGTGGGGGGTTTTCTGGTGGGCCAGGGCGGTCAGAAGCTGGCTTGGAAGTGGTCCAGACTCCCGCATGGCCAACCTCACATTATCACCATATATTTCTTGGAGTCCATGCGCGGCGGGCGGGCGATCTCTTCTCCCTCCCCCGTCTCTCTCTTCTCAGCCAATGCCCGCCAAGCGATTAGATTTCGGCTATCGACGGTTTATTCAATTGCAGTCCCACATGTCAGTGAAAATGCAAGACAATGTGTGTCCCCTCTGGTGAGCGGCATGCAAGCCGGACTGTCGGGGGTGCGACGCGAACGCGACGCGTACGAGTCGTAAGTGTGCTGCCTTTTCCTTTTAAACTTGCAAAGCGTAACATTTTCGTGCGTTCGATCGATAGAAATCTAGAACAAAATGATGAGGGCGATGCTTTCCCGAGCGTTAGGCGGGCTAGTTTGAGTGATATGACGTGCTACAGTGCCATCCACTTGCTCCATTTTTATGTAAGCAAGAGTCTACACTCTTACGTGGGAGGAGTGCAAAACACGGCGGATCTGATTTTTATCGAGGGATAATTGTTCCCTGCAAAATAATAGAGCACTGTTAGCGATTATAGCGTGATATTTAGGGCATCTCCAGCACGGGCCCACAAATTTACAGCAGCATCTGTCCGAGGACACTGATGGATGCCATCCAATGCTGCCCGCATACCTTTTGACAACTATCTGAACTAACCGGACGAAATTCATGCAAACAAACCAAATTTCAAATTAACCGAAGGAAATTCATTACATTTTGAAAACTTTTCCTATAAACTGGACGAAATTCATTACACATTTCACACAAACCGTACTAAAACCTACTGTAAATCTAATCTAAATGATCGCCGGCGCCCGACCACCATGTCCGGCCATGAACCCGAGAAAGTCGGCCATTGCCTATACCTCCTCCTCATCCGCCTCGATAACCACCTCCTCCGGAGCACAAGGTTCTGAAGATTTCCGCCTCCACGTCGCCGTCAAGCGGCTAAGCGTCTGCCGATGTTTATCCCACCAAGCTTGGCATCGATTGAGTGGAGGAGCGGTGGCCTTTCTAGGACCAGAGCGGCGGCGACCTACCGTGTACTACTCTTCCCCGCTGTCGGTCGCGACCGCGCACGCGCGCTGGCTTCGTGGTGTGGCGGCGGAGGGCGGCCGAGGGGAGCTGGCGATCTCCTTTGTCTGCTCCTGCGACAGTACGTCCAAGAGTGCTTTGGAGTGTGCCCGGAGTGGAGCCGCTGATGTCCTTCGTCTGCTCCAGCGATAGTATATGCAAGAAAGCTTTGGAGCGCCAGGAGACCATGCTTGGAGTTGTGCCGACAGAAGGAAGGGACCGGAGGAGAATGAGTGTGGGTCTTTGGCTATGGCTGGGAGCTAGGCTCAAGTTAATATAGAGGGCGAATGGCAATGAGCCGTGGCATACAGATGGATGGCTGGCGCCGGAGTAGGTTCGTCGGTAGCCGCGTGTCATTAATGTGTGCGGCGGACGGAAGGATGGCCGTGCTGTCGTTAACACGGAGCAGTCGCTTGCACCGGGATGCCACGCGGGTGGCGCTTTTGATACGTCTCCAACGTATCTATAATTTTTGATTGTTCCATGCTATTATACTACCCGTTTTGGATGTTTGGGCTTTACTTTACACTTTTATATCATTTTTGGGACTAACCTATTAACCTAGAGCCCAGTGCCAGTTTCAGTTTTTTCCTTGTTTTTGAGTTTTACAAAAAAGGAATACCAAACGGAGTCCAAACGGAAAACCTTCGGGAAAGTTATTTTTGG
The DNA here is from genome assembly GCA_021437245.1 of Aegilops speltoides. Taxonomy (NCBI): domain Eukaryota; kingdom Viridiplantae; phylum Streptophyta; class Magnoliopsida; order Poales; family Poaceae; genus Aegilops; species Aegilops speltoides. The sequence continues at coordinate 171,617,227 of CM038146.1, forward strand.
AACGGAAGCAATCTAGGGGACTTGGAGTGCACGTACGGGAAGCTTCTAGGTGGCCACGATGCTGGGAGGCGTGCCCTACCCCCTGGGCGCGCCCCCACCCTCGTGGGCCCCTCGTGGCTCCCCTGACCGACTTCTTTCGCCTATATATATCCATATACCCTAAAAACATCGGGAAGAAGATAGATCGGGAATTTCGCCGCCGCAAGCCTCTATAGCCACCAAAAACCTCTCGGGAGCCCGTTCCGGCACCCTGTCGGAGGGGGGGGATCCCTCACCGGTGGCCATCTTCATCATCCCGACGCTCTCCATGACGAGGAGGGAGTAGTTCACACTCGGGGCTGAGGGTATGTACCAGTATTTATGTGTTTGATCTCTCTCTCTCTCTCTCTCGTGTTCTTGAGGTGATACGAACTTGATGTATCGTGAGCTTTGCTATTATAGTTGGATCTTATGATGTTTCTCCCCCTCTACTCTCTTGTAATGGATTGAATTTTCCCTTTGAAGTTATCTTATCGGATTGAGTCTTTAAGGATTTGAGAACACTTGATGTATGTCTTGCCGTGCTTATCCGTGGTGACAATGGGATATTCACGTGATCTACTTGATGTATGTTTTGGTGATGAACTTGCGGGTTCAATGAATCTATGCATAGGGTTTGGCACACGTTTTCGTCTTGACTCTCTGGTAGAAACTTTGGGGCACTGTTTGAAGTACTTTGTGTTGGTTGAATAGATGAATCTGAGATTGTGTGATGCATATTGTATGATCATGCCCATGGATACTTGAGGTGACATTGGAGTATCTAGGTGACATTAGGGTTTTGGTTGATTTGTGTCTTAAGGTGTTATTCTAGTATGAACTCTAGGATAGATCGAACGGAAAGAATAGCTTCGTGTTATTTTACTATGGACTCTTGAATAGATCGATCAAAAAAGATAACTTTGAGGTGGTTTCGTACCCTACCATAATCTCTTTGTTTGTTCTCCGCTTTTAGTAACTTTGGAGTGACTCTTTGTTGCATGTTGAGGGATAGTTATATGCTACCTCTTGAGCACTGCGTTGGATTTCCCCGAAGAGGAGAGGATGATGTAGCAAAGTAGCGTAAGTATTTCCCTCAGTTTTTGAGAACCAAGGTATCAATCCAGTAGGAGACCACGCACAAGTCCCTCGTACCTACACAAAACGATAGCAACTCGCAACCAACGCGATTAGGGGTTGTCAATCCCTTCACGGTCACTTACGATAGTGAGATCTGATAGAGATGATAAATAATATTTTTTCTATTTTTGATAGATAGATGCAAAGTAAAAAGTAAAAGGCAAAGTAAAAACAAAGCAAGTAAATAAAGCAATAGAGATTGATATGATGAGAATAGACCCGGGGGCCATAGGTTTCACTAGTGGCTTCTCTCAAGAGCATAGATATTCTACGGTGGGTGAACAAATTACTATTGAGAAATTGATAGAATTGAGCATAGTTATGAGTATATCTAGGCAATGATCATGTATATAGGCATCACGTCCAAAACAAGTAGATTGAAACGATTCTGCATCTACTACTATTACTCCACTCATCGACCGCTATCTAGCATGCATCTAGAGTATTAAGTTCATGATGACATGATGTAGAGGGATAAATTCATGCAATATGATAAAAAACCCATCTTGTTATCCTCGATGGCAACAATACAATACATGCCTTGCAACCCTTTCTGTCACTGGGTAAGGACACCGCAAGATTGAACCCAAAGCTAAGCACTTCTCCCATTGCAAGAACTACCAATCTAGCTGGCCAAACCAAAAAGGATAATTCGAAGAGACTTGCAAATATAACTCAATCATACATTAAAGAATTCAAAGAAGAATCAAATATTTTCCATAGATAATACTGGATCATAAACCCACAATTCATCGGTCTCAATAAACACACCACAAAAAGAAGATTACATCGAATAGATCTCCACGAGAGAGGGGGAGAACATTGTATTGAGATCCAAAAAGAGAGAAGAAGCCATCTAGCTACTAGCTATGGACCCGAAGGTCTGAAGTAAACTACTCACACTTCATCGGAGGGGCTATGGTGATGATGTAGAAGCCCTCTGTGGTGGATGCCCCCTCGTGAGTTCTAATGCAGACCCAAGATGGGATCTCGTGGATACAGAAGGTTGCGGCGGTGGAATTAGGTTTTTGGCTCCTGTTCTGGTCGTACGGGGATACGTAGGTATAGGAGGAAGGAGTACGTTGGTGGAGCAACAGGGGCCCACAAGGTAGGGGGGCACGCCCTGGGGGGCGCCCTCCACCCTCGTGACCACCTCTGGCACTGCTTGGAGTAGGGTCCAAGTCTCCTGGATCACGTTCGGTTGGAAAATCACGTTCCTGAAGGTTTCATTCCGTTTGGACTCCGTTTGATATTCCGTTTCTTCGAAACACTGAAATAGGCAGAAAACAACAATTCTGGGATGGGCCTCCGGTTAATAGGTTAGTCCCAAAAGTAATATAAAAGTGGAAAATAAAGCCTAATATAGTCCAAAACAGTAGATATAGTAGCATGGAGCAATCAAAAATTATAGATACGTTGGACACGTATCGTTATATGATCCAATTATGTTATTATTGTTCAGAGAACTTGCACTAGTGAAAGTATGAACCCTAGGCCTTGTTTCCTAGCATTGCAATACCGTCTGTGCTCACTTTTATCATTAGTTACCTTGCTGTTTTTATAATTTCAAATTACAAATACCCATATCTACCATCCATATTGCACTTGTATCACCATCTCTTCGCCGAACTAGTGCACCTATATAATTTACCATTGCATTGGGTGTGTTGGGGACACAAGAGACTCTTTGTTATTTGGTTGCAGGGTTGTTTGAGAGAGACCATCTTCATCCTACGCTCCCACAGATTGATAAACCTTAGGTCATCCACTTGAGGGAAATTTGCTACTTGTCCTACAAACCTCTACACTTGGAGGCCCAACAATGTCTACAAGAAGAAGGTTGTGTAGTAGACATCAAGCTCTTTTCTGGCGCCGTTGACGGGGAGGTGAGTGCTTGAAGGTATATCTTTAGATCTTGCAATCGAATCTTTTTGTTTCTTGTTTTATCACTAGTTTAGTTTATAGAAGAAAACTACAAAAAATGGAACCGAGTTATCATACGCTTCATCTTTTTAATATCTTTTGTGAGTATGATGAAAGGAAAATTGTGCTCAAGTGCTAGAAGAAGAAGTATATAAAATGTTTGGTACTAAATCTTTGAATGATGAGCATGATTGCAATGTTGTTAGTACGAACTCTTTTAATATCCATAGTACTAATGATGATTGCACTAGTTATGATGAAAATGTCTCCTATAAGCATGTCAATTTTTGTGGAGTGCATTGGGTTTGCAAGTACACACCAAATAGGGAAGATAGATATTGCAAGAGGCATAAGCATTTAGAAACTAAATGGTTGCAAGAAAGGCTAGATGTTTGTGCTGAAAATTTAAAATTTCTTCGTCGTACTTGTGAACTTTGCAATGAACGTGCTCATTTAAACCCCCAATGCAAATTGTTTCATGATCTAATCGTGTCAAAAAATTGTGATGACTTGATTTCCCTTGCACATCATAATGAACTTAGTTTGCTTTTGGGTTATGAAGAATTGAAACGTGCAACTAAGAATATTCCAGAATTTGCCCTTGGGAGATCTCTTGGTTTTGATCTAGAGGAAATTTATATGTATTGTGCGGTGAATTGCATTGAAAATCCTTATATTGCAAATTACATAGAGAAAAGAAAGCAAATAGAAGATGATGAGAATACTAATGAAAGGGAAGAAACTTCCCAATATCCTCCTACTATTTTTTATGATGAATCAGGTAACAAGGAGGAGCTTTCTATTCAACCAATCTCATCAATAAGGATCTCAAAAAAGAGGGATAAACCCACACATGATGTGAAGAAAAAAAAGAAAAGACGGAGAAGAAAAGGTAAAAAGGTATCCCTCCCAAATGATGTTGCTCTTACTACTCATTGTGATGATTATAATTGCTATACTATTGGTGCTATCCATACTATTAATGATGAGACTGATTATGCTTATGATATGAAAAGGCCCAGGTTTGGGGAAGCTATGTTTGATGAGAATGATATGTTTGAGAATATATTTGATGCAATTAATGTTTGTCCCAAGCTTGGGGATGCTATGTTTAGTGAAGATGATATTTTTAGCCTCCCAAGTTTTGATATGCAAATTTGTTATGATGATAGCATGCCTCCTACTTATGATGATTATATTGTTGAAAGTGGGTTTGGAGGAGTGTCAACTTTAGGAAGTAATGATCCCACTATTTTGGAGGATGTTGAATCTTATAATATTTATGAAAGTGGATTTCGAGAGGTCCTGACTTTATTTAGTGATGATTCCACTATCTTGGAAGAGGTTTCAATCGATTATGATGAGAACAAAGTTGCTACTTATAATGATTATTGTGATGAAACTTATGCTATAAAAAGTAGTGATGATTATATTTATAAAACTTGTCATGATTATTATTACCCTTTTTCTGAACATTACTCTTTTAATGTGGAAACAATTTATAGTATTCGAGTCTCTTATGATACTCCCACTATTCCGAATAAGAAGAATTTTTCTTATGTGGAGAGTAGTAAATTTTCTATGCAAGTAGATCAAGAAAGGAATGCTTTAGGTGCTGGTTATATTGTTGAGTTCATTCATGATGCTACTAAAAGATTTTATTAGGGAGGAACATATGCTTGTAGGAATTGCAATAATATCAAGTTTCCTCTCTATGTGTTGAAAATCTTGAAGCTATGCTTGTTTTACCTTCCTATGCTAGTTGATTGTTGTTCCCATAAGGTTTTTGCTCACAAAATCCCTATGCATAGGAAGTGGGTTAGAATTAAATGTGCTAGTCATATTCTTCATGATGCTCTCTTTATGTTTCAATTCTTATCTTTTATGTGAGCATCATTGAAATCATCATGCCTAGCTAGAAAGGCATTAAAGAAAAGCGCTTGTTGGGAGACAACCCAATATTTACCTTTACTGTTCTTGTGTGTTCACATGATTATTCTACTGTATTAATCATGTTTTATAGCTTTTGTTTCAATAAAGTGCCAAGTAAGACCTTTAGGATAGCTTACGGTGATAGTTGTGTTGATCCTACTGAAAATCAGAAACTTTTGCACCAAGTAAATTAGTTTTTATAATTCACAGAAACGTGATTATGTTCTGATTCGTTTTGCTCTGGATTGTTACACTAATTTCTCAGGACTTCCTAATTTGGTAGGATTTTTGGAGTTCCAGAAATATACGTTTGATACAGATTACTACAGACTGTTCTGTTTTTGACAGATTCTGTTTTCTATGTGTTGTTTGTTTATTTTTGATGAATCTATGAGTAGTATCGGAAGGTATGAACCATAGAGAAGTTGGAATACAGTAGATATTACACTACTATGAATTTAGAATGAGTTCACAACAGTACCTAAGTGGTGATTTATTTTCTTATACTAACGGAGCTTACGAGTTTTCTGTTGAGTTTTGTGTTGTGAACTTTTCAAGTTTTGGGTAAAGATTTGATGGATTATGGAATAAGGAGTGGCGAGATCCTAAGCTTGGGGATGCCCAAGGCACCCCAAGGTAATATTCAAGGACAACCAAGAGCCTAAGCTTGGGGATGCCCGGATGGCATCCCCTCTTTCGTCTCCATTCATTGGTAACTTTACTTGGAGCTACATTTTTATTCACCACATGATATGTGTTTTGCTTAGAGCGTCATTTTGTTTTAATTTGTTTTGCTTGCTGTTTGAATAAAATACCAAGATCTGAAATTCTTAAATGTTAGAGAGTCTTCACATAGTTGCATAATTATTCGACTACTCATTGATCTTCACTTGTATCTTTCGGAGTAGTTTGTCATTTGCTCTAGTACTTCACTTATATCTTTTAGAGCACGGCGGTGACTTTATTTTGTAGAAAGTATTGATCTCTCAGGCTTCACTTATATTATTTTTAGAGTATTTTAGAACAGCATGGTAGTTGCTATGGTTATAACATTGGTCCTAGAATGATGGGCATCCAAGTTGGGTATAATAAAAAACTACCATAGAAAATGAATTGGATGCTATGATCAATTTGATGCTTGATAATTGTTTTGAGATATAGAGGTGATGATATTATAGTCATGCTAGTTGGGTGATTATGAATTTAAAGAATAGTTGTGTTGAAGTTTGCGATTCCCGTAGCATGCACGTATGGTGAACCGCTTTGTGATGAAGTTGGAGCATAATTTATTTATTTATTTTCTTCCTTATGAGTGGCGGTCGGGGACGAGCGATGGTCTTTTCCTACCAATCTATCCCCCTAGGAGCATGCGCGTAGTACTTTGTTTCAATGACTTGTAGATTTTTGCAATAAGTATATGAGTTCTTTATGACTAATGTTGAGTCCATGGATTATACGCACTCTCACCCTTCCACCATTGCTAGCCTCTCTTGTGCCGCGCAACTTTCGCCGGTACCATACACCCACCATATACCATTGAGGGAGTCCTGGACTAGGGGGTGTCCGGACAGCCGGACTATCATCGTCCGACGGACTCCAAGACTAAGAAAGATACAAGATTGAAGACTCCGTCCCGTGTCTGGATGGGACTTTCCTTGGCGTGGAAGGCAAGCTTGGCAATACGGATATGTAGATCTCCTACCATTGTAACCGACTCTGTGTAACCCTAGCCTCCTCCGGTGTCTATATAAACCGGAGGGCTTTAGTCCGTAGGACACAACATACATCACGACAATCATACCATAGGCTAGCTTTAGGGTTTAGCCTCCTTGATCTCGTGGTAGATCCACTCTTGTACTACCCATATCATCAATATTAATCAAGCAGACGTGGGTTTTACCTCCATCAAGAGGGCCCGAACTGGGTAAAACATCGTGTCCCTTGTCTCCTGTTACCATCCGCCTAGAGGCACAGTTCGGGACCCCCTACCCGAGATCCGCCGGTTTTGACACCGACATTGGTGCTTTCATTGAGATTTTCTCTGTGTCGTCACCGATAGGCTCGATGGCATCTTCAATCAACAACGCTGTCCAGGGTGAGACTTTTCTCCCCGGACAGATCTTCAGATTCGCGGCTTCGCGATCGGGCTAATTTACTTGGCCATCCGGAGCAGATCGAAGCTACGCCCAGCCATCGTGTCGATTCGGAAGCCTTAACTTCACAGCCGACATCCGCGGGGACTTGATCTTCGACGGGCTCGAGCCAAAGTCAGGCGTGCCGCACTGTTGCGATGCGCATGATCTAGCTCTGCCGCCGAACAGTGCCTTGGTGGCCGCACATGAATCCGCTTCGGCCCCTAGTCCGGAGCCGATCGCCCAGATCGAGGACCGGTGGATGGACACCACCTCGGTGGCTTCAACTTCCACGGCGATGGAGCCAAACACTAACCTTGTCCCTCGCGAAACTCGTGATTCCGAGGTGCCGGACTCCTTGCCGGACTCCGGATCTCCCGCGTCCCTGCCAATCGAATCAGATTGGGCGCCGGTTATGGAATTCACCGCCGCGGACATCTTCCAATACTCGCCCTTTGGCGACACCCTAAATTCGCTAAAGCATCTCTCGCTATCGGGAGAGTCCTGGCCGGACTATGGCCAGGATGGTTGGGATACGGACGACAAAGAAATTCAGAGCCCACCCACCACCCACTTTGTAGCCACTGTCGATGATCTAACCGACACGCTAGACTACGACTCCGAAGACATCAACGCTATGGACGACGATGCCGGAGACGAACAGGAACTAGCGCCTACAGGGCACTGGAAGACCACCTCGTCATACGACGTATATATGGTGGATACCCCAAAAGGAAGCGATAACGAGGACCAACGGGCCGCGGCAGAAGATAACCCCGCCGATAAACAACCAAAGCGCTCCTCATGACCCCGCAATACAGCAGGGCAAACAAGCGGACGACGAATATGCAGACAAGCAACCGTCCGAACAGGACGAGTCAGACAATCAGTCCGGGCCCGGCGGAAAAAATAGTCCGGATGATCTCACGCCGGACACACCACCGGAGAATAAAAACCTTCGGAAAAGACTCGTCAACACCGCAAGAAGCTTGAAGAAGGAAAAACGGAAGCTCAAAACAGCGGAAGATACACTCAGAATGAGGTGGAGCAAAGTGCTCAAAACCGCAGACAAATACGGCAATGGCCATCAATCAAAGAGCTACCTGAAGCGCAAGTTACTGCCAGAATTTGATGAGGAGGCCATAGAGCCCGCACTGTCAAAAAACAAAGAAGCCGCCTGGTTGGATAGACGGCCAGATGATAGGCCAAAATTTGAAAGCGGCGCCGCATATAAACCGACTAATGACCCTGGAAAGACAGATGGCCCAGCCAGGTCCATTTACGGGCCAAAGAAGAGGGCCCCAGGAGGCAATACAACACGCCAAGTGTCCGAAGACATCGGTGCACCCAAATACAGGGGTGCCGCACACCCACTATGTTTCACCAACAAGGTGCTGGATCACGAATTCCCAGCAGGGTTTAAACCCATAAACATAGAGGCCTACGACGGAACAACAGACCCTGGAGTCTGGATAGAAGATTATATACTACACATACACATGGCCAGAGGAGATGACCTCCACGCCATAAAATACCTACCCTCAAGCTCAAAGGACCAGCCCGTCATTGGCTCAAAAGCCTCCCGAAAACATCAAGGAAGTTGGGAAGAGCTCGAGGACGCGTTTAGAGCAAATTTTCAAGGAACTTATGTCCGCCCTCCGGATGCAGATGATCTAAGTCATATACTCAACAGCCCAGAGAGTCGGCGCGCAAATTCTGGAACAGGTTCCTCACCAAAAAGAACCAAATAGTCGACTGTCCGGACGCCGAAGCCTTAGCAGCTTTTAAACACAACGTCCGAGATGAATGGCTCGCCAGACACCTCGGCCAAGAAAAGCCGAGGACAATGTCCGCGCTAACAAGCCTCATGACCCGCTTTTGTGCGGGAGAGGATAGCCGGCTAGCAAGATGCAGCATCAGCGACCCAAGTACATCCAAGATCAGAGATGGAAACGGAAAATCACGGTGCAGAAAAGAGCAGCGCCGGAATAAAGAGAAAAGCCCAAAGAGCACGACAATTAACGCCGGATTCAAAAACTCGCGGCCAAACAACAAAATACCGCCTCTCAAGGATAACAGCGATGAGCTATCCAACTTAAACAAGATTTTGGGTCGGATATGTCAAATCCACAGTACCCCCGGAAGGCCTACAAACCACACCCACCGAGATTGTTGGGTTTTCAAACAGTCCGGCCGGCTAAACGCCGAACACAAGGGGCTCGACGCATCAAGCGAAGATGACGAGAAACCCCACCAGCAGAGCACCGGAAAACAAAAGACTTTCCCACAAGAGGTCAAAGCAGTAAACTCACTTCATGTGATAATACGGAAAAATAGCGCGGCACCCTCTAAAAAGGGCCTCGCACGGTCCAACCCAGCGGAACACAGAGATTGGACATCAAAACCAATCACTTTCGACCACCTGGATTATTCCAGAAGCGTTCGAAACACAGGATGGACTGCCCTGATATTGGATCCTGTAATCGACGGACTGCAATTTACACAAGTCCTGATGGACGGAGGTAGTGACCTAAACCTGCTGTATCAAAACACAATCCGCAAGTTGGGGATAGACCCTACTAAAATTCGACACAGCTGCACTTCCTTCAAAGGAGTGACGCCAGGCCCTTACGCCAAGTGCACAGGCTCCCTATTACTAGAAGTTGTGTTCGGATCACCGAACAACTTTCGACGCGAAAAACTAATTTTTCATATCGTCCCATTTAAAAGTGGCTATCAAGCATTCTTGGGACGAGAGGCTTTTGGCCGTTTCAACGCCATACCACATTACGCGTCTCTTACACTCAAGATGCCCGGTCCACGTGGCATCATTTCAGTGCGAGGGTCACTTAAAGACCCCGGGCACGGTTAGACGAGTTCGGCATAAGTAAGCTAGGGGCTCCCTAGCCGCACATCCCTTTACAAGGGGCTGCGCGCACAAACAACAGCGAGCTCACACAGACTCCTTTACTTATTTATATTTCTTCCTTCGTATATATTTTCTGCACAAGTTCCTTTCAAGCTAAAGTTCCTCTCTTTTTACAGATGAACAACGTGCACACCTGTCCAGGATAACGGCACAATGGAGACACAGGCGCAGACGTGCAGTAGGGACCCGTCGCAAGGATTCTTTTCAGATTAAGACCCTGCGTAAACCTTTTTTACTGTCTCTTGTTGTTATAATCCCTTGGTTCCTCATTATAACCAAAGCGGAGCCCGACGTTTTGGCATCGGCCGCGTCAGAAGACCATGCCCGTACCTGGACACTAGGGGCTTAGGGCATTGTTCTGCCCATTATTACAAAGACCGAACACCTTAGGGAGTGTTCGGCGTCTCAAGTTAGGCCTTATATGCATCAGCTCCGAATCATGTCTTTGGTCAAATGTTGGGTTTGCCCGCCTCGTGTTTTGCTGCCTTACGCTCAGTATCATCGGCTAACGCGCACCGGAGAACTATGCGATTGTGCCCCGTTCGGCCGGGCGAGCACTTCAGAGAGAAAGCCAAAACGACTATCATGATACAGCGAGAGACGGTCAACCACTCGATCGACTACCGGAATGTTTAGAATTTCGCTGACGAAGGACCGCTTTCGGTCAGCACACACGCGCCCGAATTCGAAAAGCGCGGTGCCCCAAGGGGCTATATCGTAGCCCCACCCTCGAACTCCACTGGCTAAGTGAAAGTGCTAAAGCATCATAGTCCGGATTGCCTCGTTCACTACGCTACCACCTCCTTCACAGGACCGAGACGTCGGATTAAGTGTGAAAATGCGCTATTTTTTGCAAACACCCCCGCACCTTGCGCGTGGGGGCTGAAGCCGAAGACTGCAATCTTTTAGGTTATACAAATGTATACATAAACGGCCGCATAGGAGATATTTTAATACTTGGAATGCACAAGTATAAAAAGCGGTTACATCATAATCATTGTCTTACAAGATAAAATGTTCATTTGAACGTGACATGTTTTGAGCACTGCGACTCTATTACACGAGCGCCACGCATAACTTCCCCAAAATAGTGCTCGGCCGGTAACCGGCTTTCGTCCAAACCCTGGGCGACAATAGCGGTGGCATCCATCTCTATCCAATGTGTCTTCACACGGGCAAGGGCCATCCGCGCGCCTTCTATGCAGACCGACCGCTTCATCTCCTTGATGTGCGGCACCGCTCCAAGAAATTGCTGCAATAAACCGAAATAGCTTGTCGCCTTGGGTCTCTCTGGCCAGACATGAGCCACGATATCAGTCACGGCAAGTCGGGACAATCTATTTAGCTCAGCCCATTCGGCCAACCGATCAGTCAACGAAAGTGAACGATCCGGACTATGGAATTGAGACCGAAATAGCTCTTCCGTCTTGTGATCCTTCTGGCTCCGAAAGTGCTCAACGGCATCAGCCGCACTTGCCGCTAAGTCCATATATGGATCCTCCAGACCCCACAGCTGGCCAAGTTGGGCATATTTTTGATCCGTAAACCGGCGACGCAGCAGAAATGGCTTGCCAGCCACAATATCTCCGGCCTGGCGCAGCTCCTCCGTCATAGCCCGCATTGCAGAACGGGCATCCTTGGCCTCGGCGGTGGCCTTCCCCAGGTTTTCCCTCTCTGATAAGCGCTCCTTTTCAAGAGCCTCGTTGCGGTCGGCAGCATCTTTTAATTTCACGGCCAATTCGGCCATCTTTTCCCTGCTTAGGTAGTGTGCAGCCTTTTCGGCTTTCAACTCCTCGGCTTCCCTCGAGGCAGCCGCATCACTCCTTAGGGCTTGCTCCTTGGCTTGAGCAAGCTCGCCCAAAAACTCTCCACAGCAGCAGCACCGTCTGTATCACAACATATACATTATCAGAGGCGGGCTTTGACTCCCTTAAATAAGTGACTGCGGAGAATTCATTTACCTTGCGACTCGTCAAGTCGCCGGTTGACAAGCGCGATGTCCGCATCCGCCACGTCAAGTTGCCGCATTAACTCGGCAACTCCACTAGTCTAGCTAGCCTCCGGACTATCCGCCACCTGCATAGGAACAGCGACATTCATTACCTGGGATTTTGACCCTCGGTACGCTGTCGCTTTCGACAACCTACCGAGTCTCAGGGGCTACTATCTATACATGGCGCACTTCTATGTGCCAAACTGTCAAAAAGTTGCGTTGTTCTTACGTACCTCAAATCCCGTCAGTAAACTCCTGACGACATTATGCAATCCACTTTCGGCGGAAGAAATCCTTCCAATCACCATACGCATCAAAGCACGGTGATCTTCTGAGATGGACGCCCTCTCAAGTAGATTCTTCAGCTCCCCCGGCCGGACACTAGTGGGCGCTGAACTCTCCGGCCCCTCTGGACTCTGGGATACCCTCCGTGACGATACTTCAGGCTCGTCTGCCCTATCCGACAGCGCAACAGACGGAGGCGTTTCGCTCTCCATCATCTCCGGACGAAGATCCCCCGAAGACGAACTCATCTGAGAAGGCCGCAGATCCGAACTACAAGGTAAAAATTTCGGTCATCCACAGAAGCACAAATAGGGGTATTTTCTCATTAATGAACCCCCTTTTTTACTCATGGCTCGCTGGAGGGCTGATCCTTTAGAGACGATTGTACGTCAAGACTTTCCCCGGACGCAGGACCCTCCGGGAAAGATTTCTTCCCCCGCTTAGGGGCTTTGGCCTCCGGGTCTTCGGAGGCGGTCCTCTTCTCCCCCTAGAAGGAGGGATGGTCGATCCCCCCTCTTCAGGCGCCCCCTTGGGCGAGGTGATAGCTCTTCTATTTACCCCATCGCCCCCTTCTACGGGCGCAACCTCCTACATTCTGACCAGCACGGGCTCCGGTGCGGTCTCTGGGAGGGGGGCCGGACACCTTATCAGCTTCGATCGCGCTACCCACTCCTGATGAAGAATAATGGGTTAGAAGGCGAATTTCAGAAAAGCAAACAAACTGAACGTTCGGACTCTGAGCTACTTACCTGTGTATCCGGGCGATTGCAGCTTAGCCCTGCGTCCTCGGTCAATTCCGGACACGCCACCTGCGGTCCGAAGAACAACTCGTACATCTCCACGGGCGTCATACCCATGAAGTGTTGGAGAGTTCGTGGCCCCTTCGGATTGAACTCCCATAACCGGAGAGGACGGTGTTTGCAGGGCAGAAGACGCCTGATTAGCATGACCTGCATCACCACAACCAGATTGATCTCCCTCGCTTGGAGGTCTCGAATCCGGCCCTCCAATAAGGGCACGTCTTCGGACGGCCCCCAATTGAGCCCTTGGTTGACCCACGACATCAATCAGCGTGGAGGTCCCGGGCGGAATGAAGGCGGCGGCTTTTGCTTGCTGCCCTTCGGAGCGGTGACATAGAACCACTCCTGCTGCCACAAGCCGAGCTCCTCTTGGAAGGATCCCTCGGGCCATGGGGCATCGGCCCTCCTGCTTATGGCCGCCCCGCCGCACTCCGCTTGACGCCCCCCGATCATCTTCGGCTCCACATTGAAGGTCTTCAGCCATAGGCTGAAGTGGGGGGTGACACGGAGGAAGGCTTCACAGACAATAATGAATGCAGAAATATGGAGGATGGACTCCGGAGCCAAGTCGTGAAAATCCAGCCCGTAGTAGAACATGAGCCCTCTCATGAAGGGGTCCGTCGAGAAGCCTAAACCCCGACGGAGGTGGGATACGAAGGCGACGTACTCACCGGGCTCGGGAGTGGGTACGGCCTACCCTCGGGCGGGCAACCTGTGCGAAATCTCGTAGGATAGGTACTTGGCCTCACGCAGCTTTAACACGTCCTCCTCCGTGACGGAGGAGGGCATCCACCGGCCCTAAAGGTCGGAGCCGGACATTGTTGAAAATCCGAAGCGCTCGAATCTGGGGCTCTGGGTGTTAGAACTTGGAGCAAGGAGAGGATTCGATGGAAGATTGAGAAAAAGAAACGAGCCTTGGTCCCCTTATAAAGGGGGAAAATACCAAGAGCCGTCTCCGTGACCGTTCGGGATTCACCTTCGATAGAGGAGGCGTGGCGACGGGCACGGTTGGGTTACCCACACCCGTATTGATGAGAATCCCGGAATAAGGGGAGCACGATCTCTTCTTCGACAAGACGTGCCAAGGAAACCGCTTCGCTAAACGTGCTGAGGTGGTATAATAAAAAATGATTCAAGTAAAGGCCTGGTAGCGGTGTGATGTCATGCCGCCAAATACGTCAGCAGATTGGATTTATGTGCATTATTCTCTCTATGGTGGAATGTGGAATTTATTTTGCAGAGCCGGACACTATCCTGGTGTTCATGATCTTCTCTGGATTATTCAAGGGAGGAACCCGCCTTGCAATGCCGAACATTATGCGCGCCGGACTTATCATCATTGAAGCCTGGTTCAGGGGCTACTGAGGGAGTCCTGGACTAGGGGGTGTCCGGACAGCCGGACTATCATCGTCCGCCAGACTCCAAGACTACGAAGATACAAGATTGAAGACTCCGTCCCATGTCCGGATGGGACTTTCCTTGGCGTGGAAGGCAAGCTTGCCAATACGGATATGTAGATCTCCTACCATTGTAACCGACTCTGTGTAACCCTAGCCTCCTCCGGTGTCTATATAAACCGGTGGGCTTTTGTCCGTAGGACACAACATACATCACAACAATCATACCATAGGCTAGCTTTAGGGTTTAGCCTCCTTGATCTCGTGGTAGATCCACTCTTGTACTACCCATATCATCAATATTAATCAAGCAGGACGTAGGGTTTTACCTCCATCAAGAGGGCCCGAACCTGGGTAAAACATCGTGTCCCTTGTCTCCTGTTACCATCCGCCTAGACGCACAGTTCGGGACCCCCTACCCGAGATCCGCTGGTTTTGACACCGACAACCATCCTCAAAACAACCACCATACGTACCTATTATGGCATTTCCATATCCATTCCGAGATATATTGCCATGCAACTTTCCACCGTTCCGTACATCATCATTGTCATATTGCTTTTGCATGATCATGTAGTTGACATCGTATTTGTGGCAACGCCACCTTCATAATTTTTATACATGTCACTCTTGATTCATTGCATATCCCGGTACACCGTCGAAGGCATCCACATAGAGTCATATTTTGTTCTAAGTATTGAGTTGTAATTCATGAGTTGTAAGTAAATAAAAGTGTGATGCTCTTCATTATTAGAGCATTGTCCCAAGTGAGGAAAGGATGATGGAGACTATGATTCCCCCACAAGTCGGGATGAGACTCCGGACTTTATGAAAAACAGGCCCAAAAAAAGAGAGAAAGGCCATAAAAAAAGAGAAATGCCCCAAAAAATGAGAGAAAAAGAGAGAAGGGACAATGCTACTATCCTTTTTACCACACTTGTGCTTCAAAGTAGAACCATGATCTTCATGATAGAGAGTCTCCTATGTTTTCACTTGCATATACTAGTGGGAATTTTACATTATAGAACTTGGCTTGTATATTCCAATGATGGGCTTCCTCAAAATGCCCTAGGTCTTCATGAGCAAGCGAGTTGGATGCACACCCACTTAGTTTCTTTAGTTGAGCTTTCATACACTTATAGCTCCAGTGCATCCATTGCATGGCAATCCCTACTCACTCATGTTGATATCTATTAATGGGCATCTCCATAGCCCGTGGATACGCCTAGTTTATGTGAGACTATCTTCTCCATTTTTGTCGTCTCCACAACCACCATTCTATTCCACATATAGTGCTATGTCCATGGCTCACGCTCATGTATTGCGTGAAAGTTGAAGAAGTTTGAGATTACTAAAGTATGAAACAATTGCTTGGCTTGTCATTGGGGTTGTGCATGATTAAATACTTTGTGTGATGAAGATAGAGCAACAACCAGACTATATGATTTTGTAGGGATAACTTTCTTTAGCCATGATATTCTGAGAAGACATGATTGCTTCGTTAGTATGCTTGAAGTATTACTATTTCTTATGTCAATATGAACTTTTATTTTGAATCATTTGGATCTGAACATTCATGCCACAATAAAGAAAATTACATTGAGAATTATGCTAGGTAGCATTCCACATCAAAAAAATCTGTTTTTATCATTTACCTACTCAAGGACGAACAGGAATTAAGCTTGGGGATGCTTGATACGTCTCCAATGTATCTATAACTTTTGATTGTTCCATGCTATTATATTACCCGTTTTGGATGTTTATGGGCTTTACTTTACACTTTTATATCGTTTTTGGGACTAACCTATTAACCTAGAGCCCAGTGCCAGTTTCTGTTTTATCCTTGTTTTTGAGATTTATAGAAAAGGAATATCAAACGGAGTCCAAACGGAATGAAACCTTCGGGAAAGTTATTTTTGGAACGGAAATAATCCAGGGGACTTGGAGTGCATGTAAGGGAAGCTTCGAGGTGGCCACGAGACAGGGATGTGCGCCCTACCCCTGGGCGTGCCCCCCACCCTCGTGGGCCCCTCGTGGCTCCCCTGATCGACTTCTTTCGCCTATATATATCCATATACCCTAAAAACATCGGGAAGAAGATAGATCGGGAGTTCCGCCGCCGCAAGCCTCTGTAGCCACCAAAGACCTCTCGGGAGCCCGTTCCGGCACCCTACCGGAGGGGGATCCCTCATCGGTGGCCATCTTCATCATCCCGACGCTCTCCATGACGAGGATGGAGTAGTTCACCCTCGGGGCTGAGGGTATGTACCAGTAGCTATGTGTTTGATCTCTCTCTCTCTCTCTTGTGTTCTTGAGGTGATACGATCTTGATGTATCGCGAGCTTTGCTATTATAGTTGGATCTTATGATGTTTCTCCCCCTCTACTCTCTTGTAATGGATTGAGTTTTCCCTTTGAAGTTATCTTATCGGATTGAGTCTTTAAAGATTTGAGAACACTTGATGTATGTCTTGCCGTGCTTATCTGTGGTGACAATGTGATATTCACGTGATCTACTTGATGTATGTTTTGGTGATGAACTTGCGGGTTCAGTGAATCTATGCATAGGGGTTGCCACACGTTTTCGTCTTGACTCTCCGGTAGAAACTTTGGGGCACTCTTTGAAGTACTTTATGTTGGTTGAATAGATTAATCTGAGATTGTGTGATGCATATCATATAATCATGCCCACGGATACTTGAGGTGACATTGGAGTATCTAGGTGACATTAGGGTTTTGGTTGCTTTGTGTCTTAAGGTGTTATTCTAGTATGAACTCTAGGATAGATCGAACGGAAAGAATACCTTTGTGTTATTTTACTACGGACTCTTGAATAGATCGATCAAAAAGGATAACTTTGAGGTGGTTTCGTACCCTACCATAATCTCTTCGTTTGTTCTCCGCTTTTAGTAACTTTGGAGTGACTCTTTGTTGCATGTTGAGGGATAGTCATATGATCCAATTATGTTATTATTGTTGAGAGAACTTGCACTAGTGAAAGTATGAACCCTAGGCCTTGTTTCCTAGCATTGCAATACAGTTTGTGCTCACTTTTATCATTACTTACCTTGCTGTTTTTATAATTTCAGATTACAAAATACCCATATCTACCATCCATATTGCACTTGTATCACCATCTCTTCGCCGAACTAGTGCACCTATACAATTTACCATTGTATTGGATGTGTTGGGGACACAAGAGACTCTTTGTTATTTGGTTGCAGGGTTGTTTGAGAGAGACCATCTTCATCCTACGCCTCCCACGGATTGATAAACCTTAGGTCATCCACTTGAGGGAAATTTGCTAGTGTCCTACAAACCTCTGCACTTGGAGGCCCAACAACGTCTACAAGAAGAAGGTTGTGTAGTAGATATGAGCTCTCTCGGCCATCGCATTGCTGCAATGCCGACACCAGTGAGAGGTCGCGTCGGGTGTGAACGCGGATGCTGCTTCAATGACTTAATGATACGTCTCCAACGTATCTATAATTTTTGATTGTTCCATGCTATTATATTACCCGTTTTGGATGTTTATGTGCTTTACTTTAGACTTTTATATCATTTTTGGGACTAACCTACTAACTGTAGGCCCAGCCCGAATTGCTATTTTTTGCCTATTTCAGTGTTTCGAAGAAAAGGAATATCAAACGGAGTCCAAACACGATGAAACCTTCGGGAGCGATCTTTTTGGAACAAATGCAAACCTAGAGACTTGGAGTGGAAGTCACGCAACAACCGAGGCGGCCACGAGGGTGCCCGGCGCGCCCCCTACAGGTGGGCGCGCCCCCACCCTCGTGGGCCCCTCGAGCATCCACCGACCTACTTCTTCCTCCTATTTATACCCACGTACCCTGAAACCATCGATGAGCACCACAAAAACCTAATTCCACCGCCGCAACCTTCTGTATCCGTGAGATCCCATCTTGGAGCCTTCGCCGGCGCTCCGCCAGAGGGGGAATCGACCATGAAGGGCCTCTACATCATCTCCAAGGCCCTTCCGATGAGTTGTGAGTAGTTTACCACAGACCTTCAGGTCCATAGTTATTAGCTAGATTGCTTCTTCTCTCTCTTTGATTCTCAATACAAAGTTCTCCTCGATCTTCTTGGTGATCTATTCGATGTAACTCTTTTTTGCGGTGTGTTTGTCGAGATCCGATGAATTGTGGGTTTATGATCAAGTTTATCTATGAGAAATATTTGAATCTCCTCTGAATTCTTTTATGTGTGTTTAAGTTATCTTTGCAAGTCTCTTCGAATTATCAGTTTGGTTTGGCCTACTAGATTGATCTTTCTTGCAATGGGAGAAGTTCTTAGCTTTGGGTTCAATCTTGCGGTGTCTGTAACAGCCTGGATTCTGGCCCTTTTCTTTTTCTTTTGATCTATTTGGTTTTTGCTCTGTTTTTCTTTTTGGAGTGATTCCGTGGCCTTGCCACCTGGGAAATCATCCTCATTTCCCCTCCCAAGTGCCTCATCATTCTCAAAACCTTGCAAAGATCATGTCCCTTCACTCCTTAACCAAACCCTAAATTCTTTTCTAGGGAAAATTCCTTTTTCATTAAAGGAATAACCCTATCTGCCCTAGGTTGTGAAGCAACCTATATTTCTGTCCATCCAAAAATTCCGAAATACTTCTCATAATTCATTTTGTTCATATATAGCTCAAATATGCCCAAACATTGCCTTGGCCAGTTCAAAAATAATTCCCCAATAATTATTCCTTTTTCTATTCTGCCCTGAATGGCACTTTGTGAAGGAAGTGTCATTTATATTTTTCCTAGTGGCTCGCAACCTTTTTGGGCATGTTTATATGTCCAAATAATTGCCTCATGCACAAGTTCAAATTTATTTGCCTAGCTAATCTTCCTTAGTGAATTTTCAAAGTTTCTGTGAGACATAAGGCTTTGTGAAGGAAGTGCTAGCTAGGAGTATCCAAATGAGTTGAACTTTTGCACACTCCTTAATGTGCTCATATTAACCCCCTCCACCCATTTGCAGCCCCATCCAATTATCTATGTGAGCACAGGAGCAAATCTTTGATTCTGGCAATATTTTCAGGTTGTGAAGCAAGTGTATTTTAGATTGCTTCCAAAATCCTGATAAATTAACAGATCATTCTTATACCCACAAAACATATCTCCATCCTATTTGGCATCATTTCAATGAGCCATTTGATCACCAAAATTATTTCAAGTTTTTGGTCAGCAGAGATGTGTGTGAAGCAAGTGCCATTTTGGCTTGGCCAATTGGTATGAGACTTTTTGAGCATCTTCATATGACCAAATGACCCTGCCCTGCCCAATATTAGCCCAAGTTGACACTTCATGTGAGTGCACCATTATGATCCAGTTTTTGAACCATTTTGGTCAGTTGTGAACCAACTGCAGTAAATCTTGATCCATTTCTCCTCAAACTTACAAGGATGAAAGTCCTTCTTTACCTCAACCTCGCACACAACTCCATTGCTCCCAAAACCCTTCCTGTTGATCACCAGTGCTCACCCAAGTTTACTGCAGTAAACTTCAGAGGGTGATTACCATTTAACCATAGCCGTTTTGACAAAACTACCACCATAGTTACAACCTACCCAGGAAGGACTAACCCCTAGACATCGTTTGGCATCGCCGATGACACTGTGTGCACCAGTGCGCGCGGTGACCGCCTCTCTGGCATGCCATGGCTGCACCCATAATGGCTTCTTGCTCGGGCCCCTCCTATGCTCAGCGTCTCAGCGAGCACGAGCATGTCTAATAGATTTACCGCGTCGTCGCCATCCTCCTGGACCTCTCTTCCTCTCAGTAAAACCCCTCACCGACGCTCACCGATGCACGCCGCCGAACGCCCACGAGAGCACAGTGGCGTTTTGGATCTGTTCTCGCCGTCTTCTTCTTCCCCGTGCTCACTGGCCTCTCTGCACCGTGGGCTCCTCTCTGCGTCTCCCCGTCGCCTTCGCCCGAGTTCATGCGCGCGAGCACGCGTCCGCGGCGCCGAACACGCGTCCGCGGTGGTGTCAGCTGGGCCACCTCGCCCTGCGGCTATTTAAGCCCTCCCCGAGCCTCTCCGAGCTCACCTCTCGCCTCACCCACCTCCCTGTGCCCCGCCTAGCTACTCCTCTGAGCTCGAGGAGCTCTCGGTGGCCACCATTGCCGCCATGGCCGCCGGCCTCCCTCTCTTAAATTGGAGCGAGCCAAGCCCTCCCCCTTCCTACCGACCTCGCTAGTGGCTTCCCCGTGCCCCCGCAAGCCTCTCCGCCGGTTCCCTCCTCCTTTGGTAGCCCCTGGCCGCGATGCCCAACCCCAGCCGAAGCCATCTCCGCCGGAGTCCATGCCCTGCTTGCCTCCAACCCCCTCGGTGTCTGTGCCCTACGGGGACGGGTTCGCCTCGATCTCCTCTACGCGTGGGTGGTCCGAGCGCTCCGAACGGTGGCCGGAGCCGGCCGGAAGGGTGCCGGCGCCACGCTCCTCCCTCTGCCTCCATCGGGCGGCATCGTGAAGGAGACGAGGAAGACGAAGCCCGCCTACCAGCTGGTCGCGGGACCCTCCAGTCAGCCTCCCAGCCGTCGGCCCCGCGTTGACCCGGCCCGCTGACGTGGCTAAGTGGAGACGTAATTGGGCAAGTACCTTTTCATCTATCGAAAGTGTATTTCCAATTTTGCGCCTCTGCCTTATCCACTCAGGGACCCGTCTGTGAATATAATTTTTACAAAAACGTCGCTGAACTTCAATCCTCCACAACTTTTCAACCGTAACTCCAAATGAGGTGAATCCAAAGCCCACTTCTTCGTCTCGTCGAGCCAGTTCTGTTAGTTTCATTTTCACCATGTGTTAACATTCTGAAAATGACCATTATGCCGTTGCCCTTATTCAGCCCTCTCCGAGAGAGAACGTTTTCCGGCGATTCGTTCCGCGAGTTTCTCGCATTTTCTCCCGGTGATTTCTTCCACCCTAGGCAAGCCACAATACCAACTTGCATGATAGTCATGCAGTAGCCATGGTTTTCAACTTGAATCTTTATTAAATGTTTGTTTGTTGAAAAGATGGTTATCGTTGTTCCGGTGATGTTTAGATCTGCATGTTCACTTTTGTACTCTGTTATCATGTTCTACCTGCTAGTATTTCCTTCCATATGTTTATGCTTGCTAGTAGTACATGTTGATGTTGGTGATGGTCTTCGGTGCATGACTACCGTCTGTCCTGAGTACCGTTGTTATGCATGTTCCATTGCATCCAGTTGGTTAAATGCTTGCATGATGGCATTGTTGATATGTTCTTGCATGATATTTATTGTTGATGCTAGTGGTCATGCTATGTTTCGGAGAAGTATGTTGGTGATGCATGTCATGGCATTATGACGCCGGCTGTTTTCACTTTAAGTTGAACTTGATAATAACTCAACTTGAATATGTTGTTGACCGGGTCATGGTGTCGCTGAATCGAGTCTTTCCCAGTGCAACCACATTTGCCGGTATGGTACGACCTTTATTCGTTTCATTGTCATTCCTCTGGTCGGTGCCTCCAACTAGGGAAGGTTATGGGTGTGCTGTACCCTGGCCCGTTAAGCAGGCATAACCTTGTGTGCCCGTAGTTCTTATAGTCGGCGGGTCCCCAAGTGGGATCGTGGCCACGATGGTGGTTGTTGTGTCTTTGGTAGACACGGGGCCACCCAGGACTAGCCCGATGGGGAGTGAGTCAGAGTGGCTAGGAGAGTGTCATGGCAATGGAGGGGTTTCATTGGAATGTCGTTGGTCACCCGAATGGGAGAGCGAGGCCATGGGTTACGTGGTGTGGGTCCAGTGCACTACCTCTGCAGAGTGTATATAAAATCTATCGAGAGCCGAGTCCACGGTTAAGGACACGCTCGAAAGTAGGTGTAACGCCCTCGATGCGGCTATATCTCCCACGTGTCGAAGCACGACTTAGAGGCATAACCGCATTGAAAGCAATGTCGCAAGTGAGGTAATCTTCACATAACCCAAGTAATACATAAGGGAAAGAGGTACATAGTTGGCTTACAGTGGCCACTTCACACAATACATAAATAAACATCCATCATTCAGTTTACACTCAAGGTCCGGCTACGGAACCAAACTAAAAGAAGACTACCCCAAATGCAACACAGATCCCCGATTGTCCCAACTGGGCTCCACTACTGATCGTCTGGAAATGAAACATAGTAACGACCAAGGGCCTCATCAAACTCCCACTTCAGCTCAGTTGCACCATCTGCGCTGGTGTCACCGGTACCTGCATCTGTTTTGGTAGAATCAGTGAGTCACGAGGACTCAGCAATCTCACACCATGAGATCAAGACTATTTAAGCTTAAGGGAAGGGTGGTGTAATGAGATGGAGCTGCTGCAAGCGACTAGCGGCAAAAGAGAGCGAGAAGAGAAGCAAGGCACGGTCGTGAAGCTAGTAGCGATCAAGAAGTGATCCTGAAACTACTTACGCCAAACATAACTCCAACACCGTGTTCACTTCCCGGACTCACCGAGAAGGACCATCACGATTACACACGCGGTTGATGTATTTTAATTAAGGTCAACTTCGGGTTTTCTACAACCGGACATTAACAAATTCCCATCTGCCTCATAACCGCGGGCACGGATTTCGAAAGATAATACCCTGCAGGGGTGTCCCAACGTAGCCCATCACAAGCTCTCACGGTCAACGAAGGATAAACCTTCTCCCGGGAAGACCCGATCAGTCTTGGAATCCCGGTTCGCATGACATTTCGACAATGGTCAAACAAGACCAGCAAGACCACCCGACTGTGCCGACAAATCCCGATAGGAGCTGCACATATCTCGTTCTCAGGGCACAACGGATGAGCAATCCGTACAACTAAAACCAGACCTCAAGTTTCCTTGAGGGGGCGCTGCAAAGGGCTCTAGTTTGGACCAACACTCAGAGGAGCATTGGCCGGGGGGTTAAATAAAGATGAACCTCGGGCTTGCGAAACCCAAGGAAAAAGGCTTAGGTGGCAAATGGTAAAACCAAGTTTGGGCCTTCTTTGGAGGAGTTTTATTCAAAGCGAACTGTCACGGGGGTCCCATAAATCACCCAACCGCGTAAGGAACGCAAAATCAAGGAACATAACACCGGTATGACGGAAACTAGGGTGGCAAGAGTGGAACAAAACACCAGGCATAAGGCCGAGTCTTCCACCCTTTACCAAGTATATAGATGCATTAATTAAAACAATAGATATAGTGATATCCCAAAATATCCGTGTTCCAACAAGGAACAAACTTCATCTTCACCTGCAACTAGCAACGCTATAAGAGGGGCTGAGCAAAGCGGTAACATAGCCAATCAACGGTTTGCTAGGACATGGATGGTTAGAGGTTTGACATGGCAATATGGGTGGCATGATATAGCAAGTGGTAGGTATCGCAGCATAGGCATAGCAATAGAGCGAGCATCTAGCAAGCAAAGATAGAAGTGATATCGAAGGTATGGTCATCTTGCCTGCAAGGTTCTCAGAGTTGTCGAAGGCTTGATCCTCGTAGGCATTCTCAACAGGTTCCTCATTCATGTACTCGTCTCCCGGCTCTACCCAAAGCAAGAACACAAGCAATGGAACAACAATCAATCAAGGAGCAATGCACAAGCAATATGATGCAATACATGACATGCTATGCGAGATGTGATATGCAATGCATATGTGTGCTCCGGAAGGAAAATGATGAACCGGGCATCAACTTGGGAAACCAAGTATGCCGCTGGAAAGATGGGATGATTTTGGTTGAAATCGATGTAAAGATCACCGGAATAGGATGCACGGTTTGCAAATGACAAGCAAAACAAGAATGACGCGAATCTGCGATTAACAGCACGATGCTACTTAGTATGCAACAAGAAACTATGCTACAGCACCCCAACATAAAAACAAAGCATATGAAAGTGATATACAGGAGATGCTTAACAAAAGAGTAACACTGAGCTACGGCTAAATCACATCATAACAGGCTCAAACAAGCATGGTGAAAGTGCAAAAAATATCAGGTTCACAGACTTAGTGAAAATACTAGCATGCCAGAAATTAACATCAGGAAGGCATGTTTAGAGCAAGCAAACAACAAGCTACAGGAACTTATAATAGCAAAACAAGACATGCCAGGAATCTACTCAAAGCATAGATCAAAATTCCCTTACTGACCATAAGCCAAAAAGGACCATAAGAAATGATGGCACCCATGTAAACATAGCAAATTTCATTACATATCTCAGACTTAGCAGAAAAACTGGACATGGCAAAAACAGATAACAAGTAGGCATGTTCGTGATCTCGATGCACTCACTACAGAGCATCTCATGATAAACTAAGAATACACCCATCAAGAAGACATGGCATAGAAGCTATACATGGCAAGAACAACATCATAGCATACACGGATCAACTACAACAACCTTGTGAAAATTGAATCTCTTGAAAACAATCTGCCAGGAAACATTTTGAAGCAAAAGTAGAGCATGAAAATGACATGCTAGACTACTCCATAAATGCCAACAAAGGCATGGATGGATAGAGCACATCCATATGTTCAAAACACCCTTAATGATCAAATTCAAAATGGGCATAGATCTCTCTGTAACAACATGAACACATGGCATAAAAATAACAGCAGGACATGACTTAGTGAAAATACTAAGTTCCTGAAATCAGCAACATTATCATCCCTAGTTTGCATGCTTGTGCTAGTCACCACAGAGATCACAAAAATACATGGCATATACCCCTGGAAAGATAGCATGGCATAGATCAAAACATATGTACGACTCAAGTTCATAAGGTGCACACATTAATCATGGCAAAAATGACAAAAGTGCTATTTCTGTCAAGAAACAGAAACTAACATCACATAGCCCTCTTCCAACAGCATTTCGGGCATCAAGATGAGCTCAAATGAAAATGGTGCAATGAGATGAAATGAAGTACTCGTCGAGACGAACAATTTGACATATTATACGCACCAAACGGAGCTATGGATGCAGAGATATAATGCGGTGAAATTGCAACAAAATTATCCCAAAAAAATGACTTAGACGAAATTTGGGGTCGGGGAAAGTCAACCTAAGCGTTCCCAGATCGGATCTGGCTCGAGAGCTCACCGGAGCTGGAGCTCGGGCCGGAGGAGGATGGTGGCCGGAGTTGGGGCGCGGATCCGGCTCGGCGGCGCTGCCGGCCGAGAGAGGACGGCGGCGAGGGGCGCAGGCACGGGCGGCGATCAAGGGCGGCGATCGGGCGGCAAGCTCGGGCGG
The DNA here is from genome assembly GCA_021437245.1 of Aegilops speltoides. Lineage (NCBI taxonomy): Eukaryota > Viridiplantae > Streptophyta > Magnoliopsida > Poales > Poaceae > Aegilops > Aegilops speltoides. Next base: position 171,643,034 of record CM038146.1, read on the forward strand.
CGTGGCGAGGCCGGAGCGCTGGAGGCGGTGGCGCTGCTTCGGGCGGCGGGACGGAGGCGTCGGCGACACGGGCCTCGAGGGTCCTCCTCGGGCCCGGCGGGCCTCTTGTGGCGGCGGCGCGGTACGGGCGGCGTGGCGGCGCCATGTGGCACAGCCCGTTAGCTGCGCTGGTAAGGTCCGGTGACGGCGGACGTGTCCGGCCTTGCATGTCTTGAGGAGCTAGGGTTAGGGTGGTTTGATCCGGGATTTGGAAATGGGGGTCTATATTTATAGGTAGAGGGAGCTAGGAGACTCCAAATGAAGTGCGGTTTTCGCCCACACGATCGTGATCCGACGACGGAGAGCATGGAAGTGACTTAGATGGGTTATTGGGCTGTTTTGGAGGGGTGTTGGGCTGCAACTTAAAAGAGGCCTTTGCGAGAGTGCGGTTAACCGTTGGAGTACCCAACGAGCTCCAAATGGCACGAAACTTGACAGGTGGTCTACCGGTGGTGTACCAAGGCCACTTGGCAAGCCTCGGTCCATTCCGAGAACGTTCAACACCCTCTCACGACAAGGAGACAAGAGGGGTGCGCCGGTGCATGAGGGAGTGTCGGAATGCAAAACGGACAACGGGGAAAAAGCTCAGATGCATGAGACGAACACGTATGCAAATGAGATGCACATGATGACATGATATGAGATTCATGACATGAACAAAAAGCAAAACGAAAACAAAACCCAACCACGGAGGGAATATCATAGCACGTAGCCGAAAATGGCAAGAGTTGGAGTTACAAATATGGAAAGTTACATCCGGGGTGTTACAGTAGGTCACACCATGGGTCAACATTTAATAAATCTTGCATGATAAGTATGAAGTTTGCATTGTGTTGGTGGCGGGAAGGCCATCGTGATGATTTGGACCAGATGTTGGTCGTGGTTGTGATCGTCGTAAGGATCACGGGCCAATTATTGGTCATGGTTGTGATCGACATAAGGATCACGGGCCAATTATTGGTCGTGGTTGTGATCGCCGTAAGGATCACGGGCCAAATATTGGTCGTTGTGGTGATCGCCATAAGGATCACGATTTTGAGACCAAGTGTTGGTCGTGGTTGTGATCGCCGTAAGGATCACGTGATCATCATGGTATCGAGGATACCGAGTTGTTGTATATTCGTGATGTTGTACGAGAATCATGGGTAAAGATCAAGCTCCTTGTGGTCATTTAATGATCGCTATGGTATTGTTTATACCAAGCTTGATTTGATCCTGAGATGATCGTGTGATGTCCGAGGTTGGTAAGTGGTGCATGTGACGGTTACCAGGTAACCCGAGCAGAATAAGTGGTGCATATAGTGTCATCATGTTGCATGCTAGTATCGTCAGATTCATATGTTCATGCCATGCTCATATTGTTCTAGTTGTATCATGTTTATGTTGGTCATGCCATGTTATTCTGATGATCTCATGATAATTCATTTTTAACCTGTAATTGCCATGCTGTTGTCTGTCTTGAATGCTTCTGGTTATTGTGAGCTTGCAAGTACATTCAATGTACAGACCTGGCGTGTCATGCCAGTTTGCAGGTCATGTCGGATTTGATTGCTTGCTTGTCGTGGTTTCCGTTCGTGCAAGCTAGGATAAGCGTTCCAGCAATACTCCCTGCGGAATGGAGTTCACCACCGTCGTCGTTGTTCTGCTGCTAGAGATCTTCCGCTGCATCGTGTTGTTCTCCTGCTTGCATAGAGCAACTAAGGACGGCGTAGTGTCACTGTACCGATGTTATTTATTGTAATATCATAGACCTTGAAATCATATCCGTGTAATAATAGAGAGCTGGTTTGTTCTATGCTAAGCAGTGTCGTATTCCAGAAGACTTCTCCTCGATCTCTGGGCTGGAATACGGGGTGTTCCGATTTCTCTGAGCCGGGGTGCCACAGTGTCCTTTCCCAGTCACAGCAGGGGCAGCAAGGCACGTATTGTATTGTTGCCATCGAGGATAAAAAGATGGGGTTTATATGATACTGCATGAGTTTATCCCTCTACATCATGTCATCTTTCTTAATGCGTTACTCCGTTCTTTATGAACTTAATACTCTAGATGCCTGCTGGATAGCGGTCGATGTGTGGAGTAATAGTAGTAGATGCAGGCAGGAGTCGGTCTACTTGTCACGGACGTGATGCCAATATACATGATCATGCCTAGACAATCTCATAATTATTCGCTTTTCTATCAATTGCTCGATAGTAATTTGTTCACCCACCGTAATACTTATGCCATCTTGAGAGAAGCCACTAGTTAAATCTATGGCCCCCGGGTCTATCTTTTATCATATAAGCTTTCAATCTACTTTTATTTTGCATCTTTTACTTTCCAATCTATATCATAGAAATACCAAAAAATATTTATCTTGTCATATTATCTCTATCAGATCTCACTTCCGCAAGTGGCCGTGAAGGGATTGACAACCCCTTTATTGCGTTGGTTGCGAGTTCTTGTTTGTTTGGGTAGGTGCGTGGGACTTCTGAGGAGCCTCCAACTGGATTGATACCTTGGTTCTCAAAAACTGAGGGAAATACTTACGCTACTCTGCTGCATCACCCTTTCCTCTTCAAGGAAAACCAACGCAAGCTCAATACGTAGAAAGAAGGATTTCTGGCGTCGTTATCGGGGAGGTCTTCGCTCAAGTCAAGACATACCAAGTACCCATCACGAACTCATCTCCCTCGCATTACATTATTTGCCATTTGCCTCTCATTTTCCTCCCCCCCACTTCACCCTTGCCGTTTTATTCGTCCTCTCTTTCACAGTCTCCTCTGTCTTTCGTTTTTCTTTTGTGTGCTCGTCGCTATGGCTAGTCCTCCTATTTTGTGTGATCATCAAGTTCTCAATTTTAAATAAAGGGAGGGATAAAATTTAAAAGATGCTTGGCATAGAATTTGCAATGCTCAAAATAGATCTACTAGGAAGCAATCCACTTCCGTTCTTCTTTGCAATTTTTATGTAGGCATTACTCCTTGGAATAGATATATCCTTGATACCATTACCAGAGGAAATTTCTTGGGTAGCCATACTTTTGATGCTTATAATGCCATGTTAGATTTGTTTGGTCCACCCCCTCTTTTGGTTAATGGAACTGTTTTAACTTTGGAACATGTGATGCAAAGGCTTGAAATTATCAATAATAAAGTTGCCACTATTGAGTTAATAGAAAATTTGGATAAGAAGATCCATAATCAAATTACCCATTATGGATCTAGGGTTGGAGTTACCTTGAATTTTTTTAAAGAAAAAGAACCTATAGTTAATGAAAGAATAGATCTAGATTCTACAAGAATTGGTAAACTGGAGGATATTATCACCAACTTAGGGTCCGCCATTTCATCTATGAAAAATTCCCCAACTCCTCCGACCAAAATTGCCAAGGTCATGTATGTTCCTAAGAAATAAGGGTGTATCTTCTAGTAAAGGAAGTGCCGATCTCAAATCGATAAGTGTTCATCCCAATTTTCTTGCTATCATTAAGGAACCTTTTGCTACAAACGAATTTCTTGATTTCTTGCCTAAGAACTTAATCATTACTAAAAATAAAAAAACTCCTAAGGATTATAAGTGCTCTATTGAAGAATTGAGTGCCAAAGATGGCACTACTTAGATCTATCCTCGCTTTTATGCCTAGCTTGGGGCGTTAAACAATAGCGCTAGTTGGGAGGCAACCCAATTTTATCTTTGTTTTTGTTTTTGATTATGTTTACTAATAAAATTTTCATCTACCTTCTGTTTAGATGTGTTTTTATTTTTTAATTAGTGTTTGTGCCAAGTAGAACCTATAGGATAACCTATGGTGAAAGTTAATTTGATTCTGCTGAAAAACAAAAACTTTGCGCGCACGAAAATAATTTTAGTAATTCACAGAAACGTGTTTTTTGCCTTGATTCTTTTTTCTTTAGATCAATAGACAAATTTCCCAGGACTTCCTATTTTGGTAGAATTTTTAGAGTTCCATAAGTATTCGAGAGTTACAGATTGCTACAGACTGTTCTGGTTTGGACAGATTCTGTTTTTCGTGTGTTGTTTGCTTATTTTGATGCATCTATGGCTAGTATGTAGGGGTATGGACCATAGAGAAGTTGTAATACAGTAGGTTTAATACCAATATAACTCAATAATGAGTTCATTACATTACCTTATGTGGTGGTTTTGCTTTCTTGCACTAACGGAGCTTATGAGATTTCCTGTTGAGTTTTGTGTTGTGAAGTTTTCAAGTTTTGGGTAAAGATTTGATGGATTATGGAATAAGGAGTGGCAAGAGCCTAAGATTGGGGATGCTCATGGCACCGCAAGATATTCAAGGATAACCAAAATTCTTAGCTTGGGGATGCCCCGGAAGGCATCCCCTCTTTCGTCTTCGTCTATCGGTAACTTTACTTGGAGCTATATTTTTATTCGCCACATGATATGTGTTTTGCTTGGAGCGTCTTGTATGATATTAGTCATTGATTTTTAGATTACCACAATCATCCTTGCTGTACACACCTTTTGGGAGAAGACCACTTGATTACAATTTATTAGAATACGCTTTGTGCTTCACTTAAATCTTTTGAGCTAGATAGTTTTGCTCTAGTGCTTCACTTATATCTTTTAGAGCACGGCGGTGGCTTAATTTTGTAGAAATTGTTGATATCTCATGCTTAACTTATATTATTTTGAGAGTCTCTTAGAACAGCATGGTATTTTCTATGGTTATAAAATTGGTCCTAGAATGATGGGCAACCAAGTTGGGTATAATGAAAACTATCATAGAAAGTGAATTGGATGCTATGATCAATTTTATGCTTGATAATTGTTTTGAGATATTAGGATGGTGATATTAGAGTCATGATAGTTGGGTGATTATGAATTTAAAGAATACTTGTGTTGAAGTTTGTGATTCCTGTAGCATGCACGTATGGTAAACCGCTTTGTGATGAAGTTGGAGCACAATTTTATTTATTGATTGTCTTCCTTATGAGTGGCGGTCGGGGACGAGCGATGGTCTTTTCCTAACAACCTATCCCCCTAGGAGCATGCGCGTAGTGCTTTGTTTTTTATGACTTGTAGTTTTTTTCAATAAGTATATGAGTTCTTTATGATTAATGTTGAGTCCATGGATTATACGCACTCTCACCCTTCCAACATTGCTAGCCTCTCTTGTACCACGCAACTTTCGCTGGTACCATACACCCACCATATAGCTTCTTCAAAACATCCACCATACCTACCATTATGGCATTTCCATAGCCACTCCGAGATATATTGCCTTGCAACTTTCCACGGTTCTGTTTATATGACACGCATCATCATTGTCATATTGCTCTTTGCATGATTATGTAGTTGACATCATATTTGTGGCAAGGCCACCTTCATAATTATCATACATGTCACTCTTGATTCATTGCATATCCCGGTACACCGCCGGAGGCATTTATATAGAGTCATATCTTGTTCTAAGTATCGAGTTGTAATCTTGAGTTATAAGTAAATAAAAGTGTGATGATCTTCTTTATTAGAGCATTGTCCCAGTGAGGAAAGGATGATGGAGACCATGATTCCCCCACAAGTCAGGATGAGACTTTGGACTTTGAAAAAAAAGGAGAAAGGCCAAATAAAAAAAAGATAAAGTCCAATAAAAAATGAGAGAAAAGGAGAGAAGGGACAATGCTACTATCCTTTTTACCACACATGTGCTTCAAAGTAGCACCATGATCTTCATGATAGAGAGTCTCCTATGTTGTCACTTTCATATACTAGTGGGAATTTTTCATTATAGAACTTGGCTTGTATATTCCAATGATGGGCTTCCTCAAAATGCCCTAGGTATTCATGAGCAAGCAAGTTGGATGCACACCCACTTAGTTTCTTTGGTTGAGCTTTCATACATTTATAGCTCTAGTAGCATCCGTTGCATGGCAATCCCTACTCACTCACGTTAATATCTATTAATGGGCATCTCCATAGCCCGTTGATACGCCTAGTTGATGTGAGACTATCTTCTCCTTTTTTGTCTTGTCCACAACCACCATTCTATTCCACATATAGTGCTATGTCCATGGCTCACGCTCATCTATTGCGTGAAAGTTGAAAAAGTTTGAGATTACTAAACTATGAAACAATTTCTTGGCTTGTCATCGTGGTTGTGCATGATTAAATACTTTGTGTGATGAAGATAGAGCAACAGCCAGACTATACCATTTTGTAGGGATAAGTTTCTTTAGCCATGTTATTTTGAGAAGACATGATTGCTTGATTAGTATGCTTGAAGTATTACTATTTCTTATGTCAATATGAACTTTTATTTTGAATCATTTGGATCTGAACATTCATGCCACAATAAAGAAAATTACATTGAGAATTATGCTAGGTAGCATTCCACATCAAAAATTCTATTTTTACCATTTACCTCCTCGAGGACGAGCAGGAATTAAGCTTGGGGATGCTTGATACGTCTCCAACATATCTATAATTTTTGATTGTTCCATGCTATTATATTACCCGTTTTGGATGTTTGTGGGCTTTACTTTACACTTTTATATCATTTTTGGGACTAACCTACTAACCGGGGGCCCAGCCCGAATTGCTTTTTTTTTTTTTGCCTATTTCAGTGTTTCGAAGAAAAGGAATATCAAAAGGAGTCTAAACGCGATGAAACCTTCGGGAGCGATCTTTTTGGAACAAATGCAAACCCTGAGACTTGGAGTGGAAGTCACGCAACAACCGAGGCAGCCACGAGGGTCCCCGGCGCGCCCCCTCGTGGGCCCCTCGAGCATCCACCGATCTACTTCTTCCTCCTATTTATACCCATGTACCCTGAAACCATCAAGGAGCACCACAAAAACCTAATTCCACTGCCGCAACCTTCTGTATCCGCGAGATCCCATCTTGGAGCCTTCGTCGGCACTCCGCCGGAGGGGGAATCAACCATGGAGGGCCTCTACATCATCTCCAAAGCCCTTTCGATGAGTTGTGAGTAGTTTACCACAGACCTTCGGGTCCATAGTTATTAGCTAGATGGCTTCTTCTCTCTCTTTGATTCTCAATACAAAGTTATCCTCGATCTTCTTGGAGATCTATTCGATGTAACTCTTTTTTTGTGGTGTGTTTGTCAAGATCTGATGAATTGTGGGTTTATGATCAAATTTATCTATGAGAAATATTTGAATCTCCTCTGAATTCTTTTATGCGTGATTAAGTTATCCTTCCAAGTCTCTTTGAATTATCAGTTTGGTTTGGCCTACTAGATTGATCTTTCATGCAATGGGAGAAGTGCTTAGCTTTGGGTTCAATCTTGCGGTGTCCTTTCCCAGTGACTGCAGGGGCAGCAAGGCACGTATTGTATTATCGCCATCGAGGATAAAAATATGGGGTTTATATCACATTGCATGATTTTATCCCTCTACATCATGTCATCTTTCTTAATGCGTTACTCCGTTCTTTATGAACTTGATACTCTAGATGCATGCTAGATAGCGGTCGATGTGTGGAGTAATAGTAGTAGATGCAGGCAGGAGTCGGTCTACTTGTCACGGACGTGATGCCTATATACATGATCATGCCTAGATAATCTCATAATTATTCGCTTTTCTATCAATTGCACGACAATAATTTGTTCACCCACCGTAATACTTATGCTATCTTGAGAGAAGCCACTAGTGAAATCTATGGCCCCGGGTCTATCTTTTATTATATAAGCTTTCAATCTATTTTTATTTTGCATCTTTTACTTTCCAATCTATATCATAAAAATACCAAAAAATATTTATCTTATCATATTATCTCTATTAGATCTCACTTTTGCAAGTGGCCGTGAAGGGATTGACAACCCCTTTATTGCGTCGGTTGCTAATTCTTGTTTGTTTGTGTAGGTGCGTGGGACTTTTGAGGAGCCTCCTACTAGATTGATACCTTAGTTCTCAAAAACTGAGGGAAATACTTATGCTACTTTGCTGCATCACCCTTTCCTCTTCAAGGAAAACTAACACAAGCTCAAGACATAGTACTTAACTGCAGGTGCGTTGGGTCACTGACATGTGGTCCCAACGGGTATCTGGCCCGCATGTTAGTGACACACCAACTGCACCTGCAGTTATGTCTGGTGAATGCGGCATTGACGTTCTGGAGAGACGTGACCATTTTATGCGGGAAGCGCGCGCTAGCGATGGAAGGGGTTTCGGTAGGCCAGGGCGGTCAGACGATGGCGTGGTGGTAAATTGTGAACTCATGGATGACGAGCCTTTGAAGCGTATGCGGCACGTATTGACAACCAGGTGTCCATGCAACCGCTCTTGTCACCAGCTAGCCTTCAACGACCATCATTAGACACCACACAACCATGCATAACTTATGAATAATGGACGAATCGATGAGACACACACTCGTGTACAGTGGCACTATGATCGGTCGCTCACGATAGTACATGCTCTGTACCATTGTACCCTCTCTAGCTAGGCTGTTTTATAGATTGTCATTGTGATGGACTATATACATGAGCAAGGCGCTGAGTCACGAGTATGACCATTGGTGTTGACCAAGGTGAATACATGGTCGGTGTTCGCGGAGGCCTCCAGCAAACGTCTAAACAGTAATGTCAGGCACCGCCAGAGCACGTAGCTGACGGGCTCGCCGTTTGCATTGCGCCATGAGTGGGACTTTGATTGAGAGGGCGATGTGCATGCATTAGCATGGTTAGACAACATGAGCGTGAGTGTCTGCACGCGTACATGCTACTTGCCTCTATGGACGGTGTGCGCTAATGTGTACAGAGGGAGCAGAAAAGTCAGAATGCACTCAAGAAAAGAGAGGCCCGCCGACGCAAGAAAGAAGAGGACGCATGCGCTGCTGCGGAGAGGTCAATGGAGATCCAAGCACGGTGGGGTGTTGTTGTGTCAAAACCGGTAGATCTCGGGTAGGAGGTCCCGAACTGTGCGTCTAAGGATCGAAGGTAACAAGGAGGCAGGGGTCACGATGTTTACCCAGGTTCGGGCCCTCTGAATGGAGGTAATACCCTACTTCCTGCTTGATCGACTATGATGAATATAGGGGTTACAAGAGTTAATCTACCTCGAGATCGTAATCTCTAAACCCTAGTTGTCTAGCCTGTATGATTGTGATCTTGCCCTACGGACTAAACCCTCCGGTTTATATAGACACCGGAGGGATCTAGGGTTGTACAGAGTCGGTTATAGAAGAAGGAAAATACATGACCCAAACATTAAGCTTGCCATCCACGCAAAGGAGAGTCCCATCCGAACGCGGTGAAGGTTCTTCTATCTCGTATCTTCATGGCCCATCAGTCCGGCCACATCACATAGCCCGGACGCCCAGGACCCCTTAGTCCAGGACTCCCTCAGTAGCCCCTGAACCAGGCTTCAATGACGATATAACCGGCGCACGGACTGCCTTCGGCATTGCAAGGCGGGTTCCCCTTTTCCGAATACTTTAACATAGTTTTCCGCACACAAGAACTGTGTTCGACCTTGCTTAACACGTACAACCCTAAGCTGTAAAAAGCAATAATTCTTAAAATAAGTCACGTCCATGGGCCACTTTCTTCAGCGAGACGTTATGTTCTGGCCTTATTATTATTCTGAACCGTTTCACAACCTTGTTTGGTATTTCAAGGCACGGCCATTGACACGTCTTGTCAAAGCAGAGATCGTGTCCCCTTATCAAAGGATTTTCATAATGAGGGTTCTGGTTATCCAACCGTGCTGTTCACACGTCCCCTAGGGAATAGGCGAGATTTAAGGCCTGTGAGGGGGCGCTTGACATTCACTGCCTTTATAAGAGGATAAGGATCCGCCTTTTTACCCCATGCCTTCTCCTTCCTCTGCCTATCCGCTGCTCGAGCTCCAGCGCCCAAGTCTCAGTCCTTTCCATTGCCCCCAAGCACTCCTAGCCATGTCCGGATTTGGAGCGTGGGGCAAGTGGATGGCCTCCTCTGTTACAAAGGAGAACATCACAGAGCTCCAAGAAGCTGGGTACCTAGCCATGGACATAGTCTACCGTCTTCCTGCCAAAAGGCAGATCATCCCCACTCCGGAGCCTAATGAAAGGGTAGTGTTCATCCCCCATTTCCTTCGCGTACTAGGGTTTCCTCTTCATCCTTTTGCCCGCGGCCACATCTTCTAGTATGGACTAGATTTTCATGATCTGGCCCCAAACTCTTTCCTCAACCTCTCGGTGTTCATTATTATGTGCGAGGCATTCCTCCGCATCCCTCCCCACTTCAGTCTATGGATCAAGGTCTTCAACGTGAAGACAAAGGTGGTCGAGGGCCAACACGCGGAGTGTGGCGGCGCCATGGTGAGCAAGCTCCCCAACGTCTACCAGCCAACAGGGACTTTTGTGGAGAGCGTCAAAGGATGGCAATAGGGGTGGTTCTATATCACGGAACCTCGCGACACCACATGGGCCGCCGCACCTGAGTTCAAATCTGGGCCTCCGATGCGGCTTACATCCTGGCTTAAAAAGGGCCTAGATTGGGAATCACCTGACGAGGTGACAACGCTGGAGAGCCGCATCAAGGGCGTGATATACAAGAAAACCAGCCTCCCCAGCGTGATTCAGGTGATGCTTTTTCGCCGGATTCTCCCCTGTCAACGCCGGTCTCAACATATGTGGGAATTCGACTCGGTCGGTCCTTGAACTCTGCAGCAGTTCTTCGGCACGATGTACGAAGACATATGGAAGCTGCTCTTTAAGACTCAAAAGTCATGGCTAGAGTCAACTGAAGACCGCGGCTATAATTGCACGCATCCAGCCTCTCCCGTAAGTTTTATAATGACTTTTATTTGCAATTCCGATGAGTATATTAAACCCTCTTACTTCCACAGGGCTGGACAAAGAAGGCGGAGCAGATCAACTATCCTGATCCGCTACCCAAGGACCAGGCCACTCCCTTGCTGGCGAAGATGCTGGTTCCGGCGCCATATCAGGCGCTGGAGAAGAAGGCCAAGAAGAAGGGCAAGGAGACCAGAGGTGGTCTCCATCGTAAGGGTACTTTGGACACTATGTTCGAAGACTCCAAAGCCTCCTCCTCCCATGACGAAGACGTAGAGGAGAAAGAGAGTAACTCTCCCCCCAGGGGGGGAGAAGAACAGGGGGGCTCCCGCGGATCTGGTGGCGGAGGTGGCCAAGAAGGGAAAACCTTCATTTGTGGACGACTCCTAAGCGGGCGCCGATGCCACCCCAAAGCAGCGCCCCAGGTCGAAGCCCTTGGCTGAATCGTAAGTATCCGAAGACACCATATACATATCCGATTTCATACCTTATTGTTTTACCATACTGAAGTGTGCATTTACAGCCCGTCCTGCGATCTCCCCCAACAATCATCATCATCTGGCAACTCGCTAGGGACGAATGCGATGGAGAGCGAGTCACCTCTGCAGATCTCTCCACCCCCTACCCGGGATAACACCGAAGTGCTATCTCGGGAGACCATGAAGGTGGTGGCAAAGGGTAATACCTTTGTTGCCGAAGAGAGGGGGAAATCCACCCCTACGAAGACCGGTGATGGGGGAAACACTCAATCTGCCCCCCTAACCGAATATTATTCCGGAGACCAATACGACTCCAGAATCACAACAACCACCCTCTTCGAGGGAGGGGGTGTCCCATCTCCATCGGTGTCCTTTATTAATCCAGAGGCACCGGACACTCTGATGGAAGTGCTTCGAGGTGCTTCCATTGTGGAGGAGCACCGTACCCTGATGGGTACGGTGGTTGAAAGGGTTCGGTCTGCCAAAAGCGGATTGAACCAAGCCTACACCAGCCTTCTAACAGGTTTTGAGGTATGTGAAGTAATGTATTTTGGTTATTTTCAAAAGGAATAACTGTGTATAGATAGTAGCCCCTGAGACTCTGTTCGGTCTTTCCCGTAGAAGGGCCGAGTGGAGGATCGAATAATATATCACAGGAGCTAACATATATGTCTATGTTGATGAGCAGGCTGCAAAGTTGGCGGCAGCCTTGCATGCAGCCGAAGTCTCCGAACTAAATCGGAGGTTGGAGGCAAAACAAGGTATGTTATACCAAAGCATTCGAACTGATATGAGTTCCAATTTGTTATCTGACTGAGCTTTATATTTATGCTCATAGCTGACCCGTCTGAGGTCGAAGCCCTCAAGAATGTGCTAGCCGCAACCAAGAAGGAGGCGGATGAGGAACGCACCACTCACCAAAAGCATGAGGCGAGGTTGGACGAAGTCCAACAAGAACTCACCGACACCATAAAGAAATGTGAGTCTTTGGAGTGCAAGGTGTCGGATCAAGAATCCGATCTTACCATGGCGCTCCAAAGTGCAAAGGAGGCCCGGGTTGAAGCCCAAGGTGCCTATCAGGAGATCCGCGAGGCCAAGAAGATCGCAGCTGGTAAGACTTTTAATATGCGAAGAAAATATGTAAGGAGAAAGTATACCTTCTTGACACGCATTTGGAGTTCTCTAGGAGCGTTTGCGGATTTTCCCCAAAGTGTTGCAGATGCTGCGGATTTCTTCTGAGCCAAGGAGGGGAGCTCAATAGAGAAACTGTTCTGGTCACAATATCGTGAGCCAGAGCAGCCCTTGCCCCTCAGCAATCAGCTGAAACAGCTGACCGAACTGCATAGGATGGCCAAGCTGGCCATGAAGGATGTCATAATCCGTTTTTGGCCAGCCGAACCAATACCTAATAGCTACTTCGGGCTTGTGAAGCGGCTGGTCAATGCCTGCCCAAGGCTAGATGCTATTAAGCGGACAGTCTGCATCGAAGGTGCCTGGATGGCCTTTGCCCGTGTCAAGGTACAATGGGCGAAGATGAATGCCACTAGTCTTGCAACCGAAGGACCACCCGCAGGCAGGGAGCACCATACGCCGGAGAAATACTTCAATGGCGTCCTTGAAGGATCCCGTATTATAGAGGGCCTATGCTCGAAGGACGTGATGTTTGAATGATTGTATCTGCAATGCCCAAACTGTGTAATGAAAACAAAGCGTTCGTATAATGTCTGTCTTGTTTTATCTGAATTTATTTATCCTCCATCGCGGCCATTTATTAAATCTGAGAGTTGGCCAGTCGTCGGCTTCAGCCCCTCATGTAGATATTACGGGGGTGCTCGTATAGTACAGAAACACACTTAACCCAACATTTTGGTCCTTGAAGGAGGTGCTAGTGCGGCGAACCAGGCAATCAGACTATGCGACTTTATCACTCACTTAGCCATACGAGTTTGACAATATAATTATAGGTGCAACCCCTTGTATTGATCGGCGATCCGAACTCCGGCGTTGTAAACACCTGACCAGGTTAAACTAGTCCTTCGTGTAACACGGAGAAATCACAAGAGATTTATACTAAGTCACCGAATAGCTGACCAGCTCTCGCCGCATCATGACAGTCAGTTTTCGGCTTACTCTACTGAGGTGTTTGTCCGGCCAACCAGAAACACAATCGCAGTAGTTCTCCCTTTACTTCCTTAGCCGAACAATCGGAACGTAAGGTAGGAACCACAGTAGTTGGGCAACCCAACTATTGACCCAAGATATGATTTGGAGCTGATGCATATAATGCTAAATTCAGGACGCCAAATTGCACTTGTGAAAGTGTTCAGACTTATAATAAATTTAATAAATGCACGCGGCTGAATGGAGCCCCTGGCGATTTAGGTCGGGCCGAGGTGTACATGGTGATCAAATGATAAAACGGAATACAACATAAGGAATAGGTCAGTACCAAGTAATTTGGGCGACAAACTGCTTCCATTATAGTCTGATTAATACGTCAAAACTTATTTGCTATAAGCATCGAGGCTATTTTACATGCCCAGCACAAAGGAAAGCCATGTACAAATATTTAAAAACATTGCGGGAGGTGATCTTGATAGATCCTTTAGGTACTCAGCCGTACATCTACGCTTCTTTTTCGCCTTGGTGTTTGATCCTTTGAGAGAATTAATGAAATAAGTTTTCATAAGGGGCCGGCAAAGGGGGCCCTTTGACACCATAAAAAGGGCGATGTAGGTTGTAACGATCCTGAAAAGGAAAACGAAGTTAAGAAAAAAGATAGATGGGGGTCCGGACACGGTTGAGCTGTATTGTGGACCTCATCCTCGATATGCCTCTATCGTCGCCCATGGTATTTTTAGTGCGTAATTATGAGCATGCGGTACATACGCTGCTGTTTGATTGGGGAGAAGATAGAGGCCGGATTGCTAGTCGAGCTCCTGGTTGGCTGGACTATCATTATGTGGGGTAGTTCGGACTCGTTTGACAGGGTCTCGTGGATTGGACGCCGATGTGGAGTTCGGTATGATAAGGCCGACCTGTACTTCCGCTGCAAGTGCCGCGGTGTGTTCAGCAATCCCTACCTCCACACATAAGGAAGACAATCAATAAATAAATCATGCTCCAACTTCATCACATAACGGTTCAACATATGTGCATGCTACGGGACTTGCAAACCTCAACACAAGTATTTCTCAAATTCACAATTACTCTACTAGCATGACTCTAATATCACCATCCTCATATCTCAAAACAATCATCAAGCATCAAACTTCTCATAGTATTCAATGCATTTTATATGAAAGTTTTTATTATGCCCATCTTGGATGCCCATCGTATTAGGACTAGTTTTATAGCCAAAGCAAATTACCATGCTATTTTAAAAGACTCTCAAAATAATATAAGTGAAGCATGAGAGATCAATAATTTCTATAAAATAAAACCACCACCGTGCGCTAAAAAGATATAAGTGAAGCACTAGAGCAAAATTATCTAGCTCAAAAGATATAAGTGAAGCATATAGAGTATTCTAATAAATTCCGATTCATGCGTGTCTATCCCAAAAGGTGTGTACAGCAAGGATGATTGTGGTAAACTAAAAAGCAAAGACTCAAATCATACAAGACGCTCCAAGCAGAACACATATCATGTGGTGAATAAAAATATAGCCTCAAGTTACTGATAGATGAAGACGAAAGAGGGGATGCCCCGGACAAGCTTAGGCTTCTGGTTGTCCTTGAATTTTACCTCGGGGTGCCTTGGGCATACCCAATCTTAGGCTCTTGCCACTCCTTATTCCAAAATCCATCAAATCTTTACCCAAAAACTTGAAAACTTCACAACACAAAACTTCAACAGAAAATCTCATGAGCTCCGTTAGTGTAAGAAAATAAACCACCACTTTATGGTACTGTAATGAACTCATTATTTATTTATATTGGTGTTAAACCTACTGAATTCCAACTTCTCTATGGTTCATACCCCCCGATACTACTCATAGATTCATCAAAATAAGCAAACAATACACGAAAAACAGAATCTGTCAAAAACAGAACAGTCTGTAACAATCTGTAACTTTCGAATACTTCTGTAACTCCAAAAATTCTAAAATAAATTGTTGGACGTGAGTAATTTGTCTGTTAATCATCTTCAAAAAGAATCAACCTAAAAGCACTCTCCAGTAAAAAATGAAAGCTAATCTCGCGAGTGAAAAAGTCTTCCCAAAGGTTCTACTTGACACAAACACTAATTAAAACATAAAACCACATCTAAACATAAGCTAGATGAATTATTTATTACTAAATAGGAGCATAAAGCAAAGAACAAAAATAAAATTGGGTTGCCTCCCAACAAGCGCTATCGTTTAATGTCCCTAGCTAGGCATAAAACAAGAATAGATCTAAGTATTGCCATCTTTGGTATTTTGGTGATAAAGAGAGAATTTCTTATCTAAAGCACTTATATTTCTATTTTGTGAAAGCACGTGGCCATTGATGGTAGAAGAAAGATTCAGCACACTAAAAAATTTGCATCTAAGCTAGCCTTCATCTCTTTGATAATTTCATTCTGATAAAAACATAAAAGAGAGGTGGATTTAACCTTTTCACTCATGGTGTGCCCAAATATAGCTTTCATCTTTTGATAGGTATCGATGGCATCCCCCTCAAGAAAACCTTCTTCAAAAATAGAATCCAAAACTTGCTTGAAAGAAGAAGGTAAGCCAACAAAAAACTTTTAAGTATATCTCAATTTGATATGGGGCACATAGCTGGCTCGGATCCTTAATAGCCTATCCCAAGCATCTTTCAAAGATTCATCAAGCAAATAACGAAAAATTTCGGGGTCATCTTCATCAAAATTATTCAAACTCTCATTGATAACCTCGGTAGGTCTTTCCATAGAATCATTATTTATGAGCTTAGAAAGGACAGAGGGACTATCCAAAGTATTAAAACCCGAGAAAAAACCCTTAGCCCCTTTTGGTTCGGCCATGGCGATAGAAAGGCAAACTTAAACAAACAAGAGGACAACGAGAGAAGGCAAAGGTTTTCGAAAATCATTTCAGAAGTGGGGGAGGGGAAAATGAGAGGCAAATGGCAAATAATGTAATGCGAGGGAGAAGAGTTTATGATGGGTACTTGGTATGTCTTGACTTGGCATAGATCTCCCCGGCAAGGGCGCCAGAAATCCTTCTTGCTACCTTTTGAGCATGCATTGGTTTTCCCTTGAAGACGAAAGGGTGATGCAGCAAAGTAGCATAAGTATTTCCCTCAGTTTTGAGAACCAAGGTATCAATCGAGTAGGAGACAACGCACAAGTCACCTAGTACCTGCACAAACAATCAAGAACCTTGCAACCAACGCGATAAAGGGGTTGTCAATCCCTTCACGATCACTCGCAAAAGTGAGATCTAATAGAGATAGTAAAGTAAATATTTTTGGTATTTTGTTGTATAGATTGAAAAGTAAAGATCGTAAAATAGTAAACGAGATGCGATGTAAATAAAATAGATGCAATATAATAGGAAAGAGACCCGGGGGCCATAGGTTTCCCTAGTGGCTTCTCTCAAGATAGCATGTATTACCGTGGGTGAACAAATTACTGCTGAGCAATTGACAGAAAAGCGCATAGTTATGAAGATATCTAAGGCAATGATCATGAATACAGGCATCACGTCCGTGTCAAGTAGACCGAAACAATTCTGCATCTACTACTATTACTCCACACATCGACTGCTATCCAGCATGCATCTAGAGTATTCAGTTCATAAGAACGGAGTAATGCATTAAGCAAGATGACAGGATGTAGAGGGATAAACTCAAGCAAAATGATATAAACCCCATCTTTTTTCCTCGATGGCAACAATACAATACGTGCCTTGCTGCCCCTCATCGCCATGGGAAAGGACACATAAGATTGAACCCAAAGCTAAGCACTTCTCCCATTGCAAGAAATATCAATCTAGTAGGCCAAACTAAACCGATAATTCAGAGAGACTTGCAAAGATATCAAATCATGCATATAAGAATTCAAAGAAGAACCAAATAATATTCATAGATAATCTTGTTCATAAATCCAAAATTCATCTGATCTCGTCAAACACACCGCAAAAGAGTATTACATCGAATAGATCTCCAAGAACATCGAGGAGAACTTTGTATTGACAATCAAAGAGAGAGAAGAAGCCATCTAGCTAATAACTATGGACCGAAGGTCTGTGGTAACTACTCATGCTTCATCGGAGAGGCAATGGAGTTGATGTAGAAGCCCTCCGTGATTGATTCCCCCTCTGGCAGATCGCCGGAAAAGGCCCCAAGATGGGATCTCACAGGTACAGAAGGTTGCGGCGGTGGAAAATTGGTTTCGTGGCCCTCCCTGATGTTTATAGGGTATAAGAGTATATATAGGCAAAAGAAGTACGTCAGTGGAGCTACGGGGGGCCCACGAGGGTGGGGGCGCGCCTACCCCCCTGGGCGCGCCCTCCTGCCTTGTGGCCTCCTTGTGGAGTTCCAGACTTCAACTCCAAGTCTTCTGGATTGCTTTCGGTCCAAGAAAGATCATCACGAAGGTTACATTCTGTTTGGACTCCATTTGGTATTCCTTTTCTGTAAAACTCTAAAAGAAGCAAAAAAACAGAAACTGGCACTGGGTCTCCGGTTAATAGGTTAGTCCCAAAAATAATATAAAAGAGCATATTAAAGCCCATTAAACATCCAAAATAGATAATATAATAGCATGGAACAATCAAAAATATAGATACGTTGGAGACGTATCAATATCTCGAGAATTTTATCAGAAAACTGGTATCTTGAGAATTTCATCAAAAAATTAAAAGATGAGAGATAAGGTGAGGAGGAGTGGAGCTTGGTGGTGACTGGTGGTCGGACTGGGCGGAGGCATGGGGATGGACGGCGCCGGCAGGCGGCAGAGGCCACCATGCTAGATTGTTAGAGACTTCCTTTTTTAATTGCTCAGCAATGAGATTGTGGGAGATAAGGATGAACGGGGAAAGGCCTTGTCTGTAAATGTGGAGAGAGGTGCGGGTATCTTTTTTAAAATTGTCATAGTTTGCTTTCTATCCGTCAGATATAGATCGGACGGTCTATATTACAAGATGGCAGGCACACCATCATCACCAACTCGGTTTTTTTATAAGAGTAGAGATGATAAGTTTGCTAACTACTAAAGTAAAGTGGAATTTGTCCATGTTATACAAGTAAATTAAGGTGATTGTTTATCATACGGGTAAGGTTGGACGAAGGGTGGTAGGAACAAATGCTCTGCCTAGAGCATGTGTGTGTGAGATGGAGTCTTAGTGTGTGTGTAGGGGGGTGGGGGGTGCATGTGTGTGTGTGTGGGACGTGGGGTCCACGGTGGCGGATGTAATTTAAGTGTGCATGGCTTCATCATAGAGAGGTGATGTGTATGGCAGAGGCCACCAACGAGGGGGTGCAAGAGAGAAAAGGCCCGTAGAGAGGGAAGAGAAGGCGTGTGCGCGTGAGAGGAGTCGACATCGAGAGAACGTGTTTGTTCGAGAGACACCGAGGAAGACTACTATATATCGATGGTGCATGTAGGTGGGAATTAAATGAAGGGATGGTCTTATTGGTTTCGGGGATATAGGGGAAGAGGGGGGTAGCTAGAAGGAGATTGTTAAGTGTGAGTGTGTGTTTTACCCATCCAGGCGGAAGTTATGTGCACACAAGAAGAGAACGATTCGATGTGGCGTTAGGGCTGAGGGTAATTAACTACGTATGGAGACATAGGAGACCTTGAACGTGCATGTGCGAGAGGTACACATGTCTACATGGGATGTGTGTGTGTGCGCATGCGCGCATGATCGTGATAAAAGAAAGAAGACATAAGTCATAAGATCAACCACATGGGAGAGACGGATCGGTATGATAATATGCATGCATGTGAGAGTGCAGGGAAGAAGGCCCGATAATTGAGCATGTGTGTTTATCTTTAAGAGATAGTGGCATGGGCTAGAGCATGCATCTATGGCGAGCAGAGGGAGCGAGACACAACGATTGTGCAAAAGAGATCAACCTATAGATGCATGTATGGAGAGACATATATAGTGTGGGTGATAGGAAGCAAGAGTGCGTGCGAGAAAGAAATGTTGACGGAGAAACTAAAGATAGATACAGAGATAGAGATGCTAGCTAGAGGGACATCGGCTAGTTTGAGTGTTGGAGATGACCGCCGGGTGGTTTAGAGGGTGAAGTTATGTGTGTGAGAGAGAAAGATAAAAAGAGGGCACATGACTGCATGTAGAGAGAAACATATATAGTGTGCATGATAGGAAGCAAGAGTGAGGGCGAGAAAGAAGATTGATGGAGAAACAGATAAATAGAAAGATAAAGACGCTAGCTAGCGTGCATTAGAGATAGGAGTCGAGTGGATCAGAAGGCTGAGTTATATGTGTGGGTGTGAGAGAGATGGTGAGAGGGTGCATGTGAGTCACATACAAGCAAATATCAGAGAGAAATGAGACCCCGAGAAACGGAGTTTTGTGTCTGCGAGAGAGAAAGATATTTCACAACGAGAGTGATAGCTAGAGAGACGTACGAGGGAATGCAAGATATGAGTGTGTGAGCGACATACGAGAGAATGGTGGAGAGATATGAGACCCTGGGAGACAGAGTTTGTGTTTGTGTGTGAGAAAGAGATATTTAAGAAGAAGAGTCGTAGCTTCTCATACCTAAGGAGCGAAAGACATCTCTGTGTGAGAGGGGGTGTGCGAGTGGCACACAGGGGAAGTAGAGAGAAATGAGACCCCGGGAGACGAAGTTTGTATTGTGTGAGAGAAAGAGATTTCACATGGAGAATCATAGTTAGAGACACATAGCAGGGAGCGATATATACTTAGAGAGAGATAGAGTGATGAAGGTTGAGGGAGAGAGTACCGTCAGTGTGTTACGAAGATAAAAGATCATTGTCTACATACAGGTAGCACGAGAGATACCCGAGAGACGATGAACGCGTATAGGTCTAGAGAGATACTTCTATATAAGCATGAGTGATAGCTATATGAGACGAATATCTGGATTAAAGGGGATTCAAAATATTTAAAATGGAAATCACGACATCGATAATATCATAACGCAAATTGGTGTATCAAACATGCATATTCATTTGAATTTGGGGACACGTGTAATGTTATATAGTTTATCAATATTAGTGATCCATAAATTCTTTAATTAGAGATAGTGCAAGGTTTATATGCAATTAATGTCTAAACGGGATTACACTATATGTTGCGTGTGTGAAACACATTATACATGTTTGAGAAGTAAAAAAACCTGCATGAAACACACATTAATTGGAGACAGTTAGCGAGGAATCCATACACTGGATTTCAACATAAAGTGGTTTCAAATATTTGAAAATCCAAATTAAGATGGATACAGCCTTATGAATCTGAGATCATGCCATTTGTAAACCATATTTATGTATAAAGGGTGTTGTGCTTTTGAAAGTATATATAAAAAATGATGTGTATAGAATTTTATTCCAATCGAAAATGGATCCTGCCCGAACAAAAAATAGAATACAAACTGGATTCGAATTGAGTTGGCACAGTAAACGTGCATGTCGGCGTTCTGGGAATGG
Source organism: Aegilops speltoides (assembly GCA_021437245.1). Taxonomy (NCBI): domain Eukaryota; kingdom Viridiplantae; phylum Streptophyta; class Magnoliopsida; order Poales; family Poaceae; genus Aegilops; species Aegilops speltoides. The sequence goes on from CM038146.1 coordinate 171,663,935, forward strand.
GGGTACCCAGACTTGCCTGCCTGTGGCTTGCGGCATGGCTCAAGGAGTGGCCCAATACGGCCAATCTACATCAACACATGCTCAAGACCCTTGCGAGGGGCCAAGCCTCACGGGGCGGACGACAGGAGGCTTCCTCAGGCGCGGCCTCGTCAGGCTGGCTTGCGAGGAGGCGGAGAGATCAAGGCGGGGCACCTCACGAGGTGCCCGTGATGCAAGCCGTGACGACCAAGGCCAGGCGGGCGCCGGCCTGCGCAGAGTCCTTGTTTCCCCTTTGGTGTAAAGGGGGCAAGCGCAGGCGAGGGTATCAAGCAAAGGCAACCATTTCGGTGCAACAATACCAAGAACAGCAGGACGGCAGAACGGAGGTCATCGTGGATCCCAAGCCAGCGTCATCGTCAGGGTCTTTTGGTAGGCAAGGACCAACTTTAGTCAGGGTAAGTGTACTAGATGTTCCCCTTAAAAATGGCCAATTGTTGGTGCCCTTCCCGCTCAATATTTGGGAAGAGGCCTGGGGCCTTCGCCTATAAATAGGACTAGCCACCCCCAGGGTATAGAGAGATCTGATCGGATCCGCACCCAAGACACACAGAGAGAGAGAGGCGACTGAACCCCCCTAGCAGTTCATCGCACCAACCAAGAACAGACCCTCGCGAGGCTGTTCTTCCCTTGTACTGTTCCTCACCAGCCCCAGAGGCAATCCACACACCACAAACTGGAGTAGGGTATTACACCACAATGGTGGCCTGGACCAGTATAAATCTTGCGTCCCTAGTGTTGCTCTTCGTGTAGTTTAGATCCCAGCGAGGCGGTGAAACATTGGTAGGCTGAGGGTGTGATCTCCGTGCGCACCCCAGTGTTCGAACCTCAAGGGTCTGCCGGAACCCAAAATCCGACATTTGGCGCGCCAGGTAGGGGTGCGCCGGAGCTCTCCCTTCCATTGACCCGTTCTCCATCAGCACCGCGCTCTGCCCTCATGGCGGCCAACGCACCGCCCGCTCCGGCTGTCGATGCCGGCGCGGGAACTAGGGGGCTTCGAGCCCTGGCCCCCACCTTGCGACAGGTGCAGTGGCCGAACAAGTTCAAGCCGGACATGCCGCCGCGCTATAGCGGCGCGGCCGATCCACTGGCCTTCCTGCTAGCATATGAAGAAGCCGTCCTCAAGGGCAGAGGCGATGACAGGGTCATGGCTAACCGGCTGCCCATGGCCCTCACCGGCATCCCGCGCATGTGGCTGCTCCACCTGCCAGCGGCTTCTGTGGCCTCCTGGGAGGAGTTACGCAACCTCTTCCTTGCCCATCATGCTGCGCTAGTGGCCCCTGTCGTCGTAGCCCTCCTGGGCGGATCGCAGGCGCCACCTTCGGGCCACCACATCAAGCCATTCGTCCGCCAGATCGGCGCTGCTCTTGTGCCGCGCGGGGCGCCTCCGGGTTGGGCGGCACCTAAAGCCGATCTGGCCTTCAGCTCAGATGATCACCCCTCCAACTCGGCCTGCTCGGGCGCGCTCCCAATGTTATGCACCCCCACCATCTGCAACGCGGCGGTCACGAAGACCCTCATCGACGGCGGCGCTGGCCTCAGCGTGCTCTCAGTGGAGGCCTTCAACCTTCTCCACGTACCGCTGGAACGGCTGCAGCCCAGCAAGCCCTTCTTGGGCGTCGGAGGTAGCTACATCGGCTCCCTGGGGCAGATCCACCTTCCGGTGACCTTTGGCACTTACGAAAACTTCCGCACGGAGCTAATCGACTTCGACATCGCCCCCATCAGCCTCCCATACAAGGCCATCCTTAGCTACCCGGCGCTAGCCCGGTTCATGGTCGCGACTCACCCGTCATACAACCTCATGAAGATGCCCAGGAGTAGTGGCGTCCTCACCATGTCTGGGGATACCGGGGACGCGTTGCAAGTGCTCAAGCTCGTTTTCAAGGCCGCGGCGGCGGCACGGCCCATCGACTCAGACGCCTCTGAGCCCAAGGGGGCTGCACCGGCCAAGAAGAAGCAACTATTCACTCAAGACAAGGCAGAAACCAAGCAGGTACTGGTTGACGAGGACGGATCCACCAGTGCCACCTTCACCATAGGCGCCAACCTCGAGCCCGAATAGGAGGAAGCTTTGGTGAAATTCATGCGCACGAACAAGAAGGTATTCACATGGGAACCTTATCAGCTAGTAGGGGTCCCGAGGGGCGTAATCGAGCATCACCTCAATGTCTGCCCCAACGTGCGCCCGGTGAAGCAGAAGGCAAGGCGGCAGTCCACTGAGAAGCAAGCTTTCATCATCCAAGAGATCTGCAAGTTGGAAGCGGTGGGGGTCATTCGCGAGGTCCATTACCCAGACTGGTTGGCTAATCTGTGGTCGTGCCGAAGAAGGGGAGAAAGGAACGCATGTGTGTCGACTTCACCAACCTCAACAAGGCCTGCCCACAGGATCCGTTCCCGCTCCCTCGCATCGACCAGATCATCGACTCCCCTCGCAGGAGTTTCGGAGCTCGGCCCAACGCTTGAGGTAGTCACGAGTCGACTCGTTGGGTCCTTGCATGCACAAGGAGAGCTGTCGGGGCTTGGGAGCCCGCTTGTAGGTGCTGGTGAAGTTGCGGATGAAGGCTTCCGTGAAGTCGAGCCAGCTGTTGATGCTGTAGGGCTTGAGGCTGTTGAGCCAGGTACGTGTCGTGCCTTGGAGCATCAAGGGGACATACTTCACGGCAACGCGTCGGTTGCCGTTTGCTATGCGAACCGCGGTGGAGTAGTCGATCAACCAGTCCTCCGGCTTCACGGAGCCATTGTACTTGGGCGTGTCTCTTGGGAGCGAGAACCTTTTGGGAAAGGGCTCGTCGCGGATGCGGGGGCCGAAACAAGGCGGGCCGACATCATCTTCTTCTTCTAGAGCTAGGGATCGCGCAAGGCGGTCGATCCGATGGCGGGCATCATTCTCGCCGACTCCTTCATGGCGACCAAGTCGGCCGCTGAGAGTCGGATGCTCGATAGGCGGCGGGGTGAGATATCTCTCCCCGCGAGGCGGAGGAGGGGGCAAGTCGCCTCATCTCTCCATGCCTCGGGGACGGCCCTCTGCGTCGCGCTCGATGGTGATTCGTGTCCGGCTGCGGCTAGCAGCCGGCTCCTTCTCTTGTCTCGCACGGGCGCCACCAGAAGTCGGCGTACGCGACGTCGCGCCATGTTCTCGACAAGGGGGGCTTCCAGCTCGGACGCCGGCTTCGTGCCGCACTGCGGCCGCGTCGATCAGCTGCTGGATGCGTCTGGTCATGTAGGGGAGCTCATCGGCCCCCAGTCCGTTGAGCTTGTCAACGCTCGACTGGGCGGCGTGTAGATTCTCGAGGGGCGTGGCGTAGACCGGGCAGTCCGCCCCCAGCATGTTGGCGATGGCCGCGCCGCGTTGCTTGATGACGCAGACCCGGCTTGGCCCTTCTGGAGGCGGTGTGCCGAAGGCGGCTCGGTCGACTTCGCGCTGGTGGGCTTCCGTGAGGCGTCTCATGGTGTTATCTTCTGGCCTTCCGCGACGAGGGCAAGGCGGCGAGCCTCCAGCGCCTCGGCATCGACGTTGGCCGGGATGGGGACGGACAGGTCCTGCAGCACCGCTTGCAGGTGTTGGGGAACGTAGTAATTTCAAAAAATTTCCTACGCACACGCAAGATCATGGTGATGTATAGCAACGAGAGGGGAGAGTGTTGTCTACGTACCCTCGTAGACCGAAGCGGAAGCGATCACAACATAGAGGAAGTAGTCGTACGTTCTCCTCGCGATCCAACCGATCCCAGCGCCGTTACTCCGGCGCCTCCGAGTTCTTGACACACGTACAGCTCGGTGAAGCTCCTCGGGCTCCGATCCAGCAAAGCTCCGGGGAGAGAGAGTTCCGTCAGCACGACGGCGTGGTGACGATCTTGATGTTTTACCGACGCAGGGCTTCGCCTAAGCACCGCTACGATATGACCGATGTGGATTATGGTGGAGGGGGGCACCGCACACGGCTAAGGAACGATCTCAAGGATCAACTTGTGTGTTCTAGGGTGCCCCCTGCCCCCGTATATAAAGGAGCAAGGGGAGGGCCGGCGGCCTAGGGGCGCCAAGGGGGGAGTCCTCCTCCTAGTGGGAGTAGGACTCACCTTTCCTAGTCCAACTAGGAAGGAGGAAGGGGGAAGGAAGGAGAGGGAGAGGGAGAGGGAAAGGGCGGCCGTGCCCCCCTCCTTGTCCTATTCGGACTCCCACAGAAGCGCGCCACCTCCGGTGCGGCCCTCTCTCTCCCTCTCAGCCCAATAAGGCCCATTACTTCCCGGGGTTCCGTAACCCCTCCCAAGCACTCCGGTTTTCTCCGAAACTTCCGAACCTTCCGGTGTCTGAATATAGCCGTCCAATATATCAATCTTTATGTCTCGACCATTTCGAGACTCCTCGTCATGTCCGTGATCACATCCGGGACTCCAAACTCCTTGGTACATCAAAATACACAAACTCATAATATAACCGCCATCGAAACCTTAAGCGTGCGGACCCTACGGTTCGAGAACAATGTAGACATGACCGAGACCGTCTCCGGTCAATAACCAATAGCGGGACCTGGATGCCCATATTGGCTCCTACATATTCTCGAAGATCTTTATCGGTCGACCGCATAAGAACATACGTTGTTCCCTTTGTCATCGGTATGTTACTTGCCCGAGATTCGATCGTCGGTATCCAATACCTAGTTCAATCTCGTTACGGCAAGTCTCTTTACTCGTTCCGTAATACATCATCTCACAGCTAACTCATTAGTTGTAATGCTTGCAAGGCTTAAGTGATGTGTATTACCGAGAGGGCCCAGAGATACCTCTCCGACAATCGGAGTGACAAATCCTAATCTCGAAATCGCCAACCCAACATCGCCTTTGGAGACACCTATAGTACTCCTTTATAATCACCCGATTCGTTGTGACGTTTGGTAGTACCAAAGTGTTCCTCCGTAAACGGAGTTGCATAATCTCATAGTTATAGGAACATGTATAAGTCATGGATAAAAGCAATAACAACATACTAAGCGATCGGTGCTAAGCTAATGGAATGGGTCATGTCAATCAGATCATTCAACTAATGATGTGACCTTGTTAATCAAATAACAACTCCTTTGTCTATGGCTAGGAAACTTAACCATCTTTGATTAACAAGCTAGTCTAGTAGAGGCATACTAGTGACACTCTGTTTGTCTATGTATTCACACATGTATTATGTTTCCGGTTAATACAATTCTAGCATGAATAATAAACATTTATCATGAAATAAGGAAATAAATAATAACTTTATTATTGCCTCTAGGGCATATTTCCTTCAGTCTCCCACTTGCACTAGAGTCAATAATCTAGATTACATGGTAATGATTCTAACACCCATGGAGTCTTGGTGCTGATCATGTTTTGCTCATGGAAGAGGCTTAGTCAACGGGTCTGCTACATTCAGATCCGTAGGTATCTTGCAAATCTCTATGTCTCCCACCTGGACCAAGTCCCGGATGGAATTGAAACGTCTCTTGATGTGTTTGGTTCTCTTGTGAAATCTGGATTCCTTTGCTAAAGCAATTGCTCCAGTATTGTCACAAAAAAAATTCATTGGTCCCGATGCACTAGGTATGACACCTAGATCGGATATGAACTCCTTCATCCAGACTCCTTCATTAGCTGCTTCCAAAGCTGCTATGTACTCCGCTTCACATGTAGATCCCGCTACGACGCTTTTTTTAGAACTGCACCAACTGACAGCTCCTCCGTTTAGTGTAAATCGTATCCGGTTTGCGATTTAGAATCGTCCGGATCGGTGTCAAAGCTTGCATCAACGTAACCATTTACGATGAGCTCTTTGTCACCTCCATATACAAGAAACATATCCTTAGTCCTTTTCGTATTTCAGATGTTCTTGACCGCTGTCGATGATCCACTCTGGATTACTTTGGTACCTCCTGCTAAGCTTATAGCAAGGCACACATCAGTGCAGTACACAGCATTGCATACATGATAGAGCCTATGGCTGAAGCATAGGAACATCTTTCATTTTCTCTCTATCTTCTGCGGTGGTGGGGCATTGAGTCTTACTCAACTTCACACCTTGTAACACGTGCAAGAACCCTTTCTTTGCTTGATCCATTTTGAACTTCTTCAAAATTTTGTCAAGGTATGTGCTTTGTGAAAGTCCAATTAAGCGTCTTGATCTATCTCTATAGATTTTGATGCCCAATATGTAAGCAGCTTCACCGAGGTCCTTCATAGAAAAACTCTTATTCAAGTATCCCTTTATGCTATCCAGAATTCTATATCATTTCCGATTAGTAATATGTCATCTACATATAATATCGAAATGCTCTGAGCTCCCACTCACTTTCTTGTAAATCTGAGGCTTCTCCAAAAGTCTCATATAAACCCAAATGCTTTGATCACACTATCAAAGCGTTTATTCCAACTCGAGATGCTTGCACCAGTCCATAAATGGATCGCTGGAGCTTGCACACTTTGTTAGCTCCTTTGGATCGATAAAACCTTCGGTTGCATCATATACAACTCTTCTTCCGTAAATCCATTCAGAATGCAGTCTTTACATCCATTTGCCAAATTTCATAATCATAAAATGCGGCAATTGCTAACATGATTCGGACAGACTTAAGCATCGCTACTGGTGAGAAGGTCTCATCGTAGTCAATCCCTTGAACTTGTCGAAAACCCTTTGCGACAAGTCGAGCTTTGTAGACGATAATATTACCGTCGTCGTCGGTCTTCTTCTTGAAGATCCACTTGTTTTCTATTGCTTGCCGACCCTCGGGCAAGTCAACCAAAGTCCACACTTTGTTTTCATACATGGATCCCATCTCGATTTCATGGCCTCAAGCCATTTTGCGAATCTGGGCTCACCATAGCTTCTTCATAGTTCGTAGGTTCATCATGATCTAGTAGCATGACTTCCGAACAGGATTACCGTACCACTCAGTGCGGATCTTACTCTGGTTGATCTACGAGGTTACAGTAGTAACTTGATCTGAAGTTTCATGATCAACATCATCAACTACCTCACTATTTGGTGTAGATGTCTCGAAACCGGTTTCTGCGATAAACTACTTTCCAATAAGGGAGAAGGTACAGTTACCTCATCAAGTTCTACTTTCCTCCCACTCACTTCTTTCGAGAGAAACTCCTTCTCTAGAAAGGATCCATTCTTAGCAACAAAAGTCTTGCCTTCGGATCTGTCATAGAAGGTGTACCCAACTGTCTCCTTTGGGTATCCTATGAAGACACATTTCCCCGATTTGGGTTCGAGCTTATCAGGTTGAAGCTTTTTCACATAAGCATCACAACCCCAAACTTTAAGAAACGACAACTTTCGTTTCTTGCCAAACCATAGTTCATAAGGTGTCGTCTCAACGGACTTTGACGGTGTTCTATTTAGTGTGAATGCGGCCATCTCAAGAGCATAACCCCAAAACGATAGCGGTAAATCTGTAAGAGACATCATAGATCGCACCATATCTAGTAAAGTGCGATTACGATGTTCGGACACACCATTACGCTGTGGTGTTCCGGGTGGCGTGAGTTGCGAAACTATTCCGCATTGTTTCAAATGTAGACCAAACTCGTAACTCAAATATTCGCCTCCACGATCAGATCGTAGAAACTTTATTTTCTTATTACGATGATTTTCAATTTCACTCTGAAATTCTTTGAACTTTTCAAATGTTTCAGACTTATGCTTCATTAAGTACATATACCCATATCTGCTTAAATCATCTGTGAAGGTGAGAAAATAACGATATCCGCCACGAGCCTCAACATTCATCGGACCACATACATCTGTATGTATGATTTCCAACAAATCTGTTGCTCTCTCCATAGTACCGGAGAACGGGGTTCTAGTCATCTTGCCCATGAGGCACGGCTCGCAAGTGCCAAGTGATTTATAATCAAGTGACTCCAAAAGTCCATCAGTATGGAGTTTCTTCATTCGCTTTATACCGATATGACCTAAATGGCTGTGCCACAAATAAGTTGCACTATCATTATCAACTCTGCATCCTTTGGTTTCAACATTATGAATATGTGTATCACTACTATCGAGATTCATTAAAAATAGACCACTCTTCAAGGGTGCATGACCATAAAAGATATTACTCATATAAATAGAACAACCATTATTCTCTGATTTAAATGAATAACCGTCTCGCATCAAACAAGATCCAGATATAATGTTCATGCTCAACGCGGCACCAAATAACAATTATTTAGGTCTAAAACTAATCCGAAGGTAGATGTAGAGGTAGCGTGCCGACCGCGATCACATCGACTTTGGAACCATTTCCCACGCACATCGTCACCTCGAACTTTGCGGTGTTAAGCAATCCGTAGTCCTGCTTTGAGTTGCAAATATTAGCAATGAACCAGTATCAAATACCAGTGCTCTGCGAGCTCTAGTAAGGTACACATCAATAACATGTATATCACATATACCTTTGTTCACCTTGCCATCCTTCTTATCCGCCAAATACTTGGGGCAGTTCCGCTTCAAAGTGACGATGCGCTTGCGGTAGAAGCACTCGATTTCAGGTTTAGGTCCAGACTTGGGTTTCTTCTCCTAAGCAGCAACTTGTTTGCTGTTCTTCTTGAAGTTCCCCTTCTTCTTCCCTTTGCCTTTCTTCTTGAAACTAGTGGTCTTATTGACCATCAACACTTGATGCTCCTTCTTGATTTCTACCTCCGCAGCCTCTAGCATTGCGAAGAGCTCGAGCATAGTCTTTACTAACCCTTGCATATTATAGTTCATCACGAAGCCTTTGTAGCTTGGTGGCGGTGATTGAAGAATTACATCAATGACACAATCATCCGGAGATTAACTCCCGGTTGAGTCAAGTGATTGTAATACCCGACATTACGAGTATGTGCTCACCGCGCACCCATTCTCCTCCATCTTGCAGCTATAGAACTTATTGGAGACTTCATATCTCTCAATCCGGGCATTACTGTTGAAATATCAACTTCAACTCTGGAACATCTCATATGCTCCATGACGTTCAAAACGTCGTTGAAGACCGGTTCTAAGCCGTAAAGCATGGCACCTTGAACTATAGAGTAGTCATCAGCTTTGCTCGCGAGACGTTCTTAACGTCGTCGGTTACATCGGCGAAGAGGCCTAGCACCTAGCGGTGCATCCAGGGCGTAACTCTTACGTGCAGCAATGAGGATAATCCTCAAGTTACGGACCTAGTCCGTGTAATTGCTACCATCATCTTTCAACTTTGCTTTCTCAAGGAACGCATTAAAATTCAACGGAACAACAGCACGAGCCATCTATCTACAAACAAACATAGACAAGCAAGATACTATCAGGTACTAAGTTCATGATAAATTTAAGTTCAATTAATCATATTACTTAAGAACTCCCACTTAGACAGACATCTCTCTAGTCATCTAAGTGATCACGTGATCCAAATCAACTAAACCATAACCGATCATCACGTGAGATGGAGTAGTTTTCAATGGTGAACATCTTATGTTGATCATATCTACTATATGATTCACGCTCGACTTTTCGGTCTCCGTGTTCCGAGGCCATATCTGCATATGCTAGGCTCGTCAAGTATAACCTGAGTATTCCGCGTGTGCAAAACTGGCTTGCACCCGTTGTAGATGGACGTGAGCTTATCACACCGATCATCACGTGGTGTCTCGATGCGACGAACTTTGGCAGCGGTGCATACTCGGGAGAACACTACTTGATAATTTTAGTGAGAGATCATCTTAAAATGCTACCGTCAATCAAAGCAAGATAAGATGCATAAAGGATAAACATCACATGCAATCAATATAAGTGATATGATATGGCCACCATCATCTTGTGCTTGTGATCTCCATCTCGAAGCACCGTCGTGATCACCATCGTCACCGGCGCGACACCTTGATCTCCATCGTAGCATCGTTGTCGTTCGCCATCTATTGCTTCTCGACTATCGCTACCGCTTAGTGATAAAGTAAAGCAATTACAGGCATTGCATTTCATACAATAAGCGACAACCATATGGCTCCAGCCAGTTGCCGATAACCGGTTACAAAACATGATCATCTCATACAATAAAATATAGCATCATGTCTTGACCATATCACATCACAACATGCCCCGCAAAAACAAGTTAGGCGTCCTCTACTTTGTTGTTGCAAATTTTACGTGGCTGCTACGGGCTTTAGCAAGAACCGTTCTTACCTCGCACCAAAACCACAGCGATAGTTTGTCAAATAGACTCGTTTTAACCTTCACAAGGACCGGGCGTAGCTACACTCGATTCAACTAAAGTGAGAGAGCAGACACCCGCCAATCACCTTTAAGCAACGAGTGCTCGTAGCGGTGAAACCAGTCTCGCGTAAGCATACGCATAATGTCGGTCCGGGCCGCTTCATCTCACAATACCGCTGAACCAAAGTATGACATGCTGGTAGGCAGTATGACTTATATCGTCCACAACTCACTTGTGTTCTACTCGTACATATCACATCAACGCATAAAACCTAGGCTCGGATGCCACTGTTGGGGAACGTGGTAATTTCAAAAAATTTCCTATGCACACGCAAGATCATGGTGATGTATAGCAACAAGAGGGGAGAGTGTTGTCTACATACCCTCGTAGACCGAAGCGGAAGCGATCAAAACATAGAGGAAGTAGTCGTACGTTCTCCTCGCGATCCAACCGATCCCAGCGTCGTTACTCCGGCGCCTCCGAGTTCTTGACACACGTACAGCTCGGTGACGCTCCTCGGGCTCCGATCCAGCAAAGCTCCGGGGAGAGAGAGTTCCGTAAGCACGACGGCGTGGTGACGATCTTGATGTTCTACCGACGCAGGGCTTCGCCTAAGCACCGCTACGATATGACCGAGGTGGATTATGGTGGAGGGGGGCACCGCACACGGCTAAGGAACGATCTCAAGGATCAACTTGTGTGTTCTAGGGTGCCCCTGCCCCGTATATAAAGGAGCAAGGGGAGGGCCCGGCCTAGGGGCGCGCCAAGGGGGGGAGTCCTCCTCCTTGTGGGAGTAGGACTCCCCTTTCCTAGTCCAACTAGGAAGGAGGAAGGGGGAAGGAAGGAGAGGGAGAGGGAGAGGGAAAGGGGCGCGCACCCCCCTTGTCCTATTCGGACTCCCACAGGGGCACGCGCCACCTCCCAGTGCGGCCCTCTCTCCCTCTCGCCCAATAAGGCCCATTACTTCCCCGGGGGGTTCCGGTAACCCCTCCGGCACTCCGGTTTTCTCCGAAAACTTCCGGAACCTTTCCGGTGTCCGAATATAGCCGTCCAATATATCAATCTTTATGTCTCGACCATTTCGAGACTCCTCGTCATGTCCGTGATCACATCCGGGACTCCGAACTCCTTCGGTACATCAAAATACACAAACTCATAATATAACCGTCATTGAAACCTTAAGCGTGCGGACCCTACGGTTCGAGAACAATGTAGACATGACCGAGACACGTCTCTGGTCAATAACCAATAGCGGGACCTGGATGCCCATATTGGCTCCTACATATTCTACGAAGATCTTTATCGGTCGAGACCGCATAACAACATCGTTGTTCCTTTGTCATCGGTATGTTACTTGCCCGAGATTCGATCGTCGGTATCCAATACCTAGTTCAATCTCGTTACGCAAGTCTCTTTACTCATTCCGTAATACATCATCTCACAGCTAACTCATTAGTTGTAATGCTTGCAAGGCTTAAGTGATGTGTATTACCGAGAGGGCCAGAGATACCTCTCCGACAATCGGAGTGACAAATCCTAATCTCGAAATCGCCAACCCAACATCTGTCTTTGGAGACACCTGTAGTACTCCTTTATAATCACCCGATTCGTTGTGACGTTTGGTAGTACCAAAGTGTTCCTCCGTAAACAGGAGTTGCATAATCTCATAGTTATAGGAACATGTATAAGTCATGGATAAAAGCAATAGCAACATACTAAGCGATCGGTGCTAAGCTAATGGAATGGGTCATGTCAATCAGATCATTCAACTAATGATGTGACCTTGTTAATCAAATAACAACTCCTTTGTCTATGGCTAGGAAACTTAACCATCTTTGATTAACAAGCTAGTCTAGTAGAGGCATACTAGTGACACTCTGTTTGTCTATGTATTCACACATGTATTATGTTTCCGGTTAATACAATTCTAGCATGAATAATAAACATTTATCATGAAATAAGGAAATAAATAATAACTTTATTATTGCCTCTAGGGCATATTTCCTTCAGCAGGTTGTCGTGGGTGTTCTCGCCGGAGGCGGCTCCGTGGCTGATGACCAGCACCTCGGTGACGGTGCTGCCCCCACTGTCAGCTCGCGGGAGAGGGTCATCGAAGACGATCACATCGGTGGGGAAGGCATCAAGCGATGCCGTGTTGGAGTCGACTAGCATCTGGTCGGTGGAGCCGACTGACTCCAAGTCCGCGGTAGGCTCGCCGGAGACGTGGAGTTGGTCGAGGAGGCTGACGAGGCGGCTCTCGAGGCAGCCAGTGCCCGCATCGGATGCGGGCTCGTCGGAGATGTAGACCTCGCCAAGGAGATCGGCGAGGCAGCTTGCTGCGCAGGCGTCGTCGACGCCTTGCAGCGCGTCGGGGCAAGCGCCCTCGGGCGTGCCGGGCTGGCTACGCTCGCTGGGGAGGAAAAGGGTTCCCGTCCAGAGCAGGTCTCCGGACGACGGTGCACCTGGCCCGATGGTGGGCGCCAAATGTTGGGTGGTAGGTGCGACATATGCCAATGGATGGCTTATCATTGTGGGAGCCAGTAAGACATCGCCGGTGCCTGGAAACGGGATAAGGCGAAGACATGCACGCCGGCAAATCTTACCCAGCATCGGGGCTCTCCGTGGAGATAACACGCCTACTGCTGCTCTGCGGGGTCTCCGCATGGTCACTAGATCAACAAGTAGCTACAAGATGCTCCTTGAGCTGTTCGATGGGAGGAGGAAGAAGGGCAAGGCTAGCTGTCTTCTCTCCCTATGGCAGTGTCTAAGACTCTATGAGATCAACCCTTTGCAATGGTGTCCCGAGGGATTTGTATAGGCCTACCCCCTGGGGGTACAATGGTAATCCGGCTGGGTGCGGGCCCAGGCCGTCAGTGTCTACGACCGTCGTCTTCTCTGCCGGCTTCTAGGGCCCACCGATTGGTGGGTCCCGCTGGCTGTCGGGCCGTTGGTCGACAGGCCGGCCCCACCGTATGGGGGATCTTGTCGGGGGCTGGTTACTGTGGCCTCGTCTCTGATGACGAGGGCTTTGTTGGGGTAAGCATGGCTACAGTGCCGCCGCCTTGTGGGCTCCCACTGTAGCCTTACCGCGTCTCATCTGCTTAATGGTGCGCACGCCCCGAGGGGGAGCAAGCCGGCTATTGGAAGACGGCCCGGCCTTGGGCCGGCTGGGGGAGGCCGGGCCGCCTTTGGATGTCTCTCTGACCGAAGGGGCCCGCCGCCTGCGGGCCGTACTGGCAACCCATCGTGGATGGTGTCATGATTCTCATGGCAACAGTGCAACGCCGGACGGGGGATGGCTGCCCCGTACGGCATACTGTAGCCATGCATATATCGGGATTCAGGGGTGGCATGGTTCGCTGTAGGCACGCCCCGTCCCGTCACCGTCATGGGTGATGGTTTTCAGGATGCGGCGTTTGGCCGCTTGCTCTTGAAGTCGGCCCTTCGTGGGCCGGCTTCTGGGAGGCGGTCCTTCTTGGGCCGCCTTCTGGGAGGCGGTCCTTCATGGGCCGGCTTCTTGGAGTCGGCCCGATCGTGGCGTCCTCTAGAGGTTGTTCTTATGGCCGGGCCGGCTTCTACCAGCCGGCCTAGGTGATAGCCGGCTGGAAGAAGGCGGCCCCGTGTCTTAGGTGCTTCGAGGTTCGATCGGCCCGTTGTTTTTTCTGAGGGCCAAAGGGAGCCGACTAGGCTACCCGTGGTCATTTACTCCGACAACTCACTCAGAGAAGCGACTCGAAAGCCATTCATAAATTTAGTAAGTTTATCACAGGCATATTATTTTATTACATATAACAGGTCATCAACCCACATCGACAACGAGGATACATTATAAATACTAAAGTTTTCATCACACAACAAATAACAAGCAATGAAATGAACTTCAACTCAACCAATCCTTGGCGTTGGAAATGCTTGCTTTGAACCACAAGTGATTCTCTGGGACGGGCCATCTATTGTCGATCTCGAAACCAACGCATGACTGATCATCCAGGCTGAAGCTGACTACTATATCAGTACCAGGGTAGGGAACCACCCAAATGTCCGAGGTATAGACACAGTTGCTACTCATAAATGGTAATAGTAACGTTGTGTCAATAGCAGTTGGATCGACTTTCACCATCATCGGATAGTTTTGTCCAAGGAAGAGCGAGTTTTCTCCAAGACTATCAATTCTGTACTAGGGAGAAGGTGTTGGCGCTAGCACAGTAGTGTCCATCCCGAATACCATGCAACGGGTGTTGGAATAGGTCCGGAGAGTGCGACCATGGGAGACAACACATGCTCCCTCAGTAGTAACAAACGCAGTGCGCTGTATACAGACAAGAAGAGGTGATCCATCGGAGTTAGTTGTCAGGCGCCACTGAGTATATACGTTCTGCTTGTCCTCATGCTCGTGATCATCACCATCGTCATCTCCCCCTGGGTTATAAAAATTTTCAAGTATAGGTGGTGGAATGTTCATAGGACCTTGGAAACACAAGAAGAAGGTTAATTAGTGAAGGGAAACTTGCTAACCCGCATGCATGTGGATGAAACAATTATAATTACGGTGGAAAACAAACGTACCGAAACTACGAGGATCCCATGCGAAAACAATGCCATGAGCGGTGGAAGCAAACACAAGACCCTCGTATTGAATTGCATCACAGTACACATCCGTGTATAGAAACTGATTTTTGAGCAATATCCATCGAGTCGAACCACAAAGGATGACAACAAGCTTGTCGAATATAGCAACAACTTCATAGTTGTTGTAATTCCAAGAATGGTTGGGAACTCGACAAATTGCTATCTTCCGTAGAAGACAGTAACCATGATCGTATTTGAACGTGCGTAGAATACTGGTGTGCTCATCCTCTGGGCAGTCTGCTGAGATTTTTTGAAGTGGAACCCGGTGACGAGTGTACACATTCACAAGTTTCCACTCGCAGTTGTACCCAATATAAACAACCCATTCTCCATTTGCGCCTGCCCAATCCTTGCCCTCAAGCGATGGCATCTTAACATCATACGTATCATTATCAAGCGGCATCAACTTGCACAAGGCGAGGCCTCCATCGTCCCCGCGCCAGTAGTCATCAGAGTCACGGCGAAGAAGATAGGGGAGATCAAACCGCTCCTTGACTCTTGGGTTCCTTGTAATGATGTTATAAGTTGAGTCGAGAATGGTCTTGAACGAACCTGCCATGCTAGCCGAGGTGATGACGTCGCACTGATCAATGAGTTCCTCCACCACGTCATCTTTCAGATCGGGGCAAGAATAACGGGGTCGTTTCCGGCCTGTTCCCTCCATGGAGAAGATGACCGAACAATGGCAGAAGGAAGGGTGAAGGGCTGAAGGAAAATGGAGGAGTGAGAGGAAGAGTGTGAGACAGCAGTTACAAATCGAGAGGGAAAGGCGAAGAGTCGGTGGATGGTTGCCAGTTTGCCACGGTACACGAAGAGGCGCGCCGACCTACACGTTCGTTCGGAAATACTAGTAGAAAAGGACTCGCCGTCGTCTCACTGATATGTTGGAACGGGACCACATGTCAATGAAACATGTTGTGTAATTTTTCGTGCAAAATGCGATGTGGCCGCATTAGTTTTTTTTTGAAAGTTTACCCCATTAGTTATCGACCTTTTTTTTAACATGCAATCTGAATGGATAGCTCATGTGGTCATCACACGTGAGCGGATATAGTGATGGTTGATTCGCCCGAGCAACTTATTACTGTGGGAATATGGGAGTACCAGCAGATTCAAGGAACAGAGAAACGATGGTTGCTTCGTCCGAGCAACTTACTGTGGCGAAGGTGGGGCTCTGTGATTTGACAGCTCACTAGTCATTACAACTGCGGCGCAACGACCGGGGTGAATCTTTCCCTGAAGTTGTGTTGTGCACTCAATATTGCTGCATGGCAGGTGGAGCCGGATGAAGGATGTCCAACATGTCGGCGAAACGAAGTTGAATTGTTTCTGGCATTGCTATCAATCCTTCAGGATTTGTTTATATGTACGCATAATTTTGATGAAATTGTACTGTGATGCTATGAAGGTTTTAACTTTGGTTCCTGCAGGAAAAAAAGGTTTCAACTTAGGATTCATGTGTCTTGCCTCGAGATTATCTCGTTACAACATTCCATCAAATACAAATGAAACTACCATGGCTAATGCATCTCAATGGTTCGCAGATCAGCGCCAATATTCACATCACAACTGAAGACAAAGTTGTGAGAAGGTGTACAAATAAAGAAAAAATATAATTGATCGATGTTGTTTGTAGGCATGGCTCCATTTTCCTTGGCACAGTGTTCATTACTTGGCAGCTAGTTTCACCCTGCTCTGTAGCCAAAAAAGAGGTGTATGAAGGACACCACAATCCGATCATTTTGTGCAGCTCCACTAAAATCGAGCGGACCATCCCTGCTTGCAAAGATATCCAGTCAGTGTGATTACAATAATAGTGGAACTAGATAATGAAACATAACACACATAAATAGAAGTCGATCACCTCTACGATCTCTCTTTATTACTAACTTCTTGTTGGAGAAGACTAGGCATGGAGTTGGATGAGGAGGATAATAAAACCAATCTCCCTTTCCACAGTCCCACAGAAATGTAAAAATGTTGCCCGTGTGACATTTTGGCAGAAGTGCACAAAACACTCTTTAGAAAAAAGTGATTTGTGCAGTTCACCAAAAGGTGGCAATAGCAACAAGGTGAAAATGATAGCCTTGTTTGCAAAAGGAGGTCGAAAGGAAACAATTACTGCCCAATAACACGAGTTGAAGACACATACGCCGACAAAAAAGAAGCATGTTCCATGTAATAAGGGATAGATAGCACATGGTGGTTTATCAAAAATGGTTTGAGGATGAGATTGCAAGATGGAAAGTACACCGACCGAGATACAATTTAAGCAAACAACTAAATGAGATCCACATGCAGCAACATGGGAAGATGGGCAGAGGAGCAAGGCCGGAGGAAGCTGTACATGAGGGTCGTCGGGATGTTGCTAGGAGGGCGCCGGCGGCTGGGATCTGCCCATACTGCGGCAGCGAGCAAGTGGCGAAGGCCCTACCGCGCCGGAGCTTGGTCAGAGAGAACGGCGGGTACCGCAGATCGGGACGTGCTGCCTCAACGCCGTCAAACGGAGACACGATGCATGATACGTCTCCAACGTATCTATAATTTTTGATTGTTCCATGCTATTATATTACCCCTTTTGGATGTTTATCGGCTTTATTTTACACATTTATATCATTTTTGGGACTAACCTACTAACCGGAGGCCCAGCCCGTATTGCTGTTTTTTTTGCCTATTTCAGTATTTCAAAGAAAATGAATATCAAACGGAGTCCAAACGGAATGAAACCTTCAGGTGCGTGATTTTTGGAACGAACATGATCCAGGGGACTTGGAGTGCAAGTCAAGAAGCAGCCGAGGCGGCCACGAGAGGGTAGGGCGCGCCCCCTGTCTCGTGGGCCCCTCGGGCGGCCACCGACGTACTTCTTCCTCCTATATAAGCCCACGTACCCCGAAAACATACAGGGAGCCAACGAAACACAATTTCCACCGACGTAACCTTCTGTATCCGCGAGATCCCATCTTGGAGCCTTCGCCGGCGCTCCACCGGAGGGGGAATCGACCACAGAGGGCTTCTACATCAACACCATAGCCCCTCTGATGAGTTGTGAGTAGTTTACCACACACCTACGGGTCCATAGTTATTAGCTAGATGGCTTCTTCTCTCTTTTTGGATCTCAATACAATGTTCTCCCCCTCTCTTGTGGAGATCTATTCGATGTAAACTCTTTTTGCGGTATGTTTGTCGAGATCCGATGAATTGTGGGTTTATGATCAAGTTTATCTACGAATAATATTTGAATCTTCTCTGAATTCTTTTATGTATGATTGAGTTATCTTTGCAAGTCTCTTGAATTATCAGTTTGGTTTGGCCTACTAGATTGATCTTTCTTGCCATGGGAGAAGTGCTTAGCTTTGGGTTCAATCTTACGGTGTCCTTTCCCAAAGGATGCGAGGGCAGCAAAACACGTATTGTATTGTTGCCATCGAGGATAAAAGATGGGGTTTATATCATATTGCTTGAGTTTATCCTCTACATCATGTCATCTTGCTTAATCGTTATTACATTCTTTATGAACATAATACTCTAGATCTGAGCGAGTCGATCGATGTGTGGAGTAATAGTAGTAGATGCGAGGAGTCGGTCTACTTGTTGCGGACGTGATGCCTATATACATGATCATGCCTAGATAATCTCATAATTATTAACTTTTCTATCCATCGCTCGACATAATTTGTTCACCCACCGTAATACTTATGCTATCTTGAGAGAAGCCTCTAGTGAAACCTATGGCCCCGGGTCTATCTCTTATCATATTTGCTTCCAATCTACTTTTATTTGCATCTTTACTTTTTGCATCTATATTATAAAATACCAAAAATATATTTATCTTATCATACTATCTCTATTAGATCTCACTTTACATGAAGTGGTGCGTGAAGGATTGACAACCCTTTATTGCGTTGGTTGCGAGTTCTTTGTTTGTTTGTGTAGGTGCGTGGGACTTTTGAGGAGCCTCCTCTTCGGATTGATACCTTGGTTCTCAAAAACTGAGGGAAATACTTACGCTACTATTGCTGCATCACCCTTTCCTCTTCAAGGAAAACCAACGCAAGCTGAAGACGTAGCAATGCACATCCTCCCTTTCCGCCGACGGACGGGATGCGGCCAGATCACTGACCAGCGCTGAGAGAGAGAGGCCACGGCCACCTTTTGTGAGATGGTGTGACGAGAGACAAACCCATTTATCCATTTTCCCCACGGCAATCGTTTTATATTCTGTATGTGCCATTGAGGAATATATATCTTTATTTAGTGCTAACGCAACAAGTCGAACTTTGTTCCGTCTAGGCGTGGTACCCTACCATCCTTCGAGTAAACAACCGCTACACGCATCAAATTATCATGTGGGCTGCCTTTTCGTACAGAAACGAACTCCACCATGTACCCACGCGGGTCTGGCCGGGGACGAGGCGTGAGTACGTCGTCCGCGTGCACTTCTTCTTTAGGTGCAGATGCGTGCGTGGGTGGGTGTGAGAGAGATGGTTTGTGCGAAACAGAGGCAATGTGTTGATGATATCTCAAACAGAAAAATGTAACATATGCAATGTGTGTGAAAAAGAGGCATGGACGTGAGATATCGATAGAATTGAAAACAAGGATGAAGTGTGTGGCTGCCCGAATACTAAAGAGTGCCATCGAATTTGTGTTTGCCCATGTCAAAGATACAGGGCGGCTGGCCTACTGGAATTTGAGAGGGCAGAGGTGTAGTTTTTCTCCTTGGCATGGATACCTACCTACAACGTTCGACTATTGGTGTGTGTGTGTGTGGGGGGGGGGAGGGGGCATAGACCGATCGACTAGTATATGTGTGGGGAAGGAGAGAGACCTAGCTATGTATTAAGGGAGATCGATCGACATCCATGGATATGTGTAGCAGAGGAATAAGGTTGGGAAAAAGACAAAGGTAGAGGGTCGGAGGATTGGTGGTGGAGTGGCGTCTCACAAATGGTGGGAGAGGCCTGCTAGACAAACGGAGGGTATGAGTGCAATATCAATAAGAGAGGGCAGGGGATGTCTGTCTGTCTATGCACGTGGGTGTGAGAGACGGGTTGGAAGGTATTCAAGGATGATGAGGGGAGAAGATATGGTTGTGGTAAGCATACGTAACTACATAGGAAGATCAACCGTCGTGTGTCCGAGAAAAGGAGAGACATAACTAGTGAGGTAAGTGTATCGGTGCTTGGTGAAAACGAATTATGGTCGACCTGGCTATATGTAGGGAGATCAGTTCATATACACGCCTGCATGTGTTAGAGGCAAATAAGGTCCGAAGAAGCAGACAGGGGGAGAGGGCATGGCTAGGAGGTGGTGGCGAGAGGCCTACCATGTCGAGGGGGAGGAGTGTGCGAGTATGTGATCAAAGAAAAGAGGGGCGGGAGTGTGCACCTGCGTGGAATCGTATTGGACATAGGGGGCATGGACGGTGAGAAGAGAAGAGGGGAAGTATATATGTGTTTGTTGTAGGCACACTTGGCTAGAGAGGTATATCGACCGGTGTGTGCCGGAAAGAAGGAGCCGGGGGCCTACACACACCGCTGGTGGACGACCTAAAGAGAAATAATGAACATGCGTAAATGACGAGGATGGAGAGGCCAAGGTCATTTGTAATTAGGTGTGGCTGATGCAAGAAGACTGGCGAGCTGTGCATGGTGAGAAAAGTTGTGATGGATGGAGGGGACGCTAAGGGTGGGTGAGAGGGGGCGGGCGTGTGCATGCACGATAGAAAGTTAGCACTAGCTAGCTACAAATAGAAGAGGATCGTGAAGGTGTAAAAGACGAACAAATATCATAATTCATTATAAAAAAGTGGATACGAATACTTGAAGAAGATATCATAATGTAGAACATTGATTATAATTTGGGCTAATGTGTGGCTTTTGCAACTCAGGTCTAAATACTTGTCATAATGTAGGGGGCGGGGCACTATACTTTGTGTGATAAACACGGTGTACGTATGGAACATGGTTTAGATTATGAATATATAGTTAGTACATCAAATGTACTATTATTTGGAATCAACATCAAGTGTATTCAAAAAATAGAATTCGAGTTCATGTAGTACAGATAGTTCATATCTATCTCTATAGTAATCATGTGGTGTGTTATTAAGCTAATACACGAATGATGGTTGAAATTGGCAACAATCATGGTTGTAGATTGTTATTGAAATAGAGAAATGAATTCAAATTTAGTTCGAATTGCAGCGGTAGTATAGACATTTGGAATGCACTAAAATGTTGGCCTGAGTAGGTTACATGCATTATATAGCAAGCGAAAAAAATTAATCGAACATAACATGGATTTATACTCCCTCCTTCCATCTATATAGGGCGTAATGATATTTTTAAGACCGCCTTTGACTATTGACAAGATTAATATTATATGACATGCACAATGTGAAAATTATATCATTGAAAGAACCTTTCACAGACGAATATAACGGTGTGCTTTGTGTAAGTTGCATGTCATATATTATTGCTCTAATATTTGGTCAAAGTTAGCATCGAAAAACGCATTAGGCCCTATATAGATGGAAGGAGGGAGTAGCTTTGAATAACATTTGTATAGTAAAACGGGCAAGACTCTCTCTTTGTGTGGTGTGAATAGTTTTATTTTTTTGTTTTCTTTTTGGTTGAGGGAAGTGCGAATTGATTTGGTATGTACAAGTACAATATTACTACACGTTAGGCTTGTCCCTAAAATTCAACCCGCGTCTTGTTATATCCTGAAAATTCATATATCGTGCTCCCAAAATTGGCGCCTTCACAACCCGCGCCTTGCTATCCCGAAATTACAACGCTCGTGAAAACTCCCTCCAGCTGCCAAATCCCGACACGTGAAATCCCCCTTCTAACCCTGAGCCGAAAGGGCCGCTAGTTCAAATCGGTGGGGGGAACTTTTGTAACACACCCTACATTTTGGAAAAGCGCGTCCCTAAGTCATGCTTCACCCCCTCCCATCACCCCCTTTTCGCCATTCGAAATCCCAGGCCGCCATAACCTCTCCACTCCAGCCGCGAAACCCCGCCATCCTCCGTCCGCCACCTCACCGCTGCCCAGTCGGAGCCTCTTCCCCGACGACGTCGTCCACCGCAACAGCTCGACGTCCCTCGTCCACCTCCCCGGATCAGGATCCGTCGTCCCGCCGATTCAGCCGCTCCGTCCTCCACCTCCAAGGAGCTGCTCCGACGATCGCCTCGTCTATCGCGGCTGCTCCATCCCCACAGCGCCACCTTAACCTGCTCCACCAGAATCGCAGCATCCTCACCGACTCCTCGGATGAAGCCGAGGCCTATTCGGCACCACCAAAGAGGTTGTACACTCATCGCATCACACCTTCTCCTTAACTCGACCTCCCAGCGATGACGGTGCTCCATCCCGCACCCCCATGGAGAGGCTACCTTGAAGCCGGCGCCACGGGCGACATCTCCACGGCGGATCTCCCCCAAGTGCGAGGCCCCTTCGGCGACGACGTCCATACCAGCCGGATCTATTGCTGCTGCTCCGGCTCTCGCTCGATCGCTCACTCACCCAGCTACTGCTGCTGCTCTCCCCCTCGCTCGTGCTGCTGCTCTGCTCCGATTTAGCCACACTTCAGTCGACTGAATCGACTTCTGGGTCAGCCGATTTTCAGGGGTTGGGGGGGCTCACCGGAGTTAAGGAAGAACCAGCTGCAGCGGGGACGGGGGCACACCGGAGGGGTACCCCACTATCTATCTTAGGGTGGAGGGTGGGGGTGGGGGCCTAGAGGGCTGGCCGGGGCGGCGGTGGGGAGTTGTTTCGGGGTGGCGAGGTGGCGGTGGGGCCGGCGGTTTGGCCTGTGGTGGCTGGCGGCTCAGGGGGGTGCTGGTTGAAGATGAACTGCATGCCCTCCCTAAACTGCATGTCAAGTGCCTCTCTGCTACCATTGCATTTAGTTTCGACAGTAGCATTCAGATTCCACAGTAAATTTCAGTTTCGACAGTTAAGTTCAGAGTCAATAGTTTTTACCTCATCTGTTGTAGTCAGGTGGTTTTTGGTGATGTAAATTTTACATCTATTTTACATAATCTATTACAGATGCTATTAGAATCCCACTTGAGATTGACGATGTCTGTCTTGTGCTGCTTTAGCCTTGACGTCTTATGGCTCACCGGAGCTTCTCCAACGATAGAACGATCCATCACAGTGAAGCGGTGCCACGGACGCCGCCTCTGATTCCTCGAGATCTTCCTCCACACCTCCGACAGCCACCTCGCCTCAACTACTTCAAATGACCAACCCAATGATCTTTGAGGTCGACACGACTCTGACAAGAAGTTGTACACTTGTTGCATCACTTATTACTATACATTCACGTCGATCCATTAGGGCTATTTTGGTTCAACGGAAAAACACATCAATAGGGAATTTTCCAATGGCACTCCACTATTCAATTATTCATGTATTTTGTTGAAAGGAATGAAGCAAAACATCCACTTGGACCTACTTTTCAAAATCATATGCATGAAAACAAGACCAAGTGCATTAGTGCCAGAATAACATTCTAACTGTACACACTTTCATATGGTTTCACTTTATTTTGGCCATGTTTCTTTGCATTCCTCTGCTCTTCCAATTCCTGTAAACCAAACACCCAAGTTGACAGAAATCCTGTGTTTACAAATGCTCTGTTTACCATGTGCATTCCTATCCTATTCTGGCGTTTGTCCTATCCCTGCGTCTTAAGAATCATGCAAGCCAAATGAGCTCTTACAGAATTACTTCAATTATAGGTACGTGTCTAAGGGAACTTTGTGTGGTTTGTCCTGCTCCTGCCGCCAGGTCGTTCACCTCACCTGAGCTGCTCCATTGATAGAGGCATCCACCAAACTAGACATCATGACTCCTAACCGTCTTTCGCCCCCTCAGATCTCCTTCCCTGCCGCCGGCACCCACCGCAATGGCGTCACCATCATCGACTCAGCAGATGAACCTGAGGAGTACACGGGTCCACAAGAGAGGTCGCACTCTTTTGTTTCTGCTTATGTTATGCATTGCTTAAACTTACCTGCTATTTTGTCGTCCTATTCAGCTCTTGGACTCCCAAGTCATGTCCAAATTAATGGTCAAACTTGAGTTCTAAATTAGTTGTGGGGCACATTTCGAGGCAGCAATGAATAGTATGTCTGTCTAATATCTGGTTCACCTAGGGTATGCCTATGTTGTTCATCTTGGGTGGGAAACAAATAGTAAAGCAATCATCATCTGTCTTTTTATTAATTTAAAGCAATCATCAGCCTGCCATCATTATTTTTGGATCCATCCACTGGTTGTTACCATCACTCTAAATTTCTGCATGCTCTCCTTACATAATCTCACCATATTTTTTTGTATGCATGTCGATATTGTACACATCATCTGAACATGTAGAGAAAAGAGAAGAGTTTTGCGCGGCAATACAATGTCATGCAGACATCACTCCATGGTGGGTTCAATGGCAAACCCTCCCCACCCCTCTCCAGATTGTAATCCAGGGGAAGATATCTGTTCTGAGGCGGATTCAGACGCTATTGACCACTCCTATTTACCCCCAAGTTGTTTGCTCTACCTTGGCATGATGATGTTAGTCATATCATGCATATGTTGCCTTGCACTGCCTACTTTTAACATCATATATGTCATCTGCTTAGTTTAGACATGTTCTGTAATGCCACCTATTTAGTTTCTATATCATATATGGGAATTATGCAGTCTCATGTCTTTTAGCCAGCCATAATATATGTGAAATGTGCAATGTCATCTTGTTTAACTAGGCATCATATAATTGAATGATATCTCGCCCATCCTTTTCTTCATTACATTTCCATTTGTTGACAATGTTTGTACATTAAACTACTCTTCCTGTGAATCAGCCATTTGGGTGGGAGATGGAAAAATCTGGAGTGAAAACAAGGCCTTCAGAGCAGATAGTGCTACCTGTCGAAGCAGATCTCTTGTTGGGTCCCGATAGCTCCTCAGAGATGGATTCAGAGATAGATGACCAGTCCTATTCCCCCCCTGAGGTGTATGCTCTAACTTGGTACGGTTATACTGCTCATATCATGCATATGGTGTCTTGCATTGCATAGTTTAGACATCATATACACAATATTCAACACCATGTTCTTAGTTCAGACATCATATCGAATGCCCTATGTTTAGCATATAAATCACATATGTAAATTAAATGATGCGATTCTGATTACTTAGATAACATGTAGGTGAATTATGTCATGCGATCCTGTTTAGTTATTCGTCGTATCTTTGAATTATGTTATGCTATGCTATCCAGTTTAGATAGACATCATATATGTGAAATTATGTCATGCTATCTGTTTTAGTTAAACAATATACATGTCAACTATTTCATGCCCTCTTTTTTCCACACTATCTATTGTATCTGTCTCTCATACAATGTCTGTACATTCAACTATGTTTCTTGTTTATCGGCCATTTGAATTGGAGCGGGTGATGCCAGTATCTAGCAGACTAAAAACACGGTCTTCAAATGAAACATTGCTACCTCTTGGTGGAGATAGCACCCCAGTTATACATGCACAAGAACCAACCCTACCACACATAACCCAAACTCTCGCAGATTGTACCCCTACTGCGATGGACAGAGAACCAGCTTCACCCAATCTAACCCCAACCCCAGCCGATAGTAAACCAGTTCCTGTTGACACAGCACCATCTCCACCACAGAGCTCCCAAACAAGAGCAGTTAGTAAGGCAGCTCCAGTGCCCAAAGGGCCAATACTATCACTGCGAACCCCAACTCCACTAGTTAGTACGCCTAATCCTGTGGAGGAAGCACAACCAGCTAGTCGTAGTTTAGCATCTATCGCATTTGATGTTGTTAAATCGTATGTGTGTATCTTCTCATCTTGGAAATATTATACTGAAGATGAAGGAAAATGCGATTCTGGTAACTTGTCCGGGAGTTATGTGTAAGTAATGTTATTCATGGCAATTACTTTGCTTCGTCCCATACATCCTACCTCCATGATGGTTATAATACAGCAAATTTTCCCATTTTTCACTATAGAGAAGGACCGATTTGGAAACTCAGGATGAGGTAACCTGTGCTAATACCTCTGCTATCTTCAAGAATGCTTGGTGGCGATGTCGAATTACTCAAGAAAACGTACTTCACCGGCAAAGAAACTCATCAAATTCCCTTACGTTCTCCTGAGACACATTTACTGGACAATGACTGGGAACGCCTTGTTCTGTACTGGTCCCGAACCAAGAATGTGGTAAGGTCTATGAGCTCATTTTCTATTTTTAAGTATTATATTCTTGCATCTTACTGTACTCTGTTCATGTAGAACAAGTGCCTAAACCTGAAGAACAATTATTCTAATTTAAGTTTCCATCCCTATCATAGTTCAAAAAAGCGCTAGGCGTTAATTGTGCGTTTTGCCACCACCTTGCGCTTTACTGAACAAAACGCATGCTTATGTGCAGTTATCCATAGATTAAGCATAGTTATGCGCAATGCATTTTGCCAACGCCTAGAGCCTAGGCGCGCTTAAGCGCTCACTTAGGCACGCCTTTTCTAACTATGATTGCTTTGCTCTTGTATCACTGTATTTACTCATACAAACTTATTTTTAAATTGAAAGATCCAATCGAAACTCCAATGGCACAGCAGGTATGTTCACGCATGTTTCTTTAACAGGTTTGCTCTTATCAATAGCTCTGTTGATTTCAATTTCAATTGTGTATACAGTTGACTTTCATATCATGCACATTACTAGCATCACAATAGAGCCAATAGTGTTTTGTACATGTAGACCCGTGGTACCCATCTGAAATCTTGTTGTGCCATGTAGTTTCCCATGCTTTGTATTCTTTCACTGCTGCTTTGTCTTGAATTGATATGATTTGAACCGTGTCTCTATTTTGATTTGGCAAGACAATGCAGTGACCATAGGACATAGATATATGTTTGTTTGATGCTTTTATTATGTACTAGTACTTGGCAATAGAAGACTTGGTAGTTTAATCCTGTCCACCTTACTAATGAACTGGTTCACCGAAATGAGTTTCATATACTAGTACATGCTAAACTTGTTATGTGTCTGCTTGTTTCTTCTTTTAGAATGCTGACAGGATATTGGGGAAGAGTGCCTTATTAAGCAATGGTAAAGGAAGTAATGCAGATAAGGTTCATCATAGTGACACATCCTTTTTGATCTCCAACAAAGCTGATAAAATAGGTAAGGAAGACTATATTGAAGACAGCGAGACAACCCCAAAGTCCTGTCTTGGTTTAGTGTTCGAGTTACTGGCCACTACCGCTTGCACAAGCTATTCAAACTCACTGTCTGAATCAGTTCGGTTTCTTGAGTCTCAACTACAAGCTCAAAGACATCGATCAGCTGTGTTGCGACAAGAAGCGGAAGGACTGCGGAAGTCCCTAGAGCATTCAGATGCATACTTTCTGGTGCAACAGCAATCGTTGGAGGATTTTAGCACCAAACAGGACAAAGCTAATAAGCTTACTAAGCTTATTGCCAGTATGGTGGATACCCAGGATAACATTTCTTGAGCTCTTCTGAAGTTGTTTCGGTTATGCTCTTGTTTTGCTGCCGCGTTTATTTGCACTGGTGGCCAATTTTGATGGCCAGTGTATGTAATATGCTGCTTTGTTCCCTATATTTGCACTGGTGGCGAACTTTGATGCCCAATGGATGTAATATGTGTAATAGCGGTAATAGGCTAGCGTTAATTGCTTGCTTATTTATTTCCTTATTGTCTTGTTTAGTTGTTTGCTTGTAGTCACTGCAGTTCTTTTTCTGTGTTTTTCTAGTGGCCACAATAGCCTATTTTTGGTAACTAGGCTAAAATAATCATGGCAACACACGGACTGTTGTAACCATGGGCCACCTGCAGGCCGTATGATCCATGGGCCTTGTTTTGGCCGTAGGATCCATTGGCCTTCTATATGGGCCGTAGGATCCATTGGCCTTTTATATGGGCCTTAGGATTCATGGGCCTTCGACGGGCCATAGGGTCCATGGGCCTTCTACAGGCCGTACGATCCATGGGCCTTCTACGGTGAAAGCACAAGTGCTCCCTGGGTGATTTTGGTAATTAATGTCAACATATCTCTTGTTGGACTAACACTTCTACCTATTATGTTTCAGACAAGTTCAACAATGGAGTGGCATGGACTAAAGGATGTGGAACCCCTTCAAGAAGCTAAGGACAAAGGATTGGCTCAAGCTCCAAGAACAAGAGTCTACATTTTCTATTTTAGTGATCCAAGATCACATTGAGTCTATAGGAAAAGCCAATACTATCAAGAGGGGATGAGGTGTTGCTTAATGGCTTGCTTGCTCATAGTGCTTAGTGATATGCTCCAAAGCCCTCAACTACTTTCCCACATCTGCATATGTCCTAAACCCAAGGTCTAGCTCGGCCCTACCGATTCTTTCTAACCGGCGCCACCGAGTTCAGATGTCTTAGCCACTGCCACAAACCCTAGGCAAATCGGTCTCACCGATAGGTATCTCGATCTCACCGAGATGGGATTGTAATCTCTCTGTGTATGTCCATTACCAAAATTGGTCTCACCGAGTTTGAGTAATCGGTACTACCAAGATTACAATGCAAACTCTCTTGTTAGCTTATTACCAAAATCGGTCCCACCGAGTTTGTGTGATCGGTCTCACCGAGTTTGCCTAACCAACTCTCTGGTTAGCTTATTACCAAAATCGGTCCCACCGAGTTTGTGTAATCGGTCTCTCCGAGATTACGTTATGCCCTAACCCTAACCATATCGGTCCTACCGATTTGCATGTCGGTCCCACCGAAAATCCTAACGGTCACTAGATTTGCTGAATCGGTCCGACCGAGTTTCTCAATTCGGTCCCACCGAGTTTTGCAAGTTGTGTGTAATGGTTAGATTTTGTGTGGAGGCTATATATACCCTTCCACCCACTCTTCATTCGTGGAGAGAGCCATCAGAACAAACCTACACTTCCAACTTGCTTCTGAGAGAGAACCACCTACTCATGTGTTGAGGCCAAGATATTCAATTCCTACCATATGAATCTTGATCTCTAGCCTTCCCCAAGTTGCTTTCCACTCAAATCTTCTTTCCACCAAATCCATATCCTGTGAGAGAGAGTTGAGTGTTGGGTAGACTATCATTTGAAGCACAAGAGCAAGGAGTTCATCATCAACACACCATTTGTTAACTCTTGGAGAGTGGTGTCTCCTAGATTGGCTAGGTGTCACTCGGGAGCCTCCGACAAGATTGTGGAGTTGAACCAAGGAGTTTGTAAGGGCAAGGAGATCACCTACTTCGTGAAGATCTACCGCTAGTGAGTCAAGTCCTTCGTGGGCGATGGCCATGGTGGGATAGACAAGGTTGCTTCTTCGTGGACCCTTCGTGGGTGGAGCCCTCCATGGACTCGCGCAACCGTTACCCCTCGTGGGTTGAAGTCTCCATCAACGTGGATGTACGATAGCACCACCTATCGGAACCACGACAAAAACATCCGTGTCTCCAATTGCGTTTGAATCCTCCAAACCCTTCCCTTTACATTCTTGCAAGTTGCATGCTTTACTTTCCGCTGCTCATATACTCTTTGCATGCTTGCTTGTTATGTATTGTTATTGTTAAACTTGTGCCAAAACTCCACTTGAACTTAAAGAAGTTAAAAACTGCAACTTTTGGTACTTAGTGTCTATCACCCCCCTCTAGACACCTCTTATCGATCCTTTCAATTGGTATTAGAGCTTTGGTCTCCATTGCTTTGGTTTAAACACCATTGGAGGAAGATGGATGAGTGTACAATTGGGAGTCTTAGACATAGAGTGCCTATACTTGATGGAGAGTATTTTCATGAGTGAAAAAATGAGATGCTTGTGATTTTCAATCAATATCATTTGAAGAAGTACATTGCTAGCCCTTGTGCACCTCATGTTGATCCTATGCATCCTACTCTTGATGAGTCAATTGACATGATCCGCAATCTTAGAACTGTTGAACTTATCACTAGAGGCTTGCCTAGAAACTTGATTGGATGTTTGCCTACTCTTAAGTGTGCCTACACTATATGGAAATTTCTTGAGGAATGCTTTCCAAATTATTCCTTGAAAAATCTAGATGAAATTCTCCATAAGTCTATTGCCTTGATTAAGATGAATTCTAGTGATTCTATGTTTGGTGATTGTCTATTTGAGCTTACAAACCTTATGCGTGCCAAAGGAGATGTTGGAATTATTAGTGATATTATTTCCGAAGCTATAAAAATTCATAATCAAGATCATTGTCAAACTCACTCTAACGAATCACCCTCTCTAGGATTTGATCCACCACATGACGATGTTGAACATGGATACTATGATGAGGATGATGATAGTGCCTTCGATCTTGATGATGCAATGAGACACTTTGGTCTTATGGCAAATCTTCAGGGATATATGGCAGGAGGAAAGGAATGGGTTCTTGATAGTGGATGTACCAATCACATGACAGGAGATAAAGACATGTTTCGTGAGCTTGCTGAAAACGATATTCCTCAAAAGTATGTCACTTTTGGTGACAACTCAAAGGGTAAGGTGGTTGGCCTCGGTAAGGTGGCCATATCACATGATAGCTCCATACAAAATGTCATGCTCGTTGATTCTCTTGGCTACAACTTACTTTCAGTATCTAGACTTGCTGATTTCGGTTTCAATGTCCTATTTACTGAAGTAGATTGCCAAGTGTTTCATAGAGATAATCATGAAATGGTCTTTACCGGTGTACGTAGAGGTGATCTTTACATTGTTGATTTGACTAAAAAGTCTCAACCTAGAACTTGCTTTATTGCTAAATCCTCTAAAGGTTGGTTATGGCATAGACGATTAGGTCATGTTGGTATGCGAAACCTTGACAAGCTTATTAAAGGAAATCATATCCTTGGAGTTAACGATGTCATATTTGATAAGGATAGACTTTGCAGCACTTGTCAAGCAGGTAAACAGGTTGGAGGAAGGCATCCCGTGAAGAATATCATGACCACAAGGAGGCCACTCGAGCTACTTCACATGGATCTTTTTGGTCCCAACGCTTACAAAAGTCTCAGTGGAAATTCTTTTGGTCTAGTTATAGTTGATGATTTTTCAAGATTTACGTGGGTGTTCTTTCTCGATGATAAATCGCAGGTTCAAAAGATCTTCAAAAACTTCGCTAGGAAGGCCCAAAATCAATTTGAAGTGAAGATCAAGAAGGTTCGCAGCGACAACGGAATGGAGTTCAAGAACGCAAATGTGCATACCTTTCTTGACAAAGAAGGTATTTCACACGATTTCTCGGCTACGTACACACCTCAACAAAATGGAGTTGTTGAGAGGAAGAACCGGACGCTCATCGAAATGGTGAGAACGATGCTTGATGAGTACAAGACGCCGAAGCACTTTTGGGAGGAAGCGGTTGAGACAACTTGTCATGCAACAAATCGCTTGTATCTTCACAAGCTACTCGGCAAGACGGCATACGAGCTTCTCACCGGTAACAAACCCCAAGTTGGATACTTTCGAGTATTCGGCTCAAAGTGCTACATTCTTGATAAGCATCGTCGTTCTAAATTTGCTCCTAAGTCTCATGAAGGTTTCCTACTTGGTTATGGCTCAAACTCTCACACATATCGTGTCTACAACAATTTCAGCTAAAAGGTTGAAGAGATGGTAGATGTGAAGTTTGATGAATCTAACGACTCGCAAGTAGAGCAATTGCCAATTGATGTAGGAGACAAAGACCCCTCGGAAGCAATTCAAGACTTGTCTATTGGAAAGATTCGTCCAATGGAGGTGAAGGAGAGTACCTTGTCCGTCCAAGTGGAAGCTTCTACCTCACGATAAGGTGAACCAAGAGTTGATATGGACGCATCCACAAGTGGGACACACCAAGATGAAGAAAACAAGGAAGTGCACCAAGACGAACGTCAACGACCTCCTTCTCCACCACGACAAGAGAACGACAATGCTAACAATGAAGAAGGCCAAGAAGAAGAACAAGATGAAGAAGATGTTCAACAAAGACCCAAGCAAAAGCATTCACGAGTTCGAGCAAGAATTTCTAAAGATCATCCCGTTGAACAAATCTACAATGATATCCAAACCGGGAGAATCACTCGCTCTAAAACTCGTTTAGCTAACTTTTGTGAACACTATTCATTCATCTCTAGCATTGAACCTATGAAGGTTGAAGAAGCATTGGAAGATCCGGATTGGATAAACGCTATGCATGAAGAGCTACAAAACTTTGAGAGAAAACAAGTTTGGACATTGGATGAGAAGCCCGACAACAACCACAACATCATCGGTACCAAATGGGTGTTTGGCAACAAACAAGATGAATATGGACAAGTAGTTCGCAACAAAGCACGTCTCGTCGCCCAAGGCTACACACAAGTCGAAGGTATGGACTATGGTGAGACTTATGCTCCCGTTGCTAGACTTGAGTCCATTCGCATCTTACTTGCCTATGCTAATTACCAGGATATCACCTTGTACCAAATGGACATTAAAAGTGCTTTTCTAAATGGTGAAATAGAGGAGGAAGTTTATATTAAACAACCACCCGGCTTTGTTAATCCTAAGAAACCTGATCATGTTTACAAACTTCACAAAGCTCTTTATGGTCTTAAACAAGCTCCTAGAGCGTGGTTAAAATGCTTGACCAAGTTCCTTATTGAAAAAGGCTTTGAAATTGGAAAAATTGATTCTACTCTTTTTACTAAAAGGGTCAATGGAGAACTATTTGTGTGCCAAATCTATGTTGATGATATTATATTTGGTTCCACTAACCCTCATTTTAGCGAAAAGTTTGGGAAGCTAATGTCGGAGAAGTTTGAGATGTCTATGATGAGTGAACTCAAATTCTTTATTGGTTTGCAAATCAAGCAAACTAAGGTACCTTTGTTCTCAAATGAAGTACACCAAGGACTTATTAAAGAAGTTCAATATGCAAAATGCAAAGGTATGACTACACCCACGCGTACTAGTGGACATCTTGATTTGACCAAAGATGGTGAACCGGCTCATCAAAAGGTTTATCGCTCCATGATTGGTTCATTGTTATATCTATGTGCTTCACATCCCGATATCATGCTAAGTGTGTGCATGTGTGCACGATATCAAGCTGCTCCTAAAGAATGTCATCTTAAGGCCGTGAAAAGGATAGTGAGATACTTAATCCATACACCAAATATTGGCATTTGGTATCCTAAGAGGGCCTCTTTCGATCTTGTTGGCTACTCCGACTCGGACTATGCCGGTGACAAGGTTGATAGAAATTCCACTTCGGGTGCTTGTCAATTTCTTGGTAGATCTCTTGTGTCTTGGTCTTCCAAGAAACAAAACTCGGTATCCTTATCCACCGCCGAAGCGGAATACATTGCCGTTGGTTCATGTTGTGCTCAATTACTTTGGATGACCCAAACTCTTAAAGATTATGGGATATATGTGAAACATGTTCCATTACTTTGTGACAATGAAAGTGCTATCAAGATTGCTCACAATCCCGTGCAACACTCTCAAACTAAGCATATTGAAGTTCATCATCATTTCATTCGAGATCATGTTGCCAAAGGGGACATTAATCTTAAGCATGTTCGCACCGAAAAGCAATTAGCGGATATATTCACTAAACCACTTGATGAGAAAGTGTTTTGCAGGTTAAGAGGTGAATTGAACATCATTGATGCTTCAAACTTGGAGTAGGAACTCCATTGGATACATGCAAGCTTGAGCTTATGACTAATCCTTGATATTTTCGTATGATGATTATCTTATGTCTTGGATATATTTGCACCTTGCATGTTATCTAACCCTTGTAGGTACTTGGATGAATCTAACTCTATGATATTGCAACTCACTTACATCTTGAGCAATCTCTACATCACCAAGTCTCCACACAATGGTGGTTGAAGACAAGGAAGCACGGAACCATTCAAACATATCCTTTGACAGATTCTATGTTAAGCTTTATGATTGTCATTTTGGATACACA
The DNA here is from genome assembly GCA_021437245.1 of Aegilops speltoides. Taxonomy (NCBI): domain Eukaryota; kingdom Viridiplantae; phylum Streptophyta; class Magnoliopsida; order Poales; family Poaceae; genus Aegilops; species Aegilops speltoides. The sequence goes on from CM038146.1 coordinate 171,697,827, forward strand.
AGTGCTCATCCTTGCAAAAACTAACCCATGTAGGTAGATGAACTCAAATTCCAAGTGCTGCTCCCAACTCTTGATGAACTACATCAACCTTGAGCAACCCACACAAGCTGAAAGACATCGATCAGCTGTGTTGCGACAAGAAGCGGAAGGACTTCGGAAGTCCCTGGAGCATTCAGATGCATACTTTCTGGTGCAACAACAAGCATTGGAGGATTTTAGCACCAAACAGGACAAAGCTAATAAGCTTACTAAGCTTATTGCCAGCATGGTGGATACCCCGGATAACATTTCTTGAGCTCTTCTGAAGTTGTTTCAGTTATGCTCTTGTTTTGCTGCCGCGTTTATTTGCACTGGTGGCCAATTTTGACGGCCAGTGTATGTAATATGCTGCTTTGTTCCCTATATTTGCACTGGTGGCGAACTTTGGTGCCCAGTGGATGTAATATGTGTAATAGCGGTAATAGGCTAGCGTTAATTGCTTGCTTATTTATTTCCTTATTGTCTTGTTTAGTTGTTTGCTTGTAGTCAATGCAGTTCTTTTTCTGTGTTTTTCTAGTGGCCACAATAGCCTATTTTTGGTAACTAGGCCAAAATAATCATGGGAACACACGGACTGTTGTAACCATGGGCCACCTGTAGGCCGTATGATCCATGGGCCTTGTTTTGGCCGTAGGATCCATTGGCCTTCTATACGGGCCTTAGAATTCATGGGCCTTCGACGGGCCGTACAATCCATGGGCCTTGTACGGTGAAAGCACAAGTGCTCCCTGGGTGATTTTGGTAATTAATGTCAACATATCTCTTGTTGGAGTAACACTTCTACCTAGTATGTTTCAGACAAGTTCAACAATGGATTGGCATGGACTAAAGGATGTGGAACCCCTTCAAGAAGCTAAGGACAAAGGATTGGCTCAAGCTCCAAGAACAAGACTCTACATTTTCTATTTTAGTGATCCAAGATCACATTGAGTCTATAGGAAAAGCCAATACTATCAAGAGGGGATGAGGTGTTGCTTAGTGGCTCTTGTCGGTGTCAAAACCGGCGGATCTCGGGTAGGGGGTCCCGAACTGTGCGTCTAGGCGGATGGTAACAGGAGACAAGGGACACGATGTTTTTACCCAGGTTCGGGCCCTCTCGGTGGAGGTAAAACCCTACTCCTGCTTGATTAATATTGATGATATGGGTAGTACAAGAGTAGATCTACCACGAGATCAAGGAGGCTAAACCACGAAGCTAGCCTATGGTATGATTGTTGTTCGTCCTTACGGACTAAAACCCTTCGGTTTATATAGACACCGGAGAGGGCTAGGGTTACACAGAGTCGGTTACAATGGTAGGAGATCTACATATCCGTATCGCCAAGCTTGCCTTCCACGCCAAGGAAAGTCCCATCCGGACACGGGGCGGAGTCTTCAATCTTGTATCTTCATAGTCTTGGAGTCCGGCCGACGGTGATAGTTCGGCTATCCGGACACCCCCTAGTCCAGGACTCCCTCAGTAGCCCCCGAACCAGGCTTCAATGACGACGAGTCCGGCGCGCATATTGTCTTCGGCATTGCAAGGCGGGTTCCTCCTCTGAATAATTCATAGAAGATTTTGAACACCAAGATAGTGTACGGCTCTACAAAATAAATTCCACATACCACCGTAGAGAGAATAATATTTGCACAAGTTCAATCTGCTGACGTATTTCGTGGCGTGATGTCACACCACGGCCAAGCCTTTATTCGAATTGTTTTTACTGTTCCACCTCAGCGCATTTAGCGAAGTGGTTTCCTGGGCACGTCTTGTCAAAGCAGAGATCGTGTCCCCTTATTCCGGGATCCTCATCAATACGGGTGTGGGTAACCCAACCGTGCCCGTCGGCATGCCCCCTCCATCGAGGGTGAGTCCTAAATGGCCACAGGGAGGGCGCTTGGTATTCAACCTCTTTATAATGAGACCAAGGCCTACTCCTTTCTTTCAATCTCAATCGAATCCGCCCCTCGCCTCGAGTTCCAACACCCAAAGCTCTAGATCCAGGCGCTTCGGACCTTCAATGGTCCGGCTCCGACCTGCGAGGCCGATGGTTGCCTTCTTCCGTCATGGAAGAAGATGTGCTAAAGCTGAGAGACGCCAGGTATCTAACCAGCGAAATTTCGCATAGGCTGCCTGCCCAAGGGCAGGTTATTCCTACTCCCGAGCCTGGTGAGAGCGTGGTGTTCGTGTCTCACTTCCTTCGGGGTTTAGGCTTCCCGACGGACCCCTTCGTGAGGGGGCTCATGTTTTATTATGGGCTGGAATTCCACGACTTGGATCCGGAGTCCATCCTCCACATCTCATCGTTCATTGTCGTATGCGAAGCCTTCCTTCGCATTACCCCTCACTTCGGATTGTGGCTCAAGACCTTCAATGTGGAGCCGAAGATGATCAGGGGGCAGCAGGTAGAGTGCGGAGGGGCTGTTATAAGCAAAAGTGCTGACGCTCCATGGCCCGAGGGCTCTTTTCAAGAGGAGCTTGGTTTGTGGCAATAGGAGTGGTTCTACATCACCGCTCCCAAGGGCACCAGATGGGTGGCGCCACCTGCCTTTCTCTCGGGTCCTCCACAACGGCTGGTGAGGGAGTCCTGGACTAGGGGGTGTCCGGACAGCCGGACTATCAATATCTGCCGGACTCCAAGACTACGAGATACAAGATTGAAGACTCCGGCTCGTGTCCGGATGGTACTTTCCTTGGCGTGGAAGGCAAGCTTGGCAATACGGATATGTAGATCTCCTACCATTGTAACCGACTACGTAACCCTAGCCCTCTCCGGTGTCTATATAAACCGGAGGGCTTTAGTCTGTGAGGACAACATACATCTCAACAATCATACCATAGGCTAGCTTCTAGGGTTTAGCCTCCTTGATCTCGTGGTAGATCTACTCTTGTACTACCCATATCATCAATATTAATCAAGCGGGGCGTGGGTTTTACCTCTATCGAGAGGGCCCGAACCTGGGTAAAAACATTGTGTCCCTTGTCTCCTGTTACCATCCGCCTAGATGCACAGTTCGGGACCCCTACCGAGATCCGCGGTTTTGACACCGACATTGGTGCTTTCATTGAGAGTTCCTCGTATGCGTCACCAATAGGCTTGATGGCATCTTTAACCAGCAACGCTGTCCGAGTGAGACTTTTCTCCCGGATAGATCTTCGTATTCGGCGGCTTTGCCTGCGGGCAATTCACTTGGCCATCCGGTGCGATCGAAGCTACGCCCTGGCCGTCGAGTCAGATTTGAAGCTTAAACTTCACGGCCGATGTCGCGGAGACTTGATCTTGACGGACTCGAGCCACAGCCAGCGCCGCGCACTATGGCGATGGGCATGATCTAGCTCTGCCGCCGAACGGTGCCTTGGTGGCGCTGCGGATCTGCTTCGCCATCGGCCGGAGCCGATCGCCCGGATCGAGGCGGTGGATAGACGCCGCCACAGGGGCTTCAACATCTACGGCGATGGGCGAACACCGACCTTGTCCCTGCGAGACTTCGTGATTCCGGGCGCCGGACTCCTCGCCGGACTCGAACCTCCAGCGCCTCTACCAATCGATCCGGATTGGGCGCGGTTATGGAATTCACCGCCACGAACATCTTTCAAAGACTCGCCTTTTGGCGATATCCTGAATCACATCAAGCATCTCTCGCTATCGGAGATTCTGGCGGACTATGGCGAGGATGGTTGAAATGTACGACGACGAAGAAATTCAGAGCCCACCCACCACCCACTTTGTAGCCACTATCAACGACTTAACCGACATGCTAGACTTCGACTCCGACGACATCGACGCTATGGACGATGATGCCGGAGAAGAACAGGAACCAGTGCCTACAGGGGACTGGAAGGCCACCTCGTCATATGACGTATACATGGTGGATACCCCAAAAGAAGGGATGGCGAAGAAGCGTGGAGGCGACTCTTTAAAGAAGCAGCCAAAGCGCGGCGTCGGCCGCGCGCTCTAAATCCCGCCACAGCAAGAATGGAGATTCCGCACGGAGATAATAATACTCGGAGAGTGCGAAGACAATCCCCTCCAAGAAGACTCAGCGCAGGGAGGATCTGAAGCAAGCCCTCACGAGAGGGCGGCAGATGAAGGGGTTGAGGATGATAACTATATGCCTCCCTCAAGACGAAGCAAGCCTCAACGATGACGAATTAATTGCGTACACGAGGATCCCGTCGAACAAGAGCGCTTCAAGCGCAGGCTCATCGCCACGACAAACAGATAAAGAAAAAGCAGCAACTCCAAGCTGATCAAGACCTGCTGGCGATCGATGGACCGAGGTCCTCGCGGCAAGAGTATAAACTTCGAACGCCCCTCAAAAGTTACCCAAGGCGCAAGGTGCTCCCCGATTAGAGGAGGAAGCATACATACCTTCATCACCGGACGATATATGGCTGACCGACCACCCCGTGGTCATGACGAGAGGCATCAGGGCCCCCAGCCAAGACCGTACCCGCATCGCTCCAAAAGTACGGGCCCAAGAGGAGCGCGCCGGACTTGCGAGACATATTGGAGGACAAGGCAAGGCAATCCAGATCCATCTACGGATCACGTGGGCGCCCTCGACCCACGATTTAATACCGTCGCGCGGACATAATAACACCGGCGGGCGAACACAGCAGACAGCGCTCTCTCGAGCTGCGTCGCGATATTGCTCAATATAGGGGCGCCGCACACCCTCTATGCTTCACTGACGAAGTAATGGATCATCAGATCCCCGAAGGGTTTAAACCCGTAAACATTGAATCCTACGATGGCACAACAGACCCCGCGGTTTGGATTGAAGACTATCTTCTCCACATTCACATGGCCCGCGGCGGCATCTACATGCCATCAAGTATCTCCCACTCAAGCTTAAAGGACCAGCTCGCATTGGCTAAACAGCTTGCTGCAGAGTCAATTGGGTCTTTGGGAGGACACGGAAGCCGCATTCCTCGACAACTTGCAGGCACATATGTGCGACCACCGACGCCGATGACCTAAGCCACATTATTCAGCAGCCGACGAATCGGCGGACAATTCTTGACACGGGTCTTGACAAAGAAAAACCAAATCGTCGACTGTCCGGATGCAGAGGCCCTTGCAGCCTTCAAACATAACATCCGGGACGAATGGCTAGCCCGGCACCTGGGGCAGGAAAAACCGAAATCCATGGCAGCCCTCACATCGTTAATGACCCGCTTTTGTGCGGGAGAGGACAGCTGGCTAGCCCGTAGCAACAACCTCCGTAAAAATTCTGGCAGTCCGGATACAAAGGACAACAACGGCAGGTCACGTCGAAACAAAAACAAGCGCCGCATTATCGGCGACGATAAGGAGGATACGGCGGTCAATGCCGGATTCCGAGGCTCTAAACCCGGTCAACGGAAGAAGCCATTTAAAAGAACCACTCCGGGTCCGTCCAACCTGGACCGAATACTCGACCGCTTATGCCAGATACATGGCACCTCTGAAAAGCCAGCTAACCACACCAATAGAGATTGTTGGGTGTTCAAGCAGGCCGGCAAGTTAATTGCGAAAACAATGACAAGGGGCTAAATAGCGACGACGAGGAAGAGACCCGACCGCCCGAACAATAGAGGATGAAGGTTTCCCCACAAGTGCGGACGGTGAATATGATATCGCGACCCACATACCCAAGAGGGAGAGGAAACGCGCACTCAGGGACGTCTATGCGATGGAGCCAGTCGCCGCAAAGTTCAATCCATGGTCCTCTTGTCTGATCACTTTCGATCGAAGAGACCATCCGACCAGCATACACCATGGCAGATTCGCCGCATTGGTTTTAGACCCAATCGTCGATGGATTTCACCTCACAAGAGTCCTGATGGACGGCGGCAGCAGCCTGAACCTGCTTTATCAGGATACAATGTGCAAAATGGGCATAGACCCATCAAGGATTAAACCTACAAAGACAACCTTTAAAGGTGTCATTCCGTGAGTGGAGGCCAATATGCAGGCTCGACCACATGGAAGTGGTCTTGGATCCCGGATAATTTCGAAGCGAAGAGTTAATCTTCGACATAGTCCCGTTTACAGCGGCTATCATGCTCGCTTTCGGACGAACCGCGTTTGCAAAATTCAATGCGGTGCCGCATTATGCATACCTAAAGCTCAAAATGCGGGCCCTCGTGGAGTCATCATGGTCAATGGAAATACGGAACGCTCCCTCGAACGGAGGAACATACTGGCTCTCTCATGGCGGAAATCTGAGCAGCCTTCTCGGGCAATTCTCAAGTCCGGCGGTTAAAAGCGGACACAGAAAGCGCCCGAGCAATACCAACCAAGACCACTGGCGCGATCGAGCATCGCCAGCGTAGCAATGCGGCCCCAACCCTCGCCCGAGCATGATCGCAAGAATAACACTCCACGTACATCATTACGCTTTGGAGATACCATGGGCGCAGGGAAAGGGGCACGATCACAATGGACCTAGATTGCGGCTCGACCACACCAGGGGCTCACACGAATGCCCCCCTTCTTTTTATGTTTATTTTTCTTCTTCTTTTATGTACACAGGACTCTGTTAACCAGAAGCCCTGTCCGGTGGCGAACTTGCCGAACTCATGATGCAACAGTCAGGGACTAAAGAAGGCTGCGACAAACACCCAGGTGGTCTCAATTACGAGCATTAAATTCAATTATATACACCAAGTCTGCAGCTCATCCCTGGAGGGGGACATGTTTATTTAGTCCAAATCCCTTGCTTACCGCACTATTTGTATTAGTCCGCTCTACTAGCAGACTTTCTTTCATAAATAATGCAGCACCTCTTTTTTGCAAATGCATTATCTTTTATATATATGTTCATTATATGACATCTTGCACCCGTATATTTTGGTACGGCCGAATACGCCAGGGGCTTCTGTTCCCCACATTGTGGTGTGATTAAGTCCGAACACTTTCACAAGTGCGGTACCCCGAACTTATAGCATTATATGAATCGGCTCCGAATCATGTCTTGGGTCAATAGTTGGGTTTGCCCGGGTCCCATGTTTTGGTGCCTTACGTTCCGTTCCGTCGGCTAAGGTAGCACTGGGAGAACCACTGCGATTGCGCCCCAGTTGAGCCGGGTTAACGCCTCAGTGGAGAAAGCTAAAACTGACTGGCATGATAAGGCGAGAGACCAGTTGCTATTCGAGAGGTTCTTTCGGGTCCTTAAAGACTCACGCCGCTTCGAGCGAAGTTCCGGATAATGTCCGAAGAAGGCGTGGATAGCACCCCGGATTCGGTCTTCCGAATACCAGGGGCTTCGCCAAAATTTAAAATTATAGAATTCTATGGCTATGTGAGAGTGTTCAAGCATTATAAGTCCGGTTGCCTTGTTAAATCGTGTTGGCGCCTCCTAGATGGACCCAAAATGGGAACAAGAGTGCTCAAGTTTATCACCGAACACCCCAAAGACTTGCGGCTTGGGGCTGAAGCCAACGACTTGCCATCTCTCGATTTCTAAACGGCCGCATGAAGGTAATATTTTAAATTAAACAAGCGTTGCTCATGGCGCATATAAACGAAGTTTTCAGCGCCGAGATAAACACACAAATGAGTTTACTCAAAGATTACATTTGGGAGCACTCATACGCAATATCGCAGCTCCTTGAGACAACTTTATAATACCGCTCCGGCGTGCGATGCTCCTTGCCCGGGCGGTGGGTCCGTTAAAGCTTCTCGCATCCAGTTTGCCCATTGCACCTTTATGCGGGCAAGGGCCCGACTAGCGCCTTCAATACAAAGGCGGGCGCTTGACTACATCCAGCACAGGGCATGCATCCACCAGCCGCATGATGAGGCCAAAGTAGCTCCTGGCATGGCCTGTCCCAGCCATAGCGGACTATGAGGCCCTTCATGGCCTCCTCGGCTACCTTGTGGAGTTCGACCAGTGCTTCACCTGGTCGCTTGAAAGCACTGGATGGCGGCCTCGAGTATCTTGAGACCAGAGGACCTTCTCCGTCGAGCTCCCTCCTCGCCACGATAGAATGCGGCGGCATCGGGCCGCCACTCTGGCAGATCTGCAAACGCCCCTGGAGAGCTCCGAATTTGGGTAAGTGTCAGGTAGTTCACACTAACATGCCTGCTTTGCATGAAAAATGCCGTACCCGCCGCTATCTTCTTTATGTCCTCAACTTCCTGAAGGGCCTTACGGGCCTCGGCCTTGGCGGACTTGGCACTTTCAAGAGCCGAGGCAAGCTCGGACTCTCGAGTCTTGGAGTCACGCTCCAAACTCTCATGCTTTTCCATGAGAGCCTGGAGCTCTTGCCGAACTTCCGCCACCAGGGCCTCTTGCTTTTCTCGCTCAGCCCGTTCCGTGGCCGCATGGCGTTCGGCCGCGGACACGGCATCCTTCAGGGCTGCCACCTTGTTAGTGGCCCCTGCAATACACATATTATCCTTGTTAATTTTATTTGCAACCAAAATCCTTTTCTATAAGGTACTTATTCAAAGAGGTGTTACTCACCTTCTTTTTCCACGAGCTGCTTCTTCGCATGGCCGAGATCTTGCTCGGACCGCTCGAGGTCCTTCTTTAGCACATCAACCTCCGCCGTTAAAGCGGCAGAGGCCAGCAGCGCAGCCTGCACACCCATATTGACATATTTTTTAGCAACCCTGCGTATATCTGTTTAGATCCTCAGTCCGGCTTTTCTTTCCGAACACCGAACTAAGCATCAGGGGCTACTGTCTATGCGGTATTACATTACATAATTTTAACTTCTTACCTCAAAGCCTGTTAGAAGGCTGCTGCAGGCTTCGGTCAGCCCGCTCTTGGCGAGCTGAACCTTCTCAATCACCGCACTCATGATAGTGCGGTGTTCTTCCTCGATGGAAGCGCCTTTAAGCGCCTCCAACAGGTTATCCGGCACCTCCGGTTGGGCGGAGGTCACCGGCGTCACGGTCCTGCCCTTCTTTCGAAGGGGCCGCTTGCCGGACTCTGGAACCACTGCGGGTTCCGATTTAGAGTCCGGCGCAAAGTCCGGGAGGTCGCCTGACGGCGCCTCTGGAGCCTCCTCCTGATGGGTCCCCTCTTGGGATCCCACCTCGGCGTCCTCGTCGGCGCGTGGGGTAGAGGCGGTCAGGACGGAATTTACGTCCGACGAGGCCAACGACCCGCTCATCGAGTCGGGGAGATCGTCCTTGGCCGGACTACGGACAGAATGCAGCATTAGAGGGATACTATGTGACATGAAAAGTACGGCATATAAATGATCCGGATACTTACGATCCTGCCGGACGCCTGGCCCTTGGAGGCCACTCATCCTCGCCAACGCTGATGTTGGCGAAACTGTCCGGGGGGATAGTTCTCCCCCTCTTGGACCCTTCGGCCGCCCCGATTGGGGAAGCCTTCCTCTTCTTCTCTCCCTCCTCCGGGACAGAGTACTCCTCCTCCTCGTCTTCAGGGGAGGAGTCCTCGTCGTCGTCAGACGCCTGATTACGGGAACTCTTTCGAGTCCCCGTGGCCACCTTCTTGGCCTTCTTCTCCGGCACCACGTGCGGTGCGGAACCGATAGCCTGATAGCGGGCGTTCACTGGGTCTTCTGGCATGGGAGCCGGGCTGATGAGCAGCTTGGCCTTCTCCATCCATTCCTGTCAAAGGAAGAGGCAGAATGAAACCTCATTAGAGTCAATCTAATTATCACAAGTGTCCCGTAATGGGGTCGAATCACTTACCTCGTCAGTTGGACACTGCGAGCTGAATCCGCGATCTTCCGTCGCGGATGCGGGGGCTTTGGCGCCCTTGAACAGCACCCTCCAGGCGCCTTCGTATGTTGTATCGAAGAGCCCACTTAGCGTCTGGTGCTGTTCCGGATTGAACTCCCACAAATTGAATGCCCGTTCTTGGCATGGGAGAATCCGCCGGAGGAGCATGACTTGGACCACGTCGACGAGCCGGAGCCTATTGCTCACCATCTTCTTGATGCAGGCTCGGAGTCCCGTCACCTCCACCGGATTGCCCCACTGCAAGCCCTTCTCTTTCAGAGGTGAGCTGCGTGGGGATTCGAGATCTAAACTTCGGGGCCGCCGCCCATGTGGGCTTGCGCGGCTCGGTGATGTAGAACCACCCCGATTGCCACCCCTTGACGGAATCCACGAAGGTCCCTTCTAGCCAAGGGACATTGGGCAATTTGCCCAACATGGTGCCTCCGCATTCCGCTTGCGTGCCCTTCACAACCTTCGGCTTGACGTTGAAGGTCTTGAGCCACAGGCCGAAGTGGGGCTGGATGCAGAGAAAGGCCTCGCACACGATGATAAACGCCGAGATGTTGAGGATGAAGTTCGGCGCCAGATCGTGGAAATCTAGGCCGTAGTAAAACATGAGCCCCCGGACAAATGGATGGAGCGGAAAGCCCAGTCCGCGGAGGAAGTGGGGGAGGAAAACGACCCTCTCATGAGGCCCGGGGGTAGGGATGAGCTGCCCTCGTCCGGGCAGCCGATCGCGCATATCATTGGAAAGGTATCCGCGTCGCGCAGCTTGGTGATGTCCTCCTCCTTAGCGGTGGAGGCTAACCATTTACCTCCGCTCCCGACATATTCGGAGAAGGTCGAGCGAGATCTTGTGAGCTCGGCGTTGGAGCTTGAGTTCGCAGGATAGATAAGCAAAGGAGGAAGGAGGCGTAGGTGAGAAGGTGAATCCTTATCCCTTATATATAGGCGGACAAAGCTATGCGTCCCCCACCGGCCTGGTAAAACTCGCTTATCTCCCAAGCGCCACCATCAATGGCGCGGTTGGGTTACCCACGCACGTATTGATGAGGATCCCGGAATAAGGGGAACACGATCTCTGCTTCGACAAGATGTGCCAAGGAAACCGCTTCGCTAAACGTGCTGAGGTGGTATAGTAAAAACGATTCAAACAAAGGCTTGGTTGCGGTGTGATGACACGCCGCGTAATACATCAGCAGATTGAGCTAAGTGTACATTTTATTCTCTCTATGGTGGAATGTGGAAATTACTTTTGCAGAGCCGGACACTATCCTGGTGTTCATTATCTTCTCTGGATTATTCAAGGGAGGAACCCGCCTTGCAATGCCGAACATTATGCACGCCGGACTTATCGTCATTGAAGACTGGTTCAGGGGCTACTGAGGGAGTCCTGGACTAGGGGGTGTCTGGACAGCCGGACTATCAATATCCGCCGGACTCCAAGACTATGAAGATACAAGATTGAAGACTCCGGCTCATGTCCGGATGGTACTTTCCTTGGCGTGGAAGGCAAGCTTTGCAATGCGGATATGTAGATCTCCTACCATTGTAACCGACTCTGCGTAACCCTAGCCCTCTCCGGTGTCTATATAAACCGGAGGGCTTTAGTCCGTAGGACAACATACATCTCAACAATCATACCATAGGCTAGCTTCTAGGGTTTAGCCTCCTTGATCTCGTGGTAGATCTACTCTTGTACTACCCATATCATCAATATTAATCAAGCGGGGCGTGAGGTTTTACCTCCATCGAGAGGGCCCGAACACAGGTAAAAACATTGTGTCCCTTGTCTCCTGTTACCATCCGCCTAGACGCACAGTTCGGGACCCCCTACCCGAGATCCGCCGGTTTTGACACCGACAGCTGGCGTCATGGGTCAACAAAGGGCTTGACTGGGGGCCGTCCAAGGACGTACCTCTGTTGCAGGGCCGTATTCGTGACCTCCAAGAGAGTGAGATCAATCTGGTTGTAGTGGCGCAGGTCATGCTGATTCGGCACCTTCTGCCCTGCAAACGTCGCCCCCTCCGCCTGTGGGAATTCAATCTGGAGGGACCACGAGCTCTCCAACAATTCATGGGCTCGACGCCCGTTGAGATGTATAAACCGTTCTTCGGATCACAAGAGATGTGTCCGGACTTGACCGAGGACGCAGGTCTGAGCTGCAATCGCTCAGATACTCAAGTAAGTAGTCCTGTGCCCGGACACGCTATCCGTACGTTTATCATAAACTTGCCCTTTAAAGAGACGTCCCTTGAACAGGAGTGGATAGCAAAAGCAAAACTAATAAGGTGTCCGGCCCCCCTCCCTGGGATCACGCCGGATCCTGTGTTAACCAAGATGCTGGAGGTTGCGCCTTTGGAAAAGGGCGAAGGGGGGAACAAGGTAGCTACTGCCTCCGCTAAGGAGGCTTTCAAGAAAGGGGGATCGAGAATCCCTCCCTCCAGGGGGAGAAGAGGACCGCTTTTGAAGATCCGGAGGCCAAGGCCTCAAAGCGGGGGAAGAAATCTTCACCAGAGGGTCCTATGCCAGGAGAAGCCCCGGCCGCACCACTTCCCCATGGGAATCAGCCCTCTAGCGAGCCGTAAGTAGAACGGGGAGCTTTGTAATAAGGGACATCCCCATTTTTATCTCTGAAGATAACTGAAGTTTTACCTTGTAGTTCGGATCTCAGCCCCTCTCAGCAGAGCTCGTCTTCGGGGGCTCTTCGTCCGGAGATGATGGAGAGCGAAACGCCTCCATTTGCCGCACCGTTAGGCGGGGCGGACGACCCTGAGGTGTCGTTGTGGAGGGTTTCCCCGAGTCCGGCGGGGCCGGAAGGTCCGGCACCAACTGGTCTACGGTCGGAGGAGCTGAAGGATCTGCTCGGGCGACGTCTATCTCAGAAGATCACTGTGCGTTAATGGGTACGGCGATTGAAAGGATTTCATCTGCTGAGAGCGGATTGCATGAAGCCGTCAGAAGTTTACTGACGGGGTTTGAGGTACGCGAAAATGATATACCTTCTGACAGTTTTATATATAGGATGCGCCCTGTATAGATAGTAGGCCCTGAGACTCGGGACGTTGTCAAAAGTGACAGCGTGCCGAGGATCATAATCTCAGGTGTACGATGTCGCCTTTCCTATATAGGTGGCAGGGCGTTCGGTGGCCAGCCGGACTGATGGATTTGCCAAACTGAAGCGGCAACTTGACATTGCGGATGCGGACATCACGCTGGTCAATAAGCGACTTGATGAGTCACAAGGTATGCGGCTTTTCCGCGGACACCTGGTAAGGGAGCTTGACGCCCGTGCCTAACAACATGTATGCTTAATGCAGATGGTGCCGCTGCTATGGAGGACCTTCAGGCGGAGCTCGCCCGGGCCAAGGAGCAAGCCAGAAAAAGTAATGCGGCTGCCTTGAAGGCGACCGAAGAGTTAAAAGCCGAACAGGCTGCTCACTACCGAAGCAGGGAGGAAATGGCTGAGGTGGCCGTGAAGTTGAAGAATTCTACCGACCGCTGCGAGTTTCTTGAGAAAGAACACCGAGTGGAGCAAGAGGACCTGAAGAAGGTCACCGCCGAAGCCAAGGATGCCCGCTCCGCGATGAGAGCGATGAAGGAGGAGCTACGTCAAGCCGGGGATATCGCGGCTAGAAAGCCCTTTCTGCTGCGGAGGAAGTTCACGGATCCGAAGTATGCCCAGTTGGGCCAGCTATGGGGTGCGGAGGATGCTTATCTGGATTTGGTGGTGAGTGCCACAGACGCGGTCGCACACTTCCGAGGCCAAAAGGATCACGGAATGGAAGAGCTTTTTTGGTCGCAGTTGCATAGTCGAGCGCGTCCCCTTCCATTAACCGATCGGTTGGCCAAATGGGCTGAGCTGAATAGGTTGTCCGGTCTTGCCTTGTAGGATGTCGTGGCTCACTTGTGGCCGAAAAGGCCCGAGCCGAAGAGTTATTTTGGCTTGGTGCAGCAGTTCCTTGATGCGGTGCCGCATATCCATGCAATGAAGCAGTCAGCATGCATAGAGGGTGCGCGGATGGCTCTTGCCTATGTCAAAACATACTGGGAAGAGATGAAGGCCACCGACGTTGCATCCCCGGATTCGGACCGAAGCTGAGTACCTGCCGAGCACTATTTTGAGGAAGTCCTATAGGGCGCTCGTTTAGTAGAGACGCAGTGCTGGAAGAATATTATGTTCAAATGACATTTATGATTTGTGAAACCATGTTTCAAATATATAATATAAGGGCTTTTTATACTTGTGCGTTCAAGTATTGAAATACCTCCTGTGCGGCCGTTAATGTATATGTGTATATAACCTGAAGGATGGCAGTCTTGACCCCCACGCACATAGTGCGGGGGTGTTTGCAAAAAAAAGCGCATTTTCACACTTAATCCAACGTCTTGGTCCTGTGAAGGAGGTGATAGCGTAGCAAACTAGGCAACCGGACTATAATGCTTTATCACTTTCACTTAGCCATAGGAGTTCGATGGTGGGGCTACTATATAGCCCCTAGGGGCACCGGGCTCTCCGAATTCAGGGCGCGTATGTGCCTAACCGGGAAACGGTCCTTCGTCAAAGCGGAGGAATTCTAAACATTCTGGTGGTCGATCGAGTGGTTGACCAGTCTCTCGCTATATCATGACAGTCAGTTTTCGGCTTTCTCTACTGAGATGCTCACCGACGAACCGGGCACAATCGCACTAGTTCTCCCAGTGCGCGTTAGCCGATAAGCGTAACGTAAAGCAGCAAAACACGGGAGCCGGCAAACCCAACATTTTACCAAAGACATGATTGGAGCTGATGCATATAAGGCCTAACTCGAGACGCCGAACACTCCCTAAGGTATTCGGTCTTTATGAAAGCGGGCAAAACAATGCCCTAAGCCCCAAAGGCCTGTATGCATAAAAATTCGACGCGCCCGATGCCAAACGCCCGACCTCCTCCTTGGTTGTAGCAAGAAACCGGGGATGCGTATCAACAAGAGACAGCAAAAAAGGTTTACGCATGGTCTTAATCAAAAGAATCCTTGCAACGGGTCCCTCTTGCGTCTGCTTTGTGTCTCCGTTGTGCCGTATCACGGGCGGGTGTAGCACGTGTTCATCTCAGTAAAGAGAAGAACTTAGTTTGAAAAAAGATCGTGCGAAAAATGTATTTTTAAATAAACAGAGTATGATTCGAAAAATAAAATTGAGCTTTATTGGCTCTTTATTGTATATGCGTGCAACCCCTTTTAAGGGGGGGGGGGGCGCGGCTAGTAAGCCCCTTGTTTATTTATGCTAGACTCGCCTAACCGTGTCCGGGGTCTCAATGACCTGTTTAGGTGCTCTGATCAGCAAGGCCGGATTAATGTGTGGCTGTCAAGACAGTCTCACGTTCTTCCGTATTCGAGCAACACTCGAAGTTTCCTTTTAATGAGATGATGCCGCGTGGACCAGGCATTTTAAGTGTAAGAGATGCATAATGCGGTATTGCGTTAAAGCGGGCGAAAGCTTCGCGTCCCAATAGTGCTTGATAGCTACTTTTAAATGGGGCGATGTGGAAGACCAACTTTTCACGACGGAAGTCGTCGGATGGGCCGAACACAACTTCTAGTAGTAGAGAGCCCGTACAATGGGCATATGGGCCTGGCATTACTCCTTTAAAGGAAGTGTTGCTATGGCGAATTTGGATTGGGTCTATCCCCATTCTGCGGATTGTGTCCTGATATAACAGGTTTAGATCACTGCCGCCGTCATTAGGACTTGTGTGAATTGTAGTCCGTCGATTATAGGGTCTAATATCAAAGCAGTCCATCCTATGTTCCGGATACTTCCGGAGTAGTCCTGATGGTCGAAGGTGATTGGTTTTGACAACCAGTGTTGGGACTCCGTTGGGGTAGACCGTGCAGCGCGTACTTTAATGGGCGTCGCTCTATTTTTCCCTGTTGTCACTTGAAGTGAGTTTACTGTTTTGACCTCTTGTGGGAAATTCTTTTGTTTCCCCTTGCTCTGCTTGTGGGGTTCGTCATCGTCCTCACTTGGAGTGCCGAGCCCCTTGTGTTCGGTGTTAAGTCGGCTGGATTGTTTGAAGACCCAGCAATCTCTGTGGGTATGGTTTGTAGGCTTCCCGGAGGTACTGTGGATTTGGCATATCTTGTCCAAGATTTTGTTTAGGTTGGATAGCTCGTCGCTGTTGTCCTTGAGAGGCAGGTTTTTGTTATTCTGCCGAGAGCTTTTAAATCCGGCGTTTACTATCGTGCTCTTCGGACCATTTCCCTTAGTCCGGCGCTGGTCCTTGCTGCGTCGTAGTTTCCCATTTCCATCCCTGACCTCGGATGTACTTGGGTCGCTGGTGCTGCATCTTGCCAGCCAGCTATCCTCTCCCGTGCAAAAGCGGGTCATGAGGCTTATTAGTGCGGCCATTGTTCTTGGCTTTTCTTGGCCGAGGTGTTTGGCGAGCCATTCGTCTCGGACGTTATGTTTGAAAGCTGCTAAGGCTTGGCGTCGCAGACGATCGACTATTTGGTTCTTTTGGTGAGAACCTCTTCCGAATTCTTGGTGACTCTCGGGCTGTTGAGTTATGTGACTTAAATCATCTCATCCCGGAGGGCGGACATAGGTCCCCTGAAAATTTGCCCGAAATGCATCCTCGAGTTCTTCCCAACTTCCAATGGTATTTTCTGGGAGGCTTTTGAGCCAGTGCCGGGCTGGCCCTTTGAGCTTAAGGGGTAAGTATTTTATGGTGTGGAGGTCATCTCCTCTAGCCATATGTATGTGCAGGATGTAATCCTCAATCCAGACTCTAGGGCCTGTTGTTCCGTCGTATGCCTCTATGTTTACGGGCTTGAATACCGCTGGAAATTCATGATCCAGCACCTCATCGGTGAAACATAGGGGGTCTGCGGCACCTCTGTATTTGGGTGTGCCGTGATGTTCGAATATTCGACGTGTTGTATTGCTTTCTAGAGCTTGCTTTCTTGGCCCAGAGATAGACCTCACTGGGCCATCCTTTTGGCGCGGATCCTTACGCGGATCGCGTATCGACTTGTGTGCGGCGCCGCTTGCCGTTCTTTGTTTGTTGTGTGGTCGTCTATCCGACCGGGCGGCCTCTTTGTTCTTTGATCGTGGGGGCTCTACGGCCTCCTCGTCAAATTCAGGCAGTAGTTTGTGCTTTGGGTAGCTCTTCGTTTGGCGACTATCGCCGTGTTTGTCTGCGGTGTTGAGTACCTTGGTCCATCTCATTCTGAGTGCGTCTTTCGCTATTTTGAGCTTCCGCTTCTGCTTCTTCAGACTTCGTGCAGTGGCGACTAGCCTTTTGTGGAGGTTCTTCTGCTCCAAATATGTGTCCGATGTAAGATCGTCCGGACTGTTGTTTTCGCCGAGGACGGATTGTTTATCCAAGTTATCCTGTTTGGATGGTTGCCCGAGAGCATGTTCGTCGTCCACGGTTCGTCCTGCTCTATGGCTGGGTCTGTATGCGTGCTGTCTTTGTCGAGGCGGGGCTTTGAGCGGTGCTTACGTCGCGGTTTTGACTGCTTTTCGAGGGAATTATCCTTCGCAGCGTCCCGTTGTTCCTCGTTATCGCTTCCTTTAGGTGTATCCAACATGTATACATCATGAGTTCAGGTGGCTTTCCAGTGCCCTGCAGGCGCTGGTTCTTCGTCGTCTCCGGCATCGTCGTCCATACTGTCGATGTCTTCGGAGTCGAAGTCTAGCATGTCGGTTAAGTCATCGACAGTGGCTACAAAGTGGGTGGTGGGCTGGCATTGAATTTCTTCGTCGTCCGCATCCCAACCGTCCTGACCATAATTCGGCCAGGGCTCTCCTGATAAAGAGAGACACTTTAGCGAATTCTGGATGTCGCCAAAAGGCGAGTGCCGAAAGATGTCCGCGGCAGTGAACTCCATGATCGGCACCCAATCGGATTCGATTGGCAGGGGCGCAGGAGGTTCGGAGTCCGGAGAGGAGTCCGGCACCTCGGAGTCACGGCCTTTGTGAAGGACAGGGTTGGTATTCGGCTCTATCGCCATAGAGGTGGCTGCCCCCGAGGCGGTGTCCAGCCACCCGTCCTCGATCGGCGCAGTCGGCTCCGAGCTAAGGGTCAGAGCGGACTCTTGTGCGGCCTCCAGGGCACTGTCCGGGAGCAGAGCTAAGTCATGCCCATCGTGACAGTGCGGCGCGCTCGGCTGTGGCTCGAATCCGTCGAAGATCAAGTCCCCGCAGATGTCGGCCGTATAGTTCAAACTTCTGAATCGACTGATGGCGGGCGTAGCTTTCGATCTGCTCCAGATGGCCAAGTGAATTGGCCCGCAGTGCAAAGCCGCCGAATACGAAGATCTGTCCGGGGAGAAAAGTTTCACCCTGGACCGTGTTGTTGTTGATGATCGAAGGAGCCATCGGTCCTATAGGAGACGACACAGAGGAACTCTCAATGAAAGCACTAATGTCGGTGTCAAAACCGGCGGATCTCGGGTAGGGGGTCCCGAACTGTGCGTCTAGGCGGATGGTAACAGGAGACAAGGGACACGATATTTTTACCCAGGTTCGGGCCCTCTCGGTTGAGGTAAAACCCTACTCCTGCTTGATTAATATTGATGATATGGGTAGTACAAGAGTAGATCTACCACGAGATCAAGGAGGCTAAACCCTAGAAGCTAGCCTATGGTATGATTGTTGTTAGTCCTACGGACTAAAACCCTCCAGTTTATATAGACACCGGAGAGGGCTAGGGTTACACAGAGTCGGTTACAATGGTAGGAGATCTACATATCCGTATCGCCAAGCTTGGCTTCCACGCCAAGGAAAGTCCCATCTGGACACGGGACGGAGTCTTCAATCTTGTATCTTCATAGTCTTGGAGTCCGGCCGACGGTGATAGTTCGGCTTTCCGGACACCCCCTAGTCCAGGACTCCCTCAGCTTGCTTGCTCAAAGTGCTTAGTGATATGCTCCAAAGCCCTCAACTACTTTCCCACATCCACATATGTCCTAAACCCAAAGTCTAACTCGGCCCTACCGATTCTTTCTTCCCGGCGCCACCGAGTTAAATGTCTTAGCCACTGCCACAAACCCTAGGCAAATCGGTCTCACTGATGGGGATCTCGGTCTCACTGAGATGGGATTGTAATCTCTCTGTGTATGTCCATTACCAAAATCGGTCTCACCGAGTTTGAGTAATCGGTACTACCGAGATTACAATGCAAACTCTCTGGTTAGCTTATTACCAAAATCGGTCCCACCGAGTTTGTGTGATTGGTCTCACCGAGTTTGCCTGACCAACTCTCTGGTTAGCTTATTACCAAAATCGGTCCCATCAAGTTTGTGTAATCGGTCTCACCGAGATTACGTGATGCCCTAACCCTAACCATATCGGTCCTACCGAGTTTCATGTCGGTCCCACCGAAAATCCTAACGATCACTAGATTTGCTGAATCGGTCCGACCGAGTTTCTCAATTCGGTCCCACCGTGGCAAGTTGTTTGTAACGGCTAGATTTTGTGTGGAGGATATATATACCCCTCCACCCACTCTTCATTCATGGAGAGAGCCATCAGAACAAACCTACACTTCCAACTTGTTGTTTCTGAGAGAGAACCACCTACTCATGTGTTGAGGCCAAGATATTCCATTCCTATCATATGAATCTTGATCTCTAGCCTTCCCCAAGTTGCTTTCCACTCAAATCTTCTTTCCACCAAATCCATATCCTGTGAGAGAGAGTTGAGCGTTGGGGACACTATCATTTGAAGCACAAGAGCAGGGAGTTCATCATCAACACACCATTTGTTACTTCTTGGAGAGTGGTGTCTCCTAGATTGGCTAGGTGTCACTTGGGAGCCTCCGACAAGATTGTGGAGTTGAAACAAGGAGTTTGTGAGGGCAAGGAGATCGCCTACTTCGTGAAGATCCACCGCTAGTGAGGCAAGTCCTTCGTGGGCGACGACCATGGTGGGATAGACAAGGTTGCTTCTTCGTGGATCCTTCGTGGGTGGAGCCCTCCGTGCACTCGCGCAACCATTACCCTTCGTGGGTTGAAGTCTCCATCAACGTGGGTGTACGATAGCACCACCTATCGGAACCACGACAAAAACATCCGTGTCTCCAATTGCGTTTGAATCCTCCAAACCCTTCCCTTTACATTCTTGCAAGTTGCATGCTTTACTTTCCGCTGCTCATATACTCTTTGCATGCTTGCTTGTTATGTATTGTGATTGTTAAACTTGTGCCAAAACTCCACTTGAACTTGAAGAAGTTTAAAACTGCAACTTTTGGTACTTAGTGTCTAATCACCCCCCCCCTCTAGACACCGCTTCTCGATCCTTTCATACGGGCCATATGGTCCATGGGCCTCATACGGGTCGTAGGATCCATGGGCGTTCTACTAGGCGTATGATCATTTCGCCAACATGGGCCATACTATTCGTGGACTATAACGGGCCGTTAATAGGCCGTATTTGATAACGGGCCGACTGTAACGACGGGCTGAATTTTGCCCTCAAGCAGAAAATGAACGGGCTGTATGTAACCGAATGCTGCAAATGAGCCCAAGAATCAACGGGCCCTGAGAAGGCTGAAAGATAACTTGGGCTGGAAACGGCCCAATGGAATAACGGGCCGTTAATGGGTATAAAGTGATACATTGTTCATTACGGGCCAGTTTCACCACGGGCCGTTAATGGGCCAAGAGTTACAAAGGGCCTCATATGGGCCGAAAGAAGTCATGGGCCACACATGGGCCTGAAGTTAAAACGGGCTGGAATCATATTGGATGGCCCAGATGATGCTACTGGGCCTAATTCGGAGAGGTCATAACGGGTCCTGGGTTAGCGGGCTGTAAATGGGCTATATGTGAACAGGCTGTTGACAGGCTTTCCGTGGGCCGTCCCGCCACCTTTTGACCAAGTCAAACGGGCCGGCCTTTTCACAGGAATGGGCCTCTATTGGGCCGTGCCATGTGTCGCCATATCATAGGTGCCTTCGGTCCAATGAGTGGATGACATCTGTCCCGACGATGAGCCGACACGTGTTTCCTCAAGCCAATGATGATTTTACATGTGGAAAATCCCCATTGGTCGGGGCTGTTAACGGGTTATCGGATCCAAAACTGGACCTGATAGCTTAACGGCATTCAGTTACGCTAGATGTCACGTGTCGGTCACCCTTGAGGAAAGCACTTCTGTGACGCGTCATTTATCATCATGGAAGTGGACACTTCTGTGATGATAATTTTGGTAATGTCATGGAACGCTTCTACGACAGCACATGTATGACTATCTTGATTCTGTCATAAAATCGTCATGGATGTACATGCATGACAAAAAACGCGACCTACTGTGACAAACACATATCATCAGGGAAGTGTAATTTTTTTTGTAGTGACTGCAACGGTCAGGCATTCACTTCGTAGTCTTAAAGGTCATTAATAGCACTTATAGTTGGCGTTACCAGTAACGCCCTGTCTTTACGTACATTGAACCCCTTGTAATGGAGGATGGCTGGGGTCCTGGTGCACTCTATATAACCCACCCCCTCCTCTGGCACAAGGGTTCGCACCCCCTGTAACACCACACCTATAATCCAATCGACCGCCTCCAGGCACCGAGACGTAGGGCTTTTATTTCCACCGAGAAGGTCCTGAACTCGTAAATCTTGCATATACACCTTCACCATAGCTGGGATCTTGCCTATCCATACCTACCCCCCTTTCTACTGTCAGTCTTACGACACGACAGCAGCGCATCTTGTTGGCGGTGGGCGGGCACCGGCACAGCGTGCGTCGGTGCATCTTGCAGCGCAGCGCAGTGCAGTGCACGCGCGAAAGTCGGCGGGGACCTCGTGGCATCAAGCTTGGCGATAATGCGCGGCTCCCAGCCCATCAATGCCACGGGGATGGGCGCTGGCACAGTCGGGGCGACGGGAGCCGGAACAGGAGCGGGGACAGGCGCGACGTCTTCCCGCAAGGCTAGTTCAAGTTGGTCCCAAAGCGCCTTATGTTCTTGAGACTTCGGCTGGGTGTCTTCCTCAGGAAGACTAAGGGCAGACCATCGTGATGCAGCATGGCGTACGTTTAGGTCAAGCTGGTTGGAGGTAGACGGCAGGAGAATCGGAGAGGAAGAGAGAAGATTGTAGTGATACCAGGTAGTGCGGGGTTGATTTTAAACTGCAGCGCCGACGACATTAAAAGTGGGAGCAGCTGGGACGAAGGTGGGCGGCGGAGCCTGGTCAAAGGTCTCGCCTTCCGGTGAGCCTGCACAGCGGTCTGCTCGCACATCTCCCAGTCAGCCGGCGCAGCGGTCTGCTCGCACGCCTCTCGTCAATTCACACCTTGCTCGCACGGCACCTGCCGATGAGAAGCGGGACTCGTGGCGGCACGTAAATGCCCACGGTTTCAATAGTGAAAGTGTTCGCCTTAACATAACAAGTCTTTGTTCCAAAATACCTTGGCTCTTCATTTGTGCAACTTGTCATAAGCAGCTTGTCTCAAATTGAAGAAGAAAATTACGAAGGAATTTTGTGCCATATCACGTGACCATGCTCAGTTTCAAGAATTTCTGGTCACTTTTGGATTTTCTGAAATTTAAAATCCAAGATTCGAAACAATATCATAACCAGCATCATGCAATAAATTTTCAAGCCATACATCTGTCCTGTTGTATTTCTTAAGAAAGGATTTGGTCAAACATTTTGCTTAGTTAGACTTCAGACAAGTTATATATGTAGAGTAAAAGGATAATCCCTCTGTACCAGTGCATTGCCTGATATATTAACTCAAGTACTAGGCATGAATAAATGGGCTCAATTCTGTGCTCATCCTGGTGTAGTAGTACTAGTACTAGGCAATGCAGTTGACGGGTGACCTTGGCAAGCGGCGACCGAGGGAATTGAACTGTGCTCGGAATGGTTGGTAACATTGTCTAGTGACTAAAGCATCCCTCCATTGTTCATCGGTAGTCATTATGGACCGGGGACATGAGGGAATTTCCTAGGGCTGGAATTCTGGCCGCCAGATATTTCTACTCGAAACGCGGAGGCTCGACTGGTTGGGGTTGTGATGTAGGGTAGAACCCTAGTAAGGACCTTTTCACACTTGGAGGGGGGGGGAAATGGAGGGAAATCACAAGAACAACAAGAACACAATGATGAACACAAAGAGGAAATCACTCCAACAATTCCCAATTACACATCCACTAGAGTAACAACACAAGATCCACAAGTCTCAAACACAATCAAAGGAAAGATACAATGGCAAAGTTCATCCCAAATCCAAAGGAAGAGGGGTCTTGGTGGTAGATAGTCTTCTCCTAGTAGGAGGTCTTGAAATCCTCAAGGATTCTTCCCTATGGGGTCTTGATCCTCAAAGAGGTAAGGTAATGGAGCAAAGCTCACCAAGATCTCATCTAATACTTTGCTAACCCTAAACATAACCCTAGGTACGAAATATATAGGCTTGGGGTCGAAGGAGGAGAAGGGGAGCCGAAGGTGCAATCTCAGCCGGCCATCCTGGGAGGCCCGTGCGCACGGGGTAAGTTGGGCCCGTGTGCACGGGGGTCCCGTGGGCACGGTACAAGCCCGTGCGCACGGGGTGCTCCAGCGTCAACTCCCTGAGTAGCCAGTGGGCACGGGGTTTCTGGGGCCCGTGCGCACGGGGTGGCCTGGAGCTTCTGTCTTCTTCTTTGTTGTCCTTCTTCTTGGTCCTCGTGGCCTTGGGGTGGTTCTCCTTGTCCTTGGTGATGCTCCTGAGCTCCTTGGTGATGTTCCTCTTCATACCTAAGGAGGCATAGCACATTTTGGTGAGGTAGTATACATGTTCCATTTGTGTCCATATGCAAGTCTAGTAGGAAGGAGTTCACCTCGGTTTCCAAAGCACGTGCTCTAGCTCTTGTCATGGGTCCTTGTGGGGTTGGATGTTGTGGTGTAGAGTCCATGGGGATGATGGAAGGATGCTCCACATCATCTCCCCTCCCCTCGAAAGGATCCAACCTCGGATCAAGATCTTCATCACCATGGAAAGGCGAGAGGTCTTTGGCGTTGAAGATGTCGCTCACGTTGTACTTGTCTCGTGGGAGTTCAATCTTGTAGGCATTGTCGTTGTAGCGTGCTAGCACCTTGAATGGTCCATCGTCTCGAGGTAGTAGTTTGGACTTGCGTTTGTTGGGGAAGCGTTCCTTGCGAAGGTGTAGCCACACGAGATCACCTATGTTGAAGATCATGGGTTGCTTGTTGACGTTGAGCTTGGTCGCTAGTCGATGTACTTTGCGCTCGATGATGTTTCTTGTATCTTCATGCATGTTTTTGATGTAGCTTGCTCGTTCACTCGCATCCATGTTGGTTCGTTCTTGTAGAGGTAGAGGTAGAATGTCCAAGGGGGACTTGCTGGTAGTCGAATGTCTTGCGCAGTTGTAGGCGTACTCGGCGATGGGTAGACATGCCTCCCACTCCTTGATGTTCTTCTGGATCAACACGCGAAGTAGAGTGGAGAGAGTCCGGTTCGTCACCTCTGTTTGGCTGTCGGTTTGAGGATGGTATGCGGATGAGAACAAGAGCTTGATTCCGAGCTTGGCGCATAGAGTCTTCCAAAAGTAACTCAAGAACTTGACGTCGCGGTCGGAGACGATTGACTTTGGTACTCCATGGAGGCGCAAGATTTCCCTACAAAAGAGATTTGCAATATGTGAAGCATCGTCTACCTTGTTGCAAGGAATGAAATGTGCCATTTTAGAAAATCTGTCCACAACAACAAACACGGAATCTTTTCCATTTTGAGTTCTAGGCAAACCAAGTACAAAATCCATGCTAATGTCTTCCCAAGGTTGATAAGGAATCGGAAGAGGCGTGTAAAGACCATGAGATTGAGCTTTAGACTTAGCTTTGTGGCATGTAGAGCATCGAGTAGTGAAGCGTGAGACGTCGCGGAACATCTTGGGCCAAAAGTAGTTCTTGGAGAGCGTGGCGAAAGTCTTGTCGCGTCCAAAGTGTCCCATGAGTCCACCTCCATGAGCCTCTTGCAAAAGTAGCAAACGAAGAGAAGACTCGGGAATGCATAGTTTGTTAGCTCTCATAAGATAACCATCCTTGATGTAGTATTGTTCCCAAGATGTATGCATCAAACATTTAGCATAATGAGATGCAAAAGATGGATCACTAGCATACAAATCTTTTATGTGCTCAAAGCCAATAACATTCAACTCAAGTTGGGTGACAAGCGTGCATATGCGAGAAAGTGCATCGGCAACTACATTTTCCTTACCCTTAATGTACTTGATCACATATGGGAAAGATTCAATAAATTCACTCCATTTGGCATGACGCTTGTTCAATTTAGTTTGACCTTTTAAGTACTTAAGTGTTTCATGATCGGTGTGTATGACAAACTCATGAGGTCTAAGATAATGTTCCCAAACATGTAGCACACGTACTAAAGCATACAATTCTTTCTCATAGATGGGATAGTTAAGTTGAGCACCGGAGAGTTTTTCACTAAAGTATGCAATTACACGTTTTTCTTGCATCAAAACTCCGCCAATTCCGGTACCACTTGCATCACAATGAACCTCAAAAGTTTTGTCAAAGTTGGGCAAAGCAAGAATCGGAGCATGAGTAAGCAAAGACTTGAGCTCATCAAAAGCGGTTGATTGCAAAGTTCCCCAAAAAAAGGAGCATTTTTCTTACTCAAATCATGCAAAGGGGCTGCGATAGTGCTAAAGTTTTTCACAAAGCGATGATAAAAACCTGCAAGACCAAGGAAACTTCGCACTTGTTGCAAATTTGTGGGTTGGGGCCAAGTTTTAATTGCTTCAATTTTAGTTTCATCAACATGGACACCCTTGGAAGAAACAACGAAACCCAAGAAAACCACTTTGTCAACGCCAAAAGTGCATTTTTTTTAAATTGGCATAAAGACTTTCCTTTCGGAGCGTTTGCAAAACAAGCTTAACATGATCAAGATGCTCTTTCATGGTTTTGCTAAACACAAGAATATAATCGAAGTAAACCACAACAAAGACACCAATGTAAGGGCGAAGTACATGATGCATGAGACGCACGAAAGTACCGGGAGCTTCCGACAAACCCATAAGCATGCCTAACCATTCATATAAGCCAAATTTTGTTTTGAAAGCAGTTTTCCATTCATCACCTTCTTGTATGCGGATTTGATAATAGCCACTTTTAAGATCAATTTTGGAGAAAAAGTTGGCTCCACTAAGTTCATCAAGCATATCATCTAAGCGAGGAATGGGATGCCTATAGCGAACGGTGATAGCATTTATAGGTCTACAATCGGAACACAAGCGGAAACTTCCATCGGGTTTAGGCACAAGTATAACGGGAACGGCACAAGGGCTTAAGCTTTCACGTACATGACCGTTGTCGATTAGTTGTTGTACTTGCCATTGAATCTCCTTGGTTTCTTCGGGATTGACATGGTATGGAGCTTTGTTTGGAAGTGGCGCTCCGGGGATGAGGTCGATTCGATGCTCAATGCCTCGTAGAGGAGGTAGACCCGGAGGTAGCTCATCGGGGAAAACATCTTGAAATTCCTGCAAAAGAGATTGAAACACCAAAGGTAGCTCGTGAGTGGTGTTAGTTTTTGGTTCGCCATCCTTGCACACAAGGACAAAGTGCATCACACTCGATGGGTTCTCACACACGTCTCTCATCTCATGTTTGGTGGCGAATAGGATGAGGTTTTTCTCTCTAGGCGAAGAGGCGCTCAAGTGTGGCTTGTTGCTCTCACTCATGTTTTGGTGGCTCTCTTTCTCACTCTTCTCTCTATGGTGGGTGGCTTGCTTGTCGGCTATCACTTGACTAGGAGACATGGGTCATAGCACATATTCTTTTCCTTTCATCTTGAAGCTATAATGGTTGGTACGCCCATTGTGGATGGCGCCACGGTCGAATTGCCATGGTCGACCAAGGAGGAGATGGCAAACGGTCATTGGGACCACATCACACTCCAAAGTGTCTTCATATGCACCGATTTTGAAGGATACTTGGACCGTATGCTCAACTCGTATAGTGCCAGTGTCGCTTAGCCATTAAACCTTGTAGGGGTGTGGGTGCTTCCTCTTGATCAATTGGAGCTTGGAGAATAGTTCTTCACTTGCCAAGTTGTGGCAACTACCTCCATCGATGATGACCTTGACGGATCTCCCATTGATGCCGGCCTTTGTGTGGAAGATGTGGCATCGTTGGTCTTCCTCTTGTTGATGTTGAAGTGTCAAGACCTTGGAAACAACGAGAGCGGGGCTCGTATCTTCATCACAAAAGACTTGATCATCTTCATCCTCGTTCACGCGCCGGTGCATGGCCACTTGCTCAATAGCTTCCATTTCATCTTCACTCATCGAGTCGTAGGTGCCATCGTTGTTGAGGATCATAGTGCGCTTGTTGGTGCATTGGAAGGACTTATGGCCTCGGCCGCCACATGTGAAGCACTTGATTGAACTTGTCTTGATGGTCTCATCGGTCTGAGTAGAGGAAGTAGCACGCGGCTTGTAGTTGCTTGTAGGAGGAGGACGACTTGAACTTGACGAAGGTTTCTTGTATGTTGTCTTGTCGTCGATGCTTGGAGAAGGCTTGGTTGAAGTAGATGTTGTAGGAGTTGTTGAAGCTTGAATGTTGGAGAAGCCGTATGTCTTGGAGGAGTACCTGGCGTACTTGAAGTCATATTGCACTTGACATTCCGCCTTGGTCGCTTGATGTACTAGCTCAATGAGGTTGGAGTAGGGTTGGAAGTCGGCGATCTTCTTGATGGGATGGTTGAGTCCATTCAAGAACCGTGCCATTGTTTGCTCATCATCTTCCTTGACATTGGCTCGAATCATGGCTATCTCCATTTCCTTGTAGTATTCTTCAACACTCTTGGTTCCTTGCTTGAGGAGTTGTATCTTCTTGAAGAGATTACGGTTGTAGTAGGTTGGCACAAATCATGCTCGGATGACATCCTTCATTTGAGCCCAAGTCGTGATTGGAGGGTCACCTCTTGCTTCTCGGCGCTCAAGGACTTGTTCCCACCATATGAGCGCATAGTCTTGGAACTCAAGTGATGCCATTGCGATCTTCTTCTCTTCTTCATAGTTGTGCAAACGAAAGATTTTGTCGACCTTTAATGCCCATGAGAGGTACTCTTCCGGATCATTGCTCCCATTGAACTTGGGCATTGTGAACTTGAGCTTGCCATAGCGTTGCTCTTCATTTTGGTAGCGGTTGCGGTATCGGTCTTGTCTTGGAGGGTCTTCGAATTCTCGTCCCTCTTGGTGTCATTCTTGGTGTGGAGGAGGGTCTTGAAGCACTTGTTCCACTTGGTGTCGCTCTTGGTGCGCTTGAGGTTGAGGTGGAGCTTGACGAGCTTGTGGACGAGCTTGAGAAACTTGACGGTGCACGTGTGGTCGATAGTTCCTTTCTTGCATTTCTTCTCGAAGGGCTTCCTCTTGATTGCGCCGTTCGCGATTTCGGTTGGCGACGGCTCGACTTGATTCTTGAAGGGCACGTTCCGCCTCAAGAGCTTGTGCTTCTCGTTGTTGTTGTTGAAGACGTTGGGCCTCGGTGTCTTGTTCCTCTTGTTGTAGACGCGCTCGTTCTTCTTCTTCTTGACGACGAAGATGTTGTCATTCTTGGGCTTGAGCAAAGGCGACTTGATTTGCTTGATGACGAGGAACTTGCTCATCGACTTGCTCTTGTGAATGCTTGCCGTGGAGCGGATCTCAAGATGCATGTCGGTCTTGACGCGCGGCTCGTCGAAGAATGGTTGATGACGGTGTACTTGAGCCAGAGAAGGTGCCGTCGGAGTGGCGACTTGAGTGGCTCCGTCTTGAGTAGGAAGAAGTTGAAGGATGCCGGTTGACCAACAAAGCTCGTATCTCGTCCATTCTTGCATCGTTCTCTTGCTTGTGTGCGTCGAGCTTGTTGTCGAAGTAGTCGCGTGTACGTTGCTCGGAGAGTCGCAAGTCGGTGGCGAGGTTGTCGATGCGGTCGTTCATTGCTTGTTGCTCTTGATGGAGAGCTCGTTGTGCGCCAAAGAGGCGGCTCTTGGTGATGAAGGATGACATGTCGTCGTCTTTCTCGATGAAGAGTGGGTTGGTAGAAGAACTTGGCCTATCCATCATAAGAAAGTGGTGGTGAGTAGGAAAATGAGAGAACAAAACCAAAGTTACCTTTTCCGAAGATTGTGGATGTAACAAGTACGATCCCACATGATGTTACAATAGGGGAATTGGTACCGGGAATTGTTTCTCACACCTACAAGTAAATGGTCTATGGAGGAGCTTGGTTAGGAAAGACACAAATAATTCAAGCAAATGTTAGTCAAGATGTTGATAAAGTTGAGAAGATTCACAAATGGCAAATAAGACAAATAGATCAACCTCCCGAGATAACACTAGGAACACACAAACGGAAGATAAATGGGATCTGCACAACCAAGGGGTGAGCTCGAAGGTATGGAAACACGGGAAAAGCTCTTTTCGTACGGATACTAGATAGACACTTGCTCAATTGCATTAATGGGCTAGATACGCTAGTGCACCAACCTAATAGAGAATCTACTCGCCTCACTATCCCAAGTATGCTTATGTATGTGGTGACCAAGATGATGCACGAATGCGAAGGTTCGATGCTATTGCTTATAAGCTCTTTGCTTTTCTTCTCTTTTGCTTAAAAGCTTTCTTTTTTTTCAACTATGCCACAATGCTTGATATGCAAGCCACACAACAAGGTAACAAGTAGTAGATGCACGGGATGGACGGAACACTAAATGGTGCACTAAGACGTGGCCCGGTAATACTCAACAAGCTAGTCTCAATGGGTAAGGTACGCAAAATGGCTCAAGGCTATCAAGTTAATGGCAAGGGGTACAAAGTGTCGTCGAGGTTACCGTCCTTGCTTACGGTCGAAGATGATCTTGTCGAAGCTGAAGTGTTGTTTGAGTCGATGATTGGTGGCGAAGATGATACCAAGTTGCGCCTAAGTAGCCGAAACACCTTAGGACACAAGAGAAATCGCAACCGAACACTCAACAAACACGTGGTAAGGTGTGGAAAAATACAAGAGGTGGTGGTGAAGCAAAATGGTAAAAAACAGAAAAATGGTCGAAAGTCCCTGGATAGGCCATGCGCACGGGGTTAGTGAGGCCCGTGTGCACGGGGTCCCGATGGCCAGTGTGCACGGGGTCTCCCGAGAGCGGATGAACTCCTGTGATTTCGTGGGGATTTCGAGTTTTTGGCCAAATTCGATGGGGGATGGGTGGGGATGGTGGTGGAGGTGTAGATCCACTTGTCAAACACCAAATTCGTGGATCAAATCAACCAAATCTCACAAGATCAACAAATTGCAAGAAAAATTTTGGGGCTATTTTTGGTGGGGATTTTCGGATTAGGACGAAAAACAACAAAATCAAGCTAGAAAGTGGAAGGTAAGGACTCCAAGGTGTGAATCAACATGGCTCATGATACCATATGATGTAGGGTATAACCCTAGTAAGGACCTTTTCACACTTGGAGGGGGAAAATGGAGGGAGATCACAAGAACAACAAGAACACAATGATGAACACAAAGAGGAAATCACTCCAACAATTCCCAATTACACATCCACTAGAGTAACAACACAAGATCCACAAGTCTCAAACACAATCAAAGGAATGATACAATGGCAAAGTTCATCCCAAATCCAAAGGAAGAGGGGTCTTGGTGGTAGATAGTCTTCCCCTAGAAGGAGGTCTTGAAATCCTCAAGGATTTTTCCCTATGGGGTCTTGATCCTGAAAGAGGTTAGGTAATGGAGCAAAGCTCACCAAGATCTCATGTAATACTTTGCTAACCCTAAACATAACCCTAGGTACGAAATATATAGGCTTGGGGTCGAAGGAGGAGAAGGGGAGCCGAAGGTGCAATCTCAGCCGGCCATCCTGGGAGGCCCGTGCGCACGGGGGTCCCGTGGGCACGGTACAAGCCCGTGCGCACGGGGTGCTCCAGCGTCAACTCCCTGAGTAGCCCGTGGGCATGGGGTTTCTGGGGCCCGTGCGCACGGGGTGGCCTGGAGCTTCCTGTGCTGCTGCTGTTGTCCTTCTTCTTGGTCCTCGTGGCCTTGGGGTGGTTCTCCTTGTCCTTGGTGATGCTCCTGAGCTCCTTGGTGATGTTCCTCTTCATACCTAAGGGGGCATAGCACATTTTGGTGAGGTAGTATACATGTTCCACTTGTGTCCATATGCAAGTCTAGTAGGAAGGAGTTCACCTCGGTTTCCAAAGCACGTGCTCTAGCTCTTGTCATGGGTCCTTGTGGGGTTGGATGTGTTGGTGTAGAGTCCATGGGGATGATGGAAGGATGCTCCGCATCAGGTTGCCTAATGTGCGTACCACGCACGCCACCAGAAGGATACGAGCCCGGTTTTTTTAGGATCAACACGAGCCAAGGTCTGGCTGGTACGCCGTTGGGTCCTACCATTCGAGAATACAAAAGGAATCTTTTAAATTGCCGAACGAATCTATATGTATTACAATGCCCGTATTTTCCTTCAAATACTAATCTCAACGTGGTAATTGATTTATGACGAGTTCTTGAATTAGAGTGAGTTTGTGATATAGTGATCTCAACGTGGATTTCACATTTCATGGTATCCCTAGTAAGTTTTTCATTGCAAATTCAAATTTAAAAGATGAACAATATGGAGGTGAGAAAACTTTGCATGTATCAAGCATATGACCACACATGCACGTGCGCACACACATACACACACACACACAACAACAACAACAACAACAACAACAATCCAATAAGTATAGTGCATCTATTTTTCCAAACCATGCATGTATGACACGAATTCAAAAATACTCCTTCCGTTCCTAAATATTAGTCTTTTAGAGATTTCAACAAGTGACTACATACGGAGCAAAATGAGTGAATCTACACTCTAAAATATGTCTATATACATCCGTATGTGCCAGTCCATTTGAAATCTCTAAAAAGACTAATATTTAGGAACGAAGGGAGTAAAATGTAAGACATGCATGGTCCTCAGTTCAATATTTAAAATGAACATGAAACTGAAACATGAATATTAAGTCTAGTACTACAGTACATGCAAATGTTGTGTTTAGGCGGAGCTATGATTGTCGGGGGTCAACCCCTCGACCTTAGATAAAATTGTGAATCTCTATTTAGGGTTGTTTGGATTATATTTGTTCCCACCCTCCCAAGCACCGATTGGTTGTGCACCCCCACCCCTCCTCCTCGGGAGAATATCATGTGCCCCCATACCTTAGATGCTATATGCCGATACGAGTTGCTTGGAGCTTGTAGATCTGAGATATAGCAGCTCACATGATGTCTTCATGTGTTTACAGGAAACCTTGATGTGTTTGAGAATTGCACACAATTTGTACAAAAACTACTCAGATGCCCTTGGATCCCATATCAACCGACCTCGAAGCTCGTATCACCATAGCATCTAAGATGAAGGAGGACATCATATTCTCCTGTATGTAAGAATATCATGTGCTACCACACCTTAGATGCTTTAGTGATACAAGCTCTTCGGAGCCGTTGGATTTGTGACCCAACCACTCCTCGGTGGTTCGAATGTTTTTTTTGCAGAAAAGCCCCCAAAGAGTTCGGCCACTGCTTACAAGCACAAAGACTACTCAGATGCCTTTGGATCTTAGATCAAACAACCTCGAAGCTCATATCGCCGTATCATCCAAGCTGCGAGAGCACCTTATGTTTTCTTGCATGGGAGAATATGAGGTGCTCCCGCACCGTAGATTCTATGGTGATACGAGTTCACGGAGATATAACGGCCCACAGTAGGAGGTTCGAATGCTTTTGCAATATACGGCTGAGAGAGTTTTGGAATTGCGCAAAAAGTACAAGTACTATGCATGTGTCATCTGATCACTGATCATACGACCTAGATGCTCGTATCACCGTAGCGGGGTAATAAGCTAAGGGGAGCACCTAATATGAGCAACGGGAGCCGTTGGATCCAAGATGCAGTGGCACACATGAGGCCTGAATCTTTTATTTGCAAAAAAACCTTTGGAGAGTTTGGAAATTGCACATAATTACAAAGACTACTCCCAAGCCATTGGAGCTCACTTCCAACGATGTAAAAGCTCGTATCACCATATCATCTAAGCTGCGGGGTGGATGTGATATTCTATGACGCTGTCATTTTTGTTCGTAAACTTGCAAAATACGTGTGACTCGTGCCGTTACTTGTCTAACCGCGCAAAGTGTTTGTTCAAAAAAACCATCCTACACTGAAATATCAGAACAACACACGGGGGTCCCACTTGTCATTAATCAAATTTGGACCTAAAACTAACAAATATGAAAGACGAGATTCAAACTGGCAACCTGGACTACAAAGCGTAAGTCGATAGCCTGAAACAACAACGGTTGTTGGCTTTGTCCCATAACTTGATTTTATACAGTATTACGCTGAGTAGATTAGAGGGGGTGCCTCATCAACACGTGCATGACCGTTGACTCACTTACTGGTGGGTCCCTGGTCTGCGATCTCTCTCTCTCCTCTCCATCGTCTAACCTTTGCACGGGCACACACGAAGAGCGGCGCTATCTTGCCGTGGTGTTATTGTAACTAAAAAAGCTTGGAAAATAGAAGAATCGCCTAGAACAAGAGACGTTGTGGCTGGTCGAGACGGAGCTAACTACACCTATCCTCTATCCCACGTTAGCATGATAAACTATGTGGCTAGTGGGGTGTTTTCGACTGACTGGTTGGGTCCCGAGGTCAAACCGTAGGTACTATGTCTGATACAGTATATTTTTACACGCACATTTTTCCTCCGTGCCGAGACGTGGCACACCCTACCGCGCGGTTTCGGGGTCCTCCCGGGTGGTGCACGCATATATTCTTCCTGACATGGGACGCCATACCGTGCATTTTATGGGTCCTCCTCGGTCATAGCGCTGAAGAAGGTAAATGAGTCGTCAAATCACGAAAGACCACCTTTCCCGCCGAGTACATCAGTGAAGCTCGGTGGCTAGCTAGTTGGGCTAGTTCCACCAATTAGCTAGGCCGCCGCCACATTAGTTTTTTCACCCCTTTTTTTATCTACTTGTCGGCAGGTAAATTTAAATATCCACCGCAGCGTTGCTCTGGTGCTTGGGTGCGGCAGGATTTTTAATTTTTTGATTGACGGGAGCAGGCGCGGCTGGATTTTTAATTATTTGATTGACGGGAGCAGGCGCGGCAGCAATTAGTCACGATGACTCCGCTTGTAAAACCCATTGCTCCCTGATGTGAGAAGTCATCGACTGGTGTTTTACCATGGTGAAAACCAAAAGATTCCCCGCTCCTCGGCTAGCTCCCTCCGCCTTCCCGTAGATTGCATTGCCTTTCAGTCGTTTCGCCCCCTTTGCTTCCTCTCCCCATTGCTTCTACCTATAGTGTCATGGCGGCGCAGCAGATTACAGAGTCAGAGGTGAGACGCCTGACACAAGAGCTCCAGGCCAAGGATGCGAGCTCAGGACCAAGGACGTGGAGCTCCTTGAGCTCAAGGAGGAGAGGAGTGCCATGCTCCTCCATTATGTACGGGAGTTCATGGAGCTTCAAAAGCGGCAGGAGTCCACCACAAATATGCTCGAGGCATCAGCGGCATTGCTGCAGAAAGTGGGAGATACGATAGGCCGTCAGGGGAGCCGGCTGGAGCACGAGCGGGCCAATTGTGACGAGGTCCAGGACCGCCTCAGCCACTTGGTGAACCAAGTTGCCACACACGTGTTGTGGCTGCGCGATGCCTACCATCATGCCAGCGCAACCATGCCAACCGTCGGGCTAAACCCGTTCGACCACCCGGTCAACTTGAACGAGTTGTGGATTCCTGACCTAGTCTCCTTCTTCACCTATATCTCCAACGAGCTGAGTCATCTCCGCGTGCTAGTGGGGGCGAAGCTGGACAAGGAGGGGTTGCGGGCTGCCGTCACCGTTGCCGGGTGAATCCTTTCAGGGCTCCGTCACCGGAATCCATTTGTGCCATTGGACGTCGTGTTTGACGAGCGGGCTCTACGGGCGGTTGCACCCTGCATCACCAACGTCATGTGCCTCGAGAAGCAGAGGGACTTCAGTGGTGTTTAGGCGCCGTCTGCATGGGCATGTCCATGTCTTCGTTCAACATGACCGTTGGATCAAACTCAAACGATGCAGATCAGTTACTGTAGCACAAAGTGTGTGGGTGTGTTTTGCATTCTCATCTCAATATAGTTGTTCCCTCTTCGTGTATTTGTGTTAACCTACTAGTGTGGACTCATGCACCCTTCATGCACTCTGCCAAACACCCGAAAGTGGGTTGAGAAGGGAACTTTTGCTCCCATCCCGTCCACCCTTCATGCACCCTACCTAACACTGATTCATGCTTCATATGGTTCATGTTTTGTGGAGTACTGTAGCACCGTACTCTCCGTGTGCTATAGACCTAGTTCTGTTAAAATTCATCTCACCATTTATTCTCGACCGGACAGTCGAAAAAGCGGTACTATGTTACTACATTACTGTTCATATACTTGACATGCGCACAAAATAATTTGTTATCGTCATATCTTACTACACTAGCAACAAGATTATGTAGTACTGACGTATGAACCACTTCACATGCCTAGTAGTAGAAGCACTGTGTATGTTCAAGTTGCTACCGTATTTCGCACTCCTTCGTCATAAGAGTGGAAATGCTTGCTGTAATTAGTTTTTTCTTCAGAAAAATAGTGGACACGCTCTACCATGCAGATCCTCCTCCAGCCATGCACTAAATTACTCACTTTAGCCGACGTGCGGGACAACCAGCATCGGGGTCCACCAGCCGTGCACTAAATTACTCCGTAGTAGAGTGACGGTAGACTAACCTGATCGAAGCGTCGCAGTAATGCCCAATGAGCCATCAAATCACAAAACCCCCTCCTTTCCAGCAGTAAGTTGGACGGACGAAGCAACCATCATTTCACTCTTCTCTCTCAGTTTCCTCTCTTGAAGAAAACCCCCACTCGCTTCGCTTCTCCCTCATCTCGTTTCTCATTTCACTCTTCTCTCTCAGCTTCCTTTCTTGGATGGACGCTGGAGCACCGGCCGACATGATGTCTATGGCTCTGGCCAAAACCGTCGAGGCTCATGGTACGAAGAAGCACAAGCACGCCGCCAAGACTACTGCAAACAAGCTCAAAGTCATCACCCTGTCCAAGCACCCCTCTCCGGGATCCCTCATTAAGCAAGTCCAGGTAATATCTCTTCTTGACGATCTTTTTCTCAATCTTGATCGTGTTTTTTCATCTAACACGCAGTACTAGTACTAGTAGTACAACTTTCTGGGTGATCTTGCATGTGATTTTTGTGTGCCAAATGACGGTTTTAAATTCCTCTTTTGACCAAAACATGCAAGAGGTTGACACTGATTTCTTATAGATTACTTTCAACTACTCCCTCTGTCCCAAAATTCTTGTCTTAGATTTGTCTACATACGGATGTATCTAATACTAAAATGTGACTTGATACATTCGTATCTAGACAAATCTAAGACAAGAATTTTGGGACGGAGGGAGTACTTTATGAACATCAATGCTACCTTTGAAGAGGGTATATTTGCCTCAGTAACTTGTGTTATGGATATTGCAAGTAATCCCTCTGCTCTCATGACTTTGAAGACATGTTCTAGTGTCTTTGTTCACTCATTTCTATGTGTATATGTAGTCAATATGGAGTATAATATCAAAAATCATCTTATATTTCTAAACGGAGGTAGTAATAAAATATGGTTTCTGTTTGAATTAGAACCAGTTCCGCGGTGGAGATGAAGTTCTCAAAGTCATGCCGTGTGAACTGGAAGACCTGAGGTTGAGTTCTACTGCTAAACTATCCAGCTGTTGTGTCCTTGTTGCCATGTGTCCTGAACTAGTGTTTTCCTGTAGCATTGTTGTCAGGCGTGTTCTCGAGGCTGTACTTGACCACAACAATTTCCTGGTTGTGCCTTCGATTATGAAGGGTATGGTTCTTGTAAAGCTTCCCAACAAATCTGAAGCGGCCTGTCTTCATCATCATGTTTATGAGTGGAAAGACCACTCTATTAGGTTCTCCAAGGTTGACGAGATGGTGATGGTGCAGGTAGACATCTCTCACAAAGTCCATGGCCTAGTAAGTTATGCGGGGTTCATCTCATAGGTCGGTGGCAAGAAATAGTCTGCAGAGTTTAATTAGTGCAACTTTGCTTGTCTGTAGTAAGTACTATTGTTCAGTACTTGATTTGTGTTTGTGAACCCTGTATTGTTTAGTACTGCCGCTTTTGGTGTGTGGTCAGTCCTGAGAACAGTCTATGTTAATGTCTGTCCACTCAATTAAGTCTGTATATTTTGAAGTATCCAGATCATCTTTTTTGTGAGGACAGTTTATCAATTATGGTTACACTCCAATATCTGCATGCATTGCAGGGTTTATCGCACCCACCAAGATTTCCAGTCCCATGGATGCTCGGTCCATACGATTTGTCACGACCTTTGGACCTTTGAACTGATCTATCCTCTAGGAGATTTTGATGTAATAATCTGGCATGGTGAAACAAGTGTCCTGTGTGTATAAGTAGTACGACAATATTATTTATCACATGGTATATCATTGACAGAATTGCAACTCTCATTGCTGTCGTTCGATTTCATTCCAACAGCTGTCGTGCTTTATTCAGTTTTGTGTATTCGCTTTGCGACAACATCTAAAACCAGCACCGTACCGATCGCTTGCAATATGAAAAGCGCTGAGGTAGAACACATGGGCCCCCAAACATACAGGGTGGGCCTGCGGCCCAAATCCAGAACCGTGAGCCTGTCTGAGTATTATATACTCAGCTGAACCCCCATAATGCCCGTGTGTTACACGTAACATCAAGATGCATTTGTATGAGTATTTTATCTTGTGAGAGAAAAGGATGAACGGGGGAAGGCCTTATTTGCAAATGTGGAGAGGTGTGTGGGTACCTTTTTGCAAAATTGCCATAGTTTCCTTCCTATTTGTCAGATATAAATCGGACGGCCTATATTGCAAGATGGTAGGCACACCATCATCGCCAACTCGTCTATACTGTGTTAAAAACAAATCTATTTTTTATAATTATATATGTTATATATATTCCCCTTGATTTTTCTTATGTATAAAGTTGTGATATAAAAGATTTGTATATTTCTTTACAGAGGGAGTACTCTCTGTCAAAAAATATTTATGTGTAACTAGTTACTCCTGTATTTCTACTTCCTTTTGCTGATATGTGGCAACGGGATCCACGTGCCATATGCACAAAATTAGAGTGCACAACTGCACGGTAGACACACCCCGACCATAGCGCCACAGTAATGCCCAATGAGCCATCAAATCACAACCCCCCCTTTCCAGCTTTAGCAGTAAGCTGGACGGACAAAGCGGCAATATTTCACTGGGCCTGAATCCCCTTCTCCGTCGTCTACTTGTTCGGAGAAAACCCCCTCTCGGCGATTGCATAGGGTTTTCTCATTGAGAACTAGGTACGAATTCTTCATCCATCCCCGATAAATCCAAGTCCCTTGGTCGCGGGTAATCCTAGGATGGCAGCCACCGCCGTTGATTCATTTTTCTTCCCACTAAATCTAGTGGGTTTCATTTGCAGTTCCCAAAGTGTGAGGACCCTACAGGTTGCTTCGCCCTTGGTGAGATGCCACACTTGTTCCTTCTCATCCTAACACAAGATTTTAAAACACGCACAGTATGTTCCTAGAATCGTCTTTCTATCCGGGAGGGTGGGGTTTTTTGAACATGCTAGCGACTAATTTGGAAATTTGGGTTGCTATATTTGGATAAAAGGTACTACTAGTACGATGGTCAACACTGACATGAAGGAGGAAATTATTTCTAGATTTGGATAGGGAATACATTGTGTTCTCGTATTATTTTTCCTCCAGTGCATTATTTGCTCTGCCAGAACACATGTACTCAAGATGCTCGGCCTTGCCATAACTGAATACACCAGTTTAATGGTCACAGTGAAGACAAGCCATGTATATAAGTTTCGAATTGGGTTCATGAACCAAGAAGATCACTGCTTTTTTTATGGCCGAACTTGGATAAACTTTCTCAAGTGTTACAGACTGAAAGTTGGCGCACGAATGTTGATGGAAATAGCAGAACCTAGTCTCATCTTCACTGCAATCTTCCACCCCGACGTCGTTCCAATTGTTCATCCATGTTAGTTTTGTATCTGGTTATTGCTTGTTGCCTCGATTACTTCTTAATCCACCTATTCTGTCTAACTAATCACAATTTAACTTTAGAAATAGCAATGAATCTCTCACAAAGAAGCTACTTCTAACTAATATTTTCTTATAATTGGTGGCACATGTAGGGTTTTTCAGAGTTAAGTAGGTTGCTCGTTTGTTATTCTATAAGAACTCAGCTGTTACTGATGGCACTGAAGTTGACTGGGATGACATCCATAAGTACCTACACTTTATTGATCGTCTTGAGGTCCTTGTGGGGCGTCTCAATGGTGGAAGGCCACGTGTGATATGTGTGCCACTGCTGCACTCATTGAACAGGTCCAACTATGTCGAGAAACTTATGGTACGAGCTGTTTTCTGTTATAGATGTTGTTCATAAACTATTGCTTATACACAGTTTTACAGTTGTGATCTTCTTGAAACAGAAACTGCCCAGTTCTGTTATTCCTATACAGATGCTTGACCATGGTCGGGTCAGACTTGCGCTTGGTCACAACATGATGTTTAGGTCGACCTACTCCATTCCCCTTAGAGGTGAAAAGATACTTATTCATGGGTGGTCTCAAATAATGAAGGCCCGTCCATCTTGGAGAATAGGACAGAAGATTATGTTCCTGCTTTTCCATGGCTCTAAAGCAAATATCCTGTTTATTAACCACATTGCAAGATGAAGCTGCTTTCAGAAGGTTGTGGATGTGCGGGGTGGTGCATGGGCCTTGTCCTGGGGCTTCGCAGCCACACCCTTGATTAATTGTAGGCAATGTAGCACTGTTCGAGGAGTGCTTTGTACGGTTGAACCTGTATAAGTACTCATACTACTTTCAGCAATGGTTGTTAAGTGCCCCTGCTGGTTTCAATTAAGGTTGTTAAGTACTCCTGCTGCTTTTACAGTCTGTCGTGTTTCTTTAGTCCTGCCTTCCTCTAGCTGCCAAAACCAAAGCAGCGCCAGCGGGGCCGCCTGCTTCCGCCTCTCATGGCTGGCTACGCCTCAGCGCACGCCATCGCCGCCCCACCGTCTCCTAAATCGGTAACACCGACGTCCGAGGCCTCGCCGTCATCCTCCGTGCGCTTTGGTGCGCTCGCCACGGTGCCGCCCTCTCGTGTTGTCAACATGGTCAACAAACAACAGGAATCGGTAGAAGTACGTGGAGAGGATGACAGTAGGGGCCCACCATGTCAGCATATGGAAAAATAAAATGCTTCCTCCTAGTGTTTTCCTGACATCTGGGACCCATGACATTGTGAGCGTATATAGTCAATAAACAAGAGAATAGCACAAGACCTGGGACGTAGCTGCTCGAGCAGTATTGTTTTTTGTTATTGTTGAGATGGAGCAGGGTTTGAACTGGGCTGTGGCCCGTCTAGCCTAGGCTTATATTTTATGTTCACCATGTGACTAGCCCAGCAATTTTTTTCTTTATGAAAATGAGCCCAGTTTATTTTTTCTGAAGAATGCCTAATCCAGGCCTATTTATTTTTCTACGCCCTGATAGGCTGCAGCTCTTTCAAGACGCCCACAAATCTTGAAAGTAATATGAAATGGGTTGTAAATATAAAAACAGATGACAAATTGGCAATTACTTTATAATTTTTGAATTTTTTTCACATTTTCAGATTCCTATTTCACTGGGCTTTAACCTAATTTAAATATATCTTCAAAGTACTTTAAATCTGGCTCGACATTTCGGTATTAAAAATAGTTTGGAACCCACAGAAATATGCAAAATTTTGTATAAATTTTTAACCCTAGCTCTGGCCAGCCAAAAAAATGGACTGCAATAAATTGCATAAGAAGTTGCAATGAGCTATATATAAATTATTAAAAAAAGAGGGAATGGTCTGACTTGTGGGCCTATTAAGTTGACGCATATGCAAAAAAAAATTAGTTATTTTATACGTCAACAAACGATTCTAGCAGATGTAACCGTTGGATGTCAATCCAACGGCCATTGTGTTTCTTCAATCTGTGTTCTTCTTGCTCCAGCCGCCAAATTTAGCGCTGGCGGGACCGCCTGCTCCCGCCTACCATGGACGGTTGTGCTGCCGCGCAGGTCTCACCGCCCCCTACTACTCCCACCGCTGGCCAGGGCATACCTCTACTCACCCACACCCCCTGTTATTCTGTGGCGACGGTAGCCTCACACCACAGCCGAACCAGTGAACTCTCGTACTCCTCTCCGCACGGGCTTCTACTGCCGCGTCTTCCCAGGTTCCGCGTCGTCCCCTTCCTAGGCCTCGCCGTCGTCCACTGCCGTGGTGCTCTCGGCGCGGCGTGGTCAATGTGGTCAACGACCGACTTCCATCGGAAGAGTACTGTACGTGGAGAGCCTGACAGCTAGGTCCACGACAACCACAAGGAAGTGCCTCTTTATTACGGGCAAAGTAATTATTCCTCCACCTGATGGCAGGGACCCACCGGACGGGCCACCGTATTTTGCAAAAAAAACATTTCTCCCTAACACTGGGACGCACCGGATGGGACACCGTATTTCGCAAAAAAAATGTTCCCCCCGCTATCAGCTTGGACCCACCGGAAGTGCCTCCTTATTATGAACAAAAAAATGAATACTCCCCCTACTAGCTGGGACACACCTTGGTTGGAGGCTGACTTGTGGGCCTACTAAGTTGACGGGGATGGAGGGCTTTGTCAACTTAGTCAATATGAACAATTCTAGCTCCAGTGACCGTACGATGTCCATCCAATGGCCATTGTGCTTCTTCAACCGCTGGTCTTATTGCTCCTGCCGCCCAAAGCACCGCCGATCGTGCCGCAAGCTCCTGCCTCCTGTGGCCGGCTGTGCTGCCGCGGAGGCCTCACCGCCCCTACTATTCCCACTGCTGGCCAGGCCCTTCTGAGATGGCTGTCGGTGTCGAAACCGGCGGATCTCGGGTAGGGGGTCCCGAACTGTGCATCTAAGGAGGCAGGAGCGGGCCCTCTCCATGGAGGTAACAGGAGGGGGACACAATGTTTACCTAGGTTCGGGCCCTCTCCATGGAGGTAATACCCTACTTCCTGCTTGATTGATCTTGATGATATGAGTATTACAAGAGTTGATCTACCACGAGATTGTAGATGCTAAATCCTAGAAGCCAGCCTATGATTATGATTGTTGTTGTCCTACGGACTAAACCTTCTAGTTTATATAGACACCGGAGGGGGCTAGGGTTACACAGAGTCAGTTACAGAGAAGGAAATCTACATATCCGAATTGCCAAGCTTGCCTTCCATGCAAAGGAGAGTCCCACCCGGACACGGGATGAAGTCTTCAGTCTTGTATCTTCATAGTCCAGCAGTCTGGCATAAGCATATAGTCCGGCTGTCCGAGGACCCCCTGATCAAGGACTCCCTCAGTAGCCCCTGAACCAGGCTTCAATGACGATGAGTCCGGCATGCAGATTGTCTTCGACATTGCAAGGCGGGTTCTTCTCCAAATTCTCCAGAGTACCTGTTGTAACAAGCAGTGTCCGGCTTCCCATTTAATGTTGCACTCATTGGTTCCGTACCTTAATAATGTTAGTCTCCACGTGTCGAGCGAATGCGAGAAGCTGGGGCATTTTTACACTTGCCACCCTAACCATGTAAATAAATCATCTATTAAAGAGACGGGGATCCTGAGATCCAAATCACACCATTCTTCCCCAAGCGAGAATTCATCAAAGCGCGCCTGAAAAAACCATCCCATCATGGCCGGCCACCACAGCTCCTCCTCTCGCCCCCATAGCGCCAAGCCAGGTGATTGGGAGAAGTGTACCATATCCCACGGTCAATTGGTGGAGTTGCAGACCCAGGGGTTCCTCCCCCTGCATACCTTGTCCCTGTTCGAGCCGGATTAGCCACCTTTGACGGTGGGGAGCAAGCGGAGAGTTTTCCCAACCCATCCCAGGGGCAGCGAGTGTGCCTTGTCCCTTACTTGTTGAGGGGCATCGGATTTCCAGTCCATCCGTTCCTTTGCGGGCTCCTGGAGTATTATGGCCTCTAGCTGCACAACTTCTCCCCTTCCTCCATCCTGCACATCCCAGGTTATGTCGCCCTCTGTGAATTATTCCTAGGTTGCGAGGCTCATTTCGAGCTATGGAAGAGGTTGTTCTACCTCATCCCCCGCAATCAGGAGGGATCAATGTTCCAAGTGGGCGGAGCCAAAATATAGCGCATCGCTGGGACCGGATACCTGTCCGGCACTCCGAAGAAGACATCCGAAGATTGGCCTTCCGAGTGGTTTAATATAGAGGACGTATCCCTTCCTGACCCTATCCGAA
The DNA here is from genome assembly GCA_021437245.1 of Aegilops speltoides. Classification (NCBI taxonomy): domain Eukaryota; kingdom Viridiplantae; phylum Streptophyta; class Magnoliopsida; order Poales; family Poaceae; genus Aegilops; species Aegilops speltoides. The sequence goes on from CM038146.1 coordinate 171,740,997, forward strand.
TGGGTCTTCCGGAGTTTACAAATGCTCCGTTGAAGAAGCACCATAGCTGGCGTCCCTAGAGCCCCTAGGAGGAAGATAGCAGAGAGGTCCTTCAATTGATGGGCAGGATAAAAACGCTTGCCAAATCTGGATTGACAATAATCAAGGTTATGTCAATATGCATAATGCGGGGGGTGCAGCCACTCCAGTATCGGGGGCATCCCATGTGGCACTTCAATGGAGAAGACGATGCCACCCGCTGCTGTCGGAAAGGTCCGGACTCCGCGGCCGCTCTGGCGAAAATATTGTCCGATTTATACAAAGGAGAAGAAGAGGAGTTCATCCACATTAAGCCACGGGATGGATTTTCCATGTACAACCCCCCAGCTGGGTGAGCTACTATCTTTCACTCAACTCTATTCATTCCCGCAGTCTTTCATCACAAATATTTACCTTGCTAGTCCATGACAGGAACTGTGGAAAGCCGTGAGGGAGGTCCACAGCCCACCTCCACAGCCAGAGGACCCCAACCGGGCCCTTGACCCCGGACTCGAAGAAGATCCGGGCATATTTGTGGAGTTTGACGGCAGGGTGTTCTATCAGGCGAGCCGTGACGGCACCTTGGTGGCCATCATCGCCGATTATCCCGGCCTCCTCCCGGCACCACGTGTAAGTAAACAAGAGACTTATATTTAGAAAGGAATTCCCTCTTTCCACCTTACCCACCGCACATATATTATGCTATAATGGGAAAGCCATCGGTGTGCCATCCTGAACCCGCGGCGACTCACCAACAAGGGGCGCCCAAGCCGGATAGGCTTAAAAGGAAAGCGATCAGGACCGAGCCGCCATCGAAGCGGTATGATTTAAAACATGCTCCGTGATTTTCATTTTTAAAATATAACAATGTCCACCGTGTCCTGGCAGAAAGAGTATTCACTGGACTGTGTCTGGAGATCCTGCCAGCCACGCCTCTACCAGCCGGACTCCAGAACCGGCCTCAAGGGTGGAGGCTAACATGGGGACAACACTGGACGGTCCCCCTACAGAGGATGTGGATAGAATATACTCTACAAATTCCGAGGTAGAGAGCGCTATGAATCATCGGCGTCGGCAGGCCGCACTCCGCGACCCTAATTTCTCCGAAGAGGCGTTCAATGCCTTCAACTCGGGAGACACGTACATCTGAGCTGCTCAAAATGGGCTTGCTAGAGCCACAGACCAGTACTTAAAAGATATATGGGTAAGCAAAATCAAATAATTATGTATATCAGTAGCCCCTGAGACTTGAAACAGTTGGTACAACTGATAAAAGAATCATTGTATGGATAGGTTCTTACAGAGAAGAATACCCATTTGTCTCAAGATCTGGAGGAGTGTAAAGCCCAGCTAAGGGCCGCAGTTGCCGGAATGGAGGAATCCAAGAAGGCCTCATTTGGTATACTTGTCTCGATCGAGAAAAACATAATTACGTGTACCAGTTGGTATTCGGCGTGTTTGCAGATCTAACAATAGATTCCGCAGACAATCCCGGAGGGAATCCGAAGATCCTACAAGAGGATGAACAACGAGCTCAACGACAACTAGAGGCTGGCGAGTGTGTGCTTACGCGGGTCCGGTGAGAGAAAAATGATCTCCAGGATGCCAATACCCGTCTGGGCATGGAATTGAAAGATGTTCGGGCCCAGCTTGCGGACTCCATGAAGGAGAATAGGATGCTTCGACGCGGCATTTTTAGTATGTGCTCAAACGAACCTTTATATAGTTCGGCAAAGAAACAGGCTAACAGAGTCATGTCTGTAGGTATACTGACTGGTCGTCCTGAAGAGGAGATGCCCGAATCTTCAAGCGATCTTCGTCAAGAGCTTTCGCAACTACACGAACAAGTTCTGCAGGTGATGCAGGGTATTGCCAAGGCCTTGTGGCCATCCGTCTCCTTGCCAGGAAATATGGGGGAGCTTGTATAGCTGCTCAAGGGAGCGCGGCGGCGCTTCCATTTATGGAAGATATCGGCCTGCCGACAAGGTGCGAGGGAAGCTTGGTCCATGGTAGAAACATGGTAAACCAAGGTCAATCCGAATTACATGGCCCTGGTCGGACCTGTAGGGTCCACTACAAAAAAAATACACTTACCTGATGATACATGTTTGTCACAGTAGGTCGCGTTTTCTGTCATGCATGTACATCCATGATGATTTTGTGACAGAATCAAGGTAGTCATACCTGTGCTATCGTAGAAGTGTTCCATGACATTACCAAAATTATCATCACGGAAGTGTCGACTTCCATGACGATAAATCCCGCGTCACAGAAGTGATTTCGTCAAGGGTGGCCGACACGTGGCATCCACCCTAACGGAACACGTCAACAACCCGGACCAATGGGGATTTTCCACGTGTAAAATCATCATTGGCTGGAGGAAACACGTGTCGGCTCATCGTTGGGACAGATGTCATCCACTCATTGGACATAGGGCGCATATGATACATCGACACGTGGCACAGGCCAACAGAGGCCCATTCCTGTAAAAAGGCTGGCCCGTTTGACTTGGTCAAAAGGTGGCGGGCCGGCCCATGGAAAGCCTGTTAACGGCCTGTTCGCATATAGCCCATTTACAGCCCGCTAACCCAAGGCCCGTTATGCCCAATCCGAATTAGGCCCAGTAGCGTCATCTGGGCCATCCAATATGATTCCAACCCGTTTTCACTTACGGCCCATGTATGGCCCATGACGTCTTTCGGCCCATATGAGGCCCTTTGTAACTCTTTTGGCCCATTAACGGCCCGTGGTGAGACTAGCCCGCAGAGAACAGTGTATCACTTTATACCCATTAACGGCCTGTGGTGAAACTGGCCTGTAATGAACAGTGTATCACTTTATACCCATAAACGGCCCGTTATTCCGTTGGGTCGTTTCCAGCCCATGTTATCTTTGGGCCTTCTCAGATCCCATTTATTCTTGGGCTCATTTCCAGCATTCGTTTACTTACGGCCTGTTACTGTCATTTTTTGCTTGTGGGCTAAATTCAGCCCGAGGTTACAGTCGGCCCGGTTTGTGGCACGTTAATATGTTGGGTCGTTTGCATAGCATCATCAAATACGGTCGATTAGCGACGGCCCATTATGGTCGGCCCATGAACAGACATTCTAACTCTAGCCCGTTTACGGCCATAATGCGGTCTGTTATTGGTCCATGTTTGGTCAACCGATCATACGGCCCGTACAAGGCCCATTGATGATACGGCCCGTAGAAGGCCCATTGTGTCTACGACCCATATAAAGCCCATTATTTCTACGACACATAGAAGGTCCATTGTTTCTACGGCCCGTAGGAGGGAAATGGTAACTACAGTAAATATGTAGCCCATGGTTATTGGCGGAAAAATAACTGCACTGACTACAAGCAAAGAAATAAACAAGACAATAAGGAAATAAATAAGCAAGCAACTTACGCTAGGCTATCACGGCTATTACACATATTACATCAACTGGGCATCAAAGTTTGCCACCAGTGCAAATATAGGGAACACAGCAGCATATAAACACCGCAGCAAAACAAGTCCAGAACTGAAACCACTTCAGAAGAGCTCAAGAAACAATATCCTGGGTACCCATAATGCTGGCAAGATGCTTAGCAAGCTTATTAACTTTCTCTTGTTTGGCGCTTAAGTCCTCCAGCACTTGCTATTGCACCAGAAAGTATGCATCTGAATTCTGCAGGGACTTCCTCAGTCCTTCGACTTCCTATCGCATAACATCTGATCGATGTCTTTCAACTTGAAGTTGAGACTTAAGAAGCCGAACTGATTCAGGCAACAAGCTCGAAGAGCTAGTGCCAGTAGTAGTAGCCAGTAACTCGAACACTACATCAAGACAGGACTTTGGGGTTGTCTCAGTGTCTTCAATATAGTTTTTATCAGCTTTCTTGGAGACCAAGAGGGATGTCTCACTATCTTGAACCTTATCTGCATTACTTCCTTTACCATTGCATAATGGGGTACTCTTCTCCAATATTTTATCCGCGTTCTAAAAGAGAAACAAACAAACACATCACATGTTTACAATGTAGTATATGAAACTCATTTTGGTAAACCAGTTCAGTAGTAAGGTGGACAGGATAACAACATGAAACAAACATATATCTATGTAGTATGGTCATTGTATGGTCTATATCATTCTAGTTTATGTTGCCAAATCAAGATAGATATAGTTCGAATCATATCTATTTAAGACAAAGCAGCATAGACAGAATATAATAAGTGTGGGAAACTACACAGCAATAACAACAGTTGTAATGTGCATGGCATGAGAACATAACTGTTTATTCAATTGAAACTGAAATCAGCATAGAGCAAGTTACAACAGCAAACAACCAAACACGTTAAAGAAACAGGTTTAAAATGTACCTGTTGCGCCATTGGAGTTTCAATTGCATCCTTTAAACTTGAAATTAGTTGGTATGAGTAAATACAGTGATGCAAGAGCAAAGTAGTATCAACCATAGCTACGGAACCTGACCTGAGAATAATTCTTCTTCTGCTTTAGGCATTGACTTGGGGTTCGGAGTGGTGATCCTCGTGCTTTGGGCACTGTAGTTGCCTTACTAACTGCTCGTGTTTGGGTGCTCTGTGGTGGAGACGGTGCTGTGTCAACGAGAACTGGGTTACTATCTGTTGGGGTTGGGGTTAGAAGGGGTGTAGCTAGTTCTCTATCCAACTGGGTAGGGGTACAATCTGCATGAGTGTGGGTTATGTGTGGTGGGGCTGGTTCTTGGGCAAGTACAACCATGGTTCTATCTACATCAGGTAGCACGATCTTTTCTGAAGACCGTGTTTTTACTCCCACAGATACTGCCATCACTCCCTCCAATTGAAATGGCTGATAAACAAGAAAAGTAATTGAATGTACATACATTGTAAGATAGACAGGTGCATTGGATAGTAGGGAAGAAAACAGGGCATGAAATAATTCACATTTATGTTGTCTAACCAAACAGAATAGCAGGACATAATTTCACATATATGATGGCTAATTAAACAGGCTAGCATGACACAATTTCACATGTATGATGTCTAACTAAACAGGATAGAATGACATACTTGAAAATATGATGACTATGTAAACAGGATGACATGATATAACTATATGATGTGTCTATTAAAGTGGTTGGCATGCCATAAATCACAAACATGCCGTCTATGGAAACATGATGACATGATATAATTCATGGATAGAATGACATAATTTAAAATATGACGACTATGTAAACAGGATGAGATGATATAACTATATTATGTCTTTAGAAAATGGGTTGGCATGCCATAATTCAGATACATGTTGTCTATGTAAACATCATGGCATGACATAATTCAAATATATGATTTATATACTAAGGAAGTGAGCAGAGGAAAATCGCATATATGATGTGTCAACTAAGGAGATGGCATTCAATATTGTGTATATGAAGTAAAAACTAAGCATTGCAATACAAATATGCATGATATGAGTAATATAACCCTGCCAAGTTTGAGCATACACCTCAAGGGGATAATAGGACTGGCCATCTCCTCAATCCTCCTCTCAAGAGCTATTCAGAATCAGCAAGATCTGCTTCAGCAGTAGCATTGTCTGCTCTGAAGACCTTGTTTTCACTCCAGATTTCTCCATCACCAATTCAAATGGCTGATGCACAGGAAGAGCAGTTGAATACACAAACATTACCGACAAAAGCAATGAGAAATGCAAAAAAAGGAAGGCATGATATAATTCACATATATGACGCTTGCCTAAACAGCATGGCATTGCATAATTCACATACATAATGCCTTGCAACAAGATAACATTGCATAATTCACATACATAATGTCTTGCAACATGATGGCATTGCATAATTCACATATATGGTGATTAGGCACTAAACAGGTGGAAGTCGCACAAAGCATGTCTAAACTAAGCAAATGACATAGCAATCCAAGATACCATATGCACGATATGAGCAACATAACCCTGCCAAGTTAGAGCATGCACCTCGGGGGGGGGGGATATGACTGGTCATCTGTCTTTGAATCCTCCTCTAAGGAGCTATCGGTAACTAGCAAGACATGCGCTTCATCAGATAGCATTGTCTGCTCTGAAGACCTTGCTTCCACTCCAGATTTTTTTTTCCATGACCATGCCGAATGGTTGATGCATAGCAAGAGTAATTGAATGTACTAAAATTGTTGACAAATTTAACACATAATAAAAAATAATGGCATGATATAATTCACAGATAAGATGACTGGCTAACCAGGGTGGCATTGCAAAATTCACATATATGATACCTGGCTAAACAAGATGGCATTGCATGATTCACATATAAGATAAAGAAACTAAATAGATGGCATTGACACAAAGCATGTCTAAACTAAGCAGATGACATCTTTAATGTATACAGTAAGCAATTCAAGGCACCATATGCATGATATTACCAATATCAGCATGCCAAGTTAGAGCGAAGACCTCATGGGGTAAATAGGAGTGGTCTTCTCCTTCTGAATCCCCCTCAGAACAATTTTCTTCCTCTTGATTACGATCCGAAATGGGTGGAGGGGGGCTGCCTTTGCGCCCACCATGGAGCGACGTCTGCATGAAATTTTATTGCCACGCAAGGCTCGTCTCTTTTGCTCTACATGATCAATTCCATTGTGTACAATAACTGGCATGCATAGGAATAAAACATAGTGAGATTATGTAAGGAGTGCATGCACAAATCCAGAGTGATGGTAGCAAACTGTGGATAGACCCAAAACCAATGATAGTAGGCAGATAATAGCTTTAGTTAAAAAATACAGATAATGTCTCCTTTAATGTTTGTTTGCACCCAACATGAAACTCATAGTAGACACCCGAGATTAACCAGATAGTAGACAGATAGTACTGATTGTTGCCCCAATATGTACCCCACAACCATTTAAAAACTCAAGTTTCAGCATTAGTTTGGACCTGACTCGGAGTCTAATAGGTGAACACGACGATAATGTAGCATGTCATCATATTAAGCGATGCATAACATAAGCATACATGGAAGAGTGTGACCTCTCTTGTGGACCCATGTAGTCCTCAACGTCATCTGCTCAGTTGTTGATGGTAATGCAGTTGTCGTGGCTGCCAGCGACGGGGAAGAAGATCTGAGGCAGCGAAAGATAGTCTGGAGAGCGGATCCCTGCTGTGGTGAACCCTTCCTTCCAATTTGGAGCAGCTCAATGGGTGGAACACAACAAGCAGAGCGGACAAACCACAGAAGGTTTTATTTGACACACATCTGTAACAGAAGTAATTGAGTAAGGGCTTGTTTGATTTGAGGATTCTAACAATGCATGGATAGGAAATAGACAGGAATAGGATAGGAATGCATGTGCAAAACAGAGAATTTAAAAACACAGGATTTCTGCCAATCTGGGTGTTTGATTCACAACAATTGGAAGATCACAGGATGCAAAAAAGCATGGTGAGAATAAGTCAAACCACAAGTAAATGTACGGTTATAATGCTATTATGCTACTATCTCTTAGTCTTGTGCTTGATGAATAGGAATATGAAAAGGAGGACAAGTGGAAATTAGAATTCCTACGGTTTTCTTTCAAGGAGACACTAAAGGAACAAATCCTATAGTTTTCCTTTGCTCCATTCCTTTGAACCAAATTCATGAAAAGTAGTACCATAGGAAACTTTCCAATTCCTATATTTTTCATTCAGTTTTCCTTTCGAGCACTGGCGATTCTAGTAGGCAGGCTTGAGCAAGGAAAATCCTACACTAAAATAATGTTTTTGTGCCACTTCTATTACTTTGGACCCAGGCCACTGCCATACTAGCTCAACTCCCAGGCCCATCGACAAATGCACAACTCAAACGCGCAGAGATAAATAATGATGGCGTTCAAGAGAGTCCATCACGGATAGCTAAGTTGCTTGGTACCTCACTGCTTGTCATATAGTAGGATAAAATAATCGTATTTCCCGTTACTACGTGTTCTCAATGGACAATATATATAACTTGTAGAGTAAAAAAGAGATGCAACAAGTGTACAACCTCTTTGGCGAAGCCATGTCAATCTCATCATGATTGGGTTGGCCGGTGAGGATGCTCTGGCTGACTTGGCTGTCGAAGGAGGGGAAGAAGATCTTAGGCATCTAGAGATGGTGCCCGAGGTACTGTTCCGCTGTGATGGAGGGTTTCGTCGTTGGAGCAGCTCCAGTGAGTTGTACGACGCTGAGGCTGAAGCAGGACAAGAGAGACAACGTTAACTAGAGTGGAATTCTAATAGCATCTCCAATACATGACATAAAGTACATAACCAGAAAGTGCTAGATGTAAAATGCATCAGCCGCTTATCTCTGAACTTAACTGTCGAAACTGAACTTAACTGTCGAAACTGAACTTAACTGTCGAAACTGAATTTTGCTGTCGAAACTTAACGCACTAGCAAGGTTAGGCTACACGTCGGTCGACTGACTTTTTCATCTCTGGTAAGTCGATTTTGCAGCGTTGGATACGAAATCAAGGGCCTGCAGTTCATCTTCAACCTCCACCCCCCTGAGCCGCCAGCCACCACCGGCCAAACAGCAGCCCCACGCCGCCCACCCCGAAAACACTCCCCACCGCCGGTCTGCGCCGCCTGCCATCCTCTAGCCCCCCCCCCCGTGCCAAGCTTTTTCTTCGGCGATCCCCACGCCATCGCTCGGCCACCGCCGCGACCACCGCCCCACCTGAACCCTAAGATAGATAGTAGGGTACCTCTCGACGAGCCCCCTTCCTTCGCCGCGATGGTTCTTCCTTCACCTCGTGAGCCCCCCCCCCAAAAATCGATCGACCCAAAAATTGATTCAGTCGGCTGAAGTGTTGCTAAATCGGAGCAGCAATGCAAGCAAGAGCAAGAGTCAGAGCAGCCATGCCGAGCAAGGGCAATAGCAAGAGCAGACCAGGCAGGGGACAGAGAGCAAGAGTAGAGCAGCAGCGCGAGCGAGAGCTAAAGCAGCAACAGCTCCTACTAATGTGGACGTCGCCACTAAGGAAGCGACTCTGTGGAGGAAGTGGCCGGCGATGCCGCTGTGGATGGAGCCGCACCGTGTCGGCTCGGGACCGAGCACCGGCAGCACCGTGAGATCGAATCAAGAAGAAAATGCGGCGATTAGTGTACAACCTCTTTGGTGGCGCAGATTAGGCCGCAGCTTCATCCGAGGAAACAGTGATGATGATGCTCTTTCGGTGGTGCAGGTGAAGAAGGCGGTGTGAGAATGGAGGTGGCGCGAAAGACGAGGGGAACATCGAGGCAGCTCCTTGGAGGTGGAGTATGGGGTGGCTGAACCGGCGAGACAACGAGATCAATGACGGATCCTCATCCGGTACGGTGGATGAGGGACGTCAAGGTGTTGCTGTGGATGACGTAGTCGGGGAAGAGGCTCCGGCTGGGTGGCGGACAGAGCAGGGTGTGGGGCTTCGTCGCGGGTTTTCGTGGCCTTGGTGTATGAATTGGTGGGCGGATGGGATGCCAGCGAGGAACCATGGCTTAGGGACGCGCTTGTCCGAAATGTGGTGTAAGTAGAAAAGTACCCCCACCGATTTGAGGCGGTTCTTTTGGTTCAGGGGTACCACGGGCATTTCACGTGTCGGGATTTCACAGGAGGTGGGAGTTTTCGCGCGCGTTGTAATTTCAGAATAGCAAGGCGCAGGTTGGGATGGAGGGAGTTGTCGGACCACAACAAGACAAAGATATATCTTAAATATTTCGGGCTAACAAGGCGCGGGTTGAAGAGGCGGGAGTTTCGCAGCACGATAGACAGAGACGCTAGCTTGAATTTTCGGCATAACAAGGCGCGGCTTGAAATTTCGGGAGAACAAGCTTAATGTGTACCCCCCAAAAAAAGACAATTTGCACCTCAACACGCACAACACACACACACAAACACCATTTAGACTAGAGTAAGGTACACGTGCATTGCACGCATGAGATTTGGCAACCAAATTATGAATAAATACCACATTATAGCATGTAAGCTTTGAGTCATATATGCATGATGTAGATGTTCGTTTAATTCTTATAATTCATTTCATTCAAAATCATCTAGTTCTTAAAAGAAAGCTAATCTATTTTAAGATTCATGGAATTGTGCGTTGTAAGACATAAAGTAAAAACAAATAATGACAAATCATGTAGAAAAACATTTGGGCTATTCTGATACGGAAGATTCTAGAACAAAGAAGAAGTGCTTGTGTTTTGATGTTTGTGCATTATGCTTAAGTTCAACCATGGAGTCTTCTAGAATATACAAGTGGCGAAATCTGGTGGAATCTAAATGATATCCAACGGCCAGTAGTGCTCAAATTTTCCATCTTTGGACCATCTTATTTGCCACATCCAACGACCATCTTTTAAAGTTAAAGTTACCCACACACAATATAAAATTTTTTATAAAATATAATATATATATATAGGGGTATAGATATAGATATGTGATCGGAAAGCCACCCATCATCTCCAATTAGAATAGTGTGTCCATGCACGGATGCAATGTGGCCAAATAATCTCTGCCATCGGTATCTCAAATTCAAATCAGTCTGACCTTGTTCAATGTGTATACATTACAACATGCTCGTTTCCAAACCACACCGCATAGATCTCCATTATATTCATGCATGCATGGGTTTCAAACATCAGGATCTCTTATTCAAATATTTGAATTCAACTTTACATTGATTATGACCTCACCTAGTCTTTTACACCCACATAGTCGTCTTCTCTTTATAATTGTACCACTAACTTTCTCTCGTGCATTCATGCACACACACTACCAGTCGGCATTATCCATCGCACACATGCAATCTTTTTCTTCAGGTCAGTCTCCCATGAAGGCACACACCCGCACACATCCCCCTCTCCATCATATCGGGCATTCTTTATCTCTCACGCGTGCATGCACAACGATCGATGATCCTCTATGTATGTGTGTATATAGCTAGGTCTTTCATAGTTTTCCACACAAATCGATCAATCGATATACCCAGTGAGGTCTCACCCTCTTTCCCATGTCCACATCGATCAGTCTATGCCTCTCTATATAGGATTAACATATATAGCTAATACACCCACATTAATTATATATCCAATGTCCCCCTCTCATCCTTCCGCTTCATCTCTCAGACGCGCGCACAATGGCGAAGACAGGGGGCAGCAAGGGCCGTGCCCCCCCTAACATCACTATATATCAAGGCTAATATGAATGTGATCATTAGTCAATTGCTGCTAAAAATGGTTTATGTTCATGAATTGACCCTCCTCATAAAGGATTAGCAATGCTTGGCCCCCTAGCTCATTTATTTTTCATGGCTTCGTCACTGCATGCAACAGCACACGTTCTCGCCCCCTCTCTCTGAATATCGATCTCGCACTTGTGCACTCCTTCATAGTCTGCCTCCACTCGGCCCCTCGTACCATCTTCTAGCCCCCCACCAGATTTTGCCACATGTACAATCTGCCAGACTCAATGGTTGAACTTAATCATAATGCACAAACCTCAAAACAACAGTGGTTCTCTTTTGTTCTAGAATCTTCCGTATCATAACTACCCAAACTTTTTTTCCAGTTGAATTGCCATTATTTGTTTTTACTTCATGCTTTACAACGCACAATTCCATGAATCATAAAATAGATTAAGGGCTCCTTTGATTCAAAGGATTCTCAAAGGAGTTTTGGAGGATTCTAATCCTTAGGATTTTTTCCTATCTTGGTTGTTTGATTCGTAGGATTGTAAACCATAGGAATTTTTCCATATGATTCATTTGCACTAGATCTCGTAGGGAACATCCCATCCAGTCAAACCTCTTTGAAAGAATTTTGTGTTTTTTCTATGCACAATCAAACACTCGTACAATCCTGTAGGATTCAAGATGACATTCCACTATAATCCCATGTTTTTCCTATTCCCGCCTTTTGGAAATCCTACGAATCCAAGAGGCCCTAGCTTTTTTATAAAAACTAATTGATTTTGAATGAGATGAACTATAAGAATTAAACGAAGGTCTACATCAAGCATATATGACTCAGAGCTTACATGCTATAGTGTGGTATTTATTCATAATTTGGTTGCAAAATCTAATGCGTGCAATGCACGTGTACCTTACTAGTACTTCGAGTATGTGCAAAACACGTAAATTAGAATTCCAATGGCATGCTACATTCATGAATCCACGTGGCACATGTGGAGGCGTTGTCGCGACCTCCTTGTGTGGATTGATCACAGTGACTTAAAGTTGGTTCCAAAAGAATGTACTCGTCCTCCCTGAGCCATACTGTCAGTACATGCACGAAGCAAAGATGTGCACGCACGCCACGCACGCACTCATTCCATCACACGCAAACGCGGGTACACGGGCGGACGCAATTTTGTACCAAGATCCACCCTATGTGATAATTTGACGCGTGTAAAGTCGTTCACTTCATTGATAGTCAATTAATACAGCGCATGCAAATTGAGTGGACCTGAGGGCGGAAGAAAGACATTACTACTCCACTGCACGCATGCGAGTAGTTAAATCATGGGTTGCTAGTAGTACTTCAATTGGTCTCCTTCATATTTTGTGCCAATTTTTGATAGTAACGTAATATTTACGCATTTGAGCAGTGTAGTCTACTTGAAATTTATGTTCCACGAAACTCATCGGGTGCCGTTTCGGGCCTCGAAACCAAAACAATCAATTAATCTTTACCTTGTTCCCATCCCATTCGAAAGCCTGCTCACACTTACTAGTACGTACCAAACCTGAACGTGTTCCCACTATGCAGGTATTAGTACTAGTGCTAGTACGTAGGTTATAAAAGGGGAAGTACCTAACCGAAAATTACTCTACCTTTCCTCCTCACAAGTGCTTCTTCTTCGTCCGTCCTTGCCATGGTCGGTGAGCAGAGCTCTAGGTCGAGAACTACTCGCAACAAGGGAGCGGCAACCAAGGCTGAGGAAAAAAGAGAGAGGGCTCGCAGCCACGCAAAGACCTCAAAAGATCTCTCATGGGTAGGCGATGGCTCCTAGGAGCACCCTAGCCGCGGAGGCGAACATGCCGAGCCGGCGGCGCTGGAGTCATTATCCCTCGACGGCATGCCCGATCAGCTCAATAAGCACCTCAATAAGCAGAAGGAGTTCATCCAAGGCTTGGTGGAGCTGCTGAAGGAGAGCCACGACGACATGCCCGCTGAGCTCAATAAGCAGGGGGAGTTGACCGCCGGCTTGGTGATGCTGCTAAAGAAGAGCATTGCCTCGGAGAAGAAGGTGACCGGCGAAATCCTGCAACTTCAGGAGGACAAGGCGAAGCTCTGCCACGAGTCAACATGTTGAAGGAGAAGAAAACCGGCTGGAAGAAGCTGCATGAGAATAGTAGTTCCTCGATGAAGATACTGCAGGCCCTCGTAAGGAACAGAAGGAGGAGTTGGCTAAGCTCCGCATCGAGCACCTGGCTGCTATCAAGGTACGAAAAGCGGCCGTGGAACAGATGACGAAGGCTTGCTTCGAGAAATCCCGCGTCATGGACAGAATGAAGAAGATGGCAGAGGAGACGCGCAAGGAGATGGAGGTCATGGAGGCGATGAAGAAGCAATTATGACTCCGCGGAGAATTATATCATTTGGGGTGATAATCTTCCTTCTTCTTTTGCTCCTATGTTTCATCTTTTGCTTCGGGTGTTTCGCCGCACGTGTCACGTTCTCTGCGAGGCATGAATAGAACAATGCTTTTTTTGAGGGAATGAATAGAACAATGCTAACAATGAGATGACTAGCAAATTAGATCATTTTTTATCGCCATATGGCACTGGGCTGCCGTGTTTCGTGCTCCTCCATCCTAGTACTACTCCAGTGGAAAACTTGAGTATACCGCACGATTCTTTGCTCCTCCTCAGGTCGTCGACGCATTTATACAAGCAGTCAAATCACAAGGCCCCGCCTTCCAGCAGTAATGAGCCGTCAAACCACAAAGGCCCCCGCCTCTCATGAAACCGACCAAGCTAGACTGCCCCGCCCTCTAGCCTTTTAAAAAAATGTATTACTTTTGTACAGTAGTAGTATCGATGGATTGCGCCATGGGGCAAAACTTCAAATTAAAGAAAAGGTAGTCCATATAGAGAGTGCTCGTCACCAAATTATGCATATAGTACTATTAAAAAGGCTAGTCACAATAATGGTGTCCAGCACAACCCACCCCTCAAATAAAACTAAGCATCCTGGAATTCTTTGACAAAACTAAGCACCCTGAAATTCTTTGACAACTAAACTACTGGCTATATGATGTTGGCCATATATATTGTACATATATAATGTGAAAAAATGAGTGGTAGTATTATACCAACTAAAAGATGAAATGTAAGAAATACTAGTATGTACGTACTGAAGAGTTAAAGTAACGAGAAGAAACATAACATAGTTCTGCTGGGGGCTCAGCACAACACAACCCTCAAATTAAACTACATTAGAACCATCATGAGCAACGACACTGCCACCTTACTCAGAGTCCTCGTCCATGTCCTCGACTTCATCCTTGTCCCTCTTCCTCTTGGCCGATACTTCTTTGCTTGAACCGCACACTTGGCTCTTGCTCTTCATCCAACCCTTGTAGATATTGAAACAAAGGTAGCCATCCATTGCAGCGTAGTGGATGTGGTCTATATCTAGTACATTCTGCTGCAATGCATAACGATGAAACGTGTATGGAGGTTTCTCCAGTTTACCGTACGAAGGATGAACCATGGCTCCTGCCAGGGTCAGCATTGAAGGCTGGCCACTGGAGGGCAGCAGCCGATTCTTCTGGAGGTCGAAGGGGTTGCCTACAACAAGGCCTATCCGACCCAGGACTTCTTTGTCATTTGTAAAGTCTACAGTAACAAATTTGACTAGGTTGCTCTCGAGGAAGTTCTTAAAATCCAGGCATTCAACATCGGCATGGCATATGTGGTAGACCAAGCATAAGTCATGCATGCAAACCTGGATCACGGCGGGCTTCTTCCTCTCTTCGTCCTTTAGATCCTTCTCTTGTCCCAGGACTATGTACTCAACATCTAGCCCAGCGACCCACTCATCATCTGAGTTTTCGAACATGCGTCTGAAGCGAGAAAGGCATCCTTTCACCGTCACAGAAGGACGGGTGCAGATGACGTCGAACTCATCGCCGGTGATGGTTCTAACCTTGTACTCACCGCTGATCATGGAGATTTGGGACGCCATGGATTTGGGAGGAGGGTTAGGATTAGTGGAACTGCTGTAATGTGAAAGTACGGGACGACTAGGAGTGAACCACCATAATATTAAAGGACGTGAGGGGACGAGTAGGAGCGAACTGCTAGCGTGCGAACGGCAGGGTAGTGGCTTTACATTCTCCCATGATACGGGCTTTCGAGAGCCCTTGGATCTGAGATCGAATGGTTGCATGGCGTGATTCTAGACCTATGGGTAAATATCCTATCCTGGAGGGTTATTCTGCAAATTTTCAGCAACTTAGCATGCGACCGTTTGATCTCAGATCTAAGGGCTGCCAGCAGCCCGTATCATGGTCGGCCTACCACGACTGTCGCGTTGCTAGCACGGTCGCGCCCTTGGAGATTTAACATGGTGCGTTAGGCTATCTGATGTTGACATATCATACATAGTCATCACTTAGTCACTCATACTATAACAAGGTTAGCTATAGGGTTGGCTATAAGTGTATTTTTTCTTACTTCTCTCTATGTCTTTCTTCGTACTCCCTCTGTCCCATAATATAAGAACGTTTTTGACACTAGTGTAGTGCCAAAAATGTTCTTATATTACGGGACAGAGGGAGTAGTATTTGTTGCATTTGCCAAGGAGTGACCTCTTCCAATGAAATGGTGTGCTTATTAGTTTTTTTTTGCTAAGTTTGCTTCATTTAATTTGCTATAGACTCAAATTTGTCTTTTCACCTAGGTACATGTGCTTAGCACCGTTTCTTCCTAGTCTCTCTCTTCTTGGTTAACTTGCCACATCAGACTTTATGCCTATGTGGCAAGCTCAGCACCTGTAGGAGCAAGTAAGTACAATAGTGCGCTTTACATGGAATTTTTGCATGTGTGGAGGAAAGAGAGGCAAGGAAAAAGTGGAGACATGGGCTCTAATGCAAGAGCCAGCCTCAACTACATGGTGGAGCATTGGAAGAGGCACCTGTATGGAGGAGGTCAGGAATCAGGAGACTCACGCCGGTCGTAGCGCCACAATTAAAATGACAATGGCAAGTCAAATCACGGGGCCCCACCTGTCCAGTAGTAACTCACTGTCAAATCACACAGCCCTACGTTTGCAGCAGCCTACCCCCTCATCTTCTCGCGTCTCTATCAAACCGACTAGGCGGAACTGCCCCGCCTACCGCACAGGAAAAGCCCCGCTCTCGACTTTTAAATAGTACATTATACTAATTTTGTATCCATGGATTGCGCCATGGAGCAAAGCCTCTAGAAAACGGCTGTACACATGTATAGAGTATACAGCACGCCCGTCGCGTTCGCGTCGCACCCCAGACGGTTGGTCGGTCTGCCACGCTGTTCTCCAAATGGAACGCGCGTCATATTATGTTTGCACACACATGTGGGACCGCAATTGAGAACCGACCATAGGCACACTCCCCGCCCCCGCAAGTTGGGTGACTTAATAGAAGAGGGAGACGAGTGATAGTACTAGAGAAGTGTTGTAGTACATTGTTGCCTGGACGATCCCTGCAAGACACGGAAGATCAGTTCGTCCATGCATGTGACCAGACTCTAGCAGACACGCCTATATTGGCTATCGTCTACATATTGTGCAGGCTGTGTTGTACATGGCTGTAGTTGCGGTGAGAAATCTAAAAAAGGGTTTCTTGTCATCTCGCAAAATTAGGTGTCATGTGCTTCGGATCACTGCGAGGGTTAAACGGCGACAACTGAGTTGGGCTAGCCATTGGGGGCACATGCACGAAGACTACTCGGCTGCGATCTAGGTCAAGCCGGCTATGTTAATTGGGACATCTATCAACGGACCCCTTTTCTACGAGTTTATCTTTAATTTGAGCTTTGTTCCGCATCTAGTTTGTCCATCAGGATTCATGTTGTCTCCTTTGGGCAGTGAGGTTATGATTTCTTGTCATGTGGCATTTTTTCGTGTTATATGTTATAATCTGGCACTTCAGATCAAAATGACGACAACTGTGCCTCCGGGCCACGTGCATGAAGACTTCTCGACGGTCATTGACGAGGTCAAGCCGGCTCCGGTAGACAAAACAAAACTAGTACTCCACTATATAGGCAGGAGCCTCCGCATTTGCTTGCTAGTGTTGCTCTCTTCACACTGTCTCATCCTCTCCAGATCTAAACACGACAGCGGTGACCACACTCTCTCTCTTTACTCACCGCTGGTCACAGATCCAGCCGGATCCTCTCTACCGGGAGGAGAGAAGGTGCAACATTCACGCGGTCGTCCTCGGCGACAGCTCTTACCCACTGCTGGCGCATCCCAATCAACCTGCCTTGTCATTCTCTCCCAAGCACCGATGTCGAGGGAGGGCCTCCGACCCCTTCTTCCTTGCTGCCTTAGTGTGGGCAGATCCGGCATCCCGCCGCCCACCTAGCAACATCCCGACGACCATCAGGTATAACTTCCTTTGAAACCGGCCTTGCTCTACTTCCCGAGCTCCTGACGTCGCTGCATTTGTATCTTTTACTATTTCTCAGGCCCCCTCGTAGATAGGATCGATCGGCTGTTCAAAAACCACCTAATTTTTTACGTTTAAGAGGTAAAACTAGTTCATGCACTCGAATATAGTACTACTTGGTTCAAACAAGGAAGAAAGGGGTGGGGTGGGGAGGATTTGTTACCCGAATCTAGGACTTGGTCGAAAGAGGAAATAATGGGGCGAAAAGTAGCAGAGACCTGCTATCCAACTGGTCTCTAGGTCTAATAGGGAAATAAAGGAAACGCAAGACAAACTCAATATAAACCCGATCTATTGGTTGAAAAAGGAAAGAAAGTGGGGACTGGGGACAAGTCAACAGAGTAAGTCCAAAGACTAGATTTGCTAGCCTCACACAAGATAAGGTGGCTATACCGAACAAAAGTGGGACCAACCTGATATCCTGCTCGATGTTTGTTGCCCGAGCCACTCTTATGTAATGCCACCGTAAAATGTAGCAGTCACACTGTTAAAAGTAAGGACACGTTAAACCAATGTTGTTTTCAATGTAATGCCTCCAGTAATATGAATCAATGGCACTTTTTAACATGTCCTGCTAAATTTCCCATTAAGATAAGTTGGTTCTTTTCGTTAGAAATGCAACTGTCCTGGTCCGCCTACTCTCCCGTGCCCAAAGTAATGTCGTATTTAATGGTTGTCATAGTTAATCCTAATGCCCACACTAATATCTAGCAATGCCACTGCTTTAGAAATTGCTACTGTCCTTGTAGGATTGCCATTCAGATAAGGAACATGCTTCTTTTCATTTGATGCATGTTTCATCACTTGTTAGTCACCCTCCTTTCCACCTTTTTTTTGCAAATAGAGATATACATTTCACGCTCGATCTTAGTTGAACTGCACAAATGATATCCAAATTATAGTTGAACATTCCAGGAGCTTCACAACCAACCTTGATGTTGCTCAATTTTATTGCAACTAATGAAGAAGAAGCTCTGTGGGTTTCTTTTTCTGATGGAAATGGAACCGGGGCTTGAGCCCTTTTCTGAAAAAAAATGAAGAAGCTGCTAGCTCATGGGACATTGCTTCATTTTAGGTGAACTGCACCAAAAGGTCCCATGAATTGAATCATCCATGTTGGTGATCGAAGAGCCACTTCAAAGATCCCAGCCTAAGCACCCCTGCCTCCATCCTTGCGGCGCACGCGGTACACCTCGCTTGCCACCTGCTCGACCCTAGTGTCACCGATAAAATGAAGTAATAATACGCTAAAATAGAGAGAGTGTCCTCTATCATTTCATTTCCAATGTAGATAAAGAAAGTGCTTCTCTTTGTTAATGTATGTTTCATCAACTAGTCCCATTGTTAATGTTTAAGCGCTTACGCAAACCGGGTGCTTAATTTTAGTTGATTTGTACAAAAATAGAGATTTGAATGTCTCAAGGCGCCTCCTTGTACTACCGCTGTACACTGATGTTCATCACTGGTAGAAGGTGTATCTGGGAGACTTGGGACGATTTCCAGTATGAGGCGTACCCTATGAGGCATCGCAGGGCCCATCTCACCCTCGCAGTATGGCATACTATGATACTATCACAATATTTTCTTCTATTTATTTTGTGTGTTTCATCAACTAGTGCCACTATAATGTAATCATGCCTTTTCATTATCTGTGCAAACAGGGTTATTCAGCTGCATTTTGGTGGAACTGCACAAATGTACGTATGGAGTCGGCATATATGCAGAGTGCAAGGTGTGCCAAGTAAAAAATTACCGACACCAACCATGCTGCACACACGCATTGGCATCCACCACCACCAGTGGGATGTGTGGCGCTCTTTGTGGACGGATCTTTCTCGGCAGCAAATCCTCTAACCAAATACTAGTAGCTTATATTGGCAGTTTTCTAGGGAGTACTCTTTTCTGAAAGAAGCACCAATCTATTTTTTCTGTATTTGTACATTGTGTCACAACTTTGACCCAAAGGTCCAGAGCTATTTTAGGGTGATTGGCGTAGTACTTGGAGACTGATTGTAAGCATGATTTTCATTAGCTGCCACACTGATTGTAAGCATGAGCAGGTGGAAGATTAGGTTAGCGCGAAGCTTACCTTAAACCCTATCGCCGCTGTTGAAATGAGGCGAGCATCGAGGGAACCGTGGAGAATGGCAGGGAAGCGACGTCGCGCCATCCGGCCTCCTCTTGCTTTGGGAGAACGAATACTCCTGTGGCTCCGGCTAGCTCTGCACCCTCATGAACGGCACACCATACTCGATCGATTTGTTATTCTCTGGGTACTCGACCTTTGACCTGTACGCCCACCACCTCCGCCTGAATGTCTCCTCGTGCGAATATGTCTGCTCCATCGCCCAGAGGAGATACTCGTTGAACTCGGAGGACTGCGGCGTAACTGCCGCCGAGGAGTACATGTGCATCGCCGCCCTCATCACCGCCGTCTCGCTCTTTTGCATACATTGCCACATGGCCCGCACCGTCCTCGAAATCTCCCACTCATTGTCAAAACAAGTAAGGATCTCCTTCAACCTAGCTAACTTTGCCTGGTCGCCGCTGACGATCTGCATGATTCACCGGTGCATCCTCTCCATAGATGTCCTTCTGAGTGGTCCGGTGCTAGCTTTGGAATATGGGAGGAGAGACGGTGGTCTTGCAATAGAGAAGAGGGAGAGGCGAGACGGTGGTTTTGGAATGGAGACGATGGAGAGGAGAGGAGGTGGTTTTGCAATGGAGAAGATAAGAAGAGGGAGAGGCGAGACGGTGCTTTTGGAATGGAGATGATGGAGAGGAGAGGAGGTGGTTTTCCAATGGAGAAGAGGGAGAGGAGCGTGCGGCAGCGATTTAGGATTGGACGAGAGGGCCGGGGCGCCGTGACTGGATCAAAATCAAAATCAATTTACCCTTCAATTAAGAAAGCGACCCCACATTAACTAGTCTCTCTTTTATTTGGGTCATAATTGACCATGATTTTCGCATAGAAAACATATGTTATACGTTGCAAAAATACTATAATTTGAAAGTACATTCAGATACGAACCAAACGATACAATTTTTGGTGACATGCATTCACATTTTGCTTGTAAAATACAGTACATGGTCAAACTTTGACCCAAAATACGCAAAACAACAAAAAAATACTTCCAAGACAAGTGCCGCTCTTCCGCTCTTCTCCTCTTAAACCACCACCGCTCCTCTCTTGTTCCAATCTAAATCCAGCACCGCTCCACTCCTCTTCCATTCAAAAACCACCGCCCCTCCTCTCCTGTTCCAGTCCAAAACCAGTGTCGCTCCTCTCCCGTTCTAATCCAAAACTAGCGCTGCTCCTCTCCTCTTCCATTCAAAAACCACCACCGGCAAGTGAAGGTACTGTGGAGAAGTGGATCGATGGAGGAGTACAACCGATACGTGAGGATCGCATACGGCAACCCTGTGAAGCTAGTTAGGATGTTGGAGATACTGTCTTGGTTTGACAACAAGGACCAACTAGCGGCGACGACGACATCCATGGCCAAATATCTGCAACAGAGCGAAAAGGTGGCGATACTCCCGGAGGGAGTTGCGCGGGAGTACATAGAGCTGCCCCTCTGGGCCATGGAGCAAACAGATTCACCAAATCCGATCGTGAGGGAGCGGTGGTGGGAGTATCGATCCCAGATGAAACATCCAGCAGAGATTGAATGATCGATCATCTACAGGGTGCCATTTGTGAGGGTGTCCTGCCAGAGCAAGCCGGTGGAGTCTTCGTCGACCGAACCCAACTGCAAGAGGAGAAAAGCAGTTGGCCCGACGACGCTTCCCTGCCATCCTCTCCCTCGCTGTTCACATCGTCTCACGGGGTGGCTGTCTGCCGCCGAGGAATAGGAGGGGACTGCCCCCCCTAGCCCAATAGTCGGGCAGGTTGTGAATTGTCGAGGAGCTTAGGGTTGTCGAGATTTGCAGGTTGTGAATTGTGTTTTGTGTTGTGTATTTTGAGAGTACTTTCATATATGAATGTCTTTTGAATTTCAGATTTGCAGATTGAGCATATGAAGTATTTTATGAATTCTAGAGATCTATTTTTAGCACTTAAAAAACGTAGTTTCATAGGAGTATAAAAGTGCAGACAATGTGATTCTCAGAGAAGAAACTGCAAGTTTCAGTTTCAGGTAAGAAACTGCAAGTTCAGTTTCAGATAAGAAACTGCAACTTTCAGAGGTAGAGCATTTATATTAACATGGCCTTTTCGAACAGGGTTAACATCAAGTTGGAAGTTTAATTCATGATCAAAAATGGACCTACCAGCCAGTTAACATCATGCTGATCAACATTCATGCACAGCACATCTTCATATGATGCACAGTCAAAATGCCCACACAATGTCGAGTGTGCGAAACATAGAGAAAACGAGGGACGAAGTTTTGGCAAGTGTTGGACTTGGTGTGCGTAGATGACAATGGGGACCCACATGTCAATAAAGGTAGAGGCAAAAATTTGGAGATATTTTCCCGACAGTGGAATCGAACCCATGCGGAACAAATTGCCGGGTAGTGTCACTTGGTCACTAGGCTAGTTCAAGAGTTTCGTTAGTAATAAGGCACTTCTCGTGGTCGGATCCCTCCTTTGCCTTTGTGATTTCGCCCATGACGCCATTGTCTGCCGCTTGAACATGCTGAACAAACAAGAGGAATCGAGAGGATCAGACGTGGAGAGGCGGACAATGAGACCCACTGTGTCTATGGCCGTCGCAAGCAAGTGCCTTATCGAAAAAATACTTCCTCCTAATGCTATACTGACATTGGGGCCCACGGGTTTGTCAACATAGTTACATTTTTAGGTGCTTCAACGTAGTTACTATAGGAGATAAATTCACAACGAAGACGGGGCAGGTATCATTTATTATCACTGGGGCAGCAAGCATCAGCTGGGTTTTGGGCTGCCCCGTCTAGGCTTTCATTTTTAACATGCGCAGCCCACGACCTCGGATGGGAGGTCCGTAGGCCTGTTTGTATTTTCTTGAGGGCCGTCATGTATCGACCAGCCTATGGACCTTCCCATCCGAGGTTTTATTTTTCCTAAAACATCGGCAGCCCAATTTATGTAATTTTTTTTGAAGAAAACACAGAAGTCTGTTCTATTTTTCTATATAAGAATAGGAACGCCAGGTCCAACTTATGTTTCCCTTCTAACTATATTATATATATTTAAATTATTTTATATGTTATTATATATTATTTTTATTGTCATCATATATTTAACAGATACTTACATATGTAAGAAAACAATATCCCACATCTTATTAACTTATAAAAATAATTTCTTAACAATAAAATCCTGGATTGTTTTGGCACGAAAATCCTAGTGATTGTGTACAAAAGCTTGGTAAGATTTAAGGACGAATGTAATAATATCACTTATTATTTAAATATATTTATAACAAAATGCTCAGCCCCTTTTTATTTTTTGATAACATTGCTGGCCCAACCCAACATTATAATTAGAATCAGCCCAGCAAAATCGTGTATTTCGAGAAAGTGCAAATGCCCTGTATTTTTTTAGGAAATAAAATAAATGAACCGCATGGACGCTACATTATTTGTTCACCCAGCCCAGCTAATGGACTGTAATTCAAAAAAATTTAAATTGACTGTAAATTCTACCGCGCAAAAAAAAACTATAATTTCTGAAAAAACGGGTTGAATACGTGCCACATTTTTGGAGGCTGAAATGTGGGCCAATAGGTAGAAGCCAACGCAAGTCGTTGTCAATTTAGTCAACAAATGATTCTGACGTGTTAGCCGTTGAATTTACATCCAACGACCGGCATCCATCTTCAATCTCTCCTCTTCTTCCTCCAGCGCCGCCAGGACCACCTCCCGCCTCCTGCTACTAGCAACTCTGCTTAGTACGCTTCGCTATGAAGCACAACTCCACCGTTGGCCAGGCCATCCCTCCACCCCTCCACACCTCCTGTTCTTCTCCAACGACTGCTGAACCACACCGCACTAGAACCAGTTAACCCTCGTACACCTCTCCGTCTGCGACACTACTCCCGTGTCTTCCCATCTCCGGCTCGTAGCTGTCCGGGGCCTCACCGTCGTCCACCACCTTGGATGCACTCGGCGCGGCGTGGTCACGTGCTCAACGAACGACGCCATAGGAAGTAGACTGTGCGTGGAGAGGCTGACAGCTGGGTCCACAGCCGCACACAAGGAAATGCCTCCTTATTACGCGCAAAATAATGATTCCTCTACCTGACATCTGGGACCCACCGGAAGGGCCTCTGTATTTCGCAAAAAAACATGCCCCCAGTGACAGGTCGGGCCCACCAGCTATCTTCGCACGCAAGGAAGTGCCTCCTTATTACACAAAAAAATGAATACTCCCCCTGCCAGCTGGAACCCAGCATAGTGGGAGGCTGACTTGTGGGCCTACCAAGTTGACGGGGATGGAGGGTTTGTCAACTTAGTCAATATGAACTATTCTAGCTCCTGTTACCGTACGATGTTCATCAAATGGCCGTGGTGCTCCATCGGAACAGTACTGTACGTGGAGAGGCTGACAGCTGGGTCCATGGCACCCGCAAGGAAGTGCCTCCTTATTACGCGGAAAATAATTATTCCTCCACCTGACAGCAGGAACCCATTGAACGGGCCACCAGTATTTCGCGAAAAAAACGTTTCCCCCTGACTGATGGGACCCATCGGACGGGCCACTGTATTTCGTAAAAAAAACGTTCCCCCCGCTGTCAGCTCGAACCCACCAGAAGTGCCTCCTTATTACGCACAAAAAATGAATAACCCCCTGCTAGCTGGGACCCACCTTGGTGGGAGGCTGACTTGTGGGCCTACTAAGTTGACTGGGATCGAAGCCTTTGCCAACTTTAGTCAATATGAACGATTCTAGCTCCAGTGACCGTACGATGTCCATCCAACGGCCGTAGTGCTTCATCAACCTCTGGTCTTCTTGCTCCAGCCACCCAAAGCAGCGCTGGTCGTGCCGCATGCTCCTGCCTCCCGTGGCTGGCTATGATGCCGCGGAGGCCTCATCGCCCCCTACTACTCTCACCGCTGGCCAGGCCATCCCTCTACTCACCCACACCCCCTGTTATTCTACGGCAACGGCAGCCTCACACCGCAGCCGAACCAGTGAACCCTCATACTCTCTACGCGTGGGCATCCACTGTCGCGTCTTCCCTGGCTCTGCGTCGTCCCCTTCCTAGGCCTCGCCATCGTCCACCGCCCTGGTGCTCTCGGTGCGGCGTGGTCAACGTGGTCAAGGAACGACTTCCATCGGACGTGGACTGTACATGGAGAGGCTGACAGCTAGGTCCACGGCCGCAGCAAGGAAGTGCCTCCTTATTACACGGAAATAATGATTCCTCCACCTGACAGCAGGGACCCACAGGATGGGCCACCGTATTTCATGAAAAAAATGTTTCCCCCCTGACTGCTAGGACCCACCAGCTACATCTTCACACGCAAGGAAGTGCGTCCGGGCAAAAAAAAAACGATTCGCCCCCTGACTGCTAGGACCCACCAGCTACATCCTCGCACGCAAGGAAGTGCTTGACAATCGAGACCCACCTGGTCAAAGCATACGTAGCATTGTCATTCTGGTCGCGAACATGTACGTACATACTGGTGGATGTAGAGGGGCGCATGTGTCGTAGTAGAGGCGCGCAAGTAGCATGTACATGTACATACAGCGGCTAGTGTGCAAGAAAGAAAATACGGCCACATACATACATACGGGCGGGGTCTCGAACGCCTACTCGCGCATACGTACGGCCAGGGCTCGTGTACATGGCTGTGTCAGAACGGAGAAACAACATCATCGTCGTGTTCATGGGGAGCCAACCGGCTGGGTCGGAACGGAATGCGTCGTCGTGTTCAGCGGGAGGGCTTGGACGGAACAGGCGATCGAAACGAGGCCTAGCATACCGCAGAATGGAGGAAACGGCCTTGTGTTCGACCGACCATGTTCGAAACGTGATCCTGTTCATTGGGAGGGGTCTAGCGTACCGCAAAATGGAGGAAACAGACTTGTGTTGGACCTCCTACGATCGAAACGGGGTCTTGTTGATTGGGAGGGGTGTGGCGTACCACAAAACGGACGAAACGGACTTGTGTTGGAGCGCTACGGTCGAAATGGGCGTCTTGTTCATCGGGAGGGTGTGGCGTACAGCAAAGCTGGACTCCACGGGATACTGTTCATCTCACCGTTGACCTCCTCCAGCCTCCACGGGCTACTGTTCATCGACCGTCGACCTCCTCCAGCCTCCACCTGCGACTATTCATCCACGAGCTCCTGTTCATCCAGCCTCCGCCGCACGCTACTCCACTGGCTACTGTTCAACCACCCCTCTCCACGGGCTCCTGTTCAACCACTCCTCCACGGGCTACTGTTCATCCATCCCTCCACCGTCTACTGTTCATCCAGCCCTCCACGGGGTCGTCCTGTTCATCCAGCCCTCCACGGGGTCCTGCTCATCCAACCCCAACTGGCTCGATCAATCGGGATCCTGTTCATCCAGAGGCAACACCACGGGGTGCTGTTCATCCACCCCACCTTTCACTATTCATCCACCACCCCTGCAACGCTCACTATTCATCCAGAGGCAGCATTGATCTGCTTCAGTTAGCAGCAGTACGAAGGAATCGCTCGATCGGGTTCAGTTAATAGCCATCGATCGATCGCTCGGGTTTAGTAACGTGTAGCCTGCAGTGCAATCGCTCGGGTTCAGGTAGGCGACGCCTCGCTCGGGTTCAGTTAGAGCCCAACGCCTCGCACACACGCGCTTACGTGTATGAGAGAAATGTGCATCGTGCATTGCTCGGCCCCGACCACCCACCGTAACCGGGAACTCCCCGAAATTTTCCTCGTCCTCGCTTGTACCATGGGTTTTTCTGTCATGGACGGCCCAAAGAATGTCATGCAGCTGCGTCTCCGACCTGCCCAGGACGAAAAGCCCATTTTCTGTCATGATTTTTTGTCATAGAAGTTGGAGCCCACCACATCTATGATTATACCGGGTTTTGTCACAGTTATTGTCATAGAAGTGTCATAAGTATGACATAAAATATTTTCGTTCGGCCCAAAATGTCACCGATGTGTCTTTTTTTGTAGTGGTCAGATGGGAAAGAGATTCCCGTTAGTCTGGTATATGACCAGGTAGGATTAGCCGCAAAGTATTCCCAACAGGATTGTAGGCTAGACAGCCTGTTGGATGGTATAGAAGAAGAAGTATGTGGGTCGAAGCGACTATGTACTTCAATTGACATATTTTGTCCCTAGTCGGATTGTAAATCATTTGTCATGGTGGACCTTTTCGCTTCAGCCTCCGGACCCGACAGTCCGGAGTGTTTCGGAATACCCGCTCAATTATGTAAACCGGGGTACGCGTGGATACCAGGCGTAGGGGGTCATGATTTCTTGAACAGACAAGTATCCAACTAGCTATGCGATATTACATGGATAGTAAGAAACATCTTACAGGGAGAATAGTTCCGTTAAGGGTTCCTTTCCCTGGGTACGCATCATTAATGTGCATGTCCGAACTGCGATCAGAGATGCAGCATATGAAACATCTGGGGGTTTGTATTGTAATAGGTAAGAAACATCTTTAGTTCACCGACCGAATATTCCCTTAAGAACGCTAGCTTTCAGCTTCACCCAGTCTAAGGTACATGTCCGGAGTACCCGGCAGTAACAATCGCAGAGGTGCTCCCCTTATGCCCTAGCCGAACTAACGGGAACGTAGGGCATAAATACAGGAGCCAGGCAACCCATCTTGGCCAAAACTTAAGTCATATCGATGCATATAATGGTGAAGAAAAGGTACATATGGAGAAGCGACACATGTGCAGTGGGCATGAAGCCTGGAAGATAATTATACTAAGCTTCAGTACGAGAAGCCCCCAGGTATAGTGAGCGCACTACTTAAGGATTTAGCGCATCAAGAGTGTGTAGTCGAGTCACACTTAAAGCCTCTGAGCCATAAAAAGAAAGAGAGAGGATATATATATGTATAAAATAAAAAAGGCGGAGGGAAGGGGACGAACACACAGTTCGGCGCTAGGTGTAGAATCTTCGGAGTCCGACCGCGTTCCATGGGTTCGGCTCGAGTCAATTATCTGATGCATCATGCAGGCGGTACGCTCCTCCGGTGAGAACTTTATCAATGATGAAGGGACCCTCCC
The DNA here is from genome assembly GCA_021437245.1 of Aegilops speltoides. Classification (NCBI taxonomy): domain Eukaryota; kingdom Viridiplantae; phylum Streptophyta; class Magnoliopsida; order Poales; family Poaceae; genus Aegilops; species Aegilops speltoides. Next base: position 171,768,862 of record CM038146.1, read on the forward strand.
ACTTGGGCTTGAGCTTGTCCTTTTTCTTCTCCGGTAGGCGTAGAACGAGTTCGCCAACGTTATAAGTTTTGGCCCGTACTTCTCCGCTTTGATACCTGCGAGCCTGTTGCTGATAGAATGCGGAACGGGCTTTTGCAACGTCGCGCTCCTCCTCCAGGGCATCTAAATTGTCCTGTCGATCGAGCTCGGCTTCTCTCTCTTCGTACATGCACACTCAAGGTGAGTCATGAATGATATCGTAGGGCAATACCGCCTCTGTGCCGTACACCATGAAGAATGGTGTGTATCCGGTGGTGCGATTTGGCATGGTCCGCAGCCCCCATAGTACGGAGTCGAGCTCCTCGACCCAGTGCGTGTCTGATTCCTTCAGGGATCGCACTAGTCTGGGTTTGATGCCGCTCATGATAAGACCATTCGCTCGTTCGACTTAACCGTTTATTTGGGGGTGATAGACGGAGGCGTAATCGAGCTTAATGCCCATGTTGTCGCACCAAGTTTTCGCCTCATCGGCTATGAAGTTGGAGCCATTATCGGTGATGATGCTATGGGGGACACCGTAATGGTGCACGACCCCTGTATGAAGTCTATCACTGGTCCGGATTTGGCCGTTTTAACTGGTTTGGCCTCTATCCATTTGGTGAATTTATCCACCATGACCAATAGGTATTTCTTCTTATGGCTTCCTCCTTTAAGGGGTCCGACCATATCGAGCCCCCAGACCGCAAAGGGCCAAGTTATGGGGATTGTTTGGAGGGTGGTGGGTGGCATATGGCTTTGGTTAGCGAAGAGCGGGAAACCGACGCAATGTTGGACGAGGTCCTGTGCGTCTGCTCGGGCCGTCGGCCAGTAGAAACCTGTACGAAAAGCCTTCCTTAAAAGGGCCCGAGCTGTAGCGTGGTGGCCGCTGAGTCCAGCATGAATTTCGGCCAAGAGCTACCGCCGTTCCTCTTCAAAGATACATCTTTGGAGTACTCTGGTAGCGCTTTTCTTGTAAGCTCTCCCTCGTGGACCTTGTAGGCTTTAGAGGGCCACACAATGCAACGTGCCTCATTTTGGTCCTTGGGAAGTTCTTGCCTATTTAGGTAGGCTAGGAATGGTTCGATCCAGGGGGTGATGACAGCCATAATTACGTGGGTCGAAGGTGTTATTTCGGTGGCGGAGCCTCCGATTATGTCAGTGTGTTCGGGGTCTGGGGTTGTGGTCGGATCTGGACTAGTATTGCCGGTCTCCCCTTGCCACACCATGGATGGCTTGAACAACCTTTCCAAGAAGATGTTAGGTGGGAAGGGGTCGCGCTTAGCGCCGATGTGGGCAAGGATATCCGCTGCTTGATTGTTTTCTCGAACCACATGGTGAAATTCAAGCCCCTCGAATCGAGCTGACATTTTGAGGACGGCATTACGGTAAGCCGCCATTTTAGGGTCCTTGGCATCGAAGTCCCCATTTATTTGAGATATTGTAAGGTTCAAATCCCCGCGCACTTCTAGGCATTGAATGCCCATGGAGACCGCCATCCGAAGACCGTGCAACAGAGCCTCGTATTCGGCTGCATTGTTGGAGTCTGTGTATAGAATTTGGAGTACATATTGGACTGTATCTCCGGTGGGGGATGTCAAGACAACTCCTGCTCCTAGACCAGCCAGCATTTTAGAGCCGTCAAAGTGTATGATCCAATTGGAGTATGCGTCGTACTCTTTAGGGAGTTCGGCTTCTGTCCATTCGGCGACGAAGTTAGCCAGTACTTGCGATTTAATGGCTCGTCGTGGTTCATATATAATGTCAAACGGGAGGAGCTCAATGGCCCACTTAGCAATCCGTCCCGTGGCATCGCGGTTGTTTATTATATCATTGAGTGGTACTTCGGAGGCCACCGTGATTGAACACTATTGAAAGTAGTGTTGTAGTTTCCGGGATGCCATGAAGACCGCGTATGCTATCTTTTGGTAATGTGGGTACCATGACTTGCATGGTGTGAGGACAGCGGATACGTAGTATACCGGCTTTTGAAGCAGGAACTTATGTCCGTCCTCCTCTCGTTTGACGACGAGCACTGCGCTTATAACCTGGTGTATTGCAGCTGCATATAATAGCATGAGTTCGTCAATGTTCGGTGCGGCCAGGATTGGGTTGATGGCCAAGAGGGCCTTTATTTCTTCCAGTCCGGCCGTAGTCGCATCCGTCCACTTGAAGTGTTTGGTGCGTCGAAGAAGGCGATAAAGAGGGAGTGCCTTTTCTCCCAATTGAGAGATAAAGCGTCTTAAGGCAGCCACACATCCAGTTAATTTCTAGATTTGCTTGCGGACTATTGGGGTAGCCAACTGTGACAAAGCTCGGATTTTAGCCGGGTTTGCTTCAATTCCTCTATTGGAGACGATGAAGCCCAGGAGCTTTCCGGCAGGAATGCCGAAAATGCATTTTTCCGGATTGAGCTTGATGTCATATGTTCGGAGGTTGTCGAACATGAGCCTCAGGTCATCTATTAAAGATTCAACGTGTCTGGTCTTAATGACCGCATCGTCCATGTATGCCTCAACTATTTTGCCGATTTGTTTTTCCAGGCATGTCTGAATCATGCGTTGGTAGGTTGCGCCAGCGTTTTTGAGCCCGAAAGGCATGGTGTTGAAACAGAAAGGGCCGTATGGAGTGACAAATGTTGTTGTGGCTTGATCGGACTCCGCCATCTTGATTTGATGGTATCCGGAGTATGCGTCGAGGAAGCACAATGAGTCGTGTCCTACGGTAGCGTCGATAATTTGATCGATACGGGGGAGAGGGAAGGGATCCTTTGGGTAAGCCTTATTGAGGTCCTTGAAATCGACACATAAGCACAAGGATTTATCCTGCTTTGGCACCATCACCAGGTTTGCTAGCCAATCCGGGTGTTTTATTTCTCTGATGAATCCGGCTTTGAGTAACTTGGCTAGCTCCTCTCATAGCCTTTGCCGCTTAGGCTCAAAAGCGTCGTAGTGTCTCGCTGACCGGCTTGTATCCCTACAATATGTTGAGGCTATGCTCGGCCAGCCTGCATGGGATCCCTGGCATATCTGAAGGGTGCCAGGCGAAGATGTCCCAATTCTCGCGTAAGAACGCCCACAGTGCGGCGTCGATTGTGGGGTTCAGCTGTGCCCCAATGGCTGCTGTTTTTGTAGAGCCTGTTGGGTGAACTTGGAATTTGATGATTTCGTCCGCAGGTTTGAAAGAGGTGGACTTGGATTGCTTATCGAGTATCACGTCATCCCTATCCACTGTGGAGCATAATGCAGTTAGTTCTTCTGTCGCAAGGGCTTCAAATAATGCCTCAAGGGCCAGTGCGGCAGTTTTATTTTTAGCGCAAAGTGCTATGTCTGGATCACTGGCTAGAGTGATGATTCTATTGGGCCTGGGCATCTTGAGCTTCATGTACCCATAATGGGGTATAGCTTGGAAGCTCGCGAATGCATCCCGCCCTAAAAGGTGTGGTATCCACTATTGAACGGGGCCACTTGGAATGTTATCTCTTCGGACCTATAATTTTCTGGCGTGCCGAATACCACATCGTGCCTCCCGACTAGGGATGATTCCTCGGAAGGTCATGCTGCTTTGCTCAATGCGGCTCTTGTCTACTTCCATTTTGTTGAGAGTTTCCTCATAGATGAGGTTTAATCCGCCCGCCATCCATGAGCACTTTAGTAAGCCGGAAGCCTTCCACAATTGGACTGAGGACCAGAGCGGCTAGTGCTCGGACTGTTCGGAATTGAGGTTCGTCACTGGCATTAATGGTTATAGCCATGTCGTTCCAGGGGTTTATTGCTGCAACGTGGCAGAGTTCGGCGAGGCCGCGGAGTACTCTCTTGCGCCTGTTATTCAAGGTGAAAGTCTCGAAGACTGTCAACACTGTATTGTTGTTTTCTGCGGGATGATGCTCTGCGGTATTGTTAATGAGGAGATCCTTGCCGCTCTTGGCCACCTGCCGAAGTATCCGACATGCTCTAAGGCTGTGTGTAGGTATGGTATCTGGTGTGGTGTGAATCTTGCATGGCCCATTGAGCCATCCCTCCAATACGGTTCCATGCCTTGTAGTGGGCTTTGGTTTCTTTGTGATTGGATCGGGTGACTTGCGAGAGTGCACCCTTTTGGTTCGGATGAGGGTTTTAGTGAGAGCCGGAGGATCCCAGAATTTTGCCTGGGTCTGCCTGGCTCTTTCCATTGCACAGTACTTCTGTACTATGGCCGCCAAGTCAACGAAGTGTGATATGTCACGGCGACTTATGGCGTTAAGGATTCCATTGTCCGTGCAATATTTGCAAAAGAATGAGATTGCGTCTTCCATGAGACAATCCTTGACATTTCTCATTACAAGGAGGAATCTGGCCCAAAAGTGATGCACTGTCTCCTGGGATTGTTGCCTGATGTGGGAAAGATCACTTGTATCTGGGTGGGTGGGTGGATTTAAGTCCGAACCCTGACCCCATCTTAGACCCAGGTGTAGAGGAACTTTCGAACTTGGGAATTCGGGTTCCGGGATGTTTCCCAATTTTTCTGGCCCGTTGTCTGATTCTAAGTTTAGAGTTTGGGTCATGTCCTCCCGCGAACGGGTATCAGGCTCAGAGAGCTTGGGAATCCAGACATAGTTCGTCCTCAAAATAGAGGAAGAATCGCTGCATTGCTCCTCCACCACCGCTATTTGATGGGTGACCGGTGGAGAGTTGATCTCTCTTTGATCGGGTTTAAGCCCAATCCGATCATAGTCGGTAGCGACTCCCATGGCGGCGATGCGATCCAAGAGCTCGTTCAAGGACGAGAGTTCCATCGGATCCATCTGCTCGGCGCATTCCGAGCTGACGTGGAGGCTGTTTTTGACGACCCGAGAAGTCATCGTCGGTGTGGCGGCCAAACGGGTTGGTCATGATGTAGCCGCCTAGTCGGAGGGTTTGGCCTAAAGCCAAGGCTCCCCCTGAGGTGATGTTGTCCTTGATAACAAGGTGAGCCATCAAACCATTTTTGGACGTCACAGTGGAACTCTCAATGAAAGCACCAATGTCGGTGTCAAAACTGGCGGATCTCGGGTAGGGGGTCCCGAACTGTGCGTCTAAGGCTAATGGTAACAGGAGGCGGGGGACACAATGTTTACCCAGGTTTGGGCCCTCTCTATGGAGGTAATACCCTACTTCCTGCTTGATTGATCTTGATGATATGAGTATTACAAGGGTTGATCTACCACGAGATCGTAGAGGCTAAACCCTAGAAGCCAGCCTATGATTATGATTGTTGTTGTCCTACGGACTAAACCCTCCGGTTTATATAGACACTGGAGGGGGCTAGGGTTACACAGAGTCGGTTACAGAGAAGGAAATCTACATATCTGAATTGCCAAGCTTGCTTTCCACGCAAAGGAGAGTCCCACCCGGACACGGGACAAAGTCTTCAGTCTTGTATCTTCATAGTCCAACAGTCCGGCATACGCATATAGTCCGGCTGTCCGAGGACCCCCTGATCCAGGACTCCCTCAACGGCAGCCTCACATCGCAGCCGAACCAGTGAACCCTCGTACTCCTCTCTGCGCGGGCTTCCATGACTGCGTCTTCCCCGGCTCCACGTCGTCCCCTTCCTAGGCCTCGCCGTCGTCCACCGCCTTGGTGCTCTCGGCGCAGCATGGTCAACGTGGTCAAGGAACGACTTCCATCAAAAGAGTACTATATGTGGAGAGGCTGACATCTGATCTAGGTCCATGGCAGCCGGAAGGAAGTGCCTCCTTATTACGCGCAAAATAATTATTTCTCCACCTCACAGCAGGGAACCACCAGACGGGCCACCGTATTTTGCAAAAAAAATGTTTCCCCTGACTGTTGGGACCCACCAGCTACATCTTCGCACGAAAGGATGTGCGTCCGGGCAAAAAAAAAACAATTCTCCCCCCTGACTGCTGGGACCCACCAGCCACATCTTCGCACGCAAGGAAGTTCCTGGCAGTCGGGACACACCTGGTCGAAGCGCACGTAGCGTTGTCATTCTGGTCGCGAACGTGTACATACATACTAGTCGATGTAGAGGCGCGCATGTAGCATGTCCATGTACGTACAACGGCCAGTGTGCAAGAAAGAAAATACGGCCACATACATACATACGGGCGAGGTCTCGAACGCCTACTCGCGCATACGTACGGCCAGGGCTCATGTACATGGCTGGGTCAGAACGGAGAAACAGCGTCGTCGTCGTGTTCATGGGGAGCCAACCGGCTGGGTCGGAACGGAATGCGTCGTCATGTTCATCGGGAGGGCTTGGACGGAACAGCCGATGGAAACGAGGCCTAGCGTACCGCAGAACGGAGGAAATGGCCTTGTATTTGACCGACCATGTTCTAAACGGGATCCTGTTCATCGGGAGGGGTCTGGCGTACCGCAAAACAGAGGAAACAGACTTGTGTTGGACCTCCTACGGTCGAAACAGGGTCCTGTTCATCGGGAGGGGTGTGGTGTACCACAAAACAGAGGAAACCGACTTGTGTTGGAGCTCTCTGGTCGAAACAGGGGTCATGTTCATCAGGAGGGGTGTGGCGTACCGCAAAACGGGACTCCACGGGATACTGTTCATCTCAACCTTCGACCTCCTCCAGCCTCCACGGGCTACTGTTCATCCACTATCGACCTCCTCCAGCCTCCACCTGCGACAGTTCATCCACGGGCTCCTGTTCATCCAGCCTCCACCGCACGCTACTCCACCGACTACTGTTCAACCAGCCCTCTCCATGGTCTCCCGTTCAACCACCCCTCCACGGTCTACTGTTCATCCAACCCTCCACCGGCTACTGTCCAACCTGCCATCCATGGGGTCGTCCTATTCATCCAGCCCTCCACGGAGTCCTGTTCATCTAGCCCTCCACGGAGTCCTGTTCATCCAGCCCCAACCGGCTCAATCGATTGGGGTCCCGTTCATCCAGAGGCAACCACGGGGTCCTGTTCATCCACCCCCACTAGGAATTGTTCATCCAAACCCCCCAGCAATGCTCACTATTCATCCAACCCCCCCCCCGCAAAACTCACTGTTCATCCAGAGGCAGCATCGATCGGCTTCAGTTAGCAGCAGTAGCGAAGGAATCGCTCGGGTTCAGTAATGCATAGCCTACAGTGAAATTGCTCGGGTTCAGTTAGGCGACGCCTCGCTCAAGTTCACTTAGAGCCAACGCCTCACACCCACGCGCGTACGGTACGAGACAAATGTGCATTGCTTGGCCCCCGACCACCCACCGTAACTGGGAACTCCTTGATATTTTCCTTGCCCTTGCTTCTACCATGGTTTTTTCCGTCATGGACGGCCCAAAGAATGTCATGCAGCTGCGTCTCCGGCCCGCCCAGGACAAAAAGCCCATTTTATGTCATGATTTTTTATCATAAAAGTTGGAGCCGACCACATCTATGATGATACCGGGTTTTGTCACAATTATTGTCACAGAAGTGTCATAAGTATGACAGAAAAATATCGTTCGACCCAAAATGTCACGGATGTGTCTTTTTTTGTAGTGCCTCTCCAAACCCACTTTTATCAAAAAATTCACAAGATTGAACATTCTCCAAATATGTGGGACCTAAAGTCGACACTCTTCCAAACCCACTTTCAACAATACTACAGACACTATTATCAATCTCATATTCATCATGGGGCTTAAAGAAATTTTCAAGATCATAAGAAGAATCACCCCATATCATTGCAACAGATAGTAGTCATAGCAAAACTAGCATCCCCAAGCTTGAGGTTTTGCATATCATTAACACGATTGACATTAAGAGAATTTATAATAACATCATCGCAATCATGCTTTTCATCGAAGGAACTATCAAGTATGGGTGCAATAGCAACGATCTTATGTTTAACATAAGGAACTATAGCAAATTCATCTTCATAAATATTGGCATCATGGCCACAAGAATAGCAAGCATCATGTTCATCAAGGGATATTTCAATCAAATCATCGGAATCAAAATTATCTATAGATTCATGCATATCATTATTTTCTTCCAAAGCAACGGTCATTCTTTCAATAAATTCTTTGACATAGACATTATGAGCATAGTTTTCATAGCAGTATTTAAGTATGTCAAAAGTTTTAGATTCGTAGAGAGTAATATCATACTTTTCAATCAAAGAAGCATCTTCATATGCACCCTTAAAAGCAACAAATTTTCAATTTGTTCGATATCATAGTAACTATAAATAACTTTGGCATAAGAAGATAGGATTTCATTATCATGAGTCAATTGCACAAAACTACCACATTTGCGGCTAGGTTTGCAGAAAACCACCAAGTTGCTAATCCGTTGCAAAAAGCACCTCCTTTTCACTAAACCTTTTGTAGAAAGCACTGATCATCCAATTTGCCTCGTTTAAGCGTGTTTATGACAGATGGGACCAGATCGTTAGAGCTGACTTGGCAAAAAATTGACACATTGATACGTCTCCATCGTATCTATAATTTTTGATTGTTCCATGCCAATATTATTCAACTTTCATATACTTTTGGCAACTTTTTATACTAATTTTGGGACTAACATATTGATCCAGTGCCCAGTGCTAGTTCCTGTTTGTTGCATGTTTTATGTTTTGCAGAAACCCCGTATCAAACAGAGTCCAAACAAGATAAAAACGGATGGAGATCATTTTTTGAATATTTATGATTTTTGGGAAGAAAACCCAATGCAAGACGGTGCCCGAGGGGGTCACGAGGCAGGGGGCGCACCCCTGACTCTCGTGGGCACCCCGTAAGGCGGTTGACACTCTTCTTTAGCCGCAAGAAAGCTAATTTTTGGAAAAATATCTAAGCTAAGGTTTCAATCCAATCGGAGTTACGGATCTCCGGATATATAAGAAACGGTGAAAGGGCACCAGAGGAGAATGCAAAAACAGAGAGAGGCAGAGAGACAGATCCAATCTCAAAGGGGCTCTCGCCCCTCCCACGCCATGGGAGCCAAGGAACAGAGGGGAAACCCTTCTCCCATCTAGGGAGGAGGTCAAGGAAGAAGAAGAAGAAGGGGTGCTCTCTCCCCCTTGCTTCTGGTGGCGCCGGAACGCCGCCGCGGGCCATCATCATCACCACAATCTACACCAACAACTTCACCGCGCTCATCACCAACTCTCCCCCCCTCTATGCAGTGGTGTAACCTCTCTTTTAGCCGCTGTAATCTCTACTTAAACATGGTGCTCAACGCTATATATTATTTCCCAGTGAAGTATGGCTATCTTATGATGTTTAAGTAGATCCGTTTTGTCCTATGGGTTAATTGATGATCGTGATTGATTTGAGTTGCATGTTTTATTATTGTGCTGTCCTATTGTGCCCTCCGTGTCGCGCAAGCATGAGGGATCGCCGCTGTAGGGTGTAGCCATATGTTCATGATTCGCTTATAGTGGGTTGCTTGAGTGACAGAAGCATAAACCTGAGTAAGGGGGTTGTGGCGTATGGGTTTAAGGGGACTTGATGCTTTAATGTTATGGTTGGGTTTTACGTTAATGATCTTTAGTAGTTGCGGATGCTTGCTAGAGTTCCAATCATAAGTGCATATGATCCAAGAAGAGAAATTATGTTAGCTTATGCCTCTCCCTCAAATAAAATTGCAATAGTGATTACCGGTCTAGTTATCGATTGCCTAGGGAAAAATAACTTTCTCGTGACAAAAAGCTCTCTACTAAAACTAACTTAGTTGTGTCTTCATCTAAACAGCCCCTACTTTTTATTTATGTGCTCTTTATTATCCTACAAACCTATCCTATCACACCTACAAAGTACTTCTAGTTTCATACTTGTTGTAGGTAAAGCGAACACTAAGCATGCATAGAGTTGTCTCGGTGGTCGATAGAACTTGAGGGAATATTTGTTCTACCTTTAGCTCCTTGTTGGGTTCGACACTCTTACTTATCGAAAGAGGCTACAATTGATCCCCTACACTTGTGGTTTATCACACATACACCCCTGAAATCTGAAAGAAAAACGCAATCAGCTCCTTCCGATGATGGCCTCGTCCGCCCGCTCAGATCCGTCGTGGTTGAGCAGTTGCGACGAGATCCACCGGCAGGAGGTGCTGCAGCCACGGCTCCTCCTCTGGCCAGGCTCCCCTCCACCATGACCAGGGATGACGCCATGGTGGCTCTGCTCTGGCCGCCATCGATTTATGTACCTCCTCCTCTGGCACTGTCCAGTCGCCGGCTCTACTTCCAGGGATGGTGTCCCTTGGGTGGGCGGCGTCTCACCCGGCGCGGGCATAGACAGGGAGATCTCGTCGCCGCTCGGCGAGGCCTTGGTGTGGGAGGCGGTAGGGTTGGAGAAAGGAGAGAGATAATAGAGTTGGAGAAGGAGAGGGGGCGGCAATGGTGCTCGGTGCACCGACGAACTAGCGACCGCAAGCTGCGGAGAAGCCTGGGCGGAGCCGCAAGGCTAGATGGCACGAGCGCACAGGGATCTCTTGCGGGCCTGGAAGAGGCATCGGAGATGGGCTGACCTTCGGTGTCGGCAGCCGAAGCCCATGGAGGTTAGGCCCCATCCACGGCGCTGAGCGGCCACGGCATCCCGGCGGACGACATGCAAAGGGGGCCGTCGTGGCCTCAAGGCCGAGCTCCCGGCGGCCGCCTCCGGCTCCCCGTGCATTCCATCTAGAGAGAGAGAGGAGGAGGAGGATTTGATTGTGTTTTTCTTTTTGGGTCAAGGGTTGTCTATGAAAAGAGATTGGAGAAGAATCTTTTTTTTCAGTCAGCTCTGACGATCTGGTCACATTTGTCATAAACATGCTTAAACGAGGCAAAGTGGATGATCAGTGCTTTCTGGAAAATGTTTAGTGTAAAGCGGTGTTTTTTGCAATGGATTAGCGACTTGGTGGTTTTCTACAAACCTAGCCGCAAATGTGGTAGTTTTGTGCAATTGACTCCATTATCATTAAACTCACATAGGTAGGGAAGGTGTATTTTAGGTTTCTTACAGCAACAAGAAAAATCGTAAATTTCACAAAGATTCCAAGCATAACACAACAATCTGTTTATTTGATCCCACAAGAGTCTCCCTTTTTCATACAAACGGTGACGCACAAAATGAGCATGCTCGTCTAAATATTTCCCACCAACTAGGATAGTTGGGGTTTCAGCACGAGGGCATAAGGATCAAGGATGATCCAAGTAGAACACTTTAAGTGGATCCATAACAATAGATTTTTAGCAAGCAAATAGAAGGCACATGGAAACACAAACAAAGATACAGATGGGAAGAAGGTGAAGAAAAGGCAAAGGTTTTCGAAAATCATTTTAGAAGTGGGGGAGAGGAAACGAGAGGCGAATGGCAAATAATGTAATGCAAGGGAGAAGAGTTTATGATGGGTACTTGGTATGTCTTGAATTGGCGTAGATCTCCCCGGCAATGGCGCCATAAATCCTTCTTGCTACCTCTTGAGCATGCGTTGGTTTTCCCTTGAAGAGGAAAGGGTGATGCACCAAAGTAGCATAAGTATTTCCCTCAATTTTGGGAACCAAAGTATTAATCCAGTAGGAGACGACACACAAGTCACCTAATACCTGCACAAACAATCAAGAACCTTGCAACCAACACGATAAAGGGGTTGTCAATCCCTTCACGGCCAATCACAAAAGTGAGATCTGATAGAGATAATAAAGTAAATATTATTGGTATTTTTGTTGTATAGATTGGAAAGTAAAGATTGCAAAATAGTAAACGAGACGCGTTGTAAATAAAAGAGATGTAATATGATAGAAAAGAGACCCGGGGCCATAGGTTTCACTAGTGGCTTCTCTCAAGATAGCATGTATTGCGGTGGGTGAACAAATTACTGCCGAGCAATTGATAGAAAATCGCATAATTATGATGACATCTAGGCAATGATCATGAACATAGGCATCACATCCGTGTCAAGTAGACCGAAACGATTCTGCATCTACTACTATTACTCCACACATCGACCGCTATCAAGCATGCATCTAGAGTATTAAGTTCAGAACGGAGTAACGCATTAAGTAAGATGACATGATGTAGAGGGATAAACTCAAGCAATATGATATAAACCCCATCTTCTTATCCTTGATGGCAACAATATAATACGTGCCTTGCTGCCCCTACAATCACTGGGAAAGGACACCGCAAGATTGAACCCAAAGCTAAGCACTTCTCCCATTGCAAGAAAGATCAATCTAGTAGGCCAAACTAAACCGATAATTCGAAGAGACTTGCAAAGATATCAAATCATGCATATAAGAATTCAGAGAAGAACCAAATAATGTTCATAGATAATCAAGTTCATAAATCCACAATTCATCGGATCTAGGCAAACACACCGCAAAAGAGTATTACATCCAATAGATCTCCAAGAACATCGAGGAGAACTTGGTATTGAGAATCAAAGAGAGAGAAGAAGCCATCTAGCTAATAACTATGGACCCGAAGGTCTGTGGTAAACTACTCACGCTTCATCGGAGAGGCAATGGTGTTGATGTAGAAGCCCTCCGTGATCGATTCCCCCTACGGGAGATCGCCGGAAAAGGCCCCAAGATGGGATCTCATGGGTACAGAAGGTTGCGGTGGTGGAAAAGTGTTTTCGTAGATCCCCATGATGTTTCTAGGGTATAAAAGTATATATAGGCGAAAGAAGTACGTCGGTGGAGCTACGAGTGGCCCACGAGGGTGGGGGCGCGCCTACCCCCCTGGGCGCGCCCTCCTGCCTCATGGCTTCCTCGTAGAGTCCCAGACTTCAACTCCAAGTCTTCTGGATTGCTTTCGGTCCAAGAAATATCCTCGTGAAGGTTTCATTCCGTTTGGACTCCGTTTGATATTCCTTTTCTGTAAAACACAAAATAGGCACACAAAAAAAAACAGAAACTAGCATTGGGCCTACGGTTAATAGATTAGTCCAAAAAATAATATAAAAGAGCATATTAAAGCCCTTTAAACATGCAAAACAGATAATATAATAGCATGGAACAATCAAAAATTATAGATACGTTGGAGACGTATCAAGTACACACCAAGACACACAATAAGTCTCCTGTCCGGATACAATGTCGCCCCATAGTTCGGCCGACCAATAGTTCATAATGCAACTAATTCAGCTTTTGCTTCTGGGAGGTCAGACGAAGCTCGATTAGTTTCTGCTATACGAGGAATAAGAAACATAATCAATACGAGGAACAAGGGAATACCGGATGAAGCCGAGTAGATCAATCAGATGACCATGGGTATGAGTCTCTTGTTTCACCTTTAGGTGTCCCATTACTGCATCTGTTCTTGTAAGCAATAGCGATCCGACCCAACTTTCTGGCCCATGAGAGACAGACCGGCATCCCGAGGACCCCCCTAGTCCAGGACTCCCTCACAAATCATGACCAAAGCCAACGCTTCATGACATGCCAGGTGAGGGTGTCCTAGACTAAGGGTTCCTCGGGCTTCCGGCCTATCTCTCATGGGCCGGACTGATGGGCCGCCCTTGATTCATCGAAGGAGAGCCGGACTGCAGGTGATCCCTTGCTCCAGAAGGAAACCTCCGAAGACTTCGCGAATCCTCCAAGTCTTGTAACTGGCATGCTTATCTCTTGATGGCTACCGACCATTTGTGACCCTAGGTACTCTTGGTGTCTATATAAACCAGAGGGCTAGTCCGTAGAGAGGGAGAACCATCATCACCATACCCACTTAGGGTTTAGTTCATCCGATCTCGGGGTAGATCAACTATGTAATTGTCATACAAACACATCATTACAACTAAGCAGGACGTAGGGTTTTACCTCCTAGAGAGGGACCAACTATTTATAGCCGCAGCTTTCCTAGATGGGAAATGACCAAATTAGACATCAGGATTAGCCAATGGCCGAAGGACACAAGTCCAACGGTCAGATTTGAGAACAACGGTAACATTGCTTGCGGAGCAAGTAATGCTAACTCCTTGGTCTGAGACAAGTCTCTCACAGCGAAGAAGACACATCTGTTGCTGACAAGTATTTGCTCGGAGCACAAAGAGATTTCTCTCACATCTTTCATAGGTTTTGGCTAAGCATCACAACGGATCTAAGCATCGAGAACCTATACCCCTATTAATAGTACAGAGGCCCTATGACTCAAAGTAATGAAAGAAGAACAACAAAATGAATACTGCGTCTTCACTTTGTCTTCGACTTCCATCACTGCAGTCAATTTCTTCGGATGACAGTACCGAATCAAAAGCTTTGCTTCAGCAGTAAATTTTCGAGGGGTCGATTTCTTCACATCAATCTTCTCAACTATATGACTCCAACCAATACAACTCGTTCTTCTCTGCAACACAGATATACTTGAGTGAAGTTCCTCGAACCAAGCACCAAAGACAGCATTCTCTTCGGTTGTGTATGGACTATTTCTGTCTGTACGCACTATCAAACAAAATAGTCTATACCTGTTTCTGTCAACAATCTCCAAAACACAAGGTATGCAGATAGTGCACCAACAATCTCCCCCTTTTTGGACGATTGTTGACAAAACAGATCACATCGAAGGATAGATAAAGAATGGAATGAAATGCAAAGAATAATGAAAGACAAGAGATAATTGCGAAGATAAAATATTCTCCCCCTTAATATATGCTTCAGAGCATGAATGGCGGAGAAATGATATTATTCTTCGTATAAGTGACATTGATCTATGATTTAATATTTGACTCCTATCAATGCACTCGACGGTGTCTGAGGTGATTCCTGTAAAAAAATCATCGAAGATAATTAGATTTTTAAGATATGCTCAAAGAGATTGTGACTAGGGATATAATCATGAAGGTTTTCTCAGTACACAATTTGAATCCACATGAGATGTAGTTCTTTTGCATGTTAGATATTCGATATAATCAGAGCAAGAGAAAAAATAAGTATATGTTGCTCGGAATGGATATGCTTTAGATGTGGTTTCCCCGCAATACAGAAGATAATTCAAGAAATAATTGCGAGGGAAAAACACTTGTCAGTGAATTATATGGCCTTGAAAACATGAGGCATATCAGTTTAGACTGACATTCTCTTCCTGCAAGGTTAGATAATGAAGGATAACAATCAGCGCATATCCAATTACAACGAATATAAGTCATTTAGTACTTGAGGAACTTCTCCCCTTAGTGTCATCTCGTGATGATTTTCTGTTCTTCTTTGAGGAGCAAATATTGTTCCCTGTAAGATTAATAATTATCAAAGATAATCATTCATGGGAAAAATACATTCGAAGGTACCTACAAACAGATAGCATGAAGCAAATAATATCGCAGTCGGGGGGTTGTTAACGTTACATGACGATCGAGTATTTCAACACCACAAGCGGTGCGATAAGTTCATGAAGCAAATTGTTCGAGGGAAAACTAAAAGAGAATGAAAACACCCTGCAAGAACCCTGATAACTATCACTCCATGTAATTCTCCCCCTTTTTTTCAACAAGTGTCAAAAAGGAATGAGAACACATATGAGGAACTACTACGAGGTAGAATCCTTAGAAGAAGAATTAAAGCAACTCGACGAATCAATATCCGAAGAGTGAGGAATGGTCGAGGCAGAAGTCGGAGTGGCAGCCTGAGTGCTTGATGACTTGGAGCGCTGAACATATGGCTTGACGATAAGAGTACCGGTTGTATCTGCAATCTCATCATCATGGTTGACAAACAACAGATTTGTTGAAGTAGAAGGCTGTGGGAGCATTGGAGTTTGTCTTCGAATGTGAGGAACAACAAGCAAGTCTAGGTGGTTATAATCCTTTAGGATGCCCTTTTAGGCTAAATCCTTCTGAGAGTAGTTCTTCCTTAATAGGGTCCATGATCGCTTCTTTTCTTCCTTGTCATGAAGAAGAATTTGGCGAGTGTGATTATGAACCAAATTTAGCTTAGTCATTAATTCCACCTTTTCCTTTCTACCCAGCTTGATGTGGCTTTCCAGTGTCTGCTGAGTGCGAACGTAGATCTCATAAAGAGATGGATTTTCTTCGCGAGGGATTACAACATGGGCCTTCTTGATTTTCGGGGCATTTTCAGATGCAGATGCATTGGTAGTAGTATCAATAGGTTCCTGCCGGTTTCCAATATTCTTCACTATGGGCGAAGTGCAGGAACTGGTGGCATGAAAGCCTTCAGAATATAAGCCCAGAAGAATTCTCATTGGTGAGCTGCTTGATTGCGAACATGATACATGGGGCATAAGGCTTTAGAGACTGAGGGCTATCAGCTGCACATGCAAGATTTCGAATGAAAAGGTCAGGAATATCAAACTTGATTCCTTGAGACATGGCCAACTGAGCATTTCCAACAATGCCTTTGATGGAATTCGATCTGTTTGTTGGCATGAGAGTGTTGCGCAGAATGTGAAACATCACTTTTTTTTATCATAAGCCAACTTTTTCGGATCAACATCAATGCATTCATCTCCCACCATGGTGGGATCCATCAGGATGTGGAGTTGTGCTTCGGACACTTCCCGGAAATGCAGCATGTGCTCTCTATCCTTCTCAAACTCACACCAAGGAAGATTTATCAATGCTAGAAAATGATCTGCCGAACACTTGATCCTTTCTCCGCCATTTATCCATTATAGTGTCCAGGATGAGGTTTTTCAGGATCTCCTGAGATATATAGTGTGGCAAAGAATTGAAGGATAATCTCTTTGTTCCAGCCATGATTGAATCGCATGAATCCTTTCTGGAGGGCATGCTCAATATGTTCGATTGCATGGATGAAACAGGGAATTCCTTCAAGCTGAAGGAATTTCAATATCTTATGATTGAAAATCCTGTTCTTGCCAAACAATATCCGAGCATAATAGACGGCTTGTTCTTTAGTCCAAAACCTCGGGGATAGTGAAGTTTCTTTCTCCTTCATAGGGGCTGACCCCAAAGAATGCAAGCTTCGAGAAATGAAGTTGTTCATTGAATGCAGGGCCATTGGGGCCATACTCAGCTGGAAATAGCGGAAATGATCCCTGGGGATTTTTGCGATTCTCTTCATAGCTGATTTCCATTTGCTGAACATCATCAGAAGATGGCACACTTTCATCGATTGACTTAAATGGAGAAAGAGGCCTTTTTGCTTTCTCTGGGGTCGATGGCACGGGAGCACTGGTCCGTCCTTCATTTTCCTTCCTGGAACTCCTTCAGCTGCTTTCTCATTCTCAGGCACTAGGGCCTTTTCTTTCGAGATCTTACAATAGGAGGAGGCATGACAATTTCTCTGCTTACTTGAGTCACTATATCTTCTCCTTCGGTCTGTTGTGGCAAAACTGGTGGTACATCCTGCTGAGGCAGAACTAGTGTTACATCATGCTCAGGTAGAACTAGTGGTATAACAGCTTGAGCTTCTTCTTCACGAGCCATGGGCTCTTCATCTTTTCACTTCTTCATGTTCTGGCTGTGAAGCCAAAGAACTAGGAGCAAGATCAACCTCCATCTGGGTGTGGGCACCAGATAAGGAGACCAGGGTGGTATTTCCTTAGGAGGCAATTTGTTCCCCCTCAACTTTATCACCCTCCATGAAGGATACGGAGGGCTCAACTTGACTTTCCTTCAAAGGTGATGAAACTGCCTTCTCCATCTCAATCTCTTCATTAACTTTTTCTTTAGGGGCTTGCTGCTCGGGCACGACATTCTCTTCGACAGGACTGTCTGCAAAGATATCCATCACATCTAATTCTTGCGCAATTGAGGTGGGAATGATAACTACCGCAGGCACACCTTGTTGCCCAGTTTCTTTCTCGGAATGAGGGGATAGTGGTATCTGTTGAAGTGGGACACTAGAGTCAACAGGTGCATCAGTTGTTATAGATTGGATACGACAATCCTTGCTTGCCTTCGGCTTGCTGGCTCTTGCCTGAGCTCTCTGATGCTTCTTTTCTCATTCACTTTGTCGAGCAAGATCTATTTGACGCTTAATCTCATCATTTCTACGATCACAAAGCTGAGAAACATCCATTTTCATCTTGGAGTGCCACTCAATCTTATTGTTCCTCATAATTGTGAGGGCTTTGGTGATCTCAAGAATCCCCTTGTTCACATTTTTTCTCTCAGACTCAGATTTAGCAACCTTCCTCATTTGCTCAAGGAGCTTCTTGTCCTCGATAGCTTGGTTCAGTTCCTTGGTAATTTCTTTCAGCTCAGCAAAGTGTTTTGCTACCATTTTGGTAACATCTTCAGGAAGGCCCAAGCTGCTTAAGTCAGATGGATTTGCATCATAGGAAGCACCTTCAATGATATAAAAAATCAGATCAAAGTCATATTTTAGTTCCTCTATGGAAGCAGGAACGTTTGTCTTGGCCTTCTTGGTAGCAACGGCAACTTCTTCATCAAGAAACAAATTTCTCTTTGCCATAGGGGTAGCAGAACCCGAAGGTTTATCTGATGCCACCATAGCAAGCCTTGGGGATGATCTCAACTGGGGAGAGACCTTAGCTTGAGAAGGTGTTTGATATGGCTTGTCAAGCAAAGCTTGTTGATCATACATGGGAATTTCTTCACCAGCATTATCATCGGAAGAATCATCTGATGAAGCAGATGTTGCCTTCCTTGACTTTCCGGCAACAGATTTCTTCTTCGAAGCATGAGGAGAAACTAACTTCCTCTTCTTTTCCTTTCAGGTAGAGGCCCATTCCTTCTTCTCCTGCACATCTTGTTGAGTCAACTCAACATTCATTTGTTCCATCCAATTTTTCTTCGCCTCATTGGCGTCATTCTTGGCCTTTGCCTTTGCTCTCTTTTCCACTTTCTTGGGGAAGTCAGCAGTTGTCTTCAATGAGTCTACATGAGCATTGGGGGGAGGAGCTGTGTCGTGTATTTGTCATGGCAGATGTCCTAGTGTGAGGACTTAGTCATGAGGCCAACACATCTATGTGGTAGCTTGAGAGGGGTTGATCAGGATGAGAGACGTGAGGCGGATTAACACACAAGACAAGGGTTTAGATAGCTTTGGGCCCGGGAAACATCATCCGGTAATAGCCCTACATGATGTTTGTGGCTAGGTCTCATTATGCTCATGAGGGAGTTGCTGTATAAGCCGGCTCCCCTTTGTTGTATCTAGCCTTAGAGATTATTCAGCCTGTCCCTCTTGGGGTGCCCTGCCCCTCCTTATATAAGTTAAAGGGGCATGTCACATTACTAGTCCTAGTAGGATTAGGATTACTCTATTACAAGTAGAGTCCTAATCTTGCTTCCTTTGTAAGGGAAATATTAATTATGCATTTACTCTTAAGCCGGCCCACCAGAACATACGTGGGCCTTCCCACGAGTCGCCTTCTGGGCCGTTGGGTCTTGTCGATCGTCTGACCCGCCCACCGGGTCACTAATGGGTCATCGAGGTTTGGGCGGGTCCCTGGTGAGTCGCCAAGTATCAGTCGGGTCTCTGGTGAGTTGCCAAGTCCGACCGCGGGGTATATCCCCGACAAGCTGGCCTAACTTTTTCATCATTTGGACCTAGGCAGCCCTCTGCAATGCAGTCATTCCACGGTGGAGTGAATGCAAATAGGATCTGATATTTCCTTCGGATGTTCTCATAGTTGAACCACTTATTCGCCCAGTGATGGTGAATCTTCTGTAGCCTGTTATTTCTATCATTGGCAGTTTCAACTCCAGGTAGAGTTTTGTAAGTTTTGGGATCAGATATTTCAGCCACGGTGTTCCTCTCTCTACCGCGACCACCCTTCTTGGGATTTCCATCAGAGAACAGGGTCTTGGAGTCAGTGACTAGCTCATCCCCTAGCTGACTATGAGCTGAGGGAATATCATCATCTTCTTCAGCAGATTATGACTCGGGTTTCTTCTTCTTCTTCTTCACTTTTGGTGACTTAGCTGATTTTCTTTCAACCACCTTTGCTTTATCAGCCACATGTGGCACTGTGGGGATTTCCACCTTGGACCCAGACTGCTCTTCCAAACTATGAGCCATGACCACTTGTGAGAGAAAATCAACAAAGTGAGGGAAAACAAGTTGACATCATAAACATGCATAGAAGCAATTTTGACTCAAAACAGATAATTTTCAGAAGCAGCAAAGGAATCCATGGCATATGATTTGGAAGATATCATTGAGAGAATTGCAATATGCCCTAAGATAGAATAACTCCTCCAATATTTTGATCTATATCTCATGAACCCTAGATCCAAACAGACTGGTACGAGGAGAAACTACAAACCATACAAGTCACAACCTAGTGAAGCCTAAGATCTTCGCAAGGAAATAAAACAAAAGAAATGGTGTCGGGACGAACAACCCTAGAACAGAAGTAGGATAGGGCTAGTTCCAGATCTTTATACCCTAACTTGGCAGTACATATCACCTATGGCAGCGCGGGAGATAAGAAGTACGGCACTGGCACGACCAACGAAGGTGGAGCTTCACCGAGTTGCACGGTGGAGCACGGCGTCGACGCTGCTTCGAGCTCGGGCTTGGGCGGAGAGCGAGAGAGCGAGAGAGGAGGAATGAGGTTGGGCAGGGAAAGAACTAAGAAGGAAGATGCCTAGAGAAGGGGTTTATATAGCCCGAGGGCGAAACCGCTCCCTCCAAATTCCACGATCGAAAAGCATAGGACGTTCCACATTCAACGGACGAGATCATGATCGAGAGATCGTGGGCATGTGTCAGCCGTTTCCTGTGAAAATCTCGGTAACTGAACAGAATGCCGAAGGGTTTGAGTAAGTGCAAGCGCCAAAACAGATGAAATTTCAAGGTTGATTTCATTCACGACCAAGGATGTCGGATTGAAATCTTCTTCAGATCAAGTTGCATGTTTATGACAAAAAAGACCGAGGAAAAACATAAAACAACTAAAAACGCAAAGCCAAACAAAAGAGAACACAAAGAACAATCACTTCGAGCAAAAACACAGAGAGTTAAGCACCAACAAGTATTGATCTCAGGGCTCATAGTAAATGAGAGAAATCCCTGAGAGAGTTCCCTACATGAGAGGATTAGTTCTTCTTCATAATCCACTTTTGCATGGGAGGTGAGGATCTCGTTTGCTTGGACTGAGTAGGGGTATTCCTTTGGCATGGGCCTGTGAGACACCTATGCACTTCGATGATAATCATATGAATATGCATTGAAGTTGTCTCCAGATATATGAATGTAATGATTTGAAGATGTACGCATGTACTCCTTCTAACGTAGGTTAGGATGATAATCATTCGAGAAAGATACTAAGGTAGACTGTGAATGATATCCATTTCCTCGTCGAGAGTTATCTTGCACAATCAGGTTAGAGGTGATAGACAAATTTTCAACACTGCACTTCTTTACCCATATTTGCTTATTGGGTGAATCTGTCGTGTGTAGTTAGTTCCAACATATCGAGTGAAAACCTTACATTCTGTTGTTTGAAGATTTTGTAATTTGAGTCATTAGACTCGTCAGTATCAACATGAATGGGTGAATGCTAACTAGTTAAAGTTTCAGGTTTGAGGGTTTTACTCTTTGCACGAAGGGGATACTGATTGGGAGTCCAATAGGATCCATTCACATTAAGTTTCTTTTTGAACCCTAAACCTTCCTTCTGAGGGTTTTTGTGCAGTATGGACTTCTTGAGCACATCACATAGGGTTTGATGCCCTTTTAGGCTCCATAGCATTCCGGTCTCAAGCCCTTTAACATGCAATTTTCTTCAGTAATAGCAGCAAAATCCTCGAAAGAGGGGTTAGTAGTACCAATTTTAGTAGTAGCAATATTCTCAACAACAGTATTAGAAGTTTCAGCATGAGAATCAACATTGCTACATTCTAGGCATTTTAAGCATGGAGGTACACAATCATCAGGAAGTCAAACAGATTGCTTGGCGAAGAGAGAAGCTTTCTCGAACACCAGCTCATTATGAGATTCTTTTAGTGACACGAGTTCTTGATTCTTATTAAGGAGTTCATCTGATAAACTCTCGTAGTCAACTGTAAGCGAATCATATTGATTGGTAAGATCACCAATAGTTGATGAAAAGGCAGATTGCTCTTCAATCAACTTTTGATTACTCTCCATATCTTCCACCAGTAATCCTTCGGTTCTCCTGAGATTTCTCTCAAGGATTTTGTTGGTGCAACAAACCCTGGGTCTGTTGTCCAACTATGCACAGGCACAAGATCAAGATTGAAGCACCAGCCCAAGTCAAAGATTGAAGGACCAAGAGACTTGAAGAACCAACCTGCAGCTCAGAGAAACCAAGATCAAGCCTGAAGAGCGAGATATCTATGAGAGAAGGGCCTCCCTTGCCGGACAGGCGAACCTGGCAAGGGGCGAGGCCACCACCAGAAGCAACGACCAAGACCCCTCCCCCCCCGGCAGAGCATGCCGAGGGACGCGGGGGCTGAACCGCCCCGCCAGCCGCTCTAGCATGACCCATGTTGTCAATCAGTGCAGTGTCAAGCCGCAAGGTGATTAAGTGGCAGCCATTCGCCACATGGCAGACATTTCCTACAGAAGAAACCCACAGTTGACACCCGTCCTATGACGTGTCAAGGGAACAAGTGCGGAGCTGGCAAGATAGCCCGGCAAGCCTTGCCGGGAAACCGGTGATGTGACACTAAGCAGTGCATTTAATACACCCTGTCAGCCTGCAGAGTTAGGTATGATAGCACTGTTAAAAGATCAAGGATGTCGCCTAGAGGGGGGTGAATAGGCACTTTAAAATAATTATTGTTTAGGCTTGTACAAATGCGAAATAAACTTAGCGGTTAATTTGTCAAGCACAAAACCTACAACAACTAGGCTCACCTATGTGCACCAATAACTTATGCTAAGCAAGATAAACAACTAAGTGATAGCAAGATATATGACAAGAGACAATATGGCTATCACAAAGTAAAGTCCATAAGTAAAGGGCTTGGGGCAGAGATAACAGAGGCACGCGGAGACGACAATGTATCCCGAAGTTCACACCATTGCAGATGCTAATCTCCCTTTGGAGCGGTGTGGAGGCACAATGCTCCCCAAGAAGCAACTAGGGCCACCGTAATCTCCTCACCCCCTCGCACAATGCAAGATGTCGTGATCCCACTAAAGGACCCTTGAGGGCGGTCACCGAACCCGTACAAATGGCAACTGCTGGGGGCGGTCACCGAACCCGTACACTTTGGCAACCATTGGGGGCGGTCATCGGTACCGGTCAAATTGCTCGGGCGATCTCCACAACCTAATTTGAGACCCCAACGCTTGCCCGGAGCTTTACACCACAATGATTGAGCTCTGAACACCACCTACCGTCTAGGGCGCCCAAACACCCAAGAGGAACAAGCTCAAGCGTACCAAGCACCATAACTTCCAAGTATCACTGTGGAGAACTCAAACCAATGCACCAAATGCAGTGGCAAGGGCACAAGGACTGCCCAAGTCCTTCTCTCCCAAATCCCACCAAAGCAACTAATGCTAGGGAAGAAAATGAGAGGAAGAACAAAAGGAGAATACCAAGAACTCCAAGATCTAGATCCAAGGGGTTCTTCTCACAAAGAGGAGAAAGTGATTGGTGGAAATGTGGATCTAGACCTCCTCTCTCTTTTCCCTCAAAAACTAGCAAGAATCCATGGAGGTATTGAGAGTTAGCAAGCTCGAAGAAGGTCAACAATGAGGGAAGAACACGAGATTAAAGGATAAGGTTCATTGGGGGAGAAGACCCCCTTTTATAGGTGGGAAAAAAATCCAACCATTATGCTCACAGCCCGCAAAGAGCGGTATTACCACTTGACCACACGGTACTACCGCTAGGGGTAGCGGTACTACCTCAAAGGGTAGCGGTACTACTGCTTGCGAGCGGTACTAAAAAATACATCCATGCCTACCACCGCTGGACTTGTGATGAGTTTTTGGTCTGGAGCGGTATTACCGCTGTAGTAGCCACGGTAATACCGCTTCGGAGCGGTAGTAAAAAATTTCATCCACTCCTGTCCGTGGTAGTACCACTGCAGCCTTTTCAGAACACCAAAACTACCATAACTTCTGCAAATGGACTCCGAATTCAACGAAACCAAGTTTTTGGAAAGCTAATGACATGGGCTAACACAATCTTGATAGAAATATCAATAAGAAGGAAATTATAAAAGTCCCATGAGAAAATGTGAGAACCCTTCCTCGAAAAAAGACCGGTAAAACCTCTAACACCGAAAATGGATAGAAGAAGCATATGAAATCCGTTTTCGATGAACTAGAGCTTGCCACAAAGATAACCAAAAAGCTCTAAAACCTCAAAAGAAAATACAAATAATAATCAAGAAAGATTATTCAAGGATGCAATGGTTTGAGCTCTCGACAAACGGTACGATCACGCTACTCACTTGAGAGCCCCCCTTGATAGTACGACTATTGATCCTATAACCCGGTCTCCAAACTATCACCGTGAGACCGGTAAAATATAAAACCTATCAAGGGAAAACCTTTGCCTTGCACGTAGTCCACTTGAGCTAGATGATGAAGATCTTGACTTCATCAAGTTGGATCACCTTTGTTGATTGCGTTTGCTCGATGAAGACTAGTTGATTGCTCCCCCATACTCCACTATGGGTGAGCCACTCTTTGGAACATTTTCACAAGTCCATTGTCACCAAAATGGACGACAATCTTCAAGCACTTGATCTCTTCATGATGCATCACTTGTACATGCACACCACAACCTAACCCCACAAAGAACTCTCACGAAGACCATGGGTTAGTACACAAAGTGTAATGGACAATGCTTACCATAAGATGGGATCACTTGATCCCTCGGTACATCTTGTACACTTTGTATGTTGATCAACTTGATTCACTCTTGACTTAGTCTTGATCGACCTTGAATCTTTCTAACTTTGTACATTTGGATGATGTCTTGAAGGTAGACATGAATGATCACACAATCTTATTCTTCATGACATGCTTGCAATAAGCTCAACACTCACATGACCAATCTTTGGATAATTCCTTAATAGCACCTCGGTCAACTCATAAACTCCTTGAAACCAACACATGGACTTCAAGAAAAGCCTATGGACAAATCCTTAAAATATAACTCAATGCAACCATTAGTCCGTAGAGAATGTCATCAATTACCAAAACCACACATGGGGGCACCGCATGCCCTTTCAATCTCCCCCATTTTGGTAATAGATGACAATCACTTTCGAGAGAGTTTATATAAGGAATTATGCATCACCATCGAATGCAACAACCAATGATGCATGCATATGAGATGCAAAAGCTTAGGAACAAAACCAAAGCAAGAAGAGATGACTCTCTAAACTTTTTCGTAAAACTCTCTGAAACTTCTCCCCATTGGCATCGATTGCCAAAATGGGCGAAAATCTAAGAAGGCGAATATAAATTGTGTTCATCCATAAATTGTGTGTTTCTCAATAAGAGAGTGGAATGCACTACACATATCCAATGATAAATACTTGGAGGAAGACAAAATATATTGAGGCTCAAAGATTGCTAAAGAATGATATGCCGACATAACAAAGAGAGAAAAAAGCAATCAAGCAATCCAAAGATACCAATTGAAACAAGCTATCAAAAGATACCAATTGAACTAACAAGACCAATGCTCCTATGAGCCACATGAAAAATATATTATGATATGAACAAAGGAGTGTTCTAAAGAAACTAGAGAAGCTCCCCATGATTTGTGCACACATAAGAATATTTGTATTTGGATACAGTGCACAAAATAGGATCGTTGCTCCCCCAAAATCAATAGGAACTTACAACAAGTGCCAGTTAGCATATAGGAAACAAAGCCCTTGCAACAAACACATGGTTGAACAACATGTAAAAGAGGTAACTTAAGAATAGGCTCAACCAAAAAGATGTGTGTGAGTCATGGCAAAGCTCTTGAGAAGACTAATATAAGGATGAGCATTAAGCATCAACATAGTCTTGGATAAATGAGATACTAGGTGCAAGACATGTCCTTCCCACACACACACAACAAGCAAATGGGTTCACAAGCACACTAAAAATGCAAAATGAATAGCCAACACTTGTGACAACCCATGGTGAAGAAATAAAAACAAAGCCTTATCAAGACGAGGGATACCAATTAAGATGGAAAAAGCCCCATAAAGACAAGCATGAGGAAAATAATCTTCACCACACAAGAGTGCATCAAGATGCAACAAGATATAAGATCCGCACTCAAGATAAATCCTTTCACATAACAACCAAGGAAAGGTGGACGTGAAAGAATAAGGATATCAACTACAGATGTAACTTCTCTCAAGTGTATAAGATTCTAGGTAGATGAAGATCATGATGATATCAATCCACAAAGAAGGATGCACACATGAAATAGTTACAAAAAGGAAGGAATAAGATATCCACATGGAAGTCATAAATATACCAATAAGATATTTGCTTGAAGGCATAGCACATGGCTAGATATGGTCTTATTGTATATAAATGAGTTCCAACCACACGAGCATCAAAGACATCACAACTAGCAATAAGAGATCTTTGTTGGGATGCTTTGAGAAAGGAAACAAGTATCACAAGAAAGAAAGAATTACATGCCATGATACAACCTAGACAAGGTTGATGCAAGAAATGTGTGCATGAAGTAGATGATGATACTCGTTACTGAGATACCATTGGAAGGATGTAGTAGATACCAATTGAAGGTAGATAGTAGTTCATTGATCATCCTAGCTTGACTCCAATAAGCACATGGTGACAACACCTTCCTTGTGAGTGAGCCAAGAATACAATGCATCTCCAAATGTTCCTAGAAGAACAACACAAACTAAATAGTACCCAAACTCATTGGGACCAAATAGTTAGAAACACCAATACATAGGACCAACTCCACATAAATATCTGCATATAGATATGAAAATAAATTTCATGCACATCTCATCCAATTTGAGACTTGGTGGAGTTTCCCTTATATATTGGGTCAAAGAAAGAAAGCATGCCCAAGAAAATACATGAAGTAAATATGCATGCTCAAAACTTTCAAGAACCGATACCAAATGAAAAAGAAATGCCAAGTGAAAAAGGATACCAAATGGAGAAATCATCACTTGGAAGATATCCTTAAAGATACATCAAGGAATGAGATATCCATTGAAACACGTAAAAAGAAGGATATCGAACTCCCTAAAGAGAGAATGGTTCCAAACAAACCATGCCCTCTACAAAGTTTCATGATGGCACAAGTACCAAAAAGAATAGCTTGCCTTCCACCAAAACACACTTGATAAGGATCACAAGAAGAGTGTTCTAAAGAAAATAGGATAGCTCCCCCACGAGTTGTGCAATATAGAGAATTTGAATTGAATTCAAAATGCACAAGGTGGGATCACCACTTTCACTATATCTAGAAAACACTAGACAAGAACAAGAAATTAATAAGATCCACAAGTGGTATGGAAGACAACGAGAGTTGACACAATCCTTGGCAAGAGATAAGGCAAATAAAAACAAAAACTAATGTAAAGATGATCAATAAATTCTACCACACATAAATGGGTACCAATTGTCAAAATACAAGAAGTATTTGGGAATAATTCCCGGTGGTAGGTAACAAGGATATCTAACATCATGTTCACAACAAACACAAGCAAATTGCAACTTGTAGAGCTAACATGTCACCTAGGAACAAGATAATTAATAATATCAACTCTAAGTGACAATATCTAAAATGTACACATTTTCTAGGCTTGTAATATGCTTATAGCATATTACTCCCCCATAATGTGACACCAAAGAAAACTTAACAAGAGGCAATAAGAGGATCCAACAAGAGATAATCAATGGCATTTTTAGAATTTGAATTTCTCATGAGAGATATGCCACCTAGCCACTAGATAATCTTGTAATATCAATACTAGATGGTATTCCTCAAGTACACACATTTATAGGATTGCGATGTGCCCAAAGCACATCACTCCCCCAAAATGGGATGTTCCATTAATCTCTCACACGAGCCAACTATGATACAAACAAGAAGCATAAAGGCTCAACGCATGACACACACGTACATGACGTGCAAACCAACACACACATACTTGATTGCTCAAGATAAGCAAGTTGGAAGCACAACATATACAAACACATGCAAGGAACAAAACCAAAACATGCAAAGGGGCAAGTAACTTTTAATGTAAACAATTTAAGTACAAGTTACCGCAAGGAGGCACATTGGCTATAAGATAGAAACTTGACAATCCAATTGACTTGGCTTGAGACAATAAGAATGATGAAGTCCCCTTAATTCTTCACAATGTAGCCAAGTCTCCAATGCCCTCCAATAACACCTATTGATCAAGTTTGAGCTTGGTGGTCCCCAACCAAGTTGGGTCCTAAGAGGTTAGTCACAATAGGTTTGGCTACCCAAATGGTTCTTTTCTTGACAACACTTTGAGTACCAACAAACTTGGCAAACACATTGCCAACCTTATCCTTCCCAAGAGAATAGATATCATCAATAATAATTGGGTTGGATAAGTTACCACTAGTGCATGAAGAAGCGACGTGACCTTTCTCACGACATATGTAACAATGTCTACTCTTCACTATCTTCTCACTTGATTTCTCAACTTGAGAAGCATTAGCTTGTGTCTTCTTGGGAATAGGCCTTTCTTCAACTTGAGGTTGAGCATGAGAATGAACTTGTGGACGCTTCCCTTGTTGCTTGTCATTAATGGCTTCTTCTTCAATGTGCAAGATCTAACATGATGCCCTTCAATTTTGCACTTGAAGCAAATAATCTTGGCCGAATTCTTGACTTGTTCTTGGCCCTCCTTCTTGTATCTCTTGGACTTACTCTTCTTATTGGAGTTGAATCCAAGTCCACATTTGTCATTGGGGGATTTTTGCACACTCAAGATATTGTTGAGTGTGGATTTCCCTTGATGACACTTTTCCAAGTCTTTCTTCAAAGAAGTGACTTGAGCCTTGAGCTCTTTAATTTCCTCTAAACGGTTAGTATCAACACAAGTACTAGAGGAAGTATAAGCTTCATCGTTAGAGCAACAAGGCAAGGAGAGTAATTCATCACAAGAAATACCAATGTTATGAGTAGACAAATTACAAGGACTGGCACATGGCAAGATATCATTTTGACTTGAAGTAGTGCTAGTATCCACATGCGACTTACTAGAATTTACCTTGGACATAGCCTCATGAGCTATCTTTAGCACATTATGGGATACTGGAAGATCATCATGAGAGCTTGTGAGCTTTACATGATTTTCTTCCAACTTCTCATATTTGCTAGATAGAAATTCAAGTTGAGCCCATAGCTCAACATTCTCCTTCAAAATGGATGCTTCACTAGAAATAGAGTTAGTATCACAAGCATCATCAATAATAGCAAGAGGAGAAGGCAACTTGGCAGGCTCTTTAGAATATGAAGCTTCAAGTTGTGCATGAGCCTCGGTGAGTTTGATGAGCTCACTCTTAATGACCCTTGAGACATTTTTGAGGTGCCCAAAGTCCTCAAGGAGTTTAGCATGCGCAACTTCAAGCTTCTCATTTTTAGTTTCAAAATCATTGGCCACCTCAAGAGCTCTATCATGAGATTCGTTCACTCTAGATAGTTCTAGAGCAAAAGTCTCCTCAAGAGATTCGGAGGTGGTTTGTTCATGTTCGAGAGCCTGAGATAGCTCTACGATCTCATTTGTGTAATCATGCTCATGAGCTTCCATTTTCTCAATGGTGACCTCATGCTCCTCTTGATGAGATTCCAACTCCTCAATGTACTTCTTTCCCTCAATGGCAATAGACAACATTTCCATTAAGTTGGAACGAGCAAGTTTATTTTTGTGAAGAGCTTTAAAAATCATTTCCCCCTTAATTTTTAAGGAAGAAATATTATCATTCTCTTCGTCATTATCCTCATCATTAGCATTAACATCATCATCAAGCGACATATTGGGGTTCAAAGTAGGAGATACCTTCGACGCCTTAGCCATAAGGAAAAAAGCAATAGATGATGATGTAGGATCCCTTGAGGCACCATTCAAGACCACATCTTGTTCCATGGAGTGTTGGGTTTCCTCTACATTGTTAGCACAACAACTAGAGGAAATACAAGCATTTTCATCATGGCAACAAGACATAGCAAGCATATCATCATGAGATTTGTGCAAGCAATGTGTACTTGATATGTAAGGACTATAAACACAAGCATGTGAACCATGTAAGGTGCTCCAAGTGTTAAAGTCCAAAGAAGGACCATTACAATAAGATAGTAATGAAGGATCACCAAGAACAAGCACACTATCATCATTGCAACAACTAATACTACTCACCCTAGCATTACCTTGTGGCAATCCAGATGTAGGTGAAGTAGAGGAACTTGAGAAGGCAACACGGCCGGAGGTGCAGGGAGAATAATCATCCCCACAAATCTTGGACACACCATATTTATCTTGAAGCTTTGTCCACAACTCATGAGCATCCCAGAACGGCATGAGTTGAAATATAACTACATTGCTCAAAGCATCAAAAAGCACATTAGAAGATTGAGCATTGAGATAAGAGTTTTTATCATCCTCTAAAGATAATCTTTGCGGATCCTTTGGAGGAGAAAAACCCATATATACAATTCGCTCTAAATTTGGGTTCATGACCCTAAAGAGATTAAGCATGCGAATTACCCAAACATCAAAGTTTGTGCCATCGAAACTAAGAGTGTTAGAAAATCCTAAACTTCTAGTCGACATCCTTACTCTCTAGGCGGTTAAGCTCTATAAAGAGAGACGAGGCTCTGATACTAACTGAAAGATCGTGGATGTCGCCTAGAGGGGGGGTGAATAGGCGCTTTAAAATAATTACAGTTTAGGCTTGAACAAATGCGGAATAAACCTAGCGGTTAATTTGTTAAGCACAGAACCTACAACAACTAGGCTCACCTATGTGCACCAACAAATTATGCTAAGCAAGATAAACAACTAAGTGATAGCAAGATATATGACAAGAGACAATATGGCTATCACAAAGTAAAGGGCTCGGGTCAGAGATAACCAAGGCACGCAGAGACGACGATGTATCCCGAAGTTCACACCCTTACGGATGCTAATCTCCGTTTGGAGCGGTGTGGGGGCACAATGCTCCCCAAAAATCCACTAGGGCCACCGTAATCTCCTCACGCCCTCGCACAATGCAAGATGTTGTGATTCCACTAAGGGACCCTTGAGGGCGGTCACCGAACCCGTACAATGGCAACCGTTGGGGGCGGTCACCGAACCGGTACACTTTGGCAACCCTTGGGGGCGGTCACTGGTATCCGTAAAATTGCTCGGGGCGATCTCCACAACCTAATTGGAGACCCCGACGCTTGCCCGGAGCTTTACACCACAATGATTGAGATCCGAACACCACCAACCGTCTAGGGCGCCCAAGCACCCAAGAGGAACAAGCTCAAGGGTACCAAGAACCCAAGAGTAATAAGCTTCTCAACTTGTAACTTCGACGTATCACCGTGGAGAACTCAAACCGATGCACCAAATGTAGTGGCAAGGGCACGTGGAGTGCCCAAGTCCTTATCTCCCAAATCCCACCAAAGCAACTAATGCTAGGGAAGAAAATGAGAGGAAGAACAAGAAGGAGAATACCAACAACACCAAGATCTAGATCCAAGGGGTTCCCCTCACATAGAGGATAAAGTGATTGGTGGAAATGTGGATCTAGACCTCCTCTCACTTTTCCCTCAAAAACTAGCAAGAATCCATGGAGGGATTGAGAGTTAGCAAGCTCGAAGAAGGTCAACAGTGGGGGAAGAACACGAGATTAAACGACAAGGTTCATTGGGGAAGAAGACCCCCTTTTATACCTGGGGAAAAATCCAACCATTATGCTCACAGCCCAGACAGAGCGGTAGTACCGCTAGACCTCATGGTACTACCGCTAGGGGCAGCGGTACTACCTCAAAGGGTAGCGGTACTACTGCTTGCGAGCGGTACTAAAAAAATACATTGGTGCCTACCACCGCTGGACTTGTGATACGTTTTTGGTCCGGCACGGTACTACCATTGTAGTAGCCGCGGTAGTACCGCTCCTGTCCGCGGTAGTACCGCTGCAGGCTTTTCAGAACACCAAAACTGCCACAACTTCTGCAAACGGACTCCAAATTCAACGAAACCATGTTTGTTGGAAAGCTAACGACATGGGCTAACACAAATCTTGAGATAAATATCAATAAGAAGATAATTAGAAAAGTCCCATGAGAAAATGGTGCGAACCCTTCCTCGAAAAAAGACCGGTAAAACCTCTAGCACCGAAAATGCGATAGAAGAAGCATATGAAATCCGTTTTCGATGGACTAGAGCTTGTCACAAAGATAACCACAAGCTCTAAAACCTCAAAATAAAATACAAATAAGAATCAAGAAAGATGATGCAAGGATGCAATGGTTTGAGCTCTCGACAAATGATACGATCACGCTACTCACTTGAGAGCCCCCCTTGATAGTATGACTATCGATCCTATAACACGGTCTCCAAACTATAACCATGAGACCGGTAAAATATAAAACCTATCAAGGGCAAACCTTTGCCTTGCACGAAGTCCACTTCAGCTAGATGATGACGATCTTGACTCCCTCAAGTTGGACCACCTTTCTTGATTGCGTTTTCTCGATGAAGGCTAGTTGATTGCTCCCCCATACTCCACTATGGGTAAGCCACTCTTTGGAACATTTTCATAGGTCCATTATCACCAAAAAGGATGGAAATCTTCAAGCACTTGATCTCTTCGTGTTGCATCACTTGAACGTGCACACCGCAACCTAACCCCACAAAGAACTCTCATGAAGACCATGGGTTAGTACACAAAGCGTAATGGGCAATGCTTACCATATGATGGGATCACTCTATCCCTCGGTACATATTGTACGCTTTGTATGTTGATCAACTTGATTCACTATTGACTTAGTCTTGATCGACCTTGAATCTTTCCAACTCTCTACATTTGGATGATGTCTTGAAGGTAGACATGAATGATCACACAATCTTCTTCTTCAAGACATGCTTGCAATAAGCTCAACACTCACATGACCAATATTTGGATAATTCCTTAATAGCGCCTTGGTCAACTCATAAACTCCTTGAAACCAACACATGGACTTCAAGAAAAGCCTATGGAAAAATCCTTCAAATATAACTCAATGCAACCATTAGTCCATAGAGAATGTCATCAATTACCAAAACCACACATGGGGGCACCGCATGCCCTTTCAACTGTTCGCTATCATATCAGTGGATAATGACCACTTTGCCACTGTGGTGACCCCCTAATCTATAAAAGGAGGCCCGTGGCACCCGTAGGAAGGGTTAGAAAGTGGATCAACCCAAGCCAACATACACGCGTAGTCGCTACAGCCCCGAGGCAAATCATGCCAAGCAAGTGTACTACACATCACCACATTCATTCCACCATCAATCCACCAAAGCAGGAGTAGGGTTATACGCCTCGCGGCGGCTCGAACCTGGGTAAATTGCTTGTGTGCTCTCTGTCGTGCTGCCGTGCGCTGATTTGCTTTTTGTGCAACGCGACCTCCCCCGCCAAACCAGCAAGGGGCCACCCGGTCCCATAGTTGTCCGCGGATATCCCGCGACATCTTTGGCGCGCTAGGTAGGGGAGGGCTTGCGTGAACCTGAAAGCGTGCGGAGCGCGTCATCTCCATCACCATCTTCATCTTCGACGACGCCATCGATCATGGCGCCCAAGAAGAAGAAGTCCGACCCTTCAGCCCAGCCATCCAACTCAAAGGCTCCGCCGCCCGCAGCCTCAAATGCTGCAGGGGATGTGAAGACAATCGAGGATGTTAGCGCTGCTGGGAGCGTGGCAAGAACATGTGGCTCCATCGCCACTCCCCCTGCGGCCGATGCTAGGGATAAAGGCATCGGAGAGGAACAACTTTAGCAACGTCTCGACGGTCATGCCCCGCGAGGTGCGGACGAGATGGTCGCTCCGCTCGCACCCCCTCCTCCCGTCGGCGGGCACAAGCACAACAACGGCGCTCGGTCCAGGGTGAGCCATCGTCCTCCGGCCGCCCCTGCCATGGTGGCGGTCACGGCGCATGTGCCTCCTCCAGGACGAGCCACCCCGATCATTGCGCCCAACAGAGTCGTTGTCCCTCGAGCACCATCGCGTGCGACCCCGCTGCCCAGGTGGTCGTCCCACAGCTGCGTGGACGTGGTGCTACCGCCACCGCCGCTGGCACCATCAGGAGTCAAGCGACGGTGCGGTCGACATCATCGACATCCATGCCAAGCATAGCCATGGAGGCTATGGCGTGAGCTCAGCTGCTACTAAAGTTTCCACCGACGGCTGACCAAATGGATGAATGGTGTGCCACCATCCAGAGCCTGCTCGGCTTCATCGAGGCTGGGGGCTCACGGCGGGCTGGCCCACCACGACCTCCTCAAGGGACAGCAACCGCCCGTCACTACAAGAAATATGCTATCTTGTGACTTCCACTATTGGTCACTGAAAGGTCATAGGTTTTCATTTGCGACCTTTTTGTGACCAAAAACAGAAGGTCAAAAGCTGGCGGTCGTAAACTGAAATTAACGACCTTCTCTGTGAGAAGGTCGTAGACATTTTTGACCAAAACAAAAGGTCGTTAAACCCATGACCTTTTGTTTTGGTCACTGGCTGTCTGCCCAGGCCACGTCGGATCCGACGTGGCAATCTGACGTGGCAAAATTGCGACCAATTGAAAAGGCACTGACAAGATTCAGCCCGGTCCCATTAGGTATTTTACATGGGCCGAGCCCAATAATTCGG
The DNA here is from genome assembly GCA_021437245.1 of Aegilops speltoides. Taxonomy (NCBI): domain Eukaryota; kingdom Viridiplantae; phylum Streptophyta; class Magnoliopsida; order Poales; family Poaceae; genus Aegilops; species Aegilops speltoides. Next base: position 171,803,542 of record CM038146.1, read on the forward strand.
CCTATTTGTGTTTTTTTCGGTCAATTTTTGGTCAGGTTCATGGGCCAAGCCCTATAATTCAGCCTTTTCATTTTCTGGGCTTAGGCCATTTTGCATTCCGTTTCATTCAGCCTTTTGTTTTTGTTTTTCATAAATGCACAATATTCCAGTCCACTATTGTTTGGGCCATAGCCTTTTTAGAGCCCAAATATTATTCGATCCAATAGACAAACATTCAGCCTTTTTCATTCACAGATTTCAATTTTACACATTTCAACAGCAAACAATCAATAATTCTCACAATTAAATGATCAAATCCAAAAATCTCTCTATGAAACTCAGAACAGCACATCTGCATGATCCATCAAGTGTACATACAATCAGAAAAAAAATACAGAGGCACCAAAACTATTGTGCACATCTTGAAGCTTCTTCTGATCTTCGGTCACAGCAGCAGCCACCTCGGTCGCTTGCCTCGCGCTGGCAAAACTTGACATGAAAATATATTATGAACAGACCATTCAAGAAAATGACATTTATTTAGAATGATAACACAAATTGAGCTAGCTGGTACCATGCTTTTTGTTCTCCAACTAGTTAAAATGAGATACCCACTCATACAAGAAAACAGACACACAGTGCAAGAGATACCAAAAGAGATACACAAGTTGAGATGCAGCAGGCAGATTCATCAAGTATATATCATGATGTGTATTCATCATATAGCTGTACCATTGCAAACCAAGAGATACCAAAACAATGGAAGAGCAACAATTAATAACGTACTAGATTAGTCGGTAGGCTAATTTAATTGAGTGCAGCAACTTGGTTGATGTTCAAGTTGCTGTTGTTGTTTTAGTAGCAGTTGCATACTCAAAATCTAGCAAGTATTAGTACTCTGATGTGCTAGTGCTAGTATTAAAAAAGGATGAATTTGACTAGAGCAAGGAAATGAAAACAAAGACAAAAATTCTTTCTTGCAAATGACCCAAAGGAAAAAACTGATGAAGCAGCAAGGCCATGACCACCACCAGGTGCATAGCTGCTCTACCTAATGGGCCATTAGCAGAAAGCAAGCCGTTTAACAAGCTAACAAACATCAACCATTATGAAATTACAATAGCAGCAGCCCGTGTAGGGAGATTAGCAGCAAGTGAGTGAGCATAGGGAGAGGGAGGTGCTACCTGCTGGGAGCGGTACGTGGTCGTGGCCGGGATGGACTCATCGAGCTCAGAGAGGGAAACTTGGTTGCCTTGGAAGCAGAGGAGCAGACCCCTTGTTGCGGGACAGGGTCGGTGCCTTGGTTCGTCCCTCCTCCTCGAGCAAGACAAGGCCATGTTCCCAGCCAGACCTCCTGTTCATCCAATAGCGGCAGTTCAACACCACAGCAAAGTACAAAGCAAAATAAATAAAGGAGGAGAATGATGTGCAATGCTGCCCCAGAAGCAAGACATCGGGCAAAGAAAATAAGGAGCCTAAGAATACCCTTCGAACATATCGGACATCGATTTAATAAATCACAAGGAAAACACGCAATAAAAATGAGCACAGTCTGCAGAGCGCTATCATATGGGAAGAATACCCTTGTAACATATTGCACAAGCTTTCCGCAACCAAAACAATTGTTGCAGGATTGTAACTTACTAATAAATCAACAACAAAAACTAATGATGATACATCTACTCGCTCTCACCGTGCATTGTTACAAGAACAAATGCATGCACCAATGGCCAAAGGAAATACTCAGTTTGTTGGGCTAGTTTGATTAGTACTGCTTTGCATGTGTACAAAGCACCAAAGCACTGAATGGTTAGCCGGACCAGATGGTGAATTGATCCCAAAGCACCAAAGATTACAATATGATGCAATTGGTTATTCAAAATTTTGACTTGCATACAACATCACTACATCATTCGCTATCAACTCATAATTTACTCCTGGACCTAACCTCGCACAACACTATTTTGAGAATATAAAAATATTGGTTATCATAATAAAATACTATTTATTTCCTTCATTGTTCAAAGACAATTATCTTACAATATAATACCAATAGTTGAACACTTTCTCACGTGGTCATGCCTACATTCGTATTTGGGCATCACTACTAGCATAGACCAAAGACATGCTAGGCTATCGTCAATTCTAACTTCACATATGCATAAGAATCGCTAGAGCAAGCAAACTAGAAAAGTTCCCCATTTCACGGAGAATCTCCTCTTGCACCTAGGTGGTCACCACCACAGCCTCCTATTACACAGCAACCAGGTACCCGACATGCACATGTGAGTTGGCAACCAGGTGATATCATAACGAGATGCATCAATCATGCCAAGCTCTCGTTGTGGCACAAATCAAATGACACAAAGTAGCAGTCGAATATGTGAGGTACCCAAACCAGCGATTGCACTTAAAAAACAGAGACAGACGATGCAACTACTAAGCAACCGTGAACTCTGCCACAGCAGTATAATGATCAGAGCAAGCTCGCTAAACGACCCAACCAGTAGCAACATGTAGGATACCAAAAATTCACACAGAGGGCAGGATCGAAGCGCAAGCGGTGTCGACGCTGTTGTGCACGGGCCTCATCTCGCTCCCATGCTCCATCGGCTCACGCATGCTACAAGGGAAAGGAAGAGCAGTGAAGATTCGCATCAGAGACCAGAGCAAAATCAGAAACAAGAGCAAAGTAATAACAATCCAGGGAAGGCACAGGGCTCCTAACCACCGAAGCAGACGACCCCGGAGCCCGGATCAGGCGGATCTCCAAAGCACAACTCTGCGGCAAAGACCGCGTCATGGGCGGGGGCGACGCGGTTGGCGGTGGGTTAGGGCTTCGCCGTCGACATCTGGCCGGAACCCTAAGTAGCCGCCCGCGTCGTCGCATGTGTGCGGTGGAGTGCTGGTGCATCGACTCCGACAGCACCACCTTGAACGCCTCGGACGACATCTGCTGGAATGAAAATCGAACACCAAAGGAGCACATGACATCGTCAGAACCTCGTCTCGAGAAGGAGAAACGCACGGGCTCAACGCAGGGCATGACGGGGAGGAAAATACCTTGGGGTTGGGGACGGCGCGGCCTCGCAGGTCCCCGCGCGGAGGCCCTGCAGCAGTGGATCCCCACCGTCGCCAGGTGGCCAGACGCCACGACGGGACTCACCATGGCTTCGTCGGGGCCGGATCTAGAGCGCAGGGAGGGCGGGGAACGAGCCGCCGGAGACCCGTGGCCGGCGTGAAGCACGCACATGCGCGTCGGCAAGAAAGCCGACCGTGACGCCATGGCCATGCCTGAACTGGTGGATCTGGGGGGTGAAGGCTACGGGAGAGGATCTGTGGTGGAGATAAGGTCGGCGGTGGTGGGGGGGTGGCGGCGATGGGAATCGCGGGAGGGGGCTCGCTCTCTCTCGATCTGGACTGGATCTGGATCGGTTCGGTGGGTGGGATCGAGAGGAAGGGGAGGGGAGAGGGGATCGCGCGCCGCGAAAGGAGGCCGGGGACAAGGAGGAGGTGATGGCAGCGACGAGACAAGGATGAGGGAGGAGGAGTACGATAAGAGGAGACAGGCGGCGGCGGGGGAAAAGGGGGCGGGAGCGACAGCGGCGATGGGGATAAGTGAGCTAGGGTTTTTCGTGGGTGGATGAGGGGGGAGAGCGACGAGGAGTGGTGTGTGGGCTGCCGTTGGATCCGGGCACATCCGACGGTGCTAATCCATAATCCGCGTGAGATGGTTTTGGACCAATCAAAACGCAGTACCCCTTTAATGATTTTAAGACCATTTAAATTGGTCATAATCGATTGAAAATAAGATGTTAAAACATGTCTGCTATTTGACGGCCTAGAAAATTTATAAGAACAAACAGAAATCAAAAAACTTTGCATTGTGTCACCTAGTGTGACCTACTTATCAGTAAGAATAACAAACTTTGAACAATGCAAATATCATAAAAAAAGTGTTCTCAGAAATAAGTTTTTTGTAAGAGAATTATTTTTCGAGTGCCCAAAATGATTTTTTTTATGAAGAACCTAGCAAATATTTGTTGCAAATTTGGGCCACATCAATTTTATAAAATCTTAGGTCATATTTAATGTTCAGTTGACCAAATGTTGCCTAAGGAAGTTTTCATTTTCTTTGCACGGAAAATTCATTTTTCATTTTCCGAGTGCCCAAAAGGAGGTTTTTTGTGAAGGAACTACCAAATAATTGTCGCAAAAATGGACCAAATCAATTTTATAAAATACTAGGCCATATATAATGCACAATTGACGAAATGGTTGGGTGAAAAAAGTTTTGATCCACCTCTGGTGAAAAAGACAAATTGCCGTCGATTTAGTTGGAAATGGGTCAAATTTGAACTGCAGCTGTCTCATAGTTTGCTCTTTATTTTTTCCAAAAATGATTTCTAGGTAAATAAGTATCTATTTCATAGAAACACCAGAAAAATTCCAAGATTCAACCACTAGCTAGGAACGGTCAAGCCCGCCGTTTTGACCGCATTTTGAAACGGGCATAAAAAATTCAAAAAAATAAAAAATTAGAAAACCTTCGCATTGTGTCATTATATGTGACCAAGTTTCCAGGAAAAATAATAAAATTGTAATACGGTAATTATTTTAAAAAAGTGTTCTCAGAAATGAGTTATCATGCGTGAAGATTCATGGCTTTGAAGCCAAATGATCAATCTTATGGCCACATTCATGGCATAGTTTGTTCAAATGATCTCATATTGTGCACAAGGGTACATCTTGGAATTCCAAACACTATTGCCTAAGGAAGTTTTCATTTTCTTTGCATGGAAAATTCATTTTTCATTTTCTGAGTGCCCAAAAGGAGGTTTTTTTGTGAAGGAACTACCAAATAATTGTTGCAAAAATGGACCAAATCAATTTTATAAAATACTAGGCCATATATAATGCACAATTGACAAAATGGTTGGGTGAAAAAAGTTTTGATCCACCTCTGGTGAAAAAGACAAATTACCATCGATTCAGGTGGAAACGGGTCAAATTTGAACTGCAGCTGCCTCATAGTTTGCTCTTTATTTTTTCCAAAAATCATTTCTAGGTAAATAAGTATCTATTTAATCAGAAATACATGGTTTGATGGCGAGAAATCGAGGTTTGGACGGTGGCCGAGGGCCCCAACTCTAGAGCGCGTAAGCTCGCATGCCCGTCGCGTGGTCACCGCGTGACCGTGGCGTTGCCATGTGTTTTGGGTGGCCTAGGCATGTCTAGTGGCTTGGGCACTCCCCAGGTAGGTGCTAGGAAGAAAATCACAACATAAGATTATCACGCGGAGACCGATCGATGCTCAAACATGAATAAGCAGCCAAGTGTTTGATTTGCAGTACGGGAAATGCACATGGCTAATGGGCGTGAGTTTTGGCTGAGGATGATCAGTTACTAAGAAGACCGTCTTCACAAATTTTCATCTCAAAAGGAGGAGCCTAGCTGGTACTTGCTTTACAAAGTACCACACTGGACATAAATATGAATGTTGAAGCTGGGCTCAAAATAATGAATGGATTGAGCTGGCATTTGGTCGAGGATGGTTATTTGGGCATAGGAAAGCACTGTAGAAAATGGATACCATTTGGACATGCCAAAGTGGTACTTCCTTCACAAAGTGCTACTCTGAAAAGAATAGGAAAATGAATATTTTCGAATTATTTTTGAACTAAGCAAGGAATGTTTTTGACATATTTGATGAAGATATGATCCAAAACATTTATGAGATTTTTTTGGGAATTTTTGGAATAACAGAAATATAGGTTGCTTTACAACCTAGGGCAAAAACTGCCACATGGACATGACACATAGGCAAAACTGATGAGATGGCGTCTAGTCATCACAACCCACCACAATCTACAAGGCTATGACCATCTATATTGGTCATTAACAACTAGAAATAAGGCAGCAGACTAGCACTGTTTGCTTTGTGACCATTTTCTGTAAGGAAATTACGACCTTTCTGACCAAAATGGTCGCAATGGTTTAGGGTTCGGAGCCCCCTAAATAGCTTTTGACCAATTGGTCTGAAATGGACATAGATCTATGACCAATTCTTCCAGGGTCACTGACAAATGGTCACTATTTGACATATTTCTTGTAGTGAGTACTGCTGGCCGAACGGAGGGAGCTGTCCCAAGGGAAAGACTACGTTGCCAGTGACGTTCGGAGGAGAACTAGACTATCGGACTGAGAAGATTGTGTTTGATGTGATAGACCTCCCCCTGCCATATAACAGGATTCTGGGACACCCGACCCTGGCTAAGTTCATGGGAGCATCCCACTATGCTTATAACACTCTAAAGATGCATGGGCCGTTAGGAGTCATCACTATCCCATCAGATGAGAAGGATGCAATCATCTGTGTGGACAAGATGTACCGGGATGCAATCGCAGCAGAGGCTACAGCAGCAGCAGCTCTCGCCAGGGAAAGCAAAGGAGAGAAGAGGGATTGTAGGACCTCCGGCAAGGAGTACGGGAAGCGTGCCCCCGCCGATTGCACGTCACCCGTTGATGATGTGCTGGAGTGTTCCAACAACAAGAGATCCAAGGTTGCTGCACCCCAAGTGAAGAAGGTCACGACAGGGCTGGCTGGCGTTGATGGTACCTTAACTATCAGCGCCACCCTTGATGACAAATAGGAAAGCGCGCTCGTTGCCTTCCTGCGGTCGAATATCGATGTGTTTGCCTGGCAACCATCTGATATCCCCGGTGTTCCCAGGGAGATAATCAAGCACCTCCTTGATGTCTGCCCACATGCCCGACCCGTCAAGTAGAAAGTCCGGAAGCAAGCCTTGGAGCGGCAGCAGTTCATTGCCGAGGAAATCAAGAAACTAGAGGCAGCTGGCTTAGTTAGAGGAGTATTGCACCCTACGTGGTTCGCAAACCCAGTGGTAGTCCGGAAGGCAAATGGGAAATGGAGGATTTGCATTGATTTCACAAATCTCAACAAGGCTTGCCTGAAGGAACCATTTCCCTTGCCGCGCATCGACCAGATCATAGATTCCACTTTAGGTTGTAATCTGCTCTCCTTTCTGGATGCATACTCCGGGTATCACCAGATCTTCATGTCCAAGGAACATGAAGAGAAGACATCATTCATCACTCCATGTGGTACGTACTGCTTTGTCTGCATGCCTTTCGGATTAAAGAGTGCCGGGTCCACTTTTGCAAGGGCAGTCCAGATTGGTTTTGAGCCATAGTTGCACAGAAACATAGAAGCTTATATGGATGATATTGTGGTCAAAACCAAGGATAAGGCTACCCTTATCCAGGATTTGGAAGAGACATTTGCTATTCTGCACAAGATAAACTTGAAGCTTAACCCGGAGAAATGTGTATTCGGTGTTCCCCTCAGCAAGCTACTTGGATTCTTCGTATCCCATCGGGAGATCGAAGCCAACCCCGATAAGATCAAGGCCATTGAGCAGATCCAAGCACCAAGGACAGTTAAGGATGTAAGGCACCTGACAGGATGTGTTGCCGCGCTAAGCAGATTCATTTCCAAGTCTGCTGAGCGTGCCCTGCCGTTCTTCAAAATTTTGAAGAAAATAGGGCCTATGAATTGGACCCCGGAAGCAGATGCAGCTCTGTAGGAACTGAAAGCCTACCTATCATCTGTGCCTACCTTGGTTGCAGCCAAACCCCAAGAGTTGTTATTGCTTTACTTAGCGGCAACCAACCAAGTGGTCAGTGCGGCCTTGGTAGCACAGCGAGAAGTAGATGAGGCAAAAAGTGGCCAAATCGCGGTAGAGTTAGAAGAGGATCAGAACAGCAGTGAGCACGGCAACGAGAGCAACCCCAAGACGCGGCATGGAAGAAGTGGTGTAGTGCCCAATGTACTCCATCAGCTCCTTATTACAAGGGGCTAGATCGAGATACTTTGGCGTGCAAAAGTTGATTTTTGGCCTCATCATGGCCTCAAGGAAACCGCGCCGCTACTTCCAATCCCATGAGATCACAGTTGTCACTCGTTTCCCTTGCAAAGAATACTCTGAAACCCTGAGGCTGCCGGCAGATTAGTGGAGTGGGCTTTGGAGTTATCCAGCTTTGGTTTGAAGTTTGAGAGCACATCAACTATTCAGAGCGGGGCATTGGTAGAGTTTACTACAGAATGGACGCTAATGCCTGATGAGGAAGTGACAGAAACAGCTCTCCCTGGCAAGGAATCACCCCAAGAATGGATTATGTATTTTGATGGTGCTTTTTCCCTACAGGGGCTAGCGTGCTTCTTGTTGCCCCCTCCGGGGAGCACTTGAAGTACATAGTCCAAATGCACTTTGCTCGGGAAGAAGCCACCAACAATACAGCTGAGTATGAAGGGATCCTTGTCGGGCTCGGGATTGCAGCAGAATTGGGAATTAAGAAGTTTATCATTCGAGGAGATTCACAGCTTGTGGTGAGACAAGTCAACAAGGATTATCAAAAACCATTAATGGAAGCATACGTCGAGGAAGTGAGGAGATTGGAGGAGCACTTTGATGGGTTACAAACAGAGCATGTACCCAGTGTGGAAAACAGTATAGCTGGTCACCTGTCAAAGTGTGCTGCACAGAAGCTTCCTGTGGAACCAAGAAATTTTGTTCTCCGTCTCTCCCAGCCCTCAGTATCACCAGCCACAATGGCCCAGAAAAGGAGAAAGTTGGACTACAGTAAGCCTCTCCCGATCAAGCCATCCACTCCCGGCAGAGACCCTGCCAGAAACAACTCCTCACAGCCTGCCGGACCAACCCCTCCAGTCGAGCCTATGGACCCCGCGGACGAGGCTAGTGCTCCCGCAGCAGAGGAGGTGCCGTTAGTCCTCGCTGCCGAGCCCCAGGATCCAACTTGGGCAAGGCACATCGTTTGTTTCCTCCAAACCGTTGAACTTCCTGGTGACCAAGATGAAGCTAAGAAAGTAGCCACTCTGTACAGAAGAAGGCCCAATGGTGTGAAATTGAAGTGTGTCTGCCAGGAAGATGGAAAGGAACTGCTGGCTGAGATTCACAGAGGAATATGCGGCTCACACATTGGATCAAGGGCATTAGTTGGGAAAGCATTCCGACAAGGATTCTATTGGCCCACAGCCCTCCAAGATGCACTTGAGCTCATCACGACATGTGAAGCATGCCAGTTCCATTCCAATTGAACACACCTGCCTGCCCAAGCCCATCAAACAATCCCTCTATCATGGCCATTTTTTGGTCTGGGGGCTCGATATCCTCGGCCCCTTCCCGTGAGCAATCGAGGGCTTTGAATTCCTGTTCGTTGCCATCGAAAAGTTTACAAAGTGGCCGGAAGTGACTGCCATGAGAAAGGTGACTGCTCAGTAAGCTGTCAAGTTCTTGAAAGAATGGGTGTGTCGTTTCGCAGTTCCGGCAAGGATCATCACTCGTGCGATGTAAAATACATGCATAAAACAGCAACTGGCACTTGGCACTATGTCAATACGTTAGTACCAAAAATGATATAAAATGACAATAAAATGATTATAAAACATCCTAGATTGATAATATAACAGCATGGAACAATCAAAAATTATAGATACGTTCGAGACATATCAGAGGGACGATCAAGTTTTTGGGGAGCACACTCGTGCGTCTGCTGCCAGCGAGGACTTCCTCAATGACAACCTTCTTCCCCGACCTCGGCAACCTCTTCATCGACGACATGGGTGACAACATCAACCACAATGGTTCTGCTCCCACTGCACAGTATGTGATTCTGTCCTCCTAGTTTCGTCTGCATCATTACTTTGATCTTTGCAATTGTCGTCATGATTTATTTATTGTTTATTCGGATTAAATCTCATAGTAATTTGCTCATATATTCAATAATCCAATCCAAAAAACCTGATTATAGGCAATTTATTCCGAGTGGTTTTGTTGGGCTTTTGAAGCCGCCTACCCTTAAGGGGGTGCAATATAAAAGGTGGCACACGAGAGCAGTTTACTGGTTTCGGATCATGTACTGCTATGACGCCACTAAGGGCAAGCCTGAGGGTGATCTTAATCCCGCACAGCAGGAAGCTTTTGAGAACATGGATACCCTCTTCAAAGGCGCCCTTCTGAGTGTTCTTGACGATTCCATTGTGGATTGATATATGTCGTTTGGTAGCAGCAAAACATGTGGCTACGCTCGAGGCCACGTTTGGGGCCTTGGACGCTGGCAACGAGTTGTACGTCATGGAGCAATTCTCTGACTACAAGATGGCTGATGAGTTCTCTGTTGTTCAGCAGGCTCATGAGATACAGTCACTCGCTAAGGAACTTGAGTACTTTAAGTGTGTGTTGCCGGACAAATTTGTTGCTAGAACCATCATTGCCAAGCTTCCACCTTCATGGAACAATTTTGCTACTTCTCTAAAACACAAGAGACAGGAGTTTTCCTTTCGGATCTCATTTGCACTCTCGATTTTGAAGAGAAGGCGAGAGCAAAAGACACACGTGCTCGAGTCGCTGAGGGAGCTTCTAGTTCCCACATGGTACACGAGAAGAACTTCTAGCCCAACAAGCCCCAAAACAACAAGAACAAATCTCAGGGGAAAGGCAAGTTTGATGCAAAGAACAAGCCGTCACATTCTACCAACTTCAAGAAGAATTCTCATAAGAAGGGGAAGGGACAAAAACCTCAATTTTTGCAGAACCGCACAAAATTATATGGCTCGCCTACCTACTATCAGCTAACTTCATGGTGCTCCAGGTATTCCTACATTTGTAACTAGGTACAATGACTAGCGAAAGATGAAATAAGCTTATTCGTACATTGAATTGTTGATTGCAGTGTGGAACAAGCCTGTCATGTGTGGAGGAGCAAACAAGAAGTGCAGCCACAACGTCACCACAAGATTGAAGAGTCCCGAGTCAAATATGACCTGGCCAGCGAGTAGTGGAGGAGCAAAAAAGCAGCTAGCTATGGAGTTTCCAACATGCTCAAAGTGTTCATAACATAGATAAGAAATAAGCATGTACAGGAAATTAATGCGTGTGCTGGGAGGCCCTTTGCTCAGAGAAGCATCGATCGTTTTTTCTTTATTTCTACACCTTCTCACAACTTTGTCTTAGTTATAGTATGGTGAATCATTGAGATGCATAAACATGCTAAACTTTTATGCTTGTGAATGTTAGTATGCATACCATATCTCTTGAAGCTTAGTTTAATGTGAAGGTTGACTAGCCTGTGAACCTTTACAATCTAGTAGTATATTGTGGGCATGTTATTTGACACCTCATTTTGTGGCACTGCGACCAGTGTGAGTGTCTGCATGCAGTACCGCATCCTCTAATTTGGTGGATGTCAAGCAGGCCTGAGAAGGATCCATAACTTTTTTTAATGTTGAAAAAGGTTACCGATGAGGAGCGATAAGCTGGAGGGCATCTCTTTTTTTCTTTCAAATGGGCAATAAGCTGGGAGAGCTAGAGAGTGTCTTTTATGGGTTGCCTCCAGTGCTAAGACCATCCAGGACGAAATGCTGCAGCCGACCAGGACGATACAAAAGCCAATCCATCTTAAAGCCCATTTGTTCTTTTTTGCATGGAAAAGCCCATATTTCTTGAATTGGGGTGCTCCTGAAAAAACCCTGCATCCCGCTGAACTCTACCCCTTCCCTCTCCCCCAGTTCCCCCTGCTCCCCTTCTTCCTCACTCGTACAGAAAACCCCCGCTCACCTTCTTCCTCACTCATACATAAAACGCATGTTCCCCTTCTTACTCGCTCCTAAAGAATACCCCAGCACTCCTTCTTCCCCACTCACACTGCCACTAGGCACGTCTCTGGCTGCTTTGCTCAAACCTATGAGCTCGACGCGACGCCTGCAAGGAAAATGGAGTTATCCGGCCCTAGTGCCAAGAAGATGAGGCTCCCGCCAGCAGCAATGCTGGTTGTAGATCCCGCACCAGTCGACGCGGGGAGAAGCGGCAAGCCCCCACCCCTTGGATCTGAGGAACCCGTAGAATCTCGGGTGGACCGCATCAGCGATCTCCTGGAAGCCATCATTGGGGAGATCATCTCCCTTCTCCCAACCAAGGATGGCTGCTGCACACAAATCCTCGCAGCTCGGTAGCGCACTCTGTGGTGCACCGCGCCTCTTAATCTCGACTGTCGTCAGTTATCTGTCTTTCATGATTTTTGAACTCCTCAAAGCCATCATCTCCACCGACTAGGGCTCCGTCCAACGCCTCTGCATCCCAACATGCTTCCTGTTGTCCATACCGTGCATGATGGACGCCTGGTTGATGTCCCATGAATTCAAAAGACTCCAGCATCTTGAGTTCTACCATTCCTACAGAAATTACATACCAAAAACCGAACGCCATTTATTTGTGCCAACATCACCGTTGTCCTTCTCGTGGTTTTTCTCCTCTCTACACATCGCCACCTTCGCCCGGTGTCATCTACCAGACAATATGGTACAAATGCTCTGACTCCCATTGCCAAAAAAACTTTGGCTTGTGGTGGTTGATCTATCGGAGGCCTCACTACACAGCATCACCCACACCAGTTACCCTGCCCTGGAGCGCTTGCTACTTGTTTTGGTAATATAAATCCGTATTGGTTGTCTCCAAATAAGGTCGCCTCACCTTAAAAGCATTGGATAACAGCTCATCATCGAAGATTCCCCTTCACTTCAAAGGTTGCTCCTTCATTATTGTTATATATCTTCGCAAATAATTGTCCTCGACGCCTAAACTGCAGACCTTGGGTGTAATTCATGATCCGTTTAATTATCACAAGTTGGTGTTTGGCTCCACACTTATTCACAAGTTGGTGTTTGGCTCCACACTCATAAGATACATTTTTCATTTGCGCACATAAGTTTTATATCATCTGGGAGCACACTTTGGGTACTAATATTATGTTATATGCTCAATGAAGAGTTCGTCCATGGATAGCCTATCAATTGTGTTGGATTCTGTCAAGATCTTGTATATCGGAATGTTTAGTTATGATCTGAACACAATTGTTGGCTTGCTATGATGATTTCCATGTCTGGAGAATTTGTGTATAAAGGTAATGATTTCATGCACATTGAAAGCTCGTAACTATTGTACTAGAATTAACCGTTCAGCTGTTGCTCTTTCGACATACTCTTTTTTAGACCTTAACTGTTTTCAATCTTCTTGTCTACTTAGGCACTAACACATGGAGAAAAACATATAACCAATCGGTGGCATAATAAGCAACGTGATTTTCTCAGTTCTCATGACATTCGTTTCAGGACAATAACGATGGAAGGATATGCATCCAACCAGGCAAATAGAAGCTTTGTCACACTCTTCCAGTTAAATGCGAGGTTACTATTTTCCATGAGGTTTAAGTTTTTCAACAAGAAATTTCTCACGGACGGATATGCTGAACAGCAAAAGAGAAGTTTCAGATGGACAAATGGGCTTCTGAACATGCTCAGCTTCTATTTACAACAACTTGTGGTCATGTTCTAGTAAACAATTTGGCACATGATGTTGATTTTATGGATCAGACTGATCCATTTGTTTGTGACTGCCAAAAATAGTGGTTAGGTTAGATGTTATTGTCATGTTCAATCTGGGCTTTGTCTTAATTTGATGAACAATTAATCATTGGGCTTTTGTACCATTTGTAAGCTTGAGTTAGATGTTGTTAACCTCGTACTCCCCTTCGCCTACAACCACACTACCGCATCTTCCATGGCTCCTGTTCATTCCCGTCCGAGGCCTCGCGGTCATTCTTCGCCTTCGTTTACTCAGGGTGCGCTCGCCGCCACCTGGCGTTGTCAACATGGTCAACAACCAAGAGGAATCAGGAGATGAATTTATGTGGAGAGGCTAACAATAGGGACCCACCAGGGTCACTGAAGGATATCTGCCCTAGAGGCAATAATAAAGTTATTATTTATTTCCTTATATCATGATAAATGTTTATTATTCATGCTAGAATTGTATTAGCCGGAAACATAATACATGTGTGAATACATAGACAAACATAGTGTCACTAGTATGCCTCTACTTGACTAGCTCGTTTATCAAAGATGGTTATGTTTCCTAGCCATGGACAAAAGAGTTGTCATTTGATTAACGGGATCACATCATTAGGAGAATGATGTGATTGACATGACCCATTCCGTTAGCCTAGCACTTGATCGCTTAGTATATTGCTATTGCTTTCTTCATGACTTATACATGTTCCCGTAACTATGAGATTATGCAACTCCGCTTACGGAGGAACACTTTGGTGCTACCAAACGTCACAACGAATCGGGTGATTATAAAGGAGTACTACAGGTGTCTCCAAAGGTACATGTTGGGTTGGCGTATTTCGAGATTAGGTTTTGTCACTCCGATTGTTGGAGAGGTATCTCTGGGCCCTCTCGGTAATGCACATCACTGTAAGCCTTGCAAGCAATGTAGCTAATTAGTTAGTTACAGAATGATGCATTACGTAACGAGTAAAGAGACTTGCCAGTAACGAGATTGAACTAGGTATTGAGATACCGACGATCGAATCTCGAGCAAGTAACATACCGATGACAAAGGGAACAACGTATGTTGTTATGCGGTTTGACCGATAAAGATCTTCGTAGAATATGTAGGAGCCAATATGAGCATCCAGGTTCCGCTATTGGTTATTGACCGAGAATAGTTCTAGGTCATGTCTACATAGTTCTCAAACCCGTAGGGTCCGCACGCTTAAGGTTTCGATGACAGTTTTATTATGAGTTTATGAGTTTTGATGTACCGAAGGAGTTCGGAGTCCCGGATGAGATCGGGGACATGATGAGGAGTCTCGAAATGGTCGAGACGTAAAGATTGATATATTGGACGACTATATTCGGAGTTCGGAAAGGTTCCGAGTTATTCGGGTATTTTTCGGAGTACCGGGGAGTTACGGGAATACGGGGGAAAAAGTATATGGGCCTTATTGGGCTTTAGGGGGGAGGAAGAGGCAGGCCGTGCACCCCCCCATTGACTAGTCCGAATTGGACTAGGGGGAGGGGCGGCGCCCCCTCCTTCCTTCTCTTCCCTCTTCCCCTTCCTTGTATCCTACTCCTACTACTTGGAAGGACTCCTAGTTGGACTAGAAAAGGGGGAATACTACTCCCGGTGGGAGTAGGACACCCCTAGGGCGCGCCTCTCCCCTTGGCCGGCCCCCTCCTCCTTGCTCCTTTATATACGGGGGTAGGGGGGCACCCCAGGACACACAAGTTGATCGACGGATTGTTCCTTAGCCGTGTGCGGTGCCCCCTCCACCATATTCCACCTCGGTCATATCGTCGCGGAGTTTAGGCGAAGCCCTGCGCTGGTAGAGCATCATCATTGTCACCACGCCGTCATGCTGACGGAACTCATCCCCGACACTTTGCTGGATCGGAATCCGGGGATCGTCATCGAGCTGAACATGTGCTGAACTCGGAGGTGCCGTATGTTCGGTACTTGGATCGGTCGGATCGTGAAGACGTACGATTACATCAACCGCGTTGTCATAACGCTTCCGTTTACGGTCTACGAGGGTACGTAGACAATACTCTCCCCTCTCATTGCTATGCCATCACCATGATCTTGCGTGTGCGTAGGAATTTTTTTGAAATTACTACGTTCCCCAACAGTGGTATCAAAGCCTAGGTTTTATGCGTAGATGTCATATGCACGAGTAGAACACAAGTGATTTGTGGGCGATACAAGTCATACTGCTTACCAGCATGTCATACTTTGGTTCGGCGGTATTGTGAGATGAAGCGGCCCGGACCGACATTACGCGTACGCTTATGCGAGACTGGTTTCACCGTTACGAGCACTCGTGCTTAAAGGTGGCTGGCGGGTGTCCGTCTCTCTCACTTTAGCTGAATCGAGTGTGCCTACGCCCGGTCCTTGCGAAGGTTAAAACAACACTAACTTGACGAACTATCGTTGTGGTTTTGATGCGTAGGTAAGAACGGTTCTTGCTAAGCCCGTAGCAGCCACGTAAAATTTGCAACAACAAAGTAGAGGACGTCTAACTTGTTTTTGCAGGGCATGTTGTGATGTGATATGGTCAAGACGTGATGCTATATTTTATTGTATGAGATGATCATGTTTTGTAACTGAAGTTATCGGCAACTGGCGAGGAGCCATATGGTTGTCGCTTTATTGTATGAAATGCAACGCTTCAGTAATTGCTTTACTTTATCACTAAGAGGTAGCGATAGTCGAGAAGCAATAGATGGCGTAGACGAAAACGATGCTACGATGGAGATCAAGGTGTCGCACCGGTGACGATGGTGATCACGACGGTGCTTCGGAGATGGAGATC
This sequence comes from Aegilops speltoides, assembly GCA_021437245.1. Classification (NCBI taxonomy): domain Eukaryota; kingdom Viridiplantae; phylum Streptophyta; class Magnoliopsida; order Poales; family Poaceae; genus Aegilops; species Aegilops speltoides. The sequence goes on from CM038146.1 coordinate 171,819,775, forward strand.
ACAAGCACAAGATGATGATATCCATATCATATCACTTATATTGATTGCATGTGATGTTTATCCTTTATGCATCTTATCTTGCTTTGTTTGACGGTAGCATTATAAGATGATCTCTCACTAATTATCAAGAAGTGTTCTCCCTGAGTATGCACCGTTACGAAAGTTCTTCGTGCTGAGACACCACGTGATGATCGGGTGTGATAGGCTCTACGTTCAAATACAACGGGTGCAAAATAGTTGCACACGCGGAATACTTAGGTTAAACTTGACGAGCCTAGCATATACAGATATGGCCTCGGAACACGGAGACCGAAAGGTCGAACGTGAATCATATAGTAGATATGATCAACATAGTGATGTTCACCATTGAAACTACTCCATCTCACGTGATGATCGGACATGGTTTAGTTGATTTGGATCACGTGATCACTTAGATGACTAGAGAGATGTCTGTCTAAGTGGAAGTTCTTAAGTAATATGATTAATTGAACTTAAATTTATCATGAACTTAGTCCTGGTAGTATTTTGCAAATTATGTTGTAGATCAATAGCTCGCGTTGTTTCTTTCATATGTTTATTTTGATATGTTCCTAGAGAAAATTGTGTTGAAAAATGTTAGTAGCAATGATGCGGATTGGATCCGTGATCTGAGGTTTATCCTCATTGCTGCGTAGAAGAATTATGTCCTTGATGCATCGCTAGGTAACAAACCTATTGCAGGAGCACGATGCAGACGTTATGAACGTTTGTCTGGCTCAATATGATGACTACTTGATAGTTTAGTGCACCATGCTTAACGGCTTAGAATCGGGACTTCAAAGACGTTTTGAACGTCATGGACCATATGAGATGTTCCAGGAGTTGAAGTTAATATTTCAAGCAAATACCCGAGTTGAGAGATATGAAGTCTCCAACAAGTTCTATGGCTAAAAGATGGAGGAGAATCGCTCAACTAGTGAGCATGTGCTCAGATTGTCTGGATACTTCAATCGCTTGAATCAAGTGGGAGTTAATCTTCTAGATAAGATAGTGATTGACATAATTCTCTAGTCACCATCACTAAGTTACTAGAACTTCGTGATGAACTAAAGTATGCAAGGGATGACGAAAACGATTCCCAAGCTCTTCGTGACGTTGAAATCGACGAAGGTAGAAATCAAGAAAGAGCATCAAGTGTTGATGATTGACAAGACCACTAGTTTCAAGAAAAGGGCAAAAGGAAAGAAGAAACTTCAAGTAGAATGGCAAACAAGTTCTCACTCCCGTGAAGAAGACCAAAGCTGGACCAAAGCCAGAAACTGAGTGCTTACACTGCAAAGGAAATAGTCACTGGAAGCGGAAATGCCCTAAATATTTGGTGGACAAGAAGGATGGCAAAGTGAACAAGGGTGTATTTGATATACAGGTGTTTGATGTGTGCCTTACTAGTGTTTATAGTAGCCCCTGAATATTTGATACTTGTTCGGTTGCTAAGATTAGTAAATCGAAACAGAGTTACTGATCAAAGCAGAGACTAGTTGAAGGGGAAGTGACGATGAGTGTTGGAAGTAGTTCCAAGATTGATATGATCATCATCACACACTCCCTATATTTTCGAGATTAGTGTTGAACCTAAATAAATGTTATTTGGTGTTCGCGTTGAGCATAAATATGATAAGATCATGTTTATTGCGATAAGGTTATTCATTTGAAGTTAAAGAATAATTGTTATTCTGTTTACATGAATAAGACCTTCGATGGTTATACACCCAATAAAAATAGTTTGTTGGATCTCGATCATAGTGATACACATATTCATAATATTGATGCCAAAAGATGCAAAGTTAATAATGATAGTGCAACTTATTTGCGGCACTGCCGTTTGGGTCATATCGGTGTAAAGCGCATGAAGAAACTCCATAAAGATAGATTTTTGGAATCACTTGCTTATGAATCATTTGATGCTTGCGAACCGTGTCTTTTGGGCAAGATGACTAAAACTCGGTTCTCAGGAACAATGGAACAAGCTACTGACTTATTGGAAATAATACATACCGATGTATGCGATCCAATGAGTATTGATGCTCGTGGCAAGTATCGTTATTTTCTGACCTTCACAAGATGATTTGAGCAGATATGGGTATATCTACTTGATGAAACATAAGTCTGAAATAGTTGAAAGGTTCAAAGAATTTCAGAGTGAAGTGGAAAATCATCGTAACAAGAAAAATAAAGTTTCTACGATCTGATCGTGGAGACGAATATTTGAGTAACGAGTTTGGTCTTCAATTAAAACAATGTGGAATAGTTTCATAGCTCACGCCACCTGGAACACCACAACATTATGGTGTGTCCGAACGTTGTAACCGCACTCTATTGGATATAGTGCGATCCATGATGTCTCTTACTGATTTACCACTATTGTTTTGGGGTTATGCATTATAGACAGCTGCATTCATGTTAAAAGGTCACCATCTAAATCCGTTGAGACGACACCATATGAACTGTGGTTTAGCAAGAAACCCAAGTTGTCGTTTCTTAAAGTTTGGGGCTGCGATGCTTATGTGAAAAAGTTTCATCCTGATAAGCTCAAACCCAAATTGGAGAAGTGCGTCTTCATAGAATACCCAAAGGAAACTGTTGGGTACACCTTCTATCACAGATCCGAAGGCAAGATATTCGTTGCTAAAAATGGATCCTTTCTAGAGAAGGAGTTTCTCTCGAAAGAAGTGAGTGGGAGGAAAGCAAAGCTTGATAAGTTAATTTGTACCTTCTCCCGAATTGGAAATTAGTTCATCACAGAAATCAGTTCCAGTGATTCCTACACCAATTAGTGAGGAAGTTAATGATGATGATCATGAAACTTCAGATCAAGTTGCTACCAAACCTCGTAGGTCTTCCAGAGTGGTACGGTAATCCAGTTCTGGAAGTCATGTTACTAGACCATGATGAACCTACGAACTATGAGGAAGCGATGATGAGCCCAGATTCCGCGAAAGGGCTAGAGGCCATGAAAACTGAGATGGGATCCATGTATGAGAACAAAGTGTGAACTTTGATGGAGTTGCCCGATGATCGGCAAGCCATATTGTATAAATGGATTTTCAAGAGGAAGACAGACACTGATAGTAGTGTTACTATCTACTAAGCTCGACTTGTTGTGAAAGGTTTTCGACAAGTTCAAGGTGTTGAATACGATAAGATTTTCTCACTCGTATCGATGCTTAAGTCTGTCCGAATCATGTTAGAAATTGCCACATTTTGTGAAATCTGGCAAATGGATGTCAAAACTGCATTCCTTAATGGATTTATTAAAGAAGAGTTGTATATGATGCAACCAGAAGGTTTTATCAATCCTAAAGGTGCTAACAAAATGTGCAAGCTCCAGCGATCCATCAATGGACTGGTGCAAGCATCTCGGAGTTGGAATATATGTTTTGATGAGTTGATCAAAGCATATGGTTTTATATAGACTTTTGGAAAGGCCTGTATTTACAAGAAAGTGAGTTGGAGCTCTATAGAATTTCTGATATTATATGTGGACGACATATTGTTGATTGGAAATGATATAGAATTTCTGGATAGCATAAAAGGATACTTGAATAAAAAGTTTTTCAATGAAAGACCTCGGTGAAGCTGCTTACACATTGAGCATCAAGATCTATATAGATAGATCAAGACGCTTGATAAGATTTTTTCAATGAGTACATACCTTGATAAATTTTTGAAATAGTTCAAAATAGAATAGTCAAAGAAGGAGTTCTTGCCTGTGATGCAAAGGTGTGAAGTTGAGTAAGACTCAAGACCCGACCATGGCTGAAAATAGAAAGAGAATGAAAAGTCATTCCCTATGACTCAGTCATAGGTTCTATAAAGTATGCTATGTCAGGAACTGCACCTATTGTATACCTTGCTCGAGTTTGACAAAGGAATACAATTTTGATCTAAGAGTAGATCACTGGACAGCGGTCAAGAATATCCTTAGTGAGGACTAAGGAGATGTTTCTCGATTATGGAGGTGATAAAAGAGCCCGTCGTAAAAAGCTACAACGATGCAAGCTTTTACACCAATCCAGATGACTCTAAGTCTCAATCTTGATACATATTGAAAGTGGGAGCAATTAGCTAGAGTAGCTCCGTGCAAAGCATTGTGGACATAGAATATTTGCAAAATACATACGGCTCTGAATATGACAGACCCATTGACTAAACTTCTCTCACAAGAAAAACATGATCATACCTTAGTACTCTTTGGGTGTTAATCACATAGCGATGTGAACAAACCTTTTGGGTGTTGATCACATGATGATGTGAACTATGGGTATTAATCACATACAGATGTGAATATTGGTGTAAAATCACATGGCGATGTGAACTAGATTATTGACTCTAGTGCAAGTGGGAGACTGAAGGAAATATGCCCTATAGGCAATAATAAAGTTATTATTTATTTCCTTATATCATGATAAATGTTTATTATTCATGCTAGAATTGTATTAACCAGAAACATAATACATGTGTGAATACATAGACAAACATAGTGTCACTAGTATGCCTCTACTTGACTAGCTCATTTATCAAAGATGGTTATGTTTCCTAGCCATAGACAAAAGAGTTGTCATTTGATTAACGGGATCACATCATTAGGAGAATGATGTGATTGACATGACCCATTCCGTTAGCCTAGCACTTGATCGTTTAGTATATTGCTATTGCTTTCTTCATGACTTATACATGTTCCTGTAACTATGAGATTATGCAACTCCCGTTTATCGGAGGAACACTTTGGGTGCTACCAAACGTCATAACGTAACTGGGTGATTATAAAGGAGTAGTACAGGTGTCTCCAAAGGTACATGTTGGGTTGGCGTATTTCGAGATTAGGTTTTGTCACTCCGATTGTCGGAGAGGTATCTCTGGGCCCTCTCGGTAATGCACATCACTATAAGCCTTGCAAGCAATGTAGCTAATGAGTTAGTTACGGAATGATGCATTACGTAACGAGTAAAGAGACTTGCCGGTAACGAGATTGAACTAGGTATTGAGATACCGACGATCGAATCTCGGGCAAGTAACATACCGATGACAAAGGGAACAACGTATGTTGTTATGCGGTTTGACCGATAAAGATCTTCGTAGAATATGTAGGAGCCAATATGAGCATCCAGGTTCCGTTATTGGTTATTGACCGAGAATAGTTCTAGGTCATGTCTACATATTTCTCGAACCCGTAGGGTCCGCACGCTTAAGGTTTCGATGACAGTTTTATTATGAGTTTATGAGTTTTGATGTGCCGAAAGAGTTTGGAGTCCCGGATGAGATCGGGGACATGACGAGGAGTCTTGAAATGGTTGAGACGTAAAGATCGATATATTGGACGACTATATTCGGAGTTCGGAAAGGTTCCGAGTGATTCGGGTATTTTTCGGAGTACCGGGGAGTTACGGGAATACAGGGGAAAAAGTATATGGGCCTTACTGGGCTTTAGGGGAGACGAAGAGGCCGGCCGCGCGCCCCCCATTGACTAGTCCGAATTGGACTAGGGGGAGGGGCGGCGCCCCCTCCTTCCTTCTCTTCCCTCTTCCCCTTCCTTGTCTCCTACTCCCACTACTTGGAAGGACTCTTAGTTGGACTAGGAAAGGGGGAATCCTACTCCCGGTGGGAGTAGGACACCCCTAGGGCGCGCCTCTCCCCTTGGCCGGCCCCCTCCTCCTTGCTCCTTTATATACGGGGGCAGGGGGCACCCCAGGACACACAAGTTGATCGACGGATCGTTCCTTAGCCGTGTGCGGTGCTCCCTCCACCATATTCCACCTCGGTCATATCATCGCGGAGTTTAGGCGAAGCCCTGCGCCGGTAGAGCATCATCATTGTCACCACGCCGTCGTGCTGACGGAACTCATCACCGACACTTTGCTGGATCGGAGTCCGGGGATCGTCATCGAGCTGAACGTGTGCTGAACTCGGAGGTGCCGTACGTTCGGTACTTGGATCGGTCGGATCGTGAAGACGTACGACTACATCAACCGCGTTGTCATAACGCTTCCGCTTACGGTCTACGAGGGTACGTAGACAGTACTCTCCCCTCTCGTTGCTATGCCATCACCATGATCTTGCATGTGCGTAGGAAATTTTTTGAAATTACTACATTCCCCAACAGTCATGGCATTAAGCAAGTAGGTGCCTCATTATTACAAGCCAAAAAAATACTTCCTCCTAATGGTTTAACATCTAGGCCCTCAATAAACAAGAAAATTACACAACGAGCGGCTAACACCAGGGACCCAGCAGCTCGCCTAGTTGTTTTTTAGTTTTAGAGACAGGGCAGGGTATCAACTGCGCGCTGTGCGGAGGTTGTGGCCCATCTAGCCTAGACTTTTATTTAAGCACATGACGAGCCCAGTTGATATCTTTTTTCTTTCTGAAAATGGCTAGCCCAGTTCTTTTTTTGGAGAATACCCAACTGAGGCCTACTTGCTTTTATCAGCCCTGCTGGACTACAAATCTTTCAAGATGAGGAGGGATGTATTCGGCTTCCCCAGAAAATGGCCTATAAGTAGTAAGAAATGGGTTGTAAATTTTAAAACCAAAGCCAACCAGCAATTAGATTCAAATTTCGTTTTTTCAGGATTTTGAGATTTTAAATTTCATTGATTTTTTTGCGGAGAAAATTTCTTCGTATTGTATTTTGATATATTTTTAAAAACATATTTTTAACGTGACTCGAAATTTCGTGATTAAAAGAGTTCGGACCCCACCGAAATATGCAAAATTTCGTTGAATTTTTTAGCAGTGGCCAGAATATGGTCTGTAATGCTAATAAAAAGAATATGGGCTTCAAAATATCCTTACGAGTTAGCAAATGGGCTATGTCGGTGTCAAAACCGGCGGATCTCGGGTAGGGGGCCCCGACATGTGCGTCTTGGGCTAATGGTAACAGGAGGCAAGGGGACACAATGTTTACCCAGGTTCGGGCCCTCTTGATGGAGGTAAAACCCTACTTCCTGCTTGATTGATATTGATGATGTGGGTGTTACAAGAGTTGATCTACCATGAGATCGTAGAGGCTAAACCCTAGAAGCTAGCCTATGATGATTATGATTCTGTCTCTAAGGACTAAACCCTCCGGTTTATATAGACAACGGAGAGGGCTAGGGTTTACATGGAGTCGGTTACAAAGAAGGAAATATAATATCCGGACCGCCAAGCTTGTTTTCCATGAAAAGGAGAGTCCCATCCGGACACGGGACGAAGTCTTGAGTCTTGTATCTTCACGGTCCAACATTCCGGCCAAAGTATATAGCTCGGTTGTCCGGATACCCCCTAATCCAGGACTCCCTCAGTAGCCCCTGAACCAGGCTTCAATGACGATGAGTCGGGCGCGCAGTTCTGTCTTCGGCATTGCAAGGCGGGTTCCATCTCTGAATACTCCAAAGTAGTTACCGAACACTCAAACAGTGTCCGGATCTGCAAGATGACTTCACATACCACCATAGAGAGCATAGCACTTCATAAATCTGATCTGCTGGCAATTTTAGACGACGTGACATGACACTATAGTCGGGTCATTATTCGAACTGTTTTCCCACAACCAGCCATAGCGCATATTGCGAGGCGGTTTCCTCGGCACGTCTTGTCAAAGTAGAGATCATGTCCCCTTATCACAGGATTGCCATCAATATGGGTATGGGTAACCCAATCGCGCAATCAGTCGTGGCGCTTGGGAAATAAGAGATTCTCCACAGGAAGGTGGGGAGGCGCACCGTTCTTGTCGCCTCTATAAAGGGATAGGGATTCCCCATTTTCACCCACGCCTTCTTCCTCCTCTGCTTATCCATTCTCACACCCTCGAGCTCCAACGCCTTGGTTCACACCTTCTCTGCACAGCCAAACATGTCCGGAGCAGGAGGCAAGTGGGTGGCGTCCACCGTGAAGGAGGAGCATATTGCGAAGCTTTGGGCGGCCGGATACTTGGCCGCAGAGATCACGCACAGGCTACCGGACGAAGGGCAGATCATTCCAACTCCGGAACCCCACGAGAGGGTCGTGTTTCTTGCCCACTTATTCCGTGGACTGGGATTTCCACTTCATCCCTTCGTCCGCGGGCTCATGTTCTACTACAGGCTAGATTTCCATGATCTAGCCCCAAATTTCATCCTCAACATCTTGGCGTTTATCGTCATGTGCGAGGCCTTCCTCCGCATCAAGCCTCATTTCGGCTTGTGGCTACGAATCTTCTGCGTGAAGCCGAAGATCGTGAGCGGCCAGCAAGCGGAGTGCGGAGGCGCCATGGTGGGCAAGATGCCCAACGTCACCTGGCTTGACGGCTCCTTCGCGGAGGCCGTGAAAGGGTGGCAATCGGGGTGGTTCTACATCACCGAGCCGCGTGATGCCAATTGGGCGGCGGTCCCCGAATTTCGATCCGGAATCCCCATGTGGCTCACCTCCTAGGAAAAGAAGGGCCTGGCCTGGGGCGTGCCTGCGGAGCTGACCGAACATCAGAACTGCATCAAGAATATGAAGGACAAGAAAATCAAGCTTGTCAACGTGGTCCAGGTCATGCTTGTCCGTCGAATCCTTCCGTGCCAAAGATGGGCATTTAATCTGTGGGAGTTTTTCCCGGCCGAACACCAGACGCTTCAAAAGCTCTACGGAATGACACACAAGGGCGCATGGAAGGCGCTATTCAAGGCCTCCGAAATACCTCCTCCCACATCCGAGGATCGCGGACTTCACGCCAAGCGGCTCCCCCGTCCGATGAGTTTTTTGACTACCACCGGACTCAGTTTTTCCCAATGTACTCATGGGGGAACCCCAAGTCATTGTATGTATTTGATCAGGAATATGTGGAGACAGCGGAGCAGATTGACTGTCCGGCTCACTGCTAGAAGGTCCAGTAGATGCTCTCCTAACGGAGATGCTAGTCCCGGTGCCCTACAAGGCGCCGGAAAATAAGGCCGAAAAGAAGGCCTTGGGGACCAGGAAGGGTCTCCGTCGCAAGGTCGTACTGGACACCTCGTCCGAAGACGACGAGGCACACTCCTCCCCCGAAGGGGAGGAAGAAGAGAAAAGGGCCGCCCCATCCGGAGAGGATGAGGGGCCTAAGAAGGTGGGCCAAGGGACCGAGAAGGGTCCCCGGCGCAAGGCCATCATACCCTCGTCGTCCGAAGAAGACGAGGCAGATTCCTCTGAGGGAGGCGGGGGGGGAAACACGAAGAAACTCTGCCTCCCCGCACTGGGAAGGAGAAGAAGAGGACAGCCGCTCCAGAGGGGGAGGCTAGGACGCCCAAGAAGGGAAAAACGTCCCTTCCAAATTACTCCACCACGGCCACCTATAGCGAGGAGGAGTGGCTGCCCAAGGCGAAGCCCCTAGTGAGATCGTAAGTATCCGCACTCTATTATACTTTAATGCGACTTCGCTTCATAGTCTATTATAACGCCGAACACATATATGCAGTCTGGCCAGGGTCCATCCCGAGGCATCATCTTCGGATGGGTCCTTGAGTGATTCGGCGATGAACTCGCTTCCGACGGCCACTACCCCTCGGCCTGCGGACGAAACGGAGGTGTTGTCCCAAAGGCTCCCAGAGCAGGGGAGGTGGCTCTGGAGACGCCCCATGGCGAAATTCTAGATGTCAGGCACACAGGGTATAAGATCCCCGCGGATCGTGCCGACGAGAGCCGCAGCCAGCCGGGCTCTCAGCCGGATACTGTACCAGAACCTCCAATGGTTCCGGACTCGGGCAGGCGGCCCCTCACTAGGGAGGGCGAGCTGCCCGTGCTGATGACTTCCATTACGCCAGGGGCGTCGGATAGTCTGCTGGAAGCGCTTCGCGGCGCTTCCATGGATGAAGAGCATCGTACTCTTATGAATGCGGTGATTCAAAAGGTTCTATCTGCCAAGAGCGGACTAACCGAAGCCTGCACCAGTCTTCTGACGGGCTTTGAGGTAAGTGAAAAAATGTGTGAAATTATCACCCGATAGGTAGTAGCCCCTGATACTCTGTTTGGTGTTCGGAACAAAAAGCCAAACGGAGGGTCGATTATAATCCGCAGGAGTCTAATAGTAGGTTTGCATGTGAACAAGCAGGCGGTGTTGCTTGCCGCTGCTTCCCGCACGGCCGAGGTCAGCGGACTTAAATGGGACCTTGAGCAGGTACAAGGAGAGCTCGGCCTCACGAAGAGGTAGCTCGAAGAGAACAAAGGTGAGTGATACCCCGTTTGCGTATTATAAAGAATAGACGAAATTGGTGATTCTAATGACAAAGTGTCGTGACTTTGTAATAGGGGCCACAACCGAAGTGGCATCCCTGAAGAAAGCGTTGTCCGAGGCCAAATACAAGGCGGCCATGGAGCGCATTGAGCGCGAAAAGCACAATGCTAGGGTGGGCGAGGTAGAGCAAGAGCTCCAGGAGCTCGGCAAGAAGTTCGAGTCCTTGGAGCGTGACCTCAAGACGAAGGAGTCTGAGCTTGCGAAGGCCCTTGTTAGTATGAAAGACGCCAAGGCCGAAGCCGAGAAGGCCCAGCAGGAAATCCAGGTGGCCAAGAATATAGCGGCGGGTAAGACATTCTTTATGCAAAGCAAGCATGTGGAGGAGGTGTTTCTCTTACTGACCTGAATTCGGAGCTCTGGAGGGGCATTCGCAGATCTGCCATGCAGCGTATCCGATGCCACAGAGTTTTACCGTGCCGAGGAGGGGAGCTCGACGGAGAAGCTGTTCTGGTCCCAATATGCTGGAGCCGAACATCCGATGCCTTTGAGTGACCAATTAAAGCAATTGGTTGAACTCCACAAGGCGGCCGAAGTGGCTATGAAAAATTTCATAGTCCGGATATGGCCTGGTGAGCCCTTGCCTGCCAGCTACTTCGGCCTGATAAAGCGGATGGTAAACGCCTGTCCGCGGCTTGAGGTGATCAAGCGATCCGTTTGCATTGTGGGTGCCCGCCGGGCCTTTGCCCGTGCGAAGGTGCATTGGGGCAAGCTGGATGCGGAGAAGCTAGTGAAGGACGGGCTACCGAAGGGCAAGGTGCATCGCTGTGCCAAAAAATATTATGATGGTGTTATGAAAGGCGCTCATCTCGTGGCCGATGAGTGTACCTAGGATACGATCCTTGAGTAAATGTACTTCTGTCGTTGTTGTAATATAAAGACGAAGTTACTTGCGCTATATAGCGCTTTTTGATTTAAAATATTACCTTATGTGTGGCTGTTTATAAAATTCTAAAAGTAGGCCAGTCGTCGGCTTCCGCCCCCACATAACTAGTACCGAGGTGTTCCTAGAAAAACCCATACACTCTTTATCCAAATTTTTGGTCCCTGAGGGAGGTGTTTGGCGCAGCGAACAAGGCAATCGGACTATGCAGCTTTATAACTTTCACTTAGCCACAGAACTCTACAATTTTAAATTTTGGCGAAGCCCTTAGAATTTGGAAAGCCGAATTGGGGCGCTATATACGCCTAAATCGGACGAAGCCGATTCCTCGCCTAAAGCGGAAAAAATCTTTTAGGATTTTAAGACCTCTCGAACAGCGACCAGCTCTGGCCGCATCATGCCGGTCGGTTTTCGCTTTCTCTCGAGGTACTCGTCCGGAAGAACCGGACACAATCGCAGTAGTTCTCCCTGCGCTACCTTAGCCGATATAACGAAACGTAAGGTACCAAAACAAGGGAGCCGGGCAAACCCAACTATTGACCCAAGACATGATTCGGAGTTGATGCATATAGTGCTATAAGTTCGGGGTGCCGCACTGTTGAAAGTGTCCGGACTTGTCTTGCCATGTTATGCGGCGCCATAAGGAGCCCCTGGCAAACTAAACGTACCAAGGTGTACGGATGCAATATTAAATAAACATTTATAGAAGAAATGTGCAAATAGGAATAATAAGTTGACGCTATGTATTATGTCCCATTGATAAATAATACGTCTAAGCCTATCTTTACAATGAATGCATTAAGTAGGAGTAAATAGGACTATTTGACATGTCCCATCCAACGGCGGGCTGCATGTAGGTATATAAAACAGGTATACCGATCTTGAATAGATTCCACCTGGGTATTCCCTTTGTGCACAAAGCCTTTTGCCTCCTTGGTTTTTTCTCCTGTGCAAGTCCGACAATCCGGATCTTCTGAAGAGGCTGCCCGAAAGCAGTATCTGAAAGGTAAAAAAGGGGGGGTTATGAAAGTATGTTGCAGCTGAGCCGCACTGTTTGACTGAGTCCCTTATTGTGCCTCCGCCTATGCCCATGGTATTTGTAGTGCGTAATTGTGTACGCGCGGCACGAATGCTGCCTTGATGGTGCTAGAGCGGAGGCCGGACTGCTAGTCGCACTCTTGGCGTGCCTGGCAATCTTGTTGCGGGGTACTCCGGACTCGCTTGAAGGTGTTCGGAGTCGTTGTCGCCGGATTGGTGGTTTGCCGGAGAAGGCCGCATTGTACTTCCGCCACGAGGGCTGCAGTATGCTCTTCTGTACGGAGAGAGCAGTCCATGTTTCCGTTGACTGTTATGACCCCGCGAGGTCCTGGCATCTTGAGCTTGAGGTATGCATAGTGTGGTACCGCATTGAATCGAGCGAATGCGGTTCGTCCAAGTAGTGCATGATAACCACTATGGAAAGGGATGATATCGAAGATTAACTCTTCGCTTCGAAAGTTATCCGGAGATCCGAAGACCACTTCCAATGTTATAGAGCCCGTAACGGGCCTCTACTCCTGGGATTACACCTTTGAAGGTGGTTTTGGTGGGCTTAATCCTCGAAGGGTCGATGCCCATTTTGCGCACTGTGTCCTGATAAAGCAGGTTCCGGCTACTGCAGCCATCCATAAGGACTCGCGTAAGGTGGAATCCGTCGATGATTGGGTCTAGGACCAATGCGGCTGAACCGCCGTGACGGATGTTGGTAGGGTGATCCCTACGATCCAAGGTGATCGGACAGGCTGACCATGGGTTGAATTTTGGGGCGACTGGCTCCATCGCGTAGATGTCCCGTAGTGCTCGCTTCCGTTCCCGTTTGGGAATATGGGTGGCGTAGATCATGTTGACTGTTTTCACCTGCGGAGGAAATTTCTTCTGTCCTCCTGTTTCGGACGCCAGGGCTCCTCATCATTGTTGCTGTGCAGCCCCTTGTCCTTGTTTTCGGCGTTGATTTTGCAGGCCTGTTTGAACTTCCAGCAGTCTCTGTTAGTGTGCTGGCTTATCCGGGGTGCCATGAATTTGGCATGAGCGTTCAAGTATGCGGTCCAGACTGGACGGTCCCTGATTGTTTCCTGAATCCGGCGTTGACTGCCGTGTCTTCAGTGTTGTTGCCATTGTTCTGTCGCTTATGTCTGTTGCACCATGGCTTGCCGTTATAGTCGCGGACGTCTGAGGTGCCTGAATTTATAGGCGTGGTGCTACTACGAGCCAACCATCTATCCTCGCCTGCACAAAAGCGGGTCATGAGTGTCGTGAGGGCCGCCATGGACGTTGGTTTTTCCTGGCCGAGGTGTCGGGCAAGCCATTCCTCATGGATATTATGCTTAAAGGCCGCCAGGGCTTCGGCGTCCGGACAGTCGACTATTTGGTTCTTTTTGGTTAGGAACTGAGTCCAGAATTTCCTGGCTGACTCTCCGGGCTGTTGGGTAATGTGGCTCAGGTCATCGGCATCCGATGGTCGCACATATGTGCCCTGGAAGTTGTCGAGGAACGCGTCCTCCAGGTTTTCTCAACTGCCAATGGAATTTGCCGGCAGGCTATTTAGCCAATGTCGGGCCGGTCCTTTGAGTTTAAGAGGGAGATACTTGATGGCGTGTAGATCGTCTCCACGGGCCATGTGAATGTGGAGAAGAAAATATTCGATCCATACTGCGGGGTCTGTTGTGCCATCGTATGATTCGATGTTTACGGGTTTAAACCCTTCTGGGAATTGATGATCCATCACTTCGTCAGTGAAGCAGAGGGGGTGTGCGGCGCCTCTATGCCGGGCTATGTGGCTACGCAGTTCGAATGAGTCTGGGTGGCTATATTCGGCTCGGCCGGACTTGTTCATAGTGTATCCGGCGTGACGATCATCGTCACGTGTTGGGGCGCGCCCCCGCGATCCGTAGATCGATCTTGGCTGTCCTGCCTTGTTTTCCAGTATATCTTGCAGGTCCTGCCTATTGCCCCGGGCCGTAGTGTATTGGGGTGGGGGTGCGGGCTGGTATTCGGGCTGATATGCCGTTTTATCCCAGCCACGAGGTGGCCGATCAGCCGTGTGGCCCTCGAGTCCGTATTCCACAGCTGCGAGGACTTCGGTCCATCTGTCTGTGAGCAGGTCTTGATTAGCTTGGAGTTGTTTTTGCTTCTTTTTCAGGCTCCTCGTAGTGGCCATAAGCCGGCTCTTGAAGCCCTCCTGCTCCACGGGGTCTTCAGGCATGCTGAACTTGTCATCACCGAGGCTAATCTCGTCTTCGGAGGGGGGCATGCAGTTGTCCTCCTCCGGATATCCGTCCGTCGCCTGTTCGTCTGGGCTGACCTACCCGTCTTCCTGCTCGGCCTGCTCGAAGGTAGGCTGATCGGGGTTGTATTCATCTTCGGCACCATCCGGATTGTTTTCGCTTCCTGTGCCGGTATTGCTGTGGCGGGGTTTGGCGGGGTTATCCTCCATTGCCTCATCACCATTGGTTTCTTTCGGAGTGTCCACCATATATATATATATCATATGAGGAGGTGGTTGTCCACCGCCCCGTGGGCGGCGGTTCCTGTTCTTCTCCTGCATCGTCGTCCATACCGTCGATGTCTTCGGAGTCGAAGTCAATCACGTCGGTTAAGTCATCGACCGTGGCAATGAAGTGGGTGGTGGGTGGGCAACGAATTCCTTCGTCGCCTGCTTCCCACTCGAGCCGTACATAGTTCGGCAAAGAGTCTCCTGACAAAGAGAGAGATTTTAGTGAGTTCAGCATGTCGCCAAAGGGCGAGTGCTGGAAGATATCCGCGGCGGTGAACTCCATTACCGGAGCCCAACCAGATTCGGTGGGCTCGGAGGTGCGCGGACCGGAACCTATGGCCGGATACGAGTCCGGGGGTCCGGTGTCACAGGCTTCCTTGGGGGTGAAGTCTGTGTTCGGCTCTACCGCCGATGAGTGTGCGGGCTCTGGAGCGGGATACATCCATCCGTCCTTGGGCGACGCAATCTGATCTGGATTTAGGTCCGGAGCTTCTGCAGGGGCGATATCCCGAGCATTGTTCGACAGCAGGTCTAAGCCGTGCTCATCGTGACTGTCCGGCGCTCCTAGCGCAGGTCCAAATCCATTGAAGATCAAGTCTCCACGGATATCGGCCGCGTAGTTCAAGTTTCCGAACCTGATCTGGTGGCCAGGGGCGTAGCTATCGATCTGCTCTAGACGGTCGAGTGAATTGGCCTGCAGTACGAAGCCGCCGAACACGAAGATCTGTCCGGGGAGAAAAGTCTCACCCTGGACCATGTTGTTGTTGACGATTGATGGGGCCATCAAGCCTTGCAGCGACGACATAGAGGAACTCTCAGTGAAAGCACCAATGTCGGGGTAGGGGGTCCCGATCTGTGCGTCTTAGGCTGATGGTAACAGGAGGCAAGGGAAACGATGTTTTCCCAGGTTCGGGCCCTCTTGATGGAGGTAAAACCCTACTTCATGCTTGATTGATATTGATGATATGGGTGTTACAATAGTTGATCTACCAGGAGATCATAGAGGCTAAACCCTAGAAGCTAGCCTATGATGATTATGATTCTGTCTCTAAGGACTAAACCCTCTGGTTTATATAGACACCGGAGAGGGCTAGGGTTTACATGGAGTTGGTTACAAAGAAGGAAATATAATATCCGGATCGCCAAGCTTGTCTTCCATGCAAAGGAGAGTCCCATCCGGACATGGGACGAAGTCTTGAGTCTTGTATCTTCACGGTCCAATAGTCCGGCCAAAGTACATAGCCCGGCTGTCTGGATACCCCCTAATCCAGGACTCCCTCAGGCTGTAAATTATTAAAAATAGTGGCAAATAGGATGTATGTTGTTTTCCACAGATTTGGAGGCTCACTTGTGGGCCTACTAGGTTGACAGTGACATTGTCCTAAAAAGAATTTGATGCGTACATAAGGCTTTGTCAACTTAGTCAACACAGAGTTGTGACTATTGGATGTCCATCCAATGGCCGTCGTGCTTCTTCAATCTCTGATTTCCTGCTCCAGCCGCCCAAACCAGCACCGACAGGACTGCGTGCTCCCTCCTCCCGTGCCCGGCTGTGCTGCCGCGCAGGCCTCACTGGCCCACCCTACTCCCACCACTGGCCGGGCCATCCCTCTACCCACCTGCACCTCCTGTTAATTTCCGGGGACGTCAGCCTCACCCCCCAGCCAACTAATCAGCCCTCATACCCCCCTCAGTGTGGGCATCCACTATTGTGGCTTCGCCGGCTCCAGATCGTTCCCTTCCTGGGCCTCGCCATTGTCCACCGCGTTGGTGATCTCGGTGCGGCGTGGTCAACATGTTCAACATACGACAACCATCCGAAGAGGGATGTAAGTGGAGAGGATGACAGTAGGGACCCACACAAGCAAATGCCTCCTTATTACCCAAAAAATGATTGCTCCTACTGACAGCTGGGACCCACCGGTTATATCTTCACATAGAAGGAAGTGCCTCCTTATTATGCAAAAAAAACCTGTAACGCCCCGGATCCGATGCGCCAGGTGTCCGCCAGTTTTTCGCCGTCGTTGCCATGTCATTAGCTTGCGTGTTGCATTTTGCCATGTCATCATATGCATTTCATATCATGTCATCATGTGCATCACATTGGCATACATGTTCATCTCATGCATCCGAGCCTTTTCCCCGTTGTCCGTTTTGCAATCCGGCGCTCCTATGTCCTCCGGCGTCTCCCTCTTCTCTCTTCTCTTGTGCGGGTATTAAACTTTCTCGGAATGGCCCGAGGTTTGCCAAGCGGTCTTGCTATAGCACCGGTAGACCGCCTGTCAAGTTTCGTGCCATTTGGAGGTCGTTTGGTACTCCAACGGTTAACCGGGTAACCGCAAAGCCCTCTTTGAGTTGCAGCCTAACACCCCTTCCAATGTGGCCCAAAACCCATCCAACTCCCCTCCATGCTCTCGGTTGTTCGATCAGGATCGCGTGGCCGAAAACCGCACCTCATTTGGACACTCCTAGATCCCTCTACCTATAAATAACCCCTCCCCCGAAATTCGCGGATCAAATCGCAGGCGAAACCCTAATTTTCTCCCCCGCGCCGCGCCGGACATGTCCGGACCTGACCGGACGTGTCCGCCCGTCGCCTCCCGTCCAATCGCGTTCCGCCCACGTGGCTCGCCGCCGCCCAGCGCCGCTGGGCCCCGGCCGCCTCGCCCCCCCAGCCCGACCGCGCCCGCCGCCCCACGCCCGCCCTCGCCAGCGTGCCCGCCGCCTCCGCCGCGGCGCCCTCGCCAGCGTGTGTCTCCAGGCTGCTGCGGCTCTCCGCTCCGTCCCAGCGCCGCCTTGCGCCTCCTCCAGCGCCCTGCCCCGCCGCCCCCCGGCGCCGGCGAGGCAGCGCCTCTGCGCCCGCAGCCATGGCGCCCGCCGCCCTCGCCGCCCGCGCCCGATCCGCTCCGCCGCGGCGTCTGCGCCGTCGCGGCGCCCTTCCCTCCGGCCGCGCCCGGATCTGGCGCCCCTCGCCGCCCCTCATCCTCTCCGGCCGCGCAACCCCCAACTCCGGCGAGAAGCTCCGGCCCCGCCTCGATCCGCGTGCAAACCCTAAGGTTGACCCCCGAAACTGCTAAGTCCCCAGATTCAGTTATTTTCATGCCATGTTCAACGCATCACATCTCTGCATCCGTAGCTCCATTTTGCACGTGTAATATGTCAAATTGTTCGTCTCAAGGAGTACATCATTTCATT
Organism: Aegilops speltoides; assembly: GCA_021437245.1. Classification (NCBI taxonomy): domain Eukaryota; kingdom Viridiplantae; phylum Streptophyta; class Magnoliopsida; order Poales; family Poaceae; genus Aegilops; species Aegilops speltoides. The sequence continues at coordinate 171,837,634 of CM038146.1, forward strand.
CCATTGCATCACTTTCATTGAGCTCATCTTGATGCCCGAAATGCTGTTGGAAGAGTAAATGTTGATGTTAATCTGCTAAAACTGTTATAACTTGCTGTTTTATCATTTTTGCCATGATTAATGTGTGCATCCTATGAGTATGAGCTCTACATGAATTTTGAACTATGCCATGCCATCTTTCCAGGGGTGTTAACAATGTATTTTTGTGAGTTGTGTGCTGAGTGTATCGAGCTTGTTAAGTAGGGTAGTTCTTTGTTCTTTGTTTTCTGACAGATTCTGTTATATTTTGTTGCTATGTTAACATGCTTCTACTAATCATTCTATGCATAATCTGGATATGTCCTATAAACATGTTTTCAACTACATGTCATGCTCTATCCATTCATGCCCTTGGTTGCAATTATAGCCTGCTGGGACATGTTCATTTCTTGCTCCAAAGTTGCTTAAAAATGTTGTTTGTCAGCCTGTTAACATTAAGTTCACTTGTTCCCATGTGTTTTCCTAGTGATCCATGCACCCTATGAACTTGCTCTTGCCATGCTTAGCTTCATAAACATGCCTTCTTACTGTTGGTTGCCTTGCCATGCCATGTATTGCTCTGTGGTGAGTGGTTCAAGCTCACGAACATGCCTACTTATTGTTGTTCATGCCATGTTATGAATCTGTTATATAACTTGCCATGTTTACATGGGTGCCATCATATTTTCTATGCCTTTTTGGGCTCATGGTCAGTAAGGGTCTTTTGATCTATGCTATTAGTAGATTCATGCCATTCCTTTGTTTGCCATGATATGTTCCTGTAACATGTTGTTTGATAGCTCTAAACATTGCAACCTGATGTTATTTCCGCTAAAGTCTGAAACTGTTATTATTTGCAATATCTCCATGTCTTTTTGAGCATGATCCATTGAATTCTAGAGATAGCTCAGTGTTCATGTTTTGTTATGCTTTACCAGTACTTCATGCCCATGCCTTTTGTTATTATGTTGGGGTGTTGTAGCATGTTGTTTTGATGCTTGTAAGATGCCTAGTTGTTGTTATGGACAGATTGTTGCTATGACTTGTATAGTGTGTGTGTGTGTGTTGCACCGTTGCTTCGTTTTGAGTGTGCCCTATATGAAACTTGCTTGTTTTTGCATGTAGCTTCATATTATCATGTTGCATCCTTGTTTTGGTGTGTTTGCTTGATGTTTGAGTGCATTTTGCATCAATGCCATGCTTAACTTGTTTTGCTCATATCTTCTAGACCGTAGCTCCGAATCTAATGAACTTTATATGTAACTTGACTAGAATTTCGTGTAGATTCTCTTGGTGCATCTTAACTTGCTGTTTAACAACTTGAACATAATGTTTATTCAGATCTGGACCAATTTCGAAATATGCATATGAGGACTTACCGGAATTGTTATATGTTGTTTCCGGCCTCATTTAAACTTGCCTTGATGTGTTGTTCTTGTTTGCATCATCTCTTGCCATGAGTAGCTTCATGTAGCTTGGTCATGCATCATGCTTGTTGTGCATCATGCCGTGTTCATGTGTGGTGTGTTTACCTATGTTGTGTGCTTCTTCTCGATAGTACCCGTTTCCGTTACGATCGTGAGGATTCGTTCGTCTACGTGTGGTTCATCTTCGTGGCTTCATCTTCTTCATGGATTCATTCTTCTTCCTTGCGGGATTTCAGGCAAGATGACCGCTACCCTGGATATCACTACTATCATTGCTATGCTAGTTGCCTCGTTCTTTCGCTATGTTTGCGCTACTTATTACCCGCTTATCAAGCCTTCCAAATTGCCATGAACCTCTAACCTTTGACACCATTCCTAGCAAACCATTGATTGGCTATGTTACCGCTTTGCTCAGCCCCTCTTATAGCGTTGCTAGTTGCAGGTGAAGTTGAAGATTTCTCCATGGTGGATAGGATTTTGGTTGGGATATCACAATATCTCTTATATTATTAATGCATCTATATATTTGGTAAAGGGTGGAAGGCTCGGTCTTATGCCTGGTGTTTTGTTCCACTCTTGCCGCCCTAGTTTCCGTCATACCGGTGTTATGTTCCCAGATTTTGCGTTCCTTACGCGGTCGGGTGATTTATGGGACCCCCTTGACAGTTCGCTTTGAATAAAACTTGCCCAGCAAGGCCCAACATTGCCTTTTACCATTTGCCTCACCACCACCTATTTTTCCCTTGGGAGTAATTAACCCAAGGGTCATCTTTATTACAGCCCCCCGGCCAATGCTTGTCTAAGTGTTGGTCCAAACTAGAGCCCTTTGCAGCGCCCCCTCAGGGAAACTTGAGGTCTGGTTTTAGTTATGCGGATTGCTCATCCGGTCATGGCTCGAGACGAGATACGCGCGCTACTATCGGGATGTCGGCGCGGGGAGGTCTTGCTGGTCTTGTTTTACCATTGTCAAAATGTCTTGATGTACCGGGATACCGAGTCGATCGGAGTGTCTCGGGTGAAGGTCTATTCCTTCGATGATCGCGAGAGCTTGTCATGGGCTAAGTTGGGACACCCTGCAGGTATAAACTTTCGAGAGCCGTGCCCGCGTTATGTGGCAGATGGGAATTTGTTAATGTCCTGTTGTAGATAACTTGACACCGATCCAATTTAAAACGCACCAACCGCGTGTGTAGCCGTGATGGTCTCTTCTCGTGGAGTCCGGAAGTGAACACGGTTTCGGGTTATGTTTGGCGTAAGTAGGTGTTCGTGATCACCTCTTGATCATTGCTAGCTTCACGACCGTTCCGCTTGTTTCTCTTCTTGCTCTCATTTGCGTATGTTAGCCACCATATTATGCTTAGCATTTGCTGCAACCTCACCACTTTACCCCTTCCTTTCCCATTAAGCTTTGCTAGTCTTGATACCCATGGTAATGGGATTGCCGAGTCCTCGTGGCTCACGGATACTTCAAAACCAGTTTGCGGTGCCTATGTTACCGAAAGCGTGACGCAATCAAGCTCAAGGAGGAGCTCGATGAAGATCTTGCCCTTTGTGTTGTTTCGTTCTAGTTGATCAAGAGTGGAGCCCGGTTGGGGTCGATCGGGACCTTTATGCATTTGGGGTTCTTTTATTTTGGTTCCGTAGTCGGACCTTGATTGTATCTGGATGATGTAATGCTTTATTCATGTAATTGTGTGAAGTGGCGATTGTAAGCCAACTATGTATCTTTTTCCTTATGTATTACTTGGGTTGTGTGAAGATTACCTCACTTGCGACATTGCTTTCAATGCGGTTATGCCTCTAAGTCGTGCTTCGACACGTGGGAGATATAGCCGCATTGAGGGCGCTAAGTTGGTAATCGAGCCTTCCCGACCTTAGGAGCCCCATTGCTTGATCGTTTTTAGCGGCGAGTTGTGTCTAGAAAAATGTTTGAGTCATTTAGGATTATATATATCGGAGAGTTAGGAATTATTTTTACTCCTCGGTCCTTCGTCGCTCTGGTGAGGTATCCCGACGTAGAGTTTTGACTCTTCTCTTCTCAAATTTCACTAAATTTTTTTAGGATCACGCTGGTATCTTAGAATCGTTCGATGGTTTTATGATGACAACATTGTCTTGGTGCCTCCGTCGGCGGGGGTTTTTTAGTGGAGGTGTCCCGGGAGTTGAGCTCGAGGTGTTGTCGTCATAATTTTATCGTTGCAATTCGGAATACCGAGTTTAGTATGCCGACATCGAAAATCTCTTTTATGCGTTGTTGGTGAGATAACCCGCTAACCCGATCTTCGAGGTGAGTACGGAGTATTGCCATGACTCGTATAACGGATGCTTTTCAAGGTTGAGGTACACGATTTCGAAGGTTTCTTGGTTATGTGTTGACGGATGGATACAGCTTGGATGTAGGTATTGTTAGTTTGGGTGAGATATATTGCTTCCCCTGTATCCCCAACACCAGATTGCATAACCAGAAAGTTTCGGGAGTTTATAGGTGGGAATTCAAGTAGCTCCTAGAATATCTTTCCGACAGATGCATGATATGGGATTGGGTAAATCTCTATCATATGTATTTGTTCTGGCTTATTCTGCAAGCCAAATCCTTTGTTTTGTTTTATTTGTGGTATTCGAGTTGCTTCAAAGTCAAATGTTGATTCCATACCTTTCCTAAACGGTGTTCTCATATTGCTATGTGAATACTAATCCTGTTGATCATTGATTTTGTCATGTCAACTCCTTTCCAACCGGTGTGCTTCTCTTCTAGTGGATCCCATCATTTTTCCCATCCGAAAGATCAAATCTAAGTTTTCTCAACGGTGTTTGTTTCATCCGTCCCAAGTTGCCTTTGTTTTCCCGCCCTCCCACCCCTTTTTCTTCAAGGACACAGATTTCTTAATCAAGTATCCATTTATTCATGTGAAGTCTCTTCATTCTTTTCAATCAATGTTCTTATCCGGTGGATTCAAGTCAAGTTTTGTTGATCATACCTTTTTCCTCATTTCAATGTCTTCTCATACCGGTGCACCTCATTATCATTCTACTTCTCGCTATTTGTTATTCCGGAGTGCTCAAGATATCTCGAAGATTCGTGTTTCCACTCTGCATTCGTTCAAGCTCTTTCGAGATTGGTATCTCATTCAAGTCATTTTATTCAACCGGTGCAACATCTCTTTTAAATCTTTTCAACGGTGTTTTCTTGTGAGTGGGCCCTAACCCACAGGTCTTTTCCCAGGATCTTACCTGACTCTTCTAATTCCCCCGGAGCATTCATAATTCTTTTCAAGTGTGACGTAAGAATGAATTTCATCAGTCACATGCCTTCTCCAAGATCGCTTTCAAATTCTTTTCATTGTTGACTCAACCTTTTCGGTTTGTCATTCTTCCGGAGTATCTCAGTAATTTTGGTGATTCTCGTCATCATTCTCAACATGTGAAGACCGAAGAAGAGTTTCTCTTAAATCTTACTCTATTCTCTTCAAGATTCATGTTGCTAGCTTGTTGCCATCCTCTCATAATTGTTTTCGATTGTGAGAATTCTTTTCACCCATCCGGAGCATTTCATGAGTTGTTTCCGTTTCTTTCCTCCGAAGGCCATCATGTCATAATTCTTCATTCTCAGCGTGTAGCTATCGTTCTCCAAATCTTACCGGTGATTCGTTCAAATATCCTCTAATCAGTTCATGTTCTCTTCGTTCTCATGTATCTAAATCCCCTCAAATATCTTCATTCGTTTTCCAATTCTTCCCGGTGAATTGTGCCTTTGCTACTTTCATTTTCAATTCTTAGGGTGGTTCCTTCAAGGGTTCTCTTTCTTTCTTATCATATCAATTCATTCGTTCTTTCCAAATCCTACCGGTGGTTCGTTGAATACCTTCTCAAGTTTACGCCATATCTCTCTTAATCCTTTCTACGAGAATAAGTAGTATGCCAAATCCGTTGCTTGTCATCAATTTAAATTGGTGAAGGATACACATAACATAATTCTTGTTCTTGTTTCATCCAAGTGATTAATTTCTTCTTTCCGGAGTTGTTCATCATATCACATTCTTGGTTCGAGATGCTTCATCTTTTCTTTTCCGGAGTTCCAAGTTTTCCGCTTTATCTCGTCGTGAAGCTATATCTAAATCATCGCAAGGCTTCACCTTGTGTTTTCAACTTCTCCTTCTTTCCACCATCTTTTTTATACCGGAGTTTCTTCATGGTGGTTCATCAAGGATTCTTTTCATTCTTCAATTGTTCTTCAAGGTTTCTCTCGAAGTTATGACCCGCCAAGCTATACTCAAAAATAAACATGGTGCTCTACACATGTTTTGTTTTGAGGCGTTCAAGTTTTCTTCTTCTTGCATTTCAAAGTGCAATTCTTTCTACCTTATCTTTTGAGGTGGTGTTATGTCACTCTTGACAATTTCCTTCATGTTTCGTGATTCACATGTTGTCAAGAATGAGATATTTTAAATCCACCAATCTCTTCTTTGGAGTTATCTTGGTATAGATTTCACCTAAAGCCTTCCCTAAGGAATATTGCTATTTGTGGTGCTTATCAATGATCCAAGTTATATCTCTATCATCTTGGTGAAGCAGTTTTCATCTCTTCATTGCTCTCAAGCAAGCAATTGATTTTGATAGTGGCAGAATTTCACCTCAAGTTTTGAGATGTTTACATAAGCCCACAACAAGCTTGTGCTTCTCGTTGTTGAATTTTCCAACAACTCCATTCGATTCTTCTTTGCAAGGATGCTTTCCAAGTTCACTTGTGGCAAAAGTTGTCATTTTATTCTCCGTCCCTTTATCCCAATGATCTAACTTCTATTCTTTCGTTATGGAGGCATTGTGATGTTGTGCTCTTCACACATCAACTCGTTTTTTTAGGATCGTGTTCTTTTCGTGCTTATCCATTTAACCGGAGTGTTGTATCATCTCTTCAATATCTTTTCATCTCATCAAGTTTTTCTTCTCTTTTCTACCGGAGAGCTGTCCAAATTCAGCCATTCTTGTTCCTTGGCTATCTCATTATACCGATGTGGTCATATTCTTTTCGTTCGTGAAGCTCTTATTTCCATGTCTTTCAACCTTCAAATTCTCGTAATTCTCCTTGTTCCTCTTTTCTACCGGATTGTTTGCAATCTTGTTAATCTCTGTTGTACTCTTTCTTTTAAATTGCTCAACCTCTCAAGGTTCATGGTTTCACTCGTTTGTCAAAGAAGCAACTTAGTTTTACCTCCTCTCTTCCTCTTCCGTTTTCCCTCCGGTGCCATCCTAGATCTCGGGACGAGATCCTCTCGTAGTGGTGGAGTGTTGTAACGCCCCGGATCCGATGCGCAGGTGTCCGCCAGTTTTTCGCCGTCGTTGCCATGTCATTAGCTTGCGTGTTGCATTTTGCCATGTCATCATATGCATTTCATATCATGTCATCATGTGCATCGCATTGGCATACATGTTCATCTCATGCATCCGAGCCTTTTCCCCGTTGTCCGTTTTGCAATCCGGCGCTCCTATGTCCTCCGGCGTCTCCCTCTTCTCTCTTCTCTTGTGCGGGTATTAAACTTTCTCAGAATGGCCCGAGGTTTGCCAAGCGGTCTTGGTATAGCACCGTGAACCGCTTTGTCAAGTTTCGTGCCATTTGGAGGTCGTTTGGTACTCAGCAGTTAACCGGGTAACCGCAAAGCCCTCTTTGAGTTGCAGCCCAACACCCCTTCCAATGTGGCCCAAAACCCATCCAACTCCCCTCCATGCTCTCGGTCGTTCGATCACGATCGCGTGGCCGAAAACCGCACCTCATTTGGACACTCCTAGCTCCCTCTACCTATAAATAACCCCTCCCCCCGAAATTCGCGGATCAAATCACAGGCGAAACCCTAATTTTCTCCTCCGCGCCGCGCCGTACATGTCCGGACCTGACCGGACGTGTCCACCCGTCGCCTCCCGTCCAATCGTGTTCCGTCGCGTGGCTCGCCGCCGCCCCGCACCGCTGGGCCCCTGCCCGCCTCCGGCCCAGCATGCCCGACCCGCGCCCGCCGCCAGCGCCGCCCTCGCCGGTGTGCCCGCCGCCTCCGCCCGCGGCGCCCTCGCCCGGCGTGTCTCCCGAGCCGCCAGCGCTCTCCCGCTCCGTCCAGCGCCGCCTTGCTTGCTCCTCCAGCGCCCAGCCCGCCGCCCGCTCCCGCCGCTGCCCGAAGCCCGGCGAGCCGCACCTCCGCCGCCCGCAGCCATGGCGCCGCCGCCGCGCGCCCGCCAAGCCCGATCCGCTCCGCCGCGGCGTCTGCGCCGTCGCGTCGCCCTCCCCCGCTCCGGCCGCGCCCGGATCTAGCGCCCCTCGCCGCCCCTCATCCTCTCCGGCCGCGGAACCCCCAACTCTGGCGAGAAGCTCCGGCCCCGCCTCGATCCGCGTGCAAACCCTAAGGTTGACCCCCGAAACTGCCAAGTCCCCAGATTCAGTTATTTTCATGCCATGTTCAACGCATCACATCTCTGCATCCGTAGTTCCGTTTTGCGCGTGTAATATGTCAAATTGTTCGTCTCAACGAGTACATCATTTCATTCCATTGCATCATTTTCATTTGAGCTCATCGATGCCCGAAATGCTGTTGGAAGAGTGCATGTTGATGTTAATCTGCTGAAACTGTTATAACTTGCTGTTTTATCATTTTTGCCATGATTAATGTGTGCATCCTATGAGTATGAGCTCTACATGAATGTTGAACTATGCCATGCCATCTTTCCAGGGGTGTTAACTATGTATTTTTGTGAGTTGTGTGTTGAGTGTATCGAGCTTGTTAAGTAGGGTAGTTGCTGTAGCTGTTTTCCTGACAGATTCTGTTATATTTTGTTGCTATGTTAACATGCTTCTACTAATCATTCTATGCATAATCTGGATATGTCCTATAAACATGTTTTGAACTACATGTCATGATCTATCCATTCATGCCCTTGGTTTCAATTATAGCCTGCTGGGACATGTTCATTTCTTGCTCCAAAGTTGCTTAAAAATGAAGTTTGTCAGCCTGTTAACATTAAGTTCACTTGTTCCCATGTGTTTTCCTAGTGATCCATGCACCCTATGAACTTGCTCTTGCCATGCTTAGCTTCATAAACATGCCTTCTTACTGTTGGTTGCCTTGCCATGCCATGTATTGCTCTGTGGTGAGTGGTTCAAGCTCACAAACATGCCTACTTATTGTTGTTCATGCCATGTTATGAATCTGTTATATAACTTGCCATGTTTACATGGGTGCCATCATATTTTCTATGCCTTTTTGGGCTCATGGTCAGTAAGGGTCTTTTGATCTATGCTATTAGTAGATTCATGACATTCCTTTGTTTGCCATGATATGTTCCTGTAACATGTTGTTTGATAGCTCTAAACATTGCAACCTGATGTTATTTCCGCTAAAGTCTGAAACTGTTATTATTTGCAATATCTCCATGTCTTTTTGAGCATGATCCATTGAATTCTAGAGATAGCTCAGTGTTCATGTTTTGTTATGCTTTACCAGTACTTCATGCCCATGCCTTTTGTTATTATGTTGGGGTGTTGTAGCATGTTGTTTTGATGCTTGTAAGAAGCCTAGTTGCTGTTATGGACAGATTGTTGCTATGACTTGTATAGTGTGTGTGTGTTGCACCGTTGCTCCGTTTTGAGTGTGCTCTATATGAAACTTGCTTGTTTTTGCATGTAGCTTCATATTATCATGTTGCATCCTTGTTTTGGTGTGTTTGCTTGATGTTTGAGTGCATTTTGCATCAATGCCATGCTTAACTTGTTTTGCTCATATCTTCTAGACCGTAGCTCCGAATCTAATGAACTTTATATGTAACTTGACTAGAATTTCGTGTAGATTCTCTTGGTGCATCTTAACTTGCTGTTTAACAACTTGAACATAATGTTTATTCAGATCTGGACCAATTTCGAAATATGCATATGAGGACTTACCGGAATTGTTATATGTTGTTTCCGGCCTCATTTAAACTTGCCTTGATGTGTTGTTCTTGTTTGCATCATCTCTTGCCATGAGTAGCTTCATGTAGCTTGGTCATGCATCATGCTTGTTGTGCATCATGCCTTGTTCTTGTGTGGTGTGTTTACCTATGTTGTGTGCTTCTTCTCGATAGTACCCGTTTCCGTTGCGATCGTGAGGATTAGTTCGTCTACGTGTGGTTCATCTTCGTGGCTTCATCTTCTTCATGGATTCATTCTTCTTCCTTGCGGGATTTCAGGCAAGATGACCGCTACCCTGGATATCACTACTATCATTGCTATGCTAGTTGCCTCGTTCTTTCGCTATGCTGCGCTACCTATTACCTGTTTATCAAGCCTTCCAAATTGCCATGAACCTCTAACCTTTGACACCATTCCTAGCAAACCATTGATTGGCTATGTTACCGCTTTGCTCAGCCCCTCTTATAGCGTTGCTAGTTGCAGGTGAAGTTGAAGATTTCTCCATGGTGGACAGGATTTTGGTTGGGATATCACAATATCTCTTATATTATTAATGCATCTATATGTTTGGTAAAGGGTGGAAGGCTCGGCCTTATGCCTGGTGTTTTGTTCCACTCTTGCCGCCCTAGTTTCCGTCATACCGGTGTTATGTTCCCGGATTTTGCGTTCCTTACGCGGTCGGGTGATTTATGGGACCCCTTGACGATTCGCTTTGAATAAAACTTGCCCAAGAAGGCCCAACATTGCCTTTTACCATTTGCCTCACCACCACCTATTTTTCCCTTGGGAGTAATTAACCCAAGGGTCATCTTTATTACAGCCCCGGGCCAATGCTTGTCTAAGTGTTGGTCCAAACTAGAAACCCTTTGCGCCCCTCGGAAACTTGAGGTCTGGTTTTAGTTATGCGGATTGCTCATCCGGTCGTGGCTCGAGACGAGATCTGCGCGCTACTATCGGGATGTCGGCACGCCGGGAGGTCTTGCTGGTCTTGTTTTACCATTGTCGAAATGTCTTGATGTACGGGATACCGAGTCGATCGGAGTGTCTCGGGTGAAGGTCTATTCGCCGATGATCGCGAGAGCTTGTCATGGGCTAAGTTGGGACACCCTGCAGGTATAAACTTTCGAGAGCCGTGCCCGCGGTTATGTGGCAGATGGGAATTTGTTAATGTCGGTTGTAGATAACTTGACACCTGATCCGAATTAAAACGCATCAACCGCGTGTGTAGCCATGATGGTCTCTTCTCGTGGAGTCCGGAAGTGAACACGGTTTCGGGTTATGTTTGGCGTAAGTAGGTGTTCGGGATCACCTCTTGATCATTGCTAGCTTCACGACCGTTCCGCTTGTTTCTCTTCTCGCTCTCATTTGCGTATGTTAGCCACCATATTATGCTTAGCCACCGCTGCAACCTCACCACTTTACCCCTTCCTTTCCCATTAAGCTTTGCTAGTCTTGATACCCATGGTAATGGGATTGCTTGAGTCCTCGTGGCTCACGGATACTTCAAAACAGTTTGCGGTGCCTATGTTACCGAAAGGTGTGCGCAATCAAGCTCAAGGAGGAGCTCGATGAAGATCTTGCCCTTTGTGTTGTTTCGTTCTAGTTGATCGAGAGTGGAGCCCGGTTGGGGTCGATCGGGGACCTTTGTCGCATTTGGGGTTCTTCTTTTATTTTGGTTCCGTAGTCGGACCTTGATTGTATCTGGATGATGTAATGCTTTATTCATGTAATTGTGTGAAGTGGCGATTGTAAGCCAACTATGTATCTTTTTCCCTTATGTATTACTTGGGTTGTGTGAAGATTACCTCACTTGCAACATTGCTTTCAATGCGGTTATGCCTCTAAGTCGTGCTTCGACACGTGGGAAACATAAACTTGTCGTGCCTCCTTATTATGCAAAAAAACTATTCCTCCCGAATATAGTTGGGACCCAGTAGATTTGGTGGCTGACTTGTGGGCCTACTAAGCTGATGCGTATGCAGGGCTTTGTCAACTTCGTCAACAAATGATTCTAGCAGTTGGATCATTGGATGTTAATCCAATAGTCGTGTTGGTTCTTCAACCTCTGAACTTCTTGCTCTAGCCGCCCAAACCAGCACCGGCGGGACCGCCTGCTCCAGTCTCCCGTGGGCGGCACTGCTGCTTCGCAGGCCTCACCGCCCACTACTACAGGATACTGCTAACGCGACACTACGATCAGAGACCCTTTGCCGAAGCTGTGTGCGATGCAATAATCGCAAATGGTGGTGTGAAAAACCCGTCAAAAAAGGTGCAAAACATTTGCGATGGCGGAGCCATCAAACACGGTTCCGATTTTAGTTGCGTGTGCGAGGCAGGGCACACGGTTAATCCATTCCACATGTTTGTGATGAGGCAGAACAACAGAAACGGGCAGCCATATCAATGTGTGTGCGATGCAGGCCACACGGTTAATCCATTCGAACTTTTTGCTATGAGATAGAATAACAGAAATAGGCAGCCATATCAATGTGTGTGCGATATAAGGCATACGGTTCACTAGGATGAACTGTTTTCGATTAGGGAACACAACAGAAACGGTTCAACTTAACAAGATGTGTGTGATATGCGGCATATAGTTCACATGGATGAACTATTTGCGATGAGCCAAAAGAACACAAACGAGTCGTGTAAACAAGATGTGTGTGATACATGGCAAACATCCGACTCGGATGAACTGTTTGCGATGAGAAATTACAACACAGACGGTCAATACAGTTACTTCATGTGCGATTCTGTGTGTACAAAAAACTTTGAAAAATGCAAACTAGTTGCTTGCGGTGGATAGGAGTATCGCACACGATGCGTCTGGGAGTACTCGTGTGCGATGATTAGTATGTTATACATACATTTCCTTATGTTAACATGTGTCTGAATTTGCAATATGGACAGTTAATGTGCAAATGCCTTCTGGAAATCGGGCACATGCTTAAACTCAATGAACTGTGTATGATACTAATACTTTACATGTAAATTTATGAACTTGGGTAACAGCATTTGAGTAACATATATATAGTGGTTACACTATACGACAAAAGGAGGATCTTCGTAACACGGTTTTGACAACCATATGGTCCATATCTACATACTTAACATAGTAACAACTATCACATTTTAAGCGGCTAAGGGCCAACAACCATATGGTCCATATCTACATACTTAACATATATAGTGACAGCTAGCACATTTTAAGAGGCTGAGGGCCAACAACCACAACTATCCACTAGAAGCAGCTTGATCACGGCGACTCGGCATCTCGTCAATGAAAAGGAAGAGCCCTCCTGTGCCTTGGTAGAGCATGAGTAGAAATGTGTCTCCAATTTTCCAATATGGATGCATTGCCATGAGAAGCGAGAACTTGTTAATTTGAATCGTTCCATTTCTGCGAGAAATGCAGTACCTTGCAATCACTTTGGCGTTATTAGCAGGCACAAGTGTAATTCGACCACGCCGGGAAATCAATCCAGGAACTGCTACAGGGGGCAATTTTTTTTTGACATGTAGAATAAAAACCAATTGTAACATATCGTTGAGGATATATATAGTTTATGAGCATCAACTTTAAAATAAGACTTTTTATCAGCGTTTTGTGCACACAGTTGGTCTTGTTTAGTGTGTGCACCATAGGTCTAATTAATCCCACCCAAAATCCAGCATTCATATGTTGTTCTATTTCTGTCAGATTATCAACAAATTTTATGACATGCTTCAAGTCCTTCTAGTGAATTTTGGTACGCTTAGTAACATACAGATCGTTCACTATGCATCCAACATATCCTGCTTAAAAGGTGGAAAGGTATTATTTATTCAGAACATGGCAAAAGAATATATATAGTGCGCATAAATTGGTAAATAGAATTTGTTACTGCCTAGGAACAAAGTCAGAATATGATATCACAATTGGTTGCTTAAATAGTGATCAATTAGTCAGAACAAATACCCCGATTTTGCTAGGTAATATGACAGCATGGATAAAGTTGAAAGGATGCTAACCTCGATCAAACTTTGATCGGCTGATGACGTTGGGGAAGTAAGCATCCATGTTAATTAGACCAGGCTGTGGTGCACGCACTAGAATTTTATTACCAGCTTTCAGTTCATAACACTTAGACATTTTTCTCCAAAGGTCCGCATTAAAATAGGAGTGACCATCTTTATCAAGTTTTACGCTAATCGTTATTGTAAATCCATGCTGCGTTGTCAATATGACATCCTTGGAGTCATCAACAAAGTAAAGCCCAAGATTTCCTTCTAATCCTGTTCTTGCAAAGCAAGGGATGTACTGCTTGAAATGAATATTAAGATCGTAAATTAGATATATTGAAATAACAGAGCAAGATGCAAATATGGGAGTAACTGATAGAACAGATAAATATATAGATGAAAGCAAAGTACAAAAATATAGAATTAAAATAGATAATGTAACAAAGATTTGATGCAAATATATAGATAATGTAGCAACAGACGGTATTTGTTCACAAGTTTAGGCCATGCCAACCGTGGTAGGTTGAGATTGAACATACCGAGCGCTCCCTGAAGTCATCCGGAATGGTGAGATAGAACTTCGTTTCCGACTGGCCACGACCACAGTTACCCGATTTGTGCTCGCATTGTGGACACATGAATGAACACCCACGAATCAGCTAGAACAAAAATTATTCCACGGCAACTTCCATTGGTTGATTAACAGCGACGGACAGACTGCAATAAGAGATGAGTGAATATTTTGCTAAGTTGATTACCTTCTCCATGAGAAAAATCCCCGACCCAATCCCGCAGAAAACTCCAGTAGACCAGAGTCTAGAATGTCGGTGCAGATAGGTGGCGAAAAGCAGTAAGGGCGAAATCTTGTGCCGTTTGGAGCGCGACCTATGCCCGCCGCCAACAGTCTCGAGCTTAGAGTGCAGAGTTGCGGAGGAGTCCTTGGCGAGTGAGTGGGGATGAAGTGGGCGAGGGTTTTCTTTTTCCCTTTGCATGTGTGAGGCGAACGAGATGAATCGTGTGCGATAGTAAATCACCGAGATTTAATGGGAATCCAAATTTCCTTTGTCCTTCATCCATGAGTCCTTTCTACGATGAACATAAACCCTGCTAATCACCGTGTTCAAATTTGACACTTTTCCGGGTGCATTTACAATATTAGGGGATTATGTGCATTTTGCAGGCATTAATGCACATAGTTCAAATTCAAACAATTGGTGCTTGAAAAGGTGCACAAGAACGGTCTGGAAAAACCATACTCGTGGTATTTAGTAATTTCTCAAGCCTTTACAAGGAATTGACAGACATTTCAATGGAATGAGTGGCAATAGTCAACCACAAACGTGTCATTTACTGGGTTATCAACTATAGAACAATGAAATATGTGCTTGAAAAACATGACGCCTGGCATGGTGCCATGGTATGGCCTCACCATGCCCTGGTTAAAAGCTGAGAAGGTTTGATTTATGTCGTCATGCATGCCCTTCATAAATCGAACCATCACCGAGGAAGTTCAATGCTTTCGAGAGGGAAATCACCAAGATTGAAGGGGAATCCAAATTTCCGTCCTAGTTTGTCACTCAGTTTTTTCCAATGATCAACATACCACCTCAAATGCAACGTGTTCAAACTTGACTTTTCTCCGAATTCATTTACCATATTTAGAGGATTATGTGCATTTTCTAGGCATTAATTATGCACATAATTCAAATTCGAACGGTCGGTGCATGAAAAGGTGCACAAGAACGGTCTGGCAAACCATGCTCGTGCTATTTAGTACATTCTCATGCCTTTTACAAGGAATGGGCGGATATTTCAAGGAAATGTGTGGCAATAGTAAACCATAAACACGTCGTTTACAGGGTTAATGATACCTCTCCGTCGTATCTATAATTTTTTATTGTTCCATGCCAATATTATTCAACTTTCATATACTTTTGGCAACTTTTTATACTATTTTTGGGACTAACATATTGATCCAGTGCCCAGTGCCAGTTCCTGTTTGTTGCATGTTTTATGTTTCGCAGAAACCCCATATCAAAAGGAGTCCAAACGGGATAAAAAAGGACGGAGCTTATTTGTGGAATATTTATGATTTTGGGGAAGTAAAATCAACGCGAGACGGTGCCCGAGGTGGCCATGAGGCAGGGGGCGCCTGCCCATACTGGGCATGCCCCTGACCCTCGTGGGCCCCCCCGTAAGGCGGTTGATGCTCTTCTTTGGCCGCAAGAAAGCTATTTTTTGGGAAAATATCTGGGCGAAGGTTTGATCAATCAGATTCTGGATCTCCGGATATAAAAGAAACGGTGCGTAAGCGTAATCCCGAACGCGAAATAGAGAGAGATAGAGATAGATCCAATCTCGGAGGGGCTCTCGCCCCTCCCACGCCATGGGAGCCAAGGACCAGAGGGGAAACCCTTCTCCCATCTAGGGAGAAGGTCAAGGAAGAAGAAGAAGGAGAAGGGGGCTCTCTCACCCTTGCTTTCGGTGGCGCCGAAACGCCGCTGGGGGCCATCATCATCACCGCGATCTACACCAACACCTACGCCATCTTCACCAACATCTCCATCACCTTCCCCCATCTATATTCAGTGGTCCACTCTCCCGCAACCCGTTGTACCCTCTAATTGAAGATGGTGCTTTATGCTTCATATTATTATCCAGTGATTTGTTGCCATCCTATGATGTCTGAGTAGATTTTCATTGTCCTATCGGTGATTGATGAATTGCTATGATTGGTTTAATTTGCTTGTGGGTATGTTGCTGTCCTATTGTGCCCTCCGTGTCGCGCAAGCGTGAGGGATTCCCGCTGTAGGGTGTTGCAATATGTTCATGATTCTCTTATAGTGGGTTGCTTGAGTGACAGAAGCATAAACCCAAGTAAGGGGGTTGTGGCGTATGGGATAAAGGGGACTTGATGCTTTAATGCTATGGTTGGGTTTTACCTTAATGATCTTTAGTAGTTGCGGATGCTTGCTAAAGTTCCAATCATAAGTGTATATGATCCATGAAGAGAAAGTATGTTAGCTTATGCCTCTCCCACATAAAACTTGATGTCGGTCTAGTAAAGTAGTCAATTGCTTAGGGACAATTTCACAACTCCTACCACTACTTTTCCGCACTCGCTATATTTACTTTATTGCTTCTTTATTTAAAAAGCCCCTACTTTTTATTTACGTGCTCTTTATTATCTTGCAAACCTATCCTATCACACCTACAAAGTACTTCTAGTTTCATACTTGTTCTAGGTAAAGCTAACACTAAGCGTGCGTAGAGTCGTATCAGTGGCAGATAGGACTTGAGAGAATATTTGTTCTACCTTTAGCTCCTCGTTGGGTTCGACCCTCTTACTTATCGAAAGAGGCTATAACTATCCCCTATACTTGTGGGTTATCAGTTAACAACTATACAAAAGTGAAATACATGCTTGGAAAACATGACGCCTGGTGTGGTGACATGGTATGGCCTCACGGTGCCCTGGTAAAAATGTTGTCATGCACGCCTTTCATAAATCGAACCATCACCGAGGAAGTTTCATGGTTTCGAGGGGGAAATCACCAAGATTGAAGGGGGGGTCCCAATTTCCTTTGTCCTTTGTCCACAAGTTTTTTCTATGATGAACATACAACCTGCAAATCATTG
Source organism: Aegilops speltoides (assembly GCA_021437245.1). Classification (NCBI taxonomy): domain Eukaryota; kingdom Viridiplantae; phylum Streptophyta; class Magnoliopsida; order Poales; family Poaceae; genus Aegilops; species Aegilops speltoides. Next base: position 171,854,644 of record CM038146.1, read on the forward strand.
TGTTCAAATTTGGCACTTTTCCGGGTTTATTTGCCATATTTAGGGGATTATGTGCATTTCCTAGGCATTAATGTACATAATTCAAGTTCAAACAATCGGTGCATGAAAGGGTGCACAAGAACGGCCTGGAAAACCATGCTCAAGCCATTTAGTAAATTCTCATGCCTTTTAAAAGGAATGGACAGATATTTCGATGAAATGTGTGGCAATAGTCAACCACAAATGTTTGTTTGTTTGGTTTTCAACTATAGAAAAAATGAAATAAATGCTTGAAAAACATGATGCTTGGCATGGTGCCATAGTATGACCTCACCATGCTCTGGTAAAATTTGAGAAGGTTTGGCTTATGTCGTCATGCACGCCCTTCATAAATCAAACCATCACCGAGGAAGTTCCATGCTTTCGAGAGGGAAATCCCCAAGATTGAAGGGGAATCCAAATTTTCATCCTAGTTTGTCATTCAGTTTTTTTTCAACGACCAACATACCGCCTCAAATGCAACGTGTTCAAATTTGACATTTTTTCGAGCTAATTTACCATATTCATGGGATTATGTGCATTTTCTAGGCATTAATGGACATAATTCAAATTCGAACAATCGGTGCATGAAAAGGCGCACAAGAACGGTCTGGAAAACCATGCTCGTGTTATTTAGTACATTCTCATGCCTTTTACAAGGAATGGGCAAATATTTCAAGGAAATGTGTGGCAATAGTCAACCATAAACGCGTCGTTTACTGGGTTAACAACTATACAAAAAATGAAACACATGGTTGGAAAACAGGGCGCCTCGCATGGTGCCATGGTATGGCTTCACCATGCCCTGGTAAAAATTGGAGAATGTTTTCCTTATGTCGTGATGCACGCCTTTCATAAATCAAACCATCACCGACGAAGTTTCATGGTTTCGAGGGGGGAAATCACCAAGATTGAAGGGGGGTCCAAATTTCCTTTGTCCTTTGTCCACGAGTTTTTTCTATGATGAACATACAACCTGCAAATCACCATGTTCAAATTTGGCACTTTTTTGGGTTCATTTGCCATATTTAGGGGATTATGTGCATTTCCTAGGCATTAATGCACATAATTCAAGTTCAAACAATCGACGCATGAAACGGTGCACAAGAACGGCCTGGAAACCATGCTTGTGCCATTTAGTAAATTGTCATGCCTTCTACAAGGAAGGGACAGGTATTTCGATGAAATGTGTGGCAATAGTCAACCATAAACTTTTGTTTATTGGGTTTTAAACTATACAAAAATGAAAGAAATGCTTGAAAAACATGACGCCTGGCATGGTGTGTCATGGTATGACCTCACGATGCCCTGGTAAAAATTTGAGAAGGTTTGGCTTATGTCGTCATGCACGCCCTTCATAAATCGAACCATCACCGAGGAAGTTCCATGCTTTTGAGAGGCAAATCACCAAGATTGAAGGGGAATCCAAATTTTCTCCGTTCTTTGCCCTGTAGTTTTTTTCTACGACGAACATACACACTGCAAATCACCGTGTTCAAATTTGGCATTTTTCTGGGCTCATTTACCATATTTAGGGGATTATGTGCATTTTCTAGGCATTTTGCGCATATAAATCCAATCCAGCTACAGGTGCATGGTGTGATGTGAGGGACGTGGATTGTCATTCGATCACGGCGCATCCTACGATGCACATGCGCAATCTGCGTGGCTGGGGTTCTGGCCAATCATAACGCAACACACAATAGGCTCAGTTGCACACAGTTTCCGGAAGCGACGGAGATGAACCGTGTGCGACAATGAACGAGCAAAATTGTAAGGGAAGCCAAATTACTTTTGTCGTTTGTCGTTGAGCTCTTGAATACCACCGCACTATACGGCTGCCCGGCCCCTCCGTCCCGGAGCTCTCTCCAGGCGTCGTCCATGGCACCGCGGTGCACAGTAACTGGTAAGGAAGCGATGGCACCCCGCCGCGCCACGTTCCTCGCTGCCCGCGACCACACACATGGTAAGGAAGCGATGGCATCTTGCCGCGCCAAGTTCATCGCCGCCGGTGGCCAAACAGTTACATGGGAGGACTTTGAGGCTGCAATGGCCGAATGGGTGGTGGATCTAGAGGCGACCAAAGCCGCACATAAGGAGCAGAAAAGGCAGAAAGCAATCAAGAAAAGAGAGTCCCGCCGCCGGAAGAAAAAAGAGGTCGCACGGCATAGTGAGGAGAGCTTGGCGGAGATCGAAGCATGGTGCACTGCCACCTACAAGGCCTGGAAGGAGAACGCCGGCGTCTGGCCAGCATGCCCCGATTGCAGCGTGTGAGAAGTAGTTCAAGTTTGTAGTATTAGAGCAAATTACCAGTAGTACATTAAGTTTGTAGTATTAACGTACAATGTCAGTAAGAGCATCCTTTGAGGGCTTTGAGCGTTGATTAGCATGTGTGCCTGTGTGCGTTTTTTGTGTTAATCATTAGAAGATCACAAAATACACAGTTTCTATGCCGTACATGTCTATGTTTTTTTGTGTTAATGATCCATAAGTCAGTTACTTGTGCGATGTTTCCTAATAAACCAGGCGTACCTGAGGGAGTCCTGGACTAGGGGTTGTCCGGATAGCCGGACTATCATCATCGGCCGGACTCCAAGACTATGACGATACAAGATTGAAGACTTCGTCCCGTGTCCGGATGGGACTTTCCTTGGCGTGGAAGGCAAGCTTGGCAATACAGATATGTAGATCTCCTACCATTGTAACCGACTCTGTGTAACCCTAGCCCTCTCCAATGTCTATATAAACCGGAGGGTTTTAGTCCGTAGGACGAACAACCATTACAACAATCATACCATAGGCTAGCTCCTAGGGTTTAGCCTCCTTGATCTCGTGGTAGATCTACTCTTGTACTACCCATATCATCAATATCAATCAAGCAGGAGTAGGGTTTTACCTCCATTGAGAGGGCCCGAACCTGGGTAAAAACATTGTGTCCCTTGTCTCCTGTTACCATCCGCCTAGACGCACAGTTCGGGACCCCCTACCCGAGATCCACCGGTTTTGACACCGACATTGGTGCTTTCATTGAGAGTTCCTCTGTGCCGTCACGATCAAGAAGGATGCCTCTTCCCGTCTTTAAAGACGGTATCATCGCCAAAGGAGCCTTGGCCGCCGGCCAAACAATCTGGTTAGGTGGTTTTCTCATGACCACCTGTTGGGCCACCGCTTCGACGATGACCTCTCGGGTCATCAAAAGCAATCTTCACGTCAACTCGGAATTCGCCGAGTAGCTGGATCCAATAGAGCTCTCGTCCGTAAACGAGCTCTTGGATCGCATCGCCGCCACAGGAGTTGCTCTGGACTACAATCAGATTGGGCTTAAAACCGATCTGAGAGAGATTAACTCTCCCCAGGTTACCCACCACGTTTCGGTGGTAGAGGAACAACGCGGCGACTCTTCTTCTGTATTGAAAACTAGTTATGTCCGGACTCCCGAACCCTCCATGCCGGATTCCCGCGGAGGGATGGACGTCGATCAAGCACTGAACCTAAAGTCAGGCATCGGACGAGACTCGTTGGACAACGTCCAGCAATCCAAGCTTCCAAATTCGGAAATTTTTCGGCCTTTGAGCCTCAAGATGGGCAGGGTTCCGGACTCAATTCCGCCCACCCACCCAAACATATGCGATCTATCTCAAATCTGGCAAGAGCCCGCCGAAACAGTACATCATTATTGGGCCAGATTCCTCCTGGTTATGGATAGGATAAAAGACTGCCGTGAGGAAGACGCAATTTCAATCTTCTGCAATAACTGCATGGGCAAGGGAATCTTGAACGCCGTAAGTCGTCGTGAAATTACACGCTTCACCGACCTAGTGTCCATAGTATGAAAGTACTGTGCGATGGAGAGTTTCCGGAAAACCGAAACTAAGTTTTGGGACAATCCGGCTCCGAATACAACCCTAGTCCGAAACAAAAGGGTGCATCATGCTCAGGCACCCGGTACAAAAACCAAAAAGCAAAAACCCTATAAAGGGTACGGAACCGTACTGGAGGGATGGCTCAGCGGACCCTGTAAAATTCACAGCGCAGAGGGCGCCACTCCAACACATAGCCTCCGAGCATGTTGGATACTGCGGCAGGTAGCCAAAAGTGGCCAAGAGCTTCTAGCCCCGGAGAACCACTCCAACAGTACCAGTACGGTGTTGGCAGTCTTGAGACTTTCGCATCAAATAATATCTGAAGCGAACAATCCATGAGCCTCGCTTGAAGTCTACCAAGTAGCAACAACAAATCCATGGGCGACACGGCCATCTCCTTCAATGCCAGCGACGAACCTAAATTCGAACAGCCCGAGCACCAGCCGCATTGGTCCTCGGTCCAATAGTGGGCGGCTTTAAATCTTACCATGGTACTCATGGATGGCGGCAATGGATTAAACCTCATCTATGAAAAACCCTTCAAAAATGGAAATAGATGGAGCCCATTGAGCGAAGCAGCATAACCTTAGAGGAATAATCCCTAGCCGGAAGCACTGCACAGGAAAAATCACACTTGATGTGGTGTTATTTCACGGACAATTCTGGTCGAAGAGTCACGTTCCAAGTGGCCCGTTCAGCAGCGGATATCACGCTATATTAGGGCGCGAGGCATTCACAATTTTCAAGCCATACCCCATTACGGGTACATGAAGCTTAAGATGCCCGGCCCGTGGAATAATCACCCTTGTCAGTGATCCGGACACAGCACTCCGCGCCGAAAACAAGACAGCCGCATTAGCCCTAGAGGCACTATCCGAAGCCCTAGCGGCAGAGGAACTCACTGCGCTGCGCTCTACGGTGAACAGGGATGATGTGATGCTTGATAAGAGATCCAAGTCCACCGCTTTTAAACCAGCGGACGAAATAGTCAAATTCCAGGTCCATCCAACGGACCCAACAAAGACGGCCTCCATCGGGGCACTTTTAAACCCTGATGTAGACGCTGCATTACAAGAATTCCTTTGGGAGAACTGGGACATCTTCGCCTGGCATCCTTCAGATATGCCAGGAATCCCACGCAAATTGGTAGAACACAGCCTAAACATCCTAAAAGGATTCAAGCCAGTCAAACAGGCTCTTTGGCGATTTTCTGAGCCCAAAAGACAGGCAATGGGAGAGGAGCTAGCCAAATTATTGGAAGCCAGATTCATCAGAGACATCAAACATCCGGACTGGCTAGCAAACCTGGTGATGGTACCAAAGAAGGACAAATCATGGCGCCTATGTGTCGACTTTAAAGACCTTAACAAGGCCTGCCCAAAGGATCCTTTCCCCCTTCCCCGCATCGATAAAATAATCGATGCTACTGCAGGGAACGATTCATTGTGCTTCCTCGACGCATACTCCGGCTACCATCAAATCAAGATGACGGAGGCGCACCAAGCATAGCGGCATTCATTACTCCATACGGACCATTACGCTTCAACACGATGCCCTTCGGACTCAAAAACGCCAACGCAACATATCGGCGCATGATTCGGACATGTCGGCTACCCAGATCGGCAAAACGGTAGAGGCATCGTGAGCGGCGTGGTCGTCAAAACCAAACTGCGTCAAAACTCTAGTAGGCGATTTGAGGATCACATTCGACAACCTCCGAGCATATGACATTAAAATGAACCGGAAAAATGCGTTTTGGCGTACCAGCCGAAAAGCTCTGGGTTTCATTGTATCCGGTAGAGGAATTGAAGCAAACCCAGCCAAGATCCGAGCTCATCACACGGTGGATATTCCAAAAGACCTCAAACAAATACAAAATTGATTGGATGCGTGGCAGCTCTAAGCCGCTTCATCTCCCGTTTGGGAGAAAAGGCGTTGCCCTCTATCGCCTCCTCGGGCCCACGAACACTTCGAATGGGCGGATCTGCCATTTGCCGGACTCGAAGAAATAAAACCATATTGGCAACAAATCCGGTCTGGCGCGCCTAACTTGGCGAACCAATGTTGTTATATATCGCGGCAACACATCAAGTTGTAAGAGCGGTACTCATCGTCGAGCGAAAGCGAAGGGCATAAATTCCCTCTTCAAAACCGATTATACTACGTATCCACCGTCTTAACTCCTGCAAGTCCCGATACCTGCATTATCAAAAGATAGCATACGCGGTGTTCATGGCATCCCGGAAGCTGCGACACTACTTTCAAGAGTGTTCGATAACAGTGGCCTCTGAAGTACCCCTCAACGACATCATAAACAACCGCGACGCGACGGGCAGGATTGCAAAATGGGCCATTGAACTCTTACCATTTGACATAACCTACAAACCACGGCGAGCTATAAAGTTGCAAGTCCTGGCTGACTTCGTCGCTGAATGGACTGAAGCCAAACTCCCTAAAGAGTATGGCGCATACTCCAATTGGATCAGGCATTTCGACGGCTCTAAAATGTTGGCCGGCTTGGGGGCTGCCGTCGTTTTGACGTCCCCAACCAGAGACACAGTCCAATACATACTTCAAATAATGTACACAGACTCCAACAACGCAGCCGAATACGAGGCCCTTCTACACGGTCTCCGGATGGCAATCTCCATGGGCATTAAACGCCTCGAGGTACACGGGGATTCAAACCTCGCAATATCACAAGTAAACGGAGACTTCGATGCCAAAGATCCGAAAATGGCAGCCTACCGTAACGCTGTCTTAAAACTGTCAGCTCGGTTCGAAGGACTCGAATTCCACCATGTAGTCCGAGATAAAAACCAGGCGGCCGACGTGTTGGCACGCATCGGCGCAAAGCGCGACGCTGTCCCTCCAAACATCTTCCTGGAGCGGCTCTTTAAGCCATCCGTTGTATGGGAAGAGGAGTCCGAAAACAACAATCCGGAACCAACCGCACCACCCAACACCGAACATTCTGACATAACCGGTGGCTCAGCCAATGACATAACACCTTCCGCCCACGAAATAATGGCAGTCATCACCCCGTGGACGGAACCATTCCTAGCCTACTTAATTAGGCAGGAACTTCCCGAAGACCAAAATGAGGCCCGCTGCATAGTTCGGCGATCTAAAGCCTACAAGGTCCATGAGGGGGAACTTTATAAGAAAAGCACAACTGGAGTCCTTCAAAGGTGTATCTCCGAAGAGGAAGGGCGAAATCTTCTGGCTAAAATTCACGCGGACTAGGCGGACACCACGCTGCAGCCCAGGCCCTTGTAGGTAAGGCCTTCCGTATAGGATTTTATTGGCCGACGGCCCGGCGGATCTTTCGGGACTTAGTCCAACGATCGTCGGTTGTCGACTCTTTGCTAATCATAGCCACATGCCACCCACCGCCCTCAAAACTATACCCATCACCGGCCGTTTTGCGGTGCAGGGGCTTGACATGGTTGGGCCCTTAAAGGGGACCCACAAGCAAAAATACCTATTGGTCATGGTGGACAAATTCACCAAATGGATAGAGGCCAAGCCGGTTAAAGCGGCGAATCCGGACTGTGATAGACTTCATATCCGGGTAGTACACCATTACGGTGTCCCACAGCATCATCACCGATAGCGGCACGAACTTTACGGCCGACGAGGTTAAACTCGGTGCAAAAATATGGGCATTAAGCTCGACTACGCTTCGGTCTACCACCCTCAAACCAGCGGTCAAGTTGAGCGAGCAAATGGTCTAATAATGGCGGCATCAAACCCAGACTAGTGCGGTCCCTTATGGAATCTAACACGCCTTTGGGTAGAGGAGCTTCGACTCCGTACTGGGGCTGCGGACCACGCCAAACCGTACTACGGATTCACACCATTCTTTATGGTATCTGGCGCAGAGCAGTCTTGCCTGCGACATAATTCATGACTCACCTCGAGTGCGCATATGCGAAGAAATAGAAGGCAATTTGGATCGGCGGGACAGCTTGGGCGCATTAGAGGAGGAGTGCGGCGTGGCAAAGGCTCGTTCGCATTCTATCAACAGCAGGCCGAAGATATCAAAGCGAGAAATGCGGGCTAAAACTTACAATGTTGGCGAACTAGTTCTCGCTGCGGACAAGAAAAGGACAAACTCAAGCCCAAATGGGAAGGTCCCTTCATCATCGACCAAGTCGACGGCGGAGCATACCGTCTGTGAAATGCATCGGACAACCGACTCGAGCCGAACCCATGGAACGCAGCCCGCCTCTGAAGATTCTACGCCTAGCGCCGGACTAAGAATTCGTCTCCTTCCTCCGTCCACATTTTTACACTTCAGCTGTCTTTTGTTTCTCTATTTTCTCCCACCTTTTTATAAAAGCCCTTGAGGGCCTATTTAGCATTGTTCGCACACACTTGATGTGCTACCGCACTCATTATACAGGGGCTTCTTTAATGAAGCTTATTTATCTGAGCTTCATGCCCAACACATGTGTCAAACTTCCGCATGTACCTTTTATTCACCATTATATGCATCGATATGACTTAAGTTTTGGCCAAGCTGGGTTGCACGGCTCTGTGCTTACCCCTCGTTCCCGATTGTTCGGCTAGGAGGTAAAGGAGCACCTCTGCGATTACTCTTGCCGGGTCGGCGGATGTGTACCTCGGTGGGTGAAGCCGAAAGCTAGCGTTCTTAAGGGAATATTCGATCGGTGACTTGAAAGATGATTTTTACCTATTTATTTATCTGCCCCGGATGTTTTCCTGCTCTTTTACAGTCGGACATGCACTTTAGGGCATGCCTCGAGAAAGGAACCCTTAACGGAACTATTCTCCTGGAAGATGTTTCTTACTAACCATGTAATATAACATAACTAGTTGGGCACTTGTCTGATAAAGCACTAATGACCCCTACGCCTGGTCTCCATGCATGCCCCGGTTTTTTCATAACCGAGAAGGTATTCGGACACACTCCGGACTCTAGGGTCCCGAGGTCGAAGCGAAAAGGTAGGCAAAGACAAACGATCTACAATCCGGCTAGAAGGCATTTTACATGTCATTTTAAATACATCGTCAAATTGACTGACTATACTCCTCCTCAATCAACAGGCTGTCTAATTTATAGTCCCGTTGGGAATACTTAGCGGCCAACTCTACTTGGCCGTACACTAAGCTCATAGGGATCTCCTTCCCATCGGGCCCCATAGGTCTGACCTCGGCCATGTGGTTTGGATCCGCCTTCTTGTACCGCGTCTTCACCATGGCCCAGGCCTCCCTGGCACCTTGACGGCAGGCCGATATCTTCCATAAGCGAGCGCTGCCGTACTCCTGAAGCTTCTCCATAAGCTCTCCAAGGCCCTCGGGTAGGGAGGCGGACGGCCATAAGGCTGGGCAGCGCCACTCATCGCTTTGCCGAACACGTTCGAGCAATTGCACCAGATTAGGAAGTTGGTCACCCGTTGAACCGGGCATTTCCTCCAGAGGCGACACAGTGAGCACACCTACGAGACATAATTCATCAATTGACTTCCTCGCCGAACTCTTCTTTTCAAAAGAGTTTGCTCAAGCACTTACTATAGATGTCACGACGAAGCCGCTCATTCTCCTTCACGGAGCCAGACAGCTCGGCCCGAACACCCTTTAGCTCTTCTCCCAGCTGGGTGTGGGCATCCTGGAGTTTGTTCCTCTCTTGCTGCACCTTGATAAGCACCCTCTCGCCGGCCTTGAGCTGGCGCAGTAGCTGTTGCTTGTCCGGATCAAGTCCGGCAACATCTGCAATATCCTTGTCAGACTTATACGCACGCCGCACACCGCTTATCTTTTTGAAATAATGTGTTACCAGGGGGGTCTCTGTGTCTCCTCCTGCGGCAGCTAGTGTGGCCTCAAGTTGGGCCTTGCACTCTTGTAGCTCCTGGGACAATTGGGTATTCTTCTCGGTAAGATCCTGCATATCAAATGATCCTTAAATCAGTTACTTTAACTACTTTAAGTCTCGGGGGCTACTGGCATATATAACTATTAAAATCTCTTACCCATATGTCTTTTACATACTGCTCCGTGGCTCTGGTTAAACCATCTTGAGCGGCACGGAGGTGCACGTCTCCCGCGTTAAAGGCATTCAATGCCTCTGGGGAGAAACACGCGTCACGCAGTACTGTCCAGCGGCGCCTATGATTCATGGCGCTCTCCACCTCAGACCTGGTGGCGGACAGCCTGTCGACATCCTCCGTTGGAGGAGTACCCGGCTCGCGCCTTGTGCTCGCCTCCCCCTCCGGACCAGGTGGTGGAGCCTGGCTGGCGGAGGCTTGGTTGGGAACCTCTCCGGGCACAGTCTGGCGAGGGCTCTTCGTCCTGGAAAATTCATGAGCATCAATGCACCTCCTAGGAGTCTTTTCCCTAAATAACGGTCGCAAGTTATACCGTTGCGGCGACGTCTCGATTCGCACCGCACCCCTCTTCCACCTGCTGGGCCGGACTGACCCTTGTTGGTCAGCCGCCCTGGAGTTCGACTTCCGCCTTGAAGGCACCTCTGCGAGACACCATTGTATCGGTGGTCGAAATGCACAAGGACGAAATAATGGTGTCAGGACTTCGGTCATAATTACCTGGGAAGCCGGAGATAAGCCGGGGTAGTCAGTCATAATGGCAACTAGAGCATTGTCCATGCTGAGTTGGTGGAACACCCCGTCGATTAGCTCCACCTTTATGTCCGGATCCTCTTCGGAGGCCGGATCAAGGGATCTTCCCGGATCCTCGGGTTGTGGAGCCGGACTATGTATGGTCTCCACATTCCGGCGCAGTTCTTGCGTCAAAACCATAAAGTAAGGTACTTAACTTTGAATGCACGGGTCGGATAAATGAACGTCCGCTTACCCAGCTCCGAGGGTTACTCATGGAGAACCCGTTCAATGGGCTCGTTTGGAGGAAGTCCTCCTTCTCCCCTTATACAGGCGGACAGGATCTTTACGAGATCCGCGGCCGATCCCGGCCCCTTACGGCCATGACGGGTGGCGTCATTCTCCCCGTTGAAATCCCACATGGGGTGGCCCCTATATTGGAGCGGCTGCACCCCTCGCATGATGCAGGTGGCCATGACTCCGATCATGGTCAATCCGGAATGGGCCAGCAACCTAATCGGACCCATCAAGTAATGGACGCTCATGTCTTTCTCCTGTTGAGGGCTCCGTGGGCGCCAACTTAGGCGCTTCTTCAGAGGAGCCTTGTTGAGCTCCGGGAGGCCGATCCGAACTGGGTCCGGCAGTGGAGCGTCTTCCACATAAAACCATTCCGAGGCGATCTTGGGCGCCTTCTTTGGGGTTCGGATAGATATCCGGTCCGGCGATCGCCATATTTCGACTCCGCCCACTTGATATATTGACCCCGTGAGAGCGAAGTACGAAGCGAGTAACCTCTTCCACAGCGCAAAATGGGGCTCGATGCCCAGGAACAGCTCGCAAAGAGCTACGAAACCCGCGATGTGCAGAATAGAGGCGGGCGTGAGGTGATGAAGCTGGAGTCCATAGAACTCCAGAAACCCTCAGAGGAATGGATGAATGGGAAATCCGAGCCCCCTTATTAGATAAGGGACGAAGCACACCCGCTCCCCTTTGGAGGGGCTAGGGGTGGCCTTCGCTTGCTTTCCACCTTTGTAAGTGGTCAGCCCGGCTCGGACCGGGACCATAAAGGCCGGAGGGAGGTATCCCTCCGCTTGGAGCGTCACCAGCTCGTTGTGCGGAACTGAACATCTCCTCCAATCTCCTGGCGGAGGGCTGGGAGCGCGGGAGGAGGAGCCGCGTCGATGGTCCATGATAGAATGGATTTTTGGTCAGAAGCGCTCCGATGAGTACTCGCGGAAGGAAGATGGTGTGATTTGGATCTGGATTCTTGCCTCTCTTATAGGCAGATTATTTGCGCAGCTAGGGGTAAAATATAAAAGTACCCTGGCCTTTTGCATTAAATGCGACACGTGGAAGAGGGCCATTATTGGGCGTGGAAGCCAAGGGCGCAACATTTGTAGAGAAGCGGACACTATCCGGCAAACACATGGAATTTGGAGGAGAACCCGCCTTGCAACGCCGAAGACAATATCGTCTGGACTCGTCATCATTGAAGCTTTGGTTCGGGGCTCTTGAGGAGTCTTGGACTAGGGGGTGTCCGGATAGCCGGACTATCATCATCGGCCGGACTCCAAGACTATGACGATACAAGATTGAAGACTTCGTCCCGTGTCCGAATGGGACATTCCTTGGTGTGCAAGGCAAGCTTGGCAATACGGATACGTAGATCTCCTACCATTGTAACCGACTCTGTGTAACCCTAGCCCTCTCCGGTGTCTATATAAACCGGAGGGTTTTAGTCCGTAGGACGAACAACCATTACAACAATCATACCATAGGCTAGCTCCTAGGGTTTAGCCTCCTTGATCTCGTGGTAGATCTACTCTTGTACTACCCATATCATCAATATCAATCAAGCGGGTAGGGTTTTACCTCCATCGAGAGGGCCCGAACACAGGTAAAAACATTGTGTCCCTTGTCTCTGTTACCATCCGACTAGGCGCACAGATTCGGGACCCCTACGAGATCCGCGGTTTGACACCGACAGTACCATTGACCGAAAAAATCAACTACACGTGTACATTTTTTTGGAGACGGTATCTTCCAACTTTCTTTTTTCTCGTACACGAGTATTTTAAGTGGTTCGTCTGTGTTGTGTGTTTCCTCCGCCCAAGTTTCAAGTTTCACAGCGAAATTTTCATTAGGCGCGCGATTTCAGACTTTATTCCTACAACCACATCCCCACCCTCAGTACCCCCCCCCCCCCCGCGCCTCCCCCTACCAGTATCTCAAACTGCCGCCATCGCAACCACTGGTTCAACCACATCTACGTTCTGCTCGGATCCAGTCAGGTAACCCACCAATCTCTATCACGGCCCTGGCCTGATTGCTTAAATGGCGCTTGTGAAACATCCTCATGCCTCCAAATCCCAACTGCCAGGAGCTGATGGCGGTCCATGGCGCGATGGATGCTGTGCGTGTTGACCCGGAGGAACACCTCACCTTCGCCTCCACCGCCGACATGGTGCAGGCTCTGGCCCAGATGAAGTACCCCAGCGACTACCCCCCCCCCCAGGACTTAACATGTAAGGCTTGACCAGCTAAATCTTACCAATACCACTTGCAATAGCTATGATTTGTACAATTGATGTATTAAGCATCTTCGTTCCTTGTTTATTTCAGTACTGCACATTGTGTGATGTTCAAATATTACCGTGTGCAGCTCAATTTCACCAATACCAGTAACAAACTTACAATACATGACTCAAGATATCACTAGAGATGTTGCCCATTTGCTATTTTTAGTGGATGTTAACCTTGTTGTACTTAACATGCCTGTCCATGTACTTCCGCAGGGTCATAACGTCCAATGTTGTTGTTTGCCGTCGAGGTTAGCTGCATCCCATGTCTTATAGTATTTCACATCATTTGTGCAATTATAATTTAACTTCTACCATTTATTGGTTTCCTGTATGTATACATGTCAGTGCCACTGATCCACGCTTCGACCCAGAGGAATAGCTCACCTCCGCCGTCACTGACTTTGGGCGGGCTCTGGCCAAGATGAAGTGCCCCACCAACTACCTCTCAGGACTTACCAAGTATGTACTCACCAGTTCAATCTTACCAATACCAGTTGCAATTAATGGCTATGTCTTGGACGGTCGACGTATTAAGCATGTTCTAGTAAACATGCCTAACATGTTTTTGCTAGTTTCCCTACCTTTTAATAGACATCTGGGCCATTCTCTACTCTGGCAGCACCTGCCTTGTGATGTTTAACTATGCCAATTGCATTTTTATTAGTGCCGGTTTCAATGTCTATTAAGCCTGTTACAATTAACAGTTGAATCCATTTTAAACAGTTGTATTTCAATGGCTACAAACTTACAAAACATGACTTAGGATGTTGTTAAGCCTGCTGCATTTAACAGTTGTATCCATTTTTTAATCTGTCCATTTGCTACCATGCTACTCTCTGCAATGAAGATATACTAGAGATGCTGCCCATTTGCTATTTTTGGTGGATGCTAACCATGTTGTACTTAACATGCTTGTGCATGTACTTACGTAGGGTCATAACGGCCGATACTATTGTTTGCCGTCGAGGTTAGCTGCATCCCATGTCTTACAGTATTTCACATCATTTGTGTAATTGTGGTTTAACTTCCACCATTTACTGGTTGCCTGTAGGTACACATGTTAGTGGCACTGATCCACGCTTCGACCCAGAGGAATATCTCGCCTCCGCCGCCGCTGACTTTGGGCGGGCTCTGGCCAAGATGAAGTGCCCCAGCAACCACCTCTCAGGACTTACCAAGTATGTACTCACCAGTTCAATCTTACTAATACTAGTTGCAATTAATGGCTATGTTTTGTACGGTCGATGTATTAAGCATGTTGTAGTAAACATGCCTAACACGTTTAGCTATTTTCCCTGCCTTTTTATGGACAACTGGGCCATTATCTGCTCTGGCAGCACTTGCCCTGTGATGTTCTACCAATGGCATTTTTATCAGTACCAGTTTCAATGGCCATTAAGCTTGTTGCAATTAACAGTTGTATCCATTTTTAAAGAGTTGTATTTCAATGGCTACAAACTTACAACACATGAATTAGGATGTTGTTAAGCCTATTGCAATTAACAATTGTATCCATTTTTTAATCCATCCCTTTGCTACCGTGCTACTCTTTCGCAATGAAGATATCACTACAGATGTTGTCGTTTTATTACCATTTGCTATTTTTGGTGGATGTTAACCCTGTTGTAGTTAACATTTGCTTTCCATGTACTTACACAGGGCTACAATGGGCGATGTTGTTGTTTGCCGTCGAGTTTAGCTGCATCCCATGTCTTGTACACCATCTATTCCTAAATATAAGTATTTTTAGAGATTCCAATATAGACTACATAAGGAGCAAAATAAGTGAATCCAAATTCTAATCTAAACTATATCTATAATTCTATATACACTTGTATGTAGTTCGTATTGAAATCTCAAAAAAAACTTGTACTTAGGAACATAGGTAGTTGTATTTTACATCATTTGTGTAATCTCAGTTTAGCTTCTAACATTTACTGGTTGCTTGTAGGTATATATATGAGCGGTACTGATCCACGCATCGATCCCTTTTGCGTATGGGACAATGAGAAATTCATGAACAAGCATCAAGTGAGGAAACCAAGAAAGATTGTTAGGCGAAACAAACGGGTGATTGGAATTAAGCTCTTTATTTGCACTTTGTCCAAGACAATAGTGAACTTTAGGATGGTAAGTAATGTGTTGCCTTTTCCCCCTGCCCACAACAAGTTACTCTATTAGACCTCAGTATCTGATTTTTTTTTCTTTTCAGTTGTTTCCGAAGCTATTTACTGATGATTACCTTGCAAACTACATGGCCGGAGTGGAGGCAACTAAGTTTAAAGTATATAATTCATGCTACCATGATAATGCTCTAGAAGTCTTCCTGGAGGCGGTGAAGGATGGGCGGGCGATCGTCACAAGGGGTTGGACAAAAGTGGTTCGTGCCTATGGCATGTAGGAAGGCACATTATGGGCATTCCGCTTCTTTAACACCGTCGGCAGTCAAAATGATTTACACTTGTCTCTTCACCTTTACCGCCTTTAAATATTGTGGTTCATCATAGTTAATTGTTGTCTAATCCTGATTACTGAATATATTGTACTGGAAATTTTATTTATGGATTCATTGTTGAACCATTGTGCTGAGAATTTGAATTGCACGTTTCATATTTCAAAATTTCCAATTTGAATAATAAATTACAGGAAAAAAATAAAAATATACAGGAGCTAATAAAATAATGTGCACACGGTTAGAAAAAATAACAGCGTGTGCGATGTAAAAAGAGAACAGACGGTCATGGAACTTTGCAAACGGTTCTGATAGTAAAAGCGCTTGTGATGGATAGCCCAATGCCACACAGTTTTCTACATCAAATCGTGCGTGATATAGTTCATAAAAGCAAACGGTTAACCATGGCAGAGCGTGTGTGATAGTTACACCTTTCACACACGAGCGTATACATAAAACGGTGTGGGATGTACACACGACGTTTTCCCTGGATTGACTGTGTGGGATGTACATAAGAACGGAAACGTATTTCTTGGATTGACTGTGTGTGATATACATACCTACGAAATTTTTTCTGGGATTCACCGTGTGGGATGTACATACCTACGAAAATGATTGGGTTTCGATGCCTCGCCCGATCGCACACAAGCTCATTTGGTGTCCCATGAGGGCCTATCCCCAACGATTTCTGGGTCGTGTGGGAAGGACCCCTCTATCGCCCACACTCACTTGGCGACGGTTCCAAATGCCGTCGCAGAAAGGGGTTAAAATCTGTTTGTATAGCACCGACGCGTACCAGTGGCCCCACCCTAATCCCACCGCTGGCGAAGCCTTCCCTCTACTCACCCACACCCCCTGTTATTTTCCGGCGATGTCAGCCGCACCTCATAGTCGACGAATCAGCCCTCGTACTCCCCTCGGCATGGGCATCCACTGCTGTGGCTTCGCCAACTCCAAGCCATTCCCTTCCTAGGCCTCGCCATCATTCACCGCGTTGGTGCTCTTGGCGCGAAATGGTCAACATGGTCAACAAACAACAGCCATATGAAGAGGGATGTAAGTGGAGAGGATGGTAGTAGGGGCCCACACAAGCAAGTGCCTCCTTTTTATGCGAAAAAATGATTGCTCCTGCTGACAGTTGGGACCCATCGGCTATATCTTTGCACGGAAGGAAGTGCCTCCTTGTTATGTGAAAAAACTATTCCTCCCGATGACAGTTGGGACCCAGCAGATTTGGTGGCTGACTTGTGGGCCTACTAAGCTGACGCGTACGTAGGGCTTTGTCAACTTAGTCAACAAATGATTCTAGCAGTTAGACCGTTGAATGTTAATCCAACAGTCGTGCTTCTTCTTCAACCTCTGATCTTGCTCCTGTCTCATGTGGGCGGCACTGCTGCCGCGCAGGCCTCACCACCCTGCCCTAGTCCCATCGCTGGCCTGGACATCCCTCTACTTACCCACACCTCTTGTTATTCTGCAGCGATGGCAGACGAACCAGTAAACCCTTGCACTCCCCTTCGTGTGGGAAGAACTGTCGAGTCTTCCCTGGCTCCATGTCATTCCCTTCCTAGGCCTCACTGTCGTCAATTGGAAGAGGACTGTATGTGGAGGCTGGCAGCTGGGTCCATGGCCGCACGCAAGGAAGAGCCTCCTTATTAAGCGCAAAATAATGATTCCTCCACCATACCTGACAACGGGGACCCACCGGAAGGGCCTCTATATTTCACAAAAAAATGTTTCCCCAAACAGCTGGGATCCACTAGCTACATCTTCACATGGAAGGAAGGGCCTCCTTACCCCCTCACAGCTGGGACCCACCATGTTGAAGCGTCGTAGCGTTATCCTATTCGCGTACGTGTACGTACATAGCGGTCGATCGGTCTAGAACGCGTACAGTGATGATGTCCTGTTCATTGGCAGCCAACCGGCTGGGTCAGAACGGAGGAAACAACGTCATGTTCATCGGGAGGCAACCGACTAGGTTGGAATATGTCTTATTCATCGGGAGACAACCAGCTTGGACGGAACAGCCGAAATGAGGTCTGGCATACCGTAAACGGAGGAAACGGCCTTCTGTTCGATCACGTATGGTCGAAACAGGGGCATGTTCATCGAGAAGGGTCTGGAAGCAAAACAGAGGAAACGGACTTCTGTTCGAGTGCCTACGGTCAAAACGGAGTCTTGTTGATCAGGAGGGGTGTGGCGTACCACAAAACGGAGGAAACAGACTTCTGTTGGAGCGCCTACGGTCAAAACGGGGTCCTGTTCATTAGGAAAGGTGTGGCGTACCGCAAAACGGGACTCTAGGCCTCCAGGGGCTATTGTTCATCCACCGTCTACTACCTCGCTCCAGCCTCCACGGGCTACTATTCATCCACTGTCGACTTCCCCCAGCCTTCACCTGCTACTGTGCATCTGTCGTGTCTTCCTCCTACCTCCATCAGCTACTATTCATCCACTGGCTACTATTCATCTAGCCTCCACCGGCTACTATTCAACCAGCCCTCCACGGGGTCCAATTCATCCACCCCCAACCGGCTCGAGTGTGTGGCAGCCTCCTCGGGGTTTTGTTCATCCAGCGGCAAAGACCTACTACCATGGGGTCCTGTTCCTCCAACCCCTAGCAGTGTTCACTGTTCATCAAGAGGCGGGTTTGATCAGCTTCAGTTAGTAGCAATAGCGAAGGAATTGCTCGGGTTCGGCCAATAGCGAAGGAATCGCTCGGGTTCAGTTAATAGCCAAGGGATCGATCGCTCAGGTTCAGTAACATAGCTAGTGCAATCGCTCGGGTTTAGTAAGCAAACGCCTCGCTTGGGTTCAGTTAGAGCCCAATGCCTCACACACATGCACGCGCGTACCTATACAAGAGAAACGCGCAAACCTCCGTGCATCCACTCGCCCCTGACCACCCACGGTAACCAGGAACTCCCCAAAATTTTCCTCGCCATCGCTTCTACCACGATTTTTTCCGTCATGGGCGGCCCAAAGAATGTCATGCAGGTGCGTCCCCGGCCCGCCTAGGACGAAAAGCCCATTTTTGTCATGATTTTTTTTCACAGAAGTAGGAGCCCACCACATCTATGATGATACGTGTTTTTGTCACAATTATAGTCATAAAAGTTTCATAACCATGACAGAAAAAGTTCTTGTTTGGGGCAAAATGTCATGGATGTGTCTTTTTTTGTAGTGATATGAGGTCCTCTGTGTGTATGAAGATTTTGGGCCATATGAAGCCTTTGGTCTGAGGTTTGTCTTCTTCCCTAGTGGTATCATGATGATATTCATGGGAAGCTCCTCAAGACGACTTTTAGGTACCCAGATCTTCTTCATAGCGGACCCATTCCTATAGTTAGTTCTAAAAACCTGGCAAACACTTCACCACTCTGATTTTTGAACAGTTTATAGTTGGAGTCAAATGACTCATCAATGATGATACGGTTAGCACAGTTAAAGCCAGATAATGTGGATGGATCCACTGAGGGGCCCTTTGCAGCAACCCAGGTGGTTTTGGTGTACTGCTCAGGCTTCTAGTAAGATCCATGAACATTAATTTTCCTTTTGAACCCAACACCCTCTTTCCTAGGGTTTCAGATCGAAATCTGCTTCTTGAGGACATCACATAGAGTCTGATGCCCTTTGAGGCTTTTGTACATGCATGTTTCAAGCAATGTCTTCAACCTAGCATTATCATCAACAGTAGTAGTGGTTTCCTCAAAAGAGGGGTTAGTTTCCACATCGGCAGTTAAAGATATTGCTATCTTAGAAGCATTTGAACATTCAGTAGAGGAAGTAGCATTATCACGCTCAAGACATTTTAAGCAAGGTGGCACAAATTCTTCATGTGCGATACTGATCTGTTGAGCGAGTAGTGAATCGTTTTCTGTTCGAAGATCATCATGAGACGCTCTCAGTTTTTCTAGATCTTGCTTCCCTTGAAGATAATCATAGGAAAGCTTCTCATGATCAGCTGAGAGGGTTTCCTGAGGACTTTGAAGTTCCTCATAGTTAACTCGAAGATTTTTTATGTCTTTGATTAAGGATTGAGTTCGATTCATTTCTCATCCAACATATCATCGCTTTTGTCTAACAAATCTTGAATCTTTTCCATAGTAGTCAGTTGTTTAGTTGCAATTTTAGCAAGTGTCGTATAGCTGGATTTGAATTCACATTCAGAGTCATCTTCACTATGTTGGGAATATACCCTAGAGGCAATAATAAATTGGTTATTATCATATTTCTCGTTCATGATAAATGTTTATTATTCATGCTAGAATTGTATTGACCAGAAACTTGAATACATGTGTGAATACATAGAGAACACCGTGTCCCTAGTAAGCCTCTTCTAGACTAGCTCATTGATCAATGATGGTTAAGGTTTCGTAACCATGGACATGAGTTGTCATTTGATAACGGGATCACATCATTAGGAGAATGATGTGATGGACAGACCTAACCGTAAGCTTAGCATCAGGTCGTTTAGTTATTTACTATAGCTTTCTTCATGTCAAGTATCTATTCCTTCGACCATGAGATCATGCTACTCCCGGATACTGGACTTGTGTGCTATCAAACATCACTTCATATCTGGGTGATCATAAAGTGCTCTACGGGTATCTCTGAAGGTGTTTGTTGGCTTGTGTGGATCGAGACTGGGATTTGTCACTCCGTGTGATGGAGAGATATCTCTGGGCCCTCTCAGTAATACAACATAATAAGAAGATTCATGTGTTTAATGATTTTAGTCACGGGATCTTGTATTACAGAACGAGTAAAGAGACTTGCCAGTAACAAGATTGAACTAGGTATGGAGATACCGACGATCGAATCTCGGGCAAGTAACATATCACTGCACAAAGGGAATTGCATACGGGATTGACTGAATCCTTGATATCGTGGTTCAACTGATAAAGATCTTCGTTGAATATGTAGGAATCAATATGGGCCTCCAGGTCCTGCTATTGGTTATTGACCAGAGAGGAGTCTCAGTCATGTCTGCATGATTCTCGAACCCATAGGGTCGCACAGTTAACGTTCGGTAGCTCTAGGGTAGTGTTGAGATATTAATAGTGGAAAGTAAGAAGGTTGTTTGGAGTCCTGGATGGGATCTGGGACATCACGAGGAGCTCTGTAAAGATTTATATATGGAAAGTTGTTATCAGGGTTCCGGAAAAAGTTTGAGTTTTTTTGGTATTGTACCGGGAAGGTTCTATAAGGTTCTAGAGTGGGGACCACCTACTTTTTGGGAAGTGGGGAAAGTCCCCACAACCCTGGTCTAGGCGCACCAAGATCCTCCCTTAAAAGGAATAGTATCATATCCCAAAGGGATAAGATCATGATCCCTAAAAAAGGGGATAGCAATCTGTGGGGAAGGAAAGGAGGGATTTCCTTCCTCCCCCTTTGACCAACGACCCTAGGGCAGCAAGCCACCAGCCCCCTCCACACCTACATAAAGGTGGGGAGGCATTGTGGGCATCCCCCCTTGGGCCCTTGCCCGTTACCTCTCCCAACTCATCCCACATTTCACTAGTACGCGCTTGGCGAAGCCCTGCCGGAGTTCCGCTACCACCACCACCACCATGCCATCGTGTTGGTTCAGATCTCACCTACCTCCTCTCCCTCACTTTGTGGATCAAGAAGGAGAGGACGTCGTTTAGTCGTGCGTGTGCCAAACTCGGAGGTGCTCCACGTGCGGTACTTGGATTGGATTGGATCGCGACGCGAGTACGACTACGCCAACCACGATCTCTAGATTGTTAACGCTTTCGGTCTACAAGGGTATGTAGACACCACTCCCCTCTCATTGCTATACATCTTTTAGATTAGATCTTGAGTGTTTGTAGGAATTTTTTTGATTTTCATGCTTCGTTCCCCATCACACTAGAGGTCTGAAAGTAGGCACCGCACGAATTTACCTTTGCACCTCTTGCCATGAAGCAGTAGGTAGGAGCAAAGTCGTTGTCATCATTGGCTTCAACTTCGGTAACATGGCTGATATTTCTCCATCGTATCTATAATTTTTTATTGTTTCATGCCAATATTATACAACTTTTACATACTTTTGGCAACATTTTATATGATTTGTTGGACTAACCTATTGATCCAGTGCCCAGTGCTAGTTCCTATTTTTTGCATGTTTTTTATTTTGCAGAAAATCCATATCAAGCGATGTCCAAATGCGATAAAAATTTCCAAAGAATTATTTTGGAATATATGTGATTTTTGGGAGGTGGAATCAACGCTAATGGAGACCCACGGCCTCCACAACCCACCAGGGCACGCCGGGCACCCCCTGGCGTGCCCAGGTGTCTTGTGCCCTCCCTATAAGGTGGTTGGGGCCCTTCATCTAGCGCAAGAAAGATAATTCATGGAAAAAATCATGTCAAAATTTCAGTGCAATCGGAGTTATGGATCTCCGGGAATTTAAGAAACGGTGAAGGGCCAGAAAATAGGAATGCGAAACAGATGGGACAGGGGGATAGATCCAATCTCGGAGGAGCTCCTGCCCCTCCGCCGCCATGGAGGCCATGGACCAGAGGGGGGACTCTCCTCCCATCTAGGGGGGAGGCCAAGGAAGAAGAATAAGGAGGGGGCTCCCTCCCTCCCTCTCTCTCGGTGGCGCTGGAGTGCCACTTTGGCGAGGATCATGACAGCGATCTACATCAACAATCTTGCTACCGTCAACACCAACTTTCTCCCCCTCTATGCAGTAGTGCAACACCTCTTCTCCCCGCTGTAATCTGTACTTAAATATGGTGCTCAACTCCATATATTATTTCCCAATGATCTATGGTTATCTTATGATGTTTGAGTAGATACGTTTTGTCCTATGGGTTAATCGTGATCTTGGTTGGTATGATTGTATATTTTATTTATGGTGCTATCCTATGGTGCCCTCCGTGTCGCGCAAGCTGAGGGGCCCCCGATGTAGTTTGTTGTAATATGTTCATGGTTTGCTTATTGTCGGTGTTGCGGGGGTGACAGCAGCCTAAATGCGGATAAGTGGGTTATGGCGTGTGGGAGTAAAGAGGACTTGATACTTAATGCTATGGTTGGGTTTTACGACCTTAATGATCTTTAGTAGTTGTGGATGCTTCCTAGGGGTCCAATCATAAGTGCATATGATCCAAGTAGAGAAAGTATGTTAGCTCATGCCCCTCCCTCATGTAAAATTGCAAGAATGATAACCGGTCTAGTTATCGATTGCCTATGGACAAATGACTTTATTGTTGACAAAAGTTGTCTACTTTTATTACCTTCCAATTTATTCGTAGTTTTATTCTCTCAAAGTACTCATAGTTTTATTCTTGCAAAATATTTTCATACTTGTTTTAGGTAAAGCAAACGTCAAGTGTGCATAGAGTTGTATCGGTGATTGATAGAACTTGAGGGAATATTAGTTCTGCCTTTAGCTCCTTGTTGGGTTTGATGATCTTATTTATCGACAAAAGTCTACAAACGATCCCCTTTACTTGTGGGTTATTGGTGGCCATTGTCTTCGGTGCTGAAGATGGACTTGGTGATGCTAAAGCTAGAGCCAGACTAGCCACGCCTGAATCAGATTTCTCCTCGGACTCCACCTCTGCCTCCTCGGAAGCGGACCCCTCCTCTGAACCCATTTCCTTGATGATGAATGCACAAGCTTTTCCAGATGAACTCTTCTTGTCAGATGAAGACTTTGAGTATTTCTTCGACCTATTATCTTCAGAGTCATATTCCTTGCTCTTCTTCTTTTTCTTGGCTTCCTTTTCCCATTGAGGACATTCAGATGTGTAATGGCATGGATTCTTGCATTTGTGGCAGGTTCTCTATTTGTAGTCACGAGTGAAAGTCTGAGCATTCTTCGAGCTAGATTTTGAAGACTTACCGAAGCGGTTTTTCTTGGAGAACTTTTGGAATTTCCTCACAAGTATTGCGAGTTCTTTGCCAAAGTCTTTAGGTCCACTTGAACTGCAGTCAGAGTCTTCAGATGAAGATACAGTCTTTGCCTTCAAAGCGCGAGATCGCCCATAGTTTGGACCATAGATATATCTCTTCTCATATAGCTAGAACTCATGAGTATTGAGCCTCTCAAGTATATCAGAAGGATGTAGAATGATAGGGTGTCAAATGAGCTATCAAGTGATCTCAATAACTTCTTCACGATTTAATGCTTGGTGATTTCAGTGGCGCCAAGTGCACGATGTTTGTTGGTGATATCAGTAAGATGATGGAAGGTGATCTGAACATTCTCATTGTCAAGCCTCTTCAAGCAGTTGAAGAGATTGCGAAGAACATCGATTCTTGAGTCTTTCTGAGTTGAGACGCCTTTGTTGACCTTGGACGGTCAGTCCCAGACTAGCAGACTCCAGAGCACTCACATGACCATACTGTCCTTTGGTCAGATGACCACAGATGATATTCTTGGCAGTCGAGTCCAATTGTGCGAACCTCTTCACATCAGCATTGGTGACACCTTCATAGAATTTGGGAACGCCAGTCCAGACGACATACCGAAGGTCGTTGTCAATGGCTTCAAGATGCATGTGCATCTTATTCTTTCAGTACGGGTAATAAGTGTCATCGAAGACAGGGCACACAGCGGAGACCTTGATTATCCCTATAGTCAACATAGCTAAAACTCCAGGTGGTTAAATCGAATCACACAAAACAAGGAAGAACCTTGATGTGACACCAATTGAAAGTGGTAGTTATCGACTAGAGGGGGCGAATAGGCGATTTTTACGAAAGTCTTTCAGACAGGCAATGTCTTCAAAGATAGGCAGGTAAAATACTAACTAAACAGGATACAACGAAAGATAAACTACACTAGCCATGTAAGAGTGTCAAGGTACACTATAGATGATGCACGAGGACAAGTAGCAGCTAGGTAGAACAGATCATAATTGGAAGATATTGTGAAGATAAATATGCAATCAGAGTGGATGTCTTCACACAATCTCTTCGAACAGAACAGGCAAGCAAAGACTTCACGAAACTGAACTGTAAGTAAAGGAGTGAAGTGATAGAACCAGTTGCTCGATAAACATGAGGATTTGGTAGACCAGTTCCAGTTGTTGTGACAACTGTACGTCTGGTTAGGGAGGCTGAAATTGAACTCAGAAGACCACGTCTTTACCTTACTCCCCTTGAGCTAAGGCAGGCATATCTCGCCCAATCACTCAGTTAAGTTTTCAAGGTAGACTTTCAAACCTTCACAGACTTTGTTCACCGGCAATCCACAATGACTCTTGGATGCTCATAACACGATGCCTAACCGATTGGAAGATCATAGTCTTCAAGTGTAATAAGTTTTTGGTTCACACAGAACAGAAAGGCTTTAGTGATGCTTAACACACTTTGGGCTTTGGGTGTTTTGGGTTTGTCTTCGCAAGGATTCTCTCTCAAAGGCTTCGGAGGTGGGTTGCTCTCAAATGAAAAAAGTCGTACGCTAACTCAGAGCAGCCACCAAATTATGATGGAGGGGATGGGCTATTTATAGCCAGGAGACAACCCGACACGATATGTCTGAAATGACCCTGGATCAATGGACAACCAACGTGTGTCCAATGGTCAGATTTCAAACACACGAGGCGGCTTGACTTGGGCTACAAGTAAAAATGACTCATCCAGCACAGGATAAGATTTTCTCTGAGTTGTCTTCGTTTGAAGACATATGATTTTAGGTTGAGCATCACGTCAGTTTTTTGACTTTGTTTACCTCGACCCCACTTAACAGTTCGGTGGTTTGTACAACTCGGGAAAGAAGAAAATGAAACTACGAAAGAACCATGTCTTCGTGCTCCATTGTCTTCAAACGAATGTCTTCTCGTGTCATTATCTTCGACACGAATGTCTTCGCCCTCCACCATTGTCTTCAATGTCTTCATACATTTTTAGGGGTCATCTTCGATGGGTAAAGCGAATCAATAGGGGCTTCTACCGTGTTCTCTTGTGAATATCACAAACACATTAGTCCCTCAACCAAGTTTGTCGTCGATACTTCAAAATCAACTAGGGGTGGCAGCAGATGCACTTGCAGAGGCCTTGCATGAGGAAAAATGGCTTCAGGACCTTTCTCCTGGCCTCCCATTTGTGTTACAACTAGAGCTCACTGAACTTGCTGCCCTCCTGGATACCGTGGAGCTTGTGGCAGACCAGCCAGACCAAATAAAATGGTATTTCACCCACGATGGCATGTACAGCGCTAAGTCGACATACCAGCTACAGTTCCTGGGATATACTCGGTTTGGGATTTGTTTGGTTAGAAGGAGATGTTGAGGTGGATATGGGCATCCCTATCCAGCTGGATAGGGATAGCCAATTTTTCTATTTGGTTGTGTGGATAAAGTTAGCCCATATTTTGTTTGGTCAGAAGGATGAATCATGGTTGGGGATAGCCATTTTTCTGTTTGGTTGGTGGGTGAGGCTAGCCCATTTTTCAATATGAGGTAATCAAACATGATACAAGAACATTTGTAGAAAGAAGCAATCATACCCAAACAAACTCATCAGTAGTACAAGCTAAATGTTAACTTCAATACACATCATAGTTCAACATTTCCATATGTAAAACACAAGTGCATAGAGCACATAGTTCGACATTCCATATAGTACTAGATCAAATCTATATAGTTATACAACCCATGAATAGTTTGATATTTTGGTTGTAATCAAAAGAACAAGTCCATACAACCCATAGCTCCATTGTTTTGGTTGTCATCAAAAGCATAAAGTTAAACACCCATATAAAATCAGCATGCTTCGGCTTCAGGAAAGGTACTCTTCACATACCTAGAGACCCAAACCTTTCTTTGAACACCCCCAGGACCTTCAATGTCGTTGTAACACAAGGATTGTTAACCAAATAGGCATAGTAATTAGCAAGTGAATCCACATCTAAGCCAGGGTGTTCTTTCATCTCATCCCAAAGACCATCAACGGCGGGGTTGACATCGCTAGCAAGTTTCTCAATGGCAACAACAAGCCTTTCACTTGATACCATTATTCTTGCAACCATCCCATATTCTAAAGAAGGATCAGTTTTGGCTTTCTTCAACATGGGAGCGGCTGAAGGTGGTACCTGGTCTATGGCCACCAGTCACCAAACCACATAGATGGGCTAGCACGTATGATGACATGGTAGGTGTCCATGAGATTTGCCTAGCAACCATATCCTACAATTTCACCAAGCATATCAGCAAGTATTTGGAGAGAAAGAACCAAATCAGCAAGCAATTTCAACATGAAGAATTAAATTGGGACATGTATTTGAAGAGAAACAAGCAACTTTTTAAGTATTTCAACATAAAGAATTAAATTTCAGCAATTCCTTGCCTAAAATTAGCCATGTATGCAAATAGTTTTGTCGGTCTTCCCACATTTGGTCAGCAAGTACTTGCCTAAAATTAGCCATGTATGCATGTTCTTGTGCTTGGCCAGTTGATGATGAAGCATGAGGATATTGGCCACCCATTCATCCTCGGGTATGATATATTCATCAATGCCATCATTTAAAACCCAATTCTGAATAATGCAAAGGGCCACAATAATGTCTACTTTAGTAGGATAAAGAAAGAATGGAGTGGCATTATCAAGGATTTTGAATCTTCTCTTCAATGACCCAAATGCCCATTCTACAGTCGTGCGAATAGAAGAATGCCTAAGGTTGAGCAGCTCCATCTCATTTTGCACAGGATTATTTCCCCACTCATTTAAATGGTACCTCACGCCACGAAAAGGAGGCAAGAAGCCTGGTTTGGCTCCATATCCGGCATCAACTAGATAAAGTTTTCCTAAATACGAGGAGCAGTTGGGTTACTTTTATATATATATATATATATATATATATATATATATATATATATATATATATATATATATATCAAAATCCCATTTACAACATGTATCTACATGGTTAATTTATTACCTTGTGGGACACGTAGACCATTTTCACGTCCTAAAGCATCGCGTAATACTACAACATCATGCGTTGTTCCCTCCCAACCGGCCAACACATATGCGAATCGAAGATCAAAATCAACAGCCGCCATCACATTTTGAGTAGTATATTTCTTTCTACCACAAAAGGCAGCCTCCATATCAGGTGTAACAGAGGAACGTACATGTGTACCATCAATAGCTCCAATACAATCCTATTAAGTGGAAATGAAAACCAAAATTTAGGATCTAAACAGATTGTGCCTACACTGACAAAATATAGTTGTCACTCGGTGTCATACCTTAAAGTATGGATCCCACCGATGGTTTCCTTTTTTTTGGGTCCCCAATGAGGCTTCCTAATAAGTTCATCTCAAAGCTCACCAACTGCATGGAGTACTTTTTTGAAATACCGGCTAACAACTTCACCAGATCTACCAATATTCCCACCAGTTACCCTATTCTGAATGTTGTGACCAACGGTGTGCAAAAACATTGCTACTTGCTGCTCAATGGACATATGGATTGTGTCCTTTAGCAAATTGCAATCTCTAAATAGTTGACAAAACCGAAAGAAAGGTGCTCTCCGAAGCCTAAGCAACCCAAATGCTCCTCATATTTAGGAAAATTTTATCTTGTTGATGCCGGATATGGAGCCAAACCAGGCTTATTGCCTCCTTTCGTGGCGTGAGGTACCATTTAAATGAGTGGGGAAACAATCCTGTGCAAAATGAGATGGAGCTGTTCAACCTTAGGCATTCTTCTCTTCGCACAACTATAGAATGGGCATTTGGGTCATCGAAGAGAAGATTCAAAATCATTGATGTTGCCACTCCATTCTTTCTTTATCCTACTCAAGTAGATATTGTTGTGGCTCTTTGCACTATTTAGAATTGGGTCTTAAATGATGGGATTGATGAATATATCATACCCGAGGATGAATGGGTGGCCAATATCACTCATGCTTCATCATCAACTGGACAAGCACAAGAACATGCATATATGGCTAATTCTAGGCAAGGACTTGCTGATCAAATGTGGGAAGACCGACAAAACTATTTGCATACACGGCTAATTTTAGGCAAGGACTTGCTGAAATTTAATTCTTGATGTTGAAATCTTACAGAATTGCTTCTTTCTCTTCAAATACATGTCCAAGTTTAATTCTTTATGTTGAAATTGATTGCTGATTTGGTTCTTTCTCTCAAAATACTTGCTGATGTGCTTGGTGAAATTGTAGGATATGGCTGTTAGGCAAATCTCATGGACACCTACCATGTCATCATACATGCTAGCCCATCTACGTGGTTTGGTGACTGGTGGCCATAGACCATGTACCTCCTTCAAGAATGTCCACTGGAATGGTTGTGCCACTGCTATGAATGAACATTTTCAGCGCACCGACTTGATTGGAACCCACACAAGGACGTGGAAAAGGAAGTATAAAAAGATAGGGCACCTCAAATCATTGGGTGGTGCACTTTGGGATGAAGATAACTTTATGATTGTTCTTGATCATGAGCATTACACAAACCATATTAAGGTATCTATTTTCTGCCCTTTAGTACTTGCTGGAATTGGTTCCATTTGTCCAAAATACTTGCTGAAATGAGTTTTGGTTACATATCTCCTAATACTTGTTGTAATGATTTCTTTCATGCACTATCACTTGCTGGAACTTTTTTATACTCCATTTCCTTGCTGAAATGAGTACATTTATAGCCCAATTCTTGCTGAAATAAGTTCTTTTATGCATTACCACTTGCTGGACCTTATGTATACTCCATGTTAGTTGCTGAAATGAGCTTTTATAGCCAAATTCTTGCTGAAATGAGTTCTTTCATGCATTATACCTTGCCGGAATTTATTTATACTCACATTCCTTGCTGAAATGATTACTTTTTATTACAAAGGACCACAAAGAAGGTTAACCCTTCCTGAACAAGCCTGTTAAACATTATGAGGAGATGATGGTTATCGTTGGAGCAGGCATGACTACGGGGCAATATGCAAAAGGCTCAGGTGATTGATCTTGAAGAACAGAAAACCAACAAAGCTGCTGCCTCGAATGAAGAGGTTGCCCAATCACACACTTGTGATGAGTCAGCCACTCCCAAGTTCAAGAAAGCCAAAACTAATCCTTCTGTGGAAGATAGGATGGTTGCAACCATAATGGCTTCAAGTGAAAGGCTTGTTGTTGCCATTGAGAAACTTGCTAGCGACGTCAACCCTGCCATTGATGGTCTTTGGGATGAGATGAAAGAACTCTCTGGATTTGATATGGATTCCCTTGGTCATTACTATGCCTATTTGGTTGACAATCCTCGTGTTGCAACGACATTCAAGGTCCTGGGGGGTGTTCAAAGAAAGGTTTGGGTCTCTAGGTATGTGAAGAGTACCTTTCCTGAAGCTGAAGCATGCTGATTTTATATGGGTGTTTAACTTTATGCTTTTGATGACAACCAAAACAATGGAGCTATGGGTTGTATGGACTTGTTCTTTTGATTACAACCAAAATACTGAACTATGCATGGGTTGTATAACTATATAGATTTGATCTAGTACTATATGGAATGTCGAACTATGTGCTCTATGCACTTGTGTTTTACATATGGAAATGTTGAACTATGATGTGTATTGAAGTTAACATTTAGCTTGTACTACGGATGAGTTTGTTTGGGTACGATTGCTTCTTTCTACAAATGTTCTTGTATCATATTTGATTGCCTCATATTGAAAAATGGGCTAGCCTCACCCACAACCAAACGGATTCATCCTTCTAACCAAACAAAATATGGGCTAACTTTATCCACACAACCAAACAGAAAAATTGGCTATCCTTATCCAGCTGGACAGGGATGCCCATATACACCTTAATATCTCCCTCTAACCAAACACATCCTTGGCCGGTGCTAATATCCCTTTTGACCATTGCTGATTGTAATGTTATGTCTTTTTTTTTGCATCGGTGTCCTTAACTGGTGCCTTGCCTGCTTGGGCCTCCTTTGTATTCTTACCTTCCTAATCAATGAATTTGGTGGATCTCCTACCAACATTCAAAAAAAGGAATTTAATTGTACAAGCCCATTCCCCCAACAGCCAACACTGACAAAAAAGGCCCCACAAATGGCCTCACGGAGAGGAGACCGAGTCAAAATCAAAGGGACATGCCAAAACCAATACCTGGATCGCTCCTAGACGATTTTGCCCCAGGGAGCTTAGTGATTTAGTAGATGTCAAACAGTTCATGTGTGTCATTCTGCTTTCTATCTTGCATTTTTTTAGTAGAAAACAACTTTAGACTTGTCGAAGAATGCACAACCTTCCAGTCTAAGATAATACTGAAGGGCACGCGCGCCTTGCTGCGCCGCTTAGTCCTTGTTGTTGGTATATCCTTGTAGAAAGAGTACACAAATAAACCCATTTTAGTAATACTATTATTCAATAATAAGGTTTAATTATATGGAATTTAATAAATTTAAGTTAGAAACACTTATACAGATGCAAACCCTCACAACAAGCACACACACTTACCCCTATGAACATACGCACGCAACCCTACTTCTATGAGCATATCTGATATCATTTACAATCAAAGCTCATCCTGACCGGAAACGCTGACCTATGTCCGTCAAAGGCATACTAAAAGAACAGTTGTATCCGAGATGCCTTTAGGCCATCTCTGCTTGTGACTGTTCCTTCATCAGACATCATCAGATCCAACTGCCATATGATTTCCCAAGCCATCAATATCTTTGATAGTTGAACAACCTGCGTTTAGTACAATATAATACAAAAGCAAAGTATACAATTGGAAAATAGAGCAAATGACAGTTAAGAAAGAAACAAAAATGGTGAAACAAAGAAATTATTTTCACAGAGCCCTAAATCATCCAACTTTTCTTTTCCTGTAAAGGATGAATTATAATCCCTCCGTCCGGAAATACTTGTTGGAGGAATGGAGTATGTTTTATGGAGTTTACACTTGAGGAGAAACTCCCAAACTCTACAGATCTGGACCTTATTTTTCAACAATTTGAACATTGAACCTGAAGAACAGTCTGCGCAAGGGTTTATTTGTTGATAAAGTTATAAGCATCATATCTAACATAATACAAGATAAATTCGCATTAATAAGGAATAACCAATATATACTTTCGAAGAACATATGAAATCAGTCAAAAATATGGCCCTCTGCTATACCAAATGCACCATGATCGTTAGACTCCCAAAATATCGCCCTATGGTATGCAATAAAATGAATTTCAGTCTGAATAGTGCTACGGTTACCTCAAGGAACATACTTGTAAATTTAACAGAGTACTCAACTAATATATTTCACTGCCTATCCCAAGAGATAGACACATAGCATGTCAACAATTTGTTGCAGTTCCAATATAGCCAAATCATTTGCATACTTTGCATGACTATACACAAAGACTGTCGTACATGTTCAGTTTGAAATAAACCAATAGGGTCCAGGTTTTCCTTCGGGTGAAACAATTCCTTTTGGCTCATTATGATCTATTACGATTTAGACCAAGTAGGTTTAGGAGACTTAATTACACAACTAATATGATATTTGGAAGGAAATGAACAGAACACTGAAAGTAGAGGTCATCAACGGTTGTTCATGGATGTGCACACCATTGTCTAAGCGTTTGAGGGCAAAAGCTAGAACCTTGGTAGCTTCTTCGTTTTAGAAGTAAAGGTCATTCTCCATATGCATTATATTATATCATAGGAATGGAAGTAAAACAAGATCTATCCATATTTTTTTCGAAAAGGGGGGTTACCCCAGCCTCTGCATCAGAAAGATGCATACGGCTCATATTATTAAAAACGAAACCAGTATCAAAGTCTCCAATGTCTCAAAGTACGAAATAAAAACAGAACGCTCATACGAGCCTAATGAAAAAGCCACAATCAACAGGCAAACAAAATAGGAGCACTACATGCCTAACCTATTACATAACCGCCATCCAAACCGGTTGAAAATAACCCGAGCTACCATCTCCCATCAGGTAGACGCAGTAGCCAAACGCCCCCTGGCCTCCGTCGAAGTGAGTAGCGACCACATACGGATCAATGTTGTGGCCCTGATGATAACCTGCAAAACGTGAAAGTTCGTTGCTCTGTTAAAAACCAAATCATTTCTGCAGTTCCAGACTGCCCACAATAAGGCACAAACTCCAACACGAATGTGCCTCGCTATATCCGAGTTAACCCCATCAAGCCACGTTCCAAATAACATGTTGATGGAGGTAGGTGGAGTAATATTAAAAGCAATATGAATCGAACGCCAAAGAATCTTAGCCAGCGGACAATCTAGAAAGAGGCGCCTGATAGTTTCGTTATGATCACAAAAACTACACCTAGCAGAACCCATCCAATTGCGTTTTGCTAGATTATCCTTTGTCAAAATGAATTGTTTATGCACAAACCACATAAACACTTTGATTCGCAAAGGTACCTTAACTTTCTAGACGTGCTTCGAGTATGGAATGACACTAGTGTTTATGACATCCAGATACATGGATTTGACCGTAAACACGCCGTCCTTAGTCAGTCTCCAATACAATCTATCTGGCTACTGAGACAGCTGGACATCCATCAGCCTTCGTACAAGATGAAGCCAGGCTTCCCAACGATCGCCTACCAACGTCCTACGAAAGCTAATATTGAGAGGCGTGGACTGTAAGACGTTTGCAACGTAAGCTTCTCGATGTTGAACAATGTTGTACAAAGTAGGATATTGAAGTGCAAGGGGCGTCTACCCAAGCCACGTATCCTCCCAGAACCTCATATTAGCCCCATCACCGACTAAGATCTTTGCCCTATTAAAAAAGAGGGGCTTGACTCTCATCAACCCTTTCCGAAACGGTGAGTCAGTCGGTCGCATACCACCGAGCCAATGTTTTAGATCAAGATACTTATTTCGTAAAATCTGAGCCCAAGTAGCCTCTGTCTCGGACGAAAGTTTAAATAGCCACTTGCTAAGGAGACATCTATTCTTGATCTCTAGATTTTCAATGCCTAGACCCCCTTGGTCATTCGGCCTGCAGATGATGTCCCATTTTGCAAGCCTATACTTTCGTTTAAGCTCATCATTCTGCCAAAAGAATCGAGATCGATAAAAGTCTAACCTCTTCCTGACCCCCACCGGGACCTCAAAAAAGGATAAAAGAAACATAGGCATACTGGTGAGGACCGAATTAATCAGAATTAATCGCCCTCCATATGACATGAGCTTCCCTTTCCAACAGCTCAGTTTCTTTTCAAAACGATCCTCGATGCACTTCCACTCCTTGTTCATCAGCTTACGATGATGAATGGGTATACCTAAGTACGTGAACGGTAACGAACCTAACTCACATCCGAACAATTGCTTATACGCCTCCTAGTCATCATTAGTTCTTCCAAAGCAAAACAATTCACTCTTACGGAAGTTAACCTTGAGCTCAGACAATTGTTCAAATAAGCACAACACAAGCTTCATGTTTCTCGCTTTTGCCAAGTCATGTTCCATAAAGATTATAGTATCATCAGCATACTGCAATATGGATATACCACCATCAACTAGGTGCGGAACCAAGCCACTAACCTGCCCCGCATCCTTAGCCCGACCTATTAAAATAGATAGCATATCAATCACTATGTTGAATAGAATCAGTGACATGGGATCTCCTTGCCTTAATCCTTTGTGTGTCTGGAAATAGTGATCTATATCATCATTCACTTTAATCCCTACACTCCCTTTTTGCGTAAAGGATTCAATCTGGTCTCGCCAGGCCTTGTCAAATCCTTTCATACGCAAAGCTTGTTGAAGGAAAGGCAATTTAACTTTATCGTATGCTTTTTCGAAATCCACTTTAAAAACCACACCATCTAGTTTTTTTGAGTGGATCTCATGGAGCGTTTCATGCAAGACAACCACCCCATCAAGGATATTTCTATCTGGCATGAAAGCAGTCTGGGACGGTTGCACAACTGAATGCGTCCTAAAACCATGATTTACGGAAGCAGTTTTGCAGATTGTGCATCTTACCTTCACAATTATCATTAGTTTTCTGCCCTATAGATGCGTATTTAGCAAAAGAAATCAACGGTATCGTGTACATAACCAGCCAAAGCATCCTAGGATCTCCACCACTATCTTGATTGTACCTTGCGGGACACATCCCTGAACACAAAGGGCTTGTACCCATGTCACCATAAACAACTCCAGAGGCTTGAAAATGACATCATGACAGTGCTCATCAACTATATATCCTGCTGCAAGGTGCATCTAAGAGGGGTCAATCATCGTGTCCATTGCTACATGTGGTAGAAAAATATCTGACCAGTGACCAGCAAATGTTTCCTGGCTCACGCACATATAGTAAATATATGCAGGTGCGTGCACATAATATCCAACATCAAGACTCCTTTTGAGATTGTGTTTTCTCTGTGTTCCTTTCTACTTTACTGGACAGGGCTACAACAAGGGGAGGACGCCAAAGATCTTCGTTCCGGAGCCGAGATGATCAGGACTGGCACGATGCAGCTGATGAAGATGTGTGGCCCTGTCAAGCAACCAATCCAGGCCGCTTGAAAGGAAGACGGGCGCGCAACCTTGATGTTGTTCTCTCTCGGCGAAGATTACCATCTGTTTACTTGCCTTTGCAGCTGTGTTCTGATACTTGATCCTGAGCTTTTGAGATTGTAATAGGATAGATGTTATGTCGTGCTATCAGGTTTTCGCCCCATGATACTCGTTTCGATGGCGAGCGAGTATGGTGGGTTTCCTGGTAGTGCTAGAACTCGCTTTACTTCTTTCCCTCCCCCTAACCTTCTCGTTCGAACGGGTTGTATTTCCGTTCTTTGCAATGGAAAGGGGTAAAGCCCGGTTCAAAAAAAACATAATATCCAACCAAAATGGCAACACAAGTTCACCATGATCCAGGACTACATCCTCAGTAAACTTCGGCTATCAATCCATCTATCCTATGGCACTTCTGATGCTTGAGAAATAGTCAAAGGCTGCATCTTTTACACAAAATATTTCCAGCTCGCTAGTGAGCCAGTGTTGATTGCAGAGCCAATGTGCTAGTACATAAAAGCATGAGACTGTGGGTACTTCTACAAGCACTGACCATAGGCAATGGAGCATATGATCTAAAATGCCAAACAATCATTTGTATAATCTTCATACAATTTATTATGTTCAAACAATTTTTATTTCGATTTAATTGTTAACAGAATTTTTTTCTACAAAAGTAGTTTCTTGCATAAAAATCATTTCCTGTTCCAAACAGAAATATATTGGAATCTTTAGCACAGATGAAAGGTACAAATCTGATCATTTACTTACATAAATGATGTCACTAATGCTTATGACCTGGTTCTTGTATCGTATTCAGAAATTTGCAGTTGCTGAAAGAAAGATGAGCATCTTCACACAACTATATAAGAGGTTGTGTTGGTTTCCTACTGTTGCTTACTACTCCTATCACCTCACTCCAGATCTAAATGAGGGTTATCCATTACATAAGACAGACACTCTCAGCTTCGGAAATGTTTTAAAAATCATACTGTTATTAATCATTGTCTGATGCCTCTGTTCCAAGACCTCATGCACGCGGAACAAACCATCCCGAGACCGAACAGAGCTCCTTACTTTTCCAACTTCTCGGTTCTCTTCGTGGATGTCCCACAAGAACCCCCGGCATGCAAAGCCTCATTTGCAGGGGTACGGTAGGACTGATCAATATCCATCCTCATCCTGTAAATATCTTTGCTGGTACAGCACCTGAATACAAAAAAATAATATGTTAATAGCATCAAGCATGCACCCAAATGCAGTATGCAAGACATGTGATCCAACTAAAGTTTTACAAAAAAAACAACCTCTACTATCGAAACTAGTTCAAGGCCAGTTAGTTATAAAAAAATCACATAGAAAGCATATGTTACATCAGAATCATGATTTGCAAGAGCATAAATAAATGATTAAAGAGAATAGAAATTACACATTTACCTTAAAATCATGAATCTCGACCATTGAACAACCATCCTCATCTGCATGCCCTAGATGTTGGAGATGAGAAAACAATGTAGAAGAGAGATTGTGAAGGAGTTTGTGTACCTACATACCAGCTGATGGAGGCGGCTGCCGGCATCGACACCCTACAGTGGCAAATCTCATCAGCCCCCTGCCCCCACGTGTTGCTGGTTTGGAGGATGGACCTCTCTCCTTGCTGCAGTAGGGAGCATAGCCCAACCAGCTAAAAGACCACCTGACGAATCGAATTGCTAGAAAAGACCCCCTCTAAAACAAATTGACAAAAAAAGACCAGCTGCAACGTGGCGGCAGGTGCGGCAGCCGACACGTGGCACCTGCCGCCACAGGCGCTGGCGGCAGCCCCTGCCGCCACGGGTGCAGGCGGCTACTCGGGCTTAACAGGTTTATTCGTCCGGAAAGTAGCTGCAACGGAACGGGCTGGAGGGGTGGGCCCTGCCGCCACGCGGCCAGACGACACCAAACTCGCGCGCGCAGCTTGGGTGGGCCCTGCCGCCACGGTCTGAGGCGGCAGCCGCTGCGTGGCAGGGGCGCCCTGTGCGCGGAGGCCATGCTGCTTTGTTTAATCCATGCGGCTAGCGCAGGGCAGAGATCAGCATCGGGCTGGGAGTATTGTTTAGTGTGGCCGCGTATGCACGGCGAGCTGACGAGTACTGACCGTTTCGGAGAAGCCAGCTCGTGATTAGCACTGAAATCAGTTGGTCCATTAACCCAAGTACTAGTACTAGCAAGTTTCTTCCAAGTTGATATGCATTTGAAAGGGTTCGAGCTGCCGTGTGGCCGTAGGCAGCGGTTGCCGCCTCGGGCCATGGCGGCAGGGCCCACCTGACCTGTCGCAACACGCGCAGCAGCAGTAGCTGCCGTCTCGCTCCGTCGCAGCTGCGCGCACCACTCCTGCACGTTCCGTTGCGCAGCTTGCACGCGGACGAAAAACCCTGTTGAGCATGGGCTGCCGCCTGCGCCCGTGGCGGCAGGGGCTGCCGCCGGCACCTGTGGCGGCAGGTGCCACGTGTCGGCTGCCGCACCTGCCGCCACGGTGCAGCTGGTCTTTTTTATCAAATTTTTTTAGACGGGATCTTTTCTAGCAATTCGATTCGTCAAATGGTCTTTTTAGACAAAATATCCGTTTCCCGCACGTCTGGCATTTTTGAGCGGAAATACCCACCGGTCTTGGGTCCCAATGCATCCAAATTGAAAAATGGCAAGGCTACAAATCAACCGGCTGATCCCCGCAGGCGATCAACCGCCTCGCCAGCCGCATGATTAAATCATTAATAACCGCCTGATCTAACCCCTCGTCTCACTCTATCATATCCCCTGCCTCGCCACTCGCGTGACAATAGGAAGCGCAACGCTAAAATAGTATCTCCATGGCCTGCTTCACATCACCGAATGGCAGGCTCCTCGTAGCACGGGCACAAAGCGATGACGATCAATCATTGTACTTAGCATCGAACCCTCGGCTTCACAGCTTGTTGGCTCGCAGCT
Organism: Aegilops speltoides; assembly: GCA_021437245.1. Taxonomy (NCBI): domain Eukaryota; kingdom Viridiplantae; phylum Streptophyta; class Magnoliopsida; order Poales; family Poaceae; genus Aegilops; species Aegilops speltoides. The sequence goes on from CM038146.1 coordinate 171,892,605, forward strand.
CAGCAACCCCCCTGGGATCGCAGCACGCGTCACCGTCGTGGACCTTGCAGCAGCGCTGGTGTTACAAAGTAGCATCACCAGACGCCCACTACATAGTAGTGACCAATCGCAGCACTAGTGCCCCAATGCAGCTTCGGCGGTGACCGCCGGAGTTGAGGGAGATGCCCTGTCGCGTCGAGCGCACACGCAGCAGCCTTTGCAGTAGCGGTGTTGTTGCAAAGCAGCAGTATCAGACGCCCCGCTACAGCAGCCTTCGCCGGCAGCATCGATGGTGTTGCAACTAGCACGACAGTGGCGGACGCCGGAGTTGAGGGGGATGCCCTGGACGTGCGCACACGCAACAGCCCTTGCAGTAGCGGTGGTGTTGCAAAGCAGCAGCAGCGGACGCCCCGCCACAACAGTCCCACGTGGTAGCACCGAGGGTGTTGCAACACAGCACAACGGTGGGTGCCGCCAGAGTTGAGGAAGATGAGCTCTCATCTCGACGAGCTCACATGCAGCAGCAGCACGATGCCACGACCTCCTTGCCGCAGCGGAGGAGCAATGGCATTTCGGTGCGCGAACCACCCCATTTGCTCACTAATGCATGATCGTGGTACCTCCATATGGTCCTTGTATATTACCTGCATTTCACAAAAATAAAAAAGGAAAAATAGGGGGTTACGAGCTTGTTGCGAGCAGAGAATGAACTTGAAAAAAGAGGACCAATATTTGTCGGAGAGAAAATGCTAGAGAAAAAATGAACATACCAGAAACATTGGTAGGCAACGACCAATCAAGAAGCTTGGAACCCCAAGCCTCCTTCTTTGTGTCGGTACTTCTTCACCTCTCAATGCAGCAGCCAAGATGCGCTCGTCTCACGCAAAATCGTCGAGTTCAGCGATGTCCTTCAGGCTAGCAAGGTACTCAAGGGCACCATGTTGCCGGTGCGAAGCACTAGCACAAGCGTGATGCATAAAAGAACCCAAGACCTCTCGATGGTCGCAATTTCGTGGTTCCTCGCCTTCTTAAGTACAGATATATCTTTCTTTTTATGACTTAAAAAGCAGAAAGACACATGTCATTCAGAATTGAAACATTGCAACAAAGAAAACCAAAAATCCAAAAAAGCTGCGATGGGGGTATTTTTTTTATACCTAAACAAACCCTGCTTAGGGTCAATCTTCATGACTACCCGGTCTAGCAGCTCATATGGTACATAAAAGGGGGAAATATTCATCAAAGAAACAAAGTTGCAATCATTTCAGATTCCCCTCTTGTCGTCATTCAGATGTTTCTCAGCAACCTGACGCAAGCGAGAAGCTGAAAAACGTGTTGTGAAGGACCCATCAGTAGGTTCTTCAATCTCATCATCCATTCTTGAGGCTCTGCATCAAAAAGAGAAGAAATCTCGTTATACTGCCTTATGAAATCTATGCAACAACACCATTTAGAAAATCATTGGATAAAACACAACACTCCCATTGCATTGGTCACTACGTGATGAAACAACATCTACTGAGATAAAAACCAACTTATCTAAGCACTGGCGCACTATTGGTCAAACAAAAAAACACAAAAACCCACATTCCCTGGATATAATCAACTGCAAAAGATCATATAATCCATTAAACACTGATGAAAAAAGCCCTATCACATTACCTTGCCCCATGCATGTAAATCACAAGCCCAAAATGCAAGGTTCAGTCTGTAAGCTCACCTAGTACAGAGAATGAGGCGATATTCATCATAGATCCGAAGCTGACTTGTTTATGACTACCCTCTTTTCATCATTCAGATGTTTCCGCGCAAACAGACACAACCAAGGCAAAAACACGTGCTGAGAAAGATCCATTAGTAGGTTCCTCATCATCCATTGTTGAGTCTCTGCAAAAACAAAAAGAACAACAACGACAACATATTATATCGCTTTGTTACGAACCTATGCAACAACAATAGCGGAACGAAACACACTATATATAAAAATATGGAATGATTTGAAAATGAAGCACCACTGCCCCCATGGCAACAGGAATGAAAAAAAAGAAGAAGCAATCATCACAGATAAAAACCTCAAAACAATGAGTATGCATATCAGTATGTGCTGCGGAAAACACTACTATTACCGAAAAAACTGAAGCCCGTCACTGTAAAAAAAATGCAGGGTTGCTGTGCTCAGTATACTAACTAGAATGAGCATGCATCTCATTCTAGGTTCAGCATAAAAAAACAGTGAAGAAGCAGAAAACAAAAAAAAATGCAAAATGAGCCATCAGCTGAACTACTACACATATACAATGAAGTACATTCAGAAACTAAACAAATGCTAGAGCCATATAGCTCTGCTGTACTATTATACAATTTCAGTGAGAGAAGCAGCAGAACTAAAAACTCTCAAAAACACTACTCAACCTGTATGTGTGTTGCACTGAAGATGAAATGTCTTAACTATTATACAACAAATTTGAAAATGCCTGAAAATTCTATGCAGTAATTTGCTAGCTCAAACAATGTAGGCTATGATGTTGCTGCACTGAATCAAAAAGGATCCCATTCTAACAAAATAAACCCTAGCATTTTCCATGATAAAAAATCGCTAGCAAAATCAGTATCAAAATGCATGTGCTCAACAGATAACAACTTCTGTACTGAACCCGCACATCTGAACACCATCTACTCTACAGCAAAAGAACACACCGCCGCCCAACTCCAACACCCCCCTCCTCTTCCCCAACTGCCCTCACCCCTCTACAATCAAACAGATGAACTCCTCCCGCCCCAACCTACCAGCTCCGGCGAGCACCTCAGGACCCAAGAGTTCGCAAATATCCGAACATTTTTCCAGATGGATTTGGGAGAGGGTCTAGTACCTGTGCTCTGGGGCGACGTCGGCCATGGTCTGAGACGAAGATGCGTGCGCCTCCGCTCCACCTCCTCGCATCGGCTTTTTGCTGTCCCGGCTGTAAAACACGTATGTTGGGAACTTTGCTCGACACCCTAAACGGGGTGTGGCTCTTTCATTATATAGAGGTACCAAGGGGTACAATACAATGTTACAACGTTTCATATACAGACTAGACTATGTATAAATACAGTCTAACACCCTCCCTCAATCTTAACTATGGCCTGAAGTACAAAGTAAGTTAAGATTGCGCCTACAGCCTACAAACTGTGGTTGTGGAAGAGGCTTCGTGAAGATGTCAGCAAGTTGATCCTTTGATGGAATGAACTTGATACAAAGTAGCTTCTGTGCAACACGTTCCGAACAAAATGATAGTCAACCTCAATGTGCTTCGTCCTAGCGTGAAACACTGGATTAGATGAAAGATATGTAGCTCCAATGTTATCACACCACGTAATCGGAGGATGTCTTTGAGACAACTCTCAATTCTCTCAACAGAGATCAGACCCATATGATCTCAGCGGGGCATCAAGAATCGCTTTGTACTCAACTTCAAGATTACTCTGCGAGACATCAGAGATCGCTTTCGAGCATTCGAGCGATCAGGTTAGAACCGAAATACTGCATATCCCCGTAGATCGCTTTGTCATCGGGATCGCCAAATTTAATCTGCATCTGAGAAAGCGGAGAGCTCACATGACGGTGCTGGCTGAAGAAGCAAACCATAGGAGACAGTAAGGCGATGTAACGCAGAATACGCTTCACAGCCGACCAATGAGATGTCGTAGGTGCATGAAGAAACTGGCAGACACGGTTGACTGCATAGGAAATATCAGGCCTGGTAATAGTAAGGTATTGCAGACCACCAACGAGACTGCGATACTCAGTAGCATCCTCAGGCGAAAGAGCATCTCCATCAAGGGCGCATAACCGATCGATGGCGCATATAGGAGTAATAGCATGTTTGCGGTCGTCAAGATACCGCACGCCGCAACAGGTCAAGAGAGTACTTCTTCTGCGTAAGAGTCAGACCAGTGGAAGACCGAGAAACCTCCAGACCAAGGAAGAAATGCAAGGCACCCAAATCCTTGACAGCAAAAGCACCACTCAGTGCAACAACAAGGCGATCAGCAGCAGCATGGGATGAACTGATGAGGATGATATCATCCACATAAACCAGAAGATACATCGTAACCTCAGGACGCTGCAGAAGGAACAGCGATGTGTTTGCCATGGAAGGAGTAAACCCAAGCGCCCGAAGAACTGAGCCAAGCCGAGCATGCCACGCACGAGGAGCCTGTTTCAGTCCATAGAGTGCCTTAGTCAGACGACAGAGATGACGAGGGCGTGCTGGATCTACAAATCCAGGTGGCTGCCGCATGTAAACCTCCTCCTCCAGAACTCCATGGAGAAAGGCGTTCTGCACATCAAGCTGACGAAGAGACCATCCACGAGTGACAGCAAGTGACAGTAGCAATCGAATGGTAGTAGGCTTGATGACAGGACTGAATGTGTCTTCATAATCAAGACCTACCTTTGTTTGAAGCCCTTAGCAACAAGGCGAGCCTTGTAGCGTTCGATCGACCCATCAGCATGTCTCTTGACTTTGAAAACCCACTTGGAGTCAATAATATTAACACCAGAAACTGGAGGAACAAGCTGCCAAGTGTCATTTTTCTGGAGAGCCTGAATCTCCTGTTTCATAGCAGCATGCCAGTGGGGGATACTCAGTGCAGCCTGGAAGTGGCGAGGCTCAGCAGTGGGATCAGCGGCGATGTGAGCCATGCACGCAGCTAGCCATGCCACAGTGCCGTCCGTGCGTTCCTTCGGACGAAAAATGCCCGACCGACTCCGTGTATGAGGGCGAAGAGGAACCACAGGGCGTGCCGGCGAGACGGACTCAACCGGCGAAGGAGGCGATGCTGCATCACCGGGAGAGCTCATACTGGGGCTCCCTGAAGATGAAAGGCCTGGCGAGGCCAACCCAGGAGCTGAAGCGGGACTGGCCAGATCCGACTGGCCGGTCGAGGCTCCCACCGACCGAGGCGAAGACGCCTCCAGGTCAGGTGAGGCGATCCGGAGGTCGGGCGAGGCGCCACCGAGGGGTTGTGCGAACCGCCGGAGCCAGCGGGCGAGCGAGGCGATGGCGGGCTCGGCGGCCGCTCGAGACAAAGCGGGCAAAGGGGCCAGCGGCGGGGCGGCGCCGCGCAACCACCTCCGATGGCGGCGAGGCTGGTTCGCGTGCCCGCGCGACAGCCTCCAGTGGCGATGACGGGTCGGGTACACGGGTTGGACCCGGTATGCATGGGACATGCACGTCCCGGGCTGGAGCCGCCACGTCGGCGTCCTGTTCGTCAAGCAGCTCAAGGCGAGCTCCACGGCCAATACCTGCAGCATGATTAGGCAACAATGCAGGAGTATACACAACATCCACAAACTGATCAGGCGAAGGTGGAGACATGTGCACCGGTTGTGAAGAGATGGTAGAGTTTGTCGGAAGAGCGCGAAAAGGAAACACGTTTTCATCAAACACCACATCGCGAGAGATGTAAACGCGATTTGTAGGAACATGGAGACATTTGTACCCTTTGTGAAGAGAACTATACCCCAAGAAGACGCACTTCTTAGACCGAAACTCTAACTTACGCTTGTTATATGGGCGAAGATGAGGCCAACAAGCACAACCGAACACCTTAAAGAAGGTGTAGTCTGAGTCTCGTTGAGCAAGAGTTCAAGTGGAGTTTGCATTTTCGAAGTCGTGAGGGAAGCCTATTTATGAGAAAACAGTGCTGTGGAGAAAGCATCACTCCAAAACCGAAACGGAACGGAGGCATGAGCTAGCAAGGTTAGACCAGTTTCAACAAGATGGCGATGCTTACGCTCGCGCCCGCTCTGGCGATGAGTATGAGGACAAGACACACGATGCGAAATCCCAAGTTTGTTAAAAAGGAGTTGAGGTTGTGGTATTCACCCCCAATCGGATGAACATGAATGATTTTCGCTTAAGGAGACGCTCAACGGTGCTTGAAATCGGATAAAAACATCGAACACATCGACTTGCGCTTAATAAGATACAGCCAAGTAAACCGACTATAAGCATCAATGAAACCGACATAATAGTTGTGACCACTAACGACGTCTGGGCATGACCCCATACGCCGGAAAACACAAGCTCAAGAGGATGTTTCACAACACGACTAGACTCAAAAATGGTAGTTGGTGACTCTTGCCTGGCGACAAGCATCACGATGGTGGCAGCAGAATTATTAGACAAAACTGGTAGCTCATGTCGATGCAACACATGACGAACTATGGGGTCGCCGGATGACCAAGGCGCGCATGCCAATGTGTAGGCGACACACGAACACCATCAACGCTGGGGAGAAGACTGCATGGATGGTGTGTGTGGTGCATCAAGCGCTGCATAAGCCATGACGAAGACGACCGCTAAGCGAACGGCCCTCGTGTCCCGATCCTTGATAAAGAAACGAAAAGGGTGAAACTCAGCAAGGACATTATTATCACATGTAAGTTGAGGAATAGACAAAGAAACTACGAGTAGCGAGAGGGAACACGAAGGACATTAGAAAGATGTAGCGTCGCGAAATTGTGAGCAAGAAGAGAAGCGACCAACATGGGAAATGCGCATACCGCATCGCCGGGCGGTGTGCACTGATCATGACCACGGTATGGCTCTGAGTGGAGAGCTTGCCCATCTTGCCGGTAAGATGGTTGGTAGCTCCGGTGTCCATATACCACGAGGGATCGATGGAGTAGGATGGAGTGCGACCATGATCATGAGTAGTCACGGCGGCGGCAGCCTGCTTGTCGTTTCCTTTGCCATTGTTGCCAAGACCCAGAAAATCTTGCTTGTAGCGACGGTGACAGCGAGATGCAATGTGGCGCTCCAGACCACACAACTGACAGGCCTGCGGGGCACCAAAGGAGGAGCAGCAAGCAACCGGCCGGTTGCCCCCCGTGATGGATGGCGCATTGCCACGCGGGGCCGGCTGCGAGGAGGAGGCCTGCTTGCCCCCCGAAGATGACGTCCTCTGAGGCTTGCCGCGGGTGGCGGCGTTGGCGAGACGGCCGGGAGACACGGCGGGCCTTGATGCGCTGTTCACGACCAAGAAGACGGGCATACAGCTCACGAGGTGGAAGCGGATCATCGCGACCATGAACGTTCTCAACGAGATTATCATAATCATCATCAAGCCCGTTAAGAACAAAGGTGGTGAACTCCTCATCCTGCAGAGGCTGTCCAACTGAGGCCAATGTGTAGGCAAGACCCCGCATCTTGTTGAAGTAGTCCGTGATGCTGAGGTCACCAAGCTTAGTGTCACCAAGCTCAGTGCGTATAGAGTGAGCACGCGCCTGAGACTGCGAGGCGAAGCTGCTGTGAAGCGCCGCCCACGCCTCCCGAGATGTAGCCGCGAAGATGACCAGCGACGAGACGCTCGGAGCAAGCGAAGACTGGATGGCGAGAGGATGGCTCGATCTGAGCCACCCATGTATGATACGCCGGTGATGCGCGGGTGGACACGGGATGGATCCGTCAACATAGCCCTCCGGATAGCGGCTCGCGCGAAGCGGCAACACCTGGGCACGCCACGACAAGTAGTTGTCCGGCGTGAGCTTCACCGGCAGCAGATGCGAGAAGTAAAACGGTCTTTGGCGCCATGACCTGGGCAGCATGAGCATGCATCGGGGTGCACCATATGGACTGTCGGCGGGCGGTCTCGAGAGAGACACACCGCGGGTAGACGCCAGGCGCCGGAGCCGGAGCGGCTCCGTAGTGCACCGCGCCCCCGTAAAGTCGTGGCGCAGCCATGAAACCGGGCGGCGCGGAGTAGGGCTGGTGCGGCAACGGCGCGTAGGACGGTGGCGGCTGCGCCATGAAGGTCTGCTGCGGCGGAGGCGCGGAGTAGATCGGCGCCGGCGGCGGCTGGTGGTGATGCGACGAAGGCGCCGCATACTGTTGCTGGAGATACGGCGCCTCGTAGGGCGCGACGGGCCAGGAGGCCGGCGGCGTCGGAAGAGAGCCCTGGGCCGCCGGGCGCACCATACGCCGGTGGCTACCACCGGCAAAGCAGCGTGACGGCGCCGGAGGACGGCGGCACCGCGATGCCAGGAGGCGGCGGCGCAGCGACTTCAGCGGAGAAGTCACCCGATGGATTCGATCCGATCGGGGCTTCGGGCGGCGGCGCGGCCCCGTAGGCCGACACAAGAGGACGAGACGCGAGGAAGGGCGACATAGGGGCGAGAACCGGCGCGGCGGCGGCGGCGGGATTCGGCGCACCGGCGGCGGCGGTGGTAGAGGCAGCGGAAGACATCGAAACCCTAGTCTGATACCATGTAAAACACGTATGTTGGGAACTTTGCTCGACACCCTAAACGGGGTGTGGCTTTTTCATTATATAGAGGTACCAAGGGGTACAATACAATGTTACAACGTTTCATATACAGACTATGTATAAATACAGTCTAACACCGGCGTCTCGCCGCCGCGATGAGTGTCGCATCAGAACGATAGGGGGATCTGGTGTGACGAGAGAAGAGAGATGCCTGTTCAGAGCGCACTTTCAGTGCACGGCGGCATTGGCGCACTTTATCCACGTCGTGCACTGCATGCATCGTGATGGGAGGAACAAGCAACAGGCTTTAATATAAAAACAATACGTGGAACATATACTACATGCAAGTGGTACTAAATACTCACTTAAGGTCCAATATAGTGTGTCCGGTACCCGTTTGCGCTATCACTTATACCAAGCATGATGGCATCCTATGTGAAACTCGGCTTAGGTCCGCTTTGCATGAGGTAGATGATATGGCCCAATAAGTACCTGGCCAACATTTTGCGTGCGTGGTGTTTTAGCCCGGACCCACGCATTTCGCACCACTCAATATAGTCAGCCTGAGTGTGGCACATAAAAGCAAAAACGTAAACCCGAAGCTCTCAGGGTTTCGGCTGGATCTATTGCATCCTCGACTGAAATATGGAGTTCGTCGAGATGGAGGGGCAACTAAGGTAGAAAGTTTGAAGATCTGTTCTTGCAATATGAAGTTCTTCTAATTGAGCATGATTTCTTTTTTTTTTCATCTTAGATCAACAGCTAGCTTGATTCCTGACTGCTCCGACGCGTCGCAAAGAGTTCGAGATGCCTTGCATGCGCCATCAAATTGTTCATCGGGATCATCTAGGGCTTGCCACGGTGTGCTGGTGCATGCATGTGATACGGGATGTGTGGTGGTCGTGCTATATGCAAAATGTGAGCATGGAGTTAAGAAAAAGGCCCAAATATGAGCATGGAGTTAAGAAAAAGGCTGGGACCGTTCAAGCTGGCCGGCTAGTAAGTGTGCATGCATGCATGCATGCAGCTCATGCGACGATTTTAGCTTTTACCAGTTACAGTTTTTGGGAGGCATGAGATGCATGCATCCGGTTTTGGGCGTAATAGTGTGTCGGGGGAGGCGGGGAGGATTGGGCTGCGTTACCACACACTATCTACGCGTTTGGTTCGCCCTCAGGTTACTTCTTCGGTTAAGGTATCGGGAAGCTCCGTTTTCCCTTTTTGCTTTAGGAATGGGAAACGGTTGGGGCAGCGCACGCGGAAGATTGGGCCGGTCTCCCTCTTCCTCGCGTCACTCCAAGACATCTCGCGCAGCTCGCCGCCTCTTCTTCTGCCCCTCCTCCCCAACCCTTCCCCTCCCTCCCCCCCCCCCCCCCACAGTTGCAACCGCCCTCCCCCCGCCGGCTGCCATGGATCTGCACGGTGACCATTCCATCTCGCCGGCGATCGAGGGGCGGTGACCACGGAGATCTGCAACCGGGCGATGGGGTGCTACCACGGCGACGCCTACCTCGCATGCAATGAGCTCGCTTACTTCAGCGAGCCATGGCGAGACTACACCCCACGGCGATTTTTTTTGATGAAACCGGTTGTAGCAAATTCAACCGCGGTGGTAGCAAAAATCTACTACGGTTGCAGCAAAAGCGGCGTCATCGCTATCGCGGGTCGCAAATCGAGATAAGGAGTTTGAAGCTTTTTCAATGCGGTTGTAACTTTTATAACTGCCGGTTGCAACTTTTTGTTTTTCGTCCATGGCTTCGTTTCCACGGTTGAAACTTTTTTTATAGTCGGATGAAGCTTTTTTCATCGCTAGATGAAGCTTTTTCTGTCACCGGTTGTAACTTTTCTTGGTCATCCATAGCTCCAGTCTTATACTGGTTGAAGCTTTTTTCGTAGCCGGTTGAAGCTTTTCCTATTGCTAGTTGTAGCTTTTTTCGTCGTAGGTTGCAGCACTGAGCATCTCCCTGGGCGCTCGATCTTTTTTGTTCGCAAGCGGGGGATGAGCGCCGGCGAGCACATCGGTGAGCACGCCGGTGAGCTCCGGTCGTCGCCACCGGAGCTGCAACGGTGGCCATGGAAGTTGCAAACCGCGGGGATGGGCTATTTGCATGGGGGCGAAGCCGGTGAAGAGGACGGCCGCCGAGGACTACCGGCGACCAGGGCGGCCGGGAAAGACGGCCGGCGAGGACGGTGATCAGGGACGAGGAGGGCAGGCGAGGGAGGGGCGGCGACGAGGGGGAACGCGGGGGCAACCGGCGAGATGGGGTTCGCGAGAGGAAGACGACGCTCGTTCGCGAGAGGAAGACGAGGACTTGGCTGGATAAGGATCCAACGGCGCGGGACGGGCTGATCTGACGGCTAGGGCTGGACTGGCCGAAACGTTCGGCCGGCGCACCGGCGCCTAGCATCGCCCTTTAGGAATACGTGATCTGTTTGGTCTGGCCGTCGGACTCCTGTTTTCCTGATCAGCCGCATGCGAGCGTTTTCAATTTTGTGAACCCCGTATCGGAAAGCACTGCTACGGAATACGTGGTGTGCGCGTACCAAACGCCGGATATTGTTTCAGAATGCGCTGCAATCGGGAACCGTTGCGATTCTCCCGAACCAAACGCGTCGTATATGTGTGCATCTGGTGTGGCCCATATAGGTCCGAAGACAGGCCAAGGATGGTCATGCCGACAACGCCATAAATATGCTACCACCAGTCGTTCGAGTGAGGAGACGCGTATTGCATAAACAGTTCCAAAATGTCCCCCTCATGCAAAAGCTTAGAAACCCTAGATCGTGAGCATGTCGAACTCCTCGTACAGAAGATCAACGGCTGGTTCAGCTCGCCGGCAGAGCCACGCTCCAGTGTCGTACCGCCAAGCTCCTTTGGCTTACGAGCCGGCCAAGTACTGCTTGTGCGCTTCGAGGGCGAAAGCGCCGATGTGGATCTCGTGGAGCAACAACAACCCAGGAAGAAGATACCTTGCCTGCCGCGGGGAGGGTGAGTTCATAAGCTCGAACATTTTTATGCCATGCAAAATCTATTCATAAGTTTTGGTTGTTGGTATATGCTGCTCGGGCAGTCTTTCTGGTGTGGTTTTTTCTAGTGGGTGGACGATGAAAGGAGCCCGGTTTTCACTCAGTTGCTATTTGATCTGAGGAATGTTGTGTGGGCTCTAGAAGCACACAACAGAATCCTTGATCGCAACATGCATGGCTGGCGCGGCCCCAACCTGAAGCATATTGAAGCAACTGCATTGACTTGGGTTCAGCCGTCAGATCTACTTTTGAAGAGAATCAAGACGAGAGCATGCGCCTGTCAATTACAAGGCTACAACACAAGCGTCGTCTGCTAGTATTCACACTGGTGGCTTGCCTAGTGATCGGGGCAAGCGTCTTCATCCATCTGGGGCGCTGAAGGAGATGTCTATGTTTCGATGTGTTTGCGGTCATGGTCGTCTGTTTAGGGAACCTTTATGAATTTTTATGTCTCGTGTTATGGTTTGTGGTGTGCTAGAATTTGTTTATGCATTAATTAATGTTTTGTACCAAATGTAACCGTGTGAACAAAATTTGAATTTCATGCATGTTGTGTGTCAAAAAATTTGTTTTCAAAACATGTATGGGCTAAACGAACACAAATCCATGTCCAGCTAGCATATATTACAATGCCCTGGCATAATTATTCAAGGTACATTGCAAAGGATGTTTGTGCAAACCAAACTCCTGATAAAAAATCCTAATGAGCCGACTAGGGTACATTTCTCATTTGGTTACTGAAAATTGCTACCAAACTACAAATTGTTTATAGATGATCTGATGTGCTACATTGCCATGTATGGTATGTCTTATTTGTTGTCCTCAAACTTCATAACATCTTGTAGGATGGACCGGCGGAAAGAACATATGTTTCCTAGCAGAAAAATAAGACAGGGCTGGTCAGTGTGTTTCTTGAAAAATGTTGAAGAGTTGTTTTTATACATATGTTCTCCTGGCAGAAATATTAAGACTGAAATGATTAGTGTGTTTTCTGAAAATTGTTGAAGAGTAGTTTTTACACGCAAACCTTTGTGGTCGGGATCCGTAGTGACTCGCCATTGTAGTGCCTTGCCATGAACAACGAATAGATTCTGGACTGCTCATTGGTGACGATGCCATGGTGATTTATATATGTTAACGGTTCCTGACATGAATATATCGTTGATGATAAACATTATCTTACGTAAGCACATAAAGCTCCAATAATACCTTGGAATTTTTTTGTTAGGGAAGTCTCTTGTCCATCCATTAGATGTGCAGGGCCAACTTGAGAAGAAGGATTCTACACATCTGAAGAATGACCCATGGATAGCATGACTGACTTGTTCATGGAATTTTACTCGATCGGTCATAAATCCAAAGGGGCCTGCTTGCGGGTTGAGAACGACGATCCTTTTCCTCAACATATCTATGATATAATAGCACCGGCCGTAATGAAGAGGGGTATGGAAAATGAACTGCATTTGAAATGTGAAAGTTAATGAATAGTGTTAGTACATGTAAAAAGAGCAGTGTGGCCAGATCTGATAGATTTGACGTACCATTCGACACCGGTCGATGTGTTTCTCCATTAGGAGTTCGGTTTGGACTGAAACGGCAAACATGGGGTCTATGTTGAGGATGACAAGAGTCTGGAAATTTTGGTATTCATATCAAAACTTGACACAGATTAAATCAGCAGAGATTGCGCAAAAAAGAACCAACATATAGGAATGTACCGTAAAGTCTGGCTCCATTAACTTTCGCCAAATTGCACCATCTTCACTTGTTGAGTTGGTCTGCTCGATTTTTGCTAAACAACGAAGAATCAGAGTCAAGCATTCATGGCTTGTTGCCTCCTTGTCGATGATCTGGTCACGTATAATATTCCCCTGCAATATTAACAGCCTGGGCGTTGGGTGATCAATCCATGTCCTGGTATGCAAAAATAGAGTTAGAGATACAGTAATGTATCAATATGATGAACCACGTCAAATTATGTTTTCTGAAGGGAGATTACCTAGACATGTTGTCAGCATAACCATTTGAGATGCAGAAGGCAATGGCTTTGCTTGAATCGGAATTGGAATAAGGGGGCAAGGGAGTGGAAGACCATGGGTCTGGCACAAAGAATTTGCAAGATAAATGTTTGGTTGGTGGGGTCGTGTCTGTTAACTATGAAAAAACAACTCTGGACCGGTCTTCATAAACCATTAAAATACTGTAAAACAACTTATCATGATAATAAACAAGACTAATTAGGTCAGTGATGAGTCGGTGCCCAAAGCCGGTGTGGTCGGTGACAAAGAAAGATGTGTGTGGTTGTCGTCCTGAACAGAACTGCCTTGGTCATTTAAGGAAATATGCCCTAGAGGCAATAATAAAGTTTTTATTTAATATTTCCTTATATCATGATAAATGTTTATTATTCATGCTCGAATTGTATTAACCGGAAACTTGATACATGTGTGAATACATAGACAAAACAAAGTGTCCCTAGTATGCCTCTACTAGACTAGCTCGTTAATCAAAGATGGTTAAGTTTCCTGACCATAGACATGTGTTGTCATTTGATGAACGGGATCACATCATTAGGAGAATGATGTGATGGATAAGACCCATCCATTAGCTTGGGATAATGATCGTATAGTTTTATTGTTGTTGCTTTCTTCATGATTTATACATGTTCCTCTGACTATGAGATTATGCAACTCCCGAATACCATGTGCTATCAAACGTCACAACGTAACTGAGTGATTATAAAAATGATCTACAGGTGTCTCCGATGGTGTTTGTTGGGTTGGCATAGATCGAGATTAGGATTTGTCACTCCGTGTATCGGAGAGGTATCTCTGGACCCTCTCGGTAATGCACATCACTATAAGCCTTGCAAGTAATGTGACTAATGAGTTAGTTACAGGATGATGCACTATGGAACGAGTAAAGAGACTTGCCGTTAACGAGATTTAACTAGGTATGATGATACCGACGATCGAATCTCGAGCAAGTAACATACCGATGACAAAGGGAACAATGTATATTGTTATGCGGTTTGACCGATAAAGATCTTGCTACCTCTTGAGCACTGCGTTGGTTTTCCCTTGAAGAGGAAAGGGTGATGCAGCAAAGTAGTATAAGTATTTCCCTCATTTTTTGAGAACCAAGGTATCAATCCAATAGGAGGCTCCTCAAAAGTCCCTCGTACCTACACAAACAAACAAGAACCTCGCAACCAACGCGATAAAGGGGTTGTCAATGCCTTCACGGTAACTTGCAAAAGTGAGATCTGATAGAGATAATATGATAAGATAAATATTTTTGGTATTTTTAAGATATAGATTGAAAAGTAAAGATGCAAATAAAAGATAGATGGGAAACTTATATGATAAAATATAGACCCGGGGGCCATAGGTTTCACTAGTGGCTTCTCTCAAGATAGCATAAGTGTTACGGTGGATGAACAAATTACTGTCGAGCAATTGATAGAAAAGTGCATAGTTATGAGAATATATAGGCATGATCATGTATATAGGCATCACGTCCGCAACAACTAGACCGAAACAATTCTGCATCTACTACTATTACTCCACACATCGACCGACTCCTGCCTGCATCTAGAGTATTACGTTCATAAGAATAGAGTAACGCATTAAGCAAGATGACATGATGTAGAGGGATAAACTCAAGCAATATGATATAAACCCCATCTTTTTATCCTCAATGGCAACAATACAATACGTGCCTTGCTGCCCCTGCTGTCACTGGGAAAGTACACCGCAAGATTGAACCCAAAGCTAAGCACTTCTCCCATTGCAAGAAAGATCAATCTAGTAGGCCAAACCAAACTGATAATTCGAAGAGACTTGCAAAGATAACCAATCATATATAAAAGAATTCATAGGAGATTCAAATATTTCTCATAGATAAACTTGATCATAAACCCACAATTCATTGGATCTCGACAAACACACCGCAAAAAGAGTTACATCAAATAGATCTACAAGAAGATCGAGGAGAACTTTGTATTGAGATTCAAAGAGAGAGAAGAAGCCATCTAGCTAATAACTATGGACCCGAAGGTCTGTGGTAAACTACTCACAACTCATCGGAGAGGCCTTGGAGATGATGTAGAGGCCCTCCGTGGTCGATTCCCCCTCCGGCGGAGCACCGGCGAAGGCTCCAAGATGGGATCTCGCAGATACAGAAGGTTGCGGCGGTGGAAATAGTTTTTCGTGGTGCTCCTGGATGTTCTCGGGGTACGTGGATTTATATAGGAGGAAGAAGTAGGTCGGTGGAGCCATGAGGGGCCCACGAGGGTGGGGGGCGTGCCCACCCCCCTAGGGCGTGCTGGGCACCCTCGTGGCCGCCTCGTTGACTTCTTGATGTCCACTCCAAGTCTCCTGGATTGCGTTTGTTCCAAAAAGATCGCTCCTGAAGGTTTCATTCCGTTTGGACTCCGTTTGATATACCTTTTGTTTGAAACACTGAAATAGGCAAAAAAAATAGCAATTCGGGTTGGGCCTCCGATTAGTAGGTTAGTCCCAAAAATGGTATAAAACTGTAAAGTAAAGCCCATAAACATCCAAAACGGGTAATATAATAGTATGGAACAATCAAAAATTGTAGATACATTGGAGACGTATCAGATCTTCATAGAATATTTAGGAGCCAATATGAGCATCCAGGTTCCGCTATTGGTTATTGATCGGAGATGTGTCTCGGTCATGTCTACATAGTCCTCGAACCCGTAGGGTCTGCACGCTTAGCGTTTGATGACGATTTGTATTATGAGTTATGTGTTTTGATGACCGAAGTTTGTTCGGAGTCCCGGATGAGATCACGGAACCCCCACGGTGAAGTTGCTTACATATTGAGCATCAAGATCTATAGAGATATATCAAGACGCTTGATAAGATTTTTTTTCAATGAGTATATACCTTGAAAAGATTTTGAAGTAGTTCAAAATGGAACAGTCAAAGAAGGAGTTCTTGCCTGGTGTGAAGTTGAGTAAGACTCAAAACCCGACCACGACAGAAAATAGAAAGAGAATGAAAGTCATTCCCTATGCCTCAGTCATAGGTTCTATGAAGTATGCCATGTTGTATACTAGACCTATTGTGTACCTCGCCATGAGTTTGGCAAAGGAGTACAATAGTGATCTAGGAGTAGATCACTGGACAGCGGTCAAAATTATCCTTAGAGGACTAAGGAAATATTTCTCGGTTATCGAGGTGATAAAGAGTTCGTCGTAAAGAGCTACGTCGATGCAAGCTTTGACACCGATCTGGATGACTCTGAGTCTCGATCTAGATACATATTGAAAGTAGGAGCAATTAGCTAGAGTAGCTCCGTGCAGAGCATTGTAAACATAGAAATTTGCAAAATACATACGGCTCTGAATGTGGTAGATCCTTTGACTAAACTTCTCTCACGAGCAAAACATGATCACACCTTAGTACTCTTTGGGTGTTCATCGCATTGCAATGTGAACTAGAATTATTGACTCTAGTAAACCCTTTGAGTCTTGGTCACATGGCAATGTGAACTATGGGTGTTAATTACATGGTGATGTGAACTATTGGTGTTAAATCACATGGCGATGTGTACTAGATTATTGACTCTAGTGCAAGTGGGAGACTGAAGGAAATATGCCCTAGAGGCAATAATAAAGTTGCTATTTAATATTTCCTTATATCATGATAAATGTTTATTATTCATGCTAGAATTTTATTAACCGGAAACATGATACATGTGTGAATACATAGACAAAACAAAGTGTCCCTAGTACGCCTCTACTAGACTAGCTCGTTAATCAAAGATGGTTAAGTTTCCTGACCATAGACATGTGTTGTCATTTGATGAACGGGATCACATCATTAGGAGAATGATATGATGGACAAGACCCATCCGTTAGCTTGGCGTAATGATCGTATAGTTTTATTGCTATTGCTTTCTTCATGACTTATACATGTTCCTCTGACTATGAGATTATGCAACTCCCGAATACCGGAGGAACACCTTGTGTGTTATCAAATGTCACAACGTAACTGGGTGATTATAAAAATGATCTACAGGTGTCTCCGATGGTGTTTGTTGGGTTGGCATAGATCGAGATTAGGATTTGTCACTCCGTGTATCAGAGAGGTGTCTCTTGGCCCTCTCGGTAATGCACATCACTATAAGCCTTGCAAGTAATGTGACTAATGAGTTAGTTATGGGATGATGCACTATGGAACGAGTAAAGAGACTTGCCGGTAACGAGATTGAACTAGGTATGATGATACCGACGATCGAATCTCGAGCAAGTAACATACCGATGACAAAGAGAACAACGTATGTTGTTATGCGGTTTGACCGATAAAGATCTTCGTAGAATATGTAGGAGCCAATATGAGCATCCAGGTTCCGCTATTGGTTATTGACCGGAGATGTGTCTCGGTCATGTCTACATAGTTCTCGAACCCGTAGGGTCCGCACGCTTAATGTTCGATGACGATTTGTATTATGAGTTATGTGTTTTGTTGACCGAAGTTTGTTCGGAGTCCCGGATGAGATCACGGACGTGACGAGGAGTCTCAAAATGGTCTAGACATAAAGATTGATATATTGGACCATGTTATTCGGACACCATAAGTGTTTCAGATAGTTTCGGGTAAAAACGGAGTGCCGGAGGGGTTACTGGAACCCCTCGTGGGAACTATTGGGCCACCATGGGCCTTATTGTAGAGAGAGGAGGGCCGCCAGGGCAGGCCACCTCCCCCTTAGCAGTCCGAATTGGACAAGAGAAGGGGGGCGGCGCCCCCTTTCCTACTCCCTCTCCCTCTCCTTCCTTCCCCCTCTGTTCCTTGTGGAGGAATCCTACTAGGACTAGTAGTCCTAGTAGGACTCCCTCTCCTTGGGCGCGCCCCTAGGGCCGGCCGGCCTCCCCCTCCCTCCTTTATATACGGGGGCAGGGGGCACCCTAGAACACACAAGTTTCTCTTAACTGTGTGCGGTGCCCCCCTCCACAGTTACACACCTCGATCATATCGCCGTAGTGCTTAGGCAAAGCCCTGCGCTGGTAACATCATCATCACCGTCGCCACACTGCCATGCTGATGGAACTCACCCTTGTCCTCAGCTGGATCAAGAGCACAAGGGACGTCATCGAGTTGAACGTGTGCTGAATGCGGAGGTGCCGTACGTTCAGTACTTGGATCGGTTGGATCGCGAAGAAGTTCGACTACATCAACCGCGTTACTAAACGCTTCCGCTTTCGGTCTACGAGGGTACGTGGACACACTCTCCCCTCTCGTTGCTATGCATCTCCTAGATAGATCTTGTGTGATTGTAGGATTTTTTTTGAAATTACTGCGTTCCCCAAAAGTCATTGTTCCGGTGCTTCTTGTTTTGTCCTGATTTTGGGCAGAATGTATTATTAGTATGCGATTGGTGTGGACTTAAATATACTCATAGAAAATGCATGTAAATGGTAAAAATAAAATACTAATGTGTGTGTCATCCAGAATGTTGTCAGTGTTGTCTACATATACCCTTTTCCGAGCTTGATGGACATGTCCAGTGGAGTTGCCTGCTGTTAATTATTTGACGGGATATTATAAGCATCAATAATATGGTTCATATTGCTCCAGGGAGTGTGTGAGAACTAATTTATCAGGACGAGAAACAACAATCATTATCGGAAAGATTGTCCTGCAGCATACTTGCGCGTCCCTGCCAGTCATGGGCCACTATTTGGCCTGTAAAAATGCTTGTCGATGAAGAATTGAACAAAAAAAATTAAATAAAAATGGGAGATAATAGTTAGACAAAACATGATTTGTGGGAAATACCTGCTGGGGTGCTATCTATCAACCGGCATGTGGCGAGACCGGCAAGTTGGCAACATATGCAATGGCTGGACAAACAAGCCACTAACTCGTCAAGAAATTTTAGCATGCCGACTTGAGTGGTGTGCCGTATCTCAGTCATGTTTGCCATCAGCTTGGTGTTGTGTTCTTTCAGTATGATTCTAATGAGGTCATCTGCCTGCATAACAATGACTTAACACGGCACATAACGAGATAAATTAACTACTGCCTATAGATGAGATATTAAGTTCTCAGTGTGATGTCGTACCATGTTAGGGTACTTTCGGCGCATTATGTTGGTAAACTCTACAGGTCCAGTCTGTTGGGAACGCGGTAATTTCATAAAAATTCCTACGATCACACAAATGCATAACAACGAGAGGGGAGAGCGTGTCCACGTACCCTCGTAGACCAAAAGCGGAAGCGTTATGACAACGTGGTTGATGTAGTCGTACGTCTTCATGATCCGACCGATCCAAGTACCGAACGTACGGTGCGCATTCAGCACACGTTCAGTTCGATGACATCCCTCGTACTCTTGATCCAGTTGAGGTCGAGGGTGAGTTTAGTCAGCACGACAGCATGGTGACGGTGATGATGATGCTACCGGCGCAGGGCTTCGCCTAAGCTCCACAACGGTATGATCGAGGTGTGTAACTGTGGAGGGGGGCACCGCACACGGCTAAAAGATCAACTTGTTCAACTTGTGTGTCTATGGGGTGCCCCCCTCCCATGTATATAAAGGAGGGAGGGAGGAGGAGTCCGGCCAAGGGGTGGCGCGCCCAAGGGGGGAGTCCTACTCCAAGTAGGTTTGGCTCCACCCTTTCCTATTCCTATTAGGAGAAGGAGGAACGAGGAGGGGAGAATAAGGAAAGGGGGCCGGCCCCCCAAATCCTAAACCAATTCGGTTTGACCCTAGGGGGCACGCCCCACCGCTTGCCCGCTGCCTCCTATCTCCACTAGGGCCCATTAATGTTGGGGAACGTAGTAATTTCAAAAAAATTACTACGCACACGCAAGATCATGGTGATGCATAGCAACGAGAGGGGAGAGTGTTGTCCACGTACCCTCGTAGACCAAAAGCGGAAGCGTTGGAACAACGCGGTTGATGTAGTCGTACGTCTTCACAATCCGACCGATCCAAGTACTGAACATATGGCACCTCCGAGTTCAGCACACGTTTAGCTCGATGACGATCCCCGGACTCCGATCCAGCAGGGGGTCGGGGATGAGTTCCGTCAGCACGATGGCGTAGTGTTGGTGATGATGTTCTACCGACGAAGGGCTTCGCCTAAGCACCACTACGATATGACCAAGGTGGAATATGGTGGAGGGGGGCACCGCACACGGCTAAGGAACGATCACGAAGATCAACTTGTGTGTCATGGGGTGCTCCCCTCCTCCATATATAAAGGGGGGAGGAGGAGGGGGCCGGCCAAGGGGGTGGCGCGCCCTAGGAGGGGGAAACCTACTCCAAGTAGGTTTGCCCCTCCCTTTCCTAGTCCAAGAAGGAGGGAGAAGGAAGGTGTGGGAGAGGGGAAAGGTAAGGGGGGCGCCCCCCCCTTCCTTGTCCTATTCAGACTCAAGGGGAGGGGTGCGCCTCTTGCCCTGGCTGGCCCCTCTCTCTCTCTCTCTCCACTAGGGCCCAATAAGGCCCATTAGTTCCCGGGGGGGCGGTAACCCCCGGTACTCCGATATATATCAGATAACCCCTGGAACTATTCCGGTGTCCTAATATAGTCGTCCAATATATCAATCTTTATGTCTCGACCATTTCGAGACTCCTCGTCATGTCCCCGATCTCATCCGGGACTCCGAACTCCTTCGGTACATCAAAGCTCATAAACTGATAATAAAACTGTCATCGAAACCTTAAGCGTGCGGACCCTACGGGTTCGAGAACTATGTAGACATGACCGAAACATGTTTCCGGTCAATAACCAATAGCGGGACATGGATGCCCATATTGGCTCCTACATATTCTACAAAGATCTTTATCGGCCAAACCGCATAACAACATACGTTGTTCCCTTTGTCATCGGTATGTTACTTGCCCGAGATTCAATCGTCGGTATATCAATACCTAGTTCAATCTCGTTACCGGCAAGTCTCTTTACTCGTTACGTAATACATCAGCCTGTAACTAACTCATTAGTTACAATGCTTGCAAGGCTTATAGTGATGTGCATTACCGAGTGGGCCCAGAGATACCTCTCCGACAATTGGAGTGACAAATCCTAATCTCAAATACGCCAACCCAACAAGTACCTTCGAGACACCAGAGAGCACCTTTATAATCACCCGATTCACGCTGTGACGCTTTGGTAGCACACAAAGTGTTCCTCCGGTAAACGGGAGTTGCATAATCTCATAGTTATAGGAACGTGTATAAGTCATGAAGAAAGCAATAGCAACATACTAAACGATCAATTGCTAAGCTAACGGAATGGGTCAAGTCAATCACATCATTCTCCTAATGATGTGATCCCATTAATCAAATGACAACTCATGTCTGTGGTTAGGAAACTTAACCATCTTTGATTAACGAGCTAGTCAAGTAGAGGCATACTAGTGACACTATGTTTGTCTATGTATTCACACATGTATTATGTTTCCGGTTAATACAATTCTAGCATGAATAATGACATTTATCATGATATAAGGAAATAAATAATAACTTTATTATTGCCTCTAGGGCATATTTCCTTCAGTCTCCCACTTGCACTAGAGTCAATAATCTAGTTCACATCGCCATGTGATTTAACACCAATATTCACATCTGTATGTGATTAATACCCATAGTTCACATCGTCATGTGATCAACACCCAAAGGGTTACTAGAGTCGATAATCTAGTTCACATCGTTATGTGATTAACAACCAAAGAGTGCTAAGGTATGATCATGTTTTGCTTGTGAGAGAAGTTTAGTCTCCAGGTCTGTCACATTCAGAGCCGTATGTATTTTGCAAATATTCTATGTCTACAATGCTCTGCACGGAGCTACTCTAGCTAATTGCTCCCACTTTCAATATGTATCCAGATTAAGACTTAGAGTCATCTGGATCAGTGCCAAAACTTGTATCGACGTAACCCTTTAGGACGAACCTTTTTGTCACCTCCATAATCGAGAAACATATCCTTATTCCACTAAGGATAATTTTGACCAATGTCCAGTGATCTACTCCTAGATCACTATTGTACTCCCTTGCCAAACCAGGGCAGAGTATACAGTAGGTCTGGACCATAAAATGGCATACTTTTATAGAACCTATGACTGATGCATAGGGAATGACTTTCATTCTCTTTTTATTTTCTGCCGTGGTCGGGATTTGAGTCTTACTCAACTCCACACCATGGAATACAGGCAAGAATTCCTTCTTTGACTGTTCCATTTTGAACCACTTCAAAATCTTATCAAGGTATGTACTCATTGAAAAATCTTATCAAGCGTCTTGATCTATCTCAATAGATCTTGATGCTCAATATGTAAGTAGCTTTACTGAGGTCTTTCTTTTAAAAAAACTCTTATTCAAGTATCCTTTTATGCTATCCAGAAATTCTATATCATTTCCAAGCAACAATATGTCATCTACATATAGTATTTAGAAATGCTACAGAGCTCCCACTCACTTTCTTGTAAATATAGGCTTCTCCAAAAGTCTGTATAAAACCATATGCTTTGATCAACTCATCAAAGCGTATATTCCAACTCTGAGATGCTTGCACCAGTCCATAGATGGATCGCTGGAGCATGCACACTTTGTTAGCACCTTTAGGATTGACAAAACCTTCTGGTTGTATCATATACAACTCTTCTTTAATAAATCTGTTAAGGAATGTAGTTTTGACATCCATTTGCCAGATTTCATAAAATGTAGCAATTGCTACCATGATTCGGACAGACTTAAGCATCGATACGAGTGAGAAAATCTCGTTGTATTCAACACCTTGAACTTGTTGAAAACCTTTTTTGACAATTCGAGCTTTGTAGATAGTAACACAACTATCAACGTCCGTCTTCCTCTTGAAGATCCATTTATTTTCTATGGCTTGCCGATCATTGGGAAAGTCAACCAAAGTCCATACTTTGTTCTCATACATGGATCCCATCTCAGATTTCATAGCCTTAAGCCATTTCGCGGAATCTGGGCTCATCATCGCTTCCTCATAGTTCGTAGGTTCATCATGGTCTAGTAACATGACTTCCAGAATAGGATTACCATACCACTCTGGTGCGGATCTTAATCTAGAAGATCTACAAAGTTTGGTAGTAACTTGATCTAAAGCTTCATGATCATCATCATTAGCTTCCTCACTAATTTGTGTAGCAATCACTGGAACTGATTTCTGTGATGAACTACTTTCCAATTCGGGAGAAGGTACAAATTACCTTATCAAGGTCTACTTTCCTCCCACTCACTTCTTTCGAGAGAAACTCCTTCTCTAGAAAGGATCCATTCTTAGCAACGAATGTTTTTGCCTTCGGATCTGTGATAGAAGGTGTACCCAACAGTTTCCTTTGGGTATTCTATGAAGACGCACTTCTCCAATTTGGGTTCGAGCTTATGAGGTTGAAACTATTTCACATAAGCATCGCAGCTCCAAACTTTAAGAAACGACAGCTTAGGTTTATTGCTAAACCTAGTTCATATGGTGTTGTCTCAACGGATTTAGATGGTGCCCTTTTTAAAGTGAATGTAGTTGTCTCTAATGCATAATCCCAATATGACATTAGTAAATAGGTAAGAAACATCATTGATCGCACCATATCAAATAAAGTGCGGTTATGACGTTCGGACACACCGTTACGCTGTGGTGTTGTAGGTGGCATGAGTTTTTGAAACTATTCCACATTATTTTAACTGAAGGCCAAACTCATAACTCAAATATTCATCTCCATGATCAGATCGTAGAAACTTTATTTTCTTGTTACGATGATTTTCCACTTCACTCTGAAATTCTTTGAACCTTTCAACTGTTTCAGACTTATGTTT
Source organism: Aegilops speltoides (assembly GCA_021437245.1). Lineage (NCBI taxonomy): Eukaryota > Viridiplantae > Streptophyta > Magnoliopsida > Poales > Poaceae > Aegilops > Aegilops speltoides. Next base: position 171,916,690 of record CM038146.1, read on the forward strand.
CGTTAAGTAGATATACTCATATCTGCTCAAATCATTTGTGAAGGTCAGAAAATAACGATACTCGCCACGAGCATCAACACCCATTGGACCGCATACATCGGTATGTATTATTTCCAACAAGTCAGTAGCTTGTTCCATTGTTCCGGAGAACGGAGTTTTAGTCATCTTGCCCAAAAGGCATGGTTCGCAAGCATCAAATGATTCATAACCAAGTGATTCCGAAAATCCATCTTTATGGAGTTTCTTCATGCGCTTTACACCGATATGACCCAAACAGCGGTGCCACAAATAAGTTGCACTATGGTTATTAAATTTGCATCTTTTGGCATCAATATTATGAATATGTGTATCACTACCATCGAGATCCAACAAACGCTTTTGATCGGGTGTATGACCATCGAAGGTCTTATTCATGTAAATAGAATAACAATTATTCTTTAACTTTAAATGAATAACCGTATTGCAATAAACATGATCAAATCATATTCATGCTCACCACAAATGCCAAATAACATTTATTTAGGTTTAACACTAATCCCGAAAGTACAGGGAGTGTGCGATGATGATCATATCAATCTTGCAACTACTTCCAACACTCATCGTCACTTCCCCTTCAACTAGTCTCTGTTTATTCTGTAACTCCTGTTTCAAGTTACTAATCTTAGCAACCGAACAAGTATCAAATACTCAGGGGCTACTATAAACACTAGTAAGTCACACATCAATAACCTGTATATCAAATATACCCTTGTTCACTTTGCCATCCTTCTGATACACCAAATATTCAGGGCATTTCCGTTTTGAGTGACCATTTCCTTTGCAGTGTAAGCACTCAGTTTCAGGCTTTGGTCAGCTTTGGGCTTCTTCGCGGGATTGACAACTTGTTTGCCATTCTACTTGAAGTTTCCCTTTCTTTCCCTTTGCCCTTTTCTTGAAACTAGTGGTCTTGTCAATCATCAACACTTGATGCTCTTTCTTGATTTCTACCTTTGTCGATTTTAACATCACGAAGAGCTCGGGAATCATTTTCGTCATCCCTTGCATACTATAGTTCATCACGAAGTTCTAGTAACTTAGTGATGGTGACTAAAGAATTCTGTCAATCACTATCTTATCTGGAAGATTAACTTCCACTTGATTCAAGTGATTGTAGTACCCAGACATTATGAGCACATGCTCACTAGTTGAGCGATTCTCCTCCATCTTTTAGCTATAGAACTTGTTGGAGACTTCATATCTCTCAACTCGGGTATTTGTTGGAAATATTAACTTCAACTCCTGGAACATCTCATATGGTCCATGACGTTCAAAACGTCTTTGAAGTCCCGATTCTAAGCTGTTTAAGCATGGTGCACTAAACTATCAAGTAGTCATCATTTTGAGCTAGCCAAACATTCATAACGTCTGCATCTGCTCCTACAATAGGTCTGTCACCTAGCGGTGCATCAAGGACATAATTCTTCTGTGTAGCAATGAGGACAATTCTCAGATCACGAATCCGATCCGCATCATTGCTACTAACATTTTCAACACAGTTTTCTCTAAGAACATATCAAAATAAACATATGAAAGCAACAACGCGAGCTATTGATCTACAACATAATTTGCAAAATACTACCAGGACTAAGTTCATGATAAATTTAAGTTCAATTAATCATATTACTTAAGAACTCCCACTTAGATAGACATCCCTCTAGTCATCTAAGTGATCACGTGACCCAAATCAACTAAACCATAACCGATCATCACGTGAGATGGAGTAGTTTTCAATGGTGAACATCACTATGTTGATCATATCTACTATATGATTCACGCTCGACCTTTCGGTCTCAGTGTTCCGAGGCCATATCTGCATATGCTAGGCTCGTCAAGTTTAACTCGAGTATTTTATGTGCAAAACTGGCTTGCACACGTTGTAGATGGACGAGAGCTTATCACACCCGATCATCACGTGGTGTCTGGGCACGACAAACTTTGGCAATGGTGCATACTCAGGGAGAACACTTTTATCTTGAAATTTAGTGAGAGATCATCTTATAATGCTACCGTCAATCAAAGCAAGATAAGATGCATAAAAGATAAACATCACATGCAATCAATATAAGTGATATGACATGGCCATCATCATCTTGTGCTTGTGATCTCCATCTCCGAAGCACCGTCATGATCACCATCGTCACCGGCGCGACACCTTGATCTCCATCGTAGCATCGTTGTCGTCTCGCCAACTATTGCTTCTACGACTTTCGCTACCGCTTAGTGATAAAGTAAAGCAATTACAGGGTGATTGCATTTCATACAATAAAGCGACAACCATATGGCTCCTGCCAGTTGCCGATAACTCGGTTACAAAACATGATCATCTCATACAATAAAATATACAATCACGTCTTGACCATATCACATCACAATATGCCCTGCAAAAACAAGTTAGACGTCCTCTACTTTGTTGTTGCAAATTTTACGTGGCTGCTACGGGCTGAGCAAGAACCGTTCTTACCTACGCATCAAAACCACAACGATAGTTCGTCAAGTTAGTGTTGTTTTAACCTTCGCAAGGACCGGGCGTAGCCACACTCGGTTCAACTAAAGTTGGAGAAACAGACACCCGCCAGCCACATATGTGCAAAGCACGGCGGTAGAACCAGTCTCGCGTAAGCGTATGCGTAATGTCGTTAAAGTGCAACTAATCCCCGGGTGGTTTTGGTAATTAATAACAACATATATATCATTGAACTAATAGTTACTTGAGAATCATTTCAGAAAGTTCAAGGATATGGGTATGGCAAGGATCAAGAAGTGGACCCTCAAAATGCTAAGGCAAGCATTGGCAAAAGCTCAAGACTCCATTTTTGGTTTAGTGATCCAAGATCACATTGAGTCCATAGGAAAGCCAATACTATTAAAAGGGATGAGGTTATGATGATGATCTGGTTGCTCAAAGTGCTTAGTGATACATCTCCTAAACTATCAACAACTTTCACCGCCATATACACTCATAAGTAATCTCGGTCCCACCGATATTCCAAACTCACCACACCGAGATGAACCACTTCAGCCATAAAGCCAAACCCTAGAAATCTCGGATTTTCCGATTCGAACTCGGTCTCACCAAACTTGAGTTGCCAAGCTTCAGAACCTTCGTCATCAAATCGGTGTCACCGAGATGATGAAGTCGGTCCCACCGAGATTGGCAAGCTCTGTCTTTGCACGAATCGGACTAACCGAGATTGTATTTTCGGTCCCACGAAAATCCCAACGCTCACATGATTTGAACTTTCGGTCTCACCGAGTTGTCAACTTCGGTCCCACCGAGATTGGTCAAATGTGTGTAACGGTTGGATTTTGTGTGGAGGCTATAAATACCCTCCACCCCTCTTCATTCGTGGAGAGAGCCATCGAAAGAACTACCACTCCTACCTTACATTTCGAGAAGAGAACTACCTACCCTTGTGTTGAGATCAAGTTGCTCCACTCCCACCATATGAAGCTTGATCTCTAGCCTTCCCAAGTTGCTTTCCACTCAATCCTTTCTTCCACCACAGCCAAATCAGTGAGGAGAGTTGAGTGTTGGGGAGATTATCATTTGAAGCACAAGAGCAAGGAGTTCATCATCATCAACACCATCTATTACCTTTTGGAGGGTGGTGCCTCCTAGATTGGTTAGGTGTCGCTTGGGAGCCTCCGTCGAGATGTGGAGTTGAACCAAGAAGTTTGTAAGGGCAAGGAGATCGCCTACTTCGTGAAGATCTACCCCGAGTAAGGCTAGCCCTCCGTGGGCATAGGCCATGATGGCATAGACAAGGTTGCTTCTTCGTGGACCCTTCGTGGGTGGAGCCCTCCGTGGACTCTCGCAGCCGTTACCCTCCGTGGGTTGAAGTCTCCATCAACGTGGAAGTACGATAGCACCACCTATCGGAACCACGAGAAAAATCACCGCGTCTCCAAAATTGCGTTTGCTCTTCTCCACCTCTCTTTACTACATGTGCAATTTACTTTCCGCTGCCTATACTCTAGAATTGCATGTGTAGGGTGATGCTTGACTTGATCATAATTGTGAATCGCCAAAAACTGTTCTTTGTCAAAAGGCTGAATTTTTATATTGTCAAGTAGTCTAATCACCCCCTCTAGACATACTTTCGATCCTACAAGTGGTATCGAGCTTTGGTCTCCATTGTATTGGTTTCCATTGCATTGACTCCATAAGCTTGGTTTCACAACCTAGGAGAGTATGGCGTCTAGTGAGGATAATTTTCGTAGAGGTCCTTACTTTGATGGTACAAATTTTGCTAGTTGGAAGCATAAAATGAAAATGCATATTCTTGGCCATAACCCAGCCGCATGGGGCATTATTTGTGTTGGTATGCAAGGTGAATTCTTCGAGGAAGGAAAAGTTCCGGATCGCGAAGCTACAACGGAAGAATTGCGGATGTTGCAAAACAATGCTCAAGCTTGTGACATTCTCTTCAATGCCTTGTGTCCCGAGGAGTTCAACAAAATCAGCCGTCTTGAGAATGCAAAAGAGATTTGGGATACTTTGGTTGAAATGCACGAAGGTACCGAGTCCGTGAAGGAATCAAAGCTAGATGTTCTTCAAGGTCAACTTGACAAGTTCAAGATGAAGGAAGGTGAAGGAGTCGCTGAAATGTACTCTAGGCTTGCTCTCATCACAAATGAGATTGCCGGCTTAGGAAGCGAAGAAATGACCGACCGATTCATCATCAAGAAGATTCTCAGAGCTTTGGATGGAAAGTATGACACCGTGTGCACTTTGATCCAAATGATGCCAAACTACAAGAATCTCAAGCCAACCAAGTCATTGGAAGAATTGTTGCTCATGAGATGACACTTAAGGATAAGGAAGAGCTTCACAACAAGTCAAGTGGTGCTTACAAAGCTACAAGTGATGCTCCCACAACCTCAAGTGACAAGTTGGTTTCCAATGAAGAGATAAGCCTAATGGTCAAGAACTTCAACAAATTCTACAAGAGCAGAGGCAAAGAGAGAAGCTCAAAGTCTAGGTCATATGATGAAAAGAGATCTTCTAGTCGTGATCGAAACTGCTACAATTGTGGAAGACCCGGACACTACTCAAATGAGTGTTCGGCTCCCCACAAGAGAAGAGAAGAATCTCCAAGAAGAAGAAGCTCAAGAGATGAGTCACCTCGGAAAGAGAGAAGGAGTAGAGATGATCGTTATGAACGAAGACCCTCTCGGAGAAGCAAGGATTCGGAGAGGAAAGACAAGTCATCAAGGAGCTACACAAGAAGAAAACATCAAGCTCATGTAGGTGAATGGGTCTCGGCTCCGACTCAGACAATCAATCCGAAAGAAGCTATCACTCCAACTCCGACTACATCAAGATGAAGGTGTTGCGGGTCTTGCTCTCGATCCTCCAACTCCAACTCCTACGACTTATTTGATTCACCAAATGAGGGAATTGGAAGATGCTTCATGGCTAAAGGCCCCAAGGTATCACACCCTGAATTCATTGACTTTGATAGTGATGAGGATGACTTGCTTGGTGAAGATGAGCTTTTGCATGGTAAATCTAATGAACCTAGTAATGATGAACATGCTAGTAGTCTTTATGGTCAAGAAGAGTCGAATGACAATGCTATGAAGGAGATTGAGCGTCTAACTAAAGAACTAAACACTCTTAAGTTAGCTCATGAAATAACTCAAGAAGATCATAGAGAGCTCCTAAGATCTCATGAGAAGCTACGCTTCGAGAAGCTCACTCTAGAGCAAGAACATGAGTTTCTAAAAGCAATCAATGACGATCTTCGAAAGAAGAGTTCTTCATATCTTGCCAAACGACTTCTCTTGTCTAATTTCTTGCCACCCATTAAGATTAAGCATGACAAGCATAAGAAAAATTCTTTCTCTAGTAGTAACAATAACCATGCTAAATCCAATGTTGTTGCTTCTAGTAGTTCTCTTGATTCCACTAACAATGTTTCAAGCCAAGTTACACTTGAGCAAGAAAATAGTTTATTGAAAGGGATTATAGAGAAAGGTGTCTACAAGAGCCTTGCCGGAAGCAAGAACTTTGAGGAAATTGTTCGCAAGCAAGGAAGGCACCGGAAGAATCAAGGAATTGGTTTTGAGCGAAAGTTCAACGCCGAGGGTGTTGAATGGGAAGAAGGTCAATATCCTACTCCACAGTTTGTTCTTCAAAAGGAGAAGTATGATCCTACTTCTTCCAATGTGGAACAAGCTCAAGATGACCTTCCACCACAAGACCACAAGCTAAAAGGCAAGGACAAGCTTCAAGAGGAGATTGATGCATTTGTTGAAGCACCTCAAGCCATGGTCAAGTGGGTTCCCAAGGAAATGTCAAGTTCTACTTCGTCAAGCTCAACTACAACCCCAAGGATTCCCATCAAGATGATGTGGATCCCGAAGAAGAAGAACTAGAAAGTTCTTGAGGGTGACTCCGCCAACATACTTCACTCACATTCATTTTGGCAAAAACTTGTGCAATCAACTTCCACATTGTGCACTAGTTCATGGAGTCACAAACCCTCTTGTTGGTAAGTCAAGGGACAAGGTAATCATTGCTTTCATGGACATCATCTATTGTGAACTTCAATCTATGTCCATGGATATCCTTGTTTGTTCCTTGTGGGACTAACCCATGTAGGTATTGAAAGTGCCCGAATCCAAAGGATTGCTCCCAACTCTTGATGATCTTCATCAACATTGAGCATCCACATCTTCAACATCTACATGAAGTCTTCTATGACAACCCAAGGTTAGTTTGACCCTTTAAAAGGGGTTCTCACATCTAGGGGGAGCTTTGCTCTAAAAAATTGAGCTAAAGCATCTCAAATGATGTGAACACATCAATGCTTTATGTAAAAGTGGTAACCCCACTTGTGCTTAAACGATGAGTATGACCTATGATCAAATGTTCTCATTTGACTCCTAAGTCAATATACTCATATAAAGATGACCTAGTCATCGACAAATTGTGTGATAGTAGCTAGAGTTTTGATTGTGCATGTTTGACACATATTTCATTTGCTATCTTATTGTGTGAGCATGTTGGATGCATGATTTTATCCATTCGAGGACATCCATTTGTTGTTTTGGTCGTTTTGATTTTTCGACCAAATGGATGGACAAGAATGCCTAAGTACCTCCCTAGCTATCTATGCTTTCTTGTCTCAAATTCTATTCATGCTTACATCACAAATTTTGAACAAGTCATTTTCGGACCCTCCGGTGAGGAGCACTTGAGCCACCGATCCGTCAAAGGCTAACTTCCAAAACCTTCTATTTGATTTCGGTCGACCAACTCACTCAAACTCGGTCGAACCGAAAGCATTTAGATGATCTAGGTTTTCACCTCGGTGAAACCGAGTTGTGATTTTCGGCGTGATCAAGTGCATAACTGCCAGCAGATTATTCATCTCGGTGCCACCGAAGTTTTACAACTCGGTCCCACCGACAACAAAGGGGTATATATACTCGAGGGTCGCGCTGATTTCTCCTTCAAACGCTTCGCCTCGCACCCTTCTTGCCGCCGCCTTGGTCTCCGGATCGTCGCCGTTGTGCGCTTGCGCCCTCGCCGCAGGTCTCCGTCGCCGTCAACGGACATCTTCTCCGCGCCGTGCCCAGAGAGAAACTCCACCAAGTTAGGGTGAGTTTTGATCCCACTCGTGCTCCCATCTCCGATTCAATGCACGTTTGGTTTGCCTAGAATCTTGCCACGATTGAAATCTTCCTGTACACCAGATTAGTTTGTTTGGACTAGATTCGAGTAAAAGTTTTAGGGTTAGGTTTCCGCCGAACACATCTCGGTGAGACCGATTTTACATTTTCGGTATGACCGATTTGGCCTATGGCCATTGCACTGCACCCTTCGGTCCAACCGAGTTGTGCAAATCGGTGTGACCGAAATGAGGATTCTGTGAAACCCTAGTGTTTTCGGCAGATCAAACCCACTTCGGTCCAACCGAAAGTGGTGTGAAAGCTTCTGTTAAACACTTCGGATTCACCGAATTTTAAACTCGGTCTGACCGAAATGTCTTCTGTGAAAACCTAATACTAGAATTTGAACTCATTTTTTTGCAAAAACTTCTGCAATTTGTGATGACTCTTCTTCTCTGCCTACACCTTATCTATTCACAGGTTGTCACCATGTCGATGCCGAAGACAATCGTAACAGGTCGAGACACCTATTGCAGATATTCCAGAGGCAGGCACTAGTCCTGATCCCAGCAGCTCATCAGATGATGGTGAGAGGAGTACACCAAGTGGTTTGCCTCCTGCAGCCACCAGAGCTAGAAAGAAGAGGAACTCAGATGATGAAGACTCAGACTTTGTGGTTGAGGAAGAGGTCACCTCAAAGCCTAAGAGGAAAGTTGTTGCCAAAGAGCTACAAAGTCAACAAACTAAGAAGGGCACCAGCAAAGTGAAGCAATCAACTGTTGCTAAGAAGCTGAGTTTGGGAGAGGCAGCTGCAAGCAAAGTGAAGAAAACCTCCAAGAGAAAGAGGGTAGTGCATGATGCAGCAGAGGAAGATGAGGATGAGGAAGCACCCCAGCCTCTTCAGAAGCCTAAGCTCATGGGTGAAGCCATTAAGGCTGGAGCCACTTCAAAGCCCAAGCAATCTGCTCCAGCTAAGGCAGCTCCAGCAAAGGCCTGCTGCCAAGCCCAAGAAGATAGTCGGGAACATACCAGCGTCTAAAAGAACAAGGATGATGTGCCACCAGCTGAGTCAGATGGTGAAGGACCAGTTTTGCTGAAACTTCGTCAAAAACTGCCACTACATAATGATGCTCATCCTCAAGCTGAGGATATGAAGGCAAGGAAAGATAGAGGTCTCAGGCTATGGAGACAATCTGACCCATATGTCGTGAGGAGAAGAACTGCTGTAGATCCCAGGTTTCACACCAGAGAGCAGCAGGACTTCTATGAGACTGTGCTGATGGACAAGAAGCCCATAGTTGCAAACACACGATATGTTGACTGGAAATACATTGACAGCGAAGAGCACAGAGACTTCTTTCCACATGTGCATGAAAGTTTCACCGCTTGTGGTGTTGCAGACTTTGTAGGTCAGAAGTTGACAAATTGGAACGATGAGATGATTATGCAATTCTATGCCACAGCTCATTTCTACCCCGATGGAAAGATTGTGTGGATGACTGAAGGTCAAAGATTTTCTTCATCTGTTGAAGAATGGGCAGAAATTCTGAATGCTCCAGTGCAACGAGAGGATGACATTGATGTATATGGGATTCCAAAGAAGAATCATGAATCCATGAAGAACATGTACAAAGAGGTTCCAGCTAAGGATTTGGGAATCTGGAAGCTCGGCTTAGTCTACTATCTCCAGGCAGGCCTATCTACCACCAATACCATTTTGAGGCATACCTTGATGCCCAAGTCTGGAGATCATCGCATGATCAGAGGATACTCTATCAACATGCTGCACATACTTGATGAGAAAGCACCTTTCAAGGTGATGGACTTGATGGTAGAAACCATTAAGAGGACTGCAGCTGACCAGAAAAGGTCGGGTGGATTTGCCCCGGAGATTCAGATGCTTATCAATGCCAAGTTTGGCACGGGCACATTCTTGTTGGATAGAGCACACTTACCGTTGCAGCCTGAGCATGAGGACAATGTTGTTGTGATGGATGAGGAGGATCCAACATCGGTTGAAGGTCAAGCCAAGATTGAAGCTGCCAAGAAAGCCAAAGTCGACAAGGAAGCAGGCAGCAGCAGCTAAACCAAAGAGTGTCGGAGAGCAGCTTCTTGAAGCTACCCAAAGGATTGAACAACGCCTGCCAGCATTGTGCAGCCTCGGAGAGCCTAGAGAGGATTGTTGAAGACAAGATCCACGCCTGGATGTGAAGTCGATCAAGTGCAAGTGATCACAACAAGCTTGAGGCGGACATTGAGGAAGCAAAGAGGGAGAAGGAAGAGCTTATGCGTGAGATGCAGATGACTTAGTCCAGATGCTTATCAACAGATCGCCCGGTTCCCACAGACCCCGATCACTGCTATTCCAAAGGATCGACACGTGACTACAGCTTCAAAGACCTCCCACAGTTCCATCGGTTGCTCCAGCTCCAGCTCTAGTGACCACTCCTTCAAAGACAGACATCACCAAGTCTTCGCCGATGCTGTCATATCCACTCCAACATCAACCCAGACGGAGCCGCCAAGCAGAGTCCCCAAAGATGCTTAGCTCTATGCTTTTTCGAACTTTTGGTAACTTGTTGCCAAAGGGGAGAAATTGTATAGATCATAGGACTTCGAGAGAGAGTCTTTGTTGTCGCTTTTGCTCTTTCGTTCTTTTTTTGGTTTCTTTGAGATACTTTTGGTTTTCGAGACATTCAAAGTGTTTGATACTACGTTTCATTCTACCATAATGAGTGCTTGGTCGTACTATGCTTTAATGTGTGCTTAATGCTTATCATATGCCATTCATATCTTGTATGACCATTTACTCATGTCTTGGTGATTGGGTGCATGCTGTTCATTCTTATCATTTTGTGCGCTCCACCAAGATGTATGTGACATGGAAGAGTGACCCATGATCCTAATCGATTGTGCATTTGCATTCAAACGCAAATCTTAAATAATGCACAAATTTAGGGGGAGCTCTTGCTTATCACATACTTCTCAAAGCGACGATATTATTCATTGATTATATCCTTTGTCGAAGCTTTGATCTATATGTTGTCATCAATTACCAAAAAGGGGGAGATTGAAAGTGCAACTAATCCCCGGGTGGTTTTGGTAATTAATAACAACATATATATCATTGAACTAATAGTTACTTGAGAATCATTTCAGAAAGTTTAGTGATATGGGTATGGCAAGGACTGAAGAAGTGGACCCCTCAAAATGCTAAGGCAAGCATTGGCAAAAGCTCAAGACTCCATTTTTGGTTTAGTGATCCAAGATCACATTGAGTCCATAGGAAAGCCAATACTATTAAAAGGGGATGAGGTTATGATCATGATCTGGTTGCTCAAAGTGCTTAGTGATACATCTCCTAAACTATCAGCAACTTTCACTGCCATATACACTCATAAGTAATCTCGGTCCCACCGATATTCCAAACTCAGTCACACCGAGATGAACCACTTCAGCCATAAAGCCAAACCCTAAAATCTCGGATTTTCCGATTCTGAACTCGGTCTCACCGAAACTTGAGTTGTCAAGCTTCTGTAACCTTCTGTCATCAAATCGGTGTCACCGAGATGATGAAGTCGGTCCCACCGAGATTGGCAAGCTCCTGTCTTTGCACGAATCGGACTAACCGAGATTGTATTTTTGGTCCCACCGAAAATCCCAACGTTCACATGATTTGAACTTTCGGTCTCACCGAGTTGTCAACTTCGGTCCCACCAAGATTGGTCAAATGTGTGTAATGGTTGGATTTTGTGTGGAGGCTATAAATACCCCTCCACCCCCTCTTCATTCGTGGAGAGAGCCATCAGAAAGAACTACCACTCCTACCTTACATTTCTGAGAAGAGAACTACCTACCCTTGTGTTGAGATCAAGTTGCTCCACTCCCACCATATGAAGCTTGATCTCTAGCCTTCCCAAGTTGCTTTCCACTCAATCCTTTCTTCCACCACAGCCAAATCAGTGAGGAGAGTTGAGTGTTGGGGAGATTATCATTTGAAGCACAAGAGCAAGGAGTTCATCATCATCAACACCATCTATTACCTTTTGGAGGGTGGTGCCTCCTAGATTGGTTAGGTGTCGCTTGGGAGCCTCCGTCGAGATGTGGAGTTGAACCAAGAAGTTTGTAAGGGCAAGGAGATCGCCTACTTCGTGAAGATCTACCCCGAGTAAGGCTAGCCCTCCGTGGGCGTGGCCATGATGGCATAGACAAGGTTGCTTCTTCGTGGACCCTTCGTGGGTGGAGCCTCCGTGGACTCTCGCAGCCGCTACCCTTCGTGGGTTGAAGTCTCCATCAACGTGGAAGTACGATAGCACCACCTATCGGAACCACGAGAAAAATCACCGCGTCTCCAAAATTGCGTTTGCTCTTCTCCACCTCTCTTTACTACATGTGCAATTTACTTTCCGCTGCCTATACTCTAGAATTGCATGTGTAGGGTGATGCTTGACTTGATCATAATTGTGAATCTGCCAAAAACTGTTCTTTATCAAAAGGCTGAATTTTTATATTGTCAAGTAGTCTAATCACCCCCCCTCTAGACATACTTTCGATCCTACATGTCGGTCCGGGCCGTTTCATCCAACAATACCGCCGAACCAAAGTATGACATGCTGGTAAGCAGTATGGCTTGTATCGCCCACAACTCACTTGTGTTCTACTCGTGCATATAACATCTACGCATAAAACCTAGGCTCAGATGCCACTATTGGGTAACATAGTAATTTCAAAAAATTTCCTACGCACACGCAAGATCATGGTGATACATAGCAACGAGAGGGGAGAGTGTTGTCCACGTACCCTCGTAGACCGAAAGCGGAAGCATTAGAACAACGCGGTTGATGTAGTCGTACGTCTTTACGATCCGACCGATCCAAGTACCAAACGTACGACACCTCCGAGTTCAGCACACGTTCAGCTCGATGACGATCCCCGGACTCTGATCTAGCAGGGTGTCGGGGATGAGTTTCGTCGGCATGATGGCGTAGTGATGGTGATGATGTTCTACCGATGCAGGGCTTCGCCTAAGCACCGCTATGCCGGGGCTTTTTCGTGTTTCTGTGGCCTCGGACACCTATGGGGCACTCGGGGGCCCCTTCTGGTTCGGCAGGGGAGCGGGGACCGTGCGCAGAGCAGATCGAGGTCGACCGTGCGGGGGAGACGAGCGATTTTTTACCCAGCTTCGGGGCTCTCCGGAGAGATAAGACCCCTACTGCTGCCTTCTGTGTATTATTTGATCTTGCTCGAGCGAGCGAGCGTATGGTGGAGCTGTGGGTATCGAATGGACCCAACCCCTTCTACGTGCGCATGGGCCTCCCTTTTATACTCTGAAGGGGGGATCCATAGTTGGCAGCGTAGGAAGAGGGGGTAGAAAGGTAAAATCGCAGGTTGGTGCAACAGTGCACAATAGTGCCCCTACCTAACTCTGACGGCAGGGACAAGGGCATTAAATGCCCGTCCGGACGCCTAACAAAGGCAGGAGGAGGAGTGACTGCTAAGTGAGCCTCCGGTTGCCACGATGGCGCCTCTGTCAGCTCCGTTTGCCACCTCGCTCCGTATGGCTGCGTAGTGCCTCGCCACGTGCCCTTGGAATGGCCTGGTGACGACGCGTCACTGGGTGCGCTGGAGTTGGGTGGCAGCCTTGCCGCGGAAAGTGTCTTGCCGCAGCCCTTTTGTTGTGCCGGCAAGCTTGCCGGCCGCTGGGCCTTGCCGAGGCACGCGGGGCGCCGCGGCAAGCCTTCTGGTGATGCCCTGGTTGGCCTTCCCGGCAAGCTCCTCTTGCCGGGGCCTTCGTGTTCTTGGCTAGTACTTTGTTCTTGAGTGGCAGTAAGAAGGAGTGGAGGAGAGCCTCGCCGGGCGTCCGGCAAGCCTGGCTGCGGGGTGCTGCGACTGCCCGTGCACAAGTTCGGGGTACTAAGGTACCCCCTACTTTAGTACACCGACAGGAGCCCCCGGGCCTGGGCCATACACAGTGCCGAGCGTTGTTGGGCCAGGCCCAAAACAGTGCATGGGCACGCGTGGCCTGGGTCCGCACAGAATCGGGCTCCGCGCCCACCGCGCTCCCCCGCAACGGCACGCGTCGATTGCGGCGTCGTGGGAGACGTGGGTGGCGCGTGCGATCTTTAGGGCGTCCACCCCCGTGATCGTGCTGCAGGGCGAGGTCATTTCACCTATCGCTCCGGTTCCGCTTTTTCGCCACGCGGCTCCCATGCGTGAGGAGTCGTGGGCGGCGAAGGTGGGAGACCGAGCCATCACGGGCGAAGATGGCGGGTTGGCCCCGCTCCTCTGTCCTCCTGGTTTTCTGATTGGCTGAGCGGGGCGGCCGAGCCCCCACTTCGCCCTTTAAAAGGGACGGAAGGGGAGCACAATAGTCCCACACTTCCTCTTCTTCCTTCGTCTTCAACTTCCGTTACTCTTCCTCTCATCTGCCATGGAGGGAGGGAATCCTGGTCCTTCAACGGTGGCAGCGAGGGTTGCCTCCAGGCAGCGCGCCTCTCCCTATCCCGCACCTGTGGCGGCGGAGCTGGCCACGAGGGGGAGAGGGAGGGGGCGAAGCCACGGACGGGGTCGAGGACGTGGTCGGGGCGCTCGGGGGAGAGGCGGCCGGGGCGATGCACCTCCCCCGTCTCCGCCGGCGGCTCCTTTCCTCGAGGCGGTCCACACCGGAGACGATCCCTGGGAGTTCTTCATCAAGCTGCGCCGAGCACCTCGTCGCCGCCTCCGGCTGCCGGCCCCGTTCGCGAGCGCGATGGAACCGGATCCGCCCGAGATGATGGAGTTATGCATGAGGGCTGCGGGATCAGCGACACTCGAGTTAGTGTCGTGTCCCCAGCCCCGCGTGATGTACTTCGACCGAGGGTGGAAGACGTCGCCCACATCCACAGCTTGACGGCGGGGTTCACCTCCATTTTAAGTTAATGGAGGGCGACCTTCTCGCCAAGGTCTTCGGGACTCCGGCACCGGGCGAGATGCTGTGTGGACAGCTCCTCCGATAGCAAAGGTCCTCCTCGAGCGAGAGGACGAGGAGGGAGCGACAACGACGACGACGAGGATGGCGGGTCCGACTAGGCGTCGGACGCTGCCTCAAGGCCACCGCCGACCCCATCATCCGGTCGCCGCCTTCTGAACTCCCCGGGCCGCCTCCTTGGGCGGCTGGCGAGGGAGGCTGTGGAAGAGGAAGAGGGTGGCGGCAAGGCCGTCAAGTCGGAGTACAAGGGCGAGGAGCCCTCGACAGCAGGCCGACGCTCCACCACCCCGCTTCAAGCTCGCCTCCGGCGCCTCCGTCTCCGCCAAGCTCTGGCGGCCCCGGAAGTTCTCTTGGTGTCTTCTCGGCGCCAGTAGCTCTCCTAGGCCCCTTTGCCCTCCCGGCAAGCCTCTCTTGCCGGGCCTCCTTGACCTACCTCCCTAGCAGAGAAATAGGAGGGGATTACGGCATCTTATCTTTTAATTTGTAAGCCTTCGGCCTTAGCTGCATTTAAAATCTGTAATCCTCTCTATCATGTTTTTCATCCTCTTATGGACTTGTACTAAACTCGGATGTTTTTAATGAAAAAGAGGGGAATGCTTGCCGGACTAAGTCCTTTACTTGATTTTGTGCTTTGTACATTCCCACCCCACGCTTTTAGGGGACTTGCGGAACGAACACGCTTGTCGAAAAGGGGCGCCAAGAGTTCTTTTGGCGGCGTTACTTCCGACAAGAAACCTTGTTGGGCCAGTTGCAGCGCGCTTGTGTCGTTGAGCGGACTCGGAAATAGACCAAGGGTGCAACTTGGCCGCGACTCGCTCCTCCACAGCCAGAGTTTCTTTTTACAAAGCACACTCGTTCAAGGACGCGGCCCCGCCTTCCCCGGTCCACAAGAGGATGCATGACGAGGGATGAAAAGAACTTATCTGACTCCGTAGCTCCCCGGCGACCTTAGCTTGCCGGGGGAGGGACCTTGCCTTCAGCAGCCCCGGCAACTCGGCTCCGGCAAGACCAGTCTTTGGTGCGCCTTCTTTGGCCCTTGTCGACGCCACGGCCTCCGGGGGCCCCGCCTCGCCGCGAAGGGACTTTGGCACTTGCAGCCCCAAATGGGTTGGCTTGGAGAACTGTCAGGCGCCATCTTGCGCTTCTTCGCTTCTCCTTGTCACTGTGATCATAGCCACGAAAACGACTGAGACAGCGCTGTAATAAGCTATTCTTTATCTACATTTTATTTTATGTGCGATTTTGCAAAATGATGCCATGCTTTGCCCTTCGTATGTTTATACTCTACGCTGCTAGGGAACTTGCCGGCGCTAACACACTTGCTGAGTATGGGACATCAGCAGCCCGCTGGCGGTGTTGTTTCCGGCAAGAAACCTTCTCAGGCCAGTTGCAGTGCACTTGAATTGTTGAGCGGACTCGGAAACAAATCAAGGACGCAACTCAGCCGTGAGTTAGTTCCTCCGCGCACAAGCTTCTCATACGAAGGGCGCCTTACGGCAAGGCTTGCTATGTTATGCCCTCTACTTTGTTATATCCTTTGTGAGCTTCTACCCTACGCTTCTAGGGAACTTGCCGGCGCTAACACACTTACTGAGTACGGGACATCAGCAGCCCGCTGGCGGTGTTGTTTCCGGCAAGCAACCTTCTCGGGCCAGTTGCAGTGCACTTGTATTGTTGAGCAGACTCGAAAACAAAGCAAGGACACAACTTAACCACGAGTTGGCTCCTCCGCGCACAGGCATTATGTACAAAGGGCGAACGCACGAGGAACATAACATAAAAAAAAGCATGGAACTAAGAAGTGCTCTGTACAAAAACTCGGACGACTTAGCTTTTCCGTCTTCAACAATCCGTCGAGGCCGTGCTTCTTTCCCGATCTTTCCCCCTTGTATGTTCTCGTCCTTACTCTTTCAGGGAACCCACGGCAAGAAACACGCTTGCTGAGCGCAGGCATCGCCGCCCATTGGCGGTGTTGCCTCCGGCGGAAGAACTTCGTCGGGCTGGTTGCGGCGTGCCTTTATCGTCGAGCGGACTCGAAACGGATCGACGGCGCAACCTAACCACGACTCGACCCTTCCGCGCTCGGGTTCTTCATACAAGGTACGGATTTTCAGGGAGCACAACTCAAAAGTTCGAAGCTCGGCAACTTTCTTTGCCCTACTGGCCGGCGGAGCTCGATGGCGCGTCCTCAACGGCAGCGCGGCGCTCCGGGGAGATGCGCTTGCCGGAGCGAGCACCAGAGCTGTCCTTGCCGGTCTTAGCCTTTAGTTGGTCTGCCTTCGCCTTCTCGCACTTGCCGGTGGAGCTCGATGGCGCATCCTCGACGGCAGCGCAGGGCTCCGGGGAGATGCGCTTGCCGGAGTGAGCACCAGAGCTGTCCTTGCCGGACTTGGCCTTCTTTTTCCCTCGTGGAGCTTCAGCGGCAAGTGGCTCGCGCTCTGCTGCAGCTGCTGCTTCCCGGTAGATATTGTCGGCGCAGATGAGTGCATCCTTCTTGTCGCCTTGGACAGAAATGACACTCATCGGGCCAGGCATCTTGAGCACATTGTATGCGTGATGAGAGGCCGCCATGA
Organism: Aegilops speltoides; assembly: GCA_021437245.1. Taxonomy (NCBI): domain Eukaryota; kingdom Viridiplantae; phylum Streptophyta; class Magnoliopsida; order Poales; family Poaceae; genus Aegilops; species Aegilops speltoides. Next base: position 171,933,889 of record CM038146.1, read on the forward strand.
ACTTGGCGAGTGCGGGACGGCCGAGTATCCCGTTGTAAGGTAAGGGGATATCAGCTACGTCGAATGTGACCCTCTCAGTCCTGAAGTTCAGCTCGCTGCCGAATGTCACCGGCAATGTGATCTTCCCCTTGGGCTGGCTCCTTCCCGGATTTATTCCTTGAAAGGTGCCAGTCTCTTCAAGCTCGTCGTCGGGGATCTGGAGCTTCTTGAGTACCGCGGAGGAAATCAGGTTCAGGCCGGCCCCGCCGTCAACCAGCATCTTCGTGACCGTGAGGTTGCGGATTGTTGGTGAAACCAACATTGGCAAGCACCCGACCGCAGTGATGCAATCAGGGTGGTCCTCAATGTCGAAGATGATGGGCGTGCTGGACCACTTCAGAGGCTTGCGCGCCTCGACTGACGGTTCTGCTGCGTTCACTTCTCGCACCCATTGCTTGAGTTGGCGGTGCGAGGTGTGCAGAGAGGCCCAGCCGTCGATGCACAACACCTCCGTTGCCTTCTGAAACTCCTGGTCATCAGCCTCATCTTCCTCCATCTCATCATCTTCATCTTCATCTCCGTCCTTGTCGCGGCCGCGGGGAGGCCTGTCTCCTTGCCGCGTTTTGGTCTTGCCGCGGTTCCCTCCCCGGGCGGGGAGCTTCTTGCCGGATCCTCCGCCACCTCCCTGGGCTCTCTCCTTGTCGCGGCGCTCGTATTCAGCTTTCTGCAGCTCCGCCATCTGCTCCACTTTCTTGCAGGTTTGGAGATCGTGGCCCTTGGTGCGGTGGATCTTGCAATACCGCTTGCCAGAGCTATCTTGCTTGTCGGCGGCTACCACAGCCTCGCTGGAGTCGTCGGTCTTGGCCTTGTCGGAGCCGCCCCTGTTGCCGGAATGCTCAACTGCTAGTACATCCTTAGCCTTTCTCTTCCTATTGTTACGCCTCCGGTTCTTTCTTGTCGGGGCGACATCCTCACTGTCAGATCCTTCTGCCCCGGCAATCTCTCCGGGGATTTTCCTCCCCTCCTCAGCCCGTGCACACTTGTCGGCCAGAGCGTAGAGCTCGCTGACATCTCTGATTTTGCACATCGCCATCTCCTCCTCATCCTGCGTTACGCCGTTCGATGAAACGCGCTAATAACCGCGGGGTGGGCGTCGGGATGTTGCGCCGCACTGGCTGAATCTTTGTATATACTTCTTGCGCAGGGCTCTCCTCCCGCTGGACGAGCAAGTGGAGGTCGCTCTCCTGGCCATGAGGCTTGTGGCCACCCGTGAAGGCGCCGACAAACTGATGGCATAGGTCCGCCCATGAAGAGATGGAGCCGTCCGGCAAGCGCATGAGCCAAAATCGGCGTTAGGCTTGAGTACCAGCGGAAGTAGTTGGCGAGATCTTCTCGTCGCGCCCTCCGCAGCTTGCACCGCGATGGTGTAGATGCCGAGGAACTCCGACGGTGTATCCTGCCGCCGTATTTCTCGGCACATCCGCTTGAAGTTCTTGGTTTTGGGCCACTGGACTTGCCGCAGCTCACGGGTGAACGCAGGGCAACCTGCCGCGTACGGCAAGTCGCCTGGTTCCCTGTGCATGCACATCAATAGTGAGCCCAGCGCGCTGGTCAGATTGACGTCGCGTTTCTCTCCGGCGCTTCGATGCGAAAAGGAAGCGTCTTCGTGTTGCCGTCTTGGAGAACGTGGCGCTGATCACGGCGAAGTTCGCGGTCCGACGACGCGGTGGAGTCGGCGTCAAGGTTGGTCCGCGAATCGGGCGATCTTGGCCTTTGGGGCTGGGAGCGTCTGAAGCGGTACCCCAGCCGCCCTATCGGCGCCGGCGGCGCCGGGCGTCTCGCCGGGCCTCGACGCGCTTCGATTGCGGGCTTGTCGCCATTGGCGGCCGATGAGGCTGTGTATGGCCATCCTCCGCGTCGATCTTGTGTGGCGCCGAGGGAAATCTAGAAGCAGCTGGGCTCGCCGGCGCTTCCTCTTTGTCTTAGGTGGCGACGGCGACGAGCGGCGCAAGGAGCGGGATGTGCTCGGGCTCCCAACCGGATTGGGAGGAGCAACACCTCGTCCAGGCGACCGCACCTCACTCGCGCCAGCATGCGGGCGCGCATGCTGACCTCGAGCGTCCCGCGACCCACCAGCTTGGCCTTGCTCCAACGCGAGCACGGTGCTAGGAGCACCGGGGCGTTGTTGGCCTTGCACCTCTTGGGAGGGGTGCGGCGTCTGCACCGTCGCCGACGCTTGCGGGGCCTTGTTCTTGGATCTGGTGACGACACGAGACCCACCGGCGGCACCCGCTCCTCCGCCGGCGTCCACTTCACCGCCTTGCTGTTCGGCGGTGGTGGTGGAATTGATGTAGACGGAGCGGCCACCTCCGAAGGCTTCTTCTTCGGTGGCATGTTGATGATGACGCTGATGTAGCACGCGTGGAGACCGGATCAGATGCTCACAATCTCGACGCCCCCTACCTGGCGCGCCAAAGATGCCGGGGCTTTTTCGTGTTTCTGTGGCCTCGAACACCTATGGGGCACTCGGGGGCCCCTTCTGGTTCGGCAGGGGAGCGGGGACCGTGCGCAGAGCAGATCGAGGTCGAGCGTGCGGGGGAGACGAGCGATTTTTTACCCAGCTTCGGGGCTCTCCGGAGAGATAAGACCCCTACTGCTGCCTTCTGTGTATTATTTGATCTTGCTCGAGCGAGCGAGCGTATGGTGGAGCTGTGGGTATCGAATGGACCCAACCCCTTCTATGTGCGCATGGGCCTCCCTTTTATACTCTGAAGGGGGGATCCACAGTTGGCAGTGTAGGAAGAGGGGGTAGAAAGGTAAAATCACAGGTTGGTGCAACAATGCACAATAGTGCCCCTACCTAACTCTGACGGCAGGGGACAAGGGCATTAAATGCCCGTCCGGTCGCCCCAACAGTGCAGGAGGAGTGACCGTTAAGTGAGCCTCCGGTTGCCACGATGGCGCCTCTGTCAGCTCCGTTTGCCACCTCGCTCCGTATGGCTGCGTAGTGCCTCGCCACGTGCCCTTGGAATGGCCTGGTGACGACGCGTCACTGGGTGCGCTGGAGTTGGGTGGCAGCCTTGCCGCGGCAAGTGTCTTGCCGCAGCCCTTTTGTTGTGCCGGCAAGCTTGCCGGCCGCTGGGCCTTGCCGGGGCACGCGGGGCGCCGCGGCAAGCCTTCTGGTGATGCCCTGGTTGGCCTTCCTGGCAAGCTCCTCTTGCCGGGGCCTTCGTGTTCTTGGCTAGTACTTTGTTCTTGAGTGGTAGTAAGAAGGAGTGGAGGAGAGCCTCGCCGGGCGTCCGGCAAGCCTGGCTGCGGGGTGCTGCGACTGCCCGTGCACAAGTTCGGGGTACTAAGGTACCCCCTACTTTAGTACACCGACACGCTACGATATGACCGAGGTGGAATATGGTGGAGGGGGGCACCGCACACGGCTAAGGAAGGATCACGAAGATCAACTTGTGTGTCATGGGGTGCTCCCCTCCTCCGTATATAAAGGAGGGAGGAGGAGGGGGCGGCCAAGGGGGTGGCGCGCCCTAGGAGGGGGAAGCCTACTCCAAGTAGGTTTGCCCATCCCTTTCCTAGTCCAAGAAGGAGGGGGAAGGAAGGAGTGGGAGAGGCAAAAGGCAAGGGGGGCGCCGCCCCCCCTCCTTGTCCTATTCGACTCAAGGGAGGCGCGCCTCTTGCTCCGCCGGCCCTCTCTCTCTCCACTAGGGCCCAACAAGGCCCATTAGTTCCCGGGGTCCAAGAACCCCGGACTCGATATATATCCGATAACCCCCGGACCTATTCCGGTGTCCGAATATAGTCGTCCAATATATCAATCTTTATGTCTCGACCATTTCGAGACTCCTCGTCATGTCCCCAATCTCATCCGGGACTCTGAACTCCTTTGGTACATCAAAAATCATAAACACATAATAAAACTGTCATCGAAACCTTAAGCGTGCGGACCCTACGGGTTCGAGAACTATGTAGACATGACCGAAACATGTTTCCGGTCAATAACCAATAGCAGGAATTGGATGCCCATATTGATTTTGAGAGGTATGCTTTCATTGTCAACATAACAACCAAGGGTTCCCAGTTTCTTCCATACTGGATACATTATACGCGGTTCCCAAACAGAATGGTAAAGTTTTTACTCTCCCTCCACCAACAATCATCAATCCATGGCTTGCCCGAAACAACGGGTGCCTCCAACTAACAACAATCCTAGGGGAGTTTTGTTTGCAATTATTTTGATTTTACTTTTATATTTTGATCATGGGACTGGGCATCCTAGTTACCAGCCATTTTTCTTGTGAATGATGAGCGGAGTCCACTCATCATGAGAATAACCCACCTAGCATGGAAGATACTGACAACCCCTAGTCGCTACATGAGCGATTCGGGCATACGAAACAGATTATTATTTGAAGGTTTAGAGTTTGGCACATGCAAATTTACTTGGAACGGCAGATAAATACCGCATATAGGTAGGTATGATGGACACTCATGGAAGAAACTTGGTTCAAGGGATTTGGAAGCACAAGCAGTATTCCCGCTTAGTACAGATATTTTGGCTAGCAAAGGATTCTAAAAAACAAGCACCACATGTTGGAGGATCTATAACAATATAACTTCTATAAAAATATACCCAAGCATAACTCATTATGTTGTCTTCCTTGTCCAACTTCAACTAATTTGCTCAGGTTTGAAAATAATTAATGGGGCTCACAATCATAGAAGATGTCTAAGATAGTATATTTATATGTGAAATCTCTCTTCCTTTAATATTCTTTCATGAATTGTTCAAGTGAGCAATACAATGCTTGCTAACCTTCAATAAATTTACCACCTCTACTTCTTAGATGTAAATTCATTACTCCCAATGGGGTAAGCATATGAAACATATATAATTTCAGATTTATGACATTCAACCATTTACGCATAGGATACAAGTGAAGCACACGAGTAAATGACAAACTACTCCAAAAATATATAAGTGAAGATCAATGAGTAGTTAAATAATTATGTAGCTATGTGGAGACTCAATCTCATTTAAGAATTTCATATCTTGATATTTTATTCAAACAGCAAGTAAAACAAAATAAAATGACATGATGCTCCAAGCAAAACACATATCATGTGGTGAATAAAAATATAGCTCTAAGTAAAGTTACCGATGGACGAAGACGAAAGAGGGGATGCCATCTGGGGCATCCCAAGCTTAGGCTCTTGGTTGTCCTTGAATATTACCTTGGGGTGCCTTGGGCATCCCCAATATTAGGCTCTTTCCACTCGTTATTCCATAGTCCATCGAATCTTTACCCAAAACTTGAAAACTTCACAACACAAAACTCAAAAGAAAACTTGTAAGCTCCGTTAGTATAAGAAAATAAAACCACCACTTAGGTACTGTTATGAACTCATTCTAAATTCATATTGGTGTAATATATACACCCTCCAGTATTACTCATAGATTCATCAAAAAAGCAAACAACACATAGAAAACAGAATCTGTCAGAAACAGAACAGTCTGTAGTAATCTGTACCATTCGAATACTTATGTAGCTCAACAAATTCTACCAAATTAGGGAAGGCTGAGAAATTTGTGTACCAATCCATAAAAAAAATAATAAGATCAAAATAACGTTTATGTTAATTATCAAAACTAATTTACTGGTTGCAAAAGTTTCTGATTTTCAGCAGGATCAACACAACTATCACCGTAAGCTATCCTAAAGGTCTTACTTGCACTTTATTGAAACAAAAGCTATAAAACATGATTACTACAGTAGCATAATCATGTGAACATACAAAAACAGTAAAGGTAAATATTAGGTTGTCTCCCGACAAGCGCTTTTCTTTAATGCCTTTTAGCTAGGCATGATGATGACAATGATGCTCACATAAAAGATAAAAATTGAAACATAAAGAGAGCTTCATGAAGAATATGACTAGTACATTTAAGTCTAACCCACTTCCTATGCATAGGGATTTTGTGAGCAAACAACGTATGGGAACAATAATCAACTAGCATAGGAAGGCAAAACAAGCATAACTTTAAAAGTTTAAGCACATAGAGAGGAAACTTGATATTATTGCGATTCCTACAAGCATATATTCCTCCCTCATAATAATTTTCAGTAGCATCATGAATGAATTCAACAATATAACTATCACATAAAGCATTCTTTTCATGAGCCACAAGCATAGAAATTTTACTACTCTCCACATAAGCAAGTTTATTCTTTATGGCATACATATCATTAGAATAATCATCATAAATAGGAGGCATGCTTTCATCATAATAAATTTGCTCATCAAAACTTGGGGGACAAAAAATAGGGACAATTGCATTTTTACCCCTAGTTGGTTCCTACCCACGGGTTTTGCCCTTACTTTTTGAGCTTGCTCAGTTTTGCCCTTACTTTTTCCATCGAGGTCCCTCGAATGCCCTTTGACCGTTTGACCAAAACTTTTAAAATTCATAACTAATTCATATGAACTCAGAAAAATGCAAATAAGATATCAAAATGTTCAATAAACATTACCTTTATGGGCATATCATTTGCATTCAGGACAAAGGCATCGTTTAAACTACCCGAGGTAATTAATGTTATTAACATTATTAAAAATAAATAGGTATAAACAATATATTTTTTTCATGAATAAAAATTACATGCAAATGTAAGTGATGTTTTCAGAACATCCTGGTAACTTATTTGCATTTTTCTGAGTTTGTATCAACCTGTTATGAATGTTCTAACGACTTTGACCATTACTTGGAAACTTCATAACAAGTTGATACGAACTCAGGAAAATGCAAATAAGGTATCAGGATGTTCAGAAAACATCACCTACATTTGCATATAATTTTTATTCATGAAACAAATATTGTTTATATCTATTTATTTTTAATAATGTTAATAACATTAATCACCTCGGGTAGTTTAAACGATGCTTTATCCTGAATGCAAATCATATGCCCATGAAGGTAATGTTTATCTGAACATTTTGATATCTTCTTTGCATTTTTCTGAGTTCATATGAATTAGTTATGAATTTTCAAAGTTTTGGTCAAACAGTCAAAGGGCATTCAAGGGACCTCGATGGAAAAAGTAAGGGCAAAACTGAGCAAGCTCAAAAAATAAGGGCAAAACCCGTGGGTAGGAACCAACTAGGGGTAAAAATGCAATTGTCCCCAAAAAATATCATCTTCATCAAACATAGCTTCCCCAAGCTTGTGGCTTTGCATATCATTAGGATCATGGATATTCAAGGAATTCATACTAACAACATTGCAGTCATGCTCATCATTCAAAGATTTAGTGCCAAACATTTTATAGACTTCTTCTTCTAGCACTTGAGCACAATTTTCCTTCTCATCATTCTCACGAAAGATATTAAAAAGATGAAGCGTATGAGGCAAACTCAATTCCATTTTTTTGTATTTTTCTTTTATAGACTAAACTAGTGATAAAACAAGAAACTAAAAGATTCGATTGCAAGATCTAAAGATATACCTTCAAGCACTCACTTCCACGGCAACGGCGCCAGAAAAGAGCTTGATGTCTACTACGCAACCTTCTTCTTGTAGACGTTGTTGGGCCTCCAAGTGCAGAGGTTTGTAGGACAGTAGCAAATTTCCCTCAAGTGGATGACCTAAGGTTTATCAATCCGTGGGAGGCGTAGGATGAAGATGGTCTCTCTCAAGCAACCCTGCAACCAAAAATAACAAAGAGTCTCTTGTGTCCCCAACACACCCAATACAATGGTAAATTGTATAGGTGCACTAGTTTAGCGAAGAGATGGTGATACAAGTGCAATATGGATGGTAGATATAGGTTTTTTTAATATGAAAATTTAAAAACAGCAAGGTAACTAATGATAAAAGTGAGCGTAAACGGTATTGCAATGCTAGGAAACAAGGCCTAGGGTTCATACTTTCACTAGTGCAAGTTCTCTCAACAATAATAACATAACTGGATCATATAACTATCCCTCAACATGCAACAAAGAGTCACTCCAAAGTCACTAATAGCGGAGAACAAACGAAAAGATTACAGTAGGGTACGAAACCACCTCAAAGTTATCCTTTCTAATCGATCTATTCAAGAGTCCGTAGTAAAATAACACGAAGCTATTCTTTCCATTCGATCTATCATAGAGTTCGTACTAGAATAACACCTTAAGACATAAATCAACCAAAACCCTAATGTCACCTAGATACTCCATTGTCACCTCAAGTATCCGTGGGCATGATTATACGATATGCATCACACAATCTCAGATTCATCTATTCAACCAACACAAAGTACTTCAAAGAGTGCCCCAAAGTTTCTACCGAAGAGTCAAGACAAAAACGTGTGCCAACCCCTATGCATAAGTTCACATGGTCACTGAACCCGCAAGTTGATCACCAAAGCATACATCAAGTAGATCACGTGATATCCCATTGTCACCACAGATAAGCACATGCAAGACATACATCAAGTGTTCTCAAATCCTTAAAGACTCAATCCGACAAGACAACATCAAGGGGAAAACTCAATTCATCACAAGAGAGTAGAGGGGGAGAAACATCATAAGATCCAACTATAATAGCAAAGCTCGCGATACATCAAGATCGTATCACCTCAAGAACACGAGAGAGAGAGAGAGAGAGATCAAACACATAGCTACTGGTACATACCCTCAGCCCCGAGGGTGAACTACTCCCTCCTCGTCATGGAGAGCGTAGGGATGATGAAGATGGCCACCGGTGAGGGATCCCTCCCATGTGGTGCCTAATAGGGTCCCGATTGGTTTTTGGTGGCTACAGAGGCTTGCGCCGGCGGAACTCCCGATCTATTGTGCTTTTCGATGTTTTTAGGGTATATGACATATATAGGCGAAAGAAGTTGGTCAGGAGCCACGAGGCCCACGAGGTGGGGCGCGCCCGGGGTAGGGCGCCCCCCGCCTCGTGGCTTCCTCGTGCTTCCCTTACGCACTCCAAGTCCCTCGATTGCTTCCGCTCCAAAAATAACTCTCCGAAGGTTTCATTCCATTTGGACTCCGTTTGATATTCCTTTTCTTCGAAACACTGAAATAGGCAAGAAAACAGCAATATGGGCTGGGCCTCCGGTTAATAGGTTAGTCCCAAAAATAATATAAAGTGTATAATAAATGACCCTCAAAAAAATATAAAGTGTATAATAAAGCCCATAAACTTCCAAAATAGATAATATAATAGCATGAATACTTCATAAATTATAGATACGTTGGAGACGTATCACGATGATGGCAATGCAGTCGGAGCAGCCACCGGGTCAGATGCATGGAGTTGTACTGGAGCAGCAGAGGTCTGGGCAGTCAACCCTGATGGACGGTCAATCGACAGCAGATTGGCAAAGGTAACATTGGTCCGAGCCGGATCTCCGAATCGCTGGACCACTATCTCAAGCACCGGTGTCGACTGAGGGACCTGACCCTCGGGTGCTTTCCCGCTTGACGCCCTGTCCCTCCTCCTCCTCTCTCTCAGAGGCACTTCATCATCCGGAAGCTCAATAACGTCCCATGGAGCTGCAACAAAAAGCAACCTCAAAAGTTCAATCAGCCAACAATTCAATCGGCAGAATAAATTCAAGTCGAATGGAGCATACTAGCTTTGGAGGTGGTCGCGTCATCGGTTTCCTCGTCACCTGGGGCCTTGTCAACGTCCATATCAGTCGCGGCTAAGGCTGGGATGGAAAAGATTATAATCCATTCGGTCAGAACAAAAGTATCAGTCGGTGAAAGAAAAAGGAGAAAGAAAGAATACTCACCCAGAGGCAACAGGGACGTCCATCTTGATCTTGGGCAAAGTCTTCCGAGCCATTGAGGGGACGACCTTGGGCTGCTTGGCGACCTTCTCCGTCGGCTTTGGAGTCGAAGTCTGAGTGCGCTTCTATGCTTGAGTGCTTGGAGCCACGGTTTTTCCACGCCCGCCCGCTGGATCATGGAGTAGCTTGGATTGACGCTCCGTGCGAGGTGGTGAGTCAACTATCTCGTCATCGTCCAACTCATTGCTTTCCTCCTCGTCATCGTCTTCTGGAGATTGCCAATCGCTGCTTTCTTCCGTGTTGTCCTCTCTCTCCTGGTCTTGCTCCAGTGCTTGTTCACCGTTGGGCATCGAGTACATCTCAGTGTAAACCTACAAGACAAGAAGTCAAGCAGATATCAGTCGGATTCAAAGATAGTCGCAAAACATATTGAAGTACAGTCGGTAGCAGAGACCAAACCTTATCTGGCTGGTTGATGTCGCTGAATGGGTCGACTCTCCTGGCTCCCCTGGGGTTGTCCTTGTTTCTTGTAATACCCTTCAGCCACAGGGCCACTGTCTCGGCCAAAACCTCCTCTGGATGAACCCGAGCGGTGTCGTTGGCTCCAGAGTACATCCACATCGAGTGATCACAAGCCTGGAGCGGCTGGATGCGTCGACTGAGAAACACTTCCGACAAGTCCATGCCGGTGACACCCTGATTGATCAACTTGACCACTCTCTCGACCAACATGTTCGTTTCCACCCTCTCCGCAGTGGTCACTTTCAGTGAAGAAGGTTGTTTGGCGCGATCTAAAGAAAAAGGGGGAATTACAATCGACTGACCTGGAGTCGCAATGTCCTGGCAGTAAAACCAGGTCAACTGCCAGCCCCTGACCGACTCAGGAAGTGTCATGGAGGGGAAAAACTCCTTTTCCTCTTCTGGATACCCAAGCCCCCACACATTTGGATAACGTGTGTTCTCTCATCACTCGAATTCGCTTTCTTCACCGACTGGGAGCGGATTGTGGAGATGTGCTTGAAAAGACCCCAGTGCGGTCGACAACCCAGGAACTTTTCACACATGGACACAAACGCAGCAAGGTACGTAATGGTGTTGGGAAAGAAATGATGGAGTTGGGCTCCGAAAAAGTTCAAGAAATCCCAGAAAAAAGGATGCGGGGGAAGGGAGAAACCGCGGTCGACGTGGTGGCGAGCAGAACGCACTCACCCGGTCGAGGCTGAGGCTCCGTTTTCCCCTCCGACAGCCTCGCAGACCCGTTGACGATCAGGCCGGGGTCAGCCAGCTCCGCCAAGTCCTCTGACCGGAGCGAAGATCGGATCCAATCGCCCTGGATCCAACCTGGCGGCAGCACAGACCTCGACGACGATCCCCGATTCGTCTTCTTGCCTTTTGCCGCCCCTGTCTCCTTCTTCGCGTGTTCCAGCGCCGCCGTCTTGTCCATCACCATGGTGGCAGGGCGGCGGCGTCGAGAGACAAAGAGCAAGATGCGATGGAGAAGCGGAGGAGGAAGAGTGAGAATGAACATGCATAGTGCAAACGCCTCGGCCCCGTCGCCTTTTAAGGGCCCGCTTCCAAGTGGCTGACGCGTGGGCCCGGGCAATCCTGTCAAATCCCGCAAGAGTCGCACGCTGGGTATGTGGCGGAAAAGGTGGCGTGGAGATCGAGGCACTCCTTGTTGGGGAACGTAGTAATTTCAAAAAAAAATCCTACGCACACGCAAGATCATGGTGATGCATAGCAATAAGAGGGGAGAGTGTGTCCATGTACCCTCGTAGACCGAAAGCGGAAGCGTTAATGTCGGTGGGAAACGACACCTATGGGATCACTGGAATCCCTTCTACGGTTGCGGGGTGCGGGGATCGTGAGAAGAGCAGGACTAGTAGACAACACAAAGGGATTTACCCAGGTTTGGGCCGCAAAGATGCGTAAAACCCTATGATCCTGCTTTGGTGGATGTATTTAGTGTTCTTGAGCTCTTGAACTAGATCTAGGTGCTGTGAGGTTCGAAAGAGCCGAATCCTTCTCCTGTGTGCCATGGGCCTCCTTTTATGGGCGAAAGGGGCTGCCACAGTGGCACACAGGAGGTGGAAAGTGCTACAGCGTTGCGAGCTTATCGCTGGTATTACAGGACAAAGCGCATTTAATGCGAGGCTTAGGTGTCCCTTCACTTTATCGGGACGGGGGTGAGGCCCGTCCCGTCCGTCGCCGCTCCTTCAAGCTTCGACACGCGCCCTAGCCAGTGATGCATGTGGTGCCATGTAGGCATGCAGGCAGCTAAGGTGGCGCGGTGGTGGAGCCGCCACGAAGGGCTGCATCTTGCCACGCAGTTGCCTGCCCAGCTGGTTGGGTCGGCAGCTTCATGCGAACGGCGGCGAAGGCTTGGTTGGCGCAGGCCTGGCAGTGGCCCTGCTGGTGTGCTTGGCGAGGGCCTTGCCGGGTGGCCCGGCAAGGGTCTTGCCGAGTGGCCCGGCAAAGGTCTTGCCGTGGCGCGCAGGCGTCCCCGGCAAGGATCTTGCCGGGGGTTTTGTGGGTTTCTTCGGTGAGGATGGTTGCCTTCCCATCCTCATTTGATCTTGACTATTCTTTGTCTTCACAAAGATCTGCATGCCACCACAGAGGTGCCTCCCGAGCCCTGTCCCAATGCATTTGTCGAGCATTGGTGGGCTCAAGGGTGTAAGTGCATCTAGTGCCCCTTAGTGATTTTGGTGTATTGAAGACTTATAGGTTAAGTGACTGATGCATTTGTGAGTGTACACAGGTCTATAAGTCTATGAGGAGTTTGATATTTATAGAGAAAGTCGACCCCTAAAAATGATGTTCTTCGACTGAAGACTTTGATATTCTGAAGACTTTCTGAAGACTTTGAAAGTGAAGAAATTGGTGTGACCTTGAAGACTTGGTATTCATTTGAGGAATATGAGGCGTGAAGACTTTTGTTTTTCATAGTTTCATTTTCTCTTTCTTGAGTCATAGGAAACACCGTACTATTAAAGGGGGTCGAGGAAATACTAAGGAAAAATTTCCATGTGATGCTCAACTCAAAATCCTACACCTACCAATCCCTTCGAGTGAAGCCATTGGAAATCTCATACAGCTTCAGTCAATTTCTTCAAGTGATGAGACACAGTTCTTCTAGTCACCGAGGACTTTGCTCGATCGAGGAGTTAGGAATTCGCCAGGCTTGAATTGCCTACACAAAGGAGGAACATGATAGCCCCGAGGAATTTGAGAGTCAAATTTCCGACCGTTGATGTCTTCTTGCCACCTGTCCAAAATATCTTATCCACCTAACGGTCATATCATTGAAGGGCATTTATGTCTTATCATGTCGGGCTGCTCCCTAGGCTATAAATAGCCGCCCCCTACAACCACTAGCTGGTTGGCTGCTCCGAGAGAACTTGACACTTGTCATCTGAGAGCAACCCATCCTTCGAGGACTTTGAGCAAAAATCATCGAGTGAGGAAAATCCCAAAACCAAACCCCCACAAACCCAAAGTGATTGAGCATCACTGAAGAAACTGATCCTGCGTGGATCCGACGCTTGTTACCTTTGAAGACTGTGCTTCTTCCAGATGGTTAGGCGTTAAGGTCTAGAGCATCCAAGAGGAATTGTGGATCGCCGAGTGACCAAGTCTGTGAAGGTTTGGAAGTCACCTGAGGACTTACCACGAGTGATTGGACGAGGCCTGTGTGGTCTTAGTTCAAGGAGAATACGGTGAGGACTGGGTGTCCCGAGTTGCGCTCGAGATCGGGTGTCCGGATCTGCGTGTCCTCGAGTTTAAATACTCACCCGCTCCAACCAGACGTATAACCGAGACAGCGAAGTGCAACTGGTTTACCAAATCATTGTCTTCACCAACTAACTGGTTCTATTTCCTCAACTCTTTCATTTCCTCATTATCGTGTTGTATGTTGTTCATATCTCTGTTTGAAAACTTTGATGTAAGACTTTCACAAATTCCTCGCTTCAATTTCTTCATCGTCTGCCTTCATCTTGTTATCCTATGTTTACGCTTTCAGACTGTGCTAGTCTTCATTTCATCATGATGACTATGTTTGTATCCTGTTATGTTTACTTCGAGTACTTATTCCGTCAAGTAGTTCTTCACTAAGGAATTTCGTCACCAGCAAATTCCTCGATGAAGAATTCATAAAATCGCCTATTCACCCCCTCTAGTCGATATAATGCACTTTCAATTGGTATCGAGCAAGGTACTCCTTGTTCTCGTGTGATTTTGGTTTAACCGCCGAGTTTTAGTTATGTTGACCGCAGTATGATCATGGTCTCGGCCGGGTGTCCTACCTTGATGGAACGGACTACCCTTATTGAAGAACAAGATGCTAATGCATCTTGAGGCAATTGATAACGATCTCGGTATGTTGTGGAAAATGGTGTCCTTCCATCACTCCCTCACCGAACGCTATCGATGTGAAGAGATTCAAACAACTTGATTCTCAAGCGAAGAATATCATATGTGGTCATCTGAGCAAAGGACAGTATGGAAGAGTGAGTGCTTTGGAAACTGCTAAGCTTATCTGGGATAGGCTGTCCAAAGTAAATGAAGGAGTTTCAACTCAGCGTGACTCTCGAGTCGATGTTCTTCGGAATCTTTTTATCCGCTTCAAAAGACTCGACAATGAGAATGTCCAACAAACCTTTGATCGCCTTAGTGACATCTCAAATGAGCTTCAAGCCCTCGGTGCCACTGACATCACTGATCATGAAGTTGTGATGAAACTGTTGAGATCGCTTGATTCCTCATTTGATACTCTGGGACTGATGATACAAGAACGTGCTGACTACAAGTCGCTTGATCCTGCTGATATCCTCGAAAGGCTAAACACTCACAAGTTCCAGCTTGCTGAAAAGAGAGATCTCTATGGTTCAAACTATGGCAAACCACGTGCCCTGAAGGCCAAGGCTGTGTCTGACTCTGAATATGAGGATTCTAGTAGTAGCCTTGGTGACCCTGAAGAACTAAGCCAGGATCTTGCACTGCTTGTGAAGAAATTCCATAAGTTCACAAGACATGATCGCTTTGGAAAATCCTCAAGAGGCAATGATTCCTCATCCAATGACTATAAGAGAAGGCTTTGCCACAAATGCAAGAAGCCTGGTCACTATATTCAAGATTGTCCTCAATGGGAAAAGGAAATGAAGAAGAAGAAATACAAGGATTACAGTTCTGATGATGCGAAGAAGAAGAAGAAATCGTCAAAATCTTCATCATCAAAATCCTCGAAGTCTTCATCTCACAAGAAGAGCAGCTCCAAGAAGGCTTGGGCATTCATTGGCAAGGAAATGGACTCAAGTCGAAGTCCGAGGAAAATGATGAAGAGGAGGCGCCTAAAGAATCTGAGTCCGTGTGGCGAAGTCTGCGTTACTCTCGCCTTTCGTCGGCAAGTCCATCTTCAACATCAAGAAACCGACTCCACCAACAAGCCTGATGAAGATAATGATGGCTACGCTCCCACCTATTGCTTCATGGCGAAAGGTGCCAAGGTACTCAATTACAACTCCTCTGAATCTAGTGAAAATGAATCTGAAGAGGATCTCAAGCCCAGCTACTCTAAACTTGCTAAGATTGCTGTGAAACAACAATGGGCTCTTGAAAAGGTTCAAAACATGCTAGATAAAAGTGATGATATGTTGGGTGAAGAAATGGATCGCACTAAAGCCTTGACTGAAAATCTTCAGAGACTTCAGTCTAAGTTTGATAACCTTCAAGGTCATGATAACGCTCTCTTGTCTGATCATGAGAAACTTTCTTATGAATTTCTTCAAGAAAAGCAAGATCACGAGAAGCTTTCTTTTGAATCTCTTCAAAGAAAGGAAGATCTTGAGAAGCTAAGAGTGTGTTATGAAGATCTTCAGAAGGAGCGCGATTCATTACTAGCTCAACAAATCAGCGCTTCTCAGGAAGAATTTGTTCCCCCATGCTTAAAGTGCATTGAACGTGAATCTGCTAATTCTTCACCTGAATGTTCAAATGCTTCGACTGTTACAAATCCTTCATCTGCCTCTGCTATCACTAATTCCTCATCTGAGGACATTGCTAGTGAAAGTGCGTTATATCGACTAGAGGGGGGTGAATAGGCGATTTTTTATGAATTCTTCACTAAGGAATTTGCTGGTGAGGAAATTCCTTAGCGAAGAACTACTTGCAGCGGAATATGTACTCAGAAGTAAACATAACAGGATACACACATAGTCAAGATGATGAAATGAAGATCAAACAGAGTACGGAAAGCGTAAACACAGGATAGCAAGATGAAGACAAACAGATCAAGAAATTGAACTGAGGAATTTGTGAAAGTCTTTAGTCAAAGTCTTCAAGCACGATATGAACAACATTCAACACAAGAATGAGGAAATGAAAGAGTTGAGGAAATAGAACCACTCAGTTGGTGAAGACAATGATTTGGTAAACCAGTTCCAACTGCTGTCTCGGTTGTACGTCTGTTGGAGCGGCCGAGTATTTAAACTCGAGGACACACAGTCCCGGACACCCAGCTCGAAGCTACAACTCAGACACCCAGCCTCACCGTATTCTCCTTGAACTAAGACCACGCAGCCTCGGCCCAATCACTCATGGTAAGTCTTCAGTGACTTCCAAACCTTCACAGACTTGGTCACCAAAGGATCCACAATTCCTCTTGATGTTCTAGACCTTGACGCCTAACCGTCTCGGAAGAAGCACGCCTTCAAAGGTAATAAGCGCCGGATCCACGCAGATCAATTTCTTCATGATGCTCAATCACTTTGGGTTTGTGGGGTTTGGTTTTGGGATTTTCCTCACTTGATGATTTTCGCCAAAGTCCTCGGAGGATGGGTTGCTCTCAAATGACAAGTGTCGAGTTCTTCGAGCAGCCAACCAGCTAGTGGTTGTAGGGGCGCTATTTATAGCCTAGGGAGCAGCCCGACATGATAAGACATAAATGACCTTCAATGATATGACCGTTAGGTGGATAAGATATTTTGGGACAGCCGCGCCAAGAAGACAAAGAACGGTCGGAAATTTGACTCTCAAATTCCTCGTATATCATGTTCTCATCGGTAGGCAATTCAAGACCGGCGAATTCCTAACTCTCGCCAGAGAAGTCATCAAGGACTGTAAGAACTGCGTCTCACATCAAGAATTTGACTGAATCTGTATGAGATTTCCAATGGCTTCACTCAAGGGATTGGTAGGTTTAGGATTTTGAGTTGAGCATCACATGGAAATTTTTCCTTAGTATTTCCTCGACCCTTTAACAAAGACGGTGTTTCCTATGACTCGAGAAAGAGAAAATGAAACTATGAAAACAAAAGTCTTCACGCCTCATATTCCTCAAATGAATACCAAGTCTTCAAGGTCACACCAATTTCTTCACTTTCAAAGTCTTCTAAAGTCTTCGTAATATCAAAGTCTTCATCGAAGAACTTCATTTTTAGGGTCGACTTTCTCTATAAATATCAAACTCCTCATAGACTTATAGACCTGTGTACACTCACAATGTATCGCCATTTAACCTATAAGTCTTCAATACACCAAAATCACTAAGGGCACTAGATGCACTTACAATCTCCCCTTTTGGTGATTGATGACAACATAGGTTAAGTTTTCAACGGGATAAACATATGGAGTGTAAATACTGATATTGAGGAATTTGATTTCAAGATATAGAAGAACTCCCCTTGAATATGTGCATAGTGAGGAATTTGCTTTTGAGGCAATGCACATTTGACGAATTGAATCATGGAGATCTCCCCCTATATCTTGTAATTCATACACGCATTTGATATATAATATGAAGAATTTGAAATGCATGATGAAATATGGTGCCTGATGAGATTCAGCATGCGTGCAATAATATGAACAAGGAATAAGCATGCGGAATAGCACATCAAAAGTTTCAGAGGTCAGTGCATCAAAAGCATCAGAGCACGACCAGAAGTATCAAGGCACCAACAGATTTAAGATTACAACTCGATCCAATAAAAGTTTCGGAAGAACGAGAGTTGTAACTTAATAAAAACGCCCATAATATAAACCCGCTTGAAGACTAACTCAGATTTCTCCCCCTTTGTCATCAAATGACCAAAAGGATCGAAACTGAGGACTAACGCCCCTGAAGATTTTCAAGTCGATGGAGGAGCGCCAGTGTTGTCGGGGTTGGTTGTTGAAGTAGGGCCTGCCGCAGTGTCGTCCAAATCTTCATGTTCATCAGTTTCACGCGATGAAGAATAAGAACTGGCCACCAGATCAGGAACTTTGACTCTCTTGAATTTCTTCGGAGGTGGTGCGCACTACCAAAAGCTTCCTCGAGACCCATAGTCTTCAATTCTTCCGCTGAATATACATGATTGAGAACAGCCCAAAGCGGTTGAGGGTTTCATGAAGATAGTCTGATTTTTCTTCACTGCATTATGTGTTGAGGTCATGTTGTGAAGAATTGCAGCAAATTGACGCTTCACCCATTTCTGGTTGCGTTCAACCTTCTGATGAAGACTGAGGAGTAACTCACGGTCAGTCATCACCCTGGGTGCTATTGCTTGAGGTTTTTGCTTGGCTGAGGTATTTGCGGAAGAGTCATGTGTTGCAGAATCGTCATTGGTGGAGTAAGATGTGGCGAGACGGAATTTACCATCCAATGGACGAGTGCCTTCATCAATCACAGCAGCTGCCTTGCCCTTATCATCAGATGATGAAACTGGTCGCTTGAGGACTTCAATGGGCGGCAAGTAGCTGCCATGGTTCAGAGTGTCGACTTTGTAATTCAAAGAAGATCTTGCCCTTATGAATCTCATAATCCAAGGCGCATAGGGCTTCAGCTCAAAAGGTGACATTGCAACATTAGCCAGAGTCCTCATGAAGAAATCATGGAAGTTGACGGGAACGCCATGAATGATGTTGAACAGCATGTTCTTCATGATGCCAACGACATCTTCATCATTTGAGTCGTGGCCTTTGATGGGACTCATTGTCTTCGTCAGAATTCGATAGACAGTCCGAGGCACATACAGAATTCCTTGACGAGGAATTTGGTTCGAGGGCCTGCCTGGCTTCAAAGGCTTCATGAGCACTTGCATATAATGATCACCACTCACGGTCATTGTAGATGCAACGCACTTTCATGGGAAGGATCAAGAGGAAGGATACGAAGCAATTCAGTTGCTGGTGCCTTGTAGTGGGTGTTTTCCGTCATCCAATCCAGCACCCATGAATTGACATCTTCAAAGATCGCCGTGATATGCAAAGTGGAATAGAATCAAGAATGAGTTCTTCATTCCAACCACGATATCGCAGCAGAAATTCAGCAGCCTCGCATCGTGAATAACTCGAGGACTGGCTCAAGCATGGTAGTGATTCCATATCCACATGAGGAATATGCTCATGATCAAGATCTTGTCCTTGTCAAATAGCACCGAGGAATAAAAGTTTGCTTGAGTAGGAGTCCAGAAGCGTCATTTCCTCATGCGAGCAGAGTCATATGGATTGTAAGAAGTGAAGAACACATGCTCAGAAAAGAAGTCTTCAGCCTTGATTTTTTGCTTGCTTGAGAAGGGATTCTTCGGTTTGGGCAGAGGAATGTCAGTGATTTGCAGCACAACCTCAGGAATCGCGATCTCAGGTGCTTCAGGCTGAGGAATTTCTGGTTCCTCTTCTTGTGCAGTTTGGGGATTTGCAGCAGGTTCTTCAGCACTAGTGGCTGGAATTTCTTCATGAACAGAAGATGTGGGATGAGTTTCTTCAGAGCCCAATTGAACAGTTGTAGCCGGGGACAAAGGTATTTGTTGAATTGGAGTGAAGAGAGGAGTATTGGGATGCTGACTTTCCCAAAAGTCATCGTTCATCACTGGTGTAGTGCATCCAATATCCACGTCTTCATCTTCTTTTTCAATTTCTCAACACCAGCCTCTTCACCGTGAACCGAGGCACGGGTGAGGAACGATCATGGCGGTGAAGGGAATGCTTCCACTTCAATTTCTTCATCAAACTGTTCTGAGGTAGCAACAGATTGATTATCTTCATCAGATCCGCTTGGGATCTTGTAGTCTTCTCCATAAGGAACAATTTCCTTAGACGACATGGAGGAAATGGGAACGACATCAATGGGATTTTCAATCGAGCTGGTCATTGGCTTCATTTTCTTCGCAGCCGAAGAATTTGACGCAGTAGATGCCTTCCTCTTCTTCACTGCAGCTCGTTCTGCAGCCTTTGTTTTCTTCACTTCATAAGTAGAAGGAAGGATTGGAGTTGGTGTTGGTGCAGTAGGAGCTGAGGACTGTGGTTCAGTTTCTTCAGCGAATCGTGCAGCTTGCCTCGATCTCTTCAGCTTTCTTCAGCGCACCACTAGTGGATGCCCCGGGAATTTCTTCAATGCCGGAATAGAGTCATCAGCCTCGAACTTGTATTCTCATCGCCAGGTGAGAGTCATCGCAGATCTTGGCATAGTTTTTCAAAGAAAGCTGAGCAGAGTCTTCACTGAGGATTTTCTTGTTGCGATGGGGCTGCAATAGCTTGTCATTTTCTTCGTCAAATTGACGAATCTCACCTTGGGTCCTTGCCAATCAAGATTAAAGCATCAAATCCTTGCTGAGTGCTTGATTTCAGATTGAGCTTTGAGAAGTTCTTCAGAGTCAGTTGACGATGTTCTTCCTCAGAAGCTTCTCCTTTCTGGCTTTTGCTCTCTTTATTTCACGAGCCTTTTCAAATTTCCATTTCTCTTCAGCGATGAAATGGTTCAGCATATGACTTTGACTAGGAGTCAGTGGCATATCAGGTATGGGAGTGTTTGGATCTTGATGCCACAGGTCGATGAAGTCAAGGATCTTCTTCGGATCCAAAAGCAGAGGCACAGTTGTTCCTTTGGCTCTAGCGGCCTTTGTCAGTCTGTCTCTGATGATTTCTGCAAGTTCTTCATCAGAAGCTTCATCATCAGAGGGCACGTTGAAGGCAACCTGTTACTTTCGAGGACTTGGCCGAGGACCGCGTCTAGCAGTTGCTTTTGTCTTCAGCAGAGTGGGGCCTGATGAGGACATTGGTGCAGCTGAGGAACTTGCTTAGACACCAGAAGCAAACGAGAATCCCTGAGTCCTTTGACATGTAGCCAGATGCATAGGAGTTGAGGACTTGGAGGGAGCTGCTGAGGATTTTGAGGGAGCAGCAGCAGTCTGAGGAATTTGTCGTGAGGGCGCGGCTGAGGAACTGGGTCGTGAGGGCGCTGATGGTGAAGCACTTGGCTTGCGAGCAGGCTTCTTCGGCATTGATTTCCTCGGCTTGACCGAGGTCTCAGCGGCAGCAGCAGCAGCAGAATCCTCATTGAATTTCCTCACTGCCTCCTTGGCCTGTCTTGCCAATTTGGCTTGGCGCCTGGACCATTCTTCAGGAAAGTCTTCACCACGCTTGATGCTGGTGGGATCGGCGACTTGGCCAGGTGCCAATGGAGCTCTTGGGCATGAAGGGTTTAAGGCGAATTTCTTCATGTACTTGGGAGTAACATAGAGATATTCCCTCCATTCTCGTGCCCATCTTCGTTCTATCCTCTGGATGCGCACTTTGCGCTGATTTTTGGTCTCCTTGCCAAACTTGGCTTCATCAAAAGTGTGCAGAATCTTTGTAAATTTCATCAGAATCTCAAAGGCAGTCATGACCTCCGGTTTCTTTCCTCCCTTTTATGTCTCTTGCCTTCGCCATTTTCTTCAGATGAGGAATTTGAACAATAG
Source organism: Aegilops speltoides (assembly GCA_021437245.1). Taxonomy (NCBI): domain Eukaryota; kingdom Viridiplantae; phylum Streptophyta; class Magnoliopsida; order Poales; family Poaceae; genus Aegilops; species Aegilops speltoides. The sequence continues at coordinate 171,955,370 of CM038146.1, forward strand.
AACACTCAAGAAGTATGCAGTTTTTCTTCGAGGAACGCTGCAAATGAGTTAAGTTGATGAGAACCTAGTGATTCAGCGAATGACATGAGTACCGTGAACAGAGTTTAGGTGCGAGGAATTTGGAGAGGTCATATGCGTTTAGAAGATTTTTCAAAAGGAACAAGTTTTGAGGAATTTGACCAGTTGAGCCTTGAGGAATTTCACTAAGCGTTTCGTCTTAGGTTCCAGAGTTGTACAGATTGAAAATCCGCACAATTGAGGAATCTTGAAGAAATGAATGCTTAGAGAGATAAATCAAGAGCATATAGTGTGTGAGGTGTTTATATGAGAAGATTTGAAGAGCAAAAAACACCTTTGAAGATTTTCAGAAAGATTTGTGAGTAAATAAAAATGACTTTTAATTACCTGAACTAAAGAACACGACGAACAGAGATGAACTGTAGTGAAGTTCGTCACGTTAGATCTCCCACGCCCTAACTTGGCAGAGGGAGACGGCTACGGCGGCGGCGGAGTGAAGATTTCCGCGGCGCGAAGTACGACGGCACGACGAGGTCGAGGCAAGAAGCTCTTCCTCACCAACGGCGATGGAGTAGCGGCGGTGCTAGGGTTTGAGGAGAGCTCGAGCGAGAGACAGTGACCGAGCAGAGTAAATGAAGTAAGGAAGGGAGAGGGGTATTTATAGCCACGGTGAAAAACTGTTCGCCCGAAGATTTTGGGACGAACATGCCCCTGCCCTTTCTCCTTCACGCGACATGTGTCACCCACGTACTGTGCAGATGAGATCGTGTAAGATCGTGGGTGAATAAACTAATGTATTGTGGGAAGCGAAACGGTTTGAGCGGTAAAACCGAAAATCTGGATAAGATTTGCTTAAAAATTTCGTTCGCAATTTCTTCAGTTGTCAAGGACACAGTGAAGACTTTGAACGAGTTTCAATCAGAACGCACATGAAGAATTTGTGAATAGATTGGGTTGAGTATAGCATAGAGGGGAAAGGGTCCGATCACATTCACTTAGCGGAAATCACAACTTGAAGAAATAGCATTAAGTGAATGCTGTAGAGGGCATAAACTCACATATATATATAGCCAATGAAGAAAAACGACGGAAACATTGAAGATTTTGCAAAGTTGAAGAATTTTTAAAACTGAGGAATTTCAAAAATGAGGAAAAACTCAATTTGAAGATTTTCAACTTTTGTGGTGGCGTAACCCACCGTATAAGAATGATGATTTCAGACACCGCGCATAATTGTCGAGGGTTCGAGAATCAAATTCTTCATTAATTTCTTCACACTTAGAATGTTATTCTTCATTGATTGAAGAAAAACGTTTCTTCATGTGTTGCACATCTAAGTCATCAATTCTGCATAAGGGTTAGGATGTGTGTCCTTTTCAAAGAACATTCGAAGATTCTAAGATATTTAGCTCACACCGCAACTTGCTAAATTTCTTCTCATCCAAGGGCTTAGTGAAGATATCAGCTAGCTGTTCTTCAGTCTTCACATGCTCCGCATAAGTGATCCTTGAGGAATTTGACATTCTCAATGCCAATGACATGCTTCTTCTTCGCAAGCGTGTTCAAATTCCTCATGCCTGCATGACCAAGTCGTCGATGCCATAGCCAGCCTTCTGAAGCTTTTGCTAGTAAACACATGGCTGGTTGTGGTCCTGTAGATAAATCAACAATATACAGATCTCCTCTCCTAAAGCCTACGAAGACTTTGGAATTGTCAGCTTCCATAATCACAACACAGCGATATTTGCCGAAGACAACAACCATATCAAGATCACAAAGCATCGAGACTGACATAAGATTGTATCCTAAGGACCAACAAGCATGACTTTGTCCATGTGCTTATCCTTAGAGATAGCAACCTTACCAAGACCCAATACCTGACTTTTGCCTTTGTCAGCAAAGATGATATGCTTCAGAGGTGACGGTGATAAGGGAACATCCATCAATAGATTCTTGTCACTAGTCATGTGATTTGTACATCCACTATCGAGGACCCATTCAGTGGTTTTGGGTTGATCATCCTGCAGATGAATTTGTGTAGCTTACAATCTCATATGCTTCATCAGTGAAGAATATGATATCAAGTTCATTAGATGAATTTCATCAAGCAGTAAACAGATATAGCAGTATGAGGACGTGTGAAATGAAAGTTCATTTCATCATGATTCGCCTGTGTCCTTTCAGGCATTTTTGTCAGGTCCCTAGCAAATTCTTCAGACGTTAGAGCACGTCTGGAGACCTGACCCTGCAGAAGAGATTAGTTCTTTTTCTTCACCACCCACATCTGGAGGGGTGGCAAAGAGTTCATCATCCTGCGAGCACCATGTGAGAAAGGTGGCAAAGATGCCAAACCATTTCGCTTAGCATGAGAGGGGTTAGGGTATGCATATGAATAAGCAGAGTAATTCTTCGAGGACTTATGACATAATGGTTTGAAGAATAATGCACATATTCATAGCCCTTAGCTCTACCCTGCGAGACAGAGTTGTTAGCACGATGATAATCATATGAGGACTTTGATCCAGATGAGGAATTTGATCCATATGAAGAATTTGATCTGGGGTTCCTGTTCTTCATAGGTGGTGTCATGAGGACATTCACCTGAAGACTTTCAACACAGCTTTTGGGAACCCAGATTTTCTTCATAGGGGAACCGTTCCTGCAGTTAGTGCCAACATATCTAGCAAATACTTCACCATTCTGATTTTTGAACAGTTTATAGTTGAGTCAAATGACTCATCGAAGAATGAGGAGATTCACATGTAAAGCCGATAAGTTAGATGGATCAATCGGAGGTCCTTTGCAGCAACCCATGAGGTTTTGGGATACTGCTCAGGCTTTCAATATGTTCCATCGGCATTGAGTTTCCTCTCAAAGGCAATACCCTCTTTCCTAGGGTTTCTGTTGAGGATCTGCTTTTTGAGCACATCACACAGTGTCTGATGCCTTTTGAGGCTTTTGTACATGCCTGTCATGTACAATTCCTTCAGCCCTGCATTGTCAGTGATACTAGCAATGTCCGCAGATGAGGAATTAGTGATAGCAGAGGCAGATGAGGAATTTGTAACACTTGAAGCATTTGAACATTCAGGTGAAGAATTAGTAGATTCACGTTCAATGCACTTTAAGCATGGAGGAACAAATTCTTCCTGAGAAGCGCTGATTTGTTGAGCTAGTAATGAATCGCGCTCCTTCTGAAGATCTTCATAACACACTCTTAGCTTTTCAAGATCTTCCTTTCTTTGAAGAGCTTCAAGAGAAAGCTTCTCATGATCAGTCAAGAGGGTATTATGTTGATCTTGAAGGACGTCAAACTTGGAGTGAATTTTCTGAAGACATTCACCCAATGCTTTTGACTGATCCATTTCTTTGCGCAACATATTATCACTTCTTTCTAGCATATCTTGAGTTTGTTCTAAAACGGTTTGTTGTTTAGTGGCAACGCAAATAAGTTTGGTATAGCAAGATTCAATATCATCATCAGATTCATCATTGTCAGATTCATCATTATCAGATTCATTATCACAAGACTCGGATGAGGAGAATTCGTTACCTCAAAGACCGCTTGCCATGAGACAAGATGCGAAGATGATGATTCTGCTCGAAGTCATCGCTTTGAGAGATTCCTTGAAGTCCTCAAACCAGGATCATGACGAGTTCGATGACCTTCATAGACATCAGAGATTCGGTCCCAAATAAGCTTCGAATTGCCAAGATGCATAATTCGCCCGAATTGATCTCTGGATAGGCAGGAGCAGATGATATCCTTCGCTATGTGATCAAGTCGAGTGTACTTGCGAATATCATCAGCATTCGCCATCTTGCATAGATCAGTAAGACCAATCTCGGTGACGGTCCACAGCTCGCTATTCTTTGCCATGAGGCGCTTCCTCATCATGGCCTTCCACTTGGGATAGTCATGACCGTTAAAGATAGGGCATGTCACTTTCTTCATACCTGCGGTCGACATAACTAAAAACTCCAGACGGTTAAACCAAAATCACACAAAACAAGGGAGTACCTTGCTCTGATACCAATTGAAAGTGCGTTATATCGACTAGAGGGGGGGTGAATAGGCGATTTTTTATGAATTCTTCACTGAGGAATTTGCTGGTGAGGAAATTCCTTAGCGAAGAACTACTTGCAGCGGAATATGTACTCGTAGTAAACATAACAGATACACACATAGTCAAGATGATGAAATGAAGACTAAAACAGAGTACGGAAAGCGAAACACAGGATAGCAAGATGAAGACAAACAGATCAAGAAATTGAACCGAGGAATTTGTGAAAGTCTTCACCAAAGTATTCAAGCACATATATGAACAACATTCAACACAAAGAATGAGGAAATGAAAGAGTTGAGGAAATAGAACCACCAGTTGGTGAAGACAATGATTTGGTAAACCAGTTCCAACTGTTGTCTCGGTTATACGTCCGTTGGAGCGGCCGAGTATTTAAACTCGAGGACACACAGTCCCCGACACCCAGCCTCGAGCCGCAACTCAGACACCTAGTCCTCACCGATTCTCCTTGAACTGAGACCACGCAGCCTCGTCCAATCACTGTGGTAAGTCTTCAGTGACTTCCCAACCTTCACAGACTTGGTCACTCGGCGATCCACAATTCCTCTTGGATGCTCTAGACCTTGACGCCTAACCGTCTGGAAGAAGCACAGTCTTCAAAGGTAATAAACGCCGGATCCACGCAGGATCAATTTCTTCATGATGCTCAATCACTTTGGGTTTGTGGGGTTTGGTTTTGGGATTTTCCTCACTTGATGATTTTCGCCAAAGTCCCTGGAGGATGGGTTGCTCTCAAATGACAAGTGTCGAGTTCTCTCGGAGCAGCTAACCAGCTAGTGGTTGTAGGGGCGGCTATTTATAGCCTAGGGAGCAGCCCGACATGATAAGACATAAATGCCCTTCAATGATATGACCATTAGGTGGATAAGATATTTTGGGACAGCCGCGCCAAGAAGACAAAGAATCGGCCGGAAATTTGACTCTCAAATTCCTCGGGGCTATCATGTTCCTCATCGTAGGCAATTCAGATCGGCGAATTCCTAACTCCTCGATCGAGAAAAAGTCATCGGTGACTGTAAGAACTGTGTCTCATCCATCAAGAATTTGACTGAATCGTATGAGATTTCCAATGGCTTCACTCAAGGATTGGTAGGTTTAGGATTTTGAGTTGAGCATCACATGGAAATTTTTCCTTAGTATTTCTCGACCCCTTTAACAAAGACGGTGTTTCCTATGACTCAAGAAAGAGAAAATGAAACTACGAAAACAAAAGTCTTCACGCTTCATATTCCTCGAATGAATTATCAAGTCTTCAAGGTCACACCAATTTCTACACTTTCAAAGTCTTCTAAAGTCTTCGTAATATCAAAGTCTTCATCAAGAACTTCATTTTTAGGGTCGACTTTATCTATAAATATCAAACTCCTCATAGACTTATAGACCTGTGTACACTCACAAACGCATCAGTTACTTAACCTATAAGTCTTCAATACACCAAAATCACTAAGGGGCACTAGATGCACTTACAGCTAGCATCACTGACAATGCAGGGCTGAAGGAACTGTACATGACAGGCATGTACAAAAGCCTCAAAGGGCATCAGACACTTTGTGATGTGCTCAAAAAGCAGATCCTCAACAGAAACCCTAGGAAAGAGGGTATTGCCTTTGAGAGGAAACTCAATGCTGATGGAACATATTGAAGCCCGAGCAGACCCCAAAACCTCATGGGTTGCTGCAAAGGGACCTCCAGTTGATCCATCTAACTTATCTGGCTTTACATGTGAATCTCCTCATTCTTCTGATGAGTCATTTGACTCCAACTATAAATTGTTCAAAAATCAGAATGGTGATGTATTTGCTAGATATGTTGGCACTAACTGCAGGAACGGTTCCCCTATGAAGAAAATCTGGGTTCCCAAAAGTTGTGTTGAAAGTCTTCAGGTGAATGTCCTCATGACACCACCTGTGAAGAACAGGAACCCCAGATCAAATTCTTCATATGGACCAAATTCTTCACATGGATCAAATTCCTCAACTGGATCAAAGTCCTCATATAATTATCATCGTGCTAACAACTCTGTCTCGCAGGGTAGAGCTAATGGTTATGAATATGTGCATTATTCTTCAAACCATTATGTTCATAAGTCCTCAAGGAATTACTTTGCTTATTCATATGCTTACCCTAACCCCTCTTATGTGAAGCGAAATGGCTTGGCATCTTTGCCACCTTTCTCGCATGGTGCTCGCAGAATGATGAACTCTTTGCCACCCCTCCAGATGTGGGTGGTGAAGAAAAAGAACTAATCTCTTCTGCAGGGTCAGGTCTCCGGACGTGCTCTAACGTCTGAAGAATTTATCGGGGACTCGATTTAAATTGCTGAAAGGATGCAGTAAATCATGATGAAATGAACTTTCATTTCACACGCCCTCATATCGCTATAATCTGTTTCTTGCTTGATGAAATTCATCTGATGAACTTGATATCATATTCTTCACTGATGAAGCATATGAGATTGTAAGTTACACTAATTCATCTGCACGATGATCAACCCAAAACCACTGAATGGGTCCTCGATAGTGGATGTACAAATCACATGACTGGTGACAAGAATCTATTGATGGATGCTCCCTTATCACCGTCACCTCTGAAGCATATCATCTTTGCTGACAAATGGGTCTTGGTAAGGTTGCTATCTCTAAGGATAAGCACATGGACAAAGTCATGCTTGTTGAGTCCTTAGGATACAATCTCATGCCAGTCTCAATGCTTTGTGATCTTGATATGGTTGTTGTCTTTGGCAAATATCGCTGTGTTGTGATTATGGAAGTGACAATTCCAAAGTCTTCAAGGCTTTAGGAAAGGAGATCTGATATTGTTGATTTCTCTATAGGACCACAACCAGCCAGATGTCTACTTGCAAAAGCTTCGAAGGCTAGCTATGGCATCGATGACTTGGTCATGCAGCATGAGGAATTTGAACACGCTTGCGAAGAAGAAGCATGTCATTGGCATTGAGAATGTCAAATTCCTCAAGGATCACTTATGCGGAGCATGTGAAGCTGGAAAAATGACCAAGGCCAAGCATTCAGCAAAGACTATCATGACCACTACCCGTCCATTCGAATTGCTTCACATGGACCTCTTCGGACCTAATCATTACTCAGCAGTCACTAATGATGCATCTCTATATGGTTTTGTCATTGTTGATGATTATTCTCGATATACATGGGTACACATTGTTACTTACAAACATGAAGTGAAGGAAGTCTTCAAACGATTTTCCTCAAGGGCTTCAACCAACTTTGGTGTGAAGATCAAGCATATTAGAAGTGACAATGGAACTGAGTTCAAGAATTCTGGTCTTGATGCCTATCTTGATGAACTTGGTATTAGTCATGAGTTATCTGCTCCCTATACTCCTCAACAGAATGGCGTCGTGGAGCGCAAGAACAGAACTCTTGTTGAGATGGCTCGCACTATGCTTGATGAATACAAAACGCCTCAGCGCTTTTGGATTGATGCAATTGATACTGCTTGCCACATCATCAATAGAGTATATCTTCACAAATTATTCAAGAAGACTGCCTATGAACTCCTCACTGACAAGAAACCCAATGTGAGTTATTTCAAAGTCTTCGGTGCTAAATGTTGGATTAGAGATCCTCACCACAACTCTAAATTTTCACCGAAAGCACATGAAGGTTTTATGCTTGGTTACGGAAGGACTCAGACACCTACTGAGTCTTCAACATTGTTCTTCACAAGATTGTTGACACTTTGTAGATGTGCGGTTCGATGAAACTAATGGCTCGCAAAGAGAGCACCTACCTTCGTGTTAGATGAACCAGCACCAAGATGCTATCAAGCTCAAGGAAAGTGAGGATGTCATTCCGATCAAGAATCTGTTGAAGAATTCATTCCTGCTCATGAAGAACGCCGAGTGATGCACCAAGAACATGATGAGGAAAATGGTGTCAAGAAAATGCTGATCAAAATCCTCAACGACAACCAACTCATCCACGCGCTGCAAAAAGAAGTGCAAGTGGAGAAGATCATCGATGACATTAGCGCACCAGTCCTCTCACACGCCAAAAGCATCACATTTATCTAACTTTTGTGGGCACTATGCTTTTGTCTCTATCGCAGAGCCCACTAAGGTAGATGAAGCATTTCTGGAGCCGGAGTGAATTCAGGCTATGCAAGAAGAATTACATCAGTTCGAGCTGAACAATGTCTGGGAATTGGTCAATCGCCTAGATCCTCGCAAGCATAATATCATTGGCACAAAGTGGATCTACCGCAACAAGCAAGATGAAAATGGCCTTGTGGTGAGGAATAAGGCACGACTAGTAGCTCAAGGCTACACACAGGTTGAAGGAATTGATTTCGATGAAAATTTTGCACCTGTTGCTAGACTTGAGGCTATTCGAATATTACTTGCTTACGCTAACCATCATGATATCATCTTATATCAAGTGGATGTGAAAACTGCATTCCTCAATGGTAAGCTTGAGGAAGAAGTATATGTTGCTCAACCCCCAGGTTTTGAAGATCCCAAGAATCCTGACAAAGTCTTCAGACTCAATAAGGCTCTATATGGCCTCAAGCAAGCCCCTCGGGCGTGGTATGATACATTGAAGGAATTCTTCGTGAAGAATGGCTTCACACCCGGTTCACTCGACCCTACTCTTTTTACTAAATCATATGATGGTGAACTGTTTGTGTGCCAAATATATGTTGATGATATTATCTTTGGCTGTACTGACCAACGTTATAGTGATGAATTTGCCTATATGATGAGTGAAGAATATCAAATGTCTATGATGGGAGAGTTGAAATTCTTCTTAGGTCTTCAAATTAAATCACATGAAGAATGGCATATTCATATCTCAGAGAAATACCTCAAAGATGTACCGAGGAAATTCGCATGCAAGATTGCAAAGGCGCTAAAATTCCTATGCCCACAAATGGCCATCTATGCAGTGATGAAAATGGTATTGACTTGATCACAAGGTATACCACCCATGATTGGTTCCTTATTGTACTTATGTGCATCTAGGCCAGATATAATGCTTAGTGTTTGCATGTGTGCCCGATTTCAAGCTGCACCAAGGAATCACACCATAAGGCTGTGAAGCATATTCTTCGATATCTAGCTCACACACCAACACTAGGATTATGGTACCCCAAGGGCTCTGCTTTTGATCTCATTGATATTCTCGACTCGACTATGCTTTGGTGATCGTGTGGACCGCAAGTCAACATCCGCACTTGTCATTTCTGACGATCTTTGGTCCGTTGGTCCTCAAGAAACAGTAACGTATCACCGCTCATCGCTGAAGTTGAATACATTGTTGTTGGCTCATGCTGTGCTCAATCTGCTGGATGAAGCAAACCTCAAGGACTATGGCGCCAACGTGAAGAATGTGCCTCTCCTCTGCGACAATGAGAGTGCCATCAAGATTGCTCACAATCCAGCTTCAGCACTCAAGACTAAGCACATCCAGATTCGCCATCATTTTCTTCGTGATCATGTGTTGAAGGGCTTACATCTCCATCGAGCATGTGAAGATCAAGAATAGCTAGCTGATATCTTCACTAAGCCCTTGGACGAGAAGAGATTTAGCAAGTTGCGGTGTGAGCTAAATATCTTAGAATCTTCAAATGTTCTTTGAAAAGGACACACATCCTAACCCTTATGCAGAATTGATGACTTAGATGTGCAACACATGAAGAAACGTTTTTCTTCAATCAATGAAGAATAACACTCTAAGTGTGAAGAAATTAATGAAGAATTTGATTCTCAGAACCCTACGACAATTGTACGCGGTGCCTGAAATCATCATTCTTATACGGTGGGTCACGCCACCACAAAAAGTTGAAAATCTTCAATTTGAGTTTTTCCTCATTTTTGAAAGTCTTCAGTTTTTCAAATTCTTCAACTTTGCAAAATCTTCACTGTTTCCGACGTTTTTCTTCATTGGCTATATATATATGAGTTTATGTCCTCTACAGCATTCACTTATTGCTATTTCTTCAAGTTGTGATTTCCGCTAAGTGAATGTGACCGGACCCTTCCCCCTCTATGCTACACTCAACCCAATCTATTCACAAATTCTTCATGTGCGTTCTATTTGAAACTCGTTCAAAGTCTTCACTGTGTCCTTGTCAGCAAGAAATTGCGAATCTAAACTTTAAAACAAATCTTATCCAGATTTTCGGTTTTACCGCTCAAACCGTTCCGCATCCCACGATACATTATTCTATTCACCCACGATCTTACACGATCTCATCTCGCGACAAGATGGGTGACACATGTCGCATGAAGAAGAAAGGGCAGGGCATGTTCATCCCAAAATCTTCGGCAAACAGTTTTTACCGTGGCTATAAATACCCTCTCCCTTCCTTACTTCATTTACTCCGCCGGTCGCTGTCTCTCGCCGAGCTCTCCTCAAACCCTAGCGCCGCTACTCCATCGCCGCCAGTGAGGAAGAGCTTCACCGCTTCGACCTCATTGTTGTCAGACTCGCGCCCGCGAGGAAATCTTCACTCCGCCGCCAGAGTCAGCCTCCCTCTGCCAAGTTAGGGCATGGGAGATCTAACTTGACGAACTTCATCGCTGTTCATCTCTCGCTCGTTGTGTTCTTCGTTCGTAATTAAAAGTCACTTTTATTACTCGCTTTGATTCTCAAACTTTTCTCGAAAATCTTCAAAGGTGTTTTATTCTTCAAATCTTCACATATGAACACCTCACACATCAGATGCTCTTGATCCATCTCTAAGCACTCATTTCTTCAAGATTCCTCAATTGTGCGGATTTTCAATCTGTACAACTCTGGAACCTAAGACAAGAACGCTTAGTGAAATTCCTCAAGGCTCAACTGGTCAAATTCCTCAAAACTAGTCTTTTCGAAAAATCTTCTGAGAATGCATATGACCTCTCCAAATTCCTCGCACCTACACTCTGTTCACAGGTACTCATGTCCGCTGCTGAATCACTAGGTTCTCATCAACTTAACTCATTTGCAGCGCTCTCGAAGAAAAACTGCGACTTCTTCAGAGTGTTCAATTGTTCAAATTCCTCATCTCAAGAAAATGGTCAAGGAAAGAGACAAGAAAGGAGGAAAGAAACCGGAGGTCATGACTGCTTCGAGATCCCTGATGAAATATATAAGGATTATTGCACACCTGATGAAGCCAAGTTTGGCAAAGAAAACAAGAATCAGCGCAAGGTGCGCATTCAGAGGATTGAACGAAGATGGGCACAAGAATGGAGGGAATATCGGTATGTTACTCCAAAGTACATGAAGAAATTCGCCTAAATCCTCCATGCCCAAGAGCTCCATTCGCACCTGGCCAAGTCGCTGATCCCACTAGCATCAAAAGTGGTGAAGACTTTCCTGAAGAATGGGCGAGGCGCCAACCAAAATTGGCAAAACAAGCCAAGGAGGCAGTGAGAAAATTCAATGAGGATTCTGCTGCTGCTGCTGCCGCTGAGACCTCGGTCAAGCCGAGGAAATCAATGCCGAAGAAGCCTGCTCGCAAGCCAAGTGCTTCACCATCAGCGCCTCACGGCTAAGTTCTCACCAGCGCCCACACGGCAAATTCTCGCACCACTCGCTGCCCACCAAAGTCCTCGGCAGCTCCTCCAAGTCCTCAACTCCTGTGCATCCGCTACATGTCAAAGGACTCGTGGTTTCTCAATTGCTTCGTGTCTCAAAGAAGTTCTCACCTGCACCAATGTCCTCATCAGCCCCACTTTGTCAAGACAAAGCAACAATGGGCCGCGTCCTCGCCAAGTCCAAGAAAGAAACAGGTTGCTTTCCAAGTGCCCTCGATGACGAGGCCTCGATGAAGAACTTGCGTAAATCATCGAGACAGACAAGCAAAGGCCGCCAGAGCCAAAGGAACACTGTGCTCTCGCTTCGATCCAAGAAGATCCTCGACTATATTGACTTAAGGCATAAGGATCCAAACACTCCAATGCCGATCCGCCTCGACTCTGGTCAAAGTCATATGTCAACCCATTTCATCTCTCAAGAGAAATGGAAGTTTGAAAAGGCTCGTGAGATAAAGAGAGCACAAGCTAGAAAGGAGAAGCTTCAAGAAGAACGCTGTCGACCGACACCAAGAACTTCTCAAGGCTCAATCGAGATCCAAGCCCTCAAAGAAGGATTTTGATGCGTATAATGCTGATTGGCAAGGAGCCAAAGTGAGATTCATCAATTTGACGAAGAAAATGACCATCGCTTGCAGCCCCATCGCAACAAGAAAATCCTCAGTCAGACTCTGCTTAGCCTCGCCGAAGAACATGCTAGCACCGCTGATGACTTTCAGCCTGCTAATGAGAATACAAGTTCCAGTGGCTGATGACTCCATCCCAGCCGCCGAAGAAATTCCTGGGCATCCACTAGTGGTGCGCTCAAGAAATCAAGAGATCAGGCAACTGCACTGAGCCATGCTGAAGAAAATGAACCACAGTCCTCAGCTCCTCCCGCGCCAACACCAACTCCAATTCTTCCTTCTGCTTATGAAGTGAAGAAGACCAAGGCTGCAGAGCGAGCTGCAGTGAAGAAAAGGAAGGCATCAGCTACGTCAAATTCTTCGGCCGCGAAGAAAATGAAGCCAATGACCAGCTCGCTTGAAAATCCTATTGATGCCATTCCGCTTTCCTCCATGTCATCCAAGGAAATTGTTCCTTATGGAGAAGACTACAAGATCCCAAGCGGATCTGATGAAGAAAATCATTCTGTTGCTACCTCAGAGCAGTTTGATGAAGAAATTGAAGTGGAAACATTCCATTCAACGCCAATGCTTCTCACCTATGCCTCACCACACCGAAGAGGCTGGTATTGAGGAAATTGAAAAGAAGATGAAGATGTGGATATTGGATGCACTACACCAGTGATGAACGATGACTTTTGGGAAAGTCAAGATCCCAATACTCCTCTCTTCACTCCTATTCAACAAATTCCTCAGTCCCCGGCTACAACTGTTCAAATGGGCTCTGAAGAAACTCATCCCATATCGTATGTTCATGAAGAAATTCCAGCCGCTAGTGTCAAGAACCTGCCGCTGATCCCTAAACTGCACAAGAAGAGGAACCAGAAATTCTCACCAAAGCACCTTAGATCGCTATTCACGAGGTTGTGCTGCAAATCATCGACACTCCTCCGCCCAAACCAAGAATCCGCTCTCTAGCAAGCAAAATTTAAGGTCAAGACTTCTTTTACGAGCATGTGTTCTTCATCGACATAATCCATATGACTCGCCGCATAAGGAAGAGACGCTTCGACTGCTACTCAAGCCAACTTCTATTCCTCGGTGCTTTTGACAAGGACAAAATCTTCACCATGAACATATTCCTCATGTGGATATGGAATCTCCGCGTGCTTCGAGCCGTCCTCCGAAAGTTATTCACGATGCAGACTCTCAACTTCAGACCGATATCCGTGATTGGAATGAAGAGCTCATTCTTCGTTCTATTCCACTTTGCATATCACCGAGATGTCAAGATGTCAATTCATGGGTGCTGGATTGTATGACCGAAAACACTCACTATAAGGCACCAAAGAATCGAATTGCTTCGTGTCCTTCCTCTTGATCCTCCCCATGCCAAGGCATCGCTGCATCTACAATGACCGCGAATCGACAGATCATTATATGCAAGTGCTCATGAAGCCTTTGAACCGGGCAGGCACCACGAACCAAATTCCTCGTCAAGGAATTGCTATATGTGCCTCGGACCGCTATCGATCCTCGACGAAGACAATGAGTCCTATCAAAGGCCACGACTCAAATGATGAAGATGTCGCTGGCATCATGAAGAACATGCTTTTCAACATCATTCATGGTGTTCCGTCCAACTTCCATGATTTCTTCATGAGGACTCGCTAATGTTGCTATGTCACCTTTTGAGCTGAAACCCTATGCGCCTTTGGATTATGAGATTCATAAGGGCAAGATCTTCACCAATTACAAGGTCGACACTCAACCATGGTAGCTACTTGTCGCCCATTGAAGTCCTCAGCGACCGGTTTCATCATCGATGATAAGGGCAAGGCAGCTGCTGTGATCGATGAAGGCACTCGCCCATTGGATGGTCAATTCCGCCTAGCTACATCTTACTCCACCAATGACGATTCTCGCAACACATGACACTGTTGCAAATACATCAGCCAAGCAAAAGCCTCAAGCAACAAAGACCTGGTGATGACCGACCGTGAGTTACTCCTCGCCTTCATCGGAAGGTTGATCGCAATCACAAATGGGTGAAGCGCCGCTTGCTGCAATTCTTCACAACATGACCTCAACCCATAATGCAGTGAAGAAAATCAGTATCACCTTCATGAAACCCTCAACCACACTGGCTGTTCTCACTCATGTATATTCATGGAAGAACTGAAGACTATGGGTCTCCAAGAAGCATTTGACTGGTCTGCACCACCTCCGAAGAAATTAAAGAGAGTCAAAGTTCCTGATCTAGTGGCCAGTTCTTATTCTTCATCGCGTGAAACTGATGAGCATGAAGATTTGGACGACATCATGCAGCAGCCCTACTTCAACAAACAACCCCGATAACGCCGGGCGCTCCTCCATCGACTTGAAATTCTTCAGGCGTTAGTCCTCGCCGATCCTTTTGGTCATTTGATGACAAAGGGGAGAAATCTGAGTTAGTCTTCAAACGGGTTTATATTATGGGCGTTTTGTTAAGTTACAACTCTCGTTCTTCCAAAACTTTTTATTGGATCGAGTTGTAATCTTAAATCCGATGGTGCCCTGATACTTTTGGACGGTGCATTGTGCTCTAACTGATGCACTGTGCTCTGATACTTTTTATGTGTTATTCTGCATGCTTATTCCTTGTTAATATTATTGCACGCATGCTGAATCTCATCAGGCACCATATTTCATCATGCATTTCAAGTTCTACATATTATATATCAAATGCGTGTATGAATTACAAGATATAGGGGGAGATCTCCATGATTCAATTCTTCAAATGTGCATTGCCTCAAAAGCAAATTCCTCACTATGCACATATTCAAGGGGAGTTCTTCTATATCTTGCAATCAAATTCCTCAATATCAGTATTTACACTTCATATGTTTATCCCCGTTGAAAACTTAACCTATGTTGTCATCAATCACCAAAAAGGGGGAGATTGTAAGTGCATCTAGTGCCCCTTAGTGATTTTGGTGTATTGAAGACTTATAGGTTAAGTGACTGATGCGTTTGTGAGTGTACACAGGTCTATAAGTCTATGAGGAGTTTGATATTTACAAAGAAAGTCGACCCCTAAAAATGAAGTTCTTCGACTAAAGACTTTCATATTCTGAAGACTTTCTAAAGACTTTGAAAGTGAAGAAATTGGTGTGACCTTGAAGACTTGGTATTCATTCGAGGAATATGAGGCGTGAAGACTTTTGTTTTTCGTAGTTTCATTTTCTCTTTCTTGAGTCATAGGAAACACCGTACTGTTAAAGGGGGCCGAGGAAATACTAAGGAAAAATTTCCATGTGATGCTCAACTCAAAATCCTACACCTACCAATCCCTTCGAGTGAAGCCATTGGAAATCTCATACAGTTCAGTCAATTTCTTCATGGATGAGACGCAGTTCTTCCGTCACCGAGGACTTTGTTCGATCGAGAGTTAGGAATTCGCCAGCGAATTGCCTACATGAAGGAGGAACATGATAGCCCCGAGGAATTTGAGAGTCAAATTTCCGATCAGTTCTTGTCTTCTGCTACCGCTGTCCAAAATATCTTATCCACCTAACGGTCATATCATTGAAGGGCATTTATGTCTTATCATGTCGGGCTGCTCCTAGGCTATAAATAGCCGCCCCTACAACCACTAGCTGGTTGGCTGCTCCGAGAGAACTTGACACTTGTCATCTGAGAGCAACCCATCCTCCGAGGACTTTGAGCAAAAATCATTGAGTGAGGAAAATCCCAAAACCAAACCCCACAAACCCAAAGTGATTGAGCATCATCAAGAAATTGATCTGCGTGGATCCGACGCTTGTTACCTTTGAAGACCGTGCTTCTTCCGGATGGTTAGGCGCCAAGGTCTAGAGCATCCAAGAGGAATTGTGGATCGCCGAGTGACCAAGTCAATGAAGGTTTGAAGTCACCAAGACTTACCACGAGTGATTGGATGAGGCCGGCGTGGTCTTAGTTCAAGGAGAATACGGTGAGGACTGGGTGTCCCGAGTTGCGCTCGAGATCGGGTGTCCGGACTGCGTGTCCTCGAGTTTAAATACTCACCGCTCCAACCAAACATACAACCGAGACAGCAGTTGGAACTGGTTTACCAAATCATTGTCTTCACCAACTAACTGGTTCTATTTCCTCAACTCTTTCATTTCCTCATTACTGTGTTGTATGTTGTTCATATATGTGCTTGAAGACTTTGATCAAGACTTTCACAAATTCCTCGGTTCAATTTCTTCACCGTCTGCCTTCATCTTGTTATCCTGTGTTTACTTTTCGTAGATTGTGCTAGTCTTCATTTCATCATGATGACTATGTTTGTATCCTGTTATGTTTACTTCGAGTACTTATTCCGCAGCAGTAGTTCTTCACTAAGGAATTTCCTCACCAAAGAAATTCCTCGCTGAAGAATTCATAAAATCGCCTATTCACCCCCTCTAGTCGATATAACGCACTTTCAAAGGGTGGCTCGCTTGGTCAAGGCGTATGCGCTGCCCGCAAGGGTCTTGCCGGGGCTGCTGAGGCTGCTCCGGCAAGGGTCCTTGCCGGGGAAACCTGCTTCGCCCATCTGATCTTCGTGGCCTTGGTCCTTGTTGTTGCTTTGTTTGTCTTGTGGCTTCGGCTTCTCTCCGGCTTCCCTTTCCTGCCCTGTTATGTGTGGCCGTGGCGGGAGGCTTTGACTGCCCGTGCACAAGTAAAGGGGTCAAAAGTGGAGCCCCTACTTTTGTACACCGACAGGAGCCCCCGGGCCTGGGCCACACATAAGCGCAACACGTTGTTGGGCCAGGCCCAAAACGGTGCGCGGGCAGTTGGGGCGGATTTTTACCACGGCCACTGCTTCGTTCGCTGCGCTTCCCCATGATCTGCATTGAACGCGCGACGTGGGGGTCGTGCGCGCGCGCATGACGGAAGCATGCTGGCGTCACCTTGGGGTGGACAGTAAAGAGGCGGCTTGCGTGTCTCTTTGAGACCGCAGGGCCACCTCCCATTTACTGTCTTCGCTTGGGAACCATCGCTCCACGCGTCCCACTGCGCCCGCCCCTCGCGCCATGTTCGCTGCATGCATAATGCAGAGCGAATGACAGGCGCGCGGGACGTAGGAAGTCGCACGTGCGCGGGTTGATTCCCACGCGCCTTCAATGGAGCGGGGAGGGTGGTCGATGGCCCCGCTTGCTGTCACTTCAAGAAGCTGGATTGGCCGAGAGGGGGCGGCCGAGCCTCGCCCCCGCCCCTTTATAAAGAGGGGAGCAGGAGGAACAGGGCCTCTCAACCCTTCGCCATCTGCCTCTCCCCATTCCTGCTTCCTTTCTTCTTCTGCTATGGCGAGGGGGCATGGCGACGCTTCATCGGTGGCGGCAAGGGTTTCGGCCAGACAGCGCATCGCTCCTCCCCAAGAGCTCATAGTGGCGGAGCCGGCCACTAAAGGAAGGGGGAGGGGGCGAGGTCAAGGCCGTCGTGGTGCTCGAGGGAGAGGAGGACGGGGCGGCAGATCAGCCTCGCCTCCGCCAGCAGCTCCTCCTTCGATGGAGGGCCACGCCGAGGACAACCCCTGCGAATTCTTCATTAGGCTGCTCCAGCCACCGCACTGTCGCCTTTGCCTCCCGACTCCATTCGCGCGGGGGATGGAGCTGGATCCGCCGCAGGCGTTGCGGCTGCATATGAGGGGTTGCGGGAACAGCGGCACATGGGCCGACGTCGAGTTCCCCGCCCCTCACGTCATGTATCTTCACTGAGGGTGGAAGACCTTCGCTCGCCTCCACAGCTTGACGGATGGGCTCACTCTCCATTTCAAACTAATGGAGGGTGGCCTCCTCTCCGTCAAAATCTTCGGGCACTTCGGGACTCGCGTAAGGTGCTGCGTGAAGAGCTCTTCTGACGACGAAGATCCCTCCTTGAGCGAGAGTGGCGAGGAAGACAACGGCAGCAACGACAAGGCCAGCGGGCGGCAGGATGACGGGTCCGGCTAGGCGTCGGGCGCCGCTCCGAGCAGCACCAGCGACCCCATCATCCGTGTCGCCGGCTCCTTGAACTTCTCGGGGTCGTCTCCTTGGGCGGCTGGCGTTGGGAGGCTACGGAAGAGGAAGAGGGCGGGCGGCAAGGCCGTCAAGTCGGAGTACACGGGCACCGACGCCTTCGTCGCGTATTGACGTCCTGCCGCCCCATCTTTGAGCTCTGCCTCCGGCGCTGCCATCACCATCCAGCCCTTGGACGGGCACCGAGATGTTCCTTTGGTGGCTTCTGCCACTCGTAGCTCACCTAGGCGCCCCTTTTGCCCTTCTACTTTCTTGTTCCATTTCCTGAGGGGAGAGACAAGAAAGGGATTACGGGAATCTTATCTTTTTTTAGTCCTATAAGCCTTCGGGCCTTTGTTAACTTTAGAACTTGTAATCCCTTTGCTCATGTTTTTCATTTCGTATGAACTGTACCTGTACGGGATATTTTTTAATGAAAAGGGATGTTTGCCGGGTTTTTCGTTCGCAGGTGGAACCCACAACAAGGAGCGAATCCTCGTTACCCTTAAGATAAACGTTTTTTTTTGCCCGGCAACTGGCCTTGCCGTCCCCCCACTTGGCTCGACCTTTCTCACGCCCTTGGCGGAGGCAGGGATGAGGTGGGCTTAGGCTCCTCGTTTCATTTCCTTGCTGCCGTGGCTACGACCAAACTCGGTCCCAGGAGACGAGTCCTAGGGTCCGAAATGAGGGGAGCACGGTAGCCTAAGGATAAAACGAGGTTTCACATACCTCAGTTGATAACGAAACGCATGATAGGGGTAGAGAACTTATCTGGATCTGCAGCCCCCGGCAACCTTGGCTTGTCGGGGATGGATCTTTGCTCTTGTAGCCCCCGACAACTTTGGCTTGCTGGGGCTCGGATGTTGGTCCGTCCCCTTTTCTCCAAAATAGCTCGGCGAGGATACTTATGTGTCCTGCGAACCAAAGAAGACAGAGAAGAACAGATAGACGTGCACTCGACCTCTAAGCTAGGGTTTAGCCGCTGCTAAGCACTATCAACCCTAACCAAGGAAGAGACTCAATCTAGCATGCATGCTATAACTTAGGGCGCCAGCGCTTCGTTTATTTATGCTCAGGGTCTGCGCCTGGCTTTGTACAAAGGGTTACATGCCTTGCCGGCAAGGCTTGTACAAAAGGGTGGCTTGTCGGGAGGCCCGGCAGCAGCGCCTTATGGGTAAAACTTGCGGAGATGCTCGATGTTCCAGGAGTTGCTCACTGGAACGACATCTTCGGTCTCCAGCCAGACTGCGCCGGGCCTGGTGACTCGTGTTACCCGATACGGGCCTTCCCACTTCGGCGTCAACTTGTTGGAATTCTTGGCCGACTAAACATGCCGAAGAACAAGGTTGCCTTCCTCAAAGCTCCAGGCATGAACCTTGCGGCTATGGTAGCGGCGCAAGGCTTGCTGGTAGCGTGCTGCCCTCACAGCCGCCCGGAGACAATCTTCCTCAAGGAGCGTCGCGTCATCTTGCCGCAATCGCTCTTGCTCAAGCTCATCATAAGCGATCACTCGAGGTAACTCGTATATGAGTTCTGTGGGGAGAACTGCTTCTGCCCCGTAAACCAGGGCAAAGGGTGTCTAGACGGTGGCTCGATTTGGCATCGTTCTGATCGACCAAAGAACCGCCGGCAACTCATCAATCCAGCGCCTTCCGCTCTTGCGCAGCCTGTCAAAAGTCTTCGTCCTTAAGCCTCGCAGGACTTCAGCATTTGCTCTCTCCACTTGGCCGTCGCTCCGTGGGTGTGCCACGGAAGAAAAACAGACCCTGTTGTCGAGATCTTCAATGTATTGCATGAAGGCATGGCTTGTGAACTGTGTGCCGTTGTCGGTGATGATCCTGTTGGGCACCCCGAAACGGCACACTAGTCCCTTGAAGAACTTGATGGCTGATTGCGATGTCACCTTCCTCACTGCTTCCACCTCTGGCCACTTTGTGAACTTGTCAATTGCGATGTACAAGTACTCAAAGCCCCCGACAGCACGGGGGAAAGGGCCCAATATGTCGAGCCCCCAGACCGAGCAGGGCTAGGAGAGAGGGATAGTTTGAAGGGCTTGAGCTGGTTGATGGAGCTTCTTCGAATGGAACTGGCACGCTTCACACTTGGTTACTAGTGTCGTCGCATCCTGGAGGGCGGTGGGCTAGAAGAAACCTTGCCGGCAAGGGCTCTTGACCCTATGTGGGAGCCACATATACCTCCATGTATCTCTGCCAATAGCTTTAGTCCTTCCTCCCGGGAGATGCACATCAATTTCACGCCATTCGGTCTTCTTCTGTACAATACGTTATCAACGAATTGGTACAGAGCAGACTGGCGGGCTACTCTTTCTGCCTCTTCCTGCTCCTCAAGAAGCTCTCCTTTTTGAAGGAATCGGACGGTGTGATGCACCCATGCCGGAGCCTGTGGCTCGATGACAAGGACCAAAGGCATCTCTTCTGTCACGGGAGCGGCCGCCTCCACGGCCATGACCTGAGGTCCTGCCGAAGTCGGTTGTCCCTCGGCAGGATCGGCATCCACGGCAACATCTTCACCGGCGGCTCCGGGGAGCTCGGTGGGGAAGTACTTGCCGGGGCCTAGCTTCCTCCGCTTGTTCTGCCCGGTCGAAGGCTCAACGGATGGTTGGGTTAACTGAAGCACAAAAGTACCTGGTTCCACAGGTAGCTTGAGGGCAGCGCGCTTTGACAGGTAGTCGGCGATGTCGTTCTTCGCCCGAGGGACATGCTCCGCTTGTATACCGTCAACGCACTCCTCCAGTTTCCTCACCTCATCTACGTAAGCTTCCATCAACGGGCTTTGATAATCTTTGTTGATCTGCCTGACAACGAGCTGTGAGTCGCCCCTGACGATGAGCTTCTTAACTCCAAGGTCTGCCGCGATCCTGAGACCGGCAAGCAAACCCTCGTACTCGGCGGTGTTGTTGGTTGACATCTCCCGGGGGAAGTGCATCTGGATGACATACTTGAGGTGCTCTCCGGTGGGTGCGACAAGCAGCACACCAGCACCGGCGCCTTGCAGCAAGAAGGCACCATCAAAGTACATGATCCAGTTGCGACTTGTTTCCTTGCTGGGGAGAGAGGTCTCATGTACCTCTTCGTCGGGCTTTGAGGTCCATTCTGCAACAAACTCCGCCAAGACTCTGCTCTGAATCGTCGATGTACTTTCGAACTTCAAACCGAAACTTGACAGCTCCAGGGCCCATTCCATGATCCTCCCCGTTGCATCTGGGTTATGCAGTATCCGTAACGAGAGGCGGTGACCACCGTGATCCGTGCGCTTGAAGTAATGGCGCAGCTTCCTCGGCCATAAGGAGGCCGAAGAGCAGCTTTTGCACATCTGAGTACCTCGACCTAGCCCCCTGCAAGAGGGAGCTGACGAAGTAAACTGGGTGCTGTACCATTTTCTTCTTTTGCGCCTCTTCACCCGGTCGCGTGGGTCCTATCATACTGGCGCCAGTCTTGCCGGGACCGAGCCTTGCTGGGGACTCAGTCTTGCCGGGACTGCGCCCTGCCGGGGAGGGTTCCGGCCCGCCAACCGCTGACTCTGCCGCTGCTGCTGCCTCCTCATCAACCTCCCCCTGTGCCACTAGTGTGGCGCTAACAACCTGATTTGTTGTCGCTAGATAAAGCAGCAACGGTTCTTGTGGTTTGGGTGCAACCAGCACTGTGGTAGAGGAGAGGTATTTCTTCAAATCTTGCAGCGCTGCCTCGGCCTCTGGGGTCCACTCCACCGGCCCTACCTTCTTCAAGATCTTGAAAAAAGGAAGGGCATGCTCCACAGACTTGGAGATGAACCGGCTCATGGCAGCAACGCAGCCAGTGAGCCAACGCACGTCCTTGATCTGTTTGGGTGCCTCAATCTATTCGATGGCCTTGATCTTATCTGGGTTTGCTTCAATCCCGCGCTGGGACACAAAGAACCCGAGAAGCTTGTCGGACGGGACGCCGAAGACACACTTCTTAGGGTTCAATTTGAGGTTGATCTTGCGTAGGTTTGCAAATGTTTCCTCCAGATATTGCACAAGGGTTGATTTTGTCCTTGGTTTTGACCACTATGTCATCCATATAAGCTTCCATATTTCTATGTAGTTGGGGCTCAAAACCAATTTGGACTGCTCTTGCAAAGGTTGAGCCAGCACTCTTCAACCCGAAAGGCATCCGTAAAAAGCAATACGTACCACACAGGGTGATGAATGCAGTCTTTTCCTCGTCTTCCTTTGTCATGAAGATCTGGTGGTATCTTGAGTAGGCGTCAAGGAACGATAAGAGGTCACACCCAGCCGTGGAGTCAATAATCTGGTCAATGCACGGTAACAGGAAAGGATCCTTTGGACATGCCTTATTGATGTCTGTGTAGTCAATACACAGCCTCCACTTCCCATTTGCCTTGCGCACCACTACCGGATTGGCCAACCACGTCGGATGGAGTACTCCTCTCACCAAGCCCGCCGCCTCTAGCTTCGATTTCGTGATGAACTCCTGCTTCTCCGAGCTTGCTTCCGACCTTCGCTGACGGCCACGCATGAGTATGCATGCTAAGGTGGTGCTCAATCACCTCCCTGGGAACGCCGGGGATGTCAGAGGCTTGCCATGCAAACACATCAACATTCGCCCGTAGGAAGGTGACGAGCTCGCTTTCCTATTTGCCGTT
The DNA here is from genome assembly GCA_021437245.1 of Aegilops speltoides. Classification (NCBI taxonomy): domain Eukaryota; kingdom Viridiplantae; phylum Streptophyta; class Magnoliopsida; order Poales; family Poaceae; genus Aegilops; species Aegilops speltoides. Next base: position 171,978,291 of record CM038146.1, read on the forward strand.
GAGGGTGGAGCTTATGGTAAAAGCTCCCCCTGTGCCGTCCTCCTTGACCGGCACCTTCTTGGTCTCTGGTGGTGTAGCTCTGGACTTCTTGCTCTTGCCGGTGGAGCTCTCTGGCACGTTTTCAACGGAAGCGCAACACCCCGAAGAGGTGCACTTACCGGAGTGGGTGCGAGGGGTCTTGCCGGTCTTCTTCCCCCTCGGGGCTCCATCGGCAGGAGCAGGTGCCTTAGCGGTAGCTGCTGCAACCGCTTCTCGGTAGAGTTGACTGGCACAGATCAACGCATCTTTCTTGTCGGAGGGGACGGTGATGATGTTCATCGGCCCGGGCATCTTCAGCATGTTGTAGGCGTAGTGTGAAGCCACCATGAACTTGGCTAGTGCCGGGCAGCCGAGAATCCCGTTGTAAGGCAAGGGGATCTCGGCTACATCAAAAACAATGCCCTCTGTCCTGTGGTTCAGCTCGCCTCCGAATGTCACGGGCAGCATGATCTTTCCCTTTGGCTGGCTCCTCCCAGGGTTAACCCCTTGGAACGTGCCCGTCTCCTCGAGGTCTCCATCAGGGATCTGCAGCCTTTTGACCGCAACAGGCGAGATCAAGTTCAGGCCGGCCCCGCCGTCAACCAACATCTTTGTCACCTTGAGGTTGTGGATTGTTGGTGAAACCAACAATGGCAAGTACTCGACCGTAGTAGTGCGGTCAGGGTGGTCCTCGGTGTCGAAGATGATGGGTGTGCTGGACCATTTCAGCGGCTTCCGTGTGTCGAATGATGGCTCCACAGCTGTGACCTCACGAGCGCACTGCTTGAGTTGGCGGTGGGATGTATGCAGCGAGGCGCCACCATCGACGCACATGGCCTCTGTGGCTTTCTGAAACTCGTGGTCGCAGGACTCGTCGTCCTCGTCATGATCATCGTCTTCCTGCTTCTTGTCGCGGCCCTGGGCGGGCCTCTCTTGCTGATTATCCTTGCCATGGCAGCCTCCTTGGCCGCCACGTTTCTTGCTGGATCCCTCGGCACCATCTGGGCCTTTCTCCTTGTCTCGCCGCTCATACTCAGCTTTCTACTTCTCGGCGAGCAGCTCTACCTGCCGGCAGTTTGGGAGATCATGGCCCTTAGTGCGGTGGATCTTGCAGTACTGCTTGTCGGAGCCTCTTGGCTTGTCAGCAGCCACCAAGGCCCGGCAAGCGTCACACCCGGCAACCTCCTTGCCGGGGTCGCTTTCCTTAGTCTTCTTGGTGGGGCCGGTGTCGTCGGATCCCTCAACGGCAAGCACGCCTTGCCCTTGCGCTTCCTGTTACGGCGTCGGCCCTTCTTCGGTGGGGTGGCGGTGTCGCTAGTGGATTCGGTTTCCGCACCGGCATCTGCGCCGGGGTACTTCCTTCCCTCCTCAGCACGAGCACATCGATCGGCCAGAACATAGAGCTCGGCCACATCCTTAACCCGGTTCATCGCTAGTTCTTCACGCATCTTGCGATTGCGCATGTTCTGATGGAACACACTGATCACGGCGGCGGGGTGGACATCGGGGATGTTGTACTACACCCGGCTGAACCTTTGGATGTACTTGCGCAGGTTTTCTCCTTCCTTCTAGGGGATGATGTGTAAATCACTCGCCTGGCCATGAGCTTGGTGACCTCCGGTAAAGGCGCCAACAAACTCATGGCACAGATCCACCCAAGAAGAGATGGAATCCACCGGCAAGTGCATCAACCATGACATAACATTAGACTTGAGTGCCAACGGGAAGTAGTTGGCAAACACCTTATTGTCGCAGGCCCCAGCAGCTTGCATCGCGATGGTGTAGATGCTGAGGAAGTCTGACGGGTGAGTCTTGCCGTTGTACTTCTCGCCAACGTCGGTCTTGAACGTACGGTGGGAGGGCCACTGGAACTGCCGTAGCTCACAGGTGAAAGCCGGACAACCCACCTCGTAAGGTAGGCCACCATAGCCTCCCGGCGCTGGGTGGTCCGTAGCGGGCCCTAACCGCCTGTCCGACTGGTGGCGCGCATCACGTCGGCGCTCGATCGTAGTTCGAGCGTCCTCATGAGCCCGCTCCTGAAGGACTTGACGCTGATCGTGGTTGGTTTGCGGGTCGGACGACGCGATGGAGATATCATCACGAGCGTCACCGCGACGGACCGACGCCCGGGGCGGTCGGGATGGAGGTGGGGAGTACACCGTGGCCGCGTCGCCACCGGCATGGCCTCCGCTGGCACGCAGTAGCCCGGTGGAGCGACGGCCTACGGGTCCCGCCGGCCGCAACTCATCATTGTTGGCGATGCCGACGAGGCTCCGGGCGGTGGCCCTCCATTCGTCAAGCTTCTCCGCGACGGGAGGAAAATCAAGGAGCAGCTGCGCGCGTGCTAGGGCCTCCGCTGGCGTGGGTGGCGGCGAGAGCTGGGTGGACCACGATGCACCTCGACTTCTAACCATGTTAGAAGGAGCTGCGTCACGGCCTCGCAGTCGTTCGCCACCTCCGTCAGCACCTCGGCGCGCATGCTGGCCCTTCTCAGCATGTGATGGGCGCACGGGACTCTTCCTAGGGCAGCGCGCAGGGTCACCAGTAGGGCGACGCTGCTCATCACGCACAACCTGGGAAGAGCGCGCCGTGGGCGCCGGTGTTGGTGTCTTGGAGGCCGCCGTGCCGCCGTCTGGCGGGATGGCGGTGCCCCTGGAGGGCCCCATGCCGCCTGCGGGGGGGGGGGGACTCCGTCTCTGGAGCCCGCGACTGGTGGCTCGTCGCCTGGCGCACGAACGACGTTATTTGCCAGGCCTGAACCGCCAGGGTGATGTGGATGTTCGCGGGCCGCGCCACGGGTTCTCTCCGCGACTGGCCCGTTACTGGTCCGCACCGGTGCTGGCAACCTAGTCCCGGACGAACCGATCATTGTGGTCGCCTTCTTCTTAGGAGCCATGGCGATTAAGAACAGCTAGGTCAACTGCTACACCAGATTCTCACAATTGCGCCCCCTACCTGGCGCGCCAAAGATGTCGGTGGGAAACGACACCTATGGGATCACTAGAATCCCTTCTATGGTTGCGGGGCGCGGGGATCGTGAGAAGAATGGGACTAGTAGACAACACAAAGGGATTTACCCAGGTTTGGGCCGCAAAGATGCGTAAAACCCTATGATCCTGCTTTGGTGGATGTATTTAGTGTTCTTGAGCTCTTGAACTAGCTCTAGGTGCTGTGAGGTTCGAAAGAGCCGAATCCTTCTCCCGTGTGCCATGGGCCTCCTTTTATAGGCGAAAGGGGCTGCCATAGTGGCACACAGGAGGTGGAAAGTGCTAAAATGTTGTGATCTTATCGCTGGTATTACAGGATAAAGCGCAATTAATGCGAGGCTTAGGTGTCCCTTCACTTTATCGGGGACGGGGGCGAGGCCTGTCTCGTCCATCGCCGCTCCTTCAAGCTTCGACACGCGCCCTGGCCAGCGATGCATGCGGTGCCATGTAGGCAGGCAAGCAGCTGAGGTGGCGCGGTGGTGGAGCCTCCATGAATGGCTGCATGTTGCCACGTAGGTGCCTGCCCAGCTGGTTGAGTCGACAGCTGCATGCGAACGGCGGCGGAGGCTTGGCTGGCGCGGGCCTGGCAGTAGCCCTGCTGGTGTGCTTGGCGAGGGCCTTGCTGGGTGGCCCGGCAAGGGTCTTGCCGAGTGGCCCGGCAAGGGTCTTGCCGTGGCGCGCAGGCGTCCCCAGCAAGGATCTTGCCGGGGTTTTGTGGGTTTCTACGGTGAGGATGGTTGCCTTCCCATCCTCATTTGATCTTGACTATTCTTTGTCTTCACAAAGATCTGCATGCCACCACAGAGGTGCCTCCCGAGCCCTGTCCTAATGCGTTTGTCGTGCGTTGGTGGGCTCAAGGGTGGGTCGCTTTGGCTGGCGTGGGCAAGCTGCCCCGGCAAGGGTCCTTGCCGGGGAAACCTGCTTCGTCCATCTGATCTTGGTGGCCTCGGTCCCTGTCGTTGCTTTATTTGTCTTGTGGCTTCGGCTTCTCTCCGGCTTCCCTTTCCTGCCCTATTATGCGTGGTCGTGGCGGGAGGCTCTGACTTCCCGTGCACAAGTAAAGGGGTCAAAAGTGGAGCCCCTACTTTTGTACACCGACACGTTAGCACAACGCGGTTGATGTAGTCATACGTCTTCGCGATTCGACCGACCAAGTACCGAATGCACGGCACCTCCGGGTTCAGCACACGTTTAGCTCGATGACGTCCCTCGAACTCCGATCTAGCCGAGCTTTGAGGGAGAGTTCCATTAGCACGACGGTGTGGTGATGATGATGATGTTCTACCGATGCAGGGCTTTGCCTAAGCACCGCTACGATATTATCGAGGTGGACTATGGTGGAGGGGGGCACCACACACGGCTAAGAGATCTCAAGGATCAATTGTTGTGTCTATGGGGTGCCCCCTGCCCCTGTATATAAAGGAGCAAGGGAGGAGGAGGCCGGCCCTAGGAGGGGCGCGCCAAGGAAGTAGGATTCCTACTCCTAGTAGGAGTAGGTTTCCTCCTTTCCTAGTCCAACTAGGAGAAGGGGGAAAGGAGGGAAGGGGAGAAGGAAGGGAGAGGGGGGCCGCGCCCCAAACCCCTTGTCCAATTCAGACTGGGCTTGGGAGGGGTGCGCGCCACCTCCTGGCTGCTGCCTCTCCTTCCCACTAAGGCCCATCAAGGCCCAATACTCTTCCCCGTATTCCCGTAAGTCCCCGGTACTCCGAAAAATACCCGAATCACTCGGAACCTTTCCGAAGTCCAAATATAGTCGTCCAATATATCGATCTTTACATCTCGACCATTTCGAGACTCTGCGCCATGTCCCCGATCTCATCTGGGACTCCGAACTACCTTCGGTACATCAAAACACATAAACTCATAATATAGCCGTCATCGAACTGTAAGCGTGCGGACCCTACGGGTTCAAGAACTATGTAGACATGACCGAGACATGTCTCTGGTCCATAACCAATAGCGGAACCTGGATGCTCATATTGGCTCCCACATATTCTATGAAGATCTTTATCGGTCAAACCGCATGACAACATACGTTGTTCCCTTTGTCATCGGTATGTTACTTGCCCGAGATTCGATCATCGGTATCTCAATACCTAGTTTAATCTCGTTACCGGCAAGTCTCTTTACTCGTTCCATAATACATCATCCTCCAACTAACTCATTAGTTACAATGCGTGCAAGGCTTACAGTGATGTGCATTACCGAGTGGGCCCAGAGATACCTCTCTGACAATCGGAGTGACAAATCCTAGTCTCGAAATATGCCAACCCAACAAATACCTTTGGAGTCACCTGTAGAGCACCTTTATAACCACCCAGTTACGTTGTGACGTTTGGTAGCACACAAAGTGTTCCTCCGGTAAACGGGAGTTGCATAATCTCATACTCATAGGAACATGTATAAGTCATGAAGAAAGCAATAGCAACATACTAAACGATCAAGTGCTAAGCTAACGGAATGGGTCAAGTCAATCACATCATTTTCCTAATGATGTGATCCCGTTAATCAAATGACAACTTATGTCTATGGCTAGGAAACTTAACCATCTTTGATTAACGAGCTAGTCAAGTAGAGGCATACTAGTGACACTATGTTTGTCTATGTATTCACACATGTATTATGTTTCCGGTTAATACAATTCTAGCATGAATAATAAACATTTATCATGAAATAAGGAAATAAATAATAACTTTATTATTGCCTCTAGGGCATATTTCCTTCAGTCTCCCACTTGCACTAGAGTCAATAATCTAGTTCACATCGCCATGTGATTTAACACCAATATTCATATCTGTATATGATTAACACCCATAGTTCACATCGTCATGTGACCAACACCCAAAGGGTTTACTAGAGTCAATAATCTAGTTCATATTGTTATCTGGTTAACACCCAAAGAGTACTAAGGTGTGATCATGTTTTGCTCATGGGAGAAGTTTAGTCAACGGGTCTATCACATTCAGAGCCGTATGTATTTTGCTATGTACGGAGCTACTCTAGCTAATTGCTCCCACTTTCAATATGTATCCAGATTGAGACTTAGAGTCATCTGGATCAGTGTCAAATCTTGCATCGACGTAACCCTTTACGACGAACCTCTTGTCACCTCCATAATCGAGAAACATATCCTTATTCCACTAAGGATAATTTTGACCAATGTCTAGTGATCTACTCCTAGATCACCATTGTACTCCCTTGCCATACCAGGGCATAGTATACAATAGGTTTGGTCCATAGCATGGCATACTTTTATAGAACCTATGACTGAGGCATAGGGAATGAATTTCATTCTCTTTCTGTTTTCTGTCGTGGTCGGGATTTGAGTCTTACTCAATTTCATACCTTTGCAACACAGGCAAGAACTCTTTCTTTGACTGTTCCATTTTTAACTACTTCAAAATCTTGTCAAGGTATGTACTCATTGAAAATCTTGTCAAGTGTCTTGATCTATCTCAATAGATCTTGATGCTCAATATGTAAGTAGCTTTACTGAGGTCTTTCTTTTAAAGAACTCCTTTCAAACACTTCTTTATGCTTTCCAGAAAAATTCTACATCATTTCTGATCAACAGTATGTCAGTCACATATACTTATTAGAAAGGATGTAGTGCTCCCATTCACTTTATTGTAAATACAGGCTTCACTGCAAGTCCGTATAAAACTATATGCTTTGATCAACTTATCACAGCGTATATTCCAACTCTGAGATGCTTGCACCAGTCCATAGATGGATCGCTGGAGCTTGCACATTTTGTTAGCACCTTTAGGATTGACAAAACCTTCTGGTTGCATCATATACAAATCTTCTTTAATAAATCCATTAAGGAATGCAGTTTTGACATCCATTTGCCAAATTTCATAAGATGTGGCAATTGCTAACATGATTCGGACAGACTTAAGCATCGACACGAGTGAGAAAATCTCATCGTATTCAACACCTTGAACTTTGTCAAAAACCTTTTTTGAAAAGTAGAGCTTTTTAGATAGTAACACTACTATCAGTGTCCGTCTTCCTCTTGAAGATCCAATTATTCCTAATGGTTTGCCGATCATCGGGCAAGTCCACCAAAGTCCACACTTTGTTCTCATACACGGATCCTATCTCAGATTTTCATGGCCTCCAGCCATTTCGCGGAATCTGGGCTCATCATCGCTTCCTCATAGTTCGTAGGTTCATCATGGTCTAGTAACATGACTTCTATAACAGGATTACCGTACCACTCTGGTGCGAACTGTACTTTGGAAGACCTACGAGGTTCTGTAGTAACTTAATCTGAAGTTTCATGATCATAATCATTAGCTTCCTCACTAATTGGTGTAGGAATCACTAGAACTGATTTCTGTGATGAACTACTTTCCAATAAGGGAGCAGGTACAGTTACCTCACCAAGCTCTACTTTCCTCCCACTCACTTCTTTCGAGAGAAACTCCTTCTCTAGAAATGATCCATCTTAGCAATGAATATTTTTGCCTTCGGATCTGTGATAGAAGGTGTACCCAATAGTTTCCTTTGGGTATTCTCTGAAAATGCACTTCTCCGATTTGGGTTCGAGTTTATCAGGTTGAAACTTTTCACATAAGCATCGCAACCCCAAACTTTAAGAAATGACAACTTTGGTTTCTTGCCAAATCATAGTTCATAAGGCGTCATCTCAACGGATTTTGATGGTGCCCTATTTAAAGTGAATACATCTGTCTCTAATGCATAACTCCAAAATGATAGTAGTAAATTGGTAAGATCATAGATCGCACCATATCCAATAAAGTGCGGTTACGACGTTCGGACACACCATAACGCTGTGGTGTTCCAGGTGGCGTGAGCTGTGAAACTATTCCACATTGTTTTATATGAAGGCCAAACTCGTAATTCAAATATTCATCTCCATGATAGATCGCAGAAATTTTCTTGTTACAATGATTTTCCACTTCACTTTGAAATTCTTTGAACCTTTCAACTATTTCAGACTTATGTTTCATCAAGTAGATATACCCATATCTGCTCAAATCATTTGTGAAGATCAGAAAATAACGATACCCGCCACGAGCCTTAATACTCATTGGTCTGCATACATCAGTATGTATTATTTGCAACAAGTCAGTAGCTCGTTCCATTGTTCTGGAGAACGGAGGTTTAGTCATCTTGCCTAAAAGGCACGGTTCTCAAGCATCAAATGATTCATAACCAAGTGATTCCAATACTCCGTATTTATGGAGTTTCTTCATGCGCTTTACACCAATATGACACAAATGGTAGTGCCACAAATAAGTTGCACTATCATTATTAACTTTGCATCTTTTGGCATCAATATTATGAATATGTGTATCACTACGATCGAGATCCAACAAACTATTTTCATTGGGTGTATGACCATTGAAGGTTTTATTCATGTAAACAGAACAACAATTATTCTCTGACTTTAAATGAATAACCGTATTGCAATAAACATGATCAAATCATATTCATGCTCAACGCAAACGTCAAATAACATTTATTTAGGTTTAACACTAATCCCAAAAGTATAGGGAGTGTGCGATGATGATCATATCAATCTTGGAACTACTTCCAACACTCATCGTCACTTCCCGTCAACTAGTCTCTGTTTATTATGTAACTCTTGTTTCGAGTTACTAATCTTAGCAACCAAACAAGTATCAAATACTCAGGGGCTACTATAAACACTAGTAAGGCACACATCAATAACCTGTATATCAAATATACCCTTGTTCACTTTGCCATCCTTCTTATACACCAAATATTCAGGGCATTTCCATTTCTAGTGACCATTTCCTTTGCAGTGTAAGCACTCAGTTTCAGGCTTTGGTCCATCTTTGGGCTTCTTCGCAGGAGTGACAACTTGCTTGTCATTCTACTTGAAGTTCCCTTTCTTTCCCTTTGCCCTTTTCTTGAAACTAGTGGTCTTGTCAATCATCAACACTTGATGCTCTTTCTTGATTTCTACCTTCATTGATTTCAACATCGCGAAGAGCTCGGGAATCGTTTTCGTCATCCTTTGCATACTATAGTGCATCACGAAGTTCTACTAACTTGGTGACGGTGACTACAGAACTCTGTCAATCACTATCTTATCTGGAAGATTAACTCCCACTTGATTCAAGCGATTCTAGTACCCACACAATCTGAGAACATGCTCACTAGTTGAGCAATTCTCCTCCATATTTTAGCTATAGAACTTGTTGGAGACTTCATATCTCTCAACTCGGGTATTTGCTTGAAATACTAACTTCAACTCCTGGAACATCTCATATGGCCCATGACATTCAAAAACATCTTTGAAGTCCCAATTCTAAGCCGTTAAGCATGGTGCACTGAACTATCAAGTAGTCATCATATTGAGCTAGCCAAACGTTCATAACTGCATCTGCTCCTGCAATAGGTCCGTCACCTAGCGATGCATCAAGGACATAATTCTTCTGTGCAGCAATGAGGACAATCCTCAGATCATGGATCCAATCCACGTCATTGCTACTAACATCTTTCAACACAGTTTTCTCTAGGAACATATCAAAATAAACATATGAAAGCAACAACGCGAGCTATTGATCTACAACATAATTTGCAAAATACTACCAGGACTATTCATGATAAATTTAAGTTCAATTAATCATATTACTTAAGAACTCCCACTTAGATAGACATCTCTCTAATCATCTAAGTGATCACGTGATCCAAATCAACTAAACCATAACCGATCATCACGTGAAATGGAGTAGTTTTCAATGGTGAACATCACTATGTTGATCATATCTACTATATGATTCACACTCGACCTTTCGGTCTCAGTGTTTCGAGGTCATATCTACATATGCTAGGCTCGTCAAGTTTAACCTGAGTATTTTGTGTGTGCAAAACTGGCTTGCACCCGTGTAGATGGACGTAGAGCTTATCACGCCCGATCATCACGTGGTGTCTGGGCACGACGAACTTTGGCAACGGTGCATACTCAGGGAGAACACTTTTATCTTGAAATTTAGTGAGAGATCATCTTATAACACTACCGTCAATCAAAGCAAGATAAGATGCATAAAAGATAAACAGCACATCCAATCAATATAAGTGATATGATATGGCCATCATCATCTTGTGCTTGTGATCTCCATCTCCGTAGCACTGTCATGATCACCATCATCACCGGCGCGACACCTTGATCTCCATCGTAGCATCGTTGTCGTATCGCCAACTATTGCTTCTACGACTATCGCTACCGCTTAGTGATAAAGTAAAGCAATTACTGTATGCGATTGCATTGCATACAATAAAGCGACAACCATATGGCTCCTGCCAGTTGCCGATAACTCGGTTACAACACATGATCATCTCATACAATAAAATATAGCATCATGCCTTGACCATATCACATCACAACATGCCCTGCAAAAACAAGTTAGACGTCCTCTACTTTGTTGTTGCAAGTTTTATGTGGCTGCTACGGGCTGAGCAAGAACCGTTCTTACCTACGCATCAAAACCACAACGATAGTTCATCAAGTTAGTGTTGTTTTAACCTTCTCAGGGACAGGGCGTAGCCACACTCGGTTCAACTAAAGTTGGAGAAACTGACACCCGCCAGCCACCTGTGTGCAAAGCACGTCGGTAGAACCAGTCTCGCATAAGCATACGCATAATGTCGGTCCGGACCGCTTCATCCAACAATACCGCTGAACCAAAGTATGACATGTTGGTAAGCAGTATGACTTGTATCGCCCACAACTCACTTGTGTTCTACTCGTGCATATAACATCACCGCATAAAACCTGGCTCTGATACCACTGTTGGGGAATGTAGTAATTTAAAAAAAATTCCTACGCACACGCAAGATCATGGTGATGCATAGCAACAAGAGGGGAGAGTGTGTCCACGTACCCTCGTAGACCGAAAGCGGAAGCGTTAGCACAACGCGGTTGATGTAGTCGTACGTCTTCACGATCCGACCGATCAAGTACCGAACGCACGGCACCTCCGAGTTCAGCACACGTTCACCTCGATGACGTCCCTCGAACTCCGATCCAGCCGAGCTTTGAGGGAGAGTTCCGTTAGCACGACGGCGTGGTAACGATGATGATATTCTACCGATGCAGGGCTTTGCCTAAGCACCGCTACGATATTATCGAGGTGGACTATGGTGGAGGGGGGCACCGCACACGGCTAAGAGATCTCAAGGATCAATTGTTGTGTCTATGGGGTGCTCCCTGCCCCCGTATATAAAGGAGCAAGGGAGGAGGGGGCCGGCCCTAGGAGGGGCGCGCCAAGGGAGTAGGATTCCTACTCCTAGTAGGAGTAGGTTTCCTCCTTTCCTAGTCCAACTAGGAGAAGGGGGAAAGGAGGGGAGGGGAGAAGGAAGGGAGAGGGGGCCGCGCCCCAAACCCCTTGTCCAATTTGGACTGGGCTTGGGAGGGGGGCGCGCCACCTCCTAGCTGCTGCCTCTCCTTCCCACTAAGGCCCATCAAGGCCCAATACTCTTCCCCGTATTCCCATAACTCCCCGGTACTCCGAAAAATACCCGAATCACTCGGAACCTTCCCGAAGTCCGAACATAGTCGTCCAATATATCGATCTTTACATCTCGACCATTTCAAGACTCCTTGTCATGTCCCCGATCTCGTCCAGGACTCCGAACTACCTTCGGTGCATCAAAACACATAAACTCATAATATAACCATCATCGAACTTTAAGCGTGCGGACCCTATGGGTTCGAGAACTATGTAGACATGACCGAGACACGTCTCCGGTCAATAACCAATAGCGGAACCTGGATGCTCATATTGGCTCCCACATATTCTATGAAGATCTTTATCGGTTAAACCGCATAACAACATATGTTGTTCCCTTTGTCATCGGTATGTTACTTGCCCGAGATTCGATCATCGGTATCTCAATACCTAGTTTAATCTCGTTATCGGCAAGTCTCTTTACTCGTTCCGTAATACATCATCCTCCAACTAACTCATTAGTTACAATGCTTGCAAGGCTTATAGTGATGTGCATTACCGAGTGGGCCCAGAGATACCTCTCTGACAATCGGAGTGACAAATCCTAATCTCGAAATACGCCAACCCAACAAATACCTTCGGAGACACCTGTAGAGCACCTTTATAATCACCCAGTTACATTGTGATGTTTGGTAGCACACAAAGTGTTCCTCCGGTAAACGGGAGTTGCATAATCTCATAGTCATAGGAACATGTATAAGTCATGAAGAAAGCAATAGCAACATACTAAACGATCAAGTGCTAAGCTAACGGAATGGGTCAAGTCAATCACATCATTTTCCTAATGATGTGATCCTGTTAATCAAATGACAACTCATGTTTATGGCTAGGAAACTTAACCATCTTTGATTAACGAGCTAGTCAAGTAGAGGCATATTAGTGACACTATGTTTGTCTATGTATTCACACATGTATTATGTTTCCAGTTAATACAATTCTAGCATGAATAATAAACACTTATCATGAAATAAGGAAATAAATAATAACTTTATTATTACCTCTAGGGCATATTTCCTTCACTCTTGTCTATCCATCCCGCTTACTACGGCGCGCTCCGCCTCGCGCACTTCCCCAAAATTTCGAATCCCGCGAGATCCGGGATATGTCGTAACCAATCGCATCAAAGATTTCGTGTCAAAAGTAACATTCAACGGGTGACGATATGAATCCACTCAGCAACTTCTGAATCGATCAAGGCGACTGAAGCAAAGCCGAAGTGCCAACACGGGCTTCCAGCTCAACATAGATACTTGTGAAGCTCAAGAGTCGAAGCAAGACTAACTTCAACTTCTTTTCACTCGGACCTTAATCCATTCGAGGGCTAATGATGATGATATAGACCTAGGGTAGGGTCATAGGCCTGACCTATACGCCCTACCCAAGGTCACTACCCTAGAAGCAAAGAGGCCCAGGAGACAACAAGGAGTGCCCAGTGAAGGCGTCGAGTGCAATCCACTCGACCAATCAATCACTCGGGTACCCCTCCTTCCTGATGTCATTCGACCATACAAGAAACCACTCGACCTACTGAAGACCAGGAGTCACTCAGAACTGCAACGGTCGGGCGTTCACTCCATAGTCTTTAAGATCATTAATAGCACTTATGGCTGGCGTTATCAGTAACGCCACGTCTTTATGTACATTGAACTCCTTGTAATGGGGGATGGCTGGGGTCCTGGCGCACTCTATATAAACCACCCCCCTCCTCTGGGACAACCCCCTGTAACACACACTCCCATAATCCAGTCGACTGCCTCAGGGCACCAAGACGTAGGGCTTTTACCTCCTCTAAGAGGGGCCTGAACTCGTAAACACTTGCGTACAATCTCACCGTAGCTAGGACCTTGAATCCTCATTCGTACCCCCTATACTTACTGCCAGACTTAGAACCACGATAGGTACCACATCTGCTACTGCAGCTTCATCTGTTGCAGCTTCAGCAAGCAGGGCACCACCAGTGGCAAGCAGCTCAGCAGCTCCAGCAAGTAGGGCACCACTAGTGGCAAGCAGCTCAGCAGCTCCAGCAAGCAGGCCAAGCAGCTCAGCAGCTCTAGCTAGGAGGCCAAGCAGCTCAGCAGCTCCAGCTAGGAGGCCAAGCAGCTCAGCTGCAGCAACAAGGACAGCCTTCTTGCCACCAAGACAAAGTAAGAAACTACCAAGGCTGAAGGATTACTTTTATGCTTCAGGGAACTAATGTGCTTTGGAAAAACTGTTGATGATGTGATCAGGCAAAATAGCTAATTGCTATGATCTATTTTGGGAACAACTCATGCTGGTTTGATGCTATGGTATTGTAATAACTACAATTGATGGTCTTGCTCTTATGAGAATTATGCACTATGATGATGTTCTTGTTGTTATCATGTTCAATTTGATGATCCATATGATGGTCTCCCTGTACCATGTTCAATTTGATCCATATGATGGTCTTGCTGTTAGGAAATTAAACACTTGTTGATGATGGTCTTGCTGTTAGGAAAATTATACACTTGTTGGTGAAGGTACCCCTAGGGCCATTTTGTCGATGAATTGATGGAATGATGGTCAAGGTACCCCTAGGGCCATTTTGTCGATGAATCGATGAAATGAGGGTGAAGATACCCCTAGGCCCATTTTGTCGATGAATCGATGAAATGGTGGTCAAGGTACCCCTAGGGCCATTTTGTCGATGAATCAATGAAATGGTGGTCAAGGTACCCCTAGGGCCATTTTGTCGATGAATCGATGAAATGAGGGTGAAGATACCCCCAGGCCCATTTTGTCGATGAATCGATGAAATGGTGGTCAAGGTACCCTAGGGCCATTTTGTCGATGAATCGATGAAATGAGGGTGAAGGTACCCCTAGGGCCATTTTGCCGATGAATCGATGAAATGAGGGTGAAGGTACCCCTAGGGACATTTTGTTGATGAATTGATGAAATGAGGTGAAGATACCCCTAGGGCCATTTTGTCGATGAGTCGATGAAATGGTGGTGAAGGTACCCCTAGGGCCATTTTGTCGATGATTCGATGAAATGGTGGTCAAGGTACCCCTAGGGCCATTTTGTCGATGATTCGATGAAATGGTGGTCAAGGTACCCCTAGGGCCATTTTGTCGATGAATCGATGAAATGGTGGTCAAGGTACCCCTAGGGCCATTTTTTGATGAATCGATGAAATGGTGGTCAAGGTACCCCTAGGGCCATTTTGTCGATGAATCGATGAAATGAGGGTCAAACTGGATCCAACACCATTGATAACAAAATAGTAAGTTAAATTGCTTGGTTCACAGATTCATACTCAAATACTGAATAGATGATAATCATCTACACCATATAAAACCAAATTGTACTAAGCACATAAAGCATATAACTTCAAATTTGACTCACATTCATAAAGGTTCACCAAGGTTGGATCCAACACAATGGATCACAACATACATACTTAAATTACTGGGTTCACAAATTCAAACTAAAGTACTAAATAGATGATTATCATCTACATTACAACACTGCTAGATCCAACACCATGGATCACAAAATACATAGTTAAAAGTAGTTGAGGACCAAGTTCATACTAAAGTTCTGCATAGAAGACTATCATCTACATACATATAGATGAGTATCATACTAGAAGACACCCCTACTCATCTAAGATGGCCTTCACCCCATGAAGCTTCCGCTTTATCTTCTCCTCAGACTTTTGAAGCTCAGAAATGTGAAGCTGCATTTAAGCCTCTCTTCTGTCAGCCTTTCCTTCTCCTTCAAATGATTGAACTTCAAGTTCCTAATCACATTGGCTTGAGCACCTGTCAGGTTCACTAGAGTCTCATATTTTTGCAGCAGCTTGTTCTTCTCCTCCTCTTTCTTTGACAACTCTGCCTTGAAGTTGCCCACTACAGTTTCTAGCTCAGCAATCTTCACATCAACATATTCCTTCTACTCCTTCTGATTGTTTAACTCCACACCCTTCTGCTGTTGGGCATCCAAGAGAGCATTCACATCAGCATACAAACTGTCATAGTCCTCCTATACTTTCTTCTTCTCCCCCTCTTTCTATGCCAGCTCTGCCTTCAAGTTGCCCACTACAGTTTCTAGCTCTGCAATCTTCACATCAAGACATTACTTCTGCTCCTTTTGATTGTTCAACTCCAGACCCCTCTGTTGCTGGGCATCCAAGAGAGCATTGACATCAGCATACAAACTGTCATAATTCTCCTGTAGTTTCTTCTTCTCTTCTGTCAGGTTGTGAATTGCAAAGGAACTCTCCAGATTGTCATTGGTCCTAGCTGACTTAATCTCCTCATACATATCCCATAACTTGGCCAATGCCTTCTCCATTGAGTCTGGCCATTCAAAATCAATCCATTGAACTACTCCACAGTTTATGCCTTCCTTTAAAATAAACAATAAAACAATAAAGAATCATCTAAGTGAGTAGGATGCAGACCACTGTTAAGTGCCATACTCCATAAGCAAACATGTTCAGGGTTCTAATATGTGCAGCAAACATATCACACGGCAAACAAATAAACAATGACCACTGTTAAACAAGTAATTAAGCACTAACCATAATAAACAATGACTACCATCCACTCACTGGATAAAACAAGTTAAACAAAGACTAAGCACTTAACCAAGCTTAACAACTTGATAAACAAAGCAGTAATCACTAACCACAATAAACAATGTGTACCATATGATGACAAGGCATGTCAGATAAAGGTAAACAAAGACCAAACTAAAGAAAGCTTAACAACTACGTAAACAAAACATTAAGCAATGAACACCTTCCTTTATAAAGGATCATACCTTCTTAGCACATCCTATAAACCTCCTGCCGGTGTGCATCCCTTCAAATGCGACAAAGCGCTCGGCCGGCTCGCCGTGTTCGCACAAAACATTCACATCAGCGTCAGTGCCATTGAAATTCGGATCGTGCATCGTAGCTAGTAGCTGCGGGTGCAAGCAAAGATAAACCTAGGTTCAGCTCGAGCTCATTCACAAAATCCCCAATTCACTAACCCTAACCCTAGCTGTAGCAAACTGACCTTGATGATGCCATCGCAGGAGGAGGAGATGTTCATGACTGAATCCTCACGGGTCTCGTCGCTCCACGACACCATGGCGACGGGGGAACAGCAGAACGGCGGTCGGCGGTGTGGCGGTGTCGGGAGAGAAGAACAGAGTAAGGAGAGGAGAACAGAGTGACGAGAGGAGAGGGCGAGGCAGAGGAGAGAGCTGGATCGAGCCGGTTTCTATCGGCGGACCGGTACTGTAGCGCCGTTACAAGGCGTCAGCTCGCGGCCGTGACGCCACGTCGACAAGACAGGGTCCCACCTGTCATAATAGTGCTTAAACTGCCCGAACAGGAGGTTTGGTGCTTTCTGCAAAAGATTAGAAAAAAAATCAGTGTTTTCTACAGCAAAAACGTAGAAGAGTGTTTTCTGCAAACCTAAGCTGAAATGTGATGGTTTTCTGCAATTCACTCGTCGAGGCCGATGGATCACAACCACGACAACTCGCCAGGAGCGCAGCGATGAACACTCCAGCAAGGAAGAAGGCCGACGTGATCAGAGATGCAACGCACCAGTGAGATAGAACCATTGGTGGTCATGCATGTCGAGGACATGGAGCTAGCATGGTTGGCGTGGCCGTGACAGGGCCACAAAAACCTTGTGGTGCTCCACAGATGGAGAGTAACACCGTTCAGGAGATCAGGGTGCGGCATCCGCCGGAGTGGAGGGAGACGTCGCAATGGAGGAAACCGAGATAGCTCACCGGCAAGGTCTTCATTAGGGTCAGGTCATCGATGGCGTGAGGAGGAGCAGGGGATCAGATCTGTGGTGGAGAGGGTGGATGGTGTGGCCGGCGGTGAGGTGTGAAGGCAGCATGGCTGCGTAATCCGAGAGTACGCCGGTCGTGGGGTTGCAGCAAGGTCAGCGGAGGTGTACTCCCTCCGTTCCTAAATCTAAGTCTTTTTAGATATTCCACTACAAACTACTCCCTCCGTTCCAAAATACTTGTTTTTCTAGGTATTTCAAATGGACACAACATATGAATATATGTAGACATATTTTAGAGTGTAAATTCGCTCATTTTGCTCCGTATATAGTCACTTGTGAAATCTTTAGAAAGACAAATATTTAGGAATGGAGGGAGTACATACAGATGTATATAGACATATTTTAGAGTGTAGAGTTTTTGCTCCGTCAATGACAATGCTGCTTCACTTCCTAATTAGATTTAGACTTATAGTATTTACGAACGGAGGGAGTATAAGGGAGAGGAACGGGATATGGTCAATAAACATACGAGTAATTAGGATGCGTGATATACGGGTGGTTTAGCAGCAGGCCAAAACGGTGATATCTCAACCGTGAGATTAAGCTAGAATCGATGGAATTGGAGTGGTCTGACGTCTGCTTCTAATCAGACTATTGACCAAAAGTGTTTCCCTTAGTTCGTGGGCGACAAGGTTAGCTACAGTACAGACTGATTTTGTAATGACTAATTAAGATGTACTAATTGAACAACTTGAATGTGCCTGAAAATTATGAGCTCCGGCTGAGTTGTGTGGGGCCGAGCGTGTTGGCAGTCATTTTGCCGGCCCGTGACCTTTTGTTTTTTAAACTCATCAAACGCTTTTATTTAACATCCCAATTGGGGATCTCGTCTGAAACAACACGCAAAATAAAGTCTGGTGGCATTAGGCGCCACACGGAATTTCACTTATTTGACGCAACTTCCCTAGCTACTAAGTGAGCTGCTAAATTAGCCTCACGTCTAACCCACGACACCTTCCATCTCTCTCGTGATGCTAGATGTTGCTTCACTTCCTCGACGATCGGTCCCAGTGGCGATAAATCTTTGTCCTTGCTTTGGAGCTTGCATACAATCTCTCGGCAGTCTGTTTCAATGTGTAAGCTGGATATGTCGAGCTCACCTGCCATCACAGCTGCCTCTCTGCAAGCCAGCGGCTCTACTCTCGTTGGGTTGTTGCACATTGGAAAAAAGTGACCTGCTGGCTGCTGCACTCAAATATGCACCCTCATGATTCCGGAATACCACTCTGGTGCCACCAGTATCGCCTACCCTCGTCGTAGCACCATCTATGTTGGCCTTCACCCATCCCTCCTCTGGTGGTCTCCATTTCTCCTTAACCCCAGTTCTGACTTGCTTGAACTTTCGGCAGTCGGCAACAGGTCCCCGCGTGCCCCCCGCGTCGCCCTCCCCGAGCGAGGTGACCGGGGCGGCTCCCCACCCTCCCCCTCCCAGCGAGTCCCCACCCTTCCTCGCTGCTGCCGCCCGGCGGGCACGGCCGGCGTTGCCGTTCGGCGCCCGCAGTCCGGTGGGCGCGACCCTCCTTCTTCCCCGTCGCTGACCCCGGCTCGGCGAAAGATCTGGCGGCGGAGCCTTTCGGCCGGCGGCGTTCGCGCGGATCTCGACGGCGGCGGTGCGGAGGTGTTGCCTCTTGGCGGCGGTGACGGCCCATAACTCGGCGGCGGCGGCGGCGCTGGCCGTTTAAATCTAGGCCCTACGGGCTGATTTGGTCGGGCGGCTTCTTGGTGGCCGGTGGGCTGTTCTCCGGTGGTTTCCGGCGAGCTCCTCGCGACAGGGACGGCGGCTGCTGTGCCGCGACTGCTGCAGCACGGCGGCGGAGCTTCACGGTCCCACGTTGGGCTTGGCCGGACATGGGGTCTGGTATGCCTCTGCTGCTATGCCCGGTCTGCTACCGACTAAGCCAGTGGAGGTTGTTCCCTCCCTCGTGGCTGCGGTGCTGCCGGTCCTTGTCTTCGGGTGTCTCGTTTGGATCCGGCCGGCCTCGCTTCGTTGGCTGTGGTGAGACGACGGCGGTGTCCTCGTGACTGTTGGCGCATGTTAGTGGGCGGCGGGTGTGGTGGAGCCGAAGGTTGGTCCTGGGTGGTGGGCGCGAGAGGTCGGGAGAAATCCATGTCGGGTCTTGCCGGCACCAACGCGGTGACGCCTGCGGGTGTCGCCATCCTTCTTGAAGGGCGTCGGGTGACCCGGCCTCTCCCCCCTCTACCCTCCGTGTACCGGGAGAAATCCTAGGACTCGTCCGGGCAGCAGCGTCGTCATCGTCGCATTCCTTCTTGAAGGTGGTGCTTGGTACATGGCAACTCGGTGGCTTTGGAGCGTGGTGGTTATCTTCGGTGGGCGCAACGATCGCAGTGTGCCATAGCTTTCGTCGATCCGGCGTTGTTGGCATTTTTTCTCTTTTTTCTCTTGTTATTTCTTTTGGGCGTGCTTGTGCTGTTTACCCCAGCGTGGATTGGATTGTTGTATCGGGTGGTTGCTATATCAATATAGCGGGGCGTAAGCCTATTTCAATAACTTCCGGCAGTGAATAGATTGTCATTCCTCCATTAGATGGAACACCCTCCTCGCGATTGCATCTGCGTCCTCAATTCTCTGACCCTCTCGTGCGTTGTTCCTTGCTAACCAGAGCGCATATGCCCCCTGAACAAGGACAGCACGTTCGTCATCCGATGCGTTCGCGAACCACGATAGAAGCCATTTCGACAAAGCACTCTGGGAGCTGACTGACTCCGATGGGATCGCCACCGGCCCCCCAATTCCTAATGCATTATCTTCCAAAACTTTGCTGAATGGTAGCAGCCCCAAAACCTATGATAATTTGTTTCCTCTCTACCGCAAGCCGTACAAAAGGCTCATGCCTTAATTTTCCTCCTGAGTAGCTCCGACCCCACTACTAGTCCGTTTCAGATCAGCCTCCACATATGCGTTTTGACCTTGCCTGGTGCAATTGTATCCCACACGTTCAGCCATGATTTGTGATCAGCCACCGAAGTAGATGATTCTGGCCGGCCCAGACGGAGTCTTTTCTGGCTCATCCGCAAGTGATAAGCCGACCGTACTGTAAAAACTCCATTCTTGGTATAATTCCAAGCCTGATAGTCTTCCATCCCCGGCCCACCCATCGGGATTGCATGATCTCAGTCGCCTCATCGGGGGGTAACATTGCCTGCACCTTGTTTACGTCCCACGCAGAACCATTTGCTTCAAAGAGGTCACTCACTCGTGTTATCCCGTGACCTGTCCCATGAATTTGGTACATATTGCAACGAGTTCCTGTTTGCGTCATACTAAGGGGATGGCTCGGGGAACATTTGCTACGTCCAGTGAAGGAATCCAGTCGATCCAACGGCTCGCGAGGCGGTTTACGGCAGCGTAAAATCAGTCGGTTTAGAACAAGCGTTTTCCATAATTGAAACTATAAAATAAGAGTCAAAATATCTGAAAGTTTTTTCTTCAAACATGAATTAACATTTTTTTTGAGGATCAAAATTGCCGCTTTATTTAATCGTAGGCGTTCGGAATCTCATTCTTGTCAAAAGTTTAGCGAAGGAACATTTTCGGTGGTCAATGAAAAAAAATGGTACTATAAAAGGGTTATTATTCACATTATTTGGACTTGCAATTTTGTTTTCTTTCTTTGCCAAGAATACCACTAGTCATTTCTCCACGAAATTTTTCACGAGTACTACACTAGTCCATGTTCATTGCCCAAAAAAAACGTAACTTTTTGACTCTTTTTCTAGATTGTTTTCCAATTCGGGTGCATTGGGCCTGATCCACGCATGAGAGTACATACAGAAAACATCGTCTGCTTCTCACTCAGCCAGGAAAGACACGTAAAGGCATCTTCAACAACGACCCACAAATTTTCTACCGCATCCGTCTGCAGACAGAGGGACCAGTCCACGGACACGAATGCGGGAGGCCGCCATCCAACCATGACAACAATTCAAACTAAGCAGACAAAATTCATTCAAAAACGGTCGGATTTCATATAAACATAACGTATTTCATTACATGCGAGACTTTGGAAGTATAACTAATTAACTTAATCTATGATCGCCAGCCCCAGCTCCCCGTGTCCGACCATGAGCCCCGCAAACTAATGCTTCGTCTTCTCAAATTCCGCCTTGGCACTCTTCAACTCCGCCTCCGAAGCCCCACGAACTGAAGTTGTCCGCCCCCACGTCATCACCATTCGACTAATCGGCCACTGATGCTCAACCCACAAGCTTGGCATCGATAGGAGAGGAGTGGTCAGAGCGTCGGTGACCTACCGTACACTACTCTTCCTCGCTGCCGGCGACGCCCGCAGACGTGCCAGCTACATGGTCGTCCTGGCGGGGCGCGGCCTCGACAGAGCCGGCGATGTCGTTCTCATCGTCGGTTTCGCCGAACACCGAGTCCGCTGCCTCATTGCACTCCTTGTAGCATTTGTCTTTGATTTGCGTGAGAAAACGTGTCCAGGCCAAGCTATGGACTGATACAGGACCATGATGGATGGCTTCTGCGGTCCAGACGCAATCCGATGCGGAGGTGGACAGCACTCGGTTCCAGCAAAAAATCGATAGTAAATAGACATCTACCCGGTGCAGAGATGTATCAATGCAAGAGGTAATGCAACTCAAATTCAAAAAGTATGAAACGACAACTTCGACTAAGACAGCTTCAGCTAGAACAGGGAAGACACAACACATCTCAGTTTCAGCACATAATTAATACAGTACTCCCTCCGTTCCATAATATAAGAACATTTTCTACACTAGACTAATGTAAAAAACGTTCTTATATTATGAGACGGAGGGAGTACGTAATAAGTAGACATCCATCCAGTGCCAAGTAGGCATGTATCCAGTGCAAGATCAAGTAATCCAACTCAAATTTGAACACTAAACACGACAGCTTTATGGTGGCAGAGTCGACCAAGTTACCTTCAGCAAGATAGAGGCATGCTCAAGCATTATTTGTCGACGTGCACATCCATGGATGTCTGCTTTGAAGCGACAATAACGTTCCAGATCATCATTTTTAAAGCCTTTCTGACCTATCTTGAGCTTCAAATGCATCCAACTATCCATCTCTACGGCAATCACATGCCTTTTTGTTAGGACACATGACTCACCAATAATATCATGAAACAGCTCAATTCCCTGACGGACCCCACCGACAATGACAAACGAACTGAGAGATAAACTGAATCCACCCTGCACTTCTGATATGATAACATCTATTGTCGCCTCCACTGCATTGACAACGCGTGCTAAAGTGATGTCAACAGCACCATAATCGCCATTAATGCGATTCGTGAATGGAACAGAAGGTGTGGTTACTTCACTGAAGTCTGTTGCACCATCAATTAATTGTAGATCATCTTCTTGCTCTCCGTTCTTGACCCTCATGTCATACTCAACTAGAACAGCACAGGTCATTGTGATGCCCCTCTTAGGGCCAGTCATCTCAATGAGAGAACCCTGGAAAACTATTATTATTTGCTATTAGCTCACAGTAAAAAGTAAAGACTTGCCTAAAGCATGTAAATTCTGAACTCACCTACAAACAAATGTCGGTTGCACATGAAACTTAATTAATCATGCATGAATAATAAACAATAATCATGCCTAATGCAGGCAAGGATAACACCATCTTTGTATAATGCTAGTAAGATGCCCATGCTACGCTACGGAACTACATTAAGTATGGAATCAAAATTAGTCCATCTAGGGTTTTAAAGTGATACGGTATTCCTCCACATCTTTGGCTTGGCTGAGACTGGGGGGGGGGGGGCAGAACTGATGCTGCAGGCCAGGATCATCATGCAGGAGGACGGACAAGATTCTGTCCTGAATGTATTTTGTAGCACATCCGCACGTGTGAGTGCTGCAGGCCAGGATCATCATGCAAGAGGTCCAGACAAGATTCAGTCCTGAATGTATTTTGTGGCACATCCACACGTGCGACCAGAATGTGTACATGTGTGGACTCATGCATGTGTATTTGTATCAAGGCCTGTGTCTAGGGTGGTCAAGGAAAAGTACCAACTAAAGAACCTAATGTTGTCTTGAAAATTCATTGTGTCGGTATCTGAGCTCGATTAGAGCCTCGAGAGTTCTATGATACTTTCTTATAGCAAACTAAACTGTCGCAAATAACCATCATCCATCTTTGGTTCACTCCATGGTGATTGGTGATGGTTCCCTCCCCTCAACATGTACACTTTCTGTCGGTGTAGAATCCAGCAAACCACTCGATAGAGTATCTCGTGTTGTATTGCTTATGGGGTGTACAAAGTACAATAGTGTATCGAGGGATAGACTGTATGGTCCCTATGGACTAGTCCGGCCTTGGCTTATAAGGGGCACTCCATGGTGATTGGTGATGGTTCCCTCCCCTCAACATGTACACTTTATGTCGGTGTAGAATACAGCAAACCACTCAATAGAGTATCTCGTGTTGTATTGCTTATGGGGTGTACAAACTACAATGGTGTATCGAGGGATAAATTGTATGGTCCCTATGGACTAGTCCGGCCTTGGCTTATAAGAGGCACTGAGGCTAGGGTTACACATTTCCTAGTCGGCTAAGGCGGTGGAAGAGTCCTCGTGGAACACCGGCTTCCTTGTCTATTGCCAACTTCCGAATCCTTCTTTAGCCCACAGGACGGGGCCGTGTAGCACCCTAGGGGTCCTTGGGGCGGCCCGCGGGGACAACTTCCGATATCGTGAGGCACCACTATGCCATATCAATGTCACTTTATATCCAACACATATATGAACTTATTAGCCATTTCAGGACCCCTCAATAATATATTTCAAATTCTCAAAATTGTTCTGTTGTTGTTTAGATAAAAAATACATATTCAGTTTTTAGTTGTTCAAAGAACCCAATCAAGATATTCTATAGTAACTCAGGGTAGCAACTAATGATTTGTTCTATTATTGTTTGTAAAATATTACTCACTCAGTAAAGAAATATAAGACCGTTTAGATTACTAAAGTGATCTAAACGCTCTTATATTTCTTTACGGAGGGAGTACTTCTCAAGTTTCACTGAAATTCCCCTCTTACAAAAATTCGCACTGCCATCAGTTGACCATTAGCTAACTGCCAAGAGACGCGTATGACCATGAGAGGCATAGCCAGCGGGTATTTCTTGGTGAACCATGGCCGCCTAGAACTTGGTGGTTTTTTGGTATTCATATTGGTTTTTGGTTAATTTTGTATTACTCGTGTGATGTGAAAAACAATTTTTTGGAGGTGGTACACTACATAAAATTTTCCTAGCTCCACCCTTGTTTGGAAATGCAAAATATAGTATTGATTTTATCTTGCAAAACAAACAAAAATCCTGACTTTCTGAACACCAACTCAAGGTGATGATTTACTGCTGCGTTTACTTCTGTTTTGTGCTTGAAATTGGCCCTTAATTGATCTAAACAAAGAGTTCAGGCGGTATCACTATAATAGTCAATGGTATCTTGGTAGCGCTGCGCTGCTGTGGGATCTTTTCACGCTTGGTGGTTTTGGTAGTTGCTATTAGAGGTTTTCATTGCACGGGCGACATATAATTCTGGCATGTGTCAAAATTCTACTTGTCTAGGAAAGACATGGTACTATGTGGTATTCTTTCTACTTCTTAAATACAAACTGGTAGTGCATACATGAATGAGGCCCACCGCTGGGAGAGGTTTTCTTGCATGTCCCCCTTCTGTCCCCTACATGCCCACCACTTGATGGCCTCGATCTCGCATCTCTTGCCACTCCGGCGAGCTATGCGAGGCGAGAACGGGCGGCATCGGAGTGAGGAACGAAGATAGCGGTAACGAAAGAAACATCAGACATAGCTGCATATGTTCAACACGGCGATGACAACTATGACATCACTAGCATCTCAGCCTGAGAAAGGAAATGGCGGCACTGGCAGGACGGACGAAGACGATGGCAAGCATCTACGCAAAGCGAGTCCGGCAGCACCTGAGCCACATCTAGGCAGCCCCGATGGCATATCAGACAAAGGGGAAAACCGACCATCGTGCACAAAGCAGAGCTACGATGCACTGCCGCTCCTCTTAACCCAATCTTCTTCTTGTACTGCGCGACAACAAAGAGTCCGGGAGCGGCGCCACTACCTGTTGCTCCATCCTGCACATGCCTTGAGGTCTGCACATATCGCAGGTAAGAGGTAACCTCATCCTTTGTCACGGCTGGACTTGCAGCCCCTACGTTCAAGGCCTCCGGGGGGCCTATACATGAACAAGCACTCCGCTCGCGAAGGAGAAGCGAAACGCCACGAGGCCCTGAAGGGAGCTCGAGCGTAACCTTCACGCATAGCATGTGCTCATCGCACGGACAACAACGACCAAGGCCAACATGCAAGACTCCATGGAGCGAGCGTTCGCGCTCAACGCCACCTACCCACTGCCTCTAACGTTGTCGAGCTTGCTCTCTAGTGGCCCTGCCGTCTGACCCGTGATGGTCGCCCTGCTCCCCGACGTCGTCGAGCCCATGCCACAGCTCCATGCCAAGCCGGCTCCCCTTTGGTAAGCACTCCCCGCTCAGGATGCACTGTTAGTCATCGTCCAGATTGGACGCGCCCCTTCTCCACTTCATGCACTTCTTACTATCGCGTGTGGAGCTGTTGTTGCAGGGGAGCAGTGCTATCCACGGGAAGTATGACAGCCACAGTGCCCCTCTGATGCATCATCTTGAGGCCGCTAGCTATGGCATTGACAAAGTAGCAACTATCAGTGGGGTCGTCAGCGAGGTTGTGGTAGAGAAATTGAAGCTTCCACTAGAGATATGATGGCAGGCAACAGCAATTGAAGAATGGGGGTGATCGTCGGAGCACCACGATTGGGGAACAACAGAGGCGAATTGAATAGTGAAGCAACAGGATTTTTATTTCGGTTACAGGAGGAGGCGAGGAAACTCCATGTGGAAAGGAGGCAGCGGGCGACGACTCGTACGCTACATCTGAAGTTCGAATCCAGCATTAGAATTTTTTATTTCGGTTACAGTATGCCCCACACGTAAGGGTATGGGGAGAGTGGGTGAACTCACCACCAACTCAACAAAAGTAGTAAAGGTCCTCCAAGACAAGTATTTTTATGCTAAGATCGACAAAGTGGAGCCCATACGGCCAACACCTCAAATGTTTGAGTAAAGATAACATCGCAACAATCATGCAAGAAGGATTCTGTAGTTCAAGGGCTAAGGTATTTGTCGTGTTCAGATCACGAGTTTTGCTTCAGTACACCCCCCTAAAAGTTTGCATGAATCTTAGAGTTACTTAAAAAGGGTATTCTCATACATTCATGATCAACTAATTATGATCCCTATATTCCTTTAATGGATCATACAAGAGATCAAAATAATCTATTTTTTTATTAAAGAGGTAACTTCTAATCTTCACCTTTAATCTGCATCTAAATCTGTAAACTTTTCTAGGTGGGGTGTACCGAAGCAAAACTCTTAGATTATTTGTCATAAGATGCATTTGAGGTAAAAAAAAAAGAATATTAATGGTCCACAATTATCACACTCGACTTTCCTTAAATACCCAATGTTTCCTAACATATCACTCGATTTCACATCTATTCAATAGGTAATCTTTTTTCTCAATAATTGTCATTCCACATTACAAATCTACGCTTCATATCATAGTCACTAGATAAACCACAAGGAAGAAAATATTCATCCAAACACCAACATGTTACGAAATAAGTACAATGCAAATTAAGCAAAAAATCAATTAGAAGGAAACTAAGGACACAATTAGAAGTACTTTCATTATATATATACTAATCCATAACAGATAGAGAGATAAAATGGGTTATACAATTCCACCTTGCATCTCCAACTTCTACAAGTGGAAAAGGTTGGTTGTAGCATGCCATGTGCCGAAATTAAGCATAAACTACAAAAGAAAAAATGAAATAATTGTGTTTAGGTTTAAGATGTGCACCTGTCGCACCGTAAAGGAATTGTCCCTGCTACGATTGACAATGTAATTAAGTGAGTTGTCCAGATAATCCCGTGCTGCTATATATCCATATAATTGTATCGAACTTGCGTGGTTGGGAACTTTAGCCAATTTTAGTGAGAAAATTTGCATCATGTCAGATACAAAATGAAGACAACACCTTCTCCGATCAGGAAAGCAATCAACAGGATCTGATAACATCATTGGCTCCAATTGTGCTTCATTCAAAAATTAGACCATAAATGGTATAATTATGATTTATAGATAGAAATTTATATTAAATAGAGAAAATGTCTAATAAAAAATTATATGGAAAACAATAGAAGAAATAGACCAATCAAATATCATCACAGAATTAGTGTACGAAGAAATGTGTTTAAAAGAAGGTTGAACTTGTATTTAATAGAATTCTCCAAAACAATCCATTATCCGCAACTCATAATTTCTTAATCTACATTTGCATTTGTACAAAAACACAAGATTACATTAGACTTATTCATGTGATTTACAAAGAAAAAACTTATATTGCTAAGAAAAAAAGCTAATACAATAAAAATAAAAATAATAAAAAATTAGCCCAGTAACGACGTTGATGAAAATCAAGATTGTTATAATGCCAAGACTAGTAAACACATACAAAGCTAAAAATACACTATTTATGTGAGACATATTCATTCATGTGATTTTAGAAAAACAATATAATTCCTATTACAAAATATAATACTTTGCAAAAAATAATAGAAAACTATGAATTCTCCCCAATTTCAACATTTGTTAAAAACTACAACAATTACAATACCAACAATAATTATTACATACGGAGTTTATAACTAAATTAGTGAGCAGACAAATCTTAACATTGACCATGCACCCTTTATGTGTCATTAACCATACAGTATAATTATTGAATACACAGCTAAATATATTCTATTTACATGAGACTTATTCATTAACCATATACACACTAATTAGTACTAAATACAAACATACATGCATTATGCAATAATCGACCAAAAAACATCTAAAAAATGAATCTATTTGACAAAGCAAAAAAGATTCTTATAATAACAGTAGTCCATACATAGCTAAACATATTACGGGAGACATATTAATTCATCAATTTAATGTGACCAGAAAGTACTATAATATATAATACTCCCTCTGTTCCATATGAGTTGACGCTCAAACGATTTCAACTGAGGAAGTGGTACATAAAAATATATATACTTTTATGAATTTTCTCCAAGTCGAAAATTTGTTAATAATAAGGATGGCCACATTCTATAATACCAACACAAATGCTTACATTTAAATATATAGCTAAACATATTCTATATAGCCAGCCATTTTTCCTTACGATATTAGAAAGTAATGCTCACACATAAATCTTATAGTTGACCATTTATCCTTCATTTGATTGAGCCACAAACTTCTAATCGATGTGTCATCAAATTTGTCAAATATGAGCAATACAGGAAAGAGATTTGCATCACTTACTCTCAGCCCGGTTTTTAACACGACATACGTCGAGACAAGAGTTCTTGTATATAGACCCGTCGTGATGGCTACTATTTTTAATTACAGTGGCCGCTGATACATTGCCTTTCATGGTTTCCTTCCTCGTTTTTGCTCTAGCTTTCCCTTTGGTGATACCAACTTGTTCGTCCGGATCGCCCGGAGTATGACCAGAGGTGCAGAAAAAATCGCTGAGATAAGGAAGGTGGCTGGGCCGATTCAGCTTAACCCGTTTTACTTGGCCATGTAGTATGTTCCTTGCCATCAACAAGGATTCATAAGAAGATCTACATCAAAGACAAATATTTGAATCCGACTCAAATAAGATACACACATGCTATCTGATATGCAGGATAGAAATCAACAGAAATTTAATTCCCACTACTAATAAAAAAACAAATATAAATTCAATTGCCACCGACTATGGGTGGGTGAGGGTGTATAATATAACCAGCAATAAGAGCTGCCCGAATACGATTTCAAACGCCCAAAATTGAACGTTGGTCTCGATAAAGAACCAAAAATCTCCACAACTTAAAAACGCACCGGGATCCAGGATACAGATTATCTCGTTGCGCAAGTTCGGGAGGCCACCACCAAGGAGGAGCAGGGGTGCAGAGAGATGGTGGGGGGAAGAGGGGGGGGGCACCACTTTTTGGAGACTACAAAGAGGCGGCGCGGATGAGGTGCGCTGAGAGGTTAACAACCCAGCTGCTTAGGGCATTCCCGGAAGATGTAGTCCAAGACGTCAGATATCCAACGGGAGCAATCTCAGCCATCTGTGACTTGTTTACGATACGCTGAACTGCACCTTTTCCGTGGCTGCCAAAGGGCCGCGTCGGATTTTGGCCCACGTCGCAGCGGTTTGTAAATGTAAAAACTACGTGAATGTTGTATCCTGCTTATAGCGAGTATATAGAATCCTACTCGTCTGAAGGCGCCCGCCCGCATATAGGGCCAGCTCGCTCGCTTGTTTCACGTACCTTTCTTCTCCATCTCCACTACTATTAAACAATCAAACAAGAACTTCACTAAACGCACCCCGCAGAACGTACACAGACCCAATACCACCACATGATCAAGCCGACTAATCACAATCCAACGGCTAGCCTTGTAACCTGATATGTTTCTGGTGTGCACTTACCGATTTAAATTGGCTGACCATACTCCACCGCGGAGACCCCACACGCGCTCGACCAAACCCCCTACAATCACGCATCACATAGGCCACACACAAAAAAAGGTACGTATATCCCACAAAAATAGAAACAGATCCCCAGGTTGATCCCATCGCCGCACGGAAGCGTCGTCGCCTTGGTGGAAGATGACCTCACCACCCGCAGCAGAAGTCCCCTTCTGGTCGGCGCCCTCGCCGCCCTGTACCCACACATCAAGTGCGTGGTTGTTCCTCCATCACCTCCTCACTGAGGTTGATCCCCTCGCCACACTGAAGCGTCGTCTCCTTGATGGGCGACGACCCCGCAAAAAAAAAGCATCGTCTCCGCGATGGACGACGACCTCCCCGCCCATCTCCACTACTATTAAACAATCAAACAAGAACTTCACTAAACGCACCCATGAGCGCATACGCACCCAATACCACCACATGATCAAGCCGACTAATCACAATCCAACGGCTAGCCTTGTAACTCGATATGTTTCGTGTGCACTTACCGATTTAAATTGGCTGACCATACTCCACCGCGGAGACCCCACACGCGCTCGACCAAACCCCCTACAATCATGCATCACATAGGCCACACACAAAAAAAGGTACGTATATCCCACAAAAATAGAAACAGATCCCCAGGTTGATCCCATCGCCGCACGGAAGCGTCGTCGCCTTGGTGGAAGATGACCTCACCACCCGGCAGCAGCGTCCCCTTCCTGGTCGGCGCCCTCGCCGCCCTGTACCCACCCATCAAGTGCGTGGTTGTTCCTCCATCACCTCCTCACTGAGGTTGATCCCCTCGCCACACTGAAGCATCGTCTCCTTGATGGGCGACGACCCCGCAAAAAAAAGCATCGTCTCCGCGATGGACGACGACCTCCCCGCCCATCTCCACTACTATTAAACAATCAAACAAGAACTTCACTAAATGCACCCAGAACGTACACAGACCCAATACCACCACATGATCAAGCCGACTAATCACAATCCAACGGCTAGCCTTGTAACCCGATATGTTTCGTGTGCACTTACCGATTTAAATTGGCTGACCATACTCCACCGTGGAGACCCCACACGCGCTCGACCAAACCCCCTACAATCACGCATCACATAGGCCACACACAAAAAAAGGTACGATATCCCACAAAAATAGAAACAGATCCCTGTGTTGATCCCATCGCCGCCGGAAGCGTCGTCGCCTTGGTGGAAGATGACCTCACCACCCGGCAGCAGCGTCCCCTTCCTGGTCGGCGCCCTCGCCGCCCTGTACCCACCCATCAAGTGCGTGGTTGTTCCTCCATCACCTCCTCACTGAGGTTGATCCCCTCGCCACACTGAAGCATCGTCTCCTTGATGGGCGACGACCCCGCAAAAAAAAGCATCGTCTCCGCGATGGACGACGACCTCCCCGCCCATCTCCACTACTATTAAACAATCAAACAAGAACTTCACTAAATGCACCCCGCAGAACGTACACAGACCCAATACCACCACATGATCAAGCCGACTAATCACAATCCAACGGCTAGCCTTGTAACCTGATATGTTTCTGGTGTGCACTTACCGATTTAAATTGGCTGACCATACTCCACCGTGGAGACCCCACACGCGCTCGACCAAACCCCCTACAATCACGCATCACATAGGCCACACACAAAAAAAGGTACGTATATCCCACAAAAATAGAAACAGATCCCCAGGTTGATCCCATCGCCGCACGGAAGCGTCGTCGCCTTGGTGGAAGATGACCTCACCACCCGGCAGCAGCGTCCCCTTCCTGGTCGGCGCCCTCGCCGCCCTGTACCCACCCATCAAGTGCGTGGTTGTTCCTCCATCACCTCCTCACTGAGGTTGATCCCCTCGCCACACTGAAGCATCGTCTCCTTGATGGGCGACGACCCCGCAAAAAAAAAGCATCGTCTCCGCGATGGACGACGACCTCCCCGCCCAGCAGCAGCGTTGCCATCCTGGTCGGCGCCCTCGCTGCCCTGTACCAAATGAGACTAGATGACATCATAGTTAAGGGTCTTCGTCACGATCAGACTACACATCCATCATGTTAACCTCCTCACTGTGGTAGATCCCCTCGCCGCACGGAAGCATCATCGCCTTGGTGGACGACGACCTCGCCGCCCGGCAGCGGCGTCGCCTTCCCAGTCGGCGCCCTCGCTACCATGTACCCACCCTCAAGTGGGTGGCTGTTCCTCCATCACCTCCTCACTGCGGACAGGCCGTCGGCTCCCTGCAGCTCTTTCACAATCATCTGAAACATCAGGCAAGATTTTAATACATACTATACATCTCTTCTTCTTTTACTTAGAATAGACAGTAATGTTTACATGGTGCGCTTCATGCATCTATCCAAATCAATGTTCTGACTAGAATGAGCAGATTCTGGAGTAATGTTTACATGGTGCGCTTCATTCCTCTATCCAAATCAATGTTCTGACTAGAATGAGCAGATTCTGGGTTTTCAAGTGCATATTTCAGTGAAGTAAATTTTGGGTTTTTAAGTGCATATTTCAGTAAGTAATAAAACAGTACTGTCATATTACTCTAGCATCGCACCATGGATTGGACCAGTTTCTTGTAATTAATTCGAAATAACAGCTCGCTCAACTGATAGCTGGAAGGACTGGAAAGTGTACTCAAATTTGCATCGGTTCACATCGAACTAAAATCAGATAAGTGGAAGGACCTAGACATTTCAACACGGCCAAGGCAAGAGCGTATTAAGAGCACACTGCAGACAAATGGGTATACCACCTAACTCAACGCTTATGTGTTTATTGTATTGTATGTGCCCATTAATCGCATTAGAAAGCAAATGTCCCCGCAATTACGAATAGAGTATGCATATGCATGTAACAAATGAGACTAGATGACATCATAGTTAAGGGTCTTCGTCACGAGCAGATTACTCATCCATCATGTTAACCTACAGTAGCAAGCCATCGCAAATTAGCAGTCTGCTTAAATATAAGATGGCGGGACCAAAATCACTTTAATTGCTATGTGCATGTTTATCTCTTGTTAGTTCCAAATTTCTTATCTAGAAACATCACTGAAATTGTGGAGTCCAATTTCATTCCTGACAGAGATTAGTGCAGTTGTAGATTTCAGTGGCACAACCACTACTCTTAGTAAATTAGTGCACAACTATATCAGAAAGAAAATTCATACGGGCAACCAAATCTTATAACAAAACTAAAGCTTGACATGAGATACTTGTCAGAGTATGTTTGTGCAAGTACAATTCATACATGCATCATGGGCGTATCCACCTTCTTGACCTCATCTTCAGTGAGCATCCATCAACGTTCTTCTCGCACCTTCTTGACCTCATCTTCCACGAGCATCCCTTCAATGTTCTTTCGCTTATAAAAGAGAAAAACTTATTAGATTCTGCATTATGCTGCATATTTCTTGTGAGGATGACGAGGCTCATGTGCAGAGGATGTTCTGGTGTTGTTGTTACACTTGTCATGTGTGCTGCTAGACATACATAAATACATGACCAAAATGAAATTTAGTTGGCTGTGCCTTGTTTGCAAAGTCTGTCCGGTTTGCAAAGTTTCATGTACATGTACATTCATGTTTTCAAGCTGAACTGATGTCAAAACTGAATGGACCAGCCGGTATAATCATCTGTCAAACCAACCTCAGCATGGAGATTTTCGATTTTATATACGTACACTATCTAAATCATAGCTCACACAACAATCAGCTCAAAACACCAACTGAGTCAGTGCCCGGCGCTGTGGAGGGTAACGCGTGGGCTTACCAGCTGCGGGCGGCGCGCGGAGCAGGAGTTCTCACATCGGGCCAAGGCGAGGAGTTCTCACATCGGGCCAACGCGAGGATGAGCGCGACACCAGCTCCTTCGACTCCTCCCCCTACGCGGGCCGACGGGCAGCTCATCGGTGAAAGAGAAGCGCCCGATCTGCTGCAACTGGTGCCGCAGCCGCCAATCCGGTGGAGACGAATCCGACACCTCCGCATCCGCCTCAGACGCCGCCTTGCGCTGGGTCGCCCGATAGAGCTCGAGCGCCTCCTTGGGGACTACGGCGCGGCCGGATTCGACGAGAAGGGGCCGTCTAAACCTAGCGCCGGCGATGGGGAAGAAAGTCGGTGCATGCGGCTTCTCTCTTTCCTATCCTTCCGCTCCCTTAGCAGAAATTTGGCGCCGACGGCAGCGCGAGCTGGCGCTGCACGGGCGGCAGATATGAAGCGCGTGCGGGCGCAATGAGCTTAGCGAGGGCCGCCTGACGAGGTGGATAGGGGTAGCAGGGGCGTTGGAGTGAGTGTGCACGTTGAGAATGGGGAACGGCGGATAGATATGCCTTAGCGGGGGCGGTGGAGCCAGTGGGCAGCGTTGTGAACTTTTTTTTATAAACGGGCGTGACCGGGTCTGATTTTTGTTATCACGAGGAGTTATTACAGTACTCCTACATCACAAGGATTTTTAAGTCATGACCATATGATTATTTTTAAAAAAGTAAAAATTAATAGTTATTTTTACTAGTAAACGGGCACGTGCAACGCACGTCTTAAACGTTTATCAGGTGAGTTCACATGGTATACAACTAAAATAATTTTAATAAAAATAAATCAAATGGGTACAAAATGTTGCCATACTACTCAAATTGTATTTTTAAAAGTGTAATGATACACAACAAAAAATACATGTGTGGGTGTGTCAGGACAAAATATCTCTTGTGAAGTACTCCAAAATTTAACATCGATAGACCACAAGATGACCTGCGTAATTACAAAAGTAAAATCTCCACTACTATTAAACAATCAAACAAGAACTTCACTAAACGCACCCCGCAGAACGTACACAGACCCAATACCACCACATGATCAAGCCGACTAATCACAATCCAACAGCTAGCCTTGTAACCTGATATGTTTCTGGTGTGCACCTACCGATTTAAATTGGCTGACCATACTCCACCGCGGAGACCCCACACGCGCTCGACCAAACCCCCTACAATCACGCATCACATAGGCCACACACAAAAAAAGGTACGTATATCCCACAAAAATAGAAACAGATCCCCAGGTTGATCCCATCGCCGCACGGAAGCGTCGTCGCCTTGGTGGAAGATGACCTCACCACCCGGCAGCAGCGTCCCCTTCCTGGTCGGCGCCCTCGCCGCCCTGTACCCACCCATCAAGTGCGTGGTTGTTCCTCCATCACCTCCTCACTGAGGTTGATCCCCTCGCCACACTGAAGCATCGTCTCCTTGATGAGCGACGACCCCGCAAAAAAAAGCATCGTCTCCGCGATGGACGACGACCTCCCCGCCCAGCAGCAGCGTTGCCATCCTGGTCGGCGCCCTCGCTGCCCTGTACCAAATGAGACTAGATGACATCATAGTTAAGGGTCTTCGTCACGATCAGACTACACATCCATCATGTTAACCTCCTCACTGTGGTAGATCCCCTCGCCGCACGGAAGCATCATCGCCTTGGTGGACGACGACCTCGCCGCCCGGCAGCGGCGTCGCCTTCCCAGTCGGCGCCCTCGCTACCATGTACCCACCCTCAAGTGGGTGGCTGTTCCTCCATCACCTCCTCACTGCGGACAGGCCGTCGGCTCCCTGCAGCTCTTTCACAATCATCTGAAACATCAGGCAAGATTTTAATACATACTATACATCTCTTCTTCTTTTACTTAGAATAGACAGTAATGTTTACATGGTGCGCTTCATGCATCTATCCAAATCAATGTTCTGACTAGAATGAGCAGATTCTGGAGTAATGTTTACATGGTGCGCTTCATTCCTCTATCCAAATCAATGTTCTGACTAGAATGAGCAGATTCTGGGTTTTCAAGTGCATATTTCAGTGAAGTAAATTTTGGGTTTTTAAGTGCATATTTCAGTAAGTAATAAAACAGTACTGTCATATTACTCTAGCATCGCACCATGGATTGGACCAGTTTCTTG
Organism: Aegilops speltoides; assembly: GCA_021437245.1. NCBI lineage: Eukaryota > Viridiplantae > Streptophyta > Magnoliopsida > Poales > Poaceae > Aegilops > Aegilops speltoides. The sequence goes on from CM038146.1 coordinate 172,014,247, forward strand.
TAATTAATTCGAAATAACAGCTCGCTCAACTGATAGCTGGAAGGACTGGAAAGTGTACTCAAATTTGCATCGGTTCACATCGAACTAAAATCAGATAAGTGGAAGGACCTAGACATTTCAACACGGCCAAGGCAAGAGCGTATTAAGAGCACACTACAGACAAATGGGTATACCACCTAACTCAACGCTTATGTGTTTATTGTATGTGCCCATTAATCGCATTAGAAAGCAAATGTCCCCGCAATTACGAATAGAGTATGCATATGCATGTAACAAATGAGACTAGATGACATCATAGTTAAGGGTCTTCGTCACGAGCAGATTACTCATCCATCATGTTAACCTACAGTAGCAAGCCATCGCAAATTAGCAGTCTGCTTAAATATAAGATGGCGGGACCAAAATCACTTTAATTGCTATGTGCATGTTTATCTCTTGTTAGTTCCAAATTTCTTATCTAGAAACATCACTGAAATTGTGGAGTCCAATTTCATTCCTGACAGAGATTAGTGCAGTTGTAGATTTCAGTGGCACAACCACTACTCTTAGTAAATTAGTGCACAACTATATCAGAAAGAAAATTCATACGGGCAACCAAATCTTATAACAAAACTAAAGCTTGACATGAGATACTTGTCAGAGTATGTTTGTGCAAGTACAATTCATACATGCATCATGGGCGTATCCACCTTCTTGACCTCATCTTCAGTGAGCATCCATCAACGTTCTTCTCGCACCTTCTTGACCTCATCTTCCACGAGCATCCCTTCAATGTTCTTTCGCTTATAAAAGAGAAAAACTTATTAGATTCTGCATTATGCTGCATATTTCTTGTGAGGATGACGAGGCTCATGTGCAGAGGATGTTCTGGTGTTGTTGTTACACTTGTCATGTGTGCTGCTAGACATACATAAATACATGACCAAAATGAAATTTAGTTGGCTGTGCCTTGTTTGCAAAGTCTGTCCGGTTTGCAAAGTTTCATGTACATGTACATTCATGTTTTCAAGCTGAACTGATGTCAAAACTGAATGGACCAGCCGGTATAATCATCTGTCAAACCAACCTCAGCATGGAGATTTTCGATTTTATATACGTACACTATCTAAATCATAGCTCACACAACAATCAGCTCAAACACCAACTGAGTCAGTGCCCGGCGCTGTGGAGGGTAACGCGTGGGCTTACCAGCTGCGGGCGGCGCGCGGAGCAGGAGTTCTCACATCGGGCCAAGGCGAGGAGTTCTCACATCGGGCCAACGCGAGGATGAGCGCGACACCAGCTCCTTCGACTCCTCCCCCTACGCGGGCCGACGGGCAGCTCATCGGTGAAAGAGAAGCGCCCGATCTGCTGCAACTGGTGCTGCAGCCGCCAATCCGGTGGAGACGAATCCGACACCTCCGCATCCGCCTCAGACGCCGCCTTGCGCTGGGTCGCCCGATAGAGCTCGAGCGCCTCCTTGGGGACTACGGCGCGGCCGGATTCGACGAGAAGGGGCCGTCTAAACCTAGCGCCGGCGATGGGGAAGAAAGTCGGTGCATGCGGCTTCTCTCTTTCCTATCCTTCCGCTCCCGCTAGCAGAAATTTGGCGCCGGCGGCAGGCGCAGCTGGGCGCGGCACGGGCGGCAGATACAGGGCGCGGTGCGGGCGCAGCTGAGCTTAGCGAGGGCCGCCTGACGAGGTGGATAGGGGTAGCAGGGGCGTTGGAGTGAGTGTGCACGTTGAGAATGGGGAACGGCGGATAGATATGCCTTAGCGGGGGCGGTGGAGCCAGTGGGCAGCGTTGTGAACTTTTTTTTATAAACGGGCGTGACCGGGTCTGATTTTTGTTATCACGAGGAGTTATTACAGTACTCCTACATCACAAGGATTTTTAAGTCATGACCATATGATTATTTTTAAAAAGTAAAATTAATTAATCAAAGTTATTTTTATGGTTGCATTACTTTTGTGACTGGTCTGATTTTGTTATCATGTACTCCTACATCACAAGGATTTTTAAGTCATGACCATATGATTATTTTTAAAAAAGTAAAAATTAATAGTTATTTTTATTTTACTTTTGTAATTACGCAGGTCATCTTGTGGTCTATCGATGTTAAATTTTGGAGTACTTCACAAGAGATATTTTGTCCGACACACCCACACAGGTATTTTTTGTTGTGTATCATTACACTTTTAAAAATACAATTTGAGTAGTATGGCAACATTTTGTACCCATTTGATTTATTTTTATTAAAATTATTTTAGTTGTATACCATGTGAACTCACCGATAACGCTTAAGACGATGCGTTGCGTGCCGCTTACTAGTAAAAATAACTATTAATTTTTACTTTTTAAAAATAATCATATGGTCATGACTTAAAATCCTTGTGATGTAGGAGTACTGTAATAACTCCTCGTGATAACAAAATCAGACCCGTCACGCCTGCTTATAAAAAAATGTTCACAACGCTGCCCACTGGCTCCACCGCCCCGCTAAGGCATATCTATCTGCCGCTCCCCATTCTCAACGTGCACACTCACCCAACGCCTCGCTACCCCTATCCACCTCGTCAGCGGCCTCGCTAAGCTCAATTGCGCCAAGACCGCTTCTCAGATTCGCCGCCGCGTGCCGCCCAGCTACGCCGCCGCCGCGCCAAATTTCTGCTAAGCGGAGCGGAAGGATAGGAAAGAGAGAAGCCGCATGCACCGACTTTCTTCCCCATCGCCGGCGCTAGGTTTAGACGGCCCTTCTCGTCGAATCCGGCGCCCGTAGTCCCCAAGGAGGCGCCGAGCTCTATCGGGCGACCCAGCGCAAGGCGGCGTCTGAGGCGGATGCGGAGGTGTCGGATTCGTCTCCACCGGATTGGCGGCTGCGGCACCAGTTGCAGCAGATCGGGCGCTTCTCTTTCACCGATGAGCTGCCCGTCGGCCCGCGTAGGGGGAGGAGTCGAAGGAGCTGGTGTCGCGCTCATCCTCGCGTTGGCCCGATGTGAGAACTCCTCGCCTTGGCCCGATGTGAGAACTCCTGCTCCGCGCGCCGCCCGCAGCTGGTAAGCCCACGCGTTACCCTCCACAGCGCCGGGCACTGACTCAGTTGGTGTTTTGAGCTGATTGTTGTGTGAGCTATGATTTAGATAGTGTACGTATATAAAATCGAAAATCTCCATGCTGAGGTTGGTTTGACAGATGATTATACCGGCTGGTCCATTCAGTTTTGACATCAGTTCAGCTTGAAAACATGAATGTACATGTACATGAAACTTTGCAAACCGGGCAGACTTTGCAAACAAGGCACAGCCAACTAAATTTCATTTTGGTCATGTATTTATGTATGTCTAGCAGCACACGTGACAAGTGTAACAACAACACCAGAACATCCTCTGCACATGAGCCTCGTCATCCTCACAAGAAATATGCAGCATAATGCAGAATCTAATAAGTTTTTCTCTTTTATAAGCGAAAGAACATTGAAGGGATGCTCGTGGAAGATGAGGTCAAGAAGGTGCGAGAAGAACGTTGATGGATGCTCACTGAAGATGAGGTCAAGAAGGTGGATACGCCCATGATGCATGTATGAATTGTACTTGCACAAACATACTCTGACAAGTATCTCATGTCAAGCTTTAGTTTTGTTATAAGATTTGCTTGCCCGTATGAATTTTCTTTCTGATATAGTTGTGCACTAATTTACTAAGAGTAGTGGTTGTGCCACTGAAATCTACAACTGCACTAATCTCTGTCAGGAATGAAATTGACTCCACAATTTCAGTGATGTTTCTAGATAAGAAATTTGGAACTAACAAGAGATAAACATGCACATAGCAATTAAAGTGATTTTGGTCCCGCCATCTTATATTTAAGCAGACTGCTAATTTGCGATGGCTTGCTACTGTAGGTTAACATGATGGATGAGTAATCTGCTCGTGACGAAGACCCTTAACTATGATGTCATCTAGTCTCATTTGTTACATGCATATGCATACTCTATTCGTAATTGCGGGGACATTTGCTTTCTAATGCGATTAATGGGCACATACAATAAACACATAAGCGTTGAGTTAGGTGGTATACCCATTTGTCTGCAGTGTGCTCTTAATACGCTCTTGCCTTGGCCGTGTTGAAATGTCTAGGTCCTTCCACTTATCTGATTTTAGTTCGATGTGAACCGATGCAAATTTGAGTACACTTTCCAGTCCTTCCAGCTATCAGTTGAGCGAGCTGTTATTTCGAATTAATTACAAGAAACTGGTCCAATCCATGGTGCGATGCTAGAGTAATATGACAGTACTGTTTTATTACTTACTGAAATATGCACTTAAAAACCCAAAATTTACTTCACTGAAATATGCACTTGAAAACCCAGAATCTGCTCATTCTAGTCAGAACATTGATTTGGATAGAGGAATGAAGCGCACCATGTAAACATTACTCCAGAATCTGCTCATTCTAGTCAGAACATTGATTTGGATAGATGCATGAAGCGCACCATGTAAACATTACTGTCTATTCTAAGTAAAAGAAGAAGAGATGTATAGTATGTATTAAAATCTTGCCTGATGTTTCAGATGATTGTGAAAGAGCTGCAGGAGCCGACGGCCTGTCCGCAGTGAGGAGGTGATGGAGGAACAGCCACCCACTTGAGGGTGGGTACATGGTAGCGAGGGCGCCGATCGGGAAGGCGACGCTGCTGCCGGGCGGCGAGGTCGTCGCCCACCAAGGCGATGATGCTTCCGCGGCGGCGGGGATCTACCACAGTGAGGAGGTTAACATGATGGATGTGTAGTCTGATCGTGACGAAGACCCTTAACTATGATGTCATCTAGTCTCATTTGGTACAGGCAGCGAGGGCGCCACCAGATGGCAACGCTGTCTGCCGGGCGGGAGGTCGTCGCCCATCGCGAGACGATGCTTTTTTTTATGGGTCGCCGCCCATCAAGGAGACGATGCTTCAGCAGTGGCGAGGGATCAACCTCGGTGAGGAGGTGATGGAGGAACAACCACGCACTTGATGGGTGGGTACAGTATGGCGAGGGCGCCGACCAGAAGGGGACGCTGCTGCTGGGTGGTGAGGTCATCTTCCACCAAGGCGACGACGCCTGCGGCGCGATGGGATCAACCTGGGATCTGCTTTATTTTTGTGGGATATACGACTTTTTTTGTGTGTGGCCTATGTGATGCGTGATTGTAGGGGTTTGGTCGAGCGCGTGGGGTCTCCGCGGTGGAGTATGGTCAGCCAATTTAAATCGGTAAGTGCACACCGTAAACATATCAGTTACAAGGCTAGCCGCTGGATTGTGATTAGTCGGCTTGATCATGTGGTGGTATTGGGTCTGTGTAATGCTCATGGGTGCGCGAGTGAAGTTCTTGTTTGATTGTTTAATAGTAGTGGAGATTTTACTTTTGTAATTACGCAGGTCATCTTGTGGTCTATCGATGTTAAATTTTGGAGTACTTCACAAGAGATATTTTGTCCGACACACCCACACAGGTATTTTTTGTTGTGTATCATTACACTTTTAAAAATACAATTTGAGTAGTATGGCAACATTTTGTACCCATTTGATTTATTTTTATTAAAATTATTTTAGTTGTATACCATGTGAACTCACCTGATAAACGTTTAAGACGTGCGTTGCACGTGCCCGTTTACTAGTTTCCTTTTGGTTTTCTTCTTGCGTGGCTTTTTTTTGGGGGTCTGTTTTCCTTTCTTTTTGTGGTTTCTATGTTTTTCCATGGTTTTCTTCATTTCTTTCATGTTTTTTGTTTTGGTTTTCCCTTATCTCGGTTTTAACTGGTTTGTTCGCTTTTCTATCTTTTGACGTCATCCTTTTTACATACACAATCAACATTGGGGGGGGGGGGGTTCTGTTTTTCTTTCTTTTTTGTGGTTTCTATGTTTTTCCACGGTTTTCTTCATTTCTTTCATGTTTTTTGTTTCGGTTTTCCCTTATCTCGGTTTTTACTGGTTTGTTCGTTTTTCTATCTTTTGACGTCATCCTTTTTACATACACAACCAACATTTGGGGGGTTTCTGTTTTTCTTTCTTTTTTGTGGTTTCTATGTTTTTCCACAGTTTTCTTCAATTCTTTCATGCTTTTTGTTTCGGTTTTCCCTTATCTCGGTTTTTACTGGTTTGTTCGCTTTTCTATCTTTTGACGTCATCCTTTTTACATACACAACCAACATTTTTTATATACATTAAAAATATTTATATATACATGTTTAATATTTTCAAAATATATGGTTAACATTTTTGAAAATTTATATTTTGACGTATAATTTTTTCCATACATGATTTTCGTTTTTTATACTGCAGGAACATTTTTACATAAACTTTTGACATTTCTTTAACATAATTTAAAATGTTTAGAACCAATATTTTTTATGTATACTTTTTCCATAAATATTATACATTTTTTATACATCAGGAACATTTTATATATACATGTGTAACATTTTCCAAATACATGATTAACATATTTTAAAACACTTTTTAATGCCTAATTTTACCATATAAATTGTATATTTTTTGCATGCATTAGGAACATTTTCTACACACGCTTTTAACATTTTCCAACTACATGATTAACATTTTTGAAAATTTTACTTTTCTTCTCCTTTTTCACATACATTGTACATTTTCTTATACATGTTTAAAGTTCTTTAAATACATGAATAATTTTTTTATAAAACATATATTTTTATGTCTACTTTTGTCATAAACATTGTACATTTTTCTGTATACATCAGGAACATTTCTTATATAAATGTTTAACATTTCCCAAATACATGATTAACAATTGTTTTTAAATCTTGTCTACTTTCTGCATAAACATTGTACATTATTCATATACAATAGAAACATTTTTATACATGTTTGACATTTCTCAGATGTTCGATTAGCATTTTAAACTTTTATATGTAAAGTGATATATATATATATATACACACACATATATTCGAAATATTTTGAAATACAAGAAAAGGTAAACATAAAGCAAAAAATGAATTAAAAGTGAAATAAGCAAAAGAAAAAAAAAGTTGAAGGCCTTAGGCCCGCGCTGGCCCAGCCCAATCAGACAGTCGCTTGAGGCGAGACTTCCTATTGTCTCGCATCAAACGGGACATAGATGTGCCGTGAAAAATAATGGAACGAAGCAACTAGCCGACATGTATCCCCGCGGGCCCAAAATTACGGTTTTAACCCCTTGATGAAAGATTATCATGATTTGATATTGGTTTAAATTTTTGCCTAGATGTGACCATATTGGGTACCGCCAATGCAGTTGGCGATAGGTTTACATGCGGTACCGTTAGGGTCAACGGTTGTAAGGCCCTGGTCAATGTTTCTGTGCCGTCCCGGATCGCGCTGGCATGGCAAACTGCCTACCACTGTAGTCAAAGGTCGTAGCCCTTTATATCTTACCGCCAAGTATGGCGATGGTAGAACCCCGAAGGGGTGAGTGGGAGCCCCCGCAATCTTCTTCCTCAAGAGCTAATGCCCTTCCACCTTTCTCTCTCCCATGCAAACCCCACTCAAAGCCCTCGCAAATTGGTGTCATTTGCCCGGTGAATCAGGAACATTTTCCTCACTTGAGGTAACCTCTCTCATCCCTCACAATTTGATAGGGGATCCCGAGATGGTAGCCTTGATGCGATGGTAGCAGAGACATGAGTTTTACCCATGTTTGGGCTCTCTCAAATAGATAATACCATATATCATGCTTTGATTGTATTGATTGAGGGAGCACATAGCACATGTTGGTCTACCACGAGATCATGTTTGTATGAGAGTTGTTGTCTATGGTATAACCCCTCAGCTTATATAGATATCGGGGTACCTAGGGTTTCCATAGGTCAATTACAAGTAAGGATAAACGTGTCGCAGACGACCTAAGTCTTGGATTATGCGCCAAGTCTTCAGGAGATATCCACTTTGGCACTCCAAGGCCCTATTAGTGTGGCCTACCGGTTGTTCATCTTTGGGGTCCTCGGCCCGACCTATATCCTTGGGAGCTGACGTGGCAAAAAACCCTAATCCATGACACAACTACCACGCAATGAAAGAACCACTCACAAACCCAGCCGACGCATCCGGCTAGCGTGAATTTTCTGTATTTCTCGATGAACATGCTAACAAACAGAGCTAAATACAGCTTCATGGACGTGTGCGTGGTCGCGAGGGGCTGCCTAATAGGCCATGCCTATGTATGCTCGTATGCAAACCTCGACACTTGACAAAGCATACCAGGATTGTGCTTATTCGACACAAGTTCCTTGAAAAGCAAAAAATCCTTCAAATAGCTCACCTACATTTTTGGTTGTATTAGTTGCTTCGATACTTAACTACATCTCGTCTCTTCAAATAGTTCTCTAAGCTTCCATCTTATTCCAAATTATTCACTTAGCTTCGGAGTTGCAGTTGGTCTATGTGCAATACAACCAAAAATCATTGGCCACTGGAACACAATTCTTAGGCCCCCACGAGGAGAACCCAATGTCTAGGTCAACAGGAAGGCCGATTGTCGGTACTAAAACCGGCAAACCTCGGGGTAGGGGGTCCCGAGCTGTGGATCTTGGATCTATGGGTAACAGGGGACTAAGGAGATAGTATTTACCCAGGTTCAGTCCCTCTCGAAGAGGTAATACCCTGCGTCCTGCTTTGATTCTATTGATAATTATGTATAGAGTACAAGCTTGATCTACCTCGAGATCGTAAGCTGTGTTCTATCCCTAGGGCTAGTTTGTTGTAATTGTGACCGTCCTCTTTATGGACCAAACCCCGCAGCTTATATAGATGTTGGGGTACCTACAGTTACACATGGTCGGTTGCCAAACTAGGGATGAACATGATGGGAAACAAAGCATGAAAATAAATAAAAAATCCTACGAACAACCAAGATCTAATCTAGGAGATGCATAGCAATGGAAGGCGAGTGTGTCTATGTACCCTTGTAGACCGAAAGCGGAAGTGTATATAACGCGGCTGATGTAGTCGTACTCTTCGCGATCCAATCCGATCTAGCATCAAACGAACGACATGATACGTCTCCAACGTCTCTATAATTTTTTATTGTTCCATGCTATTATAGTATCAATCTTTGACGTTTTATATACATTTACAAGCAATTATATATCATTTTTGGGGACTAACCTATTAACTTAGTGCCCAGTGTCAGGTGTTGTTTTTTGCCTGTTTTTGGTTTTCCAGAATATCAGTATCAAATGAAGTCCAAATGCCACGAAAGTTTTTGAAGATTTTTTTGGACATAGGAGAACCTGGAAGCTTTGTGATGAGGACATCAATACCACTATTACACCCACAACCCCTGCTGCTATACATACTGGACCAATTACTAGAGCTCGCGCATGCCAATTGAATTACCAGGTACTTTCGTTTCTTGGTAACAATTCCAATGTTCATGAGAATATGATGCTGCCTAAATTGGATACATTTGTGTTGATTACTAATGAAGGGCCTTGCATGGACAAGAGGGATGGACACTGGAGCAGGATCAAGCATGGAGATGAAGGCGCGCGCGAAGGGAACCATAACGACGTTTCTATTACAGATTTTAGCACTTTGAAGCCTCCTTGATGACATACAAGGACATGGACAAAATATACAAGATGCCCTTTCAAAATTTCATCCATAGATTATTTTAGGTGCTCCACCACCTTATTTTTTGGCCAAGCCCATGTAATTCTGAAATACAACTTCCTGCTGTTTTTAGAGTCTGTATGTGTGGGAAAACAAAATTAGTGTTGGTTTCGGACCCCTTATCCAAGGTGTTGGGGATATAGCTACTGAGTGTAAACCGGCAAGGAGGGCCCGGTTCACCCTCGACTATGCCAAAGCCCATGAAGATTCAGAAGATGGTGAAGTTATTAAACAAGCTTAGAGGTCTGAAGCCCAAAGGCGGATTAGGGCCATAGTGGTAAACCGCCATGACTATGTAACTTGTAATGTAAGTTAGGGAAGGAGAGACCGAACCGAACACTTTGTATGAGTCGGCTTCGGGGCTCTGTAAACCGGCCGGGCATCAACCTGTGTATATAAAGGGACGACTCGGCGGTGGTTCAGGGACAACAGACGACAACTCGAGACTCAGGCAAGCATATTTGCTCCCTGGTCATCGAAACCCAATCAATCCCATCACAACTAGACGTAGGCTTTTACCTTCATCGAAGGGGCCGAACTAGTATAAACTCCCATGTCCCTTGTCCGGTTTAACCCCTTCAAGCTAACCCGTTGTGATGGCTCCACGACTAAGTCCTTTCATGAGGACATCTGACGTGTTAATTCCATGACAGTTGGCGCCCACCGTGGGGCTATCACACGATGGTTTCGAGTTCTTGAAGGACAGCTTTGAAGGACTCAAGGGGTACGTGGTCGGCCAGATGACCAAGAGTCGTTGCGGCAAGCTCTACATCGACGATGAAGGATGGGGCCCCGAGGCCGGCTCAATCGAGTACGGGTACCGGGTCCCCTTAGGCGGAATTCATGTCTTCATCGGCAAGATCGGCGAACCAGGCCCTGAGCCGGACATCTGCACCGACCTCGTTGAGACGGCTCAGCGTGCGAGTCCAGCCCGGGTTAAGCCCACCGTGAAGCGTGCGTTCGTAGGATGTGTCCATGGGATCGGATCTGAACTGGTGTCTGAAGGTGAGACGGTCGTATATTCCGACGGCGAGTCATCCACTGGCGAAACCGAGTCCTTGTACCAGATTCACAATGGTGGGTTTGAAGGATATTCCGATGGTAACAGTATTCCGGACCTCCTTGAACCGCCAAGCCGAGTTGCTGTTTACATGGCCGGAACACAGCCCACTTTGTAGTCTTCATCTACAGCAGCAATGAATACCGGATCAGCAGCCGCGGCAGGGGTCCCGGCGCGCCGAACGGCTCAAGTTCTCTCCGGTTTGATGGATGCCTGGGCAACTTTGTTAACCACGGCAGTCACCCCGGAGACGCGGGATCAGCACAATGCGGACATTGCGAAGCTGAAGGACCAGATAACACAGGCTAAGGAGGACCTGGCAACTGAGGATGCTAGGATGGCTGAAGAACAGGCCACTTTGGATGCCCAGTCACAGCGGATACAGGCGCAGAATTACCAGCTCATGTTGGATCGGACCGCATCAGAGGATGTGATGCGAAGGAAGTACCGGTCTCGTCTGCCACCGGTCTACGAAGGATTGAATCTCTTTCAAACACCAGGCGCTGGGCCGAGCAATCCGGCAGCTACGAATCGGACCGATGCGCCTAGGACAGCTCCGGATCAACTACGGATAACAGAGCCACCCCGACGAACAGATAACCCGCCGCAATACGTGTCTACACCGTCGGGTCACTTCTCGAGCCCTCTGGATAACATGATTGCTGCAACATCATGCCTGGTAGCCATTCCGATGGAGGGCGATTCAATAGCAGCAATTGAAACGCGGTGGGCTAGGGACCTTCTCCAAACCGCCGTGGTACAGTAGCAGTCTTATTCTTATAGCAGGGATAGAATTCATTCAACCCCTCGTCCGAGCCCAAGCTATAGCAGGCGTATGGATGAACCGGAAGTGTCTAGCAGCGCGCGGCATCGTAATGCTCAAGATGTGGTGGATCATGGCAGGGCACGAAGGGAGGCCAGTTTGGGTCGTCATCAACCCGCCCCGGTTCAGCCAGCAGCGTCAGTCGACCGAGGCACCGGGCTCGCCTTCAGTTCTTGGGGGGTGTCGTGTATTATTCCGGCTCTTCATAATGTGCGTTTGCCCAAAGATTTCAAGGGTCCATGTAAAGTGCCTAATTACACGGCGGATCAGCCACCTGAGGCGTGGGTCGAGAGTTATGAGATGGCAATGGAGATGCTGGAGGTAGATGAAGTGGCCTGTGCAAAGTACTTCATGATGATGTTGGAAGGAACGGCCCGTACTTGGTTGAAAAATCTACCAGCTAATTCCATCGAGTCATGGGATCAGTTGAAAGTCCGGTTTATAGCCAATTTCAAAGACGCGTGCAAACAGCCCATGTCCATTGTGGATCTGGATGCTTGTGTTCAAGGACAGAACGAGTCAACAACTCATTGGGTACACCGGGTTTCAGAGGTTTGGCACTCATCTAACCAGATTAACACAGGTCAAGCGATCATAACGCTGGAGCGCAATTGCCGGTTTAAGTCACTAAAGATGAAGTTGGGATGGCTCAAGCGCCACTACAACGACATGGGAACCCTCATGGCAGCCTTGGTCAAGTATGCCGATTCTGATAATACAAAGGATCCCGGTTCTGATGATGAGAAACCAGAGAAGGGAAAGAAGAACGGCGGTGCAAAGGGACAGCAGCACAACCAAGTAGGCCATGGGAATAACGGTAAGCGTAAAGCGGATTCGGACTTTGTAGCTAACGCTAATGTGCAGCGTCGTAAGGGTAAACCGCCCCAGCGCGGTAGCGGAATGAATCTGGAGCGCTTGTTGAATCAGCCATGTCTAAAGCATGGACCCAAGGAGGCTCCTGCAACGCATCTCTGGAAGGATTGTAACATTATGAAGGAGTTCAAAAACTCTGATCTTTTCCGGTATGATCAGGGTCCGCCGGGCGGTTCAGGTCCAGGTTTTCATGGTGGCGGTGGTTCAAACTCTGGATTTCAGAATAATCAGAGCAACCAGAACAACCAAGGTGGTAATAACCAGCAGAGCAATCAAGGAAATCAGCAGCAGTCGGGTTACCAGAGTCACCCAAAGCAGTTGAATGGTGGGCAGTATCATGTGTTCACCACTAGTTTGTGCAAGCGTGATCAGAAGCTTCACAAGAGGGCAGTCAATGTTGTTGAACCGGCAGTACCACGTTATCTGTGGTGGTCCGAACAGCCTATTGTGTGGAGTAGGGAGGATCATCCGCCCCGGTTGACAATCCGGGTCAACTGGCTTTGGTGGTGGCGCCTCAGGTGGGAGGTTATAAGTTCACCAAGGTACTCATGGATGGAGGAAGCAGTATCAACATTCTGTATTATGAGACCTTCCATCGCATGGGGTTGACAGACAAGAGTCTTAAACCGTCCAACACTGTTTTTCATGGCGTGGTACCAGGTAAATCGGCATATCCTGTAGGTAAGATCGCTTTGGAAGTTGTGTTTGGTGATGAACATGACTCTCGGTCTGAGACACTGACCTTTGAGGTGGTGAGAATTCAGAGCCCGTACCACGCACTGTTTGGGCGACAGGCTTATGCAAAATTCATGGCGAGGCCTTGTTATATTTACTTGCAGCTCAAGATGCCGGGTCATAAAGGGACTATTACGATTCATGGAAGTCGAAAAATCGCTTTGGATTGCGAGGAAGGTGATGCGGCTTATGCTGAGTCGGTTTGTGCTACAAAAGAGCTAAAGTTTTATAAGGAAAATGTTGATCCGGCAGATATGACCCCTCTGAAGAAGCCCACCACTGAGCATGACCCAACCCTGCATTTCAAACCGGCTGACGAGACTAAGCTTGTCAACTTTGTGCCTGGCGATTCGTCCAAGCGAAAGATCGGCACAAATCTGATCCGAAATAGGAAAGCGCGCTCATCGAGTTCATCCGTGAGAACCGGGACATTTTTGCATGGAAACCTTTTGACATGCCAGGTGTACCGAGGGAACTCGCTGAGCACACTCTTAATATTGATCCCAAGTTTAAACCGGTCAAGCAATTTCTTCGTCGCTTTAATGAGGAAAGACGCAAGGCAATTGGTGAAGAGGTAGCCCGGTTGTTGGCTGCTGGGTTTATCGTCGAAGTGTTTCATCCTGAACGGTTGGCTAATCCGGTGCTTGTTCTTAAGAAAAATGGCACTTGGCGTATGTGTGTGGACTACACGGACTTGAATAAAGCTTGCCCGGCCGATCCCTTTGCTCTCCTGCATATTGATCAGATCATTGATGCGATGGCGGGTTGTGAGCGCCTGAGTTTTTTGGATGCTTATTCAGGATATCATCAGATCAAAATGGCAGTTAAGGACCAGGAGAAAACAGCCTTCATCACTCCTTTTGGAGCCTTTTGCTATGTTTCTATGCCCTTTGGGCTTAAGAGTGCCCAGGCAACTTATCACCGTTGTGTGCAGAATTGTCTTCACACACAGATTGGGCGTAACGTTCATGCCTATGTGGATGACATTGTGGTAAAATCCAGGAAGAAGGAAACACTGGTGGATGACCTCAAGGAGACGTTTGACAATCTTCGGTTTTACAAGATGATGCTTAATCCGGATAAATGTGTTTTTGGTGTTCCGGCAGGCAAACTGTTAGGTTTTCTGGTATCCAACCGGGGTATTGAGGCTAATCCGGAAAAAATCAAGGTGATTACATCCCTGGCTAAACCAAAGTGTATCAACGATGTTTAGCGTCTGGCGGGTCGGATTGCAACCCTTAGCCGGTTTATCAGCCGTTTGGGAGAGAAGGCAATTCCTTTGTATCAGATGTTGAAAAAGACAGACGATTTTGTCTGGAGTGACGCAACCAATGCGGCTTTTGAGGAGTTAAAGCGGCAGTTGGTTGAACCGCCGGTTCTTGCAGCTCCAGTTGATAATAAGCCTTTGCTGTTGTACGTGGCTGATAATGCCCGAGCGGTCAGTGTGGCAATTTTGGTTGAGCGTAAGGAAGTTGGGAAGGAATATCCAGTTCAACGACCTGTATACTACATCAGTGAAGTCCTGATTGAGTCCAAACAACGCTATCCACATTGGGAGAAGTTGGTGTATGGGGTTTTTATGGCAAGTCAAAAACTCAAGCAATACTTTCAAGGCCATCCCATCATAGTGGTTAGTTCTGCTCCTTTGGGTGATATAATTCAAAACAGGGAAGCAACTGGCCGGGTTGCAAAGTGGGCAATTGAGCTTGGTCCACACAGTTTGAAGTATGTGCCTCGAACAACCATCAAATCTCAGGCCCTTGTGGATTTTATCAATGATTGGACCAAGTTGCAAGCACCAGAAGACAAACCGGATAATACATACTGGACTATTCATTTTGATGGATCCAGACAGTTGGAGGGCTCGGGGGCTGGAGTGGTCCTTACTTCCCCTCGAGGTGATAAAATTTGCTATGTTCTCCGTTTGATGTTTCCCTGTACTAACAATGTAGCTGAGTACGAAGCGTTACTCCATGGTCTCCGTGTGGCTAAGGAGATGAACTTAAGTCGATTTCGTTGTTTTGGAGATTCTGATCTGGTAGTTCAGCAAGTTTCTGGCACTTGGGATTCTAAGGATCCACTCATGGCGGCTTACAGACGTGAGGTGGATATTGTGGCGGGTCACTTCAAAGGGTACCAGGTTGAGCATATTGATCGGCGCAAAAACGAAGCAGCAGATGCTTTGAGCCGGCTCGGATCTCAGCGTAAACCGGTACCTCCGAACACCTTTTTAGATATCTTGCATAACCCGTCTGTTAAGTTTCCTACAGAAGAGGATTTGGTTGTTCCTGATCCGGAGGCTCAGTTGGTGGCCGCTTTACACATTGTACGAGATTGGACGGTTCCATATCTAGCATATATGAACTGGAGCGAGTTACCAGATGATGAAGTACTGGCTCGACAGATAGTCCGGCGATCCAATTCCATGGTTATTCACAATGGCGAGTTACACCACTGTAGCGTTTCAAGCGTATTTCAGCGTTGTGTTTCTCCGGAAGAAGGCCAAGAGATCCTATGGGAAATTCATGAAGGGGATTGTGTTCATCATGCCGGTTCAAAGTCACTGGTTGCCAAAGCTTTTCGTCATGCGTTTTACTGGTTGACAGCTCATGCTGATGCGGAGGATTTGGTAAAGCGATGTGATGCTTGTCAAAAATTCTCATGCAGGGCTCATGTTCCGGCTCAAGAACTACGGATGATTCCTATCACTTGGCCTTTTGTTACTTGGGGGCTTGATATGGTGGGGCCCTTTCAGCGTTCCCAGGACAAGAAGACCCACCTGTTGGTGGCAGTTGATAAATTCACCAAGTGGGTTGAAGCGGAGCCTGTCAGCAAGTGTGATGCAGCTACGGCGGTTCAATTTCTCAAAAAGATTATCTTCCGCTTTGGCTTTCCACACAGTATTATCACGGATAATGGTACAAAGCTTTCCAAAGGTGAGATGGAGGATTTCTGTCAGAGAGAGCACATCCGGCTTGACTTAGCATCTGTGGCGCACCCTCAATCCAACGGTCAAGCGGAGCGAGCCAATCAAGAAATTTTGAAGGGTCTTAAACCCCGACTCATGATTCCCTTGAAGCGGATGTCGGGTTGTTGGGTGGAAGAATTACCTTCTGTGTTATGGAGCATCAACACCACCCCTAATCGATCAACAGGTTACACACCTTTCTTCATGGTATACGGAGCAGAGGCAGTCTTACCAAGCGATATTCGTCATGACTCGCCCCGGGTTGCTAATTATGTTGAAGCGGACAACGAGCAAGCACGCCAAGAGGCGCTGGGCCTGTTGGATGAGAAACGGGACATGGCTCTGGCTCGATCGGCGGTTTATTAACAAGACCTACGGCATTATCACAGCCGCCGAGTTAGGACAAGAACCTTTCAAGAAGGTGACTTGGTGCTCCGGCTCATCCAGGATCAGACCGACATGCACAAGTTATCCCCGCCTTGGGAAGGGCCCTTTGTGGTCAGCAAGAATCTGCACAATGGATCATACTACCTCATTGACGTTCGAGACAACTCACGCAACTCTAAGGAGGAGACCCGACGGCCGTGGAACATAGCTCTCCTCTGGCCTTACTACACTTGAGCCATAGGCTCTTCTTATGTACATATTTCAACAATGTATATATTATGATCAATAAATAAACCAGCATCCTTGCTCTAAGCAGGGCCTCTGCTGTTTTTTCTCAAATATCCTTTGAGTCACATGGGGGCTTCAGTTGACAAAGCGGAGTACTACCTGTTAAACCGGCTATCACGCCACAACATAGCTTGGGAGCTTCACACCCAAGGGGCCAAAGAGAGTCTGGATGCTATGCACAACTCAAACATAGGCACCCAATGAGCATAGCTCATCACGTTACTTGGGGGCTCCTTGTGTCAAATACCAAGGGGTTTGAATGGACCCTTGTAGCTGGGTATCGACCCACGGCTTGGAAGCCTGGTATATTAACCTAAAACCCCGGGTTAACCTGCCTTCATCAAGTAAGACACTCCTATCTAGGTCATCCTGGCATGACCCTCCGAACGTTTGATAGTTACTCTCCTTGAGACCCTGAACTTGTCAAAGTTAAAACGGTGATTGGTTAGTTGGAGGTCCATCTTAAAAGGCTTTGCTAAATGGTTCAACTCAGTGGCCTGGCAGCCCATGAAAAGCCTCGAATTTGGGCCTGTCAGCCCTTGAAAAGCCTCGACTACACGGTTTTATTTGCATTTGTCACTTCTCTTTCAATAAGGTTTCTGTTAAACCAGTTTCTTTGACCTGGTATGACTTTTCAGTCATCTTA
Source organism: Aegilops speltoides (assembly GCA_021437245.1). Taxonomy (NCBI): domain Eukaryota; kingdom Viridiplantae; phylum Streptophyta; class Magnoliopsida; order Poales; family Poaceae; genus Aegilops; species Aegilops speltoides. The sequence continues at coordinate 172,031,674 of CM038146.1, forward strand.
TGAGCCCGGTGTTCCTTAAACCGGCTTGGTTTTCAACTACACGTTGACAGACCCTATTATTAAACCGAAGTTCGTTAACCCGGCCTGGCTTTGACTACCTGTCGCCAGCTTTGATCATCTGGTGTTTATCATCATCCGGTATGACTTATTATACGTCATCAGTACATGATGGAGTTAAACAAGAATTTCAGATTTGGGTTTTCACCCTTATTACAATCAAAATTGATCAACCAACTAAAGTGATATTACATCATAGGTATGAGTCATTTCATTTTTTTACGGTTTGATTATCAATTAGGCCTTATCTTGGGCATTATGACCCGTCTGACGGTAAACCGCCAGGACACTTTCTTTTTATGCAGACAAAGGGATTGCATATTATGATACATGAACCAACATTGAAATTATCATGCCGGATCACATAAAGTATCTCCTACACGATGGCATCAGATCAAAATATTTTTGCTACCCTATTACAAGGCACTTAGCAGCCCAAAATATGGAATTGTTTTAAACCGGACAGTTTCTGATATATCAACCGGATTGCCGGATCAAGCTTCATCGCCATGTTGATGTGAAGTAGATGGGTCGTCTGGCGTCGGTTCAACCTCCTCCTCCCCATCCAATGGCTGGAAATCATTGGTGGTCTAGTCAATCCGGGTTAAGGCCTGAAAGACAGCGTCTTCACTTATAAGCTCAGTCGGATCAACGTCAGGGGCGTAAGTGTGCTTACGGATTGGTGGAATAAAATTTTGCACTTCTGGAATGACAGCCTCAACCCGTTTGTTGTTAGCATCATAAAAGGATCAGTGAACCGTCAAGTTAGCCTCTTCTGCCAGCTGACTCGCCAGAGGACGCATCTCCCTCGTCACACGTCTGAGGGCTTAGTTATCAAATACTTCACCGTTTTCTTGTTCACTGGGGAAGCCCTTGGCTATGTCAGCCGGATCAAGATCAGCTATCCACGCCTTGGCTCGAGTGAGTGCCAACAAAGTTCCAGCCCTGGTAGCGGATCTCTTCAACTCTTCTATCTGTGCTGGCATCATAGAAACCTGGCCAGTGTGTCCTTGATCAGTGTTGGGGCCGCATTGTCATAGGAAGATGCGCAGATAACCCGCTGGGCACCAGTATACAACTGTTCAATCAGTGTATAGGCGTCCTTTAGCTTCTTCCGCATATCAGAGCCCAGATGAGCAATGCAGCTACCTACAGCGGTTTAAGAATTTCATGTTAAACCGAAGAAATTTCAAAGCTAGACAGTTACAAAGCCTTGGCAAAAGATACTTACCAAATATTGCAGAAGTCATGGCATTAACTTGGCGCTTCAATCCGCTAAGTTCTTCCGCCACGGTTTAAGAGCTGCTTGAAAGATCTTACATCGCTTGACAATCCAGCCTTTTCAATGTCCCATGGCCCTTTTCGCACTTGAACCACTCTTTGAGCTGCTCCATGGTGGTTAAGGCGGTTTTTAATTCATCTTTTGCCTTGGTGGTTTCTTCTTGTTGGGATTTAAGATTCTTTTGAAGATCCGTAATTTGAGAGACTTGTTGATTTATCTCGGTCTGCAATAGTCAGAAGAGTGTGTCAATATCTTTCAAAGTCCCAAGCATACAACTAGTTATACACTTGGCACTTGGGGGCTAATGTGCATTCGTAAGGTGGCCTCGGAGGAGTTTGGAGTGCCCAGGGGAAGGAGAAGCGAAGATAAGGATACCTGGTGGTGGAATGATGATGTCCAGAAGGCGATTAAAGAGAAGAAAGATTGCTTGACGCCTATACCGGATAGGAGTGCATAACATAGAGAAGTACAAGATGGCGAAGAAGGCCGCAGCGAGCTGTTGGTGAAGCAAGGGTCGGGCATATGAGGACCTCTACCAACGGTTAGGCACGAAGGAAGGTGAAAGGACATCTATAAGATGGCTAAGATCCGGAGAGGAAGACGAGGATATTGGCCAAGTCAAATGCATCAAGGACGGAGCAGGCCAACTCTTGGTGAAGGACGAGGAGATTAAGCATAGATGGCGGAGTACTTGACAAGCTGTTCAATGGGGAGAATGAGAGTTCTACCATTGAACCGGGCGACTCCTTTGATGAGACCAGCATGCGTTTTGTGCGGCGATCCAGAGTCTCGAGGTGAAGGAGGCTTTAAAAGGATGAAAGGAGGCAAGGCGATGGGCCCCGATTGTATCCCCATTGAGGTGTGGAAAGGTCTCGGGGACATAGCGATAGTATGGCTAACCAAGCTTTTCAACCTCATTTTTCGGGCAAACAAGATGCCGAAGAATGGAGATTTGAGTATATTAGTACCAATCTTCAAGAACAAGGGGATGTTCAGAGTTGTACTAATTACCGTGGAATTAAGCTAATGAGCCATACAATGAAGCTATGGGAGAGAGTCATTGAGCACCGCTTAAGAAGAATGACAAGCGTGACCAAAAATCAGTTTGGTTTCATGCAGGAGGTCGACCACGGAAGCCATTTTCTTGGTACGACAACTTATGGAGAGATATAGGAGCAAAAGAAGGACTTGCATATGGTGTTCATTGACTTGGAGAAGGCCTATGATAAGATACCGCGGAATGTCATGTGGTGGGCCTTGGAGAAACACAAAGTTCCAAAGAAAGTACATTACCCTCATCAAGGACATGTACGATAATGTTGTGACAAGTGTTCGAACAAGTGATGTCGACACCAAGGACTTCCGATTAAGATAGGACTGCATCGGGGTCAGCCTTGAGCCCTTATCTTTTGCATTGGTGATGGATGAGGTCACAAGGGATATACAAGGAGATATCCCATGGTGTATGCTCTTTGCGGATGATGTGGTGCTAGTTGACGATAGTCTGACGGGGTAAATAGGAAGTTAGAGTTATGGAGACAAACCTTGGAATCGAAGGGTTTAGGCTTAGTAGAACTAAAACCGAGTACATGATGTGCGGTTTCAAGACTACTAGGTGTGAGGAGGAGGAGGTTAGCCTTGATGGCGGTGTGGTACCTCGGAAGGACACCTTTCATATTTGGGGTCAATGTTGCGGGAGGATGGGAGTATTGATGAAGATGTGAACCACCGAATCAAAGCCGGATGGATGAAGTGGCGCCAAGCTTCGGCATTCTCTGTGACAAGAGAGTGCCACAAAAGCTAAAAGGCAAGTTCTACAGACGGCGGTTCGACCCATAATGTTGTATGGCGCGGAGTGTTGGCCGACTAAAAGGCGACATGTTCAACAGATTAGGTGTGGCGAGAGATGCGTATGTTGAGATGGATGTGTGGCCACACGAGGAAGGATCGAGTCCGGAATGTTGATATACTGAGATAGAGTTGGGGTAGCACCAATTGAGGAGAAGCTTGTCCAACATCGCCCGAGATGGTTTGGGCATATTCAGTATGAGCCTCCGAAGCTCCAGTGCATAGTGGACGGCTAAAGCGTCATGGAGAATGTCAAGAGAGGGCGGGTCGACCGAATTTGACATGGGAGGAGTCCGTTAAGAGAGACTCAAGGATTGGAGTATTGACAAAGAGCAAGCTATGGGCGGGGTGCGTGGAAGCTTGCTATCCATGTGCCAGAGCCATGAGTTGGTTGCGAGATCTTATGGGTTTCACCTCTAGCCTACCCCAACTTGTTTGGGACTAAAGGCTTTGTTGTTGTTGTTGTTGTTGTATTGTTGAAGTCCCACAGATTAATACAAGTTTTAATCATGGTACTTGGGGGCTAATGTGTGTTTGCTCAAACAATACACAAGGAACATTAACAAAGTACAATACAGAATATAAAATACCCGGTTTGAATTTCTAAAGACAAACCGGCCTTGGGGGCTACAATGCTATGAAGGTACAGAGCAAAAGATCAAACTGTTTACCTCATAGCGCTCCTTCATCAGATTTATCAAACCAGCTTGATAATCACGGCTGGTGTAAAGCCGGTTCAAGAAATCGGAGTGAAGGTCTTGAGCAGAAAGATCAACATAGGCTGAAAAATCAGTCTTCCCCTTTCCCTTGCTCATAGCAGCAAATTCATGCTTCGCAGTGTGCTTTGATAGAGCAACCGGATTACCAGGGGCGGTATATGCAGTGCCAGTAACAACAACATCATCATCTTTGGCCGGGCTGGATGGATTGACATTCTTAACAGGGCTTGGCGCTTTGGCAGCAGGGCTCAGCAGTCTGTTAACTGGGCTTGGCGGATCAGCAGTTGAATCTCGCTGCTCAACAGTGGGACTTGGAGGAGCATGGAGAGGTGATGTGTCAACATGTACATTCGGTTCAACCTCTGGCGGGTTAGCATCAGCACCTGGGTTTTGCACAGCAGAGCTGTCTATGGCAATCTTAGGATTTTCGCCATCATTCTCTGGGGTCTTCTCCGGATCAACATCATCAGTAGGGTCGCTGGTCTTTGCTTTCTTACTTAATCGGGCCTTGGCACTACAACATCAAAGGTTAGAATATGATGAACCGACACATGAAGAAACAAGTTGGGGAATAATGCACTTTCCCAGCGACGACCTTGAGAGGAGGCAGCTGAGTGGTTGATGAACCGCCAGACGAGTTGGAAGAGGCCTGGTAATTCGGGTCAGACGGATTGAGTGGGCATCGGAAGAAACCCTTCAAAGGATAAAGTTTTTTAGGAGAACAAGTCATCTCTGGACGACGTTTCCGGGTTGGCGTGTCTGCTAAACCGAATGAAGTGATTTGCTGACCACTATGCCGGGTTGTGCGACGCTCTTCAACTTGCTGTGTCTTCAAAGAAAATTTTGGATCCAAATGAGCAAGGGGGTGAAATTGTTTTACTTTCCGGACTGTACGACGAACTCTTTGAACCGGTACAAGATCTGAATCAGAAGAAAGAAGGATTACCTTAACATGGTCTGCGTGGCTGGCCTCAGCATCATCCTGGGAACAATCATTGTCAATAAGATGTACGAAAAAGGAACCAAGTGAGTCAAGTTCTACCCCGGCGGATCAGAAGACTCGGTGGTTTTCTTCTTGGCAGCTTTCTTGGTGGCCTTGCTCTTTGCACGAGGAGCCCTAGCCGGTTTAGTCCGTTTCCAAAAGAAGCTGTTAGCCTGAAATTAAGGCAAGGAAAGGTTAGTACACAGTTAATACGGAGGAGAATCAGTAAAGTATTCAGACGAACTTTACCGCTGGAGGTTTATTGGAGACGCAAAAAGGTGGCAACCCGGTTTGGCTACATGCAGAGATCGGTTCATCAAGCATTTTCTTTACAGATTTAGTAACTTCAAGATCGGTCATTATTACTTCGTGATATCGTTGAGGGTCCTTGACGTTGCCAGTATATTCATGCATCAATCTGGGGCGGCGGCTTAAAGGCAAGATGCCCCAAGAAACCCAGCAGCGGACAAGATCAATGCCAGTCAAACCGTTGGCCATGAGAGCCCGGAGCTTGGCGAGTTGAGGTGCAAAGTTCTTCCGTTCTACGGCGGTTAGGCATGAAGGTAATGGGTGACCGTTGCTAAGCCGGTGAGGGCGATAACCCGGCAAAGGATTTTCTCCATCAGGGGCAGTGTTCCGGCAATAAAACCAAGTCTAGTTCCAATCTTTAGGATGGCTATGATGTTTTGCATGAGGGAAGTCGACTTCTTTCCTTTTCTGAATTGAAACGCCACCAAGCTCTGTGTTGGGACCATCTGAGAATTCTGTACGGCGGTTCAGATGAAAGAAATCCCAGAACAACTCTACGGTTGGTTCTTCTTGAAGATAGACTTCGCAGAATACTTGAAAGTTGCATATATTGGACACAGAGTTCGGTCCAATATCTTGCGGATGGAGTTGGAAGCTTGCGAGGACATCCCGGAAAGTTTTTGATCCAGGCGGGCTGAATCCCCGGTCTAAGTGTTGCATAAATACAATCACTTCTCCATCTTGAGGTTCAGGTGGACATTCAGATTCCGGAACTCGCCAATGAAGGACCCTTTTTGAGGCTAAAGCGCCAGTGGTGACGTATTCGTTGATTTGCGTTTCCGTGATCCGGGACGGAACCCAATTGCAAGCTGAGAACTGTTTAGTCATCTTGGAAGGGGAACTGAAAGGAAAAATAAAGCCGGTTTACAAATTAACGGTTTAAGTGTACTACTCAGAGTTAAACCGGAACATCGTCATGCAAGTTCAATTGGCAGTTTAACCAAGGGCTAATGATAAGTGGCGGATTACTAAATTGCTACAAGGTTTAAACCGCCCTTTGGTGGAGGAGACAGATGAAAATATGCTAAGTATTGACAGAAACAGGTTTCACATAATGACCAAATTTATTTGGATCTACCAAGTCTCAGTAAAGAAAAATTACTGCGACCTATAAATGGCGTTCAAGCAGAACAGGGAAGGTTGTGTACTCTACAGAAGAAGGAGAAGATCGGCTAATATTAAAAAATGGATGCGGAATAACTATCGCACAAGATCTACACAGTTATTGGATCAAAGTAACCAAGACAGAAGGGAAAGCTAAGAGTTGAGGAGAAGAATAAAGAACTATACAGACGAGCGCACGAACCCTAGCACAGATCTAACAATGCAGGAAGGAGGAAACTCACCGGTGCAGATCTACTGCGGAAGGAAGCAGCAAGTTCTGGTCCGTTTCAGGTTGATGCAGCGGCCTGTGTTGATGAAGCTCTAAAGGGTCGCGTGCGGCGGCGGAGCTTCAGAACTGGGGCATCGCGAGGAGGAAGAAGGCACAGAAGGGGAAAGAGAGAAAAGGGCCCTCGGGCTTTATTTATAGAGGAAAGGATAAATGGTAGGCGCGAGAATCAAGGAGCCTGAAGCGGCAGAGTGGGCGCGCCTGTCGCCTCGATTTTTGGGATGACCATTAAGTGAGGGGAATCTTTTTAATCTTTTTATACAGAGATGATGTCATGATGGACCGTTGCTATGTCCCGAAGATGATGTCACTGCGGTTTAACAAAATTTATAGGAGAAGGCAATCTGGCGGTTTACGAAAATACAAGAGGACGTTTACAATATGTCTTTGAAGATGTTGAAGATTGACATGAACAGGTTCAAATCAAACTGGGGCCTAATGTTGGGGATATAGCTACTGAGTGTAAACCGGCCAGGAGGGCCCGGTTCACCCTCGACTATGCCAAAGCCCATGAAGATTCAGAAGATGGTGAAGTTATTAAACAAGCTTAGAGGTCTGAAGCCCAAAGGCGGATTAGGGCCCATAGTGGTAAACCGCCATGACTATGTAACTTGTAATGTAAGTTAGGGAAGGAGAGACCGAACCGAACACTTTGTATGAATCGGCCTCGGGGCTCTATAAATCGGCCGGGCGTCAACCTGTGTATATAAAGGGATGACCCGGCGGCAGCTCAGGGACAACAGACGACAACTCGAGACTCAGGCAAGCATATTTGCTCCCTGGTCATCAAAACCCAATCAATCCCATCACAACTAGACGTAGGCTTTTACCTTCATCGAAGGGGCCGAACTAGTATAAACTCCCATGTCCCTTGTCCGGCTTAACCCCTTCAAGCTAACCCGTTGTGATGGCTCCACAACTAAGTCCTTTCATGAGGACATCTAACGTGTTAATTCCACGACACAAGGGGTCATGGAATCCCCACCCCTATTCCTCCGTATATACAGCCCTTAGGGCGCCGTTTATACTTTCGGTTTTGTTTGGATTAAAAGTTCGCCACAGCTGCAACTTCGCGTACTTTGTTTGTGTTCAACGGCCAGACCAAAGACGTCATAGAACCCCACCTTGATCAATAAAGCTTTCATCTTATATTCGCAATATCCAGATTGCAATCTCAGTTTCTTGCTTTTTCTTCGTTTGCTTGCAGGAAATAGACCCTCGTGGTCAGGTTGATCGTGCTTCGGCGTGGTCAATAACCTCTCAGAGTTGGTTTAGCAATTGCTAAGGCACGACTTCCTCGCATGTTTGTGGTCGGATCGTCAAAGTCTACTCCTCCGAAGACGATAATCATCATCTCATCGGAAGACGGAACACCTTTGCATCTATCAAGTGGTATCAGATTTCCAGGTTGCTTGGTGATATTTTACCAGTTTTTTGTAGTCTAGTTTGCATCTGTTCTTCCTACCTACACTCCACAAAAAAGCCAAAAAATAGGGTTAGTTCATCATATCTGAACCAGTCTGAGCCATTGCATAATCTTTCAGTATTTTGCTTTGTTGAATTTGCGGTTGCATCTGTCGGCGTCCTGGACTTGGGGGTATCCAGCCCTGCCTGCCTGCGGCCCACCACGTGGCTCCATCGACGACCTGGTACGGCCCAGCTTCGACAACAACACAGCAAGACCCTCGCGAGGGGCCAAGCCTCGCGAGGCAGACGACGCCAAGACTCCTGAAGGAGTTGGCCTCCTCAGGAGGGCTCCTGATGGGTGGAGAGATCTATGCAGCTACCTCATGAGGCTTAGCTGACGCGACCCGTGACGACCAAGGCCAGGCGGGCGCCAGGTGGGTACAGAGTGCAGGTTTCCTCTTTGGTGCAAGGGAGGCAAGCCACAGGCACGGAGTCCCGAGGAATCAACCAAAGGTTTCCATTCTGGTGCAACAAGACCAAGACCGCCAGGACGGCAAGACGGAGGTCATCACCGAGCCCACCGCAGCGTCATAGCCAGAGGCTTTTCGTAGGCGAAGACTACTTTTGTCAGGATAGACTGTACTACTTGTCCCCTTTCTAATCCTGCCGTTGTGGAATCCCTTCCCGCTCATATTTGGGAAGAGGACCAAGGCACTATATATAGGACTTATCCACCACCATAGAGATGGACCGAAACCCAGAGCAAGTAGAGCACCACACTAGCTCAAGAACACCTCACCTCCTCAGGCTTGTTCATCCTTGTACTAGTTCTTCCATAGCCTCTCGAGGCAATCCACCACACCACACTGGAGTAGGGTATTACACCACAATGGTGGCCCGAACCAGTATAAATCTCTGTGTCTTTGTGTCTCTGTGAGCTCTTCGCACTAGGCTAGGGGGGATTGCGAGTAGGCAGGCTGGGCAGGTTGAGATCTCCGCACGCACCCTAGTGTTCGAACCTCTCACGGGTTGCCGGATCTTGAAATCTGACATTTGGCACGCCAGGTAGGGGTGCGTCGGATCTCCTCTTCCGTCGACCAGTCTTCCTCCGCTCCACGGACGCCATGGCCAACGCCTAGAGAGCCCACGCTGAGCACTGGGTCGTCCAGACCTCCTCGGCAGCACCCACTGGCGAAGAAGACCTCCACTCTGCCCTGCTCACGGCCTGCGTTCCGCCGGGGGCGACCGACCGCGGGAGGCACGCGGGCCGTGGTGCAGTCTTCTCCTCTGGCGCCGCGCCGCAGCCATGCAGCTGCGCAATCTGCGAACTACGCTGGAGCAACTGCTCCACACTCGCGCAGGGAACAAGCGAACATGCGGGCGACAGTCATCGTGGCGCATGAGCTTCTGCGGTGCAGGCTACTTGAGAGCGGTCGTGACGCTCTACTGGAGCGGGTCGCTGAGCTGCTAGACGCGGCGTGCAGGGGGGCGGCGCCGTTCTGCACCCTTCCCACGTCGTAGGCGATGGTGGGGGCGCGCACTCATCCCCAACAGAGCTGCACGCCCTCTCCTAGGGGCCACGGAGAGCCTCTCGACGCCAACCAGCCTCGTGGAGCAGCCCGCGCCGCCCTAAACATGCCCCCTCGGCACGGGGCTGCTTCGGACAACACCACCAGGGGCCACGTTGGAGTGTCGGCCCCTGGCCAGCAAGACCAGAGGATGGCAGAAGGGAGCGGGAGCGTTAGGCGGCCAGGCGGCGCCCCTGGTGCGAACATCCCAGAAGCGTACGTTCCCATCGCGATGGATCCAAGGCACGCGCTAGGAGAGGGCCCTAGCCGATCACCCACGCCAGGCTGGTCGCTGGACATACACATGGGCGAGCTCCTTCGAACCACCACCAAGCCCTACCGACGTCCCCAACAGCGGCAGCCTCTGGGTATAGTTAACGCCGCAGGGGCACGCTTACACTGACCATGGATCGCAGGTAAACCAAGGCGCAGCGACCACTGATAACCCACAAGTGTAGGGGGTCAATTGTAGCCTCTTTCGATAAGTAAGTGTGTCGAACCCAACGAGGAGCTAAAGGTAGAACAAATATTCCCTCAAGTTCTATCGACCACCGATACAACTCTACGCATGCTTGACATTCGCTTTACCTAGAACAAGTATGAAACTAGAAGTACTTTGTAGGTGTTGTTGGATAGATTTGCAAGAAAATAAAGAGCACGTAAATATAAACTAGAGGTTGTTTAGATAAAGAAGCAATAAAATAAATATAGCGAGTGTGGAAAAGTGGTTGTAGGAGTTGTGAAATTGTCCCTAAGCAATTGACTACTTTACTAGACCGATAGCAAATTTTATGTGGGAGAGGCATATGCTAACATACTTTCTCTTCTTGGATCATATGCACTTATGATTGGAACTCTAGCAAGCATCCGCAACTACTAAAGAATCATTAAGGTAAAACCCAACCATAGCATTAAAGCATCAAGTCCCCTTTATCCCATACGCCACAACCCCCTTACTCGGGTTTATGCTTCTGTCACTCAAGCAACCCACTATAAGCGAATCATGAACATATTTCAACACCCTACAGCGGGAATCCCTCATGCTTGCGCGACACGGAGGGCACAATAGGACAACAACATAACCACAAGCAAATTAAACCAATCATAGCAATTCACCAATCACCGGCAGGACAACGGAAATCTACTCAGACATCATAGGATGGCAACACATCATTGGATAATAATATGAAGCATAAAGCACCATTTTCAAGTAGAGGGTACAGCGGGTTGCGGGAGAGTGGACCGCTGAATATAGAAGGGGGGAAGGTGATGAAGATGTTGGTGAAGATGGCAGAGGTGTTGGTGTAGATCGCGGTGATGATGATGGCCCCCGACAGCGTTCCGGCGCCACCGGAAGCAAGGGGGAGAGAGCCCCCCTTCTTCTTCTTCTTCCTTGACCTTCTCCCTAGATGGGAGAAGGATTTCCCCTCTGGTTCGTGGCTCCCAAGGCGTGGGAGGGGGGAGATCCCCTTTGAGATTGGATTTGTCTCTCTATTTCTGCGTTCCCGGCATCTGCCCTTTCACCGTTTCTTTTATATCCGGAGATCCGTAACTCCGATTGGATTGAAACCTTCGCCCAGATTTTTCTCCGAAAATTAGCTTTCTTGCGGCAAAAGAAGAGCATCAACCGCCTTACGGGGTGCCCACGAGGGTCAGGGGCGCGCGCCCTTGCCTCGTGGCCCCCTCAGGCACCGTCTCGCGTTGGTTTTTCTTCCCAAAAATCATAAATATTCCAAAAATGATCTCCGTCCGTTTTTATCCCGTTTGGACTCCGTTTGATATTGGGTTTCTGCTAAACATAAAACATGCAACAAATAGGAAATGGCATTGGGCGCTGGATCAATATGTTAGTCCCAAAATTAATATAAAAAGTTGCCAAAAGTATATGAAAGTTGTAGAATATTGGCATGGAACAATAAAAAATTATAGATACGACGGAGACGTATCGACATCCCGAAGCTTAATTTTTGCTCGTCCTCGAGTAGGTAAATGATAAAAAAGATAATTTTTGATGTGGAATGCTACCTAGCATAATCTTGATCATGTAATCTAATCATGGCATGAATATTAAGACATGAGTGATTCAAAGCAATAGTCTATCATTTGACATAAAAACAATAATACTTCGAGCATAGTAATAAAGCAATCATGTCTTTTCAAAACAACATGGCCAAAGAAAGTTATCCCTACAAAATCATATAGTCTGGCTATGCTCCATCTTCATCACACAAAATATTCAAATCATGCACAACCTCGATGACAAGCCAAGCAATTGTTTCATACTTTTGACGTTCTCAAACCTTTTCAACTTTCACGCAATACATGAGCGTGAGCCATGGATATAACACTATAGGTGGAATAGAGTATGATGGTGGAGGTTGTGTGGAGAAGACAAAAAGGGAGAAAGTCTCACATCAACGCGGCTAATCAACGGGCTATGGAGATGCCCGTCAATTGATGTCAATGCGAGGAGTAGGGATTGCCATGCAACGGATGCACTAGAGCTATAAGTGTATGAAAGCTCAAACTGAAAACTAAGTGGGTGTGCATCCAACTTGCTTGCTCATGAAGACCTAGGGCATTTTGAGGAAGCCCATCGTTGGAATATACAAGACAAGTTCTATAATGAAAATTCCCACTAGTATATGAAGGTGATAACATAGGAGACTCTCTATATGAAGAACATGGTACCACTTTGAAGCACAAGTGTGGTAAAAGGATAGTAACATTGCCTCTTTTTTTCTTTTTTCTTCTTCTTTTTTTGGGTGGGCTTCTTTGGTCCCCCCTTTTTTTATTTAGGCTTCTTAGGCCTCTCTTTTTTATATTTTTTTATGGGGCAATGCCCTATAATGATGATCATCACACTTTTATTTACTTACAACTCGATACTAGAACAAAGATATGACTCTATATGAATGCCTCCGGCGGTGTACGGGGATGTGCAATGATCTAGCATAGCAAAGATATCAAAAAACGGACAAGCCATGAAAACATCATGCTAGCTATCTTACGATCATGCAAGGCAATATGACAATGAATGCTCAAGTCATGTATATGATGATGATGGAAGTTGCATGGCAATATATCTTGGAATGGCTATGGAAATGCCATGATAGGTAGGTATGGTGGCTGTTTTGAGGAAGATATAAGGAGGCGTATGTGTGATAGAGCGTATCGTATCACGGGGTTTGGATACACCGGCGAAGTTTGCACCAACTCTCGAGGTGAGAAAGGGCAATGCACGGTACCGAAGAGGCTAGGAATGATGGAAGGGTGAGAGTGCGTATAATCCATGGACTCAACTTTAGTCATAAAGAACTCACATACTTATTGTAAAAATCTATTAGTCATTGAAACAAAGTACTACGTGCATGCTCCTAGGGGGATAGATTGGTAGGAAAAGACCATCGCTCGTCCCCGACCGCCACTCATAAGGAAGACAATCAATAAATACCTCATGCTCCAACTTCGTTACACAACGGTTCACCATACGTGCATGCTACGGGAATCACAAACTTCAACACAAGTATTTCTACAATCCACAACTACCCACTAGCATGACTCTAATATCGCCATCTTTATATCACAAAACTATTGCAAGGAATCAAACATTTCATATTCAGTGATCTACAAGTTTTGTGTAGGATTTTATGACTAACCATGTGAATGACCAATTCCTATCATCTCTCTAAATAGATATAAGTGAAGTAAGAGAGTTGAATTCTTTCTGCAAAAGATATGCCCACGCTCTAACAAATATAAGTGAAGCAAAAGAGCATTCTACAAATGGCGGTTTTCTATGTGAAGAGAAACACGCAATCCAAACTTCAAATGATATAAGTGAAGCACGTGGAGCATTCCATAAAGCCGTACTCAAAAGATTTAAGTTAAGTGCAATGAGCATTCCATAAATCAACCAAGGACTATCTCATACCATCATGCTGCATAAAAGAAAAGTGAAAACTAAATGCAAAAGACGCTCCAAGACTTGCACATATTGCATGAACGAAATGAATCCGAAAACATACCGATACTTGTTGAAGAAAGAGGGGATGCCTTCCAGGGCATCACCAAGCTTAGACGCTTGAGTCTCCTTGAATATTTATTTGGGGCGCCTTGGGAATCCCCAAGCTTGAGCTCTTGCCTCTCTTCCTTTTCCTCATATCGAGACCTCCTTGATCAAACACTTCATCCACACAAAACTTCAACAGAAAACTCGGTAAGATCCGTTAGTATAATAAAGCAAATCACTACTCTAAGTACTGTTGCAAACCAATTCATATTTTGTTTTTGCATTGTGTCTATTGTAATATAACTTTTTCATGGCTTAATCCACTGATATAAATTGATAGATTCATCAAAACAAGCAAACTATGCATCAAAAAATAAATCTGTCAAAAACAGAACAGTATGTAGCAATCTGAACATTCACCATACTTCTGGTACCCCAAGAATTCTAAAACAATTAGGAAAAATAAAAAATTTGTACAGCAAGACATTGCAAAAAGAATCAGAACCGTTTGACATTCCAGTAAAAAATGTAAAATCGTGCACTACAGCCAAAGTTTCTGTCCTGCACCGTACAAACCAACAAGCATTGTAAACATCCTAAAGGCAAACCTTGGCACATTATTTTTATAATACAATGGAATTGTACAAGGGGATAATTATTTTTGATGAAAAATTTCTGTAATTAAGATTCACAAAGTTTCTGTGAGCATGAACAAAGTTCAAGGAGCTCTCCCACTTCAACAATGCTTGTCTCTCTCACTTTCACTTTCCTTTTTGAAAAGTTTTGGTTCCCCTCTTTATTTTTTTGTTTTTAGACTATATGAAAGCACACAACAGAAATAAATGACTCTCTAAAACTTCCGGGTTGTCTCCCTGATAGCACTTTCTTTAAAGCCATTAAGCTAGGCGTATAGTGCTCAAGTAATGGATCCACCTGGATCCCAAGGTATATCAAAGCCAATTTTAATTAACAATGATTTGTGATTTAGTAGTGAGCACAAAGTAACATATATCATGCAACAACAAAGTCTAACTCTCTTCCTATGCATCGGCATGTCATAAAAGAACAATTCATGCACACATAGTAAAGGCCAATACATAGTATAAACAGTTTCTTGCAATTTTATCATATTGGAAACATAGAGAGGTGGAGATATAGTTCCTCTCTCATAATAATTGCAAGTAGGATCAGCACACACATGCATATCACATTCACCGAAATTATCATGGGCAATGGTAAAAGGCAACCCATCAATATAATCCTTAATAAGCGCAAACTTCTCCGATATGGTGTAGTTTGGAGAATTCAAAAAGATAATAGGACTATCATGCATGGGTGCAATAGCAACAATTTCATGTTTAACATAAGGAACTATAGCAAGTTCATCTCCATAAGCATCATTCATATTGGCATCTTGGCCACAATCATAGCAAGCATCATCAAAAAGGGGTAATTCAAGAGAATCAACAGGATCAAGGTTGTCAGAATTGCGATTCTATTGTACGATTCTACGACTTTACGATCCAAAATAACCCCATTGATTCTATGATTTTAGTTCACAAAATCTACGTTTCTACGAACCTGGTAGTTAAGATTCTATGATTTGCGATCCTGCCATCGGAGCTCCGATCCGATTCAAAATCACGATTCTAACATCCTTGAACGGGATCATAACAGTTATCATAGAAATCATCCTTCGGTAAGCATGAAGGGGAATTAAACAATGTATGAGTTGAAGAGTTACTCTCATTAGAAGGTGGGCACGGGTAGCTAATCCGCTCTTCCTCCTTTTGTTCTTCGCTCTCCTCATCATCTTCTTCATCCAATGAGCTCACAATTTCATCAATTTCTTCTTCCATAGACTCCTGCAAAATATTAGTCTCTTCTTGGACAGCGGAGACTTCCTCAATATATGGTTTAACATAGGCATTAGAAGCATAATTATCATAACAATATTTAAGTATGGCAAAATTTTCAGATTTGTAAAGAGTAGCATCATACGTTTCAATCAAAGAAGCAATTTCACGAGCATCCTTAAAAGCAACAAATTCTTCAATTTTTTGAACATCATAGTAATTATAAACACCCTTAGCATATGAAGATACGATTCCATTATCAATAAACTCACATTGGTAGGGAAGGTGTTTCTTAGGGTTTTCAGAACAACAAGTAACATCATATATTTCACATAAATTCCAAGCATAGCATTGCAAACGATGAATTTGATCCAGTAAAAGTTTCCCTTTTTCAGATATATGGTGTCGCACATAACAAGCATGCTCATTTAAATATTTGCCCTCAACTAAGCTAGTGGGGGTTTCAGCACGAGCACAAAGGGTTCGAAGATGATCCAAGTAAAAAGCTTCAGGAATGTGATAGATTTTGAGTGGTTCTTCAACCATTGGTCTAGTAGGTACAACTATTTTTTTGGTATTTTGCGTTTCCTACCCATAACTAAAGATAGAAAACAACTAAGAACAGCAAATAAAAATTACTTACTGATAAAGAAAACAAGCACACATGAGAATATTCACCCCACGCTATGACTCCCCGGCAACGACGCTAGAAAAAGGTCTTGATAACCCACAAGTGTAGGGGGTCAATTGTAGCCTCTTTCGATAAGTAAGAGTGTCGAACCCAACGAGGAGCTAAAGGTAGAACAAATATTCCCTCAAGTTCTATCGACCACCGATACAACTCTACGCACGCTTGACGTTTGCTTTAGCTAGAACAAGTATGAAACTAGAAGTACTTTGTAGGTGTTGTTGGATAGGTTTGCAAGATAATAAAGAGCATGTAAATATAAACTAGGGGTTGTGTAGATAAAGAAGCAATAAAGTAAATATAGCGAATGTGGAAAAGTGGTGGCAGGAGTTGTGAAATTCTCCCTAAGCAATTGACTACTTTACTAGACCGATAGCAAGTTTTATGTGAGAGAGACATAAGCTAACATACTTTCTCTTCTTGGATCATATGCACTTATGATTGGAACTCTAGCAAGTATTCGCAACTACTAAAGATTCATTAAGGTAAAACCCAACCATAGCATTAAATCATCAAGACCCCTTTATCCCATACGCCACAACCCCCTTACTCGGGTTTATGCTTCTGTCACTCAAGCAACCCACTATAAGCGAATCATGAACATATTGCAACACCCTACAGCGGGAATCCCTCACGCTTGCACGGCACGGAAGGCACAATAGGACAGCAACATAACCACACGCAAATTAAACCAATCATAGCAATTCACCAATCACCGTTAGGACAACGAAAATCTACTCAAACATCATAGGATGGCAATGTTGGGGAACGTAGCAGAAATTCAAAATTTTCCTACGTGTCACAAAGATCTATCTATGGAGAAACTAGCAACGAGGGGAAGGAGAGTGCATCTACATACCCTTGTAGATCGCTAAGCGGAAGCATTCAAGAGAACGGGGTTGAAGGAGTCGTGCTGCCGTGATCCAAATCACCGGAGATCCTAGTGCCGAACGGACGGCACCTCCGCGTTCAACACACGCACAGCCCGGTGGCGTCTCCCATGCCTTGATCCAGCAAGGTGAGAGGGAGAGGTTGGGAAGACTCCGTCCAGCAGCAGCACGACGGCGTGTGGTGGTGATGGAGGAGCGTGGCAATCTGCAGGCTTCGCCAAGCACCGCGGGAGAGAAGGAGTACTTGGGAGAGGGGAGGGCTGCGCCTGAACTTGTGGTGCGGCTGCCTCCCACCCCACCATATATAGGGGTAAGGAGAGGGGGGCCCCTCGGATCCAATCTGAGGAGGGCGGCGGCCAAGGGGAGGAGTGCCTCCCAAGTCAAGTGGAGGCCCTCCCCTTAGGGTTTTCCCCCCATGCGCATGGGCCTTGGGGGGGCTGGTGCCCTGGCCCATTAAGGCTAGGGCACCCCTACAGCCCATGCTACTGTATTGGGCGTGGTGGAACAATTTCCGGACCTTGGACCCTCCGAATCCTCCGAACCTTCTGGAAGCTTCCCGGTACAATACCGAAAAAACCCGAACTTTTCCCGGAACCCGAACAACAACTTTCCATATATAAATCTTTACCTCCGGACCATTCCAGAACTCCTTGTGACGTCCGGGATCTCATCCGATACTCCGAACAACATTCGGTAACCACATACAAACTTCCTTTATAACCCTAGCGTCATCGAACCTTAAGTGTGTAGACCCTACGGGTTCGGGAGACATGTAGACATGACCGAGACGTTCTCTAGTCAATAACCAACAGCGGCATCTGGATACCCATGTTGGCTCCCACATGTTCCACGATGATCTCATCGGATGAACCATGATGTCAAGGACTCAATCGATCCCGTATACAATTCCCTTTGTCTAACGGTATTGTACTTGCCCGAGATTCGATCGTCGGTATACCGATACCTTGTTCAATCTCGTTACCGGCAAGTCTCTTTACTCGTTCCGTAACACATCATCCCGTGATCAACCCCTTGGTCACATTGTGCACATTTATGATGATGTCCTACCGAGTGGGCCCAGATACCTCTCCATTTACACGGAGTGACAAATCCGGTCTCAATTCGTGCCAACCAATGTACACTTTCGGAGATACCTGTAGTGCACCTTTATAGCCACCCGATTCGTTTTGACGTTTGGTACACCCAAAGCATTCCTACGGTATCCGGAGTTGCACAATCTCATGGTCTAAGGAAAGATACTTGACATTAGAAAAGCTTTAGCATACTAACTACACGATCTACGTGCTAGGCTTAGGATTGGGTCTTGTCCATCACATCATTCTCCTAATGATGTGATCCCATTATCAACGACATCCAATGTCCATGGTCAGGAAACCGTAACCATCTATTGATCAACGATCTAGTCAACTAGAGGCTTACTAGGGACATGGTGTTGTCTATGTATCCACACATGTATCTGAGTTTCCTATCAATACAATTATAGCATGGATAATAAACGATTATCATGAACAAGGAAATATAATAATAACCAATTTATTCTTGCCTCTAGGGCATATTTCCAACAGTCTCCCACTTGCACTAGAGTCAATAATCTAGTTCACATCGCCATGTGATTAACACTCACAGGTCACATCGCCATGTGACCAACATCCAAAGAGTTTACTAGTGTCACTAAACTAGTTCACATCATCATGTGATTAAGACTCAATGAGTTTTGGGGTTTGATCATGTTTTGCTTGCAAGAGAGGTTTTAGTCAACGGGTCTGCAACATTCAGATCCGTATGTACTTGGCAAATCTCTAGGTCATATTGTAAATGTTGCTCCCACGCTCCACTTGGAGCTATTGCAAATGGTTGCTCCATTATACGTATCCGGTTTGCTACTCAGAGTCACTCAGATAGGTGTTAAAGCTTGCATCGACGTAACCCTTTACGCCGAACTCTTTATCACCTCCATAATCGAGAAACATGTCCTTATTTACTCCAAGGACAATTTTGACATTGTCCAATGATCCATTCTGGATCATTCTTGTACCCCTATACCGACTCATGGCAAGGCACACTTACAGTGCGGTACACAACATAGCATACTATAGAGCCTACGTCAAAGTATAGGGACGACCTTCGTCCTTTCTCTCTATTCTGCCGTGGTTGAGCTTTTAAGTCTTAACTTCATACCTTACATCTCAGGCAAGAACTCCTTCTTTGACTGATCCATCTTGAACACCTTCAAGATCATGTCAAGGTACGTGCTCATTTGAAAGTACTATTAAGCATTTTGATCTAGCTTATAGATCTTGATGCTTATTATTCAAGTAGCCTAATCCAGGTTTTCCATTGAAAAACACTTTTCAAATAACCCTATATGCTTTCCAGAAATTCTACATCATTTCTGATCAACAATATGTCAACAACATATACTTATCAGAAATTCTAAAGTGCTCCCACTCACTTATTTGGAAATACAAGTTTCTCATAAACTTTTGTATAAACCCAAAATCTTTGATCATCTCATCAAAACGTACATTCCAACTCCGAGATGCTTACTCCAGTCCTTAGAAGGATCGCTGGAGCCAGCATACCTTTTAGCATCCTTAGGATCGACAAAAACTTTCGGATTGTATCACATACAACCTTTCCTTACGAAGACTCGTAAGGAAACTCGTTTTGACATCCATCTGCCAGATTTCATAAATGCAGCTAATGCTAACATGATTCCGACGGACTTAAGCATCGCTACGGATGAGAAAATCTCATCGTAGTCAACTCCTTGAACTTGTGAAAAACTCTTCGCCACAAGTCGAGCTTCATAGACGGTGACATCACCGTCCACGTCCGTCTTCTTCTTAAAGATCCATTTATCTCAATGGCTTGCCGATCATTGGGCAAATCCACCAAAGTCCATGCTTTGTTCTGATACATGGATCCTATCTCGGATTTCATGGCTTCTAACCATTTGTCGGAATTTGGGCCCACCATTGCTTCTCCATAGCTCGTGGGTTCATTGTTGTCTAGCAACATGACCTTCAAGACAAGATTACTTGTACCACTCAAGCAAAGACGCATCCTTGTCACCCTCACGAGGTACGGTAGTGACTTGATCCAAGTTTCATGATCACTATCATAAGCTTCTACTTCAATTGGTGTAGGTGCCACAGAACAACTTCACGTGCCCTCGCTACACACTAGTTGTAGTGACGGTTCAATAACCATATCAAGTCTCCACCATCCTCCCACTCAACTTTTCGAGACAAACTTTTCCTCGAGAAAGGACCCGATTCAAGAAACAATCCCTATTGCTTTTGGATCTCAATTAGGAGGTATACCCAACTGTTTTGGGTGTCCTATGAAGATGCATTTTATCCGCTTTGGGTTCGAGCTTATCAACCTGAAACTTTTTCACATAAGCGTCGCAGCCCCAAACCTTTAAGAAATGACAGCTTAGGTTTCTCTAAACCATAGTTCATACGATGTCATCTCAACAGAATTACATGGTGCCCTATTTAAAGTGAATGTGGTTGTCTCTAATGCCTAACCCATAAACGATAGTGGTAATTCGATAAGAGACATCATGGTACGCACCATATCCAATAGGGTGCAACTATGATGTTCGGACACACCATCAAACTATGGTGTTCTAGGCGGCATTAATTGTGAAACAATTTCCACAATGTCTTAATTGCGTGCCAAAGCTCGTAACTCAGATACTCATCTCTATGATCATATCATAGACATTTTATCCTCTTGTCACGATGATCTTCAACTTCACTCTGAAATTATTTGAACCATTCAATAATTCAGACTTGTGTTTCATCAAGTAAATATACTCAACATCTACTCGAATCATCTGTGAAGTAAGAACATAACGATATTCACTGCATGCCTCAGCACTCATTGGACTACACACATCAAAATGTGTTTACTTCCAACAAGTTGCTATCTTGTTCCATTTTACTGAAAAACGAGGCTTTTTAGTCATCTTGCCCATGTGGTATGATATGCATATCTCAAGTGATTCAAAATCAAGTGAGTCCAAACGATCCATCTGCATGGAGTTTCTTTATGCGTATACACCAATAGACATGGTTCGCATGTCTCAAACTTTTCAAAACGAGTGAGTCCAAAGATCCATCAACATGGAGCTTCTTCATGCGTTTTACACCAATATGACTTACATGGCGATTACCACAAGTAAGTGGTACTATCATTACTATCTTATATCTTTTGGCATGAAAATGTGTATCACTACGATCGAGATTCAATAAACCATTCCTTTAGGTGCAAGACCATTGAAGGTATTATTCAAATAAATAGAGTAACCATTATTCTCCTTAAATGAATAACCGTATTGCGATAGACATAATCCAATCATGTCTATGCTCAACGCAAACACCAAATCTCGATGGTAGAGGGAGCGTGCAATGCTTGATCTCATCAACCTTGGAAACACTTCCAACACATATCGTCAGCTCACCTTTAGCTAGTCTCTGTTTATTCCGTAGCATTTATTTCGAGTTACTAACACTTAGCAACCGAACCGGTATCTAATACCCTGGTGCTACTAGGAGTACTAGTAAAGTACACATTACATAGTGTATATCCAATATACTTCTATCGACCTTGCCAGCCTTCTCATCTACCAAGTATCTAGGGTAATTCCGCTCTAGTGACTATTCCCCTTATCACAGAAGCACTTAGTCTCGGGTTTGGTTTCAACCTTGGGTTTCTTCACTGGAGCAGCAGCTGATTTGCCGTTTCATGAAGTATCCCTCTTGCCCTTGCCCTTTTTGAAACTAGTGGTTTCACCAACCATCAACAATTGATGCTCCTTCTTGATTTCTACTTTCACGGTGTCAAACATCGCGAATACCTCAAGGATCATCATATCTATCCCTGATATGTTATAGCTCATGACGAAGCTCTAGCAGCTTGGTGGCAATGACTTTGGAGAAACATCACTATCTCATCTGGAAGTTCAACTCCCACTCGATTCAAGTGATTGTTGCACTCAGACAATCTGAGCACAAGCTCAACGATTGAGCTTTTATCCCTTAGTTTGCAGGCTAAGAATATCGTCAGAGGTCTCATACCTCTTGACGTGGGCACGAGCCTGAAATCCCAATTTCAGCCCTTGAAACATCTCATATGTTCTGCGACGTTTCGAAAACATCTTTGGTGCCTAAACTCTAAACCGTTTAACTGAACTATCACGTAGTTATCAAAACGTGTATGTCCGATGTTCGCAACATCCATAGACGACGTTTGGGGTTCAGCACACTAAGCGGTGCATTAAGGACATAAGCTTTCTATTGTCCGCATAATCGCTACTGTCAACTTTCAACTATATTTTCTCTAGGAACATATCTAAACAGTGGAACTAAAGCGCGAGCTTACGACATAATTTGCAAAGATCTTTTGACTGTGTTCAAGATAATTAAGTTCATCTCATGAACTCCCACTCAGATAGACATCCCTCTAGTCATCTAAGTGATTACATGATCCGAGTCAACTAGGCCGTGTCCGATCATCACGTGAGACGGACTAGTCATCATCGGTGAACATCTTCATGTTGATCGTATCTACTATACGACTCATGCTTGACCTTTCGGTCTCTGTGTTCCGAGGCGATGTCTGTACATGCTAGGCTCTTCAAGTTAACCCTAAGTGTTTTGCATGTGTAAAACTGTCTTACACCCGTTGTATGTGAACGTAAGGATCTATCACACCCGATCATCACGTGGTGCTTTGAAGCGACGAACTTTAGCAACGGTGCACGCTTAGGGAGAACACTTCTTGAAATTGTTGTAAGGGATCATCTTATTTACTACCGTCGTTCTAAGTAAACAAGATGCATAAACATAATAAACATCACATGCAATTATATAGTAGTGACATGATATGGCCAATATCATATAGCTCCATTGATCTCCATCTTCGGGGATCCATGATCATCTTGTCACCGGCATGACACCATGATCTCCATCATCGTGTCTCCATGAAGTTGTCTCGCCAACTTATTACTTCTACTACTATGGCTACCGGTTAGCAATAAAGTAAAGTAATTACATGGCGTTGTTCAATGACACGCAGGTCATACAATAAATAAAGACAACTCCTATGGCTCCTGCCGGTTGTCATACTTATCGACATGCAAGTCGTGATTCCTATTACAAGAACATGATCGATCTCATACATCACATATCATTCATCACATTCTTCTTGGCCATATCACATCACATAGCATGCTCTGCAAAAACAAGTTAGACGTCCTCTAATTGTTGTTTGCATGTTTTACATGGCTGCTATGCGTTTCTAGCAAGAACGTTTCTTACCTACGCATAACCACAACGTGATATGCCAATTGCTATTTACCCTTCATAAGGACCCTTTTCATCGAATCCGTTCCGACTAAAGTGGGAGAGACTGGCACCCGCTAGCCACCTTATGCACCAAGTGCATGTCAATCGGTGGAACCTGTCTCACATAAGTGTACGTGTAAGGTCGGTCCGGGCCGCTTCATCCCACAATACCGTCAAAACAAGATTGGACTAGTAACGGTAAGCATATTGAACAAAATCAACGCCCACAACTACTTTGTGTTCTACTCGTGCAAAGAATCTACGCATAAACCTGGCTCATGATGCCACTGTTGGGGAACGTAGCAGAAATTCAAAATTTTCCTACGTGTCACCAAGATCTATCTACGGAGAAACTAGCAATGAGGGGAAGGAGAGTGCATCTACATACCCTTGTAGATCGCTAAGCGGAAGCGTTCAAGAGAACGGGGTTGAAGGAGTCGTACTCATCGTGATCCAAATCACTGTAGATCCTAGTGCCGAACGGACGGCACCTCCGCGTTCAACACACGTACAGCCCGGTGACGTCTCCCATGCCTTGATCCAGCAAGGTGAGAGGGAGAGGTTGGGGAAGACTCCGTCCAGCAGCAGCACGACGGCGTGGTGGCGCTGGAGGAGCGTGGCAATCCTGCAGGGCTTCGCCAAGCACCGCGCCAGAACTTGTGGTGCAGCTGCCCTCCCTCCCCCACATATATATAGGGGCAAGGGAGAGGGGGGCCGGCCCCCTCAGATCAAATCTGAGGAGGGGCGGCGGCCAAGGGGGGAGGAGTGCCTACCAAGTCAAGTGGAGGCCCTCCCCCCTTAGGGTTTTCCCTCCCCATGCGCATGGGCCTTGGGGGGGCTGGTGCCCCTGGCCCATTAAGGCTAGTGCGCCCCCCTACAGCCCATGCTACTGTATTGGACGTGGTGGAACAATTTCCGGACCTCCGGACCCCTCCGAATCCTCCGGAACCTTCCGAAGCTTCCCAAGATAATACCGAAAAAACCCGAACTTTTCCCTAACCCAACAACAACTTTCCATATATAAATCTTTACCTCCGGACTATTCTAGAACTCCTCGTGACGTCCAGGATCTCATCCGAGACTCCGAACAACATTCGGTAACCACATACAAACTTCCTTTATAACCCTAGCATCATCGAACCTTAAGTGTGTAGACCCTACGGGTTCGGAGACATGTAGACATGAGCGAGACGCGTTCTCGGTCAATAACCAACAAGGATCTGGATACCCATGTTGTCTCCCACATGTTCCACGATGATCTCATTGGATGAACCACGATGTCAATTACTCAATCGATCCGTATACAATTCCCTTTGTCTAACGGTATTGTACTTGCCCGAGATTCGATCGTCGGTATACCGATACCTTGTTCAATCTCGTTACGGCAAGTCTCTTTACTCGTTCGTAACACATCATCCGTGATCAACCCCTTGGTCACATTGTGCACATTATGATGATGTCCTACCGAGTGGGCCCAGAGATACCTCTCCGTTTACGGAGTGATAAATCGATCTCAATTCGTACCAACCAATGAGACACTTTCGAGATACCGTAGTGCACCTTTATAGCCACCCGATTCGTTGTGGCGTTTGGTACACCCAAAGCATTCCTACGGTATCCGGGAGTTGCACAATCTATTGGTCTAAGGAAAAGATACTTGACATGAGAAAAGCTTTAGCATACGAACTACACGATCTCTGTGCTAGGCTTAGGATTGGGTCTTGTCCATCACATCATTCTCCTAATGATGTGATCCCGTTATCAACGACATCCAATGTCCATGGTCTGGAAAACGGAACCATCTATTGATCAACGAGCTAGTCAACTAGAGGCTTACTAGGGACATGGTGTTGTCTATGTATCCACACATGTATCTGAGTTTCCTATCAATACAATTATAGCATGGATAATAAACGATTATCATGAACAAGGAAATATAATAATAACCAATTTATTATTGCCTCTAGGGCATATTTCCAACAGGCAACACATCATTGGATAATAATATGAAGCATAAAGCACCATGTTCAAGTAGAGGGTACAACGGATTGCGGGAGAGTGGACCACTGAATATAGAAAGGGGGGAAGGTGATGGAGATGTTGGTGAAGATGGCGGAGGTGTTGGTGTAGATCGCGGTGATGATGATGGCCCCCGGCAGCGTTCCAGCGCCACCGAAAGCAAGCGGGAGAGAGACCCCCTTCTTCTTCTTCTTCTTCTTCTTCTTCCTTGACCTTCTCCCTAGATGGGAGAAGGGTTCCCCCTCTGGTCCTTGGCTCCTAAGGCGTGGGAGGGGTGAGAGACCCTTCGAGATTGGATCTGTCTCTCTGTCTCTCTCTGTTTCTGCATTCCCGACGTCTGCCCTTTCACCGTTTCTTTTATATCCGGAGATCCGTAACTCCGATTGGATTGAAACCTTCGCCCAGATTTTTCTCCGAAAATTAGCTTTCTTGCGGCAAAAGAAGAGCGTCAACCGCCTTACGGGGTGCCCACGAGGTTCAGGGGCGCCCCCTGCCTCGTGGCCCCCTCGGGCACCGTCTCGCGGTGGTTTTT
The DNA here is from genome assembly GCA_021437245.1 of Aegilops speltoides. Lineage (NCBI taxonomy): Eukaryota > Viridiplantae > Streptophyta > Magnoliopsida > Poales > Poaceae > Aegilops > Aegilops speltoides. The sequence continues at coordinate 172,057,613 of CM038146.1, forward strand.
CTTCCCAAAAATCATAAATATTCCAAAAATGATCTCCGTCCATTTTATCCCGTTTGGACTCCGTTTGATATTGGGTTTTTGCAAAATATAAAACATGCAACAAACAGGAACTGGCACTGGGCACTGGATCAATATGTTAGTCCCAAAAATAATACAAAAAGTTGCCAAAGTATATGAAAGTTGTAGAATATTGGCTTGGAACAATAAAAAATTATAGATACGACGGAGACGTATCAACCACCAGGCCCTCAAGACGGAGGGCCCTCCTCAAGAGCGCGAAGGGCGCTGGGAGCAGCGCGGGGGAAGCTCAGCGGCAGGGCCCTCCTCGTGCTGCGCGGAGCAGGATCCAGCCTGGAGGTAGGTTCCCTGCCGAGAAAGGCGCCGGCGAGCCCTTCCCCTCGGCAGGGGGCCTACAGTCGCCGAGGACACCGCCAGCGTCCCCTGGCCCCTTGGTCTTGTCCTGGTTTCCAGTCTCCCCAATGGTAGTCAGGGGCGGCACACGACGGGGTCCTTGTCGGGCGACATGAAGCAAGGCTCCGCCCTGTGAAGGTCTCCACTCGTGACACCCTCACGTAATAATGAGTGGGGCTGTACACGCCTTGGAGTCTCCTGAGTGCCGCCCTAGGGCCTCACGGGGGCTCCCACCCACGTCCTAGTGGAAGCACCATGCTCCATGCTGGCCGTCGACACTATCCCTAATGACTATGCCTAGCCAGTGGAAGCACTTAGCTCCGCGCTGGTGAGAAGACTGAAGACTGAAGACTGAAGACCAGTTAGGCGCCGGACGCGGCCGCCTAGTTTTTGCCTCTCTTTTTATGTTCGCTTGCTGACTTTTTGAAGCAGTGTGTTTTCTGTGCGTTTATAAAATGGGGGGAGTTTTCTTTTTCTCGTGTCGCTCTCTTGCCTTCAGTTCTTGCATTCTTTTCTTGGAGCTCGTGACCGCTACCCTACCCTCTAGCGCCTCGCGAGCGGGGGCTGGGTACGGTGTACGCGCTGGCGCTGATCACTCCCATCGGGGGCTCGAAGGTGCGGCCGCCCCGCGCGCCCACCTTGCCACAATCTGGCAGTTGGCTCCTCACGAGGCACTCTACAGCAGGCCAACAGGCCCCTCAAGAGGCACAGGGCCTCGCGAGCTAGCTGCAGGCTCGCCTCAGGAGATGGGGCGCTGCCGCGGCATTAGCCTCACTCCGGACCCACGAAACCCAAGATAAGTCAAAAACAACTATCCTGTTCATCGGCACGCAGCCTTGCGCCCCCCCTCCGAGTGTTACTTCGAAAAGCATTTAGCAATCTCATATATCATAAGGGGCACCCCCTTTTCAAAATGCTCTCACAAGGATGCGCTCGAGTTTTCATACAGGTCAAAGTAAATGAAATACAGGCCTAGCTGGACGCGCCTTCTTCGTCACTCCCGTCCATGCTACTTGTGCTGAAGCTGCCACCCTCCTCGTCATCTCCACCCGCGCCAGCCCCTTCAGCTACGAACACGGCTGTGTCGTCCTCAGGAGTCAGCTCCTTCAACAGAGCATCCACATGACCGTCCACCCACTTGGCAAGCTTGTCTTGGGTGGCCGCAAGCACAGGGGCTAGCACGGTGCTGAAGTCGAAGTGGGAGTCAAGGTTTAGGAGGTTGCTGAAGACGCGCGAGAGCGCGTGCCCAAGGAGGACCCGACTCCTCTCCTCAACGAGCTAGCGGGCTTTTGCGGCCTGATCCTCCAGGCGGGTCACGATATCGGTGAAGAAGCGGACATGGTTGGCATAGTCGCTCTCGCGCGGGTGAGGAGCACTCTCATCGCAAACGGCACCCAAGGCATTGTTGGCTCTAACGCGCAGACCCTGGAGCATGGGGCCGTGTTCGCGCTCCAGCGTTAGGCGGCGGCACTTTTCAGTCAAAGCCTTCTCCAGGAGGGAGGCGGTGTCGTCAGCCTGCTTCCGGAGAGAGGATATCTCAGCGCGAGCAGAATCCAGGACGGATTCGGAAGAAGCCAGGGCTTCCCGAGCAGCGTCCTCGCGCTGCTTCACCGCTTGCAGCTCGGTCTTCAGGGCGGAGGTCCCGCCCTCAAACTCAGCCTTGAGCAGCTCTAGGTCCAGGCGGTGCCCCTCGGCCAACTCAGCATGTGCCTTCTGCACCTTCTCCTCCACCTCCACCTGGATCTTAGCTTCTCGGGCGGCGACAACATCCTCAATCGCGGTGACCTGTCGCTCCCTCACCTCCAGCCTTTCCAGCGCCAAGCTATGATCCACGGCCTCCAGCGTCAAGTCCTCATGGCGCCTCAGAAGCTCCGCCTCGGCAAGGGCCACCTCACCTGGTAAGGAGGCCAACAGGGCACGATGCTCCTCGATTTCACGCAGCAGGGCAGCACTCGAAGACAGAAGATCTCGCTCCCGCTCCTCAGCCGCCTCGCGATGGTGGTTGGCTGCCTCAGCCGCTTCCATGGCGCAAGCGCGATCTTCCCGAGAAGCCGCGAGTGAGGCCTCCGCGCGCGTTTCGGCCTCGTCTCGCTAAAGCTTCCCAAGGTTGATGGCCACCTTCAGCCACTGCCATTCACCCTCCAAGCGGCGGTTCTCTGCATCAAGCCTGGTGTTGACATTGGTGAGCTTGCCGCCAAGATGGACCATCGTGCGCATCGCTTCATCGAAGAACCCGGAGCGCACCGCACTGCGCCCACGAGCAAGCGTGAGCTCGTCGCCAAGATCTTCACCGGCTTCAGAGGTCGTTTGGGAGGCGTTGGGGGCTCCGCCAGTCGCCGGCTGGGGGCTGGCTGGTGGGACCCCACAGCTTCAAGACGAAGGCTGCCCGGAGGACGCCCCCTGCCAGGAAGGACAAGAGGGAGGATCACCTATGCACCCTTCACCTCGTGGACAGAGTCGCGGGGGGAGAGAACATGGGGCTCGGTTCGGGTGCACCCTCGCGGTATTGAGTTGGAGGGAGCCGAACTCATACCCTGCGCACGCTCAAGGCACTGGGGGCTGCACGCCCGCGCCGCGCTGGGGCTCTTGGGGGTCTCCGCCTCCCGAGGTTTGTTCTTCATGAAGATCCTGCAAAACCCCAGCCATGAGAAAACACAGTGCACTTGGAGATCAGGAGCGAAGGTACTTACTCGTCAGCGGCCACATATCTCCTCGGCTTCAGCGGCCGACCAGTGCCATCATCGCGGCACGGGGACCTCTTCCTCTTCAGGAGCGACTCAAGGCACAGGCGGGCCGACCTGGCCCCGACGGGCGATCTTCAGGAGGGGGAGCGTCCGACATGACATCTGGAGCAGAGGTCCCAAGGGCAGGGGCGCCTGGCGTGGCCTCCTGGCCCTCAGCTCTGGAGCCATTGGTGGGCTCCTCGTCACCAGCAGCAGCTCTGGAGCCACTGACCCAGGCGTCAGAGGCCCCTGCCTCCGGAGCTTGGTGTTGCACAGGCTCTGCAGCAGCCCCTGCTGGAACCCCAGAAGCTTGAGGCTCCTGAGCCTCTAATAAGGCTGAGCCTCCGAAGGAGTTCTCAACAGCCGACGGAGGCACGCATCCCCCTGCCTCCACACTTGGGGCGCGCGCAGCAGGGTCGGCCAGGAGAGGAGCCACAAAGACTGGATTCTCACGGGGTCCCTCAATGCCCTCGGGAAGCAACCCCCACTCATCAAACAGGGGCATTTGCCCCGCGAAGGCCTCCCTGTTTGAGCATAGATAAAGAAGGAAGTCATCCCCCGGGAGGTCAGCAGGCTCGGGCTCGCCAGTTAGGAGCTTAAGCACCACGCTCAAGGTATCGACAGCAAGCGACGGCTCCTGCAGCCTTATCGGGTCTTCGGCGCCGGTGAAGTCCCACATAGGGCGAGAATGGCGCTGGAGGGGAGCAAGGCGCTGCTTCACGAATTCCTTCACCACCATTGGTGCTGTCACCCCCAGTTCCTGGAGCCTCGCCAACCTCTTCCAGACAAAAGCAAGACGCCGGTCCGTGAGCCTCGCATGGCACCAGCCAGAGCTTGGCGAAGCCGGCGACCCAGGAATCGTGAGCAGGGAGCTGAATGTGTGGGCGTCCATCAGAAGCCACTGCTTCCGGAATCCCTTCGTGACGGGCGAGAGCTCGAAGTCGATCTCCGAGCCAGCGGTCGCGGCCACGGCTTCGAAGGTCGCGCACCCAGAGCACTGGCGAGCATCCACCAACCGGAGCATGAAGAGATGTCGAGACAAGGCCACAGAGGGAGTGATGCCCACCATGGCCTCACAGAGAAAGGTGAAGACGGCAAGGAGGATGAAGGAGCAGGGATCCAGATGCAGCAGATGGATCTGGTAATGCGACATCACAACATTGAAGAAGGGGAAGAAGGGAGGAATCAACCCAGCAAGAAGAGCATGAAGGTGGATGGGAATCTCAGTGGCGCTCATCTCTCTGGCCCGCCAAGACACGGGGCGGGCAGCCGTCGCTCCCCCTCATTGGAGCTGGTAGCAAGTGCATGGCGAACCTTGTCCAGCCCTTCCTGATTGATCACCGTCGACTGTTTAAGGGCTAGCTCCAGGGCCGGTGGAGGACCCGCCGGCGCACGCGGATTCACCTTCTTCCTCCTTGGCTTGGGAGCCATGGTGAATACCAAGAGAGATCAAGGCGGCGGCACCAGATCTACAGATGCGGCGGCGTGATTGGGGAGGAAGAAACAAGAGCTAGGCACGACACACCACGAAGGGCGAGTTGCGCTGACAACGGGCAGCTACTGGGTCTACCAGATATCAAGGCGGCATGGGGAAGTGGAGACGCCCACGTCCCATCAACCGCCATGTGTCTCCAGGGTCGCTGTCGGAGTCAAAACCGGCGGATCTCGGGTAGGGGGTCCCGAACTGTGCGTCTAGGTGGATGGTAACAAGAGACGAGGTTCACAATGTTTTTACCCAGGTTCGGGCCCTCTCGATGGAGGTAAAACCCTACGTCCTGCTTGATTAATATTGATGATATGGGTAGTACAAGAGTAGATCTACCACGAGATCAAGGAGGCTAAACCCTAGAAGCTAGCCTATGGTATGATTGTTGAGATGTAATGTTAGATCCCTACGGACTAAGGCCCTCCGTTTATATAGACACCGGAGAGGCTAGGGTTACACAGAGTCGGTTACAATGGTAGGAGATCTACATATCCGTATTGCCAAGCTTGCCTTCCATGCCAAGGAAAGTACCTTCCGGACACGGGCCGGAGTCCTCAATCTTCTATCTTCGTAGTATGGGAGTCCAGCGGATATTGATAGTCCGGCTATCCGGACACCCCCTAGTCCAGGGCTCCCTCAGTAGCCCCTGAACCAGTCTTCAATGACGATAAGTCCGGCGTGCATAATGTTTCGGCATTGCAAGGCGGGTTCCTCCCTTGAATAATCCGGAGAAGGTAATGAACACCAGGATAGTGTCCGGCTCTGCAAAATAAATTCCACATTCCAACGTAGAGAGAATAAAATATACACTTAGCTCAATCTGCTGACGTATTATGCGGCATGACATCACGCCCCAGCCAAGCCCTCGTTTGAATCGTTTTTTTACTATTCCACCTTAGCACATTTAGCGAAGCAGTTTCCTTGGCACGTCTTGTCGAAGCAGAGATCGTGTTCCCCTTATTCCGGGATTCTCATCAATACGTGTGTGGGTAACCCAACCGTTCCCGTCGCCACACCTCCTCTATCGAAGGGGAATCTCAAACGGTCACGGAGACGGCCCTTGGTATTTCTTCCCCTTTATAAGAGGACCAAGGCCTGTCCTTGTTCTTCAATCCCGCATCGAATCTTTCCTCCGCTCCCAGTCCCAACATCTAGAGCTTCAGATTCGAGCGCTTTGGATCCTCAACAATGTCCGGCTCCGACCTCCAGGGCCAGTGGATGCCCTCCTCCGTCACGGAGGAGGACATATTGAAGTTGCGTGAGGCCAAGTGCAGCCTCTGAAGTTTCGCACAGGTTGCTGCCCGGGGCAGGCCGTGCCAACCCGAGCCCGGCGAATCGTCGTTTTAAGTATCTCACCTCCGCCGGGATTAGGCTTCCCGACGGATCCCCTTCGTGAGAGGGCTCTGTTCTACTACGGGCTGGATTTCCACGACTTGGCTCGAGTCCATCCTCCACATCTCCGCATTTATTATTGTCGTGAAGCCTTCCTCCGCGTCATCCCCACTTGACCTATGGCTGAAAACCTTTAAGGTGGAGCCAAGATGATCGGGGCGTCAAGCGAGTCTTGGCGGGCGACCATAAGCAAGAAGGTCGATGCCCGTGGCTCGAAGGTTCCTTCAAGAGGCTGGGATTGTGGCAGCAGGAGTGGTTTTACATCACTGCTCCAAGGGCGACAAGCAAAGCCGCCGCCCTCATTCCGCCCGGGACCTCCACGGCAATCGATGTCGTGGGTCGACCAAGGAGCTCAACGGGGGCCGTCCGAAGGCGTGCCTTCACCGCAGGGCGGATTCGAGACCTCCAAGCGAGGGAGATCGACCCGATCAAGGTGATGCAGGTTATGCTAATCAGGCATCTTCCACCCTGCAAACGTCGTCCTCTCCGTCTATGGGAGTACAACCCGGAGGGACCTCGTATTCTCCAACATTTTATGGGCGCGTCACCCATGGAGATGTACAAGCTGTTCTTCGGACTGCAGTGGCGTGTCGGATTTGGCCGAGGACGCAGGCCTAAGCGCGATCGCCGGATACTCGGGTAAATAGCTCGAGTCCGGACATTCTATTAGTATGCCTTTCAAAAGTTCGTCTCGACCCTTTGTTCTTTACAGGAATGGGTGGCGCGATCAAGGCTGATAAGGTGTCCGCCCCCTCCCGAGACCGCCTTTGGAGCCCGTGCTGGTCGAATGTTGGAGGTTGTGCCTGACGAGGGGGGCGACGAGGGAAATAAAGGCTAATACTTTGCCCGAGAAGCGTGAAGAGGAGGGAACCAGAACCCTCCTTCAAAGGGAAGAGGACCGCCTCCGAAGATCCGGAGGCCAAAGCCCCTAAGCGTGGGAAAAAATCCTCACCGGGGGGTCCGGCGTCCGGAGAGAATCCGGACGCGCAATCATCGCCGAAGGGCCAGCTCTCCAGTGAGCCGTAAGTATAAAAGAGGAAGTTAATTACTAAAGAAGTACCTTCGTTTGTGCACGAACTATTTATTTCGCAGTTCGAATCTGCAACCTTCTCAGATGAGTTCATCTTCGGGGGACCTTCTTCCGGAGATGATTGAGAGCGATACGCCTCCGTCTGCAGCACCGCCAGTGAGGCAAAGCGAGCTGAAAATGTCGCCACGGAGGGCGTCCCGAGTCTGAGGGGCGGAGTTTGGCACCCACCAGAGTCCGGCTTGGAGAACTGAAGAGTCTGCTTGAGAGGGCGTCCATTTTAGAAGATCACCGTGCGTTAATGCGTATGGTGATTGGAAGGATTTCGTCCGTTGAAAGCGGATTGCGTAATGCCGCCCTGAGCTTGCTGGCGGGATTTGAGGTATGCGAAAATGGTGCACCCCTTTGTCTTTTAACAGTTTTGCATATAAAAAATGCGCCCTGTATAGATAGTAGCCCCTGAGACTCGGTAGGTTGTCAGCAACGACAGCGTCTCGAGGATCGAAATCTAATGAATTGAAGTCCGTCGTTCCTATGCGGTGGCGGATGGTCCGAGGCTAGCCGACTAGTGAGTTTGCCGAGCTAGCTCAGCAACAGCGTGGCGAGATGAGGACATCGCACTTGTCAGCAAAGCGACTTGACGAGTCGCAAGGTAAAATAGTTCTCCGCAGCCGCTTTATTGAGTGGGTGAAGCCCGCCTATAATCGTTATATGCTGTTTATCTGAGCAGTCTTTGCTGCTGTGGAGAACCTTTTCGGGCGAACTTGCTCTAGCTAAGGAGCAAGCCCGAAGGAGTGACGCTGCTGCCTCAAGGGCGGCCGAGGAGTTAAAAGTCGAAAGGCGCGCCGCCTGCCCTAAGCGGGCGGAGGTGGCAATTGGCGCGAAAGTAAAGGATGCTACCGACCGCAATGAGGCTCTTGAAAAGGAGCGGTTATCGGGCGGAAGACTGAAGAAGGCCACCGCCGAAGCCAAGGATGCCCGCTGCAATGCGGAGCTATGAAGGAGGAGCTGCGCCAAGCCGAGAAATCGCGGTGGCAAGCCTTTTCGATCGTCGCCGGTTTATGGATGCCAAATCGCTCAATTTGGCGGCCGTGAAGTTCGGAGGATCCGTATATGGACTTGGCTGCGAGTGCGGCTAATGCCGTTAAGCACTTCCGGAGCCGGGGATCACGAGGCGGAAGAGTTATATTGGTCTCAATTCCACGATCTGGATCGCCCTCTTCCGCGGACGACGGGTTGGCGATTGGGCGAACTAAATAGACTGTCCGGATGGCCATGGCGACATCGTGGCCCATGTCGGCGAGAGAGGTCTAAGGCGACGAGCTACTTGACCTCTCGCAGCAATTCCTTGGGCGGTGCCGCATATCAAGGAGATGAAACGGTCGGCCTGCATCGGTAGCGGATGGCTCGGCCCGTGTGAAAGGCACGATGTCCGGAGATGGGCGCCACCGCTGTTGCTGCCGAGGTTGGATGGAAACGGCTTCTGCCGAGCATTATTTCGGGAAGTTATGCGTGGCGCTCGTGTAATAGAGTCGCGATGCTCAAAAATGTAACGTTCAATTGAACGCATTAACTTGTAGATCAATGATTATAGTATGAATGCTTTTTATACTTGTGCTTCCAAGTAGTAAAACTTCTCTGTGTGGCGTTTACGTATACTTGTGTATAACTTTGAAAGATGCGCTCTTGACTGGCCCCTCGCACAAGGTGCTGGGGTGTTCGCAAAATAGCGCGTTTTCACACTTAATCCGACGTCTCGGTCCTGTTATAAGGAGGTGGTAGCGTAGCGAACGAGGCAATCCGAACTATAATGCTTTATCTCTTTCACTTAGCCAATGGAGCTCGAGGGTGGGGCTACGATATAGCCCTGATGACACCGCACATCTCGGTTTGGGGTGCGTATGTACTGACCGGAAGCGGTCCTTCGTCAAAGCGAAATTCTAAACATTACGATAGTCGATCGAGTGGTGACGGACTCTCATTTGTATCATAACGATCGGTTTCGGCTTTCTCTCTTGAGGTGCTCGCCCGGCGGCTGGGGCACAATCGTAGTAGTTCTCCGGTGCGCGTTAGCCGATGATCTGAGCGTAAGGCAGCAAAACACAGAGGCAGGAAACCCAACATTTGACCAAAGACATGATTGGAGCTGATGCATATAATGCCTAACTCGAGGCGCTGAACACTCCGAAGGTGTTCGGACTTTATAATAATGGGCAGATTTATGCCCTAAGCCCTAGTGTCAGTGCGGGCATGGTCCTCTGGACGGCCAATGCCAAAGCGTCGAGGCTCGGTTTAGCTATAGGAAGAAGCCAAGGAGAGTAACAACAAGAGACAGTGATAAAAAGGTCTCGCGGGTCTTAATCTGAAAAGAATCCTTGCAACGGGTCCCTCTTGCACGTCTGCGCTTTGTGTCTCCGTTCGCCATTATCTGGGCGGGTAAGCACGTTGTTCATCTGTAGAAAGAGAGGAACGCTTAGTTTTAGAAACAGTTCGTGCAAAAATATGCAAAAGAATAAATATAAATAATTAAAGCAAGGTTTATATGAAACCGCGGTCGGTTGTCTTGCAGCCCCTGTGAAAGGGTATGCGGCTAGGAGCCCCTAACTTTCTGAGTCGGATTCGTCTATCCGAGTCCGGGGTCTTTAAGTGACCCTCGCCGAAATGGCGCCATGTGGACCGGGCATCTTGAGTGTAAGAGACACGTATTGCGGTATGGCGTTGAAGCGGACAAAAGCCTTCGTCCCAACGATGCTTGATATTCACTTTTAAATGGGGCGATATGGAAAATTAATTTTTAGCGTCGAAAGTTGTTCGGCGATCGAACACGACTTCTAGTAATATCGAGCTGTGCACTTGGCGTAAGGGCCTGGCGTCCTCCTTTGAAGGAAGTGCGGCTGTGTCAATTCGGTAGGGTCTATCCCCATCCGACGGATTGTGTTTGAATATAGCAGGTTTAAGTCCTTGCCTCCGTCCATTAGGGCGTTTGTGAATTGTAATCCGTCTATGATCGGATTCAATATCGAGGAGTCCGTCCAGCGTTTGAGCGCTTCGAGTAGTCGGTGGTGAAAGTGATTGGTTTTGATATCCAATCTCTATGGTTTGTTGTGTTGGACCGTGCGAAGCTCTTTTTAGAAAGTGCCGCCTTGTTTTCCGTGTCCTCACATGAAGTGAGTTCTTGCTTTGACCCCTTGTGGGAAAGTCTTTTGTTTTCGGTGCCTATTTGGCGGGTTTATCTTCTTAAGCAGACGCGTCGAGCCCTTGTGTTCGGCGTTTAATCGGCGGGACTGTTTGAAAACCGAACAATCCTGTGGGTGTGATTTGCGGGCCTTAAAAGTCTTGTGGATTTGACATATCCGACCCAGAATTTTATGTAGGTTAGACAGTTCGTCACTGTCATCCTTGAGGGGCTGAGTTTTATGATTTGGCCGCGAGCTTTTGAATCCGGCGTTAAGTGCCGTGCTCTTTTGGCTTTTCTCTTTATTCCGACGCTGCTCCTTTCTGCGCCGTGATTTTCCGTTTCCATCTCTTATCTCGGATGTACTTGGGTCGCTAGTGCTGCTTCTTGCCAGCCAGCTGTCCTCTCCCACACAAAAGCGGGTCATGAGGCTTGTTAATGCGGTCATTGTCCTCGGTTTCTCTTGACCGAGGTGCCTGGCAAGCCATTCGTCTCGGACATTGTGCTTGAAAGCTGCTAAGGCTTGTTGTCCGGACGATCGACTATTTGGTTCTTTTTGGTAAGAAACCTGTTCGAAATTTCCTGCTGACTCTCCGGCTGTTGAGTTATATGACTTAAATCATCTCGCATCCGGAGGGCGGACATAGGTCCCTTGAAAATTTGCTCTAAACGCTTCCTCGAGCTCTTCCCAACTTCCAACAAGTTTTACGGGAGGCTTTTGAGCCAATGGCGGGCTGGCCCTTTGAGCTTGAGGGTAGATATTTTATGGCATGGAGATCGTCTCCTCGGCCATATGTATATGCAGTATATAATCTTCTATCCGCACTCCGAGGTCTGTTGTTCCATCGTAGGCCTCTATGTTTATGGGTTTAAACCCTGCTTTGAGGAATTCATGATCCAAGCACCTCGTCGATGAAACATAGTGGGTGTCTGGCGCCCAGACTTGTATGTGCCGCTATCGTCGGACACTTGACGTGTTGCTTTGCTTCTTGGGGCTTTCTTTTTGGGTCCGTAGATGGACCTGGCTGGGCCATTGGACGGTGGGGGCTCTATGGCCTCCTCGTCGAATTCGGGAAGCAGCTTACGCTTCGGGTAGCTCTTCGATTTGTGGCCACTGCCGTATTTACCTGCGGTTTTGAGTACTTTGTCCGCTGTTTTGAGCTTCCGCTTTTCCTTCTTCAGGCTTCTAGCTGTAGCGATGAGCCTGCGCTTAAAAAGATCTTGTTCGACGGGGTCCTCGGGCGCGAGTTAAGTAAATCCGAGGCTTGTTTAAACCGGAGGGAGGTATATAGTTATGATCCTCAACCTTTTAAATGCCGCCCTTTCGTGAGGGCTTGTACGCATCCTCTGCTTTGAGTCTTCTTTGGAGGGGTTGTCTTCGGCACTTTACGGGGTATTGTTGTTTCTGTGCGGAATCTATATTCTTCTTTGTGGCGGGATTTAGGCGGCGCTTCTTGCGCGGCGTTTGGGCTGCTTCTTTAAAGAGTGCGCCTCCGCCGCTTCTTCGCCATCCCTTCTTTTGGGGTGTCCACCATGTATCGTCATATGGCGAGGTGGCCTTCGATTGCCTGTGGGCGCTGGTTCTGTTCGTCTCCGACATCGTCGTCCATAGCGTCGATGTCTTCGGAGTCGTAGTCTAGCATGTCGGTTAAGTCCTCGACAGTGGCTACAAAGTGGGTGGTGGGTGGGCTCTGAATTTCTTCATCGTCCGAACTCCAACCATCCTGGCGCGATCCGGCGAGATTCTTCGATAGCGAGAGATGCTTGGCGAATTCAGGATATCGCCAAAAGCGAGTCTTTGGAAGATGTCATGGCGGTGAATTCCATAACGGCGCCCAATCCGGATTAATGGTAGGGGCGCGGGAGGCTCGGTCCGGCGCCTCGGGATCACGAGTTTCGCAGGGGACAAGATTGGTATTCGGCTCCATCGCCGTGGATGTTGAAGCCCCCAGGGCGGCGTCTATCCACCGGTCCTTGATATGGGCAATCGGCTCCGGGCTAGTGGCCAAAGCGGATCCGAGTGCGGCCACCAAAGCACTGTCCGGCGGCAGAGCTAGATCATGCCCATCGTCACAGTGCGGCGCGCTTGGCTGTGGCTCGAGTCCGTCGAAGATCGAGTCTCCGCGGTCATCGGCCATGAAGTTTAAGCTTCCGAATCTGACCTGACGGCCAGGGGCGTGGCTTTCGGTCTGCTCCAGATGGCCAAGAGAATTGGCCCGCAGTGCAAAGCCGCCAAATACGAAGATCTGTCCGGGGAGAAAAGTCTCACCCTAGACAGCGTTGATGGTTGAAGATGCCATCGAGCCTATCGGTGACGACAGAGAGGAACTCTCAATGAAAGCACCAATGTCGGTGTCAAAACCGGCGGATCTCGGTAGGGGTCCCGAATCTGTGTGTCTAGGCGGATGGTAACAAGAGCGAGGACACAATGTTTTACCAGGTTGGGCCCTCTCGATGGAGGTAAAACCCTACGTCCCGCTTGATTAATATTGATGAAATGGGTAGTACAAGAGTAGATCTACCACGAGATCAAGGAGGCTAAACCTAGAAGCTAGCCTATGGTATGATTGTTGAGATGTAATGTTAGTCCCTCGGACTAAGGCCCTCCGGTTTATATAGACACCGGAGAGGCTAGGGTTACAGAGTCGGTTACAATGGTAGGAGATCTACATATCCGTATTGCCAAGCTTGCCTTCCACGCCAAGGAAAGTACCTTCCGGACATGGTAGGAGTCTTCAATCTTCTATCTTCGTAGTATGGGAGTCCGGCGGATATTGATAGTCGGCTATCCGGACACCCCTAGTCGAGACTCCCTCGGCCCTTGAGCTGTTAGGGCCCATGCGGTGCTCCGTCCTTGCCCTTTGGCCCGCTGGAAGCCAAGTCCGAGGCGCTTTGGGCCACAGGGCTCTGTCGACATCTGGACTTGGGGTATCCAGCCCTGCCTGCCTGCGGCCCACCACATGGCTCCATCGACGACCTGGTATGGCCCAGCTTCGACAACAACACATCAAGACCCTCCCAAGGGGCCAAGCCTCACGAGGTGGACGACGCCAAGACCCCTGAAGGAGTTGGCCTCCTCAGGAGGGCTCCTGAGGGGCGGAGAGATCTATGTAGCTACCTCATGAGGCTCAGCTAACGCGAGCCGTGACGACCAAGGCCAGGCGGGTACAGAGCATAGGTTTCTTCTTTGGTGCAAGGGAGGCAAGCCATAGGCGCGGAGTCCCGAGGAATGAACCAAAGGTTTCCATTCTGGTGCAACGAGACCAAGATCGCCAGGACGGCAAGTCGAAGGTCATCACCGAGCCCACTGCAGCGTCACAGCGAGAGGCTTTTCGCAGGCGAAGACTACTTTTGTCAGGATGGACTGTACTGCTTGTCCCCTTTCAAATCCCGCCGTTGTGGAATCCATTCTCGCTCATATTTGGGAAGAGGACCAAGGCACTATATATAGGACTTAGCCACCACCATAGAGAAGGACCGAAACCCAGGGCAAGTAGAGCACCACACTAGCTCAAGAACACCTCACCTCCTGAGGCTTGTTCATCATTGTACTAGTTCTTCCATAGCCCCTTGAGGCAATCCACCACACCACACTGGAGTAGGGTATTACACCACAACGGTGGCCCGAACCAGTATAAATCTCTCTGTCTTTGTGTCTCTGTGAGCTCTTCGCACTAGGCTAGGGGGGATCGCGAGTAGGCAGGCTGGGCAGGTTGAGATCTCCGCACGCACCCCAGTGTTCGAACCTCTCACAGGTTGCCGGATCCCGAAATCCGACAACATCGTCGTGTTAGGTTGCTGGTTTTAGCATCTAGTCCTTTGGAGTTTCAAGTTCTGTCCACAAGTTGTGACGCCGCCACCGCACCATATTCATAGCCGCAGCCACACCATTGTCATCACCGCTGCCATATACCACCATCACATATCCGCCGCCCATACGAGTCCACCTCCCATACTTATCCACCGCCATCACGCCAATCCGAGTCCACCTCCATTGCAGATTCGCCACCAGTCCGTGTTCCATCTCCCCAACATATATCCACCATTAGTCTGAGTTCCACCAGATTCATCTCTGCCACCAGTCTTAGTCCGAGTCCAGTATTTATTCCTTTGTTTTCGAGTTCTAGATCACATCATACTACGAGTCATGACCAAGTTGGACTCCCCAACTTCCGTGCCGCCCGCGAAAGAAAAATAGTTCCAAACTTAAAAAAACCTAAGTCTGGAAAATTCTGACTAGGCAGTTTTTAGACCATTTGTAGACTTTTAAAAAAAATTGTTGCAGAGCAAAAAAAGAGGCCAAAAAAGTGCAAAAAAGTGAAAAAAAAGAGATTCAGAGTGTGCTCCTCCCTTGTTTACGTGCAACGCCATGATTTTGTTAGTGTTCTAGGCTTTACCAGTATTACTACTAACACCGTGTAGCACTAAGATAATGCCTGCGTGCAACATAACCAAGCAAAGGTTTGTGGAGAAATTATGGTATTGCATGAGTCATATAACATCTATCATTTTTGTTTGTATTTGTACCTTACATGGTATTAGCACTAACTCCATGTAGCATCATTTCATTGGCGCTCGTGTGTAGCATAACCCAAGTAAAATGAGTTCGCGATATCCATTTGTGATTATGCTAATAGTTTATGATCTTACAACATTAGAGCATTTCATGACATATTTTATTTGACTTTGGCCAAAATATGTGGTCCAGATATTTTGTTTAGTTTTATCTCACTTGTATTACTACTATGCCATGTAACACTATTATGGTGTCCGCGGGTAGCGTAATCAAGTAAGATTGGTTTATGTTGTACCATTTTTTATGATGCTAATAGTTTAGGCTCTTATAGCACTGGAGCATTTCATGACATATTTTATTTGACTTTGGCCAAAATATGTGGTCTGGATATTTTGTTTAGTTTTATCTCACTTGTAATACTACTATGCCGTGTAACACTATTATGGTGTCTGCGGGTAGCGTAACCAAGTAAGATGGGTTTACGATGTACCATTTTTTATGATGCTAATAGTTTAGGCTCTTATAACATTCGAGCATGTTTGTAACATATTTTATATGACTTTGGCCAAAATATGTGGCATGCATGTTTTATTTAGATTTATCTTACTTGTATTACTAGTAACACCACGTAACACGAATATCGTGTCCGCGTGTAGCGTAACCAAGTAAAATTCGTTTATGTCGTGCAATTTTGATGATGTTGGTAGTTTAGGCTCTTATAGAGTAGGAGCATTTTATGACATACTTTTATGTGAGTTTGGTTGAAATGTATGACTTGGACATTTCATTTAGTTTTATCTTGCTTGTATTACTACTATGCCGTGTAACACTAATGTAATGTCCACATGTAGCATAACCAAGTAAGATTGGTTTTATTGATGCAACATGTTTTATAATACATCTTGCATGATTTTGGTCTTTGCGTGTGTGTTGCAAGAACACATTTTTAATTAACTTTTGCCTTGCTTGTATTACTACTAATACCGAGTAGCATTAAGATAATGCCCGAGTGCAGCGTAACCAAGTGAAGGAAAGTTTTGTATATTCTTGTCTGTATTACAACTAGCATAACAAATAGTGTGTGTAGCGCAACCGGACAAGCATTTATTCTGAATTCATTTGTAATTTGGCTCCAACTCAGTCATACCAATTTCGTTTATGATGGCCAAAGCAAGACAATTTTTATGAGGTTTTCGTACCTATGATACTCTCTTGATTTGTATCCACATATAGGGACCAAACCAAGAAGGAAATCATTACGATGAAGCACATGCAACATGTAAAAGAAACATGCTTGCTCCTTGGCTCGTACCGCGATGGCCGAACCAAGAACAAAAATTTGAGATGGATGTAAGCTCCTTGGTTTGTACCACGACGGCTGAACCAAGGACGAAAATTTAAGGTAGATGAAACAAGCACCTTGATTTGTACCGCGATGGCTGAACCAAGGGCAAGAATTTTGAGGAGATGAAGCGTGCTCTTTGGTTTGTACCGCGTTGGTCGTACCAAGGGCTAGAGTATTAAGAGAGGAGGAAGAAGAAAGCTCCCTGGCCTGTACCACAATGGCCAAACTAGGGGAGTAAATAGCATAAAACTACTACTTTACAGGCTATGGTTTCAAAAAACTACCGGTTTTTATTTTTTCTCAGATAACTACCAACTGAGTAGTCGGCTATTTCAAAAAACCCAAAATGCATGTTGCTTAAACATTAAACCTATTTATGACAGCCCTAAACGAACCGTTTGTTTGACCGGTTGTTTGACCGTTAACTGACATCAGGGCCCCACATGTCAGCCATGGAGCAAATTATCAAAGAGATTTGTTAAAAAGCCACACCAGTGAGCAGGAGGGCGAGACGGATCGAGGGAAGAAGAACTCCCTCCGCCGCCCGCTTGCCCTTGCCCGCCGCGCCGACAATCACGGGGCTCAACCCGGCCATTCCTCAAACCCACCTCCTCCGAGATCTCCACACCCAGCGCCGGGCGGCCTCCGCCTCATCTTCTTTCGGCAGCGTGGACCTGCCTGGCGACTCCGAAGATCGTCGGAGGAAAGATTTGCGGAGATGGCGGCGGCTCGAGTAGGCGGCGACGACTCGAGCGCCGCCAATGGCGGCGGCGGCGACAAGCAGCGGGCGCCATGGCGAGCGGCGACCCAGGCGGGCGCCATGGTGATCTTGGCGGCGACCCGAGCCGTGCCATGGCGGTGCACGGCGACCCGGCGGCGCGCGGCGACGAGCGAGCGTCGTGGCGGTCTGACGGCGGCAAGTCCATGGCGAGGACATGGTGGCCGGATTGCTCTGCCTGGGTCCAAGGACCCGATTGCTTTTTAAAAATAATTATAGGGACCTGATTGCTTTTTTAAAATATGGGGAGGGGGTATTCTGTAAAAATCTATGAAAGAGGCACTGACATGTGGGCCCCACATGTCAGTTAACGGTCAAACACACGGTCAAAGAGACGGATCGTTTAGGTGCGGGCCCGACCTGTCATAAACAGGTTTAATTTTTAAACAACATCCACTTTGGGTTTTTTGAAACAGTCGACCACCCGTTTGGTAGTTATTTGCGAAAAAATAAAAGCCGATAGTTTTTTGGAATCATAGCGTGTAAAGTAGTAGTTTTATGCTATTTACTCAAACTAAGGGCTAGAGGAGAGCCATGAATCTCACCTTCAAACTTGTAGCAAGCACGAGAGGCCTACCTCTTTCTTTTCCCTTCATGTGTTCGTGTGTATGGATTTTTTGCAGTAGTATTGTTGTATGTAGCAGCAGTGAAATGAGCAGTTTAGTACGAGCGGCCGAACGATTAGATGATCACCAGCCCCCTTACTGTTGATAGGGCTCTATTTATAGGAGCGGGAAATCGCAGCGAAGGCTCTAACGTGCGCCCATGTTCCCACATCGTGGGAAGTGCTCGTGGGATCGTGGGAGCAGCCTGCTCCTTTCTTTAACTTTTCAATGTGTACGTGTAATGCACGTTTATTTGGAAGTATATTAAGTGCATGCGGATATTAAGTATGATACTATTTGCATGTTATTAGGTTAGCATTATATTTGACATGAAATTAACTGCACGCTAAACGTGTTGATCGAGCGCTCGACATTGAAGCAGTTTAGCTCGTTAGATTGACATGATTTGATGACTGAGATTAATTGGATGTGCCTTTGAGTCTTTTTATATAGGTATAGATATATATTTGTTTATTACTTAATCGCTAGTTGACCGAGATTTGAACCGGGCACTTACCTCTAATTAGCCCATGTGGGCTTGGTCTATTTTTAATGACCTTGTGGGCCTTGGCTGCTAACCCATTAGTTTGGGCGCGGTGGTTAGCTGATGGATTAGGCCATGCATGCAACTACTCCATGCATGCATGCATGTAGACATCTTTTATAAATAAGCTAAACCCGATTAATTGAAATGGTTCATTAAGTTTCTTTTTTGTCATGCCATGAGACAAAGACATAGGCAAATATTTTTTCATTGACAATTATATGACGGCCTGATATTTTTGTTGGGGAAGGTACTAATTTCAGAAAAATTTCTGCGCACACGCAAGATCATGGTGATGCATAGCAACGAGAAGGGAGAGTGTTGTTCACGTACCCTCGTAGACCGAAAGCGGAAGCGTTAGCACAATGCGGTTGATGTAGTCGTACGTCTTCACGATCCGACCGATCAAGTACCAAACGCACGGCACCTCCGACTTCAGCACACGTTCAGCTCCATGACGTCCCTCGAACTCCGGTCCAGCCGAGCTTTGAGGGAGAGTTCCGTCAGCACGACGGCGTGGTGACGATGATGATGTTCTACCGACGCAGGGCTTCGCCTAAGCACCGCTACGATATTACCGAGGTGGACTATGGTGAATGGGGCACCGCACACGGCTAAGAGATCCAAGGGATCAATTGTTGTGTCTCTAGGGGGTGCCTCCCTCCCCGTATATAAAGGAGTGGAGGAGGGGGAGGGGGCCGGCCACCCTTGGAGCGCCCCATGAGGAGTCCTACTCCCACCCTTCCTTATTGGAGTAGGAGAGGAGAGGGGGAAAGGAAAGGGGGGGCGCCGCCCCCCTCCTTGTCCAATTCGGACTTGGGGGGGGGCGTGCGGCTGCCCCTTGGACGCCTCTCCTCTTCCACCACTTGGGCCCATGAGGCCTATTAACCTCCGGGGTGTTCCGGTAACCCCCCCGGTACGCCGGTATACATCCGATAACCCCCGAAACCATTCCGGTGTCCGAATATAGTCGTCCAATATATCAATCTTCATGTATCGACCATTTCGAGACTCCCCGTCATATCCGTGATCACATCTGGGACTCTGAACTGCCTTCGGTACATCAAAACACATAAACTCATAATATAACCGTCATCTAACTTTAAGCGTGCGGACCCTACGGGTTCGAGAACTATGTAGACATGACCGAGACACGTCTCCGTTCAATAACTAATAGCAGAACCTGTATGCTCGTATTGGCTCCTACATATTCTACGAAGATCTTTATCGGTCAAACCGCATAACAACATACGTTGTTCCCTTTGTCATCGGTATGTTACTTGCCCAAGATTTGATCGTCGGTATCTCAATACCTAGTTCAATCTCGTTACCGGCAAGTCTCTTTACTCTTTACGTAATGCATCATCCCGCAACTAACTCATTAGCTACATTGCTTGCAAGGCTTATAGTGATGTGCATTACCGAGAGGGCCCAAAGATACCTCTCCGACAATCGGAGTGACAAATCCTAATCTCGAAATACGTCAACTCAACAAGTACCTTCGAAGACACCTGTAGAGCACCTTTATAATCACCCAGTTATGTTGTGACGTTTGGTAGCACACAAAGTGTTCCTCCGGTACCGGGATTTACATAATCTCATAGTCATAGGAACATGTATAGAAAGCAATAGCAACATACTAAACGATCAAGTGCTAAGCTAACGGAATGGGTCAAGTCAATCACATCATTCTCCTAATGATGTGATCTCGTTAATCAAATGACAACTCATGTCTATGGTTAGGAAACTTAACCATCTTTGATTCACGGGCTAGTCAAGTAGAGGCATACTAGTGACACTATGTTTGTCTATCTATTCACACATGTATTATGTTTCAGGGTAATACAATTCTAGCATGAATAATAAACATTTATCATGATATGAGGAAATAAATAATAACTTTATTATTGCCTCTTGGGCATATTTCCTTCGGTCTCCCACTTGCACTAGAGTCAATAATCTAGATTACACAGTAACGATTCTAACACCCATGGAGCCTTGGTGCTGATCATGTTCTGCTCGTGGAAGAGGTTTAGTCAACGGGTCTGCAACATTCAGATCCGTATTTATCTTGCAAATCTCTATGTCTCCCACCTAGACTTGGTCCCGGATGGAATTGAAGCGTCTCTTGATGTGCTTGGTTCACTTGTGAAATCTGGATTCCTTTGCCAAGGCAATTGCACCAGTATTGTCACAAAAGATTTTCATTGGACCTGATGCACTAGGTATGACACCTAGATCGGATATGAACTCCTTCATCCAGACTCCTTCATTTGCTGCTTCTGAAGAAGCTATGTACTCCGCTTCACATGTAGATCCCGCCACGATGCTTTGTTTAGAACTGCACCAACTGACAGCTCCACCGTTCAATATAAATACGTATCCGGTTTGCGATTTAGAATCGTCCGGATCAGTGTCAAAGCTTGCATCAACGTAACCATTTATGACTAGCTCTTTGTCACCTCCATAAACGATAAACATATCCTTAGTCCTTTTCAGGTATTTCAGGATGTTCTTGACCACTATCCAGTGATCCACTCCTGGATTACTTTGGTAACTCCCTACTAAGCTAATAGCAAGGCACACATCAGGTCTGGTACACAGCATTGCATACATGATAGAGCCTATGGCTGAAGCATAGGGAACATCTTTCATTTTCTCTCTATCTTCTGTAGTGGTCGGGCATTGAGTCTGACTCAATTTCACACCTTGTATTACAGGCAAGAACCCTTTCTTTGCTTGATCCATTTTGAACCTTTTCAAAACTTTATCAGGGTATGTACTTTGTGAAAGTCCAATTAAGCGTCTTGATCTATCTCTATAGATCTTGATGCCCAATATATAAGCAGCTTCACCGAGGTCTTTCATTAAAAACTTTTATTCAAGTATCCTTTTATGCTATCCAAAATTCTATATCATTTCCAATCAATAATATGTCGTCGCATATAATATTAGAAATGCTCTGAGCTCCCACTCGCTTTCTTGTAAATCTGAGACTCCTCCAAAAGTGCATATAAAACCATATCTTTGATCACACTATAAAAGCGTTTATTCCAACTCCGAGAGGCTTGCACCAGTCCATAAATGGATCGCTGGAGCTTGCACACTTTGTTAGCATC
The DNA here is from genome assembly GCA_021437245.1 of Aegilops speltoides. NCBI lineage: Eukaryota > Viridiplantae > Streptophyta > Magnoliopsida > Poales > Poaceae > Aegilops > Aegilops speltoides. The sequence continues at coordinate 172,078,734 of CM038146.1, forward strand.
TTGTGGATCGACAAAACCTTCTGGTTGCATCATATACAACTCTTCTTCTAGAAATCCATTCAGGAATGCAGTTTTGACATCCATTTGCCAAATTTCATAATCATAAAATGTAGCAATTGCTAACATGATTCGGACATACTTAAGCATCGCTACGGGTGAGAAAGTCTCATCATAGTCAACCCCTTGAACTTGTCGAAAACCCTTTGCAACAAGTCGAGCTTTGTAGACAGTAACATTACCATCAGCGTCAGTCTTCTTCTTAAAGATCCATTTATTCTTGATGGCTTGCCGATCATTGGGCAAGTCAACCAAAGTCCATACTTTGTTCTCATACATGAATCCCATCTCAGATTTCATGGCCTCAAGCCATTTTGCGGAATCTGGGCTCATCATCACTTCCTCATAGTTCGTAGGTTCGCCATGGTCAAGTAACATGACCTCTAGAATAGGATTACCGTACCACTCTGGTGCGGATCTTACTACCTACGAGGTTCGGTAGTAACTTGATTTGAAGTTTCATGATTAACATCATTAGCTTCCTCACTAATTGGTGTAGTCGTCATAGGAACCGGTTTCTGTGATGAACTATTTTCCAATAAAGGAGCAGGTACAGTTACCTCATCAAGTTCTACTTTCCTCCCACTCACTTCTTTCGAGAGAAACTCCTTCTCTATAAAGGATCCATTCTTGGCAACGAATGTCTTGCCTTCGGGTCTGTGATAGAAGGTGTACCCAACAGTTTCCTTTGGATATCCTATGAAGATGCATTTCTCCGATTTGGGTTCAAGCTTATCAGGTTGAAGCTTTTTCACATAAGCTTCGCAGCCCCAAACTTTAAGAAATGACAACTTTGGTTTCTTGCCAAACCACAATTCATAAGGTGTCGTCTCAACGGATTTTGATGGTGCCCTATTTAACGTGAATGCAGCCGTCTCTAAAGCATAACCCCAAAATGATAGCGGTAAATCAGTAAGAGACATCATAGATCACACCATATCTAGTAAAGTACGATTACGACGTTCAGACACACTATTACGCTGTGGTGTTCTGGGTGGCATGAGTTGTGAAACTATTCCGCATTGTTTCAAATGTAGACCAAACTCGTAACTCAAATATTCTCCTCCACGATTAGATCGTAGAAACTTTATTTTCTTGTTATGATGATTTTCAACTTCACTCTGAAATTCTTTGAACTTTTCAAATGTTTCAGACTTATGTTTCATTAAGTAGATATACCCATATTTGCTCAAATCATCTATGAAGGTGAGAAAATAACGATACCCTCCGCGAGCCTCAACATTCATTGGACCACATACATCAGTATGTATGGTCTCCAACAAATCAGTTGCTCGCTCCATAATTCTGAAGAACGGCGTTTTAGTCATCTTGCCCATGAGGCATGGTTAGCAAGTACCAAGTGATTCATAATCAAGTGATTCCAGAAGTCCATCAGTATAGAGTTTCTTCATGCGCTTTACACCAATATGACCTAAACGGTAGTGCCACAAATAAGTTGCCCTATCATTATCAACTCTGCATATTTTGGCTTCAACATTATGAATATTTGTATCACTACTATCGACATTCATCAAGAATAGACCACTCTTTAAGGGTGCATGACCATAAAAGATATTATTCATATAAATAGAGCAACCATTATTCTCAGATTTAAATGAATAACCGTCTTGCATCAAACAAGATCCAGATATAATGTTCATGCTCAACGCTGGCACCAAATAACAATTATTTAGGTCTAAAACTAATCCGAAGGTAGATGTAGAGGTAGCGTCCGACGGCGATCACATCAACTTTGGAACCATTTCCCAGCGCGCCGTCACCTCGTCCTTAGCGGTGTTAAGCAATCCGTAGTCCTGTTTGAGTTGCAAATATTAGCAACAGAACCAATATCAAATACCGAGTGCTCTGCGAGCTCGGTAAGGCACACATCAATAACATGTATATCACATATACCTTTGTTCACCTTGCCATCCTTCTTATCCGCCAAATACTTGGGGCGGTTTAGCTTCGGTGTCGATCGCTTGCGGTAGAAGCACTCAGTCTCAGGCTTAGGTCCAGACTTGGGTTTCTTCTCTTGAGTAGCAACTTGTTTGCCGTTCTTCTTGAAGTTCCCCTTCTTCTTCCCTTTGCCCTTTTTCTTGAAACCGGTGGTCTTATTGACCATCAACACTTGATGCTCCTTCTTGATTTCTACCTCCGCAGCCTTTAGCATTGCGAAGAGCTCGGGAATTGTCTTGTTCATCCCTTGCATATTATAGTTCATCCACGAAGCTCTTGTAGCTTGGTGGCGATGATTGAAGAATTCATCAATGACACTATCATCCGGAAGATTAACTCCCAGTTGAATCAAGTGATTGCAATACCCAGACATTTTGAGCATATGTTCACTGACAGAACTATTCTCCTCCATCTTGCAGCTGTAGAACTTATTGGAGACTTCATATCTCTCAATCCGGGCATTTGCTCGAAATATTAACTTCAACTCCTGGAACATCTCATATGCTCCATGATGTTCAAAACGTCGTTGAAGTCCCGGTTCTAAGCCGTAAAGCATGGCACACTGAACTATAGAGTAGTCATCAACACGCGACTGCCAGGCATTCACAATGTCTACAGTAGCTGGCGCAGGTGGTACACCCAGCGGTGCTTCCAGGATGTAACTTTTCTGTGCAGCAATGAGGATAATCCTTAAGTTATGGACCCAGTCCGTGTAATTGCTACCATCATCTTTCAACTTTGCTTTCTCAAGGAACGCATTAAAATTTAACGGAACAACAACATGGGCCATCTATCTATAACAAACATAGACAAGCAAAATACTATCAGGTACTAAGTTCATGATAAATTTAAGTTCAATTAATCATATTACTTAAGAACTCCCACTTAGATAGACATCTCTCTAATCATCTAAGTGATCACGTGATCCAAATCAACTAAACCATAACCGATCATCACGTGAAATGGAGTAGTTATCAATGGTGAACATCACTATGTTGATCATATCTACTATATGATTCACGCTCGACCTTTCGGTCTCGGTGTTCGAGGCCATATCTGCATATGCTAGGCTCATCAAGTTTAACCTGAGTATTCTGCATGTGCAAAACTGGCTTGCACCCGTTGTAGATGGACGCAGAGCTTATCACACCCGATCATCACGTGGTGTCTGGGCACGACAAACTTTTGCAACGGTGCATACTCAGGGAGACCACTTTTATCTTGAAATTTAGTGAGAGATCATCTTATAATTCTACCGTCAATCAAAGCAAGATAAGATGCATAAAAGATAAACATCACATGCAATCAATATAAGTGATATGATATGGCCATCATCATCTTGTGCTTGTGATCTCCATCTCCAAAGCACCGTCATGATCACCATCGTCACCGGCGCGACACCTTGATCTCCATCATAGCATCATTGTCGTCTTGCCAACTATTGCTTCTACGACTATCGCTACCGCTTAGTGATAAAGTAAAGCAATTACAGGGCGATTGCATTGCATACAATAAAGCGACAACCATATGGCTCCTGCCAGTTGCCGATAACTCGGTTACAAAACATGATCATCTCATACAATAAAATATAGCATCACGTCTTGACCATATCACATCACAACATGGCCTGTAAAAACAAGTTAGACGTCCTCTACTTTGTTGTTGCAAGTTTTACGTGGCTGCTACGGGCTTAGCAAGAACCGTTCTTACCTACGCATAAAAATCACAACGATAGTTCGTCAAGTTAATGTTGTTTTAACTTTCTCAAGGACCAGGCGTAGCCATACTTGGTTCAACTAAAGTTGGAGAAACTGACACCCGCCAGCCACCTGGGTATGACATGCTGGTAACCTTCTCAACTAAAGCACGTCGGTAGAACCAGTCTCACGTAAGCGTATGCATAATGTCGGTCCGGGTCGCTTCACCCAACAATACCGCCGAACCAAAGTATGACATCTTTGGTAGCGATATGACTTATATCGCCCACAACTCACTTGTGTTCTACTCGTGCATATAACATCAACGCATAAAACCAGGCTCGGATGCCATTGTTGGGGAACATAGTAATTTAAAAAAAATTCCTACGCACACGCAAGATCATGGTGATGAATAGCAACGAGAGGGGAGAGTGTTGTCCACGTACCCTCGTAGACCGAAAGCAGAAGCGTTAGCAGAACGCGGTTGATGTAGTCGTACGTCTTCACGATCCGACCGATCAAGTACCGAACGCACGACACCTCCGAGTTCAGCACATGTTCAGCTCGATGACGTCCCTCGAACTCCGATCCAGCCGAGCTTTGAGGGAGAGTTCCATCAGCACGACGGCATGGTGACGATGATGATGTTCTACCAACGCAGGGCTTCGCCTAAGCACCGCTACGATATTACCGAGGTGGACTATGGTGAAGGGGGCACCGCACACGGCTAAGGGATTCAAGGGATCAATTGTTCTGTCTCTAGGGGGTGCCTCCCTCCCCGTATATAAAGGAGTGGAGGAGGGAGGGGCGGCCACCCTTGCGCGCCCATGAGGTCCTACTCCCACGGAGTAGGACTCCCCCTTCCTGTTGGAGTCGGCGAGGAGAGGAAGGAGAGAGGGGGGGAAAGGAAAGGGGGGGGCACCGCCCCCCCTCCGTGTCCAATTCGGACTTGGGAGGGGGGAGGGGCACGCGTCTTCCCCTTGGCCACCTCTCCTCTTCCACCACTTGGGCCCATGAGGCCCATTAACCTCCGGGGGGGGGGGGGGGTTCCGGTAACCCCCCGATACTCCGGTATATATCCAATAACCCCCGGAACCATTCCGGTGTCCGAATATAGTCGTCCAATATATCAATCTTCATGTCTCGACCATTTTGAGACTCCTCGTCATGTCCGTGATCACATCCGGGACTCCGAACTACCTTCGGTACGTCAAAACACATAAAATCATAATATAACCGTCATCTAACTTTAAGCGTGCGGACCCTACGGGTTCGAGAACTATGTAGACATGAACGAGACACGTCTCCGGTCAATGACCAATAGCGGAACCTGGATGCTCATATTGGCTCCTACATATTCTAGGAAGATCTTTATCGGTCAAACCGCATAACAGCATACGTTGTTCCCTTTGTCATCAGTATGTTACTTGCCCGAGATTCGATCGTCGGTATCTCAATACCTAGTTCAATCTCGTTACCGGCAAGTCTCTTTACTCGTTACGTAATGCATCATCCCGTAACTAACTCATTAGCTACATTGCTTGCAAGGCTTATAGTGATGTGCATTACGGAGAGGGCCCAGAGATACCTCTCCGACAATCGGAGTGACAAGTCCTAATCTCGAAATACGTCTACTCAACAAGTACCTTCGGAGACACCTGTAGAGCACCTTTATAATCACCCAGTTACGTTGTGACGTTTGGTAGCACACAAAGTGTTCCTCCGGTAAAGCGGGAGTTACATAATCTCATAGTCATAGGAACATGTATAAGTCATGAAGAAAGCAATAGCAACATACTAAACGATCAAGTGCTAAGCTAACGGAATGGGTCAAGTCAATCACATCATTCTCCTAATGATGTGATCCCGTTAATCAAATGACAACTCATGTCTATGGTTAGGAAACTTAACCATCTTTGATTCACGAGCTAGTCAAGTAGATGCATACTAGTGCACTATGTTTGTCTATCTGTTCACGCATGTATTATGTTTCCGGGTAATACAATTCTAGCATGAATAATAAACATTTATCATGATATGAGGAAATAAATAATAACTTTATTACTGCCTCTAGGGCATATTTCCTTCAATTATATATATATATATATATAGGTATATATATCGTCTGTTCTATTTTTTATCCATCGCGTTGATATATTACATGATCGACGGAATGAGGCTCGCATTTACATGATCTGATATTTTAGCGATATTAACGCCACTTATGACGATTTTATGTTCGCACTAGAAACTCACCGTTGGTGGCGGCGTATATGCATGCAGGCTATGTGTCCCTGCAATTGTAATTTTATTGCAACAAATATTTTATGGATATTTTCATTTAGTCTACAAATTTTGCAAATACTGGCTCATTTCAGTATCTTCATTATCGACATTTGGTGCGCCTCTTTTATCGCCAGCCCTGGCTTTGAGCAGTTAACTTTATAACGGATTTTTGTTGTTAACATTTATTTATATAATTTTGTATTGCTTACGCACTATAATTATTGTGGTCAAAAACCGTGTCAACAACAAGTTCAATAGTGGCGTGACAAGGACAAGAGGATGTGGAACCCCTTGAAAATGCTAAGGACTAGGATTGGCAAAATCTCAAGACTCTTCATCTTTGTTTAAGTGATCCAAGATCACATCGAGTCCATAGGAAAGTCAATACTATTAAAAGGGGATGAGGTGTTGCATAATGGTCTACTTGCTCAAAGTTCTTAGTGATATTGCTCCAAAACCCTCAGCCACTTTCTCTATCCAAATATGTCAAAACCCTAATTCTAAACTCGGCCCCACCAATATCTTCCATCCAGAACCACCGAGTTCATTCTGACATAGCTGTCATGGATTTGTGACGACAGATGTCCTAGTGAAAGGACTTAGGTGTGGAGCCATCGCACTAGGTTAGCTTAAAGGGGTTGAACGGGACAAAGGAGGTTTGGCCCCTCTCCACGAGGTAAAAGCCTACATCCTGCTTCTAGTTGTATTGCTTGAGTTTTGGTTACAAGGGAGCGAGTACGCTTGACCTAGTTCTCAATTGTCCGTTTCTTGAGTTAACCGGTCGCCGAGTCTCACCTTTATATACACAGGTACAGACCCAGAGGCTTACAGAGTCCTGGCCGGCTCACACAACATGACCGACTTGGTTTCTAAATAGTCATGCCTTACAAAGCAAGTCCTAATACGACGGTTCATAGCCCTGGTCCTGGGCCTTTAGCAGGCCTGCCTCCGTGAGCCGTCGTCTTCTTATCTCTCTGTGGGCCTCCTTCAGGTTAAGCCGCCAATGGTATAACCCAGCCCCTCCTGGGCGGGTCATACCTAGCTATATCCCCAACATTAGGCCCCAGGTTGATTTGAACTTGTTCATATCAATCTCCACTGTCTGACTTAGCAGAATGTATCATTATTGATTCCTTATCAATCCGTTATGACCCGTCATGCCATCACATAGCAGAACCATTTTAACCCACCATGAAAACATGTGCATTAATTCTGCACAAGGAATAGGATATCTCAACGGATATCTATCTTATTGGACCTCCCAAAAATCGAGGCGCCCGCATTGCGAGCATAATCATTTTGCCTCCTCGATTCTCGCGCACGCCATGTTATCATCCCCTTATAAATAGGGACAAGGGGCCTCTTCTTCACTTTTTACCCCTGCCTCTTCCTCTTCATCTCTTTCCTCGCGACGCCACTGCGACCCGAGCTCCGCTGCTACCGTCGACCGTCCTCAACAACTCCGACCCAGGCCGCTGCATCAACCTGGCCGTGTCCAAAGATCGCGACGCTCTTCCGCTGTTCGTCAGCATCAACAGGTACCCCTCTTTCCTTATCCTCAATTTGCATTAGGGTGCCCTAGTTCATCAGCATTCATCGGAGTTCATCATGGTTTCTATGCCAACGCTTAGTTCAATCTGAAAAGTAGTACAAAGTTTGTGCGGTAGCACTTTTAACATCCGTTTCCAATCATAGATGCGTCCTGTCTCCCTGAGATTCAAACTCCACACGTGTGTTCTTCCACTGTCATATTTAGGGTTAGCAATTATTCTCCTTTTCTGAACTGTTGTAGATTCGTAAATATAATCCATCACTTGTGGAATCTGTTTGTCCAACACTTAGTGAAACTTTACTCACTTTCCAGATCTTATAACCATCTGTCCGACCACTTGTTATATGGGCGGCTCAAATATAGATATATTGTAACCCGGAAAAACACAAACGACTCTTTGATAGAACATTTAAACCGCCGATATATGTCCAGTATCTGTATCCCCCAGTTTTGCCTTGCCGGCCTAATCATGCCAATCTCTTCTTCCATAACAAGTAATATTTGCACCTGAACCAATTTGCTTTAATAAACTTGCTTTCCTCTGACTATAAAGCGACTTGCCTTCATAAATTTGACCCACCAATATCTCATTTTTAGGCTTTTCATTGAAAAAATGACTAAGACCGTGACTACATGCAATTGGACCGCTTCAACCGTTATAGAGCAAACCCTAAACGAATATGTTCAAACGGGCGTCTTAGCAGCCAAGGATGTTATCCACTGGCGAGCTCCGGGGACGGAGATCAGACCTTAGCCAAAGGAAGGCGAGGTCGTGGTTTTTGCTGATCATATGCTCCGGGGCTTTTCTCCACCCAGCTCAAAATTCTTTTGTGATGTTTTGCACTTTTTCCAACTTCACCCCCAAGACATTGGCCCAAACTCTATTTCCAACATATGCAACTTCCAAGTTTTTTGCGAAGTATACCTTCAAGAGGAGCCCAGTCTTGATCTTTTCAGAGAGCACTCACTACTGCAGGATACTACTAACGCGACACTACAATCAGAGACCCTTTGAGGAAACTGTGTGCGATGCAATAATTGCAAACGATGGTGTAAAAAAGCCGTCAAAAGGGTGCAAAACATTTGCAATGACGGATGCGTCAAACAAGGGTCAGATTTTAGTTGTGTGTGCGATGCAGGGCATACGATTCAGTTCAATTAACTGTTTGCGATGAGGAGGAACAAAAGAACGGGCAGCCAGGTGAAGGTGTGTGCGATATACAACATACGGTTCACTCGGATGCACTGTTTGTGATTAGGCAACACAAAAGAAACGGTCAGCCAGATCAAGGTGTGTGCGATATACGGCATGCGGTTCACTCGGATGAACTGTTTGCGTTGAGACAAGAGAACAAAAATGGTTCAATATAACAAGATGTGTGTGATTCGCGACAAACAGGTCTGTAATCAGAAATGTGTGCGAAGACCGATAATAACACAGATGGTTGCTGCTAATAAAACGTGTGTGTTGTGCGATGGGATTGCACTTATAAGGACATGGTTGCATAACCAAATTAAACATCCACTTACATAGGTGGCTACTACAACCATGACATTTGCACACACCAAAGTAAACTATTACATGCATAATTACATAGGTGGCTACTACACACATGACATTTCCACACACCAATAAAGTAAACTATATATTACATGCATGATTAACTAGCATAAATGATCATCTGATCATCATCTACTTCTTGTGACGCTTGCTCTACTTGTGGATCGATCCAGGCTCGTCGATTTGGGTAACGAGGCACTTCCTCATGTCAACGATCTGCCTGTGCATCTCGTAGCATGTGTACACGCTCTTGGCCGCGAACCTGAGGTGAGGTTCATCCAGTTGCCGCATCCAGGCCCTGTGCTAGGATATGGGACTTGTTCTCTGGGCATCCTGCTTCATCTTTTCATAGTAGGGGTCGATGATGGCCGAGGTGAGTTCAACCAGGGAGTCCTTCTTCATGCCACCCCAGACCCTGTAGTGCTCACAGATTTTGACAAGGTTCTTGCAGGCCAAGCCCGCAACCCTGAGCGCTTTTACATTGTCGGTGGTTTCCACCGTGGCGAACTTGTAGTCGGTGCTGTTGACAAACCTTTTGAAATGGTCGCAAGGCTCTATGGCCATGCAGTAGTGGTAGATGAGGACATGATGGTGCACGCACAACTAGGCAACGGTAACCTTCTGATCTATGCCAGGATGACTGGTGGTGTACTGGAGGTCGATGCCGACCATCTTGTACTTGTCTCGAGCAAGCAACTGCTCAACGTTGTTGATATAGTCGTCCACCACGGCCGGGTCTCGATGGTGTACACCACCGAGAGATCCGTCTCCCTCGCGTGGGTCTCCACTCTATGCTCGCCAAACTCCATTGGAGCGTCGCTGGACATCCCCTCTCTATGTGTCATCGTGGGTGTGCTTGTTGTGTTGTGGGGAGCGATCGAAAGGTTGAAGAGACTAAGGTTATAATGGTCGCGGGAATTAAAGGGGAAGTCGGACGGCCAGGAATATCGGCAGGCCCTGATGGCAGTTCTAATTTGCAGCGCGTAACTCCATCGCGCCGCATGTAACTGCATCACGTGGCAACGCGCGCGGCGCAACCGCATGCATATGGGGCCCCCGACGTGATCGTGCGCATGCCCAACCACTAGCAGAGCGCGCGCGGAGGGACACGAGCAGAGCGCTCCGCGGTCGCCTCAACAGCGAGCAACCATATATATGCATATAGCAGTTGAACGCGCAAGGAAAAGTTGTCCACAAGCCGAGCACGCCGACGGATGCGAGCAGAGCGCGCTAACGGACGCGACAGAGCGTGCCGCGGCGCCTAACGACGAGCAAAACGTGTTGCAGCGCCTAACGGCGAGTAGAGCTTGCCGAGGGACGCAAGCAGAGGCCGGCACAGTGATACGTGGCAAATAGGACGAACTGTGCGAGCGATGTCGGAGACATCAAGCACAAATCAGATTAGAGTTGCGCGTGCGATACGTGGCATACAATTGACCATCCGTGCTGTTTGTGATGGAATAAGCCGTGTGTGTTGCGGGCAAACGCTTGCTGGTATATAATCTTAAATTTAACCAAAAAAGTGTTAATGCATGTTACAAAAATTGTATATCTGGAAACTATGTTCAAATACGAATCCAACGATATAATCTTTGGCGATATGCATTCGTATTTTATTAGTTAAATCCTACTTATAAATCAGGACGGGGGTATAGTAGGTAAATAAACCGAAACATTTTTTTTGTATTAACCGTATGTGTATGTGTCCTTTCGTCCTCCTCTCGCATGTCTTGTCACCCACTGCCGTAGATGGCTTACAGCGCAAGCTTGCACAACGCGCAGGGGCGTTCTTTTGGCCAAACGGTGGCTCGAAGTTGCACCAATGAATCGTTGGTGAGCCCGTTCCCATGCAACCTCGCAGGTTCCCATGCAAGCTTCCCGCTCGACTCGCTGAAATCCCTCAAAATCCCAATGCTTACCGGCCTGCTATATAAACCCTCACGGTCGGCGAGTCCTACGTCGCATTTTCCCCTTCCTGCCTATAGATTATCTCATCTGCTTCTCCCACAATCGCCAATGGCACCGGTCCGTTATCGTCGCTCAGCCACTCTGCCGTCATCAGAGGACAGCTCCAGCTGGGAGGCTACACCACGGCGGTGGCGCAGTCCCCGGCGTAGTGTAGTGCGTGTGGCGTCCCTGTTGGGTGTGCGCAAAACACCCACCACACGCTCCATCGTCGGTGCCCGTCGGCAGCTGTTGCCGACCGTCGTTGCTGCCACACCACTGATACGTCTCCAACGTATCTATAATTTTTGATTGTTCCATGCTATTATATTACCCCTTTTGGATGTTTATGGGCTTTATTTTACACATTTATATCATTTTTGGGACTAACCTACTAACCGGAGGCCCAGCCCATATTGCTGTTCTTTTTTGCCTATTTCAGTATTTCGAAGAAAAGGAATATCAAACGGAGTCCAAACAGAATGAAACCTTCGGGAGCGTGATTTTTGGAACAAATCTGATCCGGAGAGCTTAGAGTGCAAGTCAAGAAGCTCCCGAGGACCCCACGAGATAGGCCCCCCTATAGGGCACCCCCCCTGTCTCGTGGGCCCCTCGGGCGGCCACCGACGTACTTCTTCTTCCTATATATACATACGTACCTCGAAAACATCTAGGAGCACCACGAAACACAATTTCCACCGCTGTAACCTTCTGTATCCGCGAGATCTCATCTTGGAGCCTTCGCCGGCACTCTGCCGGAGGGGGAATCAACCACGAGGGCTTCTACATCAACATCCTTGACCCTCCGATGAGTTGTGAGTAGTTTACCACAGACCTACGAGTCCATAGTTATTAGCTAGATGGCTTCTCTCTTTTTGGATCTCAATACGATGTTCTCCCCCTCTCTTGTGGAGATCTATTCGATGTAAACTGTTTTTGCGGTGTGTTTGTCGAGATCCGATGAATTGTGGGTTTATGATCAAGTTTATCTATGAATAATATTTGAATCTTCTCTGAATTCTTTTATGTATGATTGAGTTATCTTTGCAAGTCTCTTCGAATTATCAGTTTGGTTTGGCTTACTAGATTGATCTTTCTTGCCATGGGAGAAGTGCTTAGCTTTGGGTTCAATCTTGCGGTGTTCTTACCCAGTGACAGAAAGGTTGCAAGACACGTATTGTATTGTTGCCATCGAGGATAACAAGACAGGGTTTATATCATATTGCATGTGTTTATCCCTCTACATCATGTCATCTTGCTTAATGCGTTACTCTGTTCTTATGAACTTAATACTCTAGATGCAGGCAGGAGTCGGTCGATGTGTGGAGTAATATGCAGGCAGGAGTCGGTCTACTTGTTATGGACGTGATGCCTATATACATGATCATGCCTAGATAATCTCATAACTATGCGCTTTTCTATCAATTGTTCGATAGTAATTTGTTCACCCACTGTAATACTTATGCTATCTTGAGAGAGGCCTCTAGTGAAACCTACGTCCCCCGGGTCTATCTCTTATCATATTTGCTTTCAATCTATCTTTATTTGCATCTTTACTTTTGCATCAATCTTATAAAATACCAAAAATATATTTATCTTATCATACTATCTTTATTAGATCTCACTATCGCAAGTGGCCGTGAAGGGATTGACAACCCCTTTATTGCGTTGGTTGCGTCAGTTTGTTTGTGTAGGTGTGTGGGACTTTTGAGGAGCCTCCTATTGGATCGATACCTTGGTTCTCAAAACTGAGGGAAATACTTACGCTACACTTTGCTGCATCACCCTCTCCTCTTGAGGAAAACCAGCATAAGCTCAAGGCGTAGCAAGAAGGATTTACGGCGCCGTTGCGGGGAGGTCTTCGCTCAAGTCAAGACATACCAAGTACCCATCACAAACCCATCTCCCTCGCATTTACATTATTTGCCATTTGCCTCTCGTTTTCCTCTCCCCCACTTCACCCTTGCAGTTTTATTCGCCCTCTCTTTCCCAATCTCCTCCTCTCTTTTGCTTGCCTTTTGTTTGCTCGTTTACCTTGTCATCATGTCTAGTTCCTTATGCGCTCCTATGTCTCCCGAGTTTGAAGTTCTTCACTTCAAGCAAAGGCAAGGAGAAAATTTAAAAGATGCTTGGTATAGGATGATGGAATCTTATTGCAAGTGCACCCTAGAGGTGAACTTCAGAATTCTTCTTTGTAATTTTTATGTTGGGTTAAATATGACGCATAGACAACTCTTGGATTGCATTGCCAAGGGAAATTTCATTGAAATTGATCCCAGTATTGCGCATGAAATTATAGAGGGAATAGTGGGAACACTACCTCAAACGGGAGGATCACATCCTACCCAAGAAGAAACCCAAGTGTTTGGAAAGATTTGCGAAGTAACAAATTTTTTACAAAAGTCTCTTGAGCCTCTTAAAAGTGTTAGCGGAAATCTTCACCGCATGAATATGTTGATTACTCTTTGCAATAAGCGGTTGGATTCTTTAGATCTAAAAATTTCCGAGTATGAAGGAAAGCGGAAAGAACCTCCCGGATTCAAGCATGACTCCGCTAAAAAAACTGAAAATACAAGATGACACTCGTTAGATCTATCTTTGTTTTTATGCCTAGCTAGGGGCGTTAAACGATAGCGATAGTTGGGAGGCAACCCAATTTTCTTTATGTTTTTTGTTTTTGCTCCTGTTTAGTAATAAATCTTGCATCTACCTACTGTTTATATGTGTTTTTATCTTTTAATTAGTGTTTGTGCCAAGTAGAACCTATAGGATAACCTACGATGATAGTTGATTTGATTCTGCTGAAAAACAGAAACTTTGCACGCACGGATATAATTTTGTTAAATCACCGAAACATGCTTTTGCATTGATTCTTTTTGCTTGTGTTCGCTAAACAAATTGTCCAGGACTTCCTATTTTGGTAGGATTTTTAGAGTTCCATAAGTTTGCGTTAGTTACAGATTGCTACAGACTGTTCTGTTTTTGACAGATTCTGTTTTTCGTGTGTTGTTTGCTTATTTCAATGCATCTATGGCTAGTAATTCAGAAGTTGGAATACAATAGGTTTAACACCAAATTAAATAAATAATGAGTTCATTGCAGTACCTTATGTGGTGGTTTTGTTTTCTTTCACTAACGGAGCTTATAAGATTTCCTGTTGAGTTTTGTGTTGTGAAGTTTTCAAGTTTTGGGTAAAGCTTTTATGGACTATGGAATAAAGGGTGGCAAGAGCCTAAGCTTGGGGATGCCCATGGCACCCCAAGATATTCAATAATAGCCAAAATCCTAAGCTTGGGGATGCCCCGGGAAGGCATCCCCTCTTTCGTCTTCGTTCATTGGTAACTTTACTTGGAGCTATATTTTTATTCGCTACATGATATGTGTTTTGCTTGGAGCGTCGTGTATTATATTAGTCTTTGATTTTTAGTCTACCACAATCATCCTTGCTGTACACACCTTTTGGGAGAAGCCTATTTGATTGGAATTTGCTAGAATACTTTATGTGCTTCACTTACATTTTTTGAGCTTAATCGTTTTTGCTCTAGTGCTTCACTTATATCTTTTAGAGCACGGTGGTGTCTTAATTTTGAAGAAATTGCTAGTCTCTCATTCTTCACTTATATTATTTTGAGAGTCTTTTAGAACAGCATGGTATTTGCTATGGTCATAAAGTTGGTCCTAGAATGATGAGCATCCAAGTTGGGTATAATAAAAACTATCATAGGAAGTGAATTGGATGCTATGATCAACTTGATACTTGATAATTGTTTTGAGATATGGAGGTAGTGATATTAAAGTCATGCTAGTTGGGTGATTATGAACTCAAATAATGCTTGTGTTGAAGTTAGCAAATCCCATAGCATGCACGTATGGTTAAAGTTGTGTAACAAATTTGAAACTTGAAGTGTAATTGGCTTGTGCATCCTTATGAGTGGCGGTCGGGGACGAGCGATGGTCTTTTCCTACCAATCTATCCCCCTAGGAGCATGCGTGTAGTACTTGATTTTTGATAACTTCTAAATTTTTGCAATAAGTATATGAGTTCTTTTGACTAATGTTGAGTCCATGGATTATACGCACTTCTACCTTTCCATCTTTGCTAGCCTCTTCGGTACCGTGCATTGCCCTTTCTCACCTTGAGAGTTGGTGCAAACTTCACCGGTGCACCCAAACCCCGTGATACGATACGCTCTATCACACATAAACCTCTTTATATCTTCCTCAAAACAGCTACCATACCTACCCATTATGGCATTTCCATAGCCATTCCGAGATATATTGCCATGCAACTTCCCACCGTTCCGTTCATCATTTTCATGACATACTTTACTTTTGTCATACCATTGCATGATCATGTAGTTGACATCGTATTTGTGGCAAAGCCACCATGCATTATTTTCGTACATGTCACTCTTGATTCATTGCATCATCCTGGTACACTGCCGGAGGCATTCATATAGAGTCATATTTTGTTCTAGTTTCGAGTTGTAATTCTTATTTTGTAATCAATAGAAGTGTGATGATCATCATTATTAGAGCATTGCCCAAAGAAAAAAATGAAAAAAAAGAAGAAAGGCCAAAAAAGAGAAAGGCCCAAAAAAAGAAAAGAAAAAAAGAAGAAAAGAAAAGAAAAAAAGAAAATAAATAAAAAGGTCGATGTTACTATCTCTTTTTCCACACTTGTGCTTCAAAGTAGCACTTTGTTCTTCATGTAGTGAGTCTCATATTTTGTGCTTCAAAGTAGCACTTTGTTCTTCATGTAGTGAGTCTCATAAGTTGTCTTTTTCATACTAGTGGGAATTTTTCATTATAGAACTTGGCTTGTATATTCCTACGATGGGCTTCCTCAAATGCCCTAGGTCTTTGTGAGCAAGCAAGTTGGATGCACACCCACTAGTTTTCTTTTGTTGAGCATTCATTTATAGCTCTAGTGCATCCGTTGCATGTCAATACCTACTCCTCATGTTGACATCAATTGATGGGCATATCCATAGCCCGTTGATTATCCTCGTCAATGTGAGACTTTCTCCTTTTTTGTCTTCTCCACACAATCCCCATCATCATATTCTATTCCACCCATAGTGCTATATACATGGCTCACGCTCATGTATTGCGTGAAGGTTGAAAAAGTTTGGGATTATTTAAGTATGAAACAATTGCTTGGCTTGTCATCGGGGGTATAGAAGTTGGGAACATCTTTGTGTGACGAAAATGAAGTATAGCCTAACTATACGATTTTGTAGGGATGAACTTTCTTTTGCCATGTTATTTTGAGAAGACATGATTACTTTGATTAGTATGCTTGAAGTGTTACTATTTCTTATGTCAATATGAACTTTTATTTTGTATTCATTTGGATCTGAACATTGATGCCATAATAAAGAAAATAACATTATGAATTATGCTAGGTAGCATTCCACATCAAAAATTCTCTTTTTATCATTTACCTACTCGAGGACGAGCAGGAATTAAGCTTGGGGATGCTTACGTCTCCAACGTATCTATAATTTTTGATTGTTCCATGCTATTATATTACTCCTTTTGGATGTTTATGGGCTTTATTTTACACATTTATATCATTTTTGGGACTAACCTACTAACCGGAGGCCCAACCCATATTGCTGTTTTTTTGCCTATTTTAGTATTTCGAAGAAAAGGAATATCAAACGGAGTCCAAACGGAATGAAACCTTCGGGAGCGTGATTTTTGGAACAAATCTGATCCGGAGAGCTTGGACTGCAAGTCAAGAAGCTCCCAAGGGCCCCACGAGATAGGGGGCCGCACCCCCCCTGTAGGGCGCGCCCCCTGTTTCATGGGCCCCTCAGGCGGCCACCGACGTACTTCTTCTTCCTATATATACCTACGTACCCCAAAAACATCCAAGAGCACCACGAAACACAATTTCCACCGCTGTAACCTTCTGTATCCGCAAGATCTCATCTTGGAGCCTTCGCCGACACTCTGCCGGAGGGGGAATCAACCACGGAGGGCTTCTACATCAACATCCTTGACCCTCCAATGAGTTGTGAGTAGTTTACCTCAGACCTACGGGTCCATAGTTTTTAGCTAGATGGCTTCTTCTCTCTTTTTGGATCCCAATACAATATTCTCCCCCTCTCTTGTGGAGATCTATTCGATGTAAACTCTTTTTGCGGTGTGTTTGTCGAGATCCGATGAATTGTGGGTTTATGATCAAGTTTATCTATGAATAATATTTGAATCTTCTTTGAATTCTTTTATGTATGATTGAGTTATCGTTGCAAGTCTCTTCGAATTATCAGTTTGATTTGGCCTACTAGATTGATCTTTCTTGCCATGGGAGAAGTGCTTAGCTTTGGGTTCAATCTTGTGGTGTTCTTACCCAGTGACAGAAAGGGTTGCAAGACACGTATTGTATTGTTGCCATGGAGGATAACAAGATGGGGTTTATATCATATAGCATGTGTTTATCCCTCTACATCATGTCATCTTGCTTAATGCGTTACTCTGTTCTTATGAACTTAATACTCTAGATGCAGGCAGGAGTCGGTCTACTTGTTATGGACGTGATGCCTATATACGTGATCATGCCTAGATAATCTCATAACTATGCGCTTTTCTATCAATTGCTCGACAGTAATTTGTTCACCCACCGTAATACTTATGCTATCTTGAGAGAAGCCTCTAGTGAAACCTATGGCCCCCGGGTCTATCTCTTATCATATTTGCTTTCAATCTATCTTTATTTGCATATTTACTTTTTGCATATATCTTATAAAATACCAAAAATATATTTATCTTATCATACTATCTTTATTAGATCTCACTTTCGCAAGTGGTCGTGAAGGGATTGACAACCCCTTTATTGCGTTGGTTGCGTCGGTTTGTTTGTGTAGGTGTGTGGGACTTTTGAGGAGCCTCCTATTGGATTGATACCTTGGTTCTCAAAACTGAGGGAAATACTTACGCTACACTTTGCTGCATCACCCTCTCCTCTTCGAGGAAAACCAACGCAAGCTCAAGACGTAGCAACCACCATCGAAAGCCATGGCCATCGCCCGCTCCACCGCCGTGACCTGAAGGCGGGAGGTGGCCGTCGTGGCCGCCACCCATCATCGACCGTCGTGGCTGCCAGCCCACGGTCGATCATCGGGATCATCACCCGCTCCGCCACTACAGCCCGAAGGAGGGAGGCGAAGGTGGAGGCCCGCACGTGCGTCAGCGACCTTGCGCGCTACATCGAGTTCCTGCGGGAGGAGGAGGAGTGCCTTGTCGAGCACGCAAAGAGCCTTACCGCAGCTGTGGCCACAACACACGCTGACGCAGAGGCGAGGAATCAGGAGATCTACGAGCGGTCCGGCCGCTTCGAGAGGGGTCATCTGGAGCGGCAGTGGGTGTTCGAGCTGGCGAGCGTCGCTGAACATGCAGCAGCGGCAGGTGTCGGTGTCAAAATCGGCCGATCTCGGGTAGGGGGCCCCGATCTGTGCGTCTTAGGCTGATGGTAACAGGAAGCAAGGGACACAATGTTTACGCAGGTTCGGGCCCTCTCGATGGAGGTAAAACCCTACTTCCTGCTTGATTAATATTGACGATATGAGTAGTACAAGAGTAGATCCACCACGAGATCATAGAGGCTAAACCCTAGAAGCTAGCCTATGATGGTTATGATTGCAATTGTGATCGGCCTTCTAAGGACCAACCTCTCTGGTTTATATAGACACCGGAGAGGGCTAGGGTTTACATGGAGTCGTTTACAAGGAAGGAAATACAATATCCGGATCGCCAAGCTTGTCTTCCACGCAAAGGAGAGTCCCATCCAGACACGGGATGGCGTCTTGAGTCTTGTATCTTCACGCTCTAATAGTCCGGACGATGTATATAGTCCGGCTGTCCGGATACCCCCTAATCCAGGACTCCCTCAGCAGGCACCGTATTGCAGTTGTCCGGCTCGTCGGTAGGCTCCTCCTCCTCCTCTGCCTCTTACTGAGCACGCTTGGCAGAGGAGAGGCTGCCGGAAGTAGCACAAAGCCCCTCCGTAGTAGTAGTAGTATTAAGGGGCTATTTTGTTCAGTTCATCTGACTATAGATGTGGTGGAACTGTACAACATACTTAAGTTAGCTAGTATATATAGTTGAACTAGCTATTTCGGTACGTGGTTGACAACAATTGGGGAAAAGTTTGGTCGGCTCGGCTGTCGAGTTGAACTATTCGTATAAATTAAGAACGACTGCTTAATCTATAAATGAAATCTATGCTTAATTACCGAATTTTAGTTGCAAAACTTAGATAGTGCTAGTGATTTTTAGATGCATATTTTGACAAATCGCAGTGTTACAAGGATTGACAAATGGCAATGTTACTAGATCAACAAATGTCAATCTTTCCAGTTTGACAAATGGCAACATACCCAATATGACAGATGCAAACCTTACCAAATTGTTTGTACATGGTTGCACACGGGTCATCCAAAACAACCGTTTGCGTTGAAGGGATGCACAAATCCTGCGTTGCGAATTTTCCCTCGACTTAAGGGGGAAGACCATAACTCTCACTTTGTATACGGGTGTTCTATGTAAAATGTTTGTGATCAAGAGCAGCAGAAATCCTACTCGGCATATTTTCTCTTGACTTCCTGGGGAAGCTGTTGGTTTGCATACAAGTTTTCTAACTAAAACGTTTGCTATCAAGAGCTGCACAAATCCTGGTCGGCACATTTTCCCTTGGCTTCCTTGGGAAGTTGTCGGCTCGCACATGGGTGTTCTAACTAAAACGTTTGTGATGAGTATTTTATATTTAAAAACCATATTAAATTACGGCTTCGGCACATTAATGGAGAGGATGCAAGCAAGGCGGGCGGCCATGGAAGTTAAAGGGCTCGCTTCCCGGTGAGCCTGTGCGGCGTACAGCTCGCATGCTTCCCGGGGAGCCTCCACATTGGAGTACAGCTTGCACGCCTCCCGTTTAGTCAAGCACTCAAGCACATGTCCGCACGACACATCCTAGCCATTAAAAGAGTGAGGCTTGGCGTCACGTGAAAGGTTAACAAAACACACACAATTTAAATTATACAAAACGTCATTGAGTGCTGTGGGCCAATAGAACCCTTGCGGGCATGCCTGCGAGAGTTCGTGACAGCAGTGATGCCCACGATCGCCCTTTGTGTATGTCCGCGATAGCTCCTTCCCCTGCTCCCTGGAAATGCAACACAGGGGCACATCATTCGGTCGTCTTCGGTAGAGCTCCCCATCCTTAAGGCAGTATGATGTGGCCTGTCGTGCCACACGCTCCACCTCCTCCTTTTCTGGCAACGTGCCTTGCGTCAGGTAACTCCTGAGCTCCGTGATCCAGCACCCCTCCTGAGGTTCCAACGCCAGGAGCAGGCGCGCTCTTGATGTTGGGCCGCAGACCGGGGCTCCTGAGGCAGGCGGCTGGGGGAGCTCCCCTCGGGGCTACGCCGTGCTTGATAGCGATGGCATCGCCGAGGGCTTGAAGAGCCGCTCCTCGAAGACGCCAGGCTCCTGAGGTAGCCGCCTGGATGCCCTTTTTATGATGTCATCAGCCTCTTGATTGGTGCCGCGAGGCACATGCTGCAACTCCAGCCCCCAAAACTGCTTCTCCATCTTGCGGACCTCCGCAAGGTAGGCTTCCATGTGCTCGTCCTTTGGTTCGTATACTTTGTTGGAGAAGTTGACAAGGAGCTGCGAATCACCCTTGATGGTGGCGCTTCACCTGAGGCGATGCGGCCTTGGGCCTGCTATCGAACCTTCGTGATACGCTATGTTGTTGGCGACCTTTTCCCCATCTGAAAGCAGAGTTGCAGGCGTAGTAGAGCTTGTCTTGAGTGGGGATCTGAGTACCGCACCAGCCCCTGCACCGTGTCGGGAGAACGCCCCGTCGAAGTACATGACCCATCCGTCCGGTGCCTCGCTCCCTGGGGAGAGCGATCGACCTCGCCAGCCTCGAGGCCTGGCGCCTCTGCCCATTCCGCCACGAAGTCCGCAAGCGCAGCCCCTTTGATGACTTTGGTTGTGCTGAATTCTATCTGAAACGCCTGCAGCTCGATGTTCCACTTAGCGACTCTTCCAGCTGAGTTGGGGCTCCTGAGCACCCTTTCCAAGGGGTATGCTGAGACAACCTTGATGGGATGGCCTTGGAAATAGTGCCGCAGCTTGTGCGAGGCCACCAATAGCGCGAGGAGGAGTTTCTAGGGCATGGGGTACCGCGCCCTTGCGTCCCGCAATACCGTGCTGACAAAGTACACTGGGTGCTCGACTAGGTTGGGAGTGCTGGTGCCACTAGCGTCCTCCGGAGGCCGGGGCGCCTCCTGAGACAACAGAGCCCCCGGCGACTGGTCGCCTGGGGGAGGGGCCTCTTCTGTTTCGGGTGTGCTTCCCTTCTGTGGCTGGTCCTCCTTGGCTGCAGCCGCGGTCGCTGTGAGGCCCTCTCGGCCCTGCTTTGCTTTAACCCGGACGGTTCTGCGGCCTTGGTCCTACGCTCCTCCCTAACAGCCACGAGGGCTCTTGTTGGCAGTAGGGGTGGCCGCAGGTAGAGCACCAGGGGCTCCTGAGGGCACGGAGCCACCATCACCGGGGGGCTGGTCAAGTACCTCTTGATATTCTGGAACGCCTTGTTGGACTCTTCAGTCCATTCAAAGGGGCCCTTTTTCTTCATCAGCTTGAAGAAGGGCAGTGCTCGTTCCCCCAGCTTGGAGATGAAACGCCCTAGTGCGGTCACGCGCCCGGTGAGCTTCTGCATCTCTCTGAGGGTCTTCGGTGGGCTCATGTCCTCGACTGCTTTTACCTTTTCCGGGTTGGCCTCGATGCCTCGGTGGGATACTAGGAAACCCAGGAGCTTGCCCGAGGGGACTCCAGACACACACTTCTCCTGGTTGAGCCGCAGGTCCACCTCGTTAAGGCTCGTGAAGGTTTCCTCCAAGTCCTGTATCAGAGTTTTTGCCTCTCAAGACTTCACCACAATGTCATCGACATAAGCCTCCGCATTCCTCCCGAGCTGCCGACCAAAGGCGATGTGCATTAGCCGCTGAAAGGTCGCACCAGCATTGCGCAGCCCGAACGGCATGCACGTATAGCAGTAAACTCCGCACAGGGTCAGGAAGGCCGTCTTTTCCACATCTTCTACTGCCATCTTGATCTGGTGGTAGCCGGAGAAGGCATCCAGGAAACACAACAAGTCGCACTCGGCGGTGGGTGCACGAGGTTCAGGCAATCGAGTACTTCACGGCCGGTTGCCGAGAGGGCACCCTCCTCAAGCACCGACTCCTCTGCGACGAGCCGACTACCCTCAACGAGTTGCTGATTATCGCGAACAAATATGCCACGGCCGACTCCTCCATGAAGACCGAGCTCCGAGTCGATGCCTCTGGGAAGGTGCTTGCGCCGGCTGGAGAGTCCACTCGGTGCCCGTATCAAAATGACAACAAGTGCAAGGCTCTAATGCCGCCTTCCACCAGTCGGCAGGTGGCTACTGTTGAAGAAGAGCAACCTGAGGGACGGCCGGCTCCCAAGAAATAGAAGGGCGGCAGGCCGGCTTGGCAGCCGGCCTTTTCCTACGAGTAGACCCTCGACGCCCCCTGCAAGTTCCACAGCGGCGCGAAGCCGTCCAACCATACGACCCGGAAGTGCCATTGGCTCACCCGAATCTCCAAGGGCGAGGGGCTGTTGCCGCCTCTGCCTGCGGGCCAGCCGCCTCCTGCCCCCCAGTAGCCGGCTGCTCGGCCAGCAGTCGGAGCCGTCCACGACGAGTTCCCTAACGAGCATGCTGCCTAAGTCGTCTTCACAAGCCAACCAGACGATCAGCGAAGTCGCCGCTGACAACACCGAGAAGTCAATGCGGTCGCCTCCAGTAACCCAGAGTTCATGCACTGGTCGGAGAAGCCTATCAGCTGGAGCCGAGACGACCACGCAGAGGTGATGCCGTCTCCGGGCTCCTATTCCCTTGTCTTGGATGCTACCCTGGCGACGGAGAGGCGCGCCGCTCGTTTCTCCCGTGTGCTGATTGACGGCGGGAGCAGTATCAACATACTGTACCGAGACACAATGGAGAAGCTCAACATCAAGCCGAAGCAACTCATGCCTAGCCGGATTGTGTTCCATGGTATCGTACCCGGCCTATGCTACTCACCAATCGACAAGATCAAGATGGATGTCCTCTTTGGAGACAAGGATCATTTCCGCCGAGAGGCAATATGGTTCGAGGTAGTGGATTTGGAGAGCCCATACCATGCACTGCTTGGCCGACCAGCGTTGGCCAAGTTTATGGCTGTGCCCCACTATGCCTACCTCAAGATGAAGATGCCGAGTTCCAAGGGCATTATCACCATAGCCGGAGACTACAAGAAGTCTTCTGAGTGTGCAGCAGCCAGTAGTCGGCTGGCCAAGTCCCTCGTGATCGCCGAAGAGAAGAAAATGCTGGACCGAGTTGTGGCCTTGGCTGGAAAGTAGCCGGCCTTGTCCCCTGACCCCAAAGAATGTGAAGCTCAAGGTTCTTTCCAGCCGGCCAAGGAGACAAAGAAGATACCCCTGGACCTGGAGCACCCAGAGAGGCACGCTGTCATACGCACAGGCCTTGACAGCAAATAGGAAGGCGAGCTCGTCGATTTCCTCCATGAGAATCGGGACATCTTCGCATGGTCTCCCAAAGACATGCTGGGTGTCCCGACGGATTTTTCCGAGCACAAGCTACACGTCCGATCTGACGCAAAGCCGGTCAGGCAGCCCTTGCGCCGCCTGTCAGAAGAGAAGAGAAGAGTAGTCGAAGAAGAGATAGCCTGGCTTCTAGCAGCCGGCTTCATTATGGAAGTGTTCTTTCCAGAATGGCTTGCCAACCCGGTCCTCGTGCTGAAGAAGAACAAGCAGTGGAGCATGTGTATCGACTACACTAGCCTCAACAAAGCCTGCCCCAAAGATCTGTTCGCCCTGCCAAGGATTGACCAAGTGATAGACTCCACAGCCGGATGCGAGCTATTGAGTTTCTTGGATGCTTATTCTGGCTACCACCAGATAAAGTTGAACCTGGCTGGTCGCTTGAAGACCGCCTTCATAACCCCATTCGGAGCTTTCTGTTACCTGACTATGACATTCGGTTTGAGAAATGCCGGTGCCACTTTTCAGCGTTGCATGCAGAAATGCCTCCTCAAGCAACTCAGCAGAAATGCCCACGTCTATGTAGACGATGTTGTGGTGAAGAGCGGAAAAGCGACACCTGTTGGAAGACCTCAAGGAAACCTTTGAGAACTTGCGCGGTTTGAGATCAAGCTCAACCAGGAGAAATGTGTGTTGAGTACCACCGACCAACCGGGCTTTACGGTCTCGAGCAGCGCGCATCGAGTGCAACCTAGTGAAGATCAAGGCCATAGAGAATGAAGGTCCCTACCAAGCTGCGAGGCGTCAAAAGTTCACCGGATGCCTGGCATCTTTGAACCGCTTCATGAGCCGGCTCCGAGAGAAGGCTCTCCCCCTCTACCGACTTATGAAGAAGTCCGCTCACTTTGAGTGGAATGACCAGGCGGATCAAGCTTTCCACAAGTTGAAGAAGATGCTGTCCACGCCGCCTGTCTTGGCGTCCCCAACTGAGAAGGAGCCCATGCTCCTCTACATCGCCGCCACCAGCCGGGTGGTCAGCATGGTCATTGTGGTTCAGCGCCCAGAAGAAGGCCAAGCTCAGCTAGTCCAGAGGCCGGTATATTATTTAAGCGAAGTATTATCCGCCTCAAAGAAGAACTACCCGCACTATCAGAAAATGTGCTATGGTGTGTACTTCGCCTCCAAGAAACTCAAGCCCTACTTTCAAGAGCATCCCATCACGGTTGTATGCACTACCCCGCTTGCCGAGATCATAGGCAGCCGGGACGCATCCGGCTGAGTGGCGAAATGGGCCATTGCGCTGGCTCCATACACGATCTACTATCAGCCCCACACCGCCATCAAGTCCCAAGCACTGGCCGACTTCCTCATCGACTGGGCCGAGACCCAGTACCTGCCGCCGGCTTCGGACTCCACTCATTGGCGGATGCATTTTGATGGATCCAAGATGCACACCGGCTTGGGAGCTGGCATTGTCCTCACCTCTCCCAAAGGCGACAAACTCAGATACACATTGCAAATCCACTTCGCCGCCTCCAACAATGTGGCCGAGTACGAGGCGCTCATACATGGGCTCCGGCTAGCCAAGGAACTCGGCATCCGCCAGATCCTGTGTTATGGCGACTCGGACTTAGTGGTTCAGCAATCATCCGGCGACTGGGATGCCAAGGATGCAAACATGGCGAACTACCGTTTCCTTGTCCAGTAGCTCAGCGGATATTTTGAGGGGTGCGAGTTCCTTCACGTGCCACGGGCCGACAATGAGCAAGAAGATACCCTGGCAAGAATAGGCTCCACCTGACAAGCTATACCAACCGGCGTCGCCCTCCAACGCATTTTCAAGCCATCTGTCAAGCCGTCTCCGGAATCCAGTTCCATCTTCGTGTCACTGACCCGGCGCGATCGCTCGACTTTCGAGGACCAGCGCGGCGGCCGGGGACTTTAGCTGGCGGCTCGGGGACTGCCATAGTCGAACCCGGCCCGGGGACTGCCATAGTCGAACCCGGCCCGGGGACTGCAGTGGCACAGCAGGCGGAGGCCGACTCCAACTCCTCACAACCCAACCCGCCCACCCTGGTTGCAGTAGCCGTCTTGGCAGTCGAAGAAATCACAGCTCCATCATGGGCCCAGCCCATCCTCCGGTTTCTGGTGAATGGAGAACTACCGGCTGACGAGATCTCGGCCAGACAAGTCCAACGCCGAGCCGGAGCCTACACAATAATGAATCGAGAGCTAGTTAGGCGCAGCGCTACCGGAGTCTTCCAGCGCTGCGTCGAGCAAGAGAAGGGCACAGCAATCCTCAAAGACACCCACCAAGGCGAATGCGGCCACCATGCCGCCTCCAGGGCGCTTGTTGCCAAGGCCTTCCGCCATGGATTCTTCTGGCCGACTGCATTGGAGGATGCCAAGGATAGTCAAACACTGCAAAGGGTGCCAAGTCTTTGGCTCCAAGCAACACCTGCCGGCTTTTGCACTCAAGACCATCCCCATTACTTGGCCCTTTGCCGTATGGGGACTGGACATGGTCGGACCATTCAAGACGGCGCGCGGCGGCATGACACATCTGCTTGTTGCTGTCGACAAATTTACCAAGTGGATTGAAGCAAAGCAGATCAAGAAGCTGAATGGGCCGACTGCCGTGACATTCATTGCCGACATTACAACCCGGTACGGCATACCACACAGCATCATCACCGACAATGGCACAAATTTCGCCAAGGGAGCATTGGCACGTTTCTGCGTGACGCGGGGCATCCGACTGGACTTAGCGTCCATTGCCCACCCGCAGTCAAACGGCCAAGTCGAGCGAGCAAACGGCCTCATCCTCTCCGGCATCAAGCCCCGACTGGTCGTGCCATTGGAGCGTTCGACCGGCTGCTGGCTCGACGAGCTGCCGGCCGTCCTCTGGAGTCTGCGCACTACTCCTAACAAGTCGACCGGCTTCACCCCCTTCTTCCTTGTATATGGGGT
Source organism: Aegilops speltoides (assembly GCA_021437245.1). Classification (NCBI taxonomy): domain Eukaryota; kingdom Viridiplantae; phylum Streptophyta; class Magnoliopsida; order Poales; family Poaceae; genus Aegilops; species Aegilops speltoides. The sequence goes on from CM038146.1 coordinate 172,105,342, forward strand.
TGAGGCTGTCATCCCAACTGACATCGCGTTCGACTCACCTCGAGTCACCATGTACACGGAGGCGGAGACCAAGGAAGCAAGAGAAGATGGCGTCGACTTGCTGGAAGAAAGCCGGCTGTTAGCCCTCAGCCGGTCCGCCATCTACCAGCAAGGGCTACGCCGTTACCATAGTCGGAGAGTGAAGCCAAGAACTTTCCAAGAGGGAGAATATTGGTGTCAAAACCGGCGGATCTCGGGTAGGGGGTCCCAAACTGTGCGTCTAGGCGGATGGTAACAAGAGACGAGGGACACAATGTTTTTACCCAGGTTCGGGCCCTCTCGATGGAGGTAAAACCCTACGTCCTGCTTGATTAATATTGATGATATGGGTAGTACAAGAGTAGATCTACCACGAGATCAAGGAGGCTAAACCTAGAAGCTAGCCTATGGTATGATTGTTGAGATGTATGTCCCTCGGACTAAGGCCCTCCGGTTTATATAGACAGGAGAGGGCTAGGGTTACAGAGTCGGTTACAATGGTAGAAGATCTACATATCCGTATTGCCAAGCTTGCCTTCCACGAAGAAAGTACCATCCGGACACGAGCGGAGTCTTCAATCTTCTATCTTCGTAGTGCAGGAGTCAGGCGGATATTGATAGTCCGGCTGTCCGGACACCCCTAGTCGAGGACTCCTCGGTAGCCCCGAACCAGTCTTCAATGGCGATAAGTCCAGCGTGCTTGTAGTCTTCGGCGTTGCAAGGCGGGTTCTCCCTTCAAATTCCATGTACCTGCCGAATAATGTCCGGCTTCATCTTGAATACTGTGCTCCTCGGCTTCTACGCCAAATTATGGCCCTCTTCCACGCGTCGCCGCGAATGCGAAAAGCCGAGTGCCTTTACATTTCACCCCCTAATTGTGCGGGTCGTCCGCCTATAAAAGAGGCAAGGACCTAGATCCAAACCGCACCGTCTTCCTCCCGCGTATTCTCCATCGAAGCGCCTCTGACCTAGAAATCCATTCCACCATGGATCGTCAACGCGGATCTTCCTCACGCGCTCCCAGCCCATCGCCGGGGGTGGAGGAGGTGCTCTATTTCGCACAATGAGCTAGTGAAGCTCCAAGCGGAGGGTTTCTTCCTCCGGCCTTCATAGTTCAGTCGGGCGGACTGGTTGCTTATCAAGGGGGAGGCAGGCGGAGGACACTCCAAGCCCCAATAAGGAGGAGCGAGTGTGCTTTGTCCCCTATCGATGAGGGGCTCGGTTTCCAATACACCCGTTCCTCCGCGGGCTCACGAAGTTCTCGGACTCCAGCTCCACCACCTTCGCCCGCCTGTCTTTGCACATCGCGGACTCGTAGCTCTTTGTGAGCTATTTACGGGCATCGAGCCCCATTTAGCATTAATGGAAGAGGTTGTTTTGCCTCGTACCTCGTTCTCACCGAGGTCCATATATCAAGTGGGCGGCGCGAAATATGGCGCATCGCGGGGACGGATACCTATCGGCACTCCCAAGAAGGCGTCCAAGGCGGCCCTCGGGTGGTTTTATATTGAGACGCCCGCTGCGGATCCAGTCGGATCGGCCTCCGGAGTTTAGTCTGCTCCCTTGAAGAAAGCGCCTCGGTGGCGCCCATGAGCCCGTTTGGAGGAAGACAAACGTCCATTACTTGATGGGCGGATAAGATTAATGGCTCATTCGGCTTGACCATGATCGAGTCATGGCGGCGTGCATCAAGTGGGGTGCAGCCATTTGCAATAAAGGCCACCCATGTGGGATTTCAGCGGGAAGACGATGCTACCCGGCATGGCCGTAATGGGCCGGATTCGACCGAGGATTTGGTGAAGATCCTGTCCGGCCTGTACAAGGGGGAGAAGGAGGACTTCCTTCGCCCGAACCCTTTGGATGGGTTTTCCATAATCAACCCTAGGGGATGGGTAAGCGCACACCTCGAAGGGTCCTACCCGTGCTTTCGAAGTTTAAGCTTCTTATATTATGTCTTCGGCGCAGGGTCTACGCCGGACTGTGGAGGACATGGTGAGTCCTGCTCCACAACTCGAGGACCCAGAAGGATCCCTGGGTCCGGCCTCCGAGGAGGATCCGGACATTGAGGTGGAGCCGATCGACGGGGTGTATCACCAGCTCAGCATAGACAATGCTTTGGTCGCCATTACGACGGACTACCCGGACTAAGTTCGGCTTCCCGTGACCACGACCGAAGTCCGGACACCGTTATCTCATCCTGTCTATTTCGACCTTGCGACGATGGTATTTTGTAGGAAGCGCCTTTCTGGCGGAAGCGAGCTGCGGCAGCCGACCCACGAGGTCGATCTGAACTAGCAGGAGAAATGGAGCGCCGTCGCGACGGAAGCGTCGCCCGCAAAGGTATAGCTTCGTGTTTGAATTTTAGAACAGCGTTCGAGAAGCGTCTAAGTGCTCATGATCTTTGTAGGAGAAAGCTCGCGCGGGACTGCGGCGCGGAATTGCCGATCCGACCAACACCGGCCAGGCTCCAGCGCCGGGGGAGGAGGGAGGCAAGCGCAAAACGCGAGCGGATCCTTCTCCAGCGGAGGATACCGACAGACTGTCCGCCACCAAGTCGAGGTGGAGGCGCCATGAACCATAGGTGCCGCCGGACGATATTTCAAGCGTGCTTTTCCACGAGGCATTGGATGCCTTCAACACGAGGGCGCGCATCTCCGTGCTGCTCAAAATGGTTTTACGAGCCACGGGCGGTATGTTAAAGACATACGGGTAAGGAATTTTAATGGTTGTATATACGGTAGCCCCGATACTTAAATTAGTTATTCTAACTAATTTAAGGATCATTTTAAATTCGAGGCATAACGAGAAGAACGCCCGGCTGTCTCGGGGCTGCAAGATTGCAAGGCCCAACTTGAGGCCGCACTTGCTGCCGCGGGAGGAGCGGAAAGACCCTCCTGGTAACACATTTTACTAAGAAATATAAGCGCTGTGCGGCGTGCGCGTGAGTCTAATAATGACATTGCGGTACCGCGGACAAGATCCAAACAGGCAAACATTGCTGCGCCCGACTAAAGGCTGGCGAGTGTCTTGAATAGGGTTCAGCGGAAAGGAACAAGCTCCAAGATGCCAGCGCCAAGCTCGGAGAAAAGCTGAAAGGCGCCTGAGCCGAGCTGTCCGGCTCTGTCAAGGAGAATCAGCGGCCGTCGCGGCATACATAGTAAGTGCTTGGCGAACTCTTTTGAAAAGAAGAGTTCGGTGAGGAAATATTTTGACATGATATGTCTTGTAGGTATACTCACGGGTGCGTCTGCGGAGGAGATGCCCATATCAATGGGTGATCAACTTCGAACTGTTTCAGCTACTCGAGCGAGTTCGGCGGGCAATGAGTGGCGTCGTTCGGGTTTTATGGCCAGCCCTCACCTGCAGGGCCTCGGGAGCTTCGGAGAAAGCTGCAGGAGTCTTGGCGGCGCTTCCGTTTGTGGAAGATTCGGCTTGCCGTCAAGGTGCCGAGGAGGCTTGGGCCATGGTGAAGCAGCGGTACAGAAGGCGGAGCCCAACCACATGGCGAGTTGGACGGTGGGGCCCGATGGGAAGGAGATCCTGTGAGTTTAGTGTACAGCCAAGTAGAGTTGGCTGCTAAGTTTTCTAGCGGGACTATAAACTAGACAGCACTGTTAGGCGGGATTGAGGAGGAATACAATCAATAAATTTGACAATGTATGTTATCCTTTAAAATGACATGTGAAATGCCTTCTAGCGGATTGTAGATCGTTTGTCTTTGCCGACCTTTTAAGCTTCAACCTCGGGACCGTAGAGTCCTGGAGTGTGTCGAATACCCTTTTGGTTAGAAACAACCGTGGTATGCATGGAGACCCGGCGTGGGGTCATTAGTGCTTTATCGGACAAGTGCCCAACTAGTTATGTTATATTACATGGTTAGTAGAAACATCTTCCGGGAGAATAGTTAGTTAAGGGTTCCTTTATTTGGGAGGCATGCCCTAAAGTGCATGTCGGACTGCAAAGAAGCGATAAAACATCACGGGGCAGATGGATAAAATAGGTAAAAAGTCATCTTTTAAATCACCGACCGAATATTCCCTTAAGAACACTAGCTTTCGGCTTCACCCAGTCTGAGGTACACATCCGGCTGACCCGGCAGTAACAATTGCAGAGGTGCTCCCTTTACCTCCTAGCCGAACAATCGGGAACGTAGGGGTAAGCATAGGAGCTAGGCAACCCAGCTTGGCCAAAACTTAAGTCATATCGATGCATATAGTGGCGAGTAAAAGGTACATGTGGAAGCTTGACACATGTGTTGGGTATGAGACCCGTATAATTAAGCTTCTGTAAAAGAAGCCCCCAGGAATAATGAGTGCGGATGGCACATCATGCATATGCAAAGAATGCAAGAATAGGCCCGAAAGGGCTTTTAAGTCAAAAGGGTCAAAAGAGAAACAAAAGACAGCCGAAGTATAAAAGGTTGGACGGGGGAAGGGGACGAACTCTTAGTCCGGCGCTAGGCATAGAATCGTCGGAGTCGGGCTGCGTTCCATGGGTTCGGCTCGAGTCGGTTGTCAAGCGCATTTAAGTGAAACGGTATGCTCCGCCGGTCAGTACTTGATCAATAATGAAGGGGCCTTCCCATCTGGGCTTGAGCTTGTCCTTTGTCTTGTCCGGCAGGCGTAGAACGAGTTCGCCAATGTTGTAAGTCTTGGCCCGTACTTCTACCTTTGATATCTTGGGCCTGCTGGCGATAGAATGCGGAGCGAGCCTTGCGGCGTCACGTTCTTCCTCAATGTGTCCAAGCTGTCCTGCCGATCAAGCTCGGCTTCTCTTTCCTCATACATGCGCTTTCGAGGTGAGTCATGAATAATGTCCGAGGCAAGACGCCTCTGCGCCGTATGCCATAAAAATGGTGTGAATCCGGTAATGCGGTTAGGCGTTGTCCGCAGCCCCAGTCTGGTCGAGCTCCTCGACCCATTGTCGCGTCGGATTTAGTGAGTGACCTCACTAGTGCAGGGTTTAATGCTGCTCATTATTAGACCATTTGCTCTTTCCACTTGACCCGTTGGTTTGAGGGTGATAGGTAGGCGCATAGTCGAGCTTGATGCCCATATTTTTGCACCATGACTTAACCTCATCGGCTGTGAAGTTTGTGCCGTTATTGGTGATGATGCTGTGGGGGACTCCGTAACGGTGTACTACCCCTGATATAAAGTCTATCACTGGTCCGGACTCTGCTGTTTTGACCGGTTTGGCCTCTATCCATTTGGTGAACTTGTCCGCCATGACCAATAGGTACTTTTTCTTGTGGGTTCCCCCTTTAAGGGGTCCAAGCATATCAAGCCCCGGACCATGACGGCCGGGTAATGGGTATGGTTTTGAGGGCGGTGGGTGGCATATGGCTCTGGTTAGCAAAGAGCTGACAACCAACGCATCGCTGGACCAAGTCCTGTGCGTCTGCCCGAGCTGTTGGCCAATAAAATCCTGTACGGAATGCCTTTCCTATGAGGGCCCGGGCTGCTGCGTGGTGTCCGCCTAATCCGGCATGAATTTCAGCCACGAGGTTTCGCCCTTCTTCTTCGGAGATACACCTTTGAAGGACTCCGGTGGTACTTTTCTTATAAAGTTCTCCCTCGTGGACCTTGTAGGCCTTCGATCGCCGGACTATGCAGCGGGCCTCATTTTGGTCTTCGGGAAGTTCCTGCCTAAGTAAGTAGGCTAGGAAGGGTTCTGTCCACGCGGCAATTACTGCCATTATGACGTGGGCGGAGGGTGTTATGTCATCTGCCGAGTCACTGGTTGGTGCGGTTTTCTCCGGTTTATCGCTACCAGACTCCTCTTCCCATAAATGCGGATGGCTTGAAGAGCCGTTCGGGAAGATATTTGGAGGACAACATCATGTTTCGCACCGATGCGTGCCAGGACGTCGGCCGCTTGGTTATTATATCGGGCTATGTGATGGAATTCGAGTCCTTCAAACCGGGCTGACATTTTTAGGACAGCGTTACGATATGCTGCCATTTTTGGATCCTTGGCGTTGAAGTCTCCATTTATTTGGGATATTGCAAGGTTTGAGTCCCCGCGCACCTCTAGGCGTTGGATGCCCATGGAGACCGCCATCCGGAGACCATGTAATAGGGCCTCGTATTCGGCTGCATTGTTGGAGTCCGTGTACATTATTTGAAGTACATCTTTGGTCATATCTCCGTGGGGAGACGTCGATCGACGCCAGACCCGATCCGGCCAACATTTTGGAACCGTCGAAGTGCATAGTCCAATTGGAGTATGCGCCGTACTCTTTAGGGAGTTCGGCTTCAGTCCATTCGGCGACGAAGTCAGCCAAAACTTGTGACTTTATAGCTCGTCGAGGTTTGTAAGTGATGTCGAATGGTAATATCCAACATGCTCAAAGGCTATGTGTTGGGACGGCTCCCTCTGTACAATGAAGTTTACAGGGTCCATTAAGCCATCCCTCCAGTACGGTTCCGTTTCCCTTATTGGGTTTTTGCTTTTTCGTTTTTGCATCTGGGGCCTGAGTATAAGGCGCCCTTTTACTGCGGACTGGGCTTGGGGCCGGATTATCCCAAAATTGATTTTCGGTTTTCTGGAAACTCTCCCTCGCGAAGTACTTTCGCAGAATGGATGCCAGATCGGTGAAGCGTGTAATTTTGCGACGATCAATGGCGTTTAGTATTCCCATGTCCGTGCGTTATTGCAGAAAATTGATATTGCGTTTTCCTCTCGGCAGTCCTTTATCCTGTCCATAACCGGAGGAATCGGCCCGATGGTGATGTCTTGTCTCGGTGAGGCTCTTGCCGTATTAGAGATAGATCGCATATATGCAGGCGGTGGGTGGAATAAAATCCGGATCCCTGCCCATCTTGAGGCTCAAAGGCCAAGAAGTTTCGAATCGGAAGTTTGGTTTCTTTGGGCGCAACCCGGTGAGTCGAGGCGATGCATGATTTTGAGTTCAATGCTTTCGATCGAAGTCCGTCCCTCGCGGGAATCCGGCATGGAGGTTCGGGAATCGGACATGAATTCTCTTCAACATTGGCAAAGAGTTGCCGTGTTGTTCCTCTACCACGAGGCGTGGTGGGTGGCACAGGGAGAGTTGATCTCTCTCGGATCGGTTTTAAGCCCAATCTGGTTGTAGTCATGCGACCTCGAGGCGCGTCACGATCAAGAGCTTGTTAACAGACGAGCTCGATTGGATCTAAGCTGCTTCGGCAACTTTAGGGCTGGCGAAGATTCTTCCGGCGACTTGAAAGTCATTGCGAAGCGGCGGCGGACAGCATCATGAGAAAACCACCAAGCGGATAGTTTGGTGGCGGCCAAAACCCTCCGGCGAAAAACACCGTCTTTGAAGGCGGGTGGAGGCATCCGCTCTATCGGCGACGACGGAGGAACTCTCAATGAAAGCACCAATGTCGATGTCAAAACCGGCGGATCTCGGTAGGGGGTCCCAAAGCTGTGCGTCTAGGCGGATGGTAACAAGAGGCGAGGACACAATATTTTTACCCAGTTCGGGCCCTCTCGATGGAGGTAAAACCCTACGTCTGCTTGATTAATATTGATGATATGGGTAGTACAAGAGTAGATCTACCACGAGATCAAGGAGGCTAAACCCTAGAAGCTAGCCTATGGTATGATTGTTGAGATGTATGTCCTATGGACTAAGGCCCTCCGGTTTATATAGACAGGAGAGGGCTAGGGTTACAGTCGATTACAATGGTAGGAGATCTACATATCCGTATTGCCAAGCTTGCCTTCCACACCAAGGAAAGTACCATCCGGACATGAGCCGAGTCTTCAATCTTCTATCTTAAGTGATGCAGGGAGTCCGGCGGATATTGATAGTCCGGCTGTCCGGACACCCCTAGTCCAGGACTCCTTAGAGACCTTGTGCTCCGGCGATCTGCGTACTGACCAGCCAAAGACAATCTCGGCCCTTTAGGAAGGCCCCTTACGTCATCGGCCGGCTCTGGGAAACGACTCCTATTACCTAATCGACGCGCAGAAGCCGAAGGCACGCAAGAGAGACGACTCCGGCAAGGAGTCGGACCGCCCATGGAACGCCAATCTTCTTCGAAATGCAGTATGTATCACGCTATCTTTTGTATTAAGTATGAGACAACGGGCCCCCGAGGAGTTCTTGGGGACTACCCCATTTTATCTATGTATGCCGGGTATCACTCCCATGGTTACCCTACTGCATTTTACTTTCTCTGTCCGGCACCGGGTTCGACTAAGTCGGCCCGGGGACTTGCCGCCTTGAGTTATGCCCAAGTTCTACCTGCAGTCAGACAAGTAATGTGCCAGCACCCAAGCCCTTTCTTGCAAGAGTCACAGCTCGAAGAATCAGCTGCCCGACTAGCAAGAGCTAAAGGCGGAAAGGATGCCCACATGAAAAATGGCTAAGGACTAACGAACTTACATAACACAAGCCGGCTTCCCCCCTCGCCAACCGACTGTCGAAGCAGCCGGCTGGCCGGCTTCCTTTCCTACTATGCCAAAATCTAAGAAAGCTCGAACCTTTGCCTTCCCAGACGGCTGAATTCCTTACCCGGCCGCAAACTACAGAGCAGCTGTCCGGCCGGGAAGGAGGCAACCAAGGGAAGGCGACAAAGGAAGAAAGCTGAAAGATAAAAAGCAAGTCGGAATGGAAGCCAAACACATGCATAATAATATTTACATCAAAAAGCCTTTGAAAGGCCAGCATTCAACGAAGTTTGAATACACCCCCAGTGGGTGGAATTGTGCAAAATAACAAGTTTTGTCCAAAGAGTAACTAGCAGGGAAGTAAATGATAAATCAAGCCAAGGGAGCGTCTGGAGCTTCAGGATGAACGGTGGAGACGGCGGTGTCGACTGGAGGAGTGGCCGGCTGGCGAGTCTCGGCCTGGTCATCGCCGGTGGCAGGCGGAGCATTCGCGCGTGCCTTGTTGCTGGAGGCACGGTAAGGTTGAGGCTGGCCGGCTGCTCCGACATCCGGCTCGGCATCTTCGCCGTCTTCCTCCTCCTCCTCCTCGCCCTCGTCGCTGGAGTCAATCTCCTCCGCCGATTCCTCACCGTCGGCCGGGTTCAGCCCGAACCAGTCCTCCAGCTGCACGACGCCGTCCTCGTTCACCTCAGGAGCAAAGGCGTTGGTATCGGTGAAGTCGGCGATCGCCGAAGCACGCCGGATGATAGCCGGCCGCACCGCCTCCAACTCCTCGTCGGCCTCCTGCCTCCAGGTGCGCAGCTGATCCAAGTTCAGCCTAGGGTACCAAGCCTGGACGAACTCTAGCGCCCGTCGAGTGCCGGATCGAGCTGCTGAAGCCTTCCAGGCCTCAAGGCGGCCAACGGCTACCTCCAGCCAGTCGGCAGTACGGCTAGGGGTGCGAGGAATTACCTCGCCGGGCCAGAGGGCGGCTAGCACCTTTGTGCCCGACATCTGTCAAGCCGGGCGAACATGCGGTAGGCCGGCTAGAGGCGGGCCTCGATCGCCAGAAGCTGCCCCTCAAGCGTCCGGTTGGCATCCGGCGCGATCTCAACCCCAGCCTGCCGCCGGGCTTCACGGTGGGCTTCGATGGCTTGGTTGGCAGCAACAGAATGGCCAAGAAAGTACTCTTCACAAAGAAGAAGGGAAAAGAGCAAGTCAGAGATAAGCTGACTTCCAAAGACAAGGAAAGAGTGAAGAAGAAGGCGGCCTACCATCAACCAGGTCCTCGACATGGCCGTAGCCTTCGCTCAGAGCTTGCCTTGCCTCGGCCCAGCCCGCCGCCTCGGTCTCGAATTCGGCTTTGATGGCGGCCTCGCTGTCCTGGGCCGCCTTCAGGGACGCCTGGTGGCTTTCCTCCTGGTCGGCCAGCCTCTTGGCCAGGCGGTCACGCTCCTGGGCCAAGGCATTGAGCTCGCCCTCCTTGGTGCGAAGGGCGGTCTGGGCGATACCCAGCTGCTGCCTCAAGTCGGCGTTGGCTCCTGCCAACATGGAAACAAGAAGTTAAGAAAGAAGTCGGCAAGAAAGATCCGACCCGACTGCTTAGCAGTCGGCCCGAATCTCGGGGACTACACCCAGTGGGTGCGCTGACGCGCCCCCACATGAGATGAAAAGACAGAGACACTCATGCCGGCTCTCCGCCAGATCGGCGGCCCTCTTGTCTGCCTCCCGGACCTGGGAGTTGAAGGTAGCGGCGTGGAGGTTGTGCTAATCCTGCAAACAGGACGAAGAAGCAAGCAAGGGCAAGTCAGTAAAACAAGTCTTCGAAGAAGTTCCAAGCCGCCTGCTCAGCAGCCGACTCGGAACTCGGGGACTACACCCAGTGGGTGCACTGACGCGCCCCCACGGAAAGAAATCAAGGACAAGAGAACTCACCCAAACGACCGCCCGCGTCACGAGAAACTTTCGGGTGCATTGCTGCAGCGCGGTGGCTTGGGCCTGAAGCCAGCTGCGGATGTCTTGCGCCGCCAAGTTAAGCGCGGCCGTCCCACCGCCTTGCGTCCACCCCGGCGTGCTAGCGCTGGCCGACTCCAGTTCATGCGACAATGAGCTGGAGGCAGCCGCCCTCTGCGGATTCGGCTCTGAAGCCGCCCTCGCCGCACGCCGGTGAGCCGGCGACAGGACCACAAGATCCGCCTGCGCAGTCGGCTGCTCAGGTGGCACCTTGGGCTGGCCGCCTTGGCCGGTCCCGGCCGACGGAGGAGGCACCACTCCTCCCTCCAGGACGACTACGTCGCCTTCCGCCCTCTCTGTCACCGGCGGATCACGGATGATCTCCTCCGGCGGGGGCTGCGGGACGTCTGGGGGCGCGGAATGGAGGGGGATGACGAGCCGCGGGGGCTGGCCTCGCAGGCCCTCCGCCGTCTTCTCTGCGGTCTCGGCCTCCGCTCGGGCCCTGGCCGCCACGTCGGCCTGCGCCTCGGCCAACTCCACCTCGTCTCCAGGGCCGGCTCGGCGGCGGCTGCCATTCTCTCCTCCGCCTCCCGCTCCTCCCGCGCTTCCCGCGCGTTCCGCTCCCGCTCTGCCGACTATGGAGGCGGCGGTAGTCCGCACAAGAGTGAGCGGGGCCCTGATTGACAAAACAGGAGACAAGACATAGAAGAACATCAAGCGAAGAAAAGAAAGAAAGTTGCGTAATGACCAAAACTTACACCGAGACCGCCTGCGGCTGCTTTACCACCTTGCGGAAGGGGGCCGCCTTCGCGGCCGCCCCGTCCCGCTTGGTTGCCGCCACAGGCACCTTAGGCCTCTTCGGCCGGCCACCGAAGGGAGTCGGTGCCGCACGGCACTTCAGTACGCCGCCTCGTGCGGCCGGCCCGCCGGATGGGCCGGCGCCTTGGGGGTCGGACCCCGGCTGGCGGCATGGAGCGGGATCGGCCTCATCATCGTCGGGCCAGTCTTCGAAGCCGGCGGTGAAGCCGGAGCCGCCTGCCTTGCCGCCGCCCCCCGCGGCGTCCTCGTCCAAGGCGGCTGCCCCCAAGTCGGCGTCATCAGGATCGTCCCCGCCGCGGTCGGCGAACTCGCGCTCGGCCTTGCGTCGGGCGGAGGGTGAAAAGCGGTTCGATTTAGGACAGACCGACTGGTCAAGAGTCGGCCCGAAAAAGGATTTAGCAACAAATAAAGAAAGAAAACTTACCAGTGGTGGTGGGTTAACGCGAGAGAATGGCGCCATGCCATACTGCCAGTCCGGCTTGAGCTTGCAGTTGGCGATGTAGTTCACCATATAGGACACCTCGTCGTGAGGCGTCTCCCTGGTGCTGAGCCGGCTCGGGTCGAACCGGCCGCTCATCTAGCAGATCAGATGAGGGCGGCCTTGAAGTGGAAGGACCCGGTGCTCGACCAAGGCGGCGATCAAGTTGGGCCCGGTCAGGCAGTCCGACTGGATGAGCACCCGAAGTCGGGCGACGGCTCCGGCTCCAGCCGGCATCAGCGATCTGGCCCGGTAGGACCATGAAGCCGGCCTCCCAGCCGGCGGGTCGGCTACGTAAGCCGGCAAGTTGATGTAATCGCCATTCGGGGCAACGTTCTTTACATAAAAGTAAGTCCGTTGCCAGAGCTTCACCGGCTGGATCAGCGCGATTGAAGGGAAGGGGTTGTCGGCGGTGGACCTCCTCATGGCGATGAAGGCGCCACACGGAGCCGGCACGCTGGCCGTGACCATGCCGAGCTTGGATTGAAAGAACTCCCCCCCAGAGCTTGATGGTGGGGAGGACGCCGAGGAAGCCTTCGCACAAAGAGACGAAGGCCGACAGCAGCACCACTGTGTTGGGGGTGAGGTGGTGCGGCTGGAGCTGGTAGAAGTCCAGGAACGCGCGGAAAAAGCCACTGGCGGGGAGGCCGACGCCCATATGCGATCTTGAGTGAAGATCACCCGCTCGCCTTCCTCCAGCGCCGGCGAGATCTCCCTCACTAGCGCAAGGCGGACGTGCACAAGATCCTCGCTCGGCAGCCGCCGCGTCTTGCGGAGAAACTCGATGTGGTTGTCGCGGATGGTGGAGCCGTCCCAAGAGCTCGACGTTGGAGCCATGGCGGCGAGCGCGACGACGGGGAGCGCCCGACGCGGAGGCAGCAAGCCTGCGGGACGCTGGGAGGAAGAATGGATGGCGAGGCAGGAGCACGACGAGGAGCTACCGCAACGAGGTAGAAGAAGAAGGAGGCACGGCGGGGGCAAGCGTACGAACTACTGCTGCTCCCCTCCGCCCTACTTATAGCCTCGGCGCGCGGCCGAGGAGGCGAGCTTGGGCGTGGGATTAATGCGCCACCCCCCCGCCCGTGATTATCGCGCCTTGATGGCGAGTGGGAACCGCCGCCGAAAGGCGTCTGGTCGGTTCGAACGCGAAATATCCGCGCCGGGCGGAGGCGGGAGTGGCGGGCCCGGCCTGCGGCGTCTGTCCGCAGCGTGGGCTGGCAGGCCTTGCCAGCCGAAGGGTGCCACACGGCGCGCGGAAAGCGGGCGGTCAGCCCGCCACCTGGCTGGCGCGCCTGCTGGTTCCCGCCTTCGAATTTTGAGGAGGCTTCGCCGAGAAGGCACACGCAAGAGAGGCCGGCTCCTAGCCGCCGGCTCCTCGGGATAGGAAGCTGGCCGAGCTTCTCGATTTCCATTCAGCCGCGAAGCCCAGCCAGCTTCGGGGACTACTGTCGGAGTAAATGACCACGGGTAGCCTAGCCGGCTCACTTTGGCCCTCAGAAAAAACAACGGGCTGATCGAACCTCGAAGCACCTAAGACACGGGGCCGCCTTCTTCCGGTCGGCTATCACCTAGGCCGGCTGGCGGAAGCCGGCCCGGCCATAAGAACAACCTCTGGAGGACGCCATGATCGGGCCGACTCCAAGAAGCCGGCCCATGAAGGACCGCCTCCCAGAAGGCGGCCGAAGAAGGACCGCCTCCCAAAAGCCGGCCCACGAAGGGCCGACTTCAAGAGCAAGCGGCCGAACGCCGCATCCTGAAAACCATCACCCATGACGGTGACGGGACGGGGCGTGGCTACAGCGAACCATGCCACCCCCGCATCCCGAAAACCATCACCCATGACGGGACGGGTCGGTTTCCTCAACTGCAGTCCCACTTGTAAGGCCAACTCCAACGCTCTATCAATATATCGATGTACACTTCTTCCCAATACCAAAACTTGCATCCATTCTAGTACACAATAAAAAATTTAAGTTAGCACAACTAGTCTAATCCGAGAGCACAACCGAAGATTTGGTCGGGTTCTTCCTCCTTTTGCCGACACGTGGGACATCCAGCATCCAGGTCGTGTCATGCAAGAAAATAGAGTGGTAGTTGAAGCCACATGATGTGCATCTTGGGTTAAACTGTAAATAGAATCTTACTACTTTTGAGTAACTCCAAAAGCGGCCACCAAAGATCTTTATTGGATTTGTTTTTCATCACCAGCCCTTCGAGGTGAAAGATGTGCAGGTTCAGTGGGTCCTATTGCGTTTTCACTGACATGTGGGACCGCATGTGAGCAAACCGATGATGGGCTCCGCGTGTCCGCTGGCTTTCTGAGAAGAGAGATAGAGGAGGGCTAAGCACGGACTCTAGGAAATTTGTTCTACGTAACCAGCACCTTGATATTCGCGTGTGGTTGTTTCTAGAATAAAAAAGGAGGTACCCCTACTTATGTTACTCCCACTATGCCTAGCCTAAGGTTAGTAGGTGACCTTGCGCATGGCTCTTCGCCTCTTCCGGAAGTTGATGGTTCTACAGTAGTGCTTCTAGCAATTTGACACTGTCGGTGTTCTGGGAACGAGGGTACCCAGACTTGCCTGCTTGCGGCCTGTCGCGTGGCTCAAGGAGTGGCCCAGTACGGCCCATCTTCATCAAGACATGCTCAAGACCCTCGCGAGGGGCCAAGCCTTGCGGGGTGGACGACAGGAGGCTTCCTCAGGCACGGCCTCATCAGGCTGGCTCGCGAGGCCCGGAGAGATCAAGCGGGGTACCTCACGAGGTGCTCGTGGCATAAGCCGTGGCGACCAAAGCGCAGGCATGCGCCCGAGCGGCGCCGACCTCTTGAGACTCCTTGTTTCCCCTTTGGTGCAAAGGGGGCAAGCGCAGGCAAGGGTATCAAGCAAAGGCAACCATTTCGGTGCAACAAGACCAAGACCAGCAGGACGGCAGAATGGAGGTCATCGTGGAGCCCAAGCCAGTGTCATCGTCAGGGTCTTTTGGCAGGCGAGGACCAACTTTAGTCAGGATAAGTGTACTAGATGTTCCCCTTCAAAATGACCAATTGTTGGCGCCCTTCCTGCTCAATATCTGGGAAGAGGCACGGGGCCTTCGCCTATAGGTAGGACTAGCCACCCACAGGGTAGGGGATGGGGATCAGATTGGATCCACACCCAAGATAGAGAGAGAGAGGCGACTGAACTCCCCTAGCAGTTCATCGCACCAACCAAGAACAGACCCTCGCGAGGCTGTTCTTCCCTTGTACTGTCCTTCATCAGCCCCAGAGGCAAACCACACACCACAAACTGGAGTAGGGTATTACACCATAATGGTGGCTTGAACCAGTATAAATCCCGTGTCCCTAGTGTTGTTCTTCGTGTAGTTTAGATCCTAGCGAGGCGGTGAAACATGGGTAGGCTTAGGGTGCGATCTCCGCGCGCACCCCAGTGTTCGAACCTCAAGGGTCTGCCGGAACCTGAAATCCGACATTTGGCGCGCCAGGTAGGGGTGTGCCGGAATCTACCTTCCGTCGCCTCGTGTTTTCGCCGCCCATCCCATCCATGTCAGACGCACGACGTGCCCGCGCCGAGCGCCGGGCCGCTCTTGCCACTCGCGTCGCCCAGACGGCCCCCGTCGGCGGGCGCCCCTGTCGTTCCCCGTCGCTTGCCGTCAACGCCGCCACCAGCCCGGCGGGGAACGAACAGCAGGCGTCGTCCCTGCATCCATCCGTGCGGCGAGAAGGCCGCACCGCCACTCCGTCGCTGACTCCGGCTGGCTCCTCATCCCACGCCCGTCGCACTCCCGCGGACGCGCACGCCGCGCTGCTCCTGGCGCGGGAGCTCCTTCACTACCGTCCCGTCGACGACCTCTACGACGAGTGGCTCGCCCGCATCACCGAGCTCGTCAGCGCCGCTGGGGGCTCCCCTGCGCCGTCCCTCTCGTTGCACCGCGCATCGCCCTTTGCTGGCGACGAAGCTCCGGGGGCGCCTCAGCCGCCTCCACCTCAAGAAGGCGCCCTGGCTCCAAGGTGCATGGCCCATGGGCGGAACTCACTCCGTCCGGCACCAGCGCAGCAAGAGAAGAGTTGCCAGGAGATCCCTCGTCCTCAAGAAGCCGCCTGTGTGCTCCCCGCACCGGCTCGACACGAGCACACACCCGCTCCGGCGCATCACGACCCCACGCTGCACCTGGCCGCAGCGCACAGAGACCTGCAAGATCAAGCTCTCCATCACCAAAGGGCTCCCGCGGCCACAACAGGCTGTCGTGGCTTCTCCGCCGAGCTGCGCAGCGTGGCCTGGCCGGGCAAGTTCAAGCTAGACCTGCCCCCGCACTACGATGGCATGGCTGACCCTACTGAGTTCCTCCAGCTCTACGAGCTGGGCATCGAAGCCGCCAACAGAGACGAGAAGGTCATGGCAAACTAGTTCCCCATGGCGCTCAAGGACAGCGCCCGCACTTGGCTCCTGAACCTGGCTCCTGGCACGATATCTTCCTGTGATGAGATGCGCACCCGATTCATCGCCAACTTCCAAGGCACCATGAGTGGCCCCGGCCATGGCGACTTCTGCGCGCATCAAGCAGCAGCCGGGGGAGACCCTGCAGAAGTTCATCCAGCGCTTCAACAGTGCTCGCCTTAAGATCCCCAAGGTGTCTGAGGAGGCCATCATCTCAGCCTTCTCTGATGGCGTGCGTGACATCAACATGAAGGAGGAGCTCGCGATCCATGAAGACTTGTGCACCTCCCTGGAGCTATTCAATCTGACGACCAAGTGCGCAAGGGCTGAGGAAGGGCGCCTGTCCCTTCTCGAGCTGCCAGCTGCTGACCCAGAAGAGAAGAAGCCCAAGACCAAGGATGTGAAGCGCAAGGGGGCTGTCGTGCTTGCAGCAGAGTCAGACACCAAGCGAGGCAGGGATCAGCCTGAGTCATTCAAGGGCAGCCGGTACTGCGTGTACCACGACCTCGACACCCACAACACCAACGAATGCCAAGAGCTCAGAGCCGTGCGAGACGTGTGTGTCGGCCGACGCCCTGAGCGCAGCAACAGGGGCTATGGCCGAGGAGGAGGAAGAGGTGGAGGATGATGGGAAGACCGTGGCCCTCGCCAAGGGTGGCGCGACCGACCTCGCGGGGACCGCTGGCAGGACCAGCCTCGTGAGGGAGGTTGGAGGGACTCGCCTCGTGAGGGGGGTTGGAGAGATCAGCCTCGCGAGGATCGCCCACAAGGCAATACGGGCCTCCCTCCTCTGCCACCATAGCCAACGAGGAACGAAGACCATCACCAGGACGAGGGGGCTGGAGGCTTCCAGGAGCCGCACGCAATTGCTTTTATCTTGGGCGGCACACAAGCCCCGGCCTCTCAGCGCATCTTCAAGCAGTTTGCCCGCGAAGTGAATGCAGTCCTCCCCAAGCTTGAGGCCACACGCCCTCTCAGGTGGTCATCGTGCGCTATCACGTTCAGCTCAGCGGATCAGCTCAAATGCACGGCCACAGCAGGAG
Source organism: Aegilops speltoides (assembly GCA_021437245.1). Classification (NCBI taxonomy): domain Eukaryota; kingdom Viridiplantae; phylum Streptophyta; class Magnoliopsida; order Poales; family Poaceae; genus Aegilops; species Aegilops speltoides. Next base: position 172,122,450 of record CM038146.1, read on the forward strand.
TCCTCCCGATGCTTTGCTCCCCGATCATCAGCAATGTACAAGTCACCAGGACCCTCATCGATGGCGGAGCAAGGCTCAATGTCCTATCCGTCGAGACGTTCAACAGTCTCCAAGTGCCATACAATCAGCTGCAGCCAACCAAGCCCTTCTCAGGAGTCACCGATGGTTCCACGGTTCCGATCGGGTAGGTCCGCCTTCCTGTTACCTTTGGGAAGCGCGACAACTACCGCACCGAGCTCATTGACTTCAACGTCGCTCACATCCGCCTGCCGTACAACGCCATCCTTGGGTACCCAGCCCTGGCCAAGTTCATGGCCGTGACCCATCACGGCTACAATGTCCTCAAGATGCCAGGAAGCGGCGGAGTCATCATTGTGCCTTGTGAAGAGAGAGACGATGTGTGTTCCCTGGAACGTGCCTTCCAAGCAAAGATCAATTGAAGACCAGATCCTTTGGAGCAGGAGGCCTCGAGGCTGCTCCTATGAAGAAGAAGACATCGCTGGCCCGACCCCACAGAGGCAGGCCCTCGAGCCAGCGCCCGTTCAGAGGCACCTCCTACATCGCGCATAGGAAGGCGCGCCCGGCGCCCTCCTTGAGCAGGCCTCTGGGGCTCTCTTCTGGAGGGCCATCGACTTTGCTAAGATTACGAGGGAGGCGCTCGGGCACCACTTGGAGGCATGCTTCAACGCACGTTTTCCTCAGGAGGAAGCAAGGCAAGGAGGACCAAACCCTCAGGAATTCATCAGCGAGATCATTCAGGAGTTGCAGGAGTCAAGAGTCATGAGTGGCAGCCGCCGCTTGCCTGCCGTAGCTCCCCATCCAGGTGAGGATGGCGGGCTGCGTGTCTGCATCGACATACCAGGGCTCAACCGGGCCGCCTCTCAGGAGTGCCTCTGGCCCTCATGCGTGGGGCGCTGCGAAGGCCCACCCACAACTATGTTCGCATGCCTTACGACCTGCCGAACGCAGCTGCGGCGCGTCAGCGCCTCATGAGGAGCATCTTGGAGGCTCAGGCGGTCAGGCATTCCGCGAAACTGACGGAGATGAAAACGGTCCGCGAGGAGCCGCCAGCGCCCCCGGAGCCTCCTGAGGCCCCTGGGGTTGGGGGCTCGTGAAGATCGTCTCCCGCAGCACACACCGTCCGCCACTTCAGCATCCCTCCATCCTCAGCATCATCTGGTGACATCCTTCGAGTTTCATTTTTAGCTGGGAGAGCCCTCCCCAGGGCTGCATCATTCCCAGGCTGCATGGGTCCGTCCCTGCGGCGTGTATCACCTTTAGTTCATGTTGTCAGCTTACTTTATCGGGGGCGCCCCTCGGGCTGCATTATCCCCAAGCCACCCGGGCCAGACCCAGTGGCATGTATCCCTCTCGCGTTTATTCAGGTCGCGCGTTTGACCCATTGCAATCGTTGTTTGATGCTTGCCTATGGCACCTTTGTTTCTTCATGTCGGCTTCTTGCACGTTAAAGGGGGGGTACCTGAGCATCGCGACCCATGGGCTCTTACTGGCTCTCTAGCCCTCACCCTCTGGCCTTGTCCACGGCATCGCGACCTGGCATACCAGCGACGGCTGAGCCCCGCTCAAGGGCCGGGACCCGAGGACGTGGAGCACCGACATCTAACCAAATCTGCAGGGACACATCACAAGTAAAGGCCCAGAGCCAGACGCAATCCGCCTTGAGGTAGGGCCCCGTGAGTCCCGCGCTGGCTCACAGGTGCCCAGATACACCTCGCCATGCCCTACCGTGCCAGCCACGTGTCAGGGCGGGGCTGTATACGCCCTGGGGGCTCCTCCCGGAGGGGAGCCCCCTCCCACGCACCAGTGGAAGCACCACGCTCCGCGCTGGCTGACGACACTGCCGAGGAGCGGTTATGCCCGTACACATACGGAAGCGCTATTCTTCGCACTAGTGATAAACAACTGAGAGTGCCCCCCGGCTGCATCAACCTCAGGGAGCCCAGAGCTCAATGTCCGGCCTCATCGTAACGTCTCCCCTCGGGAGTGCCGCGCAAGGGTGCGGGGCACGGGGGCTACACCTGGGTCACGCCCAGGGACACGCCACCCAGCCAGGCCCCTCGGGCCTGGTTCGTTGCACGCCTCTCCCCGAGTGGAGCCAAGGTATGAAGGCCATTTGAACGTCAAGGGGGACTCCTGAGCATCGTGACTCAGGAGCCTAACTGGTCACGTAGCCCTTCACCCCTTAGTTCCGAAAGGCTAACGGCGGTTAAGGTATGCACGGGGCCGGGCTCTGCCGACGTAGAACGGTAATCTCACCCATACATTTCACCTTCCTACTTGTTGTTCGTGCGTCAAGGGGGACTCCTGAGCATCGCGACTCAGGAGCCTAACTTGTCACGTAGCCCCTCACTCCTTGGTCCCGTCCTGGTTTCCGATCGGGGCTAACGGCGGCTGAGGTATATGCGGCGCCGGGCTCTACCGACGTAGAACACAAGCAAGTAGGAAGGAAAAACGCAAATCTCAAGAAATTCAAAAGCAAATATTACAGCCCACAGAGTACTTTGACAACGCCAAACACAAAGTTTAAACGCCTCCTCGAGGCAGAATGCATGTTGCAGGAATTAAAAGCAGGACTGGATCCGCGAGGGGATCACTTTTCGGCGGCGCCATCGCTGGTGACGGAGCTGCGCTGGGCGACTTCGCCTCGTGGAGCCTCAAGACCGGCAACGCCTCGCTTCGACTTGGTGCTGAAGGCCCGGACTTCGCCAGCAGAGCCTCCGCGTGAACCTTCATGGCCTCAGCAGCGATGGCGGCAAGCTTGCCGCTCATAGGCTCCAGCAGGCTGTCGAGGTCAACGTTGGGGTCGTGGAGGTAGACGTGGGTGAAGACGCGCGTCAGCGCCGTAGAAGAAAGGACACGCGCCTCAGCCTCAGCCGTGGGGCCAAGGCCGAGGGCGACATCTTTGAGGGCGCAGACCAGGAAGGGAAGCAGCTTGGCGGGGCCCTCCTCGCCGCCGGCCAGCGGGCTTTCTAGGCTGCTGCCATAGAGCGACTTCAGCAGGGTGCGAGCCTTCACCTCCAGCTTCGCGAAGGCCACACGGTCCTCGGCCAGGACCTTCGCCTTGCCATCCAGCTCGATCTTCTTCGCCTCCAACGCCTGCTCCAGCGCATCCAAGCGGCCTTGGCTTCCATCAAGCTCAGCATCCCGGTCCTTGGCGGTAGCCTCGCGAGCCTTCAGGTCTTCCTCCTTCTCCTGGTGGACACAGGCCTCCTTGGCAAGCTGGTCGCGCAGGCCTTGCAGTTCGCTCTCCAGCACCTTGTAGTGACCCTGGATATCCGCAACCTCACTCAAGGCGGCATCGCGGGCGGCCTTCGCCTCAAGGACGGCCTGCTTCTCCTCATCGCAAGCTGTCGAGGCCTAAGCCAGCGCTGCTCGGACTGAAGCATCAGAGCGGACCCAACCAGAAACCAGCTCCAGGCGCCCGGCCACCAAGCGAGGGTCGGCGCCCAGAAGATCTTTCCGCAGCCGGTCCATCTCAGCAGTAGCGCGATCCAGGATAGTAGGAGGAGCCGGAGAGACAGCGGTTGGTGGGGTAGGAGGAGAAGACGGCAGCATGATCACGACACCAGGGGTCAGGACCTTCTGCGCCCCGATGACTGCGGTAGTGGCGTCCGGCATGGACGCCTCGGGAGTCGCTTGGGCCATGGGGGCTGAGCTCGCTCTAGCTAGCCGCGCCAGGCCTCGCAAGGATGACTGGGCAGGAGAGGCCCGCGCCTTGTCGTCCCCTTCTCCCACGGATGAGGGTGCCGCCTCAGACAAAGCCTCAGGAGCCCCCTTCAGCTTCTTCGCCGTAGGCACCGGCCTAGCCAAGGAATATGGACGTCAAGCCTCAACAACAAAGCAGGAAGCAAAACGAGAGTCGAGCACTTACTCGTCATCGCTCGCGGGCTCAAGCAACCTCCGGCCGAACTTGAAGCCCGAGAGCCGGATGCTGGGATCAACCTCAAGAGGCTCGGGAGCAGGAGGCGCGTCAGCAGATCGCCTCGGAGCTGGAGCAGACCCGCGGGGACCAGCCCCATCCTGTTCTTCTTCGGGATCAGGGGCGGGCTCTCGCCACCCCGCTCGTCGCCGTCATCGTCATCATCCGGCATGAGGCGAAGAGTGTGGGACCTACACCGAGGAAGGGGCGTTCTCGACTCCCCGTCGGTCGCCTCCGAATCGAGCTCCTCGTCCTCCTCCTCATCTTCTTCCTCCTCTCCGCTGGAGTCGCTGGAGGACACATTCACTGTCGCCAGGGCCACCGGGGCCTCAGGAACCTCCGCGGGCACAAGCCCGCCCTCGTCGAAAGCAGACATGGAGTTCACCACCTGCTCCCAATCATCCCGAAGGAACAAGGGCACGGGTGCATCCTCCAACCTCGCCACGTTCCCCCCAACCAAGGACTGGAGGACCGCGCCGATCCTCGCTGCGAGGCTTGGGGTTCGAAGGCGGCATCGGACCTCCCAAGCTTCCACAGCGGGAGCGGGTGTTCCCGGAGCGGGGCCACCCTATGCTCCAGGAACTCTCTCAGGAGCGATGCCCCGGTCAGTTTCGACGTCGCCATGTTGTCCGGCCACAGTTCCGCGTCCATCTTCTCCAAAGACCGCCTCAAGACGGGATCGACGAGCTCCGCTCGGGACCAAGCGTCAACGGACTTGGGCTGCCCCGTGGGCAGAATCAGCCGGGCGTGGGTGCGCCCGGCATCCACCATGACCCACTTGCTCCTGAAGCCCTCAATTCTCTTCCCGGGCTTCGAGATGGCACTAGAGCTGCCGTGCACGATAAAGCTCGCGCACGCGGTGATGGAGCCGCGGGAAACCCGGAGGTAGAAGTAGTGGCGCAGCAAGGCCACCGAAGGCCTCACCCTGACATGAGCCTCGCAGTAGTAGGCGAAAATCGCCAGGAGAAGAACGGAGTTGGGATGGAGATGCAGGGCTTGCAGATTGTAATGGTGAAGAACAGAAAGGAAGAACTCGGAAAAAGGGGGCACCAGACCGGCGGAGATGGCGCTCATGAAGAGCGGGTAGAAGGTGCTCCCTCTGCTCTCAGGAAGGGCGGTGCCGACCTTGAGCGCGACCGCCCCGTTGTGGCTTTGCGTTGCCATCATCTGGCACGTCCGAGCAAGACTCTTCTCCGACACATTCGGAGGATCCAAAGCGGGCGAGTACCACACTTCGGCTGGGGTCTGGCGAGGCGCCATGCCTTGCTAGGATAAAGAGTTGAAGTAGATCTAGAGATTTCGGAAGCAAGAAGGACAGGAGCAAGAAAGGGGATCTGGGCAGTGAAGGAGAAGGCAAAAAAGGTAAGCCTAGACAGGTACCGCTCCCTTATCAGCTTATGCAGTTGCCGAGGCACCGTGGGGGAGCCAGAACGCCCACGTCCAATCAACCACCACGCGGCACCCAAGGCCGCAGGCTATTGGGGCTTGCGGCGCTTCGCACTTGCCTCTTTGCTTCCCTGCTAAGCCAAGTCCAAGCGCGCCTTGGGCCCGGGGGCTACTGTCGGCGTTCTGGGAATGGGGGTACCTAGACTTGCCCACCTGCGGCCTGCGGCGTGGCTCAAGGCGTGGCCCAGTATGGCCCATCTTCATCAACACATGCTCAAGACCCTCGCGAGGGGCCAAGCCTCGTGGGGCGGACGACAGGAGGGTTCCTCAGGCACGGCCTCGTCAGGCTGGCTCGCGAGGAGGCGGAGAGATCAAGGTGGGGTACCTCACGAGGTGCCCGGTGACGCAAGCCGTGACGACCAAGGCGCAGGCGGGCGCCAGGCGGGCGCCGGCCTGCGCAGTGTCCTTGTTTCCCCTTTGGTGCAAAGGGGGCAAGCACAGGCAAGGGTATCAAGCAAAGGCAACCATTTCGGTGCAACAAAACCAAGAACAGCAGGACGGCAGAATGGAGGTCATCGTGGAGCCCAAGCCAGCGTCATCGCCAGGGTCTTTTGGCAGGCGAGGACCAACTTTAGTCAGGATAAGTGTACTAGATGTTCACCTTCAAAATGGCCAATTGTTGGCGCCCTTCCCACTCAATATTTGGGAAGAGGCCCGGGGCCTTCGCCTATAAGTAGGACTAGCCACCCATAGGGTAGGGGATGGGGATCAGATTGGATCCACACCCAAGACAGAGAGAGAGAGGCGACTGAACTCCCCTAGCAGTTCATCGCACCAACCAAGAATAGACCCTCGCGAGGCTGTTCTTCCCTTGTACTGTCCTTCATCAGCCCCAGAGGCAATCCACACACCACAAATGGAGTAGGGTATTACACCACAATGGTGGCCTGAACCAGTATAAATCTTGTGTCCCTAGTGTTGTTCTTCGTGTAGTTTAGATCCTAGCGAGGCGGTGAAACATGGGTAGGCTGAGGGTGTGATCTCCGCGCGCACCCCAGTGTTCAAACCTCAAGGGTCTGCCGGAACCCGAAATCCGACAGACACCAAATGAACTGTTGCACGTCCATCGCTTGTAAGCAAAAGTTTCTCCTCGTGCTGCGAGCCACCGCGCACGCGTTGCCGAGGGAGAAGGTGTAATGAAGCTTCTCGTCGTTCTGCGAGTTGACGGGACACATCAAAGTTATTTAGTACGTACTCTCTCCAAAAAAGGGCTGACCATGTCATTGCTACCATCCCGTGCTCCGTCGTTGAGTACATGCACTATTCACGTGCCATCGAGGAGAAAAAATATTGCGTAGGTGCCATTGAAGTGCACGCTCACTTATGCACTGCTTATCTGATTATCTCCATTTTCTTGCATGACACGTGCACCTTGATGCTAGATGTCTCGCCTGTTGGGAAAAGGATGAACAAAGCTCACATAAAAGAAAAGAGTTGAAGAGCATAGATTCCCGACGATCGAGAAGGAGCAAGGAACCTCGCGGTGGAGCGTCTGCAAGGAACCTTGCGCGTTTTCCCCTGTTTGTTGCCGCCTGCCCACCTGTAGACAAATAAAAGAACATGAACTTTTCGCTAACCACTAGAAATGGTACATAAGGATGCTAAGTTGAAGATGTTATATACTCCCTCCGTTCCCAAATATAAGTCTTTTTAGAGATTTCAATAAGGGACTACATACGAAACAAAATGAGTGAATCTACACTCTAAAATATGTCTACATACATTCGTATGTTGTTGTCTATTTGAAATGGCTAGAAAGACTTATATTTAGGAACGGAGGGAATAGTTTATATTGAATTATTGATAACCATGCAACAAGCCACGCATGTACTGGATGCATGCAGCCACGCATGTACACAAGCCAATGCACTAACTCCATCCGATCCAACTCATGCACATACGCACACAGCATGGAGCACACAACGCACGTACACAACACGTGCATGCACACACGCTCGGCCAAAGAATGCACGTGAAGAACACATGCATGAACACACACTCGATTGCATGGAGGCATGCGCCATCCGTGGTGACGTCCGGTTCGTCGTGCTACGGCGAAGCTCGCACGCAACGGTGCATAAGCATCTCCTGCAGCACCTCTTTGCCATCGTTCCTCAACTACTAGTTGGAGACGAAGACGACTGCAGCCTCGGCCTTAGAGCTAGCACCCATGGAAAAACACGCACGCTGCATGCACACGAGTATGTATGGAGTGCCCACGACGTGGTGGTGGTGCGTCCCCAGTCGCCTCTACTCCTTCTGCGGATGTTGTCTATCAAGGCGTCTGCATGCTAATGATGTTGTGGGTGAGATCTTCTAGGACTCAGATGATGACGAGAAAAATTATGAGACACAAGGTGACGTACAGCGTCAAGGTCCATGGTCAAGGGGGTGCTAGTAAGTGCTTAGATGTGCTTAGATGAGGTGCTAAGTGCATTAAATGGCTTAGTAACTCAAGTCTTCAATGCATAGGTGCTTAGTTTATTGGTGCCACATCATATTTTATGCCTACGTGGCAGTCTTAGTAGCTATACATGGTGGAGCACTGGGAGAGGCCAAGGCTGGTCATAGTGGGGAGTAACTTATACTGTAACATATTACTATGTTACTCTAAACATCTCTATAAACCGGAAAGGAGGGAGTAGTAACATAGACTAGTGTCATATGCAGAGTATGGGAGCACATGATATTTCCCCGTCCGGACTGATCCCAAGTTGCCTTCTCACCTTCTTGGCCCAACAAAAACCCCTCCCCCCTCCAGCGCGCGCTTCCCGCCCGGCGCCAGCTGAGCCCGCCACTCCACATTGATGGCAAGTCGAGGCGCGACCTCTCACTGCTCGCCGTTGAGCGGGCCACGATCGAGGGCACCGCCGGCTGCACGCCCGGCATTTCAGACTACACAGTGGAGAGTAACTTTAGAGCAAGTACTACAATTAGATGACATAAGCAGGCTATAAGGATTTAAATATAGTATTTGTGCTTAGTTGAAGGAGAGAGAAGAGGAGAGAGAAGAGAAGCGGATTGTAAACGTGTAGCAGGTTGTACTCCAACATACTTTTTGAGACAAAAGGTGGGGCCATTATTAATGATATAGTATTTATACTAAAGGGACTAATGGACGCCTTAATTACTCCATTTTTTTAGACAAACCTTGGTGGGGCTGTTATTGACTTTTTTTTGAGCTATTATTGACTTGGACGTGGGGTTTGGGGGCCAAAGGCCTACTATTATACTCGCACAACCAACCTGACATGTTCTACCCTAGCCGCCGCTGTATCATATGGTTTCGCACCATTCCAGATCTTAGCGCCGCCATGCAATTCTTCTCCAGCCCTCCTTCCGGCGTGCACCGCGAGAAGGGACAGCAGTCCTCCGAACCCCGCCTTTCGTGATCCTGTACGGGAGAGGGGCGATCAGGTTTTTGGGGAGCACACTCTTGTGGCTGCTGCCAGCGACGACTTCCTCAACGACAGCCTTCTTCCCCGACCTCGGTAACCTCTTCATCAACGACATGAGTGACAACATCAACCACATCGGTTCTGCTCCGTTGTACAGTATGTGATTCTGTCCTCCTGGTTTAGTCCGCATCATTACTTTGATGTTTGCAATTGTCGTCATGATCTATTTACTGCTGATTCAGATTAAATCTCATACTAAATTGCTCATATATTCAACAATCCAATCCAAAAACCTGATTACAGGCAATTTACTCCGAGTGGTTTTGCTGCGCTTTTGAAGCCGCCTACTTTTAAGGGGGTGCAATATAAAAGGTGGCGCACAAGAGCAGATATTGGTTTCAGATCATGTCTCGCTATGACGCCACTAAGGGTAAGCCTGAGGGCGATCTTAATCCTACACAGCAGGAAGCTTTTGAACATGGATACCCTCTTCAAAGCCGCCTGCTGAGTGTTCTTGACGATTCCATTGTGGATTCATATGTGTCGTTTGACAGCGCAAAGACATGTGGGCTGCGCCGAGGCCACGTTTGGGCCCTCGGTACCGCAACGAAGTTGTATGTCATGGAGGAATTTCGTGACTACAAGATGACCGATGAGCGCTCTGTTGTTCAAAGAGACTCATGAGATCTGATCACTCTCTAAGGAACTTGAGTACTTTAAGTGCGTGTTGCCGGACAAATTTGTTGCTGGGACCATCATTGCCAAGCTACCACCTTCGTGGAACGATTTTGCTACTTCTCTGAAAAACAAGAGACACGAGTTTCTGTTTTGGATCTCATTAGCACTCTTGATCTTGAGGAGAAGGCGAGAGCAAAAGACACACGTGCTCGGGTCGCAGAGGGAGCTTCTAGTGCCCACATGGTACACGAGAAGAACTTCCAGCCCATCCAGCCCCAATACAACAAGAACAAATCTCAGGGGAAAGGCAAGTTTGATGCAAAGAACAAGCCATCACACTCTACCAACTTCAAGAAGAATTCTCATAACGGGAAGGGATACAAACCTCAATTTTCGTAGCACCGCACAAAATTTATATGGCTGCATCTACCTGCTGTCAGCTAACCTCATGGTGCTCCGGGTATTCCTACATTTGTAACTAGGTACAATGACCACCACAAGATGAAATTAGCTTATTCGTACGTTGACTTGCTGAATGCAGTGCAGAACGATCCTGTCATGTGTGGAGGAGCAAACAAGCAGTGCAGCCGAAGGTGGAAATCAACCAAGGACTTATGAAATTATATATAATCTTCCTCAGGCAGGTCAGTATCCCCTTCGTCTAGATGATCGTGTTTTGTCATGCCGAGCTATTGATATGTGCTACTGTTTTGCAACACCGTTTAAGTATAGCTAGTGTTTTCCTATCTTTTTAGATTCAGGACAATGAATATGATTTCAGGGGAACTGCACAATATGGACCCATGTTGAGTCATCTCTTTTGCCTCATGTGTTTGCTGCAAATGTGTCGGCATCAATTGCAAGATGAGGTAGCTAGCTAGCTGTGGAGTTGCCAACATGCTCAAAGTGCTCGCAACATTGAGAAGAAACAAGCATGCCCAGAAAATTAATGTGTGCGCAGGGAGGCCCTTTGCTCAGAGAAGCATCGACCGTTTTTCTTTATTTGCACACCTTCTCATAGCTTTGTATTAGTTATAGTATGGTGAATCATTGAGATGCATAGACATGCTGAACTTTTGTTCTTGTGAATGTTAGTTTAATGTTAGTGTCTGCATCCAGTACCGCATCCTCTAATTTGGAGGATGCACACAGAGAAAATAAATCTCCTTAAATTACTCCATAACCACCCTATTAAACAGGCCTAGTAACAAACCAGGCGCATGCAGTGGCCGGCGGGCACATGCATCCTACATGCATGGCCAGTTAGCCAAGTCCATGCGCCAGCTCCAATGCAGCAACGCAAAAGAAGAGAGCGGTTCTTGGGAAAAAGCGAGTAGTTAGTGCAGCGGGCCTTATAAACATGAACAACTCGCTCTCCCACTTCCGTCTCCCCCCTCCCAATTCCCCCCGCTCCCCAATCTTCCTCACTCGTCCAGAAAACTCCGCTCACCTTATTCCTCACTCGTACACAAAACGCCTACTCCTCTTCTTCCACTCCTACATAAATCCCTAGCCCTCCTTCCCCACTCGCACTGCCACTAGGCTCGTCTCTGGCTACTCTGCTCAAACCCGTGAGCTCTGCGTGACGCCCGCAAGGAAAATGGAGTCGGCTGGCCCCAACGCCAAGAAGATGAGGCTCCTGCTAGCGGCGACGCCGGTTGTAGATCCCGCACCCGGTAGCGCGGGGAGAAGCGGTGAGCCCCCCTCCCACCCGGATCTGAGGAACCGGTAGAATCTCCGGTGGACCGCATCAGCGATCTCCCGGGCGTTATCCTTGAGGAGATCATCTCGCTTCTCCCCACTAAGGATTTCTGCCGCACATAAGTCCTCTCAACTCGGTGGCGCCCTCTATGGCGCACCGCGCCCCTCAATCTCGACTGTCGTCACATATAAATCCTTCCTGAATTTGATCTCCTCAAAGCCATCGTCTCTTCTCACCAGTAGGGCCCTGTTCAATGCCTCTGCATCCCGACATGCTACCTGCTGTCCATACCCGGCAAGGTGGACGCTTGGCTAACATCCCCTAAATTCGGAAAACTCTAGCAGTTTGAGTTGCACCATTACCACAAAAGTTTCATACCACGAACACACCAAGAATTCGTGCCCACACCACCGTTGTCCATCTCGCGGTTTTCCTCCTCTCTCCACACTGCCACCTTCGCCCGGTGCCATCTACCAGACAATCTGGTACAAATGCTTCGACTCCCACTGCTAAAAAACTTTTGCTTGTGGTGGTTTATCTGTCGGAGGCCTCACTGCACAGCATCATCCACTCTAGTTGTCCTGCCCTGGAGCGCTTGCTGATTGTTTTAGGAATAGAAATCAGTATCAGTTGTCTCCAAATAAAGTCGCCTCACCTTAAAAGCATTGGAATTTGTTTTAAAGGACAACAGCTCATCATCGAAGATGCCCCTTCACTTGAAAGGTTGCTCCTTCCTAATTTTTATACACCTTCAGAAATAACAGTCATCTCTGCGCCCAAACTGGAGACCTTGGGTGTAATTCGTGACTCATATAATAATCACAAGAAGTTGGTGTTTGGCTCCTCACTTTTTCAGGTACCGTATATTATCATCTACACATTTGTAATCATATGCTGCATTTTTCATTTGTGCGCATAAGTTTTATATCATCTTGGAGTACACTTTGGGTAATAATATTATGTTATATGCTCAATGAAGACTTCGTCCATTGATAGCCTATCATTGCTGTTGGATTCCGTCAAGATCATATATATCAGAATGTATAGTTTTGATCTGGACATAATTATTGGCTTGCTGCAATGCATTCGATCTCTGGAGAACTTATACATAGAGGTGATGATTTCATGCACATTGAAAGCCCGTATATATTGTACTAGATTTAACTGTTCAGCTGTCGTTCTTTCGACATACACTTTTTTCAGACCTTAACTGTTTTCAATCTTCATGTCTACTTAGGCAGAACCACATGGAGAAAAACATATAACCAATCGGTGGCGTAATAAGCACAAGGATTTTCTCAGTTCTCATGACATTTGTTTGAAGACAATAATGATGGGACGATATGCATCCAACCAGGCAAACAGAAGCTTTGTCACATTCTTCCTATTGAATGCAAGGTTACTATTGTCCATGAGGCTTAATTTTTACAGCAAGAGATTTCTCACGGACGAACATGTTGCGCAGCAAAAAAAAGTTTCATGTGGACAAATGGGCTTCTAAACGTGCTCGGCTTCTATTTACAACAAGTTGTAGACATCCTGAAATAATTTTTTTGCACAGGATGTTGATTTTATGGATCAGACCGATCCATTTGTTTGTGACTGCAAAAAAGAGTGGTTGGGTTAGATGTTACTGTCATGTTCAATCTGGGTTTTGTCTAAAAGTTTGATGAACACTTAATCCTTGGGCTTTTTGTACCATTTGTATGCTTGACTTGCATGTTGTTGCCCTCGTACTCCCCTCCACCTCCCACTACACTGCCGCATCTTCCATGGCTGCTATTCATTCCCGTCCGAGGCCATGCCATCGTTCTCCGCCTTGGTTCACTCGTTGTGCCCTCCGCCGTCTGGCATTGTCAACATGGTCAACAACCAAGAGGAATCAGGAGATGATTGTATGTGGAGAGGCTGACAGTAGGTACCCACCAGGGTCATTGCATTTCGCAAGGAGGTGCCTCGTTATTACAAGCCAAAAAAATACTTCCTCCTAATTGTTTGACAACTAGGTCCCACGCCATTGTCAATGTAGTCAATAAACGAGAAAATTACACAACGAGCGGATAACACCAGGGACCCAGCAGCTCGCCCAGTTGTTTTTCAGTTTCAGAGACGGAGCTCAACTGCGTGATGTGCGGGGGCTGTGGCCCGTCTAGCCCACGCTTACACTTTTATTAAGCACATGACGAGCCCAGTTGATATATTTTTTCTTTCTGAAATTCGCTAGCCCAGTTCTTTTTTTGGAGCATACCAAAACTGAGGCCTACCTGCTTTTCTCAAGCCTGCTGGGCTGCAAATCTTTCAAGACAAGGAGGGATGTAAGTAGTAAGAAATGGGCTTCCCCAGAAAACGGGCTATAAGTTGTAAGAAATGGGCTGTAAATTTTTAAACCAAAGCCAACCGGCAATTGCATTAAAATATCATTTTTTTTCAGGATTTCTCTACTCTCTACTCTTATAAAAACCAAAGCCAATTGGCAATTACATTAAAATATCATCTTTTCTCCCACAAGATAAACTACTCATACAAATGCATCTTCATGTTCCGTGCAACGAACGGGCATCTTGCTAGTTAAGATTCTAAATTTCATTCATTTTTTTTGCGGAGAATTGTTTTTTGAATTTTATTTTGATATAATTTTTTTAAAATTACTTTTAACGTGACTCGAAATTTCGTGATTAAAAGAGTTCGGACCCCACCGAAATATGCAAAATTTCGTTGAATTTTTTAGCAGTGCCCAGAATATATGGTCTGTAATGCTAATAAAAAGAATATGGGCTTCAAGGGCTGTAAATTATTGAAAATAATGGCTAATGGGCTATATGTTGTTTTCCACAGATTTGGAGGCTGACTTTTGGGCCTACTAGGTTGACGATGACGCTGTCCTAATTTTTTTTTGACGCGTACGCAAGGCTTTGTCAACTTAGTCAACAAACAGCAGTGACTGTTGGATGTCCATCCAACGGCCGCCGTGCTTCTTCAATCTCTGATCTTCCTGCTCCAACAGCCCAAACCAGCACCGGTGGGACTACCTGCTCCCTCCTCCCGTGGCTGGTTGTGCTGCCGCCAGGCCATCCCTTTAACCACCCACACATCATGTTATTTTCCGGCGACATCAGCCTCACCCCGCAGCCGACCAATCAGCGCTCATACTCCCCTGAGCGTGGGCATCCGCTGCAGTGGCTTCGCCGGCTCCGGGTGGTTCTCTTCCTGGGCCTCGCCCTCGTCCACCGCGTTTGCGCTCTCAGCGCGGCGAGGTCAACATGGTCAACAAACAACAGCCATCGAAAGAGGCTGACAGTAGGGGCCCACAAAGGGAAATAATGATTCCTCCACCTAATAGCTGGGACCGACCGGAAGGGCCTCTGTATTTCGCGAAAAAAACATTCCCCCCACTGTCAGCTCGGACCCACGGGAAATGCCTCCTTATTACGCACAGAAAAATGAATACTCCCCCTGCTAGCTAGGACTCACCTTGGTGGGAGGCTGACTTATGGTCCTGCTACATCTTGAGCTTGCGTTGGTTTTCCTTGAAGAGGAAAGGGTGATGCAGCAATAGTAGCGTAAGTATTTCCCTCAGTTTTTGAGAACCAAGGTATCAATCCAGTAGGAGGCTCCTCAAAAGTCTCACGCACCTACACAAACAAACAAAGAACTCACAACCAACGCAATAAAGGGGCTGTCAATCCCTTCACGACCACTTGCGAAAGTGAGATCTGATAGAGATAGTATGATAAGATAAATATATTTTTGGTATTTTGTAATATAGATGCAAAAAGTAAAGATGCAAATAGAAGTAGATTGAAAGCTTATATGATAAAAGATAGACCCGGAGGCCATAGGTTTCACTAGTGGCTTCTCTCAAGATAGCATAAGTATTATGGTGGGTGAACAAATTACTGTCGAGCAATTGATAGAAAAGCGAATAATTATGAGATTATCTAGGCATGATCATGTATATAGGCATCACGTCTACAACAAGTAGACCGACTCCTGCCTGCATCTACTACTATTAAGTTCATAAGAACAGAGTAACGCATTAAGAAAGATGACATGATGTAGAGGGATAAACTCATGCAATATGATATAAACCCCATATTTTTATCC
The DNA here is from genome assembly GCA_021437245.1 of Aegilops speltoides. Lineage (NCBI taxonomy): Eukaryota > Viridiplantae > Streptophyta > Magnoliopsida > Poales > Poaceae > Aegilops > Aegilops speltoides. The sequence goes on from CM038146.1 coordinate 172,137,718, forward strand.
TCGATGGCAACAATACAATGCGTGCCTTGCAACCCCTATTTTCACTGGGTAAGGACACCGCAAGATTGAACCCAAAGCTAAGCACTTCTCCCATGGCAAGAAAGATCAATCTAATAGGCCAAACCAAACTGATAATTCGAAGAGACTTGCAAAGATAACTCAATCATACATAAAAGAATTCAGAGAAGATTCAAATATTTCTCATAAATAAACTTGATCATAAACCCACAATTCATCGGATCTTGACAAACACACCGCAAAAAGAGTTTACATTGAATAGATCTCCACAAGAGAGGGGGAGAACATTGTAGTGAGATCCAAAAAGAGAGAAGAAGCCATCTAACTAATAACTATGGACCCCAAGGTCTGTGGTAAACTACTCACAACTCATAGGAGGGGCTATGGTGTTGATGTAGAAGCCCTCCGTGGTCGATTCCCCCTCCGGCGGAGCACCGGCGAAGGCTCCAAGATGGGATCTTGCGGATCCCGAAGGTTACGGCGGTGGAAATTGTTTTTCGTTGGCTCCCTGTATGTTTTCGGGGTACGTAGGTATATATAGGAGGAAGAAGTACGTCAGTGGCCGCTCGAGGGGCCCAGGAGACAGGGGGCGCGCCCAGGAGGGGTGAGTAAGCCCTCCTATCTCCTAGCCGCCTCGATTGCTTCTTGACTTGCACTCCAAGTTCTCTGGATCACGTTCGTTCCAAAAATCACGCTCCCGAAGGTTTCATTCCGTTTGGACTCCGTTTGATATTCCTTTTCTTCAAAATACTGAAAATAGGCAAAAAAACATCAATACGGGCTGGGCCTCCGGTTAATAGGTTAGTCCCAAAAATGATATAAATGTGTAAAATAAAGCCCATAAACATCCAAAAGGGGTAATATAATAGCATGGAACAATCAAAAATTATAGATACGTTGGAGACGTATCAAGCATCCCCAAGCTTAATTTCTGCTTGTCCTCGAGTAGGTAAATGATAAAAACAGAATTTTTGATGTGGAATGCTACCTAGCATAATTCTCAATGTAATTTTGTTTATTGTGGCATGAATGTTCAGATCCAAATGATTCAAAATAAAAGTTCATATTGGTAAAGAAATAGTAACACTTCAAGCACACTAATCAAAGCAATCATGTCTTCTCAAAATAACATGGCCAAAGAAAGGTCATCCCTACAAAATCATAGAGTTAGGCTATACTTCATTTTCATCACACAAAGATGTTCCCAAATTCTACACCCCTGCTGACAAGCCAAGTAATTGTTTCGTACTTAAATAATCTCAAACTTTTTCAACTTTCACACAATACATGAGCGTGAGCCATGGATATAGCACTATGGGTGGAACAGAATATGATGATGGGGATTTTATGGAGAAGACAATAAAGGAGAAAGTCTCACATTGACGAGGATAATCAACGGGCTATGGAGATGCCCATCAATTGATGTCAACATGAGGAGTAGGGATTTCCATGCAATGGATGCACTAGAGCTATAAATGAATGCTCAACAAAAGAAAACTAGTGGGTGCGCATCCAACTTGCTTGCTCACGAATACCTTGGGCATCTGAGGAAGCCCATCGTAGGAATATACAAGCCAAGATCTATAATGAAAAATTCCCACTAGTATATGAAAGTGACAACATATGAGACTCACTATATGAAAAACATGGTGCTACTTTGAAGCACAAGATATGAGACTCACTACATAAACAACAAGGTGCTACTTTGAAGCACAAGTGTGGAAAAAGGGATAGTAACAATGCCCCTTTTATTTTTTTACTTTTTTATTTTCCTTTTTTTTCATTTCTTTTTTTTCTTTGGCCTTTCTTTTTTTTTCTTTTGGCCTTTCCCTTTTTTTGGGCAATGCTCTAATAATGATGATCATCACACTTTCATTGATTACAACATATGAATTACAACTCAAAACTAGAACAAGATATGAATATATATGAATGCCTTCGGCGGTGTACCAGGATGGTGCAATGAATCAAGAGTGACATGTATGAAAAATTATGCATGGTGGCTTTGCCTCAAATACGATGTCAACTAATGATCATGCAATGGCAATATGACAAAAGTAAAGTATGTCATGATGATGATGAACGGAACGGTGGAAAGTTGCATGGCAATATATCTCGGAATGGCTATGGAAATGCCATAATAGGTAGGTATGGTGGCTGTTTTGAGGAAGATATAAGGAGGTTTATGTGTGATAGATCGTATCATATCACGGGGTTTGGGTGCACCAGCGAAGTTTGCACCAACTCTCAAGATGAGAAAGGGCAATGCACGGTACTGAAGAGGCCAGCAATGGTGGAAAGGTAAAAGTGCGTATAATCCATGGACTCAACATTAGTCATAAGAACTCATATACTTATTGCAAAAATTTAGAAGTCATCAAAAATCAAGCACTACGCGCATGCTCCTAGAGGGATAGATTGGTAGGAAAAGACCATCGCTCGTCCCCGACCGCCACTCATAAGGATGCACAAGCCAGGTACACTTCATGTTTCAAATTTGTTACACAACTTTAACCATACGTGCATGCTACGGGACTTGCTAACTTCAACACAAGCATTCTTTAAATTCATAGTCACCCAACTAGCATGACTATAATATCACTACCTCCATATCTCAAAACAATTATCAAGTACCAAATTGATCATAGCATCCAATTCACTTCCTATGATAGTTTTTATTATACCCAACTTGGATGCCTACCATTCTAGGACCAATTTTATACCATAGCAAATACCATGCTGTTCTAAAAGACTCTCAAAATAATATAAGTGAAGCATGAGAGACTAGCAATTTCTACAAATTTAAGCCACCGCCGTTCTCTAAAAGATATATGTGAAGCACTAGAGCAAAAACTATCAAGCTCAAAAGATATAAGTGAAGCACATAGCATATTCTAATAAATTCAATCAAGTGGGCTTCTCCCAAAAGGTGTGTACAGCAAGGATGATTGTGGTAAACTAAAAAGCAAAGACTAATATAATACACGACGCTCCAAGCAAAACACATATCATGTGGCGAATAAAAATATAGCTCCAAGTAAATTTACCAATGAACGTATACAAAAGAGGGGATGCCTTCCCGGGGCATCCCCAAGCCTAGGCTTTTGGCTATTATTTAATATCTTGGGGTGCCATGGGCATCCCCAAGCTTAGGCTCTTGCCACTCCTTATCCCATAGTCCATCAAAGCTTTACCCAAAACTTGAAAACTTCTCAACACAAAACTCAACAGGAAATCTTATAAGCTCCGTTAGTGAAAGAAAACAAAACCACCACATAAGGTACTGTAATGAACTCATTATTTATTTATACTGATGTTAAACCTACTGTATTTCAAGTTCTCTATGGTTCATACCACTTAATACTAGCCATAGATGCATCAAAATAAGCAAACAACACACGAAAAACAGAATCTGTCAAAAACAGAACAGTCTGTAGAAATCTGTAACTAACGCAAACTTCTGGAACTCTTAAAATCCTACCAAAATAGGAAGTCATGGAAAATTGTTTTATTGATCATAAGCAAAAATAATCAACACAAAATCACGTTCCTGTGATTTAACAAAACTAATTTCATGCGCAAAGTTTCTGTTTTTCAGCAGAATCAAATTAACTATCATCATAGGTTATCCTATAGGTTCTACTTGGCACAAACATTAATTTAAACATAAAAAACATCTAAACAGAAGGTAGATGCAAAATTTATTACTGAACAGAAACAAAAACAAAAAACACAAATAAAATTGGGTTGCCTCCCAACTAGCGCTATCATTTAACGCCCCTAGCTAGGCATAAAAGCGAAGATAGATCTAAGTAGTGCCATCTTTGGCACTCAATTCATAAGTAGCCCGCATAATAGATTCATAAGGTAATTTGACTTTCTTTCTTGGAAAGTGCTCCATGCCTTTCTTTAATGGAAATTGGAATCTACTATTCCCTTCCTTCATATCAATAATCGCACCAATCGTTCCAAAGAAAGGTCTTCCAAGAATAATAGGGCAAGAAAGATTGCAATCTATATCAAGAACGATAAAATCTACGACCACCAAATTTCTATTTGCAACAATGAGAACATCATTGAGCCTTCCCATTGGCTTTTTAATGGTGGAATCCGCAAGGTGAAAATTTAACGAGCAATCATCAAGATCATGGAAACCTAGAATATCACATAAAGTTTTCGGAATCGTGGAAACACTAGCACCCAAATCACACAAAGCAAAACACTCATGATCTTTAATTCTAATCTTTATAGTATGTTCCCACTCATCATTAAGTTTTCTAGGTATTGAAACTTCCAAATTAAGTTTTTCATCATAAGATTGCATTAAGGCATCAACGATATGTTTGGTAAAAGCTTTATTTTGACTATAAGCATGAGGAGAATTAACAACGGATTGCAACAAGGAAATACAACCTTCTAAAGAACAATTATCATAAACAAATTCCTTGAAATCCGAGATTGTGGGTTCAATACTATTTAAAGTCATGACCTCTCCAATCCCACTTTTACCAAATTTAGCATCAAGATCTAAAAACTCCGAATTCTTGGGATGCCTTCTAACTAAAGTTGACTCATCTCCAGTCCCATTATTATCAAGATTCATATTGCAAAACAAAGATCTAATAGGAGACAAATCAGTAACTTTAAGATCTTCATCATTATTTTCATTGAAACTAGAAGAACATGCCTTTATAAAGCAATCTTTCTTAGCACGCAATCTAGCGGTTCTTTCCTTGCACTCATCAATGGAAATTCTCATTGCTTTGAGAGACTCATTGATATCATTCTTAAGAGGAGTAGATCTAAGTTTAAGAGAATCAACATCAAGCGAAAGTCTATCAACGTTCCTAGCCAAATCATCAACTTTGAGCAATTTTTCTTCAAGCAATGCATTAAAATTCTTTTGAGAAATCATAAATTCTTTCACACTATTCTCAAAATCAGAGGGCATCTTATTAAAATTACCATAAGGATTATTGTAGGAATTTCCATAATTATTAGAGGAATTACTAGGGAACGGTCGAGAATTAAAGTTTCCTCTATAAGCATTGTTTCCAAAACTATTCCTACCAACAAAATTCACATCCACTATTCTCAATCAAAGTAGACAAAGGCATAACATTGGGACCAAGAGGAGTATTTTTAGTAGCAAATAATTTCATAAGTTCATCCATCGTTCCACTCAAAACATTGATTTCTTCTATAGCATGCACTTTTTTAATAGAAGATCTTTCGGTGTGCCATTGAGAGTAATTAACCATAATATTATCAAGAAATTTTGTACCATGTCCAAACGTGATTTCCATAAACGTGCCTCACGCGGCCGAATCTAAGAGATTTCTAGAAGCAAAGTTCAAACAGGCATAAAATTTTTGTATGATCATCCATAAATTCAAACCATGAGTAGGGCAATTGCGAATCATCAATTTCATTCTTTCCCAAGATTGGGCAACATGCTCATGATCAAGTTGTTTAAAATTCATTCCTAAGAGTGATAATCTTAGCGGGAGGAAAATACTTAGATATAAAAGCATCTTTGCACTTGTTCCAAGAATCAATACTATTTTTAGGCAAAGACGAAAACCAAACTTTAGCACGATCTCTAAGTGAAAACGGAAATAACTTCAATTTAACAATATTATTATCCATATCTTTCTTTTTTTGCATATGACACAAATCAACAAAATTGATTAGATCAGTAGCGACATCTTCACTTGGAAGGCCGGCGAATTGATCTTTCATAACAAGATTCAGCAAAGAAGTACTGATTTCACAAGACTCAACATCATTAAGACGAGCAATCGGAGTACCAAGGAAATCATTATTATTGGTATTGGAGAAATCACACGATTTGGTATTATCTTACGCCATGGTAACAAGTAATCCAACACACAAGCAAATGGAAAAAGAGCAAGCGAAAAAGAGAGGAAGATGGGGAAAGAGAGGGCGAATAAAACGGCAAGGGTGAAGTGGGGGGAGGAAAACGAGAGGCAAATGGCAAATAATGTAAATGCGAGGGAGATGAGTTTGTGATGGGTACTTGGTATGTCTTGACTTGAGCGAAGTTCTCCCCGGCAACGGCGCCAGAAATCCTTCTTGCTACGTCTTGAGCTTGCGTTGGTTTTCCTTGAAGAGGAAAGGGTGATGCAGCAATAGTAGCGTAAGTATTTCCCTCAGTTTTGGAGAACCAAGGTATCAATCCAGTAGGAGGCTCCTCAAAAGTCCCACGCACCTACACAAAAAAACAAAGAAGTCGCAACCAACGCAATAAAGGGGTTGTCAATCCCTTCACGGCCACTTGCGAAAGTGAGATCTGATAGAGATAGTACGATAAGATAAATATATTTTTGGTATTTTGTAATATAGATGCAAAAAGTAAAGATGCAAATAAAAGTAGATTGAAAGCTTATATGATAAAAGATAGACCTGGGGGCCATAGGTTTCACTAGTGGCTTCTCTCAAGATAGCATAAGTATTACGGTGGGTGAACAAATTACTGTCGAGCAATTGATAGAAAAGCGAATAATTATGAGATTATCTAGGCATGATCATGTATATAGGCATCACGTCCGCAACAAGTAGACCGACTCGCTGCGCATCTACTACTATTACTCCACACATCAACCGCTATCCAAAGATGCATCTAGAGTATTAAGTTCATCGAACGAGTAACACATTAAGAAAGATGACATGATGCAGAGGGATAAACTCATGCAATATGATATAAACCCCATCTTTTTATCCTCGATGGCAACAATACAATACGTGCCTTGCAACCCCTATTGTCACAGGGTAAGGACACCGCAAGATTGAACCCAAAGCTAAGCACTTCTCCCATGGCAAGAAAGATCAATCTAGTAGGCCAAACCAAACTGATAATTCAAAGAAACTTGCAAAGATAACTCAATCATACATAAAAGAATTCAGAGAAGATTCAAATATTTCTCATAGATAAACTTGATCATAAACCCACAATTCATCGGATCTCGACAAACACACCGCAAAAAGAGTTTACATCGAATAGATCTCCACAAGGGAGGGGGAGAACATTGTATTGAGATCCAAAAAGAGAGAAGAAGCCATCTAGCTAATAACTATGGACCCGAAGGTCTGTGGTAAACTACTCACAACTCATCGGAGGGGCTATGGTGTTGATGTAGAAGCCCTCCATGGTCGATTCCCCCTCTGGCGGAGCGCCGGCGAAGGCTCCGAGATGGGATCTCGCGGATACAGAAGGTTACGGTGGTGGAAATTGTTTTTTGTTGGATCCCTGGATGTTTTCGGGGTATGTAGGTATATATAGGAGGAAGAAGTACGTTGGTGGCCGCTCGAGGGGCCCAGGAGACAGGGGCACGCCCAGGAGGGGTGGGCGCGCCCTCCTATCTCTTGGCCGCCTCGATTGCTTCTTGACTTGCACTCCAAGTTCTCCGGATCACGTTCGTTCCAAAAATCATGCTCCCAAAGGTTTCATTCCGTTTGGACTCCGTTTGATATTACTTTTCTTCGAAATACTAAAATAGGCAAAAAAAACAGCAATAAGGGCTGGGCCTCCGGTTAGTAGGTTATTCACAAAAATGATATAAATGTGTAAAATAAAGCCCATAAACATCCAAAAGGGGTAATATAAGAGCATGGAACAATCAAAAATTATAGATACGTAGGAGACGTATCAGGGCCTACTAAGTTGACGGTGACGGAGGGCTTTGTCAACTTAGTCAATATTAACGATTCTAGCTCCAGTGACCGTAAGATGTCCATCCAACGGCCGTAGTGCTTCTTCAACCTCTCGTCTTCGTGCTCCAGCCGCCTAAAGCAACGCCGGTCGTGCCACATGCTCCTGCCTTCCATGGCCGGCTGTGATGCCGCAGAGGCCTCACCGCCCCCTACTACTCCCACCGCTGGCCAGGCCATCCCTCTACTCACCCATACCCCCTGTTATTCCGCGGCGACGACAGCCTCACACCACAGCCGAACTAGTGAACCCTCGTACTCCTCTTTGCGTGGTCATCCACTGTTGCGTCTTCCCCGGCTCCGTGTCGTCCCCTTCCTAGTCCTCGCCGTCATCCACCGCCGTGGTGCTCTCGGCGCGGCTTGGTCAATGTCGCCAACGACCGACTTCCATCGGAAGAGTACTATATGTGGAGAGGCTGACAGCTGGGTCCACGGCAGCCGCAAGGAAGTGCCTCCTTATTACGTGCAAAATAATTATTCCTCCACCTGACAGCGGGGACCCACTGGACGGGCCACCGTATTTCGCGAAAAAATGATTCGCCCCCTAACTGCTGGAACCCACCAGCTACATCTTCGCACGCAAGGAAGTGCGTCCGGGGAAAAAACGATTCGCCCCCCTGACTGCTGGGACCCACCAGCTACATCTTCGCATGCAAGGAAGTGCGTTCGAAAAAAAACGATTCGCTCCCCTGACTACTGGGACCCACCAGCTACATCTTCGCACACAAGGAAGTGTGTCTGAAAAAAAATGATTCGCCCCCCTGACTGCTGGGACCCACCAGCTACATCTTTTCACGCAAGGAAGTGCCTAACAGTCGGGACCCACCTGGTCGATGCGTACATAGCATTGTCATTCTGGTCGCGAACGTGTACGTACATATATACTGGTCGATGTAGAGGCGCGCACGTGTCGTAGTAGAGGCACGCACGTAGCATGTACACGTACGTATAGCGGCCAGTGTGCAAGAAAGAAAATACGGCCACATATGTGTACATACAGGCGGGGTCTCGAATGCCTACTCGTGCATACGTATGGCCAGGGCTCGTGTACATGGCTGGGTCAGAACGGAGAAACAGCGTCATCGTCGTGTTCATGGGGAGCCCACCGGCTGGGTCAGAACGGAATGCGTCGTCGTGTTCATCGGGAGGGCTTGGACGGAACAGGCGATGGAAACGAGGCCTGGCGTACCGCAGAACGAAGGAAACGACCTTGTGTTCGACCGGCCACGTTCGAAACGGGATCCTGTTCATCGGGAGGGGTCTGGCGTACCGCAAAATGGAGGAAACGGACCTCCTACAGTCGAAACAGGGGTCTGTTGATCGGGAGGGGTGTGGCGTACCGCAAAACGGACGAAACGGACTTGTGTTGGAGCGCTACGGTCGAAACAGGGGACCTGTTCATCGGGAGGGGTGTGGCGTACCGCAAAACAGGACTCCACGGGATACTGTTCATCTCCACCGTCGACTTCCTAAAGCCTCCACGGGCTACCGTCGACCTCCTCCAGCCTCCACGGGCTCCTGTTCATCTAGCCTCCACCGCGCGCTACTCCACCGGCTACTGTTCAACCACCCCTCCACGGGCACCCCTGCACCGTCTACTGTTCATCCAGCCCTCCACGGGGTCGTCCTATTCATCTGGCCCTCCACGGGGTCCTATTCATCCAGCCCCAACTGGCTCGATCGATCGAGGTCCTGTTCATCCAGAGGCAACGCCACGGGGTCCTCCATCCACCCCCACTGCTCACTGTTCATCCAAACACACCCCCCGCAACACTCACTGTTCATCCAGAGGCAGCATCGATCGGCTTCTGTTAGTAGCAGTAGCGAAGGAATCGCTCGATCGGGTTCAGTTAACGGCCATCGATCAATCGCTCAGGTTCAGTAATGCATAGACTGCAGTGCAATCGCTCGGGTTCAGTTAGAGCTCAACGCCTCGCTCGGGTTCAGTTAGAGCCAACGCCTCGCACACACGCATGTACGTATACGAGAGAAACGCGCACCGCTCGGCCCCCGACCACCCACCGTAACCAGGAACTCTCCGAAATTTTCCTCGTCCTCGCTTCTACCACGGTTTTTCCGTCATGGACAGCCCAAAGAATGTCATGCAGCTGCGTCTCCGGCCCACCCAGGACGAAAAGCCCATTTTCTGTCATGATTTTTTGTCATAGAAGTAGGAGCCCACCACATCTATGATGATACCTGGTTTGTCACAATTATCGTCATAGAAGTGTCATATGTATGACAGAAAGAAATTTTGTTCGGCCCAAAATGTCACGCATGTGTCTTTTTTTGTAGTGAGTGCTGAGTGACTCCTGGTCTTCAGTAGGTCTAGTGGTTCCTTGTATGGTCGAGTGACTCAGGTAAGAAGGGTACCCGAGTGATATGATTGGTCGAGTGGATTGCACTCGACATCTTTGACTAGGGGTTCTTTGTCGTCTCTTGGACTTCTTTGCTTCTAGGGTAGTGACCTTGGGTAGGGCGTATAGGTCAGGCCTATGACCCTACCCTGGGCCTGTATCCTCATCAGTATCCCCCGAATGGATTATGGTCCAAGTGGAAAGTAGGTTGAATTTGAACTTGCTCTGAGCTTTGCATCTCGCGAGTGCTTTACGCAGGACGGGAGACTCCTGTTGAAACTTCAGCTTCGATTCAGTCACCTTGATCAATTCAGAAAATCGTCAAGTGAACTTGTGACATCATCTGTCGAGTATTGCTTTGGGGCGCAGAATCTTTGGCGCGATTGATTGCAGTGTATCCCGGATTTCACAGGATTCGAAATTTCGGGGAAGCGCACGAGACGGAAACCGCCAAAGTAAGTGGGGTGTATAAACAGGAGCGCCTCGATCTTCACGCCACCTTTTTCGCCACGTACGACGCGCGTGACTGTTGCGTGATTTGACAGGATCGTCTGGTCCCACGCGTCAGCCACTCGGAAGTGACCCTTTATAAGGCGACGGAGCCAAGGCGGCGGTACTATGCGCGTCTATTTTCTCTCTTCTTCGTCTGCTTCGCCATCGCATTCGGCTCCTCCACTCTCGACGCCCCCGCTCCGCCACAAGGACAAGACGGTGGTGTTGGAACGCGCGAAGAAGGCGACGGGGGCGGCGAAGGGCAAGAAGCAGAATCGCGGGTCGTCATCGCACTCGGGGCTGCCGCCAGGTTGGATCCAAGGTGATTGGATCCGATCTTCGCTCCGGCAGGAAGATCTGGACGAGCTAGTGGAGTCCGGGCTGATCGCCAAGGGTGCGGCAAGGCTGCCTAAGGGAGAGTCGGAGCCGCAACCTCGACCGGGTGAGTGTGTACTGCTCGCTACCTATGTCAGCCGGGGCTTCTCGCTTCCTCCGCACCCCTTCTTCCGGGGATTCTTGAATTTCTTCGGTGCCCAACTCCATCACTTTTCTCCCAATATCATCACGTACCTTGCTGCCTTCGTGTCTATGTGCGAAAACTTTCTTGGGTGTCGACCACACTGGGGTCTTTTCAAGCACATTTTCAGCATCCGTTCTCAATCGGTAAAGAAAGCCAATACGAGCGATGAGAAAACCCATGTCATTCAGATGTGTGTGGGGGTTGGGTATCCAAAAAAGGCAGAGGAGCTCTTTCCCTTCCATGACTCTCCCTGAATCAGTTAGAGGCCGGCAGTCGACCTGGTTCTACTGTCAGGACCTCGCAACCCCAGGTCAGTCGACCGGACTTCCCCACTTCACCTTTGACCGTGTCCAGACTCCTTCCTCGCTGAAAGTGACTGCTGCTGAGAAAATGGAGACAAACATGCTAGTTGAGAGGGTGGTCCAACTGATCAACGAGGGTGTCACTGGTATGGATCTGCTGGAAGTATTTCTCAGTCGACACATCCAGCCCCTCCAGGCTTGTGACCATCCCATGTGGATGTACTCTAGGGTTGACGACACTGCTCGGGTTCATCCATAGGAAGTGCCAGCCAAGACCGTGGCCATGTGGTTGAAGAGCATTATAGGCAACAAGGACAACCCCAGAGGAGCCAGGAGAGTCGTCCCCTTCAGTGATGATAATCAGCCCGACAAGGTGTGTTCTTCATTCCGATTGTTTTTGCATATACATTCCGACTGCTCTTGGGCCCTACTAACCTTCACTTGACTTCTTGTCTTGTAGGTTTTTACGGACATGTATTCGATGCCCAATGGTGAACAAGTTCTGGAGCAAGGCCGGGAGGGAGAGGCCAGTGCGGAGGAGAGCGGTGAGTGGGAATCTTCAGATGATGATGATGAGGAGGAGAGCGAGGAGTCAGACGACCAGGAGGCGGTCGACTAGCCGCCCCACTCCGAACGCCGATCCAAGCAACACCATGACTCGGTAGGCGAGCGTGGAAAGAACGTGGCTCCAAGCATCGAAATGCAGAAGCGCACTCGGATGTCGACTCCGGAGCCAGCAGAGAAGGTCGCTGTCGGTGTCAAAACCGGCGGATCTCGGGTAGGGTGTCCCGAACTGTGCGTCGAGGCGGATGGTAACAGGAGGCAAGGGACACGATGTTTTACCCAGGTTCGGGCCCTCTTGATGGAGGTAAAACCCTACGTCATGCTTGATTAATATTGATGATGTGTATTACAAGAGTGGATCTACCACGAGATCAAGGAGGCTAAACCCTAGAAGCTAGCCTATGGTATGATTGTTGTAATGGATGTTGTCCCCTACGGACTAAAACCCTCCGGTTTATATAGACACCGGAGAGGGCTAGGGTTACACAGAGTCGGTTACAATGGTAGGAGATCTACATATCTGTATCGCCAAGCTTGCCATCTACCCCAAGGAAAGTCCCATCCGGACACGGGACGGAGTCTTCAATCTTGTATCTTCGTAGTCTTGGAGTCCGGCGGACGATGATAGTCCGGCTGTCCGGACACCCCTAGTCCAGACTCCTCAAGAGCCCTCGAACCTCGCTTCAATGACGATAAGTCCGGCGCAAGATAATGTTCGGCATTGCAAGGCGGGTTCCTCCTTTGAATAATCCGTAGAAGATTGTGAACACCGGATAGTGTCCGCTCTGCAAAATAAATTCCACGCTCCAATCAGTAGAGAATAATGCGTACACAAGTTCAATCTGGCGACGATTTTGCGGCATGACGTCACACCACTACCAAGCCTTTACTTGAATTGTTTTTATTACACCACCTCGGTAGCGTTTAGCGAAGCGGTTTCTTGGCACGCCTTGTCGGCAGATCATGTTCCCTTATTCCGGATCCTCATCAATACGGTCGTGGGTAACCCAACGCGCGCCTACTTACGCCTCTATCAAAGGCGAGTCCCGAACGGTCGCGAGACGGCTCTTGGTATTCTCCTCTTTATAATAGGACCAAGGCTCGCCTCTTTCTTCAATCTTCCATCGAATCCTCTCCTCGCCCAAGTTCCAACACCCAGAGCCCCAGATTCGAAAGTGCTTCGGACCTTCAACAATGTCCGCTCCGACCTTCGTGGTCGGTGGATGCCCTCCTCCGTCACGGAGGAGGACGCTAAAGCTGCGAGAGGCCAAGTACTGTCCCCACGAGATTTCGCACAGGTTGCCCGCCGAAGGGCAGGCCATACCCGCTCCCGAGCCCGGTGAGTACGTCGTATTTGTATCCCACCTCCGTCGGGGTTTAGGCTTCTCGACGGATCCTTTCGTGAGAGGGCTCATGTTCTACTACGGGCTGGATTTCCACGACTTGGCTCCGGAGTTCATCCTCCATATTTCTGCATTTATTATCGTCTGCAAAGCCTTCCTCCGCGTCACCCCCCACTTCGGCCTGTGGCTGAAGACTTTCAATGTGGAGCCGAAGATGATTGGGGGGCGTCAAGCAGCGTGCGGCGGGGCGGCCATAAGCAGGAGGGCCAATGCCCCGTGGCCCGAGGGCTCCTTCCAAGAGGAGCTCGGCTTGTGGCAGCAGGAGTGGTTCTATATCACCGCTCCAAAGGGCAGCAGGCAGAAGCCGCCGCCTTCACTCCGCTCGGGACCTCCACGACGGTTGATGTCGTGGGTCAACCAAGGGCTCAATTGGGGGCCGTCAAAAGACGTGCCCCTATTGTAGGGCCGGATTCGAGACCTCCAAGCAAGGGATATCAATCTGGTCGTGGTGATGCAGGTCATGCTAATCAGGCGTCTTCTGCCCTGCAAACGCCGTCCTCTCCGGCTATGGGAGTTCAATCCGGAGGGACCACGGATTCTCCAACACTTTATGGGTACGACACCCGTGGAGATGTACAAGTTATTCTTCGTACTGCAGGCGGCGTGTCCGGAATTGACCGAGGATGCCGGCCTAAGCTGCAATCGCCCGGATACTCAAGTAAGTAGCTCAGTGTTCGGACGCACCGTTTGTTTGCCTTTCTACAATTCGCCTTTTAACCCGTTATCCTTCAACAGGAGTGGATAGCGCAAGCAAAGCTGATCACGGTGTCCGCCCTCCCGAGACCGCGCGGAGCCCGTGCTGGTCGAATGTTGAGGTTGCGCCTTGAAGAAGGCTAAGGGGAAAATAGAGGAGCTACCGCCTCGCCTAAGGGGCGCTGAAGAAGGGGGATCGAGAATCCTCCTCCGGGGGAGAAGAGGAACGCCCAAGACCCGGAGGCCAAAGCCCCTAAGCTGGGAAGAAATCTTCACCAGAGGGTCCTGTGTCCGGGAGGTCCCGCCGCACAATCTTCTCTAAAGAATCAGCCCTCCAAAGGAGCCGTGTAGAAAAAGGGAGTTCATTAATAAGAAACATCCCTATTAGTGCTTCCGAGGATAACCAAAATTTTTACCTTGTAGTTCGGATCTGCGACCTTCTCGATGAGCTCGTCTTGGGATCTTCGTCCGGAGATGATGGAGAGCGAGACGCCCGTCACTGCGCTGTCAGATAGGGCGGACGAGCCTCAAGTGTCGTCACGGAGGGTATCCCCGAGCCCGGCAGAGCCGAAGAGTTCGGCGCCGACTAGTGTTCGGCCGGGGGAGCTCAAGTATCTGCTTGAGAGGGCGTCCATCTTAGAAAATCACCGTGCATTGATGAGCATGGTGATTGGAAGGATTTCGTTCACCGAAAGCGGATTGCATAATGCCGTCAGGAGTTTGCTGGCGGGGTTTGAGGTACGTAAAAACGACACACCTTTTTGACAGTTTTGCACATGAAAGTGCGCCTCAGATAGATAGTAGCCCCGAGACTCGTAGGTTGTCGAAGCGACGCGCGCCGAGGATCAAAATCGCAGGTATTGAGTGTCGGCTTTCCTATGCGGTGGCGATAGTCCGGGCTAGCCGGACTGATGGAGTTGTTGAATTAATGCGGCAACTCGATGTTGCCGATCGCGACATCGCGCTAGTCAACAAGCGACTTGACGAGTCGCAAGGTAAATTGTTTCTCCGTAGTCACCTATTAAGGAGCCAAAGCCCACCTCTTACAATATTTATGCTTGACGCAGATGGTGCCGCTTTGTGGAGAGCCTTGCGCAAACTTGCTCAAGCCAAGGAGCAAGCCGGAAGGAGTGATGCGGCTGCCTCGAGGGTGGCCGAAGAGTTAGAAGCCGAAAGGGCTGCACACTGCCGAAGCAGGCAAGAGATGGCCGAACTGGCCGTTAAATTGAAGGATGCTACTAACCGCAATGAGGCTCTTGAAAAGGAGCGCCTGTCGGGGAAGGCCACCGCCGAGGCCAGGGATGCCCGTTTTGCAATACGGGCTATGAAGGAGGAGCTGCATCAAGCTGGAGACATTGTGGCTGGCAAGCCTTTTCTGCTGCGCCACAGGTTTACGGATCCAAATTATGCCCAGCTTGGCCAGCTGTGGGGTCCGGAGGATCCATATATGGACTTAGCGGCAAGTCGGCGGATGCCGCCAGCACTTCCGGAGTCGGAAGGATCACAAGACTAAGAGCTGTTTTGGTCTCAATTCCATAGTCCGGATCGCTCACTTCACCGACCGATCGGTCAGCGAATGGGCTGAGCTGAATAGGTTGTCCGGACTTGCCATGACGGATATCGTGACTCATGTCTGGCCGGCGAGGCCCAAAGCGACGAGCTATTTTGGCTTATTGCAGCAATTTCTTGGGGCGGTGCCGCATATCAAGGAGATGAAGCGGTCGGCCAGCATAGAGGGTGCGCGGATGGCCCTTGCCCGTGTGAAGACACATTGGACAGAGATGGATGCCACGCTGTTGCAACCCAGGGTTCGGACGAAAGCCGGTTACCCGCCGAGCACTATTTTGGGGAAGTTATGCGTGGTGCTCGTGTAATAGAGTCGCAGTGCTCGAAAAATGTCACGTTCAAGTGAAAGTTTTATTTTGTAAAACAATGGTTATGATGTAATCGCTTATACTTGTGCTTTCAAGATTGAAATATCTCCTATGCGGCCGCTTATGTATACGTGTATAACCCGAAAGATGGCATTCTTCGACCAGCCCCACACACAAGGTGCGGGGTGTTCAAAAAATAGCGCATTGTCACACTTAATCCGACGCCTCGGTCCTGTTGAGGAGGTGGTAGCGAGAAAACGAGGCAACCGGACTATGATGCTTTATCACTTTCGCTAGCCATTGAGTTCGAGGGTGGGCTACGATATAGCCCACAGGGCACCGCGCTCTCGAATTCGGGCGCGTGTGTGCCGGCCGAAACGGTCCTTTGTCAAAGTGGAGGAATTCTAAACATTCCGTGGTCGATCGAGTGGTCGACCAGTCTCGTTGTATCATGACACAGCCGGCTTTCATCGAGGTGCTTGCCCAATTAACCGGGGCACAATCGCAGAGTTCTCCGGTGCCGATTAGCGTATGATACGGAACGTAAGGCAGCAAAACACATGAGCCGGGCAAACCCAACATTTGACCAAAGACATGATTCGAGCTGATGCATATAAGGCCTAATCTCGAGACGCCAACACTCCCTAAGGTGTTCGGTCTTTATAATAATGGGCGTAACAATGCCCTAAGCCCCTAGTGTCCGTGTACGGCAAGGTCCTCCGACGCGGCCGATGCCAAAACGCCAGCTCCACTCTGGTTATAATGAGAAACCAGGGATTATAGCAACAAGAGACAAGAAAAAGGTTTACGCAGGTCTTAATCAAAAGAATCCTTGCGACGGGTCCCTACTGCACGTCTGCGCCTGTGTCTCCGTTGTGCCGTTATCCTGGACGGGTGTGCACGTTGTTCATCTGTAAAAAGAGAGGAACTTAGTTTAAAAGGAAATCTTGCGAAAAAAGGTATATGAAAAATATTAATAAATAAGTAAAGCGGAGTCTATATTAGCTCATTGTTGCTTATACGCCGTGTCCGGGGTCTTTAAATGACCCTCATAATGAAATGATGCCACGCAGACCGGGCATTTTAAGTGTAAGAGACGCGTAATGTGGTATGGCGTTGAAGCGGACAAAAGCTTCACGTCCCAATAGTGCTTGATAGCTACTTTTGAATGGGGCGACATGAAAGATTAGTTTTTCGCGTCGAAAGTTGTTCGTGATCCAACACAACTTCTAGTAATAAGGAGCCTCAGGTTTGGCGTAAGGCTCAAGCGCCACTCCTTTAAAGGAAGTGCGGCTATGTCGAATTTTAGTAAGGTCTATCCCCAACTTGCGGATTGTGTTTGGATATAGTAGGTTTAAATCGCTGCCTCCGTCCATCAGGACTTGTGTAAATTGTAGTCCGTCGATTATAGGATCCAATATCAGGGCAGACCATCCTGCATTTTGAATGCTTCTGGAATAATCCAGGTGGTCGAAAGTGATTGGTTTTGATATCCAATCTCGAGGTTCCGCTGGGGCGGACCGTGCGAGATCCATTTTAGCGGGTGCCGCATTGTTTTTCTGTATTATCACATGAAGTGAGTTTACTGCTTTGACTTCTTGTGGGAAAGTCTTTTGTTTTCCGGTGCTCTGCTGGTGGGGTTTATCATCGCCCTCGCTTGATGCGCCGAGCCCTTGTGTTCGGCGTTGAGTCGGCCGGACTGTTTGAAATCCCAACAATCTCGGTGGGTGTGGTTTGCGTGCCTTCGGGGTACTGTGGATTTGACATATCCGATCCAAAATTTTGTTTGTTGGATAGCTCATCACCGTTATCCTTAAGGGCAGTGTTTTGTTGTTTGGTCATGAAGCTTTTGAATCCGGCGTTGACCGCCGATTCTTTGGGCTTTTCTCTTTATTCCGCGCTGATCTTTTTCGCTACCGTGACTTTCCGCTTCCATCTCGATCTCGGATGTACTTGGGTCATTGGTGCTGCATCTTGCTAGCCAGCTATCTTCCCCGCGCAAAGCGGTCATGAGGCTTGTTAGCGCGACATTTTCCTCGGCTTCTCTTGGCCGAGGTGTCCGCGAGCCATTCGTCTCGGACGTTGTGTTTGAAAGCTGCTAAGGCTTCGTCGTCCGACAATCGACTATTTGGTTCTTTTAGTAAGGAACCTGTTCGAATTTGCGACCGACTCTCTGGGCTGTTGAGTTATATGACTTAGATGGTCTCAGATCCGGAGGGCGGACATAAGTCCCTTGAAAATTTGCTCTAAACGCGTCCTCAAGCTCTTCCCAACTTCCAACAGTGTTTTCTGGGAGGCTTTTGAGCCAATGCCGAGCTGGCCCTTTGAGCTTGAGGGGTAGATATTTTATGGCGTGGAGGTCATCTCCTCTAGCCATGTGTATGTGTAGTATATAATCCTCTATCCAGACTCCCGGGTCTGTTGTTCCGTCGTAAGCCTCTATGTTTATGGGTTTAAACCCTGCTGGGAATTCGTGATCCAGCACGTCATTGGTGAAACATAGTGGGTGTGCGGGGCCCCTGTATTTGGGTGTACCGCTGTCTTCAAACACTTGGCGTGTTGTGTTGCTTCCTGGGGCCCTCTTTTTTGGCCCGTAAATTGACCTAGCTGGGCCATCTGTTTTCCCATGATCATGGGCTGGCTTGTGTGCGGCGTCGCATATAGTTTTTGGCCTATCATCTGGCCGTCTATCCGGCCAGGCGGCCTCTTTGTTTTTTGACTGTGGGGGCTCTATGGCTTCCTCGTCGAATTCTGGCAGCAGCTTGCGCTTCGGGTAGCTCTTTGATTGATGGCCATTGCCGTATTTGTCTGCGGTTGTGAGCACTTTGCTCCACCTCATTCTGAGTATATCTTCCGCTGTTTTGAGCTTCTATTTTTCCTTCTTCAGACTTCTTGCAGTGGCAACGAGTCTTTTGCGAAGGCTCTTATTCTCCGGTGGTGTGTCCGGCGTGAGGTCGTCTGGACTGTTGGTTTTGCCGGGCATGGATTGATTATCCGATTCGTCCTGTTCGGACGCTTGCTTGGCTGCATGTTCATCGTCCACTGGTTTGCCATGCTCTATTGCTGGGTCATTAGGAGCGTTGTTGTTATCGAGGCGGGACTTAGGGCGGCGTCTACGTCGCCGTTTTGGTTGTTTATCGGCAGGATTATCCTTTGCCGCGCCCCGTTGGTCCTTGTTATCGCTTCCTTTTGGGGTATCCACCATATATACATCATGGGTTGGGGTGACCTTCCAGTGCTCTATGAGCGCTGGTTCTTGATCGTCTCCAAAGATCGCCGCCCATACCATCGATGTCTTCGAGTCGTAGTCTAGCATGTCGGTTAGATCGCCGACAAGGCTACAAAGTGGGTGGTGGGTGTGCTTTGAATTTCTTCATTGTCCGCGATCCCAACCATCTCGCCATAATCCGCCAGGCTCTCCGGATAGCGAGAGATACTTTAGCAAATTTAGAATGTCGCCAAAGGGCGAAAAGCCGAAAGATGTCCGCAGGGTGAACTCCATAATCGGCGCCCAATCGGATTCGATTGGCGGGGCGCAGGAGGTTCGAGTCCGCAGGAGTCCGCACCTCGAGTCACGAGCTTTATAGGGACAAGGTCGGTGTTCGCCCATCGCCACGGAAGTTGCAGCCCCCGAGGCGGTGTCCAGCCACCGGTCCTCGATCTGGGCGATCGGCTCCGGACTGAGGGCCGGAGCGGATTCGTGTGCGGCCACCAAGGCACTGTCCGGCAGCAGAGCTAAATCATGCCCATCGTGACAGTGCGGCACGCTCGGCTATGGCTCGAGTCCGTCAAAGATCAAGTCCCCGCGGATGTCGGCCGTGAAGTTTAGGCTTCCGAACTTGACCTGACAGCCAGGGGCGTAGCTTTCGATCTGCTCCAGATGGCCAAGGGAATCAGCCCGCTGTGCGAAGCCGCCGAATACGAAGATCTGTTCGGGGAGAGAAGTCTCACCCTGGACGGCGTTGTTGTTGATTGAAGAAACCATTGAGCCTATCGGTGACGACATAGAGGAACTCTCAATGAAAGCACCAATGTCGGTGTCAAAACCGGCGGATCTCGGGTAGCGGGTCCCGAACTGTGCGTCTAAGCGGATGGTAACAGGAGACAAGGGACACGATGTTTTACCCAGGTTCGGGCCCTCTTGATGGAGGTAAAACCTTACGTCCTGGTTGATTAATATTGATGATGTGTATTACAAGAGTGGATCTACCATGAGATCAAGGAGGCTAAACCCTAGAAGCTAGCCTATGGTATGATTGTTGTAATGGATGTTGTCCCCTACGGACTAAAACCCTCCGGTTTATATAGACACCGGAGAGGGCTAGGGTTACACAGAGTCGGTTACAATGGTAGGAGATCTACATATCCGTATCGCCAAGCTTGCCTTCTATGCCAAGGAAAGTCCCATCTGGACACGGGACGGAGTCTTCAATCTTGTATCTTCGTAGTCTTGGAGTCCGGCGGACGATGATAGTCTGGCTCTCCGGACGCCCCCTAGTCCAGGACTCCCTCAGTCGCCAAGCAGCCTAAGGACGCTCCTCGAAAGACTCAGAAGACTCTACCGAGGATCAAGATGGACGTCCCTGTTGCCTCAGGGTGAGCATCTCTCTTGTGTTTATCTAAACCGACTGATACTTCCATTCTGACCAAATGGATCATGTTTCTTTCCAGCCCGACCTTTGTTGTGACTGACATGGATATTTACAAGGCTCCAGGAGATGAGGAGATCGACGACGCAGCCACCTCCCGAGCTAGTAAGTCCGCTGGACCAGAACTCGCTTAGTCAATTGAGTTGTCGGTCAGTTGAATTTCCGATGTTTTTCTTTTGCTGCAGTTCCACGAGACATCGTCGTGCTTCCCGATGATGAAGAAGAAGAAGTGCCTCTACAGGAGAGGAGGAAGAGAGGCAGGGGCTCAAGCAGGAGAGGGCTTGAAGTTCAAGTCCCTCAGTCGACGTCGGCGCTTTAGGCGGTGGTCGAGCGATCCGGAGATCTGGTTCGGACCAACGTCACATTCGCCAACCCGTTGATGACTGATCGTCCGTCGGGATCGACTGTTCTGGCTCCTGTTGCTCCGGTGCAACTCCACGCATCTGACCAAGCGACTGCTTCAGCCGCCTTGGAGCCATCACTTTTTACTGCATATCAGACCCCAGATGAGTCGCCAAGTGCTGCCAGGGAGGCTCTTCGCCAGGTGAACCTTGTTATGGAGCAGGTGAAGGTGATGCATGAGGCCACCCAGGTGGCCTATAACGCCAACACCGCTCTGCATACCAATGTTAAGGTCAGTGATCTCCCGACTGAACTTTTGAATGTTGTCCAAAATGTGAACCTACTATCATGAGTCTATGTTTCATATCTGATCACCCACAGGGGTGTGCTTGCTTTAGAGTTTTAAGAGATCTTCCACTCCACTCAACTCGTTCTAAGTCTTAATGTTGTGTCCGAACCAGTGGGGGCACGCATAGTGCACCCACTGGGTGTAGTCCTCGAGACCACGGTCGACTGCTGGCAGTCGACTGAGGTCTGAGAATCTACTTTTGTTGTTTTTTTTTGACTCACGCTGGGCAGACCATGCTGAGTGTTTTTCTAGGTCAGTGGTGGCACGCCAAGTGCACCCACTGGGTGTAGTCCCCGAGACTACTGTTGAATATGTGATTCAGCAGTAGTCTTAGAGTAACTTCCACTATCATTGTCTTTTGTTTCTGTGGACTGACATATCTCTCTCGCTGACTGCAGAGGTCTTGTGATCTTGGGGCTCGACTTTCTGATTTAAACAGGAAGCACATCAGCCTCGAACTTGATCACGAACTGGCAAAGAAGAACCTCAAGACTGCTCAAGAAGAAACTGCCATCATGGGAGGTAACCAATCGACACTTTCCCACCTTGTGGCTCGCGCTTTTCAGTGTTGTTTCTTTCAGTCTCTTTGAACCGAGTGACTTCACACGAGCAGATGTGCATAGTGAAAACCGTCAGTTTCGAGCTTGTTTGAAGAGTGTTGTTTCTTTATGGAAAATGAAGGAAGCTCTGGAGAAGAAGGATTTGCATCTTGTTGCTGCTCAGAAGGAAGCACGAGAGAAGATAGCGCTTGCGGACAAGAAGCTGACTTCGGTTGGCAAATTGGAAGAGGAGAACTCGATGCTGAAGACTACCATCTCTGAAGCCAATCAGGAAGTTGAGCAACTGAAAAGGGACAAGGAGAACCTGAACAACGAAGTCGGAAACCTCAGAGCCAAGACGAGCGAACTGGAGTCCTATTTGGGACAACTTGCTGCAAAACTGGTCCTGAAGCTCGAAGGTTTCACCACTCGACTGGTTAATTGCCGTCGACTGGAAGATTTTGTTATATTATCGACTCACCTCTTTTCCTGATTGTGGAGAACTTTGTCAGGATTTTGAAGCTGAGCCTGGGTGGGTCGAGACGGGTCTCGACCCCATCAATTGTCCGGTGAAAGATGACGTTGCGATGAACTTGCTGTGGTTGGAGTCATGCATGGATAGTGTTGTCGCTTATCTGGCTCGACTAAAGACGGCGATGACTCGGGTTGATGCCGAACTCTGGCCCCAGGTGGAGCTTTCACAAGATCTCGAGTCATTGATGACTCGACTGAATCAGATCCCTGGCCGAGTGCAGGAATGGAAGAAGTCATCTGCTTTCATTGCCACCTTGAGACGTTGCCTTGTCATTGGTCCGAGTGCACTGCAAAGATGCCAGAGAAGACAAGCTGGCGGCCCTCAAGGTTGTGAATACTAAGAAGCACTCCTTCCAATCCTTCATGGACACCTTCCTTGAGGCTGCCACTCGCATTGTGGACAGCATTGACCTTGACAGCTTCTGTGATCCAGCCAGCCCTTCTCCTGACGAGTGACCTAGAAACATTATGCTTCATCTTTATTTGCCTCGGAATGCCGAGTGATTTTGTAATTGTTGAAACTCCTTCGGGCCCGACGCCCGAGTACTTTAATTCATTTTCTGGAACCTTTGGATTTATCTGAACTTGGGCTTTCTTTAAATATGTTGTGTTTGTCTTTGAGTGAAACTTGTTCTTCACTCGGATTAGTTCTTGTACTTTCAGTGCAGCTTCTTCAGCCGACCTATTGGACAAGCCCTGGATAGCATTGATCAGCTTATCAGCGGGGCACTCAGCAATGGTCTTGACGTTCTGAAAGCGATTCGCCTTGGCATTAGCTGTTGGATGAGCCTTTGGCAGCATTGATCAGCTCATCAGTAAGGCACTCAGCAATGGTCTTGACATTCCTGAAAGCGGTTCGCCCTGGCATTAGCTGTTGGATGAGGCCTTGGTAGCATGGATCAGCTCACCAGTGAGGCACTCAGCAATGGTCTTGACATTCCTGAAAGCGGTTCGCCTTGGCAACACGCTCAATCCCGTCCTTCGTCTTGATGGCGCAGCTCTGAGGAGGGGGTCGTGGTCGACCTGCACCTCGCCGTCGGAGTGCATTTAAACTTAGGCGAGTACTAGACTGCAGCAAAGCCCCCGAGTGGGAGGATTGCTCACCACTCGGTAGGATTTTTTAAACTTAGGCGAGTACTAGTCTGCAGCTAAGCCCCCGAGTGGGAGGATTGCTCACCACTCGGTAGGAGTTTTTACACTTAGGCAAGTACTGGACTGCAGCTAAGCCTCCGAGTGAGAGGATTGCTCACCACCCGATAGGATTTTTTAAACTTAGGCGAGTACTGGACTGCAGCTAAGCCCCCGGGTGGGAGGATTGCTCACCACTCGGTAGGATTTTTTAAACTTAGGCGAGTACTGGACAGTAGCTAAGCCCCCGAGTGGGAGGATCGCTCACCACTCGGTAGGATTTTTCAAACTTAGGCGAGTACTGGACTGCAGCTAAGCCCCCGAGTGGGAGGATTGCTCACCACTCAGTAGGATTTTTTACACTTAGGCGAGTACTAGACTGCAGCTAGGCCTCCGAGTGGGAGGATTGCTCACCACTCGGTAGGATTTTTTAAACTTAGGCGAGTACTGGACTGTAGCTAAGCCCCCGAGTGGGAGGATTGCTCACCACTCGATAGGATTTTTTAAACTTAGGCGAGTACTGGACTACAGCTAAGCCCCCGAGTGGGAGGATTGCTCACCACTCGGTAGGATTTTTTACACTTAGGCGAGCACTAGACTGCAGCTAAGCCTCCGAGTGGGAGGATTGCTCACCACTCGGTAGGATTTTTTAAACTTAGGTGAAACGGATTCGTAGCTAAGCCTCCGAGTGGGAGGCTTGCTCACCACCCGGAAGGATTTATAAGCTTTAGGCGAAGCGGATTCACGGCTAAGGCACCCACTTGGGGATTTAGGACATGTAAAAATGGAACAACAATCATTCAGGAGACTATGAAATCTTTTATAATCAAACTAGAAGGTATCTCTTATTACATCTTAACAGTCTGAATGCTTAAGTGTAAAAGGGGCGGAGCATCTCTGCGTTCCAAGCGCGTGGCTCGTCTTTATTGTGCTCGACATTATAAAGTCGGTACGCTCCGTTGTCGAGCATTTTGGTGACGATGAAGGGGCATTCCCAAGCAGGAGCGAGCTTGTGTGGTTTCTGCTGGTCCACCCGAAGAACCAAGTCTCCCTCCTGAAATGCTCGACCCCTCACATTTCTAGCGTGGAATCGACGCAGATCTTGCTGATAAATGGTTGACCGGATCAGGGCCATCTCTCTCTCCTCTTCCAGGAGATCAACTGCATCATGTTGAGCCTGCTCTGCTTCATCTTCTGAAAAAAGTTTGACTCGGGGTGCATTGTGAAGCAAATCACTCGGGAGAAGAGCCTCAGCTCCATAGACTAAGAAAAATGGAGTTCATCCAGTCGATCCATTAGGAGTTGTCCTCAATCCTCAAAGTACTGATGCAAGTTCATCGACCCAGGCACCTGTTGCATGCTTGAGGTCACGCATCAATCGGGGTTTCAGTCCTTTGAGAATCAATCCATTTGATCTTTTAGCTTGTCCATTTGAGGATGGGCGACTGAAGTGTAGTCGACCCTAGTGGCTTGGGAAGCACAAAAGGCTCTGAACTCGTCAGAATCGAAGTTCGACCCATTATCGGTGATGACGCTGTGTAGAACACCATATCTGAATATCAATTCTCTGATGAAACTCATAGTTGTACTTGCTTCAAGGTTTTTAATGGGCTTGGCTTCAATCCACTTGGTAAACTTGTTGACTACTACCAACACATGGGTAAATCCACTCTTGCCAGTCCTCAAAGGTCCAACCATATCCAATCCCCAGACAGCAAAAGGCCAGACGAGTGGAATAGTCTTCAGAGCTGACGCAGGTTTATGGGACATGTTGGAGTAAAACTGACAGCCTTCACATTTATCCACTATTTCTTTCGCCATCTCGTTTGTGTGTGGCCAGTAAAATCCAGCTCGGTATGCTTTGGCCACGATGGTCCGGGAGGACGCATGGTGACCACAGGTCCCCGAGTGAATATCATTGAGGATCATTCGGCCTTCTTACGGCATGATGCATTTCGCGAGACTCGAGCCACACTTTCTCTGAACAACTGTCCTTTTATCACAGTAAAGGCTTTGGATCGTCGGACGATCTGTCGAGCCTCTTCTTCATCCTCTGTAAGTTCTTTCCTAAGAATGTATGGCACTGTCTAGTCGGGAGTGACGACCAAGATCTCCATGATTAAGTCGACCACGGCTGGGATTTCGACTTCAGTCAGATCTGTGGCAATCTTAGGCTGTGGGGGCTCTTCAATGAACGGATCTTCCTGAACTGAAGGTGAGTGAATATGCTCCAAAAACACATTGCTGGGAATGGTCTCTCTCTTGGATCCTATCTTTGCCAACTCATCTGCAGCTAGATTTTTCATTCGGAGTATATGGTGAAGCTCCAACCCTTCAAACTTCTTTTCCAACTTTCTTACTGCATTGCAATAACCAGTCATAGCTGGGCTCTTGACATCCCACTCTTTCATCACATGATAAAGCACCAAATCCGAGTCACAGTAGACCATAAGGCAACGGACGCCAAGTGAAATGGCCATATGCAACCCGTATAAAAGTTCTTCATATTCAGCTTCATTGTTGGAGGAATCAAAATGAATCTGGAGAACATAACTGAGCTTGTCTCCATAGGGGGATACCAGTACTACCCCAGCACCGGAACCATTCATCATCTTGGAGCCATCAAAGAACATGGTCCAATGCTCCGAGTGAACTTGAGTCGGCAGTTGCTGTTCAATCCACTCGGCAAGGAAATCTCCAATTGCTTGGGACTTGATAGCTTTCTTTGCCTCAAACTTGATATCCAATGGAAGGAGTTCAATCGCCCATTTTGCCACTCGACCAGTTGCATCTCTGTTGTTCAGAATTTCAGATAATGGTGCATCGCTGATGACTGTAATGGAGTTGTTAGAGAAATAGTGTGCAACCTTCTTCATGGTCATGTAAATTCCATAAACAAGCTTCTGATAATGCGGCTATCTCTGCTTGGATGGAGTCAAAACTTCAGAAAGATAATACACTGGGCGCTAAACTTTACAAGCTTTTCCTTCTTCCTCCCTCTCGATCGTGAGTACTGTAGTGACAACTTGTCCAGTGGCTGCAATGTAAAGCAGAAAAGGCTCTTTGCTGATTGGTGCAGCAAGCACTGGCTGGGTGGAAAACAGGGCTTTGAGCTCTGCAAACGTGCGTCAGCTTCATCAGTCCACTCGAACTTATCAGATTTCTTCATCAATCGGTAAAGAGGTAAGGCCTTTTCACCGAGACAAGAAATGAACCGACTCATGGCGGCCAAACAACCAGTAAGCTTATGAACGTCATGCACACGCGCAGGGCGTTTCATTCGGAGGATGGTACTGACTTTCTCTGGGTTCGCGTCGATCGCTCGTTCGGAAACGAGGAAACCGAGTAACTTTCTACCTGGAACTCCGAATGTGCATTTCGACGGATTGAGCTTGATATCATACCTTCTTAAGTTGGCAAGGTTTCTGCAAGGTCGGTCAGCAGGTCGGAACCTTTATGCGACTTGACCACAATGTCATCCATGTATGCTTCCACATTCCGACTGATTTGAGTGAGCAGGCACTTCTGAATCATCCTCGTGAATGTGGCGCCGGCTTTCTTGAGACCAAATGGCATGGTGACATAGCAAAAGCACCCGAATGGGGTGACGAAAGATGTTTTTATTTCATCGGGACCATACAGTCGGATCTGATGATACCCGGAATACGCATCCTGAAAAGACAAGCGCTCACACCCCATAGTCGAGTCAACAATCTGATCGATGCGGGGGAGAGGGAAATGATCTTTCGGGCAGGCCTGATCGATATGCTTGAAATCGATGCACATACGATGTGAATCGTCCTTCTTAGGGACCATGACCACATAGGCAGGCCACTCGGAGTGGTAGATCTCTCGGATGAACTCTGCTGCTAGGAGTCGAGCCACTTCCTCGCCAATTGCTTTTCTCTTCTGCACGGCGGACCGTCGAAGATGCTCTGTGACGGGTTTTCCCTTCGGATCGACACGCAAACAATGCTTAGCCAGTCCCCTGGGCACACCCGGCATGTCAGAAGGTTTCCATGCAAAGATGTCCCAGTTCTCACGGAGGAACTGGATGAGCGCTTCTTCCTATTTGCTGTCAAGCGTTGTTGAGATATGAGTCAGTGCAGCATTGGGATCGGTCGGGTGAATATGAATCGGCTTCGTTTCACCGGACGACTAAAATGCGGAATCTGTGGCAGGCTTCTTGGCTCGTAATGAATCACTCGGATCTGCATTCTTCTAATACTCTTGTAACTCAACTGCTGCCATTTGTGCATCGGCAATTTTGGAACCCTTCTGGAAGCATTCCTTTGCCTTCTGCCAATTGATAGTGACTGTGATCACACCCCTGGGGCCAGGCATCTTCAGCTTGAGGTACACATAACACGGACGAGCCATAAAACGCGCATAGGTAGGCCTACCCAGAATAGCATGATAAGCACTCTGGAAATCCACAACTTCAAATGTCAACTTTTCCTTACAGTAATTCTTGGAATCACCGAAAACCACGTCAAGGGCAATCTGGCCGAGTGATTCGGCTTTCTTTCCCGGGATAACGCCATGAAAGCTCATATTGCTCTCGCTAAGCTTGGACATCGGAATGGCCATCCCCTTCAAGGTTTCAGCATAAAGGATATTCAGGCCGCTACCACCATCCATTAGCACTTTGGTTAGTTGAGTGCCTTCAACCACTAGGTCGACCGCCAACGCTTGCCTCCGAGGGTTGGCTATACGCGCCGGGTGATCAGACTGGTCAAATGTGATGGCTGTTTGTGACAATTTCAGGTATGTGGTCGTCATCGCCGGAGCAACCATATTTACTTCTTTGTTGATAACTTTCAATCGACTTTTGCTCTCAAGATCAGCAAAAATCACCAGGGAGGAATTGACTTTAGGATAACCATCATCTTCCTCTTCGTCCTCGTCCTTGTCCGACTCTTTCTCCTTCTCACTGGGTTGTTTCTCTCGGAATTGCTGGATCAGGAGTCGACATTGTCGAGTGGTGTGTTTAGGATAAATCATATTAACCCCTTCATCCTTCTTCGTATGAATGTGACATGGTAAATCCAACACATCATTTCCCGCTTGATCTTTTACCTTCTTAGGGGTCCCGGGACCCTTAGGTTTTCCTTTAAACTTTCCTTGAACCACTGCCGCAATTTCACCGGGTGCTGCAGGTTCGGCCTTACGTTTCTGTTTCCGATTGGAATTACCTCCGCTGGTGTCTTGGCCGACTGGTTTACCCTTTCTGCTGCGGAGTCGATCCTCTTCTTCCCTGTTAGCATACCGGGTGGCTATTTACATCATCCGAGTCAGAGTCATATCTCCAGTCCGATCGAACTTCAGGACCAGCTCTCGATATTTAACGCCTTCCTTGAAGGCACACACTGCTTGATGAGATCCCTTAGAGTCTCACTAGGTTTCTGCACACAATGTTGCAATACTGTTAACCCTGCTGGCCGCTTGCAAGTACCTTCAAAAGTTTTGACAAATACTCGGGCAAGTTCTTCCAAACTGAATATACTGCCCGGGGCTAACTGAGTTAACCACGCTCTGGCTGACCCTTCTAACATCAGAGGAAGATGCTTCATGGCCACTTAATCATTCCCACCACCAATTTGCACAACCACTCGGTAATCCTCAAGCCAAGCTTCCGGTTTGGACTCTTCGGTGACCTTGCTGACTCCGGTCGCCAACCTGAAGTTGGGAGGAATCACTGCAGCCCTGATGGATCTGCTGAAACATTATGGACCTGAAACATAAACTCTGCTGCCAGTCGGACGATCTCTATCGCGGTCTTCTCTGTGTGCTCTATTCCAGTCGATAGACCTTGAACGAGAATAGATCTCGCATCAAAGCCTAGCTCTCTTGGGTCGGCCGGGACTCTGCGCTCGCCACTGTTAAGGCGTCTGTGATCATATTGCTGAGGCACATATGACCCACTTCTCGGAGGAGGTGTGGGTAGTCGACGACGGTCGTCACAGCCGAGTCGATGATCATATTGCCCCTGGTTCCTGTACTGATCCTGCTGCTGCCCACGACCTTCACGCTGCAGGGCGATCTTGGGCTATGGGCAGACTGAACTGTATCCGCCACCAAGGATCTGCTATGAATCCTATTTCGCGACTGAGACACTGATGTGTTCTGTTCTCCCGCTGCCCGGGGTAAGGCCCGGATCTGCATCAAACCTCTTCCAGCCTCCGACTGGGAAGGCTTAATTGACTCTACTATTCGGGCCACAGCTGTGAGATTTTGAATCAGAGTGCGGTATACCTTAGGTGGAGGCGGAAAAAGATGTCGTCGACTGGACTCAGGGATCCGCTCCCGAGCACGCTCGTCGAGTGCGTGATGGAGGTTCTCCAGTCAATTGTGCTCAGCCAAATTAGCCAAGCGCACCTCTTCCAAGGCCCGAGCCTCGGAGGTTTCTCCAATGATGGGCGTGTGGAGTGCATCCATGTTGCGGCCACGAAGTTCTTCTCTCTGCTGCAAAGAGAGGGGTTCGGGATGGTACTCCTCGTGGACGCATGACAGATCGCTGCCATCCCCGCCGTCTTCGCGGCAGAAACCAGGCGGTCTACATGGTCCGTCGACCATCAAAACTTCAGCCGCAGGGTCGCTGCTATCGCACTCGGATGCGGTCTCGACGGAGCCAGTCGATAGGTCGAATAGGCCGTAGGGAGTTTCATCGGGCTTGATTGCCGCGAATTGCTGGGTGGCCTAATGACGAGTCACCGCGTGTTTCACCCACCGCTAAAGCCGCGACCGACCGGATCGCTTGTTGCGGTGAACAACGGGGAGAGAAGACACCATGGGAGCCGACCGATACTGGGTCGACGGCTGCCAGAGAAGGACGCCGTGTACGCACACGCGAAAGTGCGTCGCCCCTCGGATGGGGAGTGCCTAGACGTCAAGGGGAGCTTCCTGAAGCCAGGCAGAGTCATCGGCGATGAAAATGAGCGCGCTGAGACGGATCTCGCGGCCCTCAGCCAATCCACCACCAGAAACCATGATGTTGATGATCGGAAATATTGCAACTTCACCAACAATTCGCTAAGACAGCTGCCCCATGGTGGGCGCCAACTGTCGTGGTCCTAAGACTGACAGTAGAAAGGGTGTAGGTATGGAGAGGCAAGATCCCAGCTATGGTGAAGGTGTATACACAAGATTTACGAGTTTAGACCCTTCTCGGTGGAAGTAAAAGCCCTACGTCTCGGTGCCCAGAGGCGGTTGATTGGATTATAGGTGTGGTGTTACAGGGGGTCCAAACCCTTGTGCCAGAGGAGGGGGTGTCTTATATAGAGTGCGCCAGGACCCCAGCCATCCTTCATTACAAGGGGTTCAATGTACGTAAAGACAGGGCGTTACTGGTAACGCCAACTATAAGTGTTATTAATGACCTTTAAGACTATGAAGTGAATGCCTGACCATTGTAGTGCTGAGTGACTCCTGGTCTTCAGTAGGTCGAGTGGTTCCTTGTATGGTCGAGTGACTCAGGTAAGAAGGGTACCCGAGTGATATGATTGGTCGAGTGGATTGCACTCGACATCTTTGACTGGGGGTTCTTTGTCGTCTCTTGGACTTCTTTGCTTCTAGGGTAGTGACCTTGGGTAGGGCGTATAGGTCAGGCCTATGACCCTACCCTGGGTTTATATCCTCATCACCTGCATGTGCACTGACGTGCGCGCCCGTGCCGGTGCCCGTGCACATGAATGTCTCCACCGCGCCGTTG
The DNA here is from genome assembly GCA_021437245.1 of Aegilops speltoides. NCBI lineage: Eukaryota > Viridiplantae > Streptophyta > Magnoliopsida > Poales > Poaceae > Aegilops > Aegilops speltoides. The sequence continues at coordinate 172,168,924 of CM038146.1, forward strand.
CCAGCGCCTGTCCCCACGCGGGTGCCAGTGCCCCCCTCAGCGGCATGGATGGCCGCCGTCGACCGCTTCCTTGCACCAAAGCTAGTCGCCTCCTCCCGCCAGTTGACTCGCTCCAAAGTCCAGAACATTTTGGCCTTCCTTGAAGCTAGGACAAATTTCAGGCGTACGCCAACAACGGTGCAAGACGTCGCCGTCGCCGTCGGTTAGTGGCCTGACGACACACAGAGCACGGCAGACGAGCCGCTTCCCACCACAAGACGCCCGCGCCGCCGCCGCATAATCTAAATTTGTCATGAAAAACGTTCGGATTGCCATGCTTAAAATCCGAACGTTTATCATTTCTATTTATTTTAGATCGATCATCATATAATTTAAAGTCGGAGTCAGACTAAACGAAATCTATGGTTTGATCGATTGAATATTTTGCTAGAGCCGTATCAAATTAAATATAAATGTCATCAAGCCACATGTATTCCTTGTCATCCAATGACCTAAACTGCTTCAATGTCGAGCGCTCAACACGTTTAGCCTGCAGTTAATTTCATGCCAAAAATAGTGCTAATCACATAATAACACACAAATAATATCCTACTTAATATCCGCATGCACTTAATATACTTTCAAATTAACGTGCATTGCACGTACACACTGTCTAGTGCTGCTAGTACGTGAAATTAGTGCCGTACGCGTCTAGATATGGTCAACAGCAACATCGCTCGCGAGTTCTTCGTTTTTGCCCGTGCGTCTAAACGCAGAAGGGGAGGAGAGAGATAGAGCACACATGGAATCCACCAGTAAGTGAAGGCAAATAGTACATGCTAACGAGCCAATCCCACTATTGTACTAAAAATAATATTACATGTTATCCATTAAATAGGCTGTGGTAATATAAAACATTATGTAAACAAAGGGGGGTACAACAAACATTGTTGTTCTACGTATGTTGCCTATTGACGTGCGGCTTGAAGGCCCTGGTCGCATGTTCAATCCTCGTCCAATTTTTTTTAATTTGTATATGGGTCGAAATTTGTTTCATGACAAGTGGGCCCCATGGTGTGTAGTTTGTAGCACTTTAATTTATGGGCCGAAATTTGTTCCATTCCAAGTGGATTATCGGTGTGTAGTTTTGTAGCTTATTTATAATAATTAAAGAGAACAACAGACTTTTTTGCAATAATACCATGGTGCGACGTTGAAGGCGACAAAGGACATGCGAGAGAGCGATGACCGAGCCAGAGGGAAATCAACTGGGGGAGGTGCGGGGGTCGCAACGGTGTTTAGAGTAGTTGTGGGCCTAATGCTACGAAAGTATAATCTAAACCGTCCGGAATAAATGCCTACACAAATTAATCTAAGGTTGGGGTGCCCCTTGCAATGTAAATAGCTCCGGCTTTGCGAGGGATGGAGAGGTAGCTTCAATGTGTGGAAGATACAGCGTGAGAAAGCGAGGTCAATCGAGAGACATATAGATAGAGAGACAAAGTGAGTGTGGTCCGACATTCATTGAACAGATATATATTATCTGGAGAGATATTGTCCGATTGAGCTTTCGACAAGGGTGAGGGATGTAAGATAGAGCTTGAGAGATGATCTAGTCACATACATGTAGATATATTTTGTGTGTGGGAGGAATCAAGGTCAATCGATCACATATATAAAGGTAGAGACATTGAGCGAGTGTGGGTCGTCGTGCGATCGAAAGAGTGAGACGGGTTGGAGAGAGTGACCTAGATAGACAATGTGCATGAGAGAGTATACAATTTGAATAGGTCGAATTGGGCTCAAACATGGTGATATATCATTTTTGTCCAAGAAAGAGCAAGGTCAATTGAGACATACAGAGAGAGAGAGAGAGAGAGAGAATAGTACACATGGAACCCACCAGTAAGTGAAGGCGAATAGTACGTGCTAACGAGCCAGTCCCACTATTGTACTAAAAATAATATTACATGTTATCCATTAAATAAGCTGTGGTAATATAAAAACATTATGTGAACAAAGAGGGGTACAACAAACATTGTTGTTCTACGTATGTTGCCTATTGACGTGCGGCTTGAAGGCCCTGGTCGCATGTTCGATCCTCGTCCAATTTTTTTAATTTGTATATGGGTCCAAATTTGTTTCATGACAAGTGGGCCCCATGGTGTGTAGTTTGTAGCACTTTAATTTGTGGGTCGAAATTTGTTCCATTCCAAGTGGATTATCGGTGTGTAGTTTTGTAGCTTATTTATAATAGTTAAAGAGAACAACAAACTTTTTTGCAATAATACCATGGTGCGACGTTGAAGGCGACAAAGGACATGCGAGAGAGCGATGACCGAGCCAGAGGGAAATCAACTGGGGGAGGTGCAGGGGTCGCAACGGTGTTTAGAGTAGTTGTGGGCCTAATGCTACGAAAATATAATCTAAACCGTCCGGAATAAATGCCTACACAAATTAATCTAAGGCTGGGGTGCCCCTTGCAATGTAAATAGCTCTGGCTTTGCGAGGGATGGAGAGGTAGCTTCAATGTGTGGAAGATACAACGTGAGAAAGCGAGGTCAATCGAGAGACATATAGATAGAGAGACAAAGTGAGTGTGGTCCGACATTCATTGAACAGATATATATGCTCTGGAGAGATATTGTCCGATTGAGCTTTTGGCAAGGGTGAGGGCCGTAAGATAGAGCTCGAGAGATGATCTAGTCACATACATGTAGATATATTTTGTGCGTTGGAGGAAGCAAGGTCAATCGATCACATATATAAAGGGAGAGAGATTGAGCAAGTGTGGGTCGTCGTGCGATCGAAAGAGTGAGACGGGTTGGAGAGAGTGACCTAGATAGACAATGTGCATGAGAGAGTATACAATTTGAATAGGTCGAATTGGGCTCAAACAGGGTGATATATCATTTTTGTCCGAGAAAGAGTGAGGTCAATTGAGACATACAGAGAGAGAGAGAGAGAGAGAGAGCGAGGTCAATTGAGACATACCATGGTGCGACGTTGAAGGCGACAAAGGACGTGCGAGAGAGCGATGACCGAGCCAGAGGGAAATCAACTGGGGGAGGTGCGGGGGTCGCAATGGTGTTTTGAATAGTTGTGGGCCTAATGCTACGAAAATATAATCTAAACCGTCTGGAATAAATGCCTACACAAATTAATCTAAGGTTGGGATGCCCCTTGCAATGTAAATAGCTCCGGCTTTGCGAGGGATGGAGAGGTAGCTTCAATGTGTGGAAGATACAACGTGAGAAAGCGAGGTCAATCGAGAGACATATAGATAGAGAGACAAAGTGAGTGTGGTCCGACATTCATTGAACAGATATATATGCTCTGGAGAGATATTGTCCGATTGAGCTTTTGGCAAGGGTGAGGGCTGTAAGATAGAGCTCGAGAGATGATCTAGTCACATACATGTAGATATATTTTGTGCGTGGGAGGAAGCAAGGTCAATCGATCACATATATAAAGGGAGAGAGATTGAGTGAGTGTGGGTCGTCGTGCGATCGAAAGAGTGAGACGGGTTGGAGAGAGTGACCTAGATAGACAATGTGCATGAGAGAGTATACAATTTGAATAGGTTGAATTGGGCTCAAACATGGTGATATATCATTTTTGTCCGAGAAAGAGCGAGGTCAATTGAGACATACAGAGAGAGAGAGAGAGAGAGAGAGAGAGAGACAGAGAGAGAGAGAGTGGCCCGCCATGAGGTCAAAAGAGTGGGGGCGGCTTGGATGGACTAACCTAGATAGACAATCAGCGTGAGAGAGTATAGAGTGTGTCGATCGAGGCCCGAATAGGGAGATATATCATTTCTGTATGAAAGAAAACGAGGTTAATCGAGACTCAGATAAAGAGAGCGAGATTGAGCGAGTGTGGCCCGCCTTGCGGAAGAAAGAGTGAGACAGTCTCGAGGGAGTGACCTAGATAGACAACGTGCGTGCATGCGCACGAGAGGTTGGGGGGCTAGATAGGCAATGCATGTATCTAGCGCGAGAGGGTGGGAGCGAGAGAGAGAGAGAGAGAGAGAGAGAGAGAGAGAGAGAGAGATCGACATGGGGTGCAATGGCGGGTGTGTGAGGTAAATATATTTGGTAACAGAGTGGAAAAGGGGGTTGTGTAGTTGAGAGATTTAGAGATCGAAACATGGAGAGAAAGAATGAATGTGTGTTGGAAACCGATAGCTTCCTAAGGTGGTTAGGAGAGGAAGATTGACCGATACAGGAAGTATGTAGCGGTGTGCCGAGGGGGGGGGCTAAAAACAACATTTGAATGTAGATAGTACGAGACTTAATATCGATGTATCAATTCGGTGTACATTGTAAGATTTGAACTGAGGACCATGCATATGGGTAATTATTTCGAATTCGTGCCATACTAGATTTTGAAAAGTTGACATTGACTCGATTTGTTGTGCTATTTTGTAGGTCATGTGTTTGAATCCATCTAATTCAAATAACTAATTATGTGACACACACTCTAATCCACGTTAGCGTGGATACCGTGGATACCGTTTTGATTTTTTTTCAAATAACTCCTCATTAATTAATTTATAGTATCTCGTTTCGAATGACTAATTATTTGCAAGGAAAACACGGGCATGGTAATACATACAGATTCGTTTACAAATGAAAGAAGATTCGTTTGCATTCTCAAATATAGGCGCACTAGGTAGACCAGGGTTGTGGCGTGGTGGTCGCGTGTGTCGGACTTATGCTTAGCACCCAGCCACCCACCCCCTCCCTCCCCCAAAAAAGGACGATGAAAAAATAAGTTCGCGCTTCCACGTTTCGGATTGAAATATCTGGCGGCCCCAATTCCAGCCCTGCAAAATCTCCCTTCTCCACCGTCCCCTTACACGCCCAGATTGCTCAAATCCCTAATTCGCCGCCAACCCAAGCAAAGTTCGAATTGCCCCTCATCTCGTCTCTTTCCCCGCCTCTGTGCCGGACGACAATGACGAAGACGACGGTCACGCTTCACCACCGCACCGAAGCTACCTCATCTACGCCCTCGTCCACCGCACCGGGTGGTCCACCAACAACGTCGGCTGCCGCAACCAACGTGCCTCACAGACACCGACTTCCACCGCATCAGGTGCGCTTCACTGACGCCGTCTCCCACCTCACCGGGGCTACTTCACCGAGCACATCGTCGCACCTCCGCCCCCCGAGGCCGTTGGGGCTTCACCAATGGTCTCATCCACCACATCGTAGTGCTCTGCTGCCACTCTAGATTTGCATCCGTGCGCGGCCAGCCAACGCCGGCGCATCACCCTCAACAGCTCTAAAGTGACCCACACTCTAGCTAGGCGAGCATGCCCAAACGCCGGCCCGAACTAGGTATCCACACATCACTCCCTTGTGCACTGTTCCAATGATGTTTGGATATCTTTTCACTGCTCTCTTAGCTTACACGCCTATGCAACTCTGACTTTAACTCTTATTTATTCTGGAGATATCATCTGAAACAAGCAAAACCATTTTTTAGCGAAGCATGACAGTGCTACGTGATCTGGTACACATCCTGCACACCTGTATAACCTTGTAAGTATCTGTCCTCTGGTACAATAGCAAGGTTGATTCCTCTTATTTGATCAACCATTCGCCGTGCCAAAAGGGTAGAGGCGGATGCAAGGAGCACAAGGCCTGCACATCCAAGCAAGTGGTAACATGGACTTGTACATGGAACATCCCAAGCGCAAGCAGAGCTGCAGTGAGCATGTACAACAAGCTAGCATAGGTCCTGCATTTCATTTAATTTGTACTGGTATTCGTGTATGATTTGTGTGCAGTGGCGGATCCATGAATTCAAGTTACCAGGGGCGAACATTTGACTTAAAAAATACGAAGGCACTTGCACTCCGGAAATCAACATAACTTGAGAAATGTGAAGCTACATGCACTTTGAAAACCAGCTAATGATCCAAAGTAGTTCAGATTCTAAACACTAAATGATGCAAGCACCAAAAAAGACAAAATGCAACATGGTGTACAAGGACTACAGACATGGTCTGTACCTGCTTGAATTATTCGTTCTCTGGCTGAAAATATCGAAGTGTAATTGCACCTATAACCAGTGCGGAAACTGCATATCAATATATTTATCCTACACAAGTATGCAATAGTTTCAAACAACAGATTAGAAAAGTATTTATGCTACGTTGTCATGATACGGGGACTTTCTGGTAGATGTCCTTGACGTTTCCTCAAGCCATCAAAATGCACTATAATTTGCTTGTCATCAATGTCTGCAAATCTCTATGTCTCTCTCAACATAGCAGATCATCATTAGACACTAAATCCTTCAATGGAAGCTTGCAAAATGCTTGCATTAGATCCCTCATTAGAAACTATATGTTCATCACCAGGAGCGTGTGAAAATTTTGCATTAAATCCTTCATTAGCAGTCTGTTCATTAGACACTTCAGGCTCAAGAACAACATGAGCTTGTATGTTTGCACCGGAAACTTGATTAGATACATCAGATTCAGTCAGTTCATTATTGATTGGGGGAGTTATAAAATAAGCAGAAATTGGTTTCATTTTCTCATAGATTCCCTACATACAAGCAGTTTTACAACACCGTCAGGTTTAACTACTAGCCAGAAATTGAACAGTTGAATTAGATATAATTAGGGATGTGATGTACCTACTCATTGTGCATGCTACTCTTGCAAGCTGTGACTGTCCGTTTGCGCAAGCCCGTGTTGCCGCCGCTGCCTCACACGCAGGCTAGACCCAGGGTTGGATCTTCATCTTCTTGTCCTTCCGTTCGCTTGAAGGACGGCAACCGCCCTCCAACTAGGGCACGAGGAAGTGCTGTGTCGGTCTATCCAGCGGAAGCTAGGTTTGGAGCGAACCAGACTGGAGGCTGGAGCGAACGAATTAGGACTTTTCCTGCTGTCGATCAATATGGGAGGCGCTCGTTTGGGCCGCGAGCCTGCTATAGGGCCTACCTTGCGCTTATGTTATTGGCCCATCCAAATTGAAACATTTTTCTTCATTTCTTACATTGCCTGCTCGTGCGTTGGGACGAACAAAACTAGCCTGGGCCAACCTAGACGACTCGAGGCGGCCGCCCATACCAGCCCCTATGGTGGCGTCGCCCCTTTTTGCATGTATGATTGGGGTAGTGAAAAATATTCCAGCGGCGCTTTTGATTTACCCACAGAATGGTTGAATTGCTTGTTTCTATGAACTGAGTTCGCCAATAATGTGAAGGATGTCAGTCTTTTCATCCTATTGTAGATTGTTTAGATCTCGATATGCCAAAAGTAATTGCATGAAATATACAGTAAAATCCAGTGTGATGTGTGTGGCTACAACTAGTCTGACTACACGTCCTCATATAACATATCAAGGACGCACCATCTTACCAGATTAACCATTCAACTTACCAATGCAGTGTGGGAAGAAAGAAGTATTAGGACTGTGTATCCAAGCAATTGATGCCATGGACTCCTTCGTACAACCTTGTAAGTGAAAAAGAAGTTGCAGTGTGCCTGTAATAAGAGCTAGCGTAAGATCAGTTACCTGATTCTGGGAATTTTAGTTAGCCACTTATTGCAAAATTGTTCAATTACTTTGCTTGGATTAATTTAGTTTGCTACTGATTACATAATGCCATAGCCTGTTAATCCTATTATAGACTGCGCCTATCTATGTGTTTGATACTTACTGTTAAGAATTACCTGTTTTCCCGAACTTAAATAGCTACTTGTTTGTTTAACTGCATTGCTGCTGCAACAATGGGTTACAATGATGTTAATAACTACTTTTTAGAATCCAATTAAAACTCTTTAATTCTTTGTTTGTTTAACTAGTTTGCTGTTATAACTCCCAGTTGAGATGTTTTGCTAACTTCAACTTTTCTGAATCCAATCGAAACTTTAATGGCAAAACAGGTTAGCCCAAGATCAAAGAGCGAGGTCCCCATGGACATTGTATCATCCCACAGCAGTGGCACCGGCCCAATCGTGCATTATGAATTGCCAACTGCTGATGCTCTAGAGGCTAAACTAGTGGTAGAAAGAGATTCTGCTTCTGCACTTGGAGATGAAGTTGACATGTTGAGGAAGCAAACAACACAATCACAAGTAGTACTCAAGACAACCATTAAATATTTGGTGGATTTCAAAACGAAGCAAGCTGAGACTGACCGCATTGTCAAGGTCCTGAAGGAAAAATGGAAATTAAATTCCCACTTGGTAAATAATAGGTGAAATGTTCTTTCCATCATTGAATAACCATTGTGTTGTTTGTTCATGTAGTCAATCAAACCATTTGTTTTAGAGATCATATAATAATTGTTTTTTGTTTTTTGGTTTGTAATTTTATTTGAGCACAAGTCTGTATTAATTGATAAGACTTGGACACATTTCATTTTGATTGTTGTGCCAGGCCTACAAATATGCCAATCGGGTTGAAAGTGCATTCAGCAATAATAGTAGTATAGATGGACCATAAGTGGCACGCATCGGAAAGGGCCAAGATGTTGTAGTAGCTTGGCTAAAAAAAGGATGCTATTGTAGCACACAAAAAAGTGCAGCGGCCTGGCTTATGTATGTTAGTTGATATTATTGATCCATATACTCTATAGGTGTTTATATGTCTGTTAGTTCTATACATTCTTGGTTGATTGACTCGGTATTTGACTCTTGATACATCGCTTGTGTACATATCTAAATGGGAGTACACATTATGTTGTGTGTGACATTTGAGTTGGACATGAAGTGTTCCAAATATTCGAATTCACCTTAAACTGGATTCTAGCTTCTGAATTTGAGTATCGGCATTTGTATTCATATATGACAGTGGAATACATCTTTGTCGTCCTTTTGAAGATATATAAAAACACATAGAATGATTTATAAAGATTCGTATAGGAATACAAAATGGATTCGAATTTAGTTGCTAGGGTAAACATGGATGCTTATTGTCCCAAAATTCGAAAGAAGCGGCAAAATGTCCACTCCCACATCGGCTGCCCGAAGCCAAGTGTTTGGGAGATGGAAATTACTGTCTACCCATTACATGGACAATCCATCGGCCCGATTTCCACTGCTCTAAATAGAGGTAGGTTAGTAACTTCAATTAGACGTGACACGACCGCCTCTGAGACCATTCCGACACGGTGGGCGCCAAACATGAGCGGCAAAACACATTTGATTCAAGCTTGTCCGAAAGACCTCTATTTCTCCCTCCATTCCCCCATTCATACATGGTGGGCGGCAAAACAAACTCGACTCAGCCGAAATCGATGTAGGTAAATATTATCAATAGGGGCAGGTTTGTAACTTCACTCAGACGTGACACAACCGCCCTACCTGTCCACCCCGTTCATACACCGTGGGTGCCAACCATGTGCGCCAACCACCCTCTCCTCGCCCGAAATCGCTCTGGGCAAATTTTGGCGAGATACGAGATTACCATCCTATCCCCAACCGATGAGACGTCCAAATTTTAAACGGGGGCTAAGTTCGTAACTTTCCCATATTTCAGATAAGCGCATCCCAAAAACATGGTTCCCCATACCTCTCCCTCCATTTTCCCATTCATACACCATCCGCGCTAGAACACCATCCCCACACCAGCCTCCTCCGTCCGCCACCCCATCCATCGCCGCCGTCCTCCACCCAATCCATTGCCGTCGTCCTCCACCACATCCATCGCCACCGTCGTCCACCTTGCCAGAGCGCCTACCAAGACCGCTTCATCCAGTGCTAGAGATGGACGTTTCTAATCCACGACGACGGACCAAGAGCCTTGCATCGCGTCCTCTCGCTTCATCAACGTCGTCATCCTCTTTGCCGGGGCTGCTCACACGACCTTCTCTTCCACCGCAACGGGACTTATCCCCTGATGCACCCGTCTACCATCACAGATCTGCTTCAATGCCACCGACAGCCATCGCACCCCGGATCCCTACACGGCGCCGCAAGAGAGGTGGTACTTCATATCACCTCAACTTTTGATCTCAACTAGAAAATAGATTGTAACTTGGTTACTCTACTTTCATTTCAGCTCTTAGAATTTAGTTCTTAGTTCGAAGAAAACAATGGATGCTAAATATCATTTCTCCGGTTTGCAGCTTCAAATCTGCCATGGCACAGTCATAATACGGTTTAATTGATTATGCTTAGGGTTTAATTGATCATGTTGGTTCCATGGTGGTTTCTTTAATAGAGATCGGAGGGGAAACCCTCTTTTCCTAAAAAAATATGCTTAGAGTTTCCCCCTTTTATGATCACTATACGATCAGAATACGTGCTTCGTGTCATAATAGCACTGCTCCACCCATCAAGCTAAACAAGCTTAGTTGTTCAAATACAAATCTGATATTATTAAAACAAAGTCATTTAATTGGTCAGCTAAATGTTCCTAAATTAATTTCGAAAATGCATGTTCGCCGCTCGGGTGTGTATCTCTACAGGGTGCCCATGGTGGGCCGGCCCACTCTGGGATTTTGGGTCGTCCCAGGCCCCGATTCCCCTCTGTTCTGTTGCGCGCTTCTGATCTCTACTCGCCCCCAGCCGCCTGCCTCGCCAGCGACTTGTCGTCCCCGGACGGCATGACTCTAGGAGGAGACGCTGGACTAACAGGAGATCAGGAGCCACTCGCCCAACAGCGTCACTGCTGCCCGAGCGCGCCACCATGCCTACCTTCCCAGTCCGTTCAGGGCTCAGGCTTGCAGCACCCACTAAGCCAACCCGATTTATCCTGAGATACGTCCTCAACACTCAGCAGCCACTCCTCATCACCCATTTTCTAATTGATTCATTACTCATTAGGCAGGACTGTCATTAGGGTTCGTTATGTGCTGAGTGCTACCTACACTTAATTGTTTAGCTGTATTTCAGTAATATTTAGTGCCTGTAAAGTTCATAGGGTTTTCAAAATTCTAGCCCTAGGAACAGACACTAGTCATTTTGGATTGTTGGTCGTAGTGACATTGACCCAGATTCCTACTGCAAGCCAGGTTTGTTGACAATTTTACTTGTCTTTCTTACTCATTCGATATAATATGCAATTATTCATGTCGATTAGTTGCAAAAAATAAATGCTAGACAAACTTCTTGATTCAGATTTTGGACGGTCTCTTACTGCAGTTACAATTATGCATACTTGTCCTAGTAAGCTCACAAGTAAATGATTTATTCACTACATCTATGCTTGCCTTGTCATATTTGTTGTCAATATTCTTTTAGGGTGGACCACCCTGTTTCAAAATACTGGAACAGTAGACATGAGTAAATAGTATTTCTCTATGTGATCTCTTCCATCATGTGTGGGCAACGAACACTGCATTGTATAGGAAGAAAGTGTCATTTCCAGCTTTTACATAGGCTTCGATCTTTTACATGGAATACAATTTGCCTACTTGCTTTGTGTCACACTACCAACACTCCACCCTTGAAGCTAAACATTATGCCACTCATAATTCCTTAGTTTATTTGTTCAAATACGAATTTCATATGATTCTAATGTTCCTACTTCAGTTTTGAAATGTGTGTCTACCTGTTACAGAGACATAAGGGGTTTGCATTTCTGTGTGTGGTCTAATCAGCATGGTTGGGGGTGAACTTTGCATATGCAGGGGTTTATAGGGAGACACTCTTCGAGTTGAATCCGCAATGCATTCCATAAATAATCTGACTACTTTTTATGTTTTCATAAATCTCAGATTTTGAACAGCATCATAATGATTATGAGCTTGCGCACATGAAAAGAATAAAGCAGAACAATGCCATGGCTGTCAAACTTGGCATTAAGGGACTGAAATCAAGTCTGGATGCAATTTAATGCAAACGCTCTCCACCTACAGATTCATGCTCAGAATATGATCCTAACAGTGATTCTGAGCTAGAGGGAGACCAAGTCAATGTAGCTCCCTAGTGGAGGAGTCAGAGGCAGATGCCCTATCTTATTCACCCATCAAGGTGCTTGCTCTAACTTTCCTAGGTTATATTGGTCACACATATCTTGTAACTGATGCTTTGCATTGCTTCTACTTTGTTGAACTGCCATTAGCTTATTTTACACATCGTGTATGTGAATACGCCCTGCCTATCCATTTTCAGTACATATTCCATCTATCGTCACACCATATTTATCCATTCAAATGTTGTTCTTGTGTATCAGACGTTCAAAAGGAAGAGGGCGATTGCTGAATGTGTAGCAGCACAAGCAAAGTATTTGGAAAAGGTAGTGGCACCTGATAAATCAAATAGCCCATTAGGTGTAGTTGCAATATCACCTGACCCACAAAACACCCCAACTCTAGCTGATTCTAGCCCTACTACATTGGTCATTTCTGATGCCCCAACTTAGCAGACTCCAACTGTAGCAAATAGTATGATGATGCCAGTTGACATAGCACCAGCTTTACGAGCAAAACCCCCATTCCAGCAAAGAGTACACCAAATCCATTTGCCAAATCCCTTTTCGAACTAGAGAGAGCCCCAATTGCAGCAAATAGGACCCCTGTTACATTTCTTCCCAGTTTAGAAGACGAAGCTTATATTGTTGTCAGGAACTTTGTGCGCATCTTTCCTTCATGGAAAGATTATACCGCAGACACAAAACAATTTCCAGACTTCCTCCACAACTTATGCGTAAGTAATGTACTAATGTTATTCATGGTCATTACTACATATGTTTCTGCTGACAGAAGACACAAGATTTCATTCTTTTAAATAGGCGAGGACCAAACTGGATTGTGAAGACGAGCAAGGGTTGGTTGCGCTTTTCAAGCACTCGTTGATGAAGTATTGTTCCTACCTGAGGCAAGTGCACTTCGATGGCAAGCCTCTAAATGAAATTTCTGTAAAGTCTCTGGTGCTACATTTATCCGATAGTGACTGGAATAATCTTGTTACACATTGGTCTCGGCTGCAGCGTAAGGTACTGTCTATGATATCACATCACAACTTGAACTACATTTCTGCATTTGCCTTAACGTCTCGCTTGTACGAAAACTGATAGCAGAAGAACATTCATTCTCAAGGGACCACAGAATCTCCCAACTATACTGCACACTGCATTGCTCTTGTGAGCACCTCCTGCCCTGTATGACCATACTTACTCTCATAGCTGTTTGATTATGTAGCATCACTGTACATGTTAGCCTCGTTATCGTCCATTTGGTGGACATTATAAGATCCATATGGACTCTTACATAAATTTAGAATCAACCCAATGCTTTTGAAGAGATTTAGCTCTACAGTCCTCTTGTAAGGACTGAACGTCGTCTATCATTGTACTTACATTAACAGCTACTCCCTCCGTCCCATAATATAAGAACGTTTTGTATAGTGCACCAGTGTTCAAAACACTCTTGTATTATGGGAAGAGGGATTGGTTCATTGTGTAGCATTCTGCATCTTATCTCCCTCGCCCACCATTTACTAAAAAAGATCAGATCTATATTTAATCTTACCAAAAAGTACAATACACAAACAATGCCAGTGCAGAAGTGTAGCCCATTGCTCTTGTCAGTATATTTTGTCCTGTAACGCTTGTACTTCCAGGGATTGGTAGTTGATTATGTAGCATCAATCTGCATCTTATCTTCATTATCCTCTATCCCTTCCAGTATTATCATATCTATAATTACTCTCTACAAAATGTAGAGTACAGGCAATGCTTATGAAGAAGATTCTGTGCTGAAATTCTTGAGTTATCCTTCCCTTGACATCGAGAAGGGCATTATAAAGCCGGTGTTAACTGTTAATGTAAGTTAGTCCTTCTAAAGCCTTTATCCTCAACTGCTGTTTAATTTGCTCATACTCCCTATCGTTTACTGTTGTTTAGTTTGCTGTTTCTATCAAAATGCATGTTTGCAAGAATCGTAAGTTCTAAGTTTTACCTGTAAAACCAAATTCCTTATTCATACCATGCACATTACTCAATACTCCCTATATGTATGCTTGTTTTTGTGGACCTATAATCCAGTGTGTGGTGAAGCAGCCCACGTTTGCACCTTGTCATCTCCTGTTTTATCTTACTGATGTGGCTGATGATATGAACAACATGCCATGCACATTAACCAAAATAGATACAATGATTTTCTTTGCCCTTCATCTATGCTTGTTATGTTGACATAGTAATCCAGTAGTGTGGTGAAGCTCCCGCCATTATGAACAATGCCAAATTATGCTATTGATATTTTGAACTTACTCTTTATTTTCGAATTTAAAATTGGATGGAATTGATAGCACAATTATCATCTTTGTTTAAACACGTGCAAAACCTGTCATCTCTCTACTTTGTTTCAGGGTGATATGCCTGATGATATGCACAAGTTTGCTGAAGGCTGTGAGACAAACCCAACATATATTGCAGCAAAGAAGGAAAAACATCTTGAAGATAGCGAGACAACCCCAAAGTCTTGTCTTGATGCAGTGTTCAAGTTACTTGAGACTAGCAGTCAGACAAGCTCACAAAATTTGCTGTCTGAATTATTTCGACTTCTTCAGTCCCAAGTTCTAGCAGAAAGGCATTCTGCAACTCAACTTCGACTTGAAGTCCTATCTCTAAGAAAGATTGCGGAGAACACCAATGAGAACCTCATTGCTAAACAGCTACACCTGGAAGCTATGACTGACATGCTAGGCCAGTCTCACAGCCTTGCTCAACAGCTTGCGTAGCAGTTCCCGCGCAAGGCTAACCTTTATTGAACTATCTTGGAAGTGGTCTTGGTTCAGTATTATTTTGTTACGCTGCAATGGTGCCTATTTTTTGTAATTTGCTTCTTCGTTGTGCTTTATGATCACTGGTGGCGAACTTCGATGCCCAGTGGATGTAATATACCATAAATCCTTTATTGCATAGTGTAGGTTTACTCTTAGTTACTATGTCGTAATTTCTTTATTGTATAGAGTAGGTTTGTTCTTAATTCCTACTAGTTACTGCCATCATTCGCTATCTTAAAAAAATCTAATGTAGTCTACCGGGCCGAAACATTCGCCTCTAACGGGCCTGGTTTTTAGCGGACCACAATTGGGCCGGCCTGCATCTTTCTTGGGCCAGAATGATTGGGGCCTTCACACTTTGCGCCACGCTCACAACTTACACTAGCCTATAAGGTTGGGCCTTTTGTGGACCCAACGCTTAGTTTGGCCCACGTAGCGTTGGGCCATTAACAGGCTGAATATTGTACTGGCCTGTTACAGCCCAGATGAAACCATGGGCCCTTTAGCAGGCCAAAATGCATATTGGGCCTCAATTTTCACTAGTGGTCGATGGGCCTTCAAAAGGCTGAAATGTAGACCGAGCCTTTTTGGGCCCAGTTATATCACGGGTCGTTACCAGGCCGAAACATATCTTGGGCCTTAGTTAGCCCACTGATATCATGGGTCTTTAAGAAGCCGAAAGCTTAGTACAGGCATCAACGGGCCAAATTATACAATAGGCCTTTAACAGGCCCAAAGTCATGTTGGGCTTAACTGTTGCCACCCTTATCACGGGCCGTTAGTGGGCCTGATGTCCTGTCGGACCATATATGGACCATGGGCAGCACGGGCCATTGCCGGGCCGAAAGTCACACCGGGCTGAAATGGGCCCATGTCTACATCGGGCCTCTAACAAGCCGAAAGTCACTGGGCTATAATTGGGGCCAAATATTCGGCGAACAATTAACGGACCAGATCTGGCTTTGGGCCGTAAATGGGCCTATATTAAATAGGTCATTATTGGGTTGGCCCACTAGTACCTGAGTAAGTACTACGGGCCTTTGACTGGGCCGGCCTTTTTAACCTATATGGGCCTATTTTTGCTCCTGTTTAGTAATAAATAATTCATCTAGCTTCTGGCTAGATGTAGTTTTATGTTTTAATTAGTGTTTGTGCCAAGTAGAACCTTTGGGAAGACTTGAGTGAAGTCTTTGCGATCTTGCTGTAAAAAATAGAAACTTTTGCACTCACGAGAATAGCTGTCATTTTTTACTGGAGAGTTATTTTTGGTTGATTCGTTTTGCAGATGATTAATATACAAATCCTCATGTCCACCAATTTATTTAAGAATTTTTAGTTTTACATAAGTATACGAAAGTTACAGATTGCTACAGACTGTTCTATTTTTGACAGATTCTGTTTTTCGTGTGTTGTTTGCTTATTTTGATGAATCTATGAGTAGTATCGGGGGGTATGAACCATAGAGAAGTTGGAATACAGTAGGTTTAAAACCAACATAAATAAAGAATGAGTTCATTACACTAACTTAAGGTGGTGGTTTATTTTCTTATACTAACGGAGCTCATGAGATTTTCTGTTGAAGTTTTGTGTTGTGAAGTTTTCAAGTTTTTGGGTAAAGATTTGATGGATTTTGGAATAAGGAGTGGCAAGAGCCTAAGCTTGGGGATGCCCAGGGCACCCCAAGATAATTCAAGGACAACCAAAAGCCTAAGCTTGGGGATGCCCCAGAAGGCATCCCCTCTTTCGTCTTCGTCTATCGGTAACTTTACTTGAGGCTATATTTTTATTCACCACATGATATGTGTTTTGCTTGGAGCGTATTGTATGATTTGAGTCTTTGCTTTTTAGTTTACCAGAATCATCCTTGCTGTACAAACCTTTTGTGAGAGACATGCATGAATCGGAATTTATTAGTATACTCTATGTGCTTCACTTATATCTTTTGAGCTAGACAATATTGCTCTAGTGCTTCGCTTATATCTTTTTAGAGCACGGTGGTGGGTTTATTTTATAGAAATTATTTGATCTCTCATGCTTCACTTATATTATTTTGAGAGTCTTTTAGAACAGCAAGGTAACTTTCTTTGGTTATAAGACTAGTCCTAATATGATGGGCATCCAAGATGGGTATAATAAAAACTTTCATAAAAATTGCATTGAATACGATGAGAAGTTTCATTTTTGATTATTGTTTTGAGATATGAGGATGGTGATATTAGGTTCATGCTAGTAGGATAATTGTGAATTTGAGAAATACTTGTGTTGAGGTTTGCATGTCCCGTAGCATGCACGTATGGTAACTGTTGTGTAACAAATTTTAAGCATGAGGTGTTTCTTTGATTGTCTTCCTTATGTGTGGAGGTCGGGATCGCGTGATGGTTAACTCCTACCAACCCTTTCCCTAGGAGCATGCGCGCAGTGCTTGGTTTTGATGACTTGTAGATTTTTGCAATAAGTATGTGAGTTCTTTATGACTAATGTCGAGTCCATGGATTATACGCACTCTCACCTTCCACCATTGCTAGCCTCTCTAGTACCGCCCAACTTTTGCTGGTTCCATAAACCCACCATTTACCTTCCTCAAAACAGCCACCATACCTACCTATTATGGCATTTCCATAGCCATTCTGAGATATATTTCCATGCAACTTTCCACCATTCCGTTTACTATGACATGCTCCATCATTGTCATATTTCCTTGCATGATCATGTAGTTGACATCGTATTTGTGGCAAAGCCACCATTCATAATTTTTTCATACATGTCACACTTGATTCATTGCACATCCCGGTACACCTCCGGAGACATTCATATTGAGTCATATTTTGTTCTAAGTATCGAGTTGTAATCCTTGAGTTGTAAATAAATAGAAGTGTGATGATCATCATTATTAGAGCATTGTCCCGTGTGAGGAAATAAAAAAAGGCCAAAGAAACCAATGAAAAAAAGGTGGCCAAAGAAACCAAACAAAAAAAAGAGAGAGAGAAAAAGAGAGAAGGGACAATGCTACTATCCTTTTTCCACACTTGTGCTTCAAAGTAGCACCATGATCTTCATAATAGAGAGTCTCTTATTTTGTCACTTTCATATACTAGTGGGAATTTTTGTTATAGAACTTGGCTCGTATATTCCAATAATGGGCTTCCTCAAAATGCCCTAGGTCTTCGTGAGCAAGCAAGTTGGATGCACACCCACTTAGTTTCTTTTGTTGAGCTTTCATACATTTATAGCTCTAGTGCATCTGTTGCATGGCGATCCCTACTCACTCACATTGATATCTATTGATGGGCATCTCCATATCCCGTTGATACGCCTAGTTAATGTGAGACCATCTTCCTCCTTTTTGTCTTCTCCACAACCACCATTCTATTCCACCTATAGTGTTATGTCCATGGCTCACGCTCATGTATTGCGTGAAAGTTGAAAAAGTTTGAGAATACTAAAGTATGAAACAATTGCTTGGCTGAAACCGGGGTTGTGCATGATTTGAACATTTTCTGTGATGAAGATGGAACATAGCCAAACTATATGATTTTGTAGGGATGAACTTTCTTTGGCCATGTTATTTTGAGAAGACATAATTACTTTGTTAGTATGCTTGAAGTATTATTACATTTATGTCAATATTAAACCTTTGTCTTGAATCATTCGGATATGAGCATTCATGCCACAATAAAGAAAATTACATTGATAATTATGTTAGGTAGCATTCCACATCAAAACTACTATTTTTATCATTTACCTACTCGAGGACGAGCAGGAATTAAGCTTGGGGATGCTTGATACGTCTCCAACGTATCTATAATTTTTTATTGTTCCATGCTATTATATTATCTGTTTTGGACGTTTAATGGGCTTTAATATGCTCTTTTATATTATTTTTGGGACTAATCTATTAACCGGAGGCCCAGTGCCAGTTTTGTTTTTTGCCTATTTTAGTGTTTTATAGAAAAGGAATATCAAACTGAGTCGAAATGAAATGAAACCTTCGTGAGGATCTTTCTTGGACCAAAAGCAATCCAGAAGACTTGGCGTTGAAGTCTGGGACTCTACAAGAAAGCCACGAGGCAGGAGGGCGCGCCTAGGGGGTAGGCATGCCCCCCACCCTCGTGGGCCTCTCGTAGCTCCACCGACGTACTTCTTTCGCCTATATATATACTCTTATACCCTAGAAACATCAGGGGGAGCCACGAAAACACTTTTCCACCGCCGCAACCTTATATACCCGTGAGATCCCATCTTGGGGCCTTTTCCAGCGATCTGCCGGAGGGGGAATCGATCACGGAGGGCTTCTACATCAACACCATTGCCTCTCCGATGAAGCGTGAGTAGTTTACCACAGACCTTCGGGTCCATAGTTATTAGCTAGATGGCTTCTTCTCTCTCTTTGATTCTCAATACCAAGTTCTCCTCGATGTTATTGGAGATCTATTCGATGTAATACTCTTTTGTAGTGTGTTTGCCGAGATCCGATGAATTGTGGATTTATGAACTTGATTATCTATGAATATTATTTGGTTCTTCTCTGAATTCTTATATGCATGATTTGATATCTTTGCAAGTCTCTTCGAATTATCGGTTTAGTTTGGCCTACTAGATTGATCTTTCTTGCAATGGGAGAAGTGCTTAGCTTTGGGTTCAATCTTGCGGTGTCCTTTCCCAGTGATAGTAGGGGCAGCAAGGCACGTATTTATTGTTGCCATCAAGGATAAAAAAATGGGGTTTATATCATATTGCTTGAGTTTATCCCTCTACATCATGTCATCTTGCTTAATGTGTTACTCCGTTCTTATGAACTTCATACTTTAGATGCATGCTGGATAGCGGTCCATGTGTGGAGTAATAGTAGTAGATGCAGAATCGTTTCAGTCTATTTTACACGGACGTGATGCCTATGTTCATGATCATTGCCTTAGATGTCATCATAATTATGCGCTTTTCTATCAATTGCTCAGCAGTAATTTGTTCACCCACCGTAATACATGCTATCTTGAGAGAAGCCACTAGTGAAACCTATGGACCCCGGGTCTCTTTTCTATCATATTACATCTCTTTTATTTACAACGCATCTCATTTACTATTTTGCAATCTTTACTTTCCAATCTATACAACAAAAATACCAAAAATATTTACTTTATTATCTCTATCATATCTCACTTTTGTGATTGGTCGTGAAGGGATTGACAACCCCTTTATCGCGTTGGTTGCAAGGTTCTTGATTGTTTGTGTAGGTACTAGGTGACTTGTGTGTCGTCTCCTACTGGATTGATACCTTGGTTCTCAAAACTGAGGGAAATACTTACGCTACTTGGCTGCATCACCCTTTCCTCTTCAAGGGAAAACTAACGCATGTTCAAGAGGTAGCAGTACTCCAAGTCAAGGTGGAAGATTTGGATGCTTGTTACCTTATGGTAATCGACTATGTGTAACCCTAATACCCCTGGTGTCTATATAAACCAGGGGACTTAGTCCGTAGAGGCTAGAGAACATCCATAATCCAATTAGTATAGAGTTTAGTTCATCTGATCTCGTGGAAGATCGACACTGTAATCCTCATATACACAAGCAATATAATCAAGTAGGATGTAGGGTTTTACCTCCTAGAGAGGGCCTGAACCTGGGTAAACATTATGTCCCACGTCCCTTGTTCCCCATCGTCCAAGATCCATAGTTCGGGACCCCCTACCCGAGATCCACCGATTTTGACACTTGAAGTACTCAAGTTCTTTTGCGAGCGACTGTATCTCAAGAGGCTGTTGTACAACAGAGCGCTCGGCAGTCATCTTGTAGTCATAGAATTGCTCCATGACGTACAACTCGCTGCTAGCGTATGAGGCCCCAAACTTGGACTCGAGCGCAGCCCACATGTCCTTGCTGTTGTCAAACAACATATACGAATCCACAATGGAATCGTCTAGAACACTCAGAAGGGCGCTTTTAAAGAGGGCATCCATCTTCTCAAAAGCTTCCTGCTGTGGAGGTTCAAGATTGCCCTCGGGCTTGCCCTTGGTGGTGTCATAGCAGTACATGGAATGGAACTAGTAACTGCTCTCGTGCGCCACCTCTTATATTGCACGCCCTTAAAGACAGGCGGCCTCAGATGCGCAGCAAAACCACTCGGAGTAAGTTGCCTATAATAAGGTTTTTGGATTGTTGAATATATGAGCAAATTACTACGAGTTTTAATCCGAATAAACAGAAGATAAATCATGACAACACTAGCAGAGATTAAACTAATCATGCGAACTAGCATAGTAGATGAATAGATCACATCTAGGGCACATACTAGAAACATGAATTCTACCACGATCTTGAACAAGAAGGATAGAATCACATATAGTGCAGCGGGAGCAACACCGCCAGCGTTGACGTTGTCGCCCATGTCGTCAAGGATGAGATTGCCGAGGTCGGGGAAGAAGTCGTCATTGGCGAAGTCGTCGCTGCCAGCAGTCGCGCGAGTGCGCTCCCCAAAAACCTGATCGCCCCTCTCCCATACAGGATCACGAGAGGCGGGGTTCTGGAGGCATGCTGTACCTTCTTGCGGTGCACGCCTAAAGGAGGGATGGAGAAGACTTGCATGGCGGCGCAATGATCTGGAACGGTGGTGCGAAACCATACGAAGTTGCGGCGATGAAAGGATCGATATAGTTGACTAGAGGGGGGGTGAATAGGCAACTAACAATGTTTAGCTTTTCTTCACCAAATTAAACTTTGCATCAAAGTAGGTTTTCTAGATATGCAACTAGGTGAGAAACCTATATGATGCAACAACAATAAGCACACAAGCAAGCAAAGGATATAACACAAAATAACTTGCACAAGTAAAGGAAAGAGATAACCAAGAGTGGCACCGATGGAGACGAGGATGTGTTACCAAAGTTCCTTCCCTTTGGGGGGAAGTACGTCTCCGTTGGAGCAGTGTGGAGGCACAATGCTCCCCAAGAAGCCACTAGGGTCACCGTATTCTCCTCACGCCCTCACACAATGCGAGATGTCGTGATTCCACTATTGGTGCCCTTGGAGGCGGCGATCGAACCTTTACAAACAAGGTTGGGGCAATCTCCACAACTTAATTGGAGGCTCCCAATGACACCACGAAGCTTCACCATAATGGACTATGCCTCCGTGGTGACCTCAACCGTCTAGGGTGCGCAAACACCCAAGAGTAACAAGATCCACAAGGGATTAGTGGGGGGAATCAAATTTCTCTTGGTGGAAATGTATATCGAGGCCTTCTCAACCAATCCCTAGAGAATCAACAAGTTTGATTGGCTAGGGAGAGAGATCGGGCAAAAATGGACCTTAGAGCATCAATGGAGCTTGGGGATGGAAGAGGTAGTCAACTCGGAGAAGAAGACACCCCTTTATAGTGGAAGAAAAAATACAACCGTTATCCACCAACTCAGCCTGCGACCCGTAGTACTACCGCGCCATACAAGCGGTACTACCGCACGTGCCTGCGGTACTACCGCGGGCACGGCAGGGGCCAGAACTAGACCTGTTGTGCTAAGACAGGGAGAGGTAGAACCGCTGGCACGGTACTACCGCAAGGCAGGGATAGTCAAGCCAGAGAAGGCACGGACATAAAAAATTATATCCGTGACTACTTCCGCTGAGTTTAGGTCTATGCAAAAATCCGACATGGTACTACCGCAAGCCCGGCGCGTTACTACCGTGTAGGGCAGGGATGTAAAAAATTACATCTGCCGCTACTTCTGTTCATGTTGTTCTGCCTGGCCAGAGCTCACGGTACTACCTCGCCGAGGGCGCGGTACTACCACGTTGGGCGCGGATGTAAAAAATTACATCCGCCCCTACTACCGCTCGGGCAGCAGCATCTGTCCTGAAGCCTACGGTACTACCGCTCCCACGGAGCGGTACTATCGTGAGCACTCATGGTACTACCGTGCTGGATGCAGGTACTACCGCAAGGTCATGCAGTAGTACCACTCTGGGGAGCAGTACTACCGCCTACCTCAGTACAGCAACATTAGGAGTCCTTCATTTTTCCTAGACATGGAAAGACGGAGGATGCTCCAAAGATCCAAAGGAAATTTGGTGCAAAAGGAACATATGTGTACGCGAGATTCCACCCAAACCTTTCCAACGTGGACCCCCTCGTAATAGTATGGCTTTCCTATGACTCAAATCCACCGAAAAGAAACATAGAGAAACGCCATCCTCAATAGTCTTCGAGGGGCACCAAATCATCTTGTGTTTAGACGTGATATATCTGAAATGCCCAGTGCACACGATTAATCCGCAAACGCATTGTCATCAATCACCAAAACTACTAAGGGATAAATATGCCCTTACAATCTCCCCCTTTTTGGTGGATTGATGACACTACGGGATTTGCACATAGGGATATAAAATGAAGCAACGACAAACCCACCATCTATAAAATATAGACGGTCTCCCCCTAGATGTGTGCACTCTAGAGATGTGCTTTGGACTGCACAACACACATACTAGGATCAACATTCCCCCTATATTTTATGGACAAGGCATCTCTTGCAACAATATAACTAACACTAAGCAAGTAGGCAAGACGAGGGATATTACTAAGTAACGAAGACAATAAGATACGCTAGAGTGCATACGTCTTACACCATATGATAAATAACTTGGTCTTACGAGCACAAACCAAACCGAAGCAAATGAGGTTCAACAGACCGAAAGCAAAGCGACAAATCGAAACACACGACACAAGACACGCAAATCCTACACTCTCTCACCCTTTGGCATCGAGACACCAAAAAGGCAGAGAGGACACCTACGACACAGGTGGTAGCTCAGGCTGAAAATGACTCCTCGCCTGTCTCGGCAGCGGGAATAGGCTCCTCCTCTAACTCCGTCCACTGATACCCCTGCTTGGCTATCCAGTCAGCCTCCGGAGTGATGACTTCCTCTGAGCCACTGGTCAGAGTCTCGCCAAAGGTCCTCAATATCTTCTTATCGCGTTGGCGACTCTTCTTGGAGGCAACATGGGCCCTGTACTGCCCCCGAGTCTGCATGCAGAACAGCTTCTTCATCTTCTTCTTCAGCTTCTTAGCCCAAGAGGGCTCAGTAGAGGGAGGAGTGTATCCATCAGAACTGTCCTCATCAGCTTCCTCCTCCTCGATCTCATCCTCATCCACATCCATCATGGCAGCCTCGGCCTCAGCACTGGTGGTGGTGTTAGCCCATTGGCTCTTGATGCGGAGCTTGATGGGCTCATGACGAATCCAGCCGGGGGCAACGAACTCATCATCGGGATAGAGCTTCTCCCAAGTCTTGGTGATCAAGAGAAACATGTAAGGCCCATAGATGGGGACCTTACGGTTGAACACCGCAAACTGAAGCTCGCACCACATGATATGTGAGACATCAAGTGCTTGCGCCTGAGCCTGATGCGCCTCCCCATAAAGGAGCATCATATCCACAAGATAGACATGCACCTTGTCCTTTTCACCGATGCGCGGGAAGAGGGAGTTGCGGAAGATCCGATGCATGATGTCAAGGAAGGAGTTCAGCACCCACACCTTCTTCTTACTCACAAGCGTATTCTCAACAAGGAGGGGCTGGAGCTTGTTCTTGTTGGCTGACTCAGGGTTGGCATGAGGGAGAACACCAACGGGCGTGTCGAGCCCCGCATCAGGAACCTGAAGCAAATCCATGAAGTCCTTCCACTTAGCAGTCAACTATTGACCATTGGTAATCCATGTCATGGTCCTTGGCTCATCAGAATGGAAGTGGACCGAAGCAAAGAACTAAGCCACAATCTCCGGGTCAAAGTCCAGGTGAAAGGTAAGCATGTGCTCAATGTCGATTTGCTCCACCAGGTCCAAAGCCTCACCAAAATAGTCACGGTGCTTATCCTGCCTCATGTGATTCATGTCGATCTAGTGCACGTCCACGTAGATGTTCTGCTTGGCCTTGATCACATCCTGATAGATAAGGTTCTGCTGCTTGATCCAGAACAGATCATTCCCTCTGAAGTTGGCACGGGTATTCACATAGGGGTTAATCTTCCTTCGAACAATGAACTCAGCCAGTGGTATCTCATCCATGCCCCTGGTGGGATCCTTGAGCTTGGTGGCGGTGTGCTTGGTTCTGCGTTGGGAGGCATTGGAGCCCTCTGGAGCTTCATCTTGGTTGTGGAGGCACTTCGAGCCCGTGTCACGGCTGGGATTCGAGCGACGAATATTGGAACCAGAGCCACCACCTAGACACACAACACAAGAACACACAGGAAAAACAAGAAGGACCAATGCAAAGACCAGGGCGAAAGCCAAAAGAAACAAGCAAGTACGAGATTTGGAAGGATAAACAGCAAAATTTGCACATCTACGGTAGTACCGGACTGGCGCAGGGATGTAAAAAATTACATCCGCTCCAGCCGCGGTAGTACCGTGCCAGGGTGGCATGGTAGTACCGCACCTAGAGCGGAAGTAGTTTTTTACTTCCGCGCCCCGAGCGGTAGTACCGCTCCAAGGGAGCGGTAGTACCGTGCAAGGCGGATCACGTGCGAGGATGCGGTAGTACTGCTCCGGGAGGAGCAGTAGTACCTCATGGATTCAAACGCGCGGATCTAGATCAGGAACAACCACAAAACAAGATCGGTAATTCCGTTAATCAAACTAAACTGTTGTGTCATTCCAAATAGCATGCTTGCTGCACTACCACTCGCCTACAATTCCCTCTTGCACAGATTTAGCCAAAAATCACATGAACTACACATGCATCTCCCCAAGACCTA
This sequence comes from Aegilops speltoides, assembly GCA_021437245.1. NCBI lineage: Eukaryota > Viridiplantae > Streptophyta > Magnoliopsida > Poales > Poaceae > Aegilops > Aegilops speltoides. Next base: position 172,194,342 of record CM038146.1, read on the forward strand.
GAAGCACAAGAACGGACCAAAAGAGGAGGACTTGGGGAAAGACCGGGGTCCATGGCAAGAGGACGAGGTGGGGAACGATCCCACCGGACGGAATGCGAGGAGAGCGGCTGGAGATGGAGATCCGGCGAGGTCCGCTGGCGCTTTTCTTGGGAAGGAGAGAGAGACGGGGTGGGGAAAAGAGATGAATGGGTATGGGGGAGTTGGAACTCCCCCTACCCCACTCTTAACCCCCACCTACTTGCGACGGCGTGGTAGTACCGCCCGAGCGGAAGTACCGCTCGCTGGGCGGTAGTACCGCTCTTCTAGGGGCAGTAAAAAATTACTGCCGCGTTGGAAGCAGTAGTACCGTGCGCCTAGGATGCAACTGTGCACGCACAGAGCAAACCACTCCTGCGGTAGTACTGTGGCTTGCCACGGTAGTACCGTACCCCCAAGAGAGTGCAAGTTTCGCAAAAGAGAGGGAAACAGCGTTTGCAAAGCAACCTTCAAGACACCCAACACACCAAGAGGCAAGCACAAAAGACAACACAAACACAGCACAAAGAGAAGGCAAAAGACAACAAAGACAAAAACACGAAACACAACTCTCAGGAAGAGAGGGCGTTGGCCGTAGCCACCTATGTATGAGTCAATTGGTATGGCACCGCAAAGAATTATCCTTGGGCCCATGACCAAAACTCGTCTTTGAAGCACACACTACAAAAAAATACACTTTCGTGATGATACGTGTTTGTCACGGTAGGTCGCACTTTTGTCATGCATGTACATCCATGACGATTTTATGACAGAATCAAGATAGTCATACCTGTGCTGTTATAGAAGTGTTCCATGACATTACCAAAATTATCATCACGGAAGAATCGCGCGTCACAGAAGTGCTTTCTTCAGGGGTGACCAACATGTGGCATCCACCGTAACGGAACACTGTTAAGCTATCGGGTCCGGTTTTGGATCCGATAACCCGTTAACAGCCCCGACCAATGGGGATTTTCCATGTGTAAAATCATCATTGGCTGGAGGAAACACGTGTCGGCTCACACTTGGGAGAGATGTCATCCACTCATTGGACTGAATGCGCCTATGATACGTCGACACGTGGCACGGCCCAACAGAGGCCCATTCCTATGAAAAGGCCGACCCGTTTGACTTTGTCAAAAGGTGGCGGCCCGGCCCACGGAAAGCCTGTTAACGGCATGTTCGTATATAGCCCATTTACAGCCCGCTAACCCAGGGCCCGTTACGACCTATCCGAATTAGGGCAAGTAGCATCATCTGGGTCGTCCAATATGATTCCAGCCCATTTTAAGTTCCGGTCCATGTATGGCCCATGACGTCCTTCGGCCCATATGAGTCCCTTTGTAACTCTTGGCCCATTAACGGCCCGTGGTGAAACTGGCCCATAATGTACAGTGTATCACTTTATACCCATTAACGGCCCATTAATCCATTGGGCCGTTTGCAGCCCATGTTGTCTTTCGGCCTTCTCAGGGCCCATTTATTCTTGGGCTCATTTCCAGCATTCGGTTACTATCATTTTCTACTTGTGGGCCAAATTCAGCATGTGGTTATAGTCGGCCCATTTGTGGCCCGTTAATACGCTAGGCCGTTTTCATAGCATCATCAAATATGGCCTATTAACAACGGCCCGTTATGGTCGGCCCATGAACAAACGATTCCAATTATAGCCTATTTACAGCCATAATGCGGTCTGTTATTGACGAATGTTTGGCCAATCGATCATACGGCCCGTAGAAGGCCCATTGATGATACAGCCTGTAGAAGGCCCATTGTGTCTACCGCCCGAAGAAGGTCCATTGTGTCTACGGCCCGTAGAAGGCCCATTGTTTCTACGCCCCGTAGGAAGCCCATTGTTTCTACGGCCCGTAGAAGGGCCATTTTTTCTATGGCCCGTAGGTGGCCCAGTGTCACTATAGTAAATATGTAGCCCATGGTTATTGTGGCCTAGTTTTAAAAAATAGGTTATTGCAGCCACTAGCAAACCGCGGAAAAAGAACTGCACTCGCTACAAGCAAATAAATAAACAAGACAACAAGGAAATAAATAAGCAAGCAACTTACGCTAGGCTATCACGGCTATTACACATATTACATCCACTGGGCATCAAAGTTTGCCACCAGTGAAAATATAGGGAACAAAGCAGCATATCATATACACTAGTTGTCAAAGTTGGCGACCAGCGCAAATAAATGCCACAGCAAAACAAGTCCAGAACTGAAACCACTTCAGAAGATCTTAAGAAACAATATCCTGGGTACCCATAATGCTGGCAAGATGCTTAGCAAGCTTATTAACTTTCTCTTGTTTGGCGCTTAAAGCCTCCAGCGCTTGCTATTGCACCAGAAAGTATGCATCTAAATTCTGCACGGACTTCCTCAGTCCTTCAGCGTCCTGTCGTAGCACATCTGATCGATGTCTTTCAGCTTTAAGTTGAGACTCTAGAAGATGAACTAATTCAGGCAGCAAGGTCGAAGAGCTTGTGCCAGCAGTAGTGGCCAGTAACTCGAACACTACATCAAGACAGGACTTTTCGGTTCTCTCACTGTCGTTAAGATAGTTTTTATCGGCTTTCTTGGAGACCAACAGGGATGTCTCACTATCTTGAACCTTATCCGCATTACTTCCTTTACCATTGCATAACGGGGTACTGTTCTCCAATATTTTGTCTGCATTCTAAAAGAGAAATAAGCAGACACATCACAGGTTTACCATGTTGTATATGAAACTCATTTTGGTAAATGAGTTCAGTAGTAAAGTGGACAGGATAACAGCATGAAACAAACATATATCTATGTACCATGGTCACTTTATGGTCTATATCATTCTAGTTTATGTTGCCAAATCAAGATAGAGACATAGTTCAAATAATATTTGTTCAAGACAAAGCAGAATAGATAGAATATAAGTGTGGGAAACTATAGAGCAATAACAACACTGTAATATGCATGACATGAGAACATAATTGTTTATTCAATTGAAACTGAAATCAACATAGAGCAAGTTACAACAGCAAACCAGTTAAAGAAACAGGTTTAAAACATACCTGTTGCGCCATTGGAGTTTCAATTCCATCCTTCAAATTTGAAAATAGTTGGTATGAGTAAATACAGTAATGCAAGGGCAAAGGAGTATGAACCATAGCTACAGAACCTGGCCTGAGAACAAATCTTCTTCTCCTTTAAGCGTTGAATTGGGATTCGGAGTGGTGGTCCTCGTGCTTTGGGCACTGCAGTTCCCTTACTAACTGCTCGTGTTTGGGTGCTCTGTGGTAGAGACGGTGTTGTGTCAACTGGAACTGGGTTACTATCTGTCGGGGTTGGGGTTAGAAGGGGTGTAGCTGGTTCTCTGTCCAACTGGGTTGGGGTACAATCCGCGAGAGTCTGGGTTATGTGTGGTGGGGCTGGTTCTTGGGCAAGTACAACCATGGTTCTATCTGCATCAACTGGTAGCACTATCTTTTTTGAAGACCATGTTGTTACTCCCTTAGATACTGCCATCACCATGTCCAATTCAAATGGCTGATAAACAAGAAAAGTAATTGAAAGTATAGACATTGTATGATAGATAGGTGCAATGGATAGTGGGGAATAAAAGAGGGCATGAAATAATTCACATTTATGTTGTCTAACCAAACAAGATAGCATGACACAATTTCACATATATGATGGCTAACTAAACAGGATAGCATGACACAATTTCACATTATGATGGCTAACTAAAAAAGATGGAAAGACATAGTTCAAAAATATGATGACTATGTAAACAGGATGACATTATATAACTATATAATGTGTTTATTAAATAGGTTGGCATGCCATAATTCACATACATTCATGGATAGAATGCCATAATTCAAAATATGATGACTGTAAACACTAAACAGGATGACATGATGTAACTATATGATGTCTTTATTAAATGAGTTGTCATGCCATAATTTAGATAGATGTTGCGTATGTACTATGTAAACATGATGGCATGATATAATTCAAATATATGATTTATATACTAAGCAATTAAGCAGATGGCAATCCATGTATGATGTAAAAACTAAGCAATGCAAGACAACATGCATGACATGGGTAATATAACCCTGCCAAGTTTGAGCATCGACCTCAGGGGGTAAATAGGACCGGTCATCGGTCTCTAAATCCTCCTCTGAGGAGCTCTCTGTAACCAGCAAGATGTCTGCTTCAGCAGGTAGCATTGTCTGCTCTGAATACCTTGTTTTCACTCCAGATACTTCCATCACCGCTTCAAATGGCTGATGCATAGGAAGAGTAGTTGAATATACAAACGTTGTCGATAAATGGAACACATAATACAAAAAAATGATAGCATGATATAATTCACATACATGATGATTGGCTAAACAACATGGCATTGCATAATTCACATATATAATGCATTTGCAACAAGATAGCATTGCATAATTCACATATATAATGTCAACAAGATGGCAATGCATAATTCACATACATGGTAATTAGACACTAAACAGGTGGCATTCACACAAAGCATGTCTAAACTAATCAAATGACATAGCAATGCAAGACACCATACGCACGATATGAGCAACATAACCCTGCCATATGTCTTTGAATCCTCCTCTGAGGAGCTATCTGTAACCAGCAAGATATGCGCTTCGTCAGATAGCATAGTCTGCTCTGAAGACCTTGTTTTCACTCCAGAATTTTCCATCACCGTGTCAAATGGCTGATGCACACGAAGAGCAATTGAATGTACTAATATTGTTGACAAATGTAATACGTAACAAAAAAAAGGATGGCATGATATAATTTACATATAAGATGACTGGCTAAGCAGGATGGCATTGCAAAATTCACATATATGATGCCTAGCTAAACAAGATGGCATTACATAATTCACATAAACGATGAATAAACTAAACAGATGGCATTCGTAGAAAGGATGTCTAAACTAAGCAGATGACATATTTGATGTATAAAGTAAGCAATGCAAGGCACCATATGCATGATATAAACAACATCAGCATGCCAAGTTAGAGCGAAGACCTCAGAGGGTAAATAGGAGTGGTCTTCTCCTTCTAAATCCTCCTCGGACAGATATCTTCCTCTCGATTACAATCCGAAATGGGTGGAGGGGGGCTGCCTTTGCGCCTACCATGGAGCGACGTTTGCATGAAATTTTATTGCCATGCAAGGCTCGTCTCTTTTGCTCTACATGTTCAGTTCCATTGTTTACAATAACTGTCACGCATAGGAATAAAACATAGTGAGATTATGTAAGGAGTGCATGCAGAAATCTAGAGTGATGGTAGCAACCTGTGGATAGACCCAAAACCAATAATAGGCTTCAATTAAAAAATACAGATAATGGCTTCTTTACTGTTTGTTTCCCACCCAACATGAAACTCATAGTAGACACCAGAGATTAACCAGATAGTAGATAGATACTATTGATTGCGGCCCCGATATGTACCCCACAACCATTTAAAAATTCAAGTTTGACCATTAGTTTGGAGCTGACTCAGAGTCTAATCGGTGAACAGGATGATAAAGTAGCATGTCATAATAAGCGATGCATAACGTAACTAGACACGAAAGAGTGCGACCTCTCTTGCGGACCCGTGTAGTCCTCGAGGTCATCTGCTCGGTTGATGATGGTAATGCATTTTTCATGGCTGCTGGTGGCGGGTAAGAAGATCTGAGGCGGCAAAAGACTGTCTGGAGGTCGGATCCCTGCTGTGCTAGACCCTTTTGTCGTTGGAGCAGCTGAGCTGGGGTGGACAACGGCACAGCAGGAGCGGGACAAACCACGCAAGATTTTCTTTCACAACTATCTGTAAGAGAAGTAATTCTGTAAGGGCTTGTTTGAATTGGAGGATTCCAACAATGCAGGGATAGGAAATAGATAGGAATAGGATAGGAATGCATATGCAAAATAGAGAAAAACACAGGATTTCTGCCAATCTGGGTGTTTGATTCACAAGAATTGGAAGGTCATAGGATGCAAAGAAGCATGGTGAGATTAAGTCAAACCACAAGAAAATACGGTTATAATGCTATTATGCTACTATCTCTTAGTCTTGTGCTTCATGAATAGGAATTTGAAAAGGAGGACAAGTGGAAATTAAAATTCCTACGATTTTTCATTCAAGGAGACACTAAAGGAACAAATCCTATAGTTTTCCTTTGCTCCATTCCTTGAACCAAATTCATGAATAGTAGTACCATAGGAAACTTTCCAATTCCTATTTTTTTTCATTCACTTTTCCTTTCAAGCACTGGCGATTCTAGTAGGCAGGCTTGAGCAAGGAAAAGCCTACACTGAAAAATGTTGTGTGCTACTTCTATTACTTTGGACCTAGGCCACTGCCATACTAGCTCAACTCCCAGGCCCATCAACAAATGCACAGCTCAAACGCGCAGAGATAAATAATGATGGCATTCAAGAGAGTCTATCACGGATAGCTAAGTTGCCTGGTACCTCACTGCTTGTCATATAGTAGGATAAAATAATCGTATTTCATGTTACTACGTGTGCTCAATGGACAATATATATAACATGTAGAGTAAAAAGAGATGCAACAAGTGTACAACCTCTTTGGCAAAGCCATGTCAATCTCAGCGTGATTGGGTTGGCCGGTGAGGATGCTCTGGCTGACTTGCCTGTTGGAGGAGGGGAAGAAGATCTTAGGCATCTGGAGATGGAGGCCGAGGTACTGCTCCACTGTGATGGAGGGTTTCATCGTTGGAGCAGCTGCGGTGAGTTGTACGACGCCGAGGCTGAAGCAGGACAAGAGAGACAATGTTAACCTGAGTGGAATTCTAATAGCATCTCCAATAGATGACGTAAAATACATAACCACAAAGTGCTAGATGTAAAATACATTAGCCGCTCATCTCTGAACTTATCCTATGTATTTTAGTTTAGTATAGTTTTCATCTTCTCATTAGTATTTGTTTATAGACTGGATAGGCGCCTGCGACATAACTGCCGAAACTGAATTTAACTGTCAAAACTGAACTTAACTGTCGAAACTAAATTTTACTGTCGAAACTGAACGCACTAGAGGTGAGGCTACACATCAGTCAACTGACTTTTTCATCTCTGGTCAGTTGATTTTGCAGCCATTGAATACAAAATCAAGGGCCTGCAGTTCATCTTCAACCTCCACCCCCTAAGCCGCCAGCCCCCACCAGCCAAACAGCCGCCCCCCGCTGCCTACGGCCGGCGGTGCGCCACCCCGCCCACCCCGAATACACTCCCCACCGGCGGTCCGCCGCCGCCCGGGCCATCCCTCTAGCCCCTGATGTCTACTACACAACCTTCTTCTTGTAGACGTTGTTGGGCCTCCAAGTGCAGAGGTTTGTAGGACAGTAGCAAATTTCCCTCAAGTGGATGACCTAAGGTTTATCAATCCGTGGAAGGCGTAGGATGAAGATGGTCTCTCGCAAGCAACCCTGCAACCGAATAACAAAGAGTCTCTTGTGTCCCCAACACACCCAATACAATGGTAAATTGTATAGGTGCACTAGTTCGGTAAAGAGATGGTGATACAAGTGCAATATAGATAGTAGATATGGATTTTTGTAATCTGAAAATATAAAAACAGCAAGGTAACTAATGATAAAAGTGAACGTAAACGGTATTGCAATGGTAGGAAACAAGGTATAGGTTTTATACTTTCACTAGTGCAAGTTCTCTCAACAATAATAACATAGATGGATCATATAACAATCCCTCAACATGCAATAAAGAGTCACTCCAAAGCCACTAATAGCATAGAACAAACGAAAAGATTATGGTAGGGTACGAAACCACCTCAAAGTTATTCTTTCGGATCAATCTATTCAAGAGTTCGTACTAGAATAGAACCTTAAGATATAAATCAACCAAAACCCTAATGTCACCTAGATACTCCATTGTCACCTCAAGTATCCATGGGCATGATTATACGATATGCATCACACAATCTCAGATTCATCCAACCAACATAAAGTACTTCAAAGAGTGCCCAAAGTTTCTACCGGAGAGTCAAGACGAAAACGTGTGACAACCCCTATGCATAGGTTCATGGGCGGAACCCGCAAGTGGATCACCAAAACATACATCAAGTGGCACGTGAAATCCCATTGTCACCACAGATAAACACGGCAAGATATACATCAAGTGTTCTCAAATCCTTAAAGACTTAATCCGATAAGATAACTTCAAAGGGAAAACTCAATCCATTACAAGAGAGTAGAGGGGAAGAAACATCATAAGATCCAACTATATTAGCAAAGCTCGTGATACATCAAGATCGTGCCATAGAGAGAACACGAGAGAGAGAGAGAGAGAGAGAGAGAGAGAGAGATCAAACACATAGCTACTGGTACATCCCTCAGCCCGAGGGTGAACTACTCCCTCCTCGTCATGGAGAGCGTCGGGATGATGAAGATGGCCACCAGTGATGGGTTCCCCCTCTGGTAGGGTGCCAGAACAGGCTCCCGAGAGGTTTTTGGTGGCTACAGAGGCTTGCGGCGGCGGAACTCCCGATCTATCTTCACCATCGATGTTTTTAGGGTACGTAGGCTTATATAGGTGAAAGAAGTCGGTCGGGGGAGCCTCGAGGGGCCTAGGAGAGGGTAGGGCACGCCCAGGGGGGTGGGCGCGCCCCCCTATATCGTGGCTTCCTCGATGCTTCCTTTACTTCAACTCCAAGTCTCCTGGGTCACGTTCGTTCCAAAAATCACGCTGCTGAAGGTTTCATTCTGTTTGGAGTCCGTTTGATATTAATTTTCTTCGAAATACTGAAACATGCAATAAAACAGCAATATGGGCTGGGCCTCCGGTTAATAGGTTAGTCCGAAAAGTAATATAAAAGTGTATAATAAAGCCCGTAATCATTCAAAACAGATAATAAAATAGCATGAATGCTTCATAAATTATAGATGCGTTGGAGACGTATCAGCATCCCCAAGCTTAATTTCTGCTCGTCCTCGAGTAGGTAAATGATAAAAGAAAGAATTTATGAAGTGTGAATGCTAGAAGGTGCACAAGTGTGACGCCCCGAGACCGACGCTCCAGAAGACTTCCAGCTATTCCGAGATTTGTCGTGTGATTTGTTTTGTCCGTTGCATTCATCCTTGCATCATGTTGCATTTCATCATGCTCATCATGTGCATTGTGTGTTTCATGCATGATCACCCCTTGCATCACCCTTCCCCTCCTCCTATGGTCATTTGTATCTTCATCTTTTCATCAAGACCTTTCTCCACGTGCAAACCTTATCACTTCTTCCTTTCTGTCAAATCTTGACTTTCATGCCAAGTGGCATTATTTGTGCCTCCATTAATGTTCATTTATTTCCTGGTGATCTTACTCCATGCCTTATTATTCTCTGTTAAATATCATCCATTTTGGAGTTGTTTTGGTTAGCTTTTAAAATGGCTCAAGTTTGAATTTAATTCAAACTTGAATTATTTTTCTTCCTCTAAAAATTGCCAAACCAATTTATTCAAATTCTGCATATTCTCAAGACTCCAGGGATATTTTCTTTTCTGAAATATTCCACCTCTAGCACCTCTTTCTTTTCTCCTAAATTCTGGTTGAAGAATTAAGGAAAAGAAAAAGAGAGATGGAGAAGCCAGCCCAGCCACACGCGCAGCCAGACCGGCCCAAGGTCTAGGCCCAGCCGCGCCCCACTCTAACCTTAGTTTCCTGATCCCCTCGCTCTCTCTCCCTCCCTTCGTCCTCTTCCAGCGCCGCCAGACACCCATCGTCCGATCCCATCGCCTCTCCTGCTCGATCCCATCTCTCTCCCGCGACCCCGAGCTCCCTGCAGTCCGAGCGCCACGAGGAGGAGCCCCTCGAGCACCGGCCGCCGCCGCCAGTCTTCGCCGCCCCCGCACCCTGTCTTCCTCCTCGCCCTGCGCGCCCGACGCCGCCCCGCGTCCTCAACTCCGGCGGCCACGTGCCCCTCCTCGACCTCGCCGCCGACAGCAGCAGCTGCTGCACCCTCGCGCCGAGCGCCGCCCCTTCGCGCCCCTCTGTCGTTCGCCTCGGGCTCCTCCGACCTTCCTCGCGCCCGATCTGCTCCAAACCGCGCCACCGGCCAAGTTCCTCGACCTCCGCGTCGTCCCGGAGTCCCTCGCCCACCGCTGCACGATCCAGTCGTTGCTTCTCCGACCTGCGTCTGTACGTCGACGCCAAGTTTCGTTGCCTACTCGCCGCCATCGCCTTAGCAGGAGCTCCGCCTCCCCTACTTCATGCCAAGGCCAACACCGGCCACTTCTTCCAGCCGCTGCTCAGCCATGCCCCGACGACCAGCAGCTCGAGCTACCTCCACGCACCTCCTATGACCTCCCGAGGCAGGGCCTTTGCTAGTCCCTCGATGCCCCTTCAGTTCAGCAAGACCGGCTACTTCGACTACCACACCGGAACGCAAGTTCATGGATATGCCAAGTTCCTCTACGACTTGTGTACAACTACTGTCGCCAAGACCGGACCGACAAGTACCCCAGCAAAGTGTGTACCACTACCGTCAACCCTCGAAGACTCCGTGGACGTCAAGTTCCTCGTCGTGACCCCGAACATCTACGAAACATGAACAACTACTTCCACTACCGTCGCCGCGAACGACTACTTCCACGACGTCCGAGATCAACTACTTCCACTACCGCCGCCGCGAGAACGACTACTTCCACGATGTCCCGTGAACGCCTACTTCCTATACACCGCTCCGAACTCGATCCGCTCCGAAAACGCACGCTTCAAAGGTATAACCCCGAGGCGACCGCCGTGAATGAATGCATGTTGTATGAGTTGTCTTTGTTTGCACCGTGCCCGTTTGCTTCATGCACGTTCCGCCTTGTTGGCCATGCCGTCGTCCCGTGGGAACCCGGTAACCGGGATCACCCCACCATCCTTTGCTTCTGCACACTTGCTCTTTTGCACCGGTATCTCCGTGAGCTACCGGAACCGATATGTTGCCGCGGCATCATTTTCGGATATGTTGCCGTGGCACCATTTTTGGTTTCGCCGCCGTGGCACCCTTTTCGTTCCGCCATGGCGATAAATGCTCCTTATCATGCTCATGTCAACATTTTCATAAAAATTGCATAAAACTTGCATATGTCATCCGCATCATGATAACAACAATTAAAATGTTTAAAATTGTTGTTGCATTAATTTGCTAAATGACATGTGGGGATTTTCCGGAAATGTTGTTTGTTGTTCCGGCCTCATTTAAATTTGCCTAAATAGTTAGTTTACTTATGCCTCACCACTTGCCATGTTAACCAACATTTAATCTTGTTTGGTAGCATAACCGAGAGAGAACTAAATAATTGATGTGGTGTTCCGTCAATATGCAACTCGTTGCATATTGAGTTCCACTTAATTTGTAGTTTTGTTTGTTGCACTTTGCCATGCCATGCCTCATTTAAACCGGACACGCATCATACTTGTTTGTGCATCATGCCATGATTATGCGATGGGCGTTTACTATGTTGTTTGCTTCTTTCCGGTTTGCTCTTTCGTTAGCTTCGGTTTCGTTCCGGAGTTGTGAGGATTCGTTCGACTACCCCCGTTCGTCTTCTTGGACTCATTCTTCTTCCTTGCAGGATTTCAGGCAAGATGACCGCTACCCTGGATCTCACTACTATCATTGCTATGCTAGTTGCTTCGCTCTATCGCAATGCTGCGCTGCCTATCACCTGTTTATCAAGCCATCCCATATTGCCATGAACCCCTAACCTTTGACACCTTTCCTATGCAAACCGTTGTTTGGCTATGTTACCGCTTTGCTCAGCCCCTCTTATAGCGTTGCTAGTTGCAGGTGAAGTTGAAGATTTCTCCATGGTGGATATGATTTTGGTTGGGATATCACAATATCTCTTATATTATTAATGCATCTATATACTTGGTAAAGGGTGGAAGGCTCGGCCTTATGCCTGGTGTTTTGTTCCACTCTTGCCGCCCTAGTTTCCGTCATACCGGTGTTATGTTCCCGGATTTTGCATTCCTTACGCGGTCGGGTGATTTATGGGACCCCCCTGACAGTTCGCTTTGAATAAAACTTGTCCAGCAAGGCCCAACATTGACTTTTACCATTTGCCTCACCACCACCTATCATTTCCCTTGGGAGTCGCTCTCTCGAGGGTCATCTTTATTATAGCCCCCCCCCCCGGGCCAGTGCTTGTCTAAGTGTTGGTCCGAACCGAGCAGCCTGCGGGGCCACCTCTTGGCAACTCGAGGGCTGGTTTTACTCGTAGCTTGACTTATCCGGTGTTGCCCTGAGAACGAGATATGTGCAGCTCCTATCGGGATTGTCGGCGCATCGGGCGGCTTTGCTGGTCTTGTTTTACCATTGTCGAAATGTCTTGATGTACCGGGATACCGAGTCTGGTCGGAGTGTCTCGGGTGAAGGTCTATTCCTTCGTTGATCGCGAGAGCTTGTCATGGGCTAAGTTGGGACACCCTTGCAGGGTTTAAACTTTCTAGAGCCGTGCACGCGGTTATGTGGCAGATGGGAATTTGTTAATGTCCGGTTGTAGATAACTTGACACTTGATCCGAATTAAAACGCATCAACCGTGTGTGTAGCCGTGATGGTCTCTTCTCGGCGGAGTCCGAGAAGTGAACACGGTTTCTGGGTTATGTTTGACGTAAGTAGGTGTTCAGGATCACCTCTTGATCATTGCTAGTTAACGACCGTTCCGCTTGTTCTCTTCTCGCTCTTATTTGCGTTGGTTAGCCACCATATCATGCTTAGTCGCTGCTGCAACCTCACCACTTTACCCCTTCCTTTCCCATTAAGCTTTGCTAGTCTTGATACCCATGGTAATGGGATTGCTGAGTCCTCGTGGCTCACCAGATACTTCCAAAACCAGTTTGCAGGTGCCTATGTTACCGAGCAGGTGATGCAACCAAGCTCAAGGAGGAGCTCGATGAAGATCTTGCCCCTTTGTGTTGTTTCGTTCTAGTTGATTTGTAGTGGAGCCCAGTTGGGGTCGATCGGGGACCTTTGTCGCATTTGGGGTTCTTCTTTTATTTTGGTTCCGTAGTCGGACCTTGTTTGTATCTGGATGATGTAATGTTTTATTCATGTATTTGCGTGAAGTGGCGATTGTAAGCCAACTATGTATCTCTGTCCCTTATCTAATACATGGGTTGTGTGAAGATTACCTCACTTGCGACATTGCTTTCAATGCGGTTATGCCTCTAAGTCATGCTTCGACACGTGGGAGATATAGCCGCATCGAGGGCGTTACAACAAGTTTGATCAATGACAATTTCGAACACCTTTTCTAGCATGATTATATGTCATAACAGTAGTTCATCTCAAAAGACATCTCACGACAAAGTAACAAGCAATTCACATGTCAAAGCATAGACCATTAACTTTCTTGAAAACTAGCAAACTTCATTATCAGTCATCAAACAATTGCAATTCATCTTATTTTCAGGAATAGCAAACTCCACATACTCAACTATCATATAGTCTTCTACAATTGCTAACACTCACGCAATACTGATGGTTATGGAGTTTCAATCGGACACTCAGAAAGATAGGGGCTTATAGTGTTGCCTCCCAACGTATTCACCTTTGGGTGATGTCAACAATAATAGTTCATGCTAACTTACATCCAATTGGATATATATATATATATATATATATATATATATATATATCGGGATCTTTCCAACATGAGGTGCTTGCCAAAGGATAAAACAAAGAAGGGAAAGGTGAAGATCACCTTGACTCTTGCATAAAGTAAAAGACATAAAGTAAAAGATAGGCCCTTCACAGAGGGAAGCAGAGGTTGTCAGGTTGGATGCACAAAATCTTAATGCAAATGAACGTCACTTTATATTGCCACTTGTATATGGACCTTTATTATGCAGTCCGTCGCTTTTTTGCTTCCATAACAAGATCGTATAAAGCTATTTTCTTCACACCAACAGATCATACATATTTAGAGAGCAATTTTTATTGCTTCCACCGATGACAACTTACTTGAAGGATCTTACTCAATCCATAGGTAGGTATGGTGGACTCTCATGGCAAAATTGGGTTTAAGGATATTTGGAAGCACAAGTAGTATCTCTACTTGGTGCAGGGAATTTTGGCTAGCATGGGGGGGGAAGGCAAGCTCAACATGTTTGAATGATCCATGACAATATACTTTAATTGAGATGTGTGAAAACATAACCCATTACGTTGTCGTCCTTGTCCAACATCAACTCTTTAGCATGTCATACTTATGAGTGCTCCCAATTATAAAAGATGTCTAGGATAGTGTATTTATATATGAAATCTCTCTTCCTTCAATATTATTTCATCAATTGTTCAAATGACCAATACAATGCTTGCTAACCTTCAATAAATTTACAACCTCTACTTCTTAGATGTGAAGTCATTACTCCCCATGGGATAAGCAAATGAGACATATATAATTTCAGATTTATGACAATCAACTCATTCAACAATTTACTCATAGGATATAAGTGAAGCACACGAGTAAATGACAAACTACTCCAAAAAGATATAAGTGAAGATCAATGAGTAGCTAAATAATTATGTAACTATGTGAAGACTCTCTCTCATTTAAGAATTTCAGATCTTGGTACTTTATTCAAACAGCAAGCAAAGCAAAATAAAATGACATTGCAAGTATAGCACAACTCATGTGAAGAAGCAAGAACTTAGGCTCAACCGATACTAACCGATAGTTGTTGAAGAAGAAAGGTGGGATGCCTACCGGGGCATCCCCAAGCTTAGATGCTTGAGACTTCTTGAAATATTATCTTGTGGTGCCTTGGTCATCCCCAAGCTTGAAGTTTTGTGTCTCCCTAATTCCTCTCATATCATGGTTTCTCAATTTCTCAAAAGCTTCATCCACGACAAACTCAACAAGAACTCGTGATAGGTTAGTATAAACCAATGCAAAACCTTATCATTTTCTACTGTAACAAATCACTAAAATTATTATTCAACATTGAATACTAAATGCCTCTGCATATTTAATACTCTTATCCTCAAATAGAATCATTAAACAAGCAAACATATGCAAACAATGCAAACATAACAGCAATCTGTCAAAACAGTACAGTCTGCAAAGAATGCAAGAGTATCAATACTTCCCTAACTCCAAAAATTATGAGAGAAAATTCCCACTGTAGTAAATGTATCAGACCTCATTATTCAAAAGGTTTCATCATTATATCATGCTCTAACTTTTCTAGGGAATTTTTGCAACAGCGGTAAACTTTCTGTTTTCAAACAGCAACATGTATACTAGCAAAATAAGCATGGTAAAGGCTATACTTGACACTTTTATTGAAAATAAAGATGCAAAATATTATTATAAATAATAAAATACTAACAAAAGAAAATGACGCTCCAAGCAAAACACATAACATGTGGTGAATAAAAATATAGCTCCAAGTAAAGTTACCGACGAACGAAAGACGAAAGAGGGGATGCCATCCGGTGCATCCCCAAGCTTAGGCTCTTGGTTGTCCTTGAATATTGCCTTGGGGTTCCTTGGGCATCCCCAAGCTTAGGCTCTTGCCACTCCTTATCCCATAGTCCATCGAATCCTTACCCAAAACTTGAAAACTTCACAACACAAAACTCAACAGAAAACTCTTAAGCTCCGTTAGTATAAGAAAATAAAACCACCACTTAGGTACTATAATGAACTCATTCTAAATTCATGTTGGTGAAATATCTACTGTATTCAAACTTATCTATGGTTCGTACCCTCCGATACTACCCATAGATTCATTAAAATAAGCAAACAACACAGTGAAACCGGAATCTATCAAAAACAGAACAGTCTGTAGTAATCTGTATCAAACGTATACTTCTGGAACTCCAAAAATCCTACCAAATTAGGAAGTCCTAAGAAATTTGTGTAACAATACATATAAAGAAGAATCAGATCAGGAGCTTGTTCCTGTGAATTAAAAAAACTAATTTACTGGGTACAAAAGTTTCTGATTCTCAGCAGGATCAACACAACTATCACCGTAAGCTATCCTAAAGGTCTTACTTGGCACTTTATTGAAAAAAAGCTATAAAACATGATTACTACAGTAGCATAATCATGTGGACACACAAAAACAGTAAGGGTAAATATTGGGTTGTCTCCCAACAAGCGCTTTTCTTTAATGCCTTTCTAGCTAGGCATGATGATGACAATGATGCTCACATAAAAGATAAGGATTGAAACATAACAGGAGCATCATGAAGCATATGACTAGCACATTTAAGCCTAACCCACTTCCTATGCATAGGGATTTTGTGAGCAAACAACTTATGGGAACAATAATCAATTATCATAGGAAGGCTAAACAAGCATAACTTCAAAACTTGAAGCACATAGAGAGGAAACTTGGCATTATTGCAATTCCTACAAGCATATGTTCCTCCCTCATAATAATTTTCAGTAGCATCATGAATGAATTCAACAATATAACCAGCACATAAAGCATTCTTTTCATGGTCTACAAGGATAGAAAATTTACTACTCTCCACATAAGCAAAATTCTTCTCATGAATAGTAGTGGGAGCAAACTCAACAAAATAATTATCATGTGAAGCATAATCCAATTGAAAACTAAAATCATGATGACAAGTTTCATGGTTATCATTATTCCTAATAGCAAACAAGTCATCACAATAGTCATCATAGATTGCAACTTTGTTCTCATAATCAATTGGAACCTCTTCCGAAATAGTGGAATCATCACTAAATAAAGTTGACACTCTTCCAAATCCACTTTCATGTTCATCACAATAAGATTCAACATCCTCCAAAATAGTGGGATCACTACTTACTAAAGTTGACACTCTTCCAAACCCACTTTCATCAATATGATCATCATAAATAGGAGGCATGCTTTCATCATAATAAATATTCTCATCAAAACTTGGGGGACTAAACATATCATCTTCATCAAACATAGCTTCCCCAAGCTTGTGGCTTTGCATATCATTAGCATCATGGATATTCAAGGAATTCATACTAACACCATTGCAATCATGCTCATCATACAAAGATCTAGTACCAAACATTCTAATGCATTATTCTTCTAGCACTTGAGCACAATTTTCCTTTTCATCATACTTACAAAAGATATTAAAAAGATGAAGCGTAAGAGGCAAACTCAATTCCATTTTTTTGTAGTTTTCTTAATAAAATAAACTAGTGATAAAACAAGAAATAAAAAGATTCGATTGCAAGATCTAAAGATATACCTTCAAGCACACACCTCCCCGGCAACGGTGCCAGAAAAGAGCTTAGTTGACGGGGTGTGAGTGTCGCTTACCTAGCCTCCCCGGCAACGGCGCCAGAAAAGAGCTTGATGTCTACTACACAACCTTCTTCTTGTAGACGTTGTTGGGCCTCCAAGTGCAGAGGTTTGTAGGACAGTAGCAAATTTCCCTCAAGTGAATGACCTAAGGTTTATCAATCTGTGGGAGGCGTAGGATGAAGATGGTCTCTCTCAAGCAACCCTGCAACCAAATAACAAAGAGTCTCTTGTGTCCCCAACACACCCAATACAATGGTAAATTGTATAGGTGCACTAGTTCGGCGAAGAGATGGTGATACAAGTGCAATATAGATAGTAGATATGGGTTTTTGTAATCTGAAAATATAAAAACAGCAAGGTAACTAATGATAAAAGTGACCGTAAATGGTATTGCAATGGTAGGAAACAAGGCATATGGTTTATACTTTCACTAGTGCAAGTTCTCTCAACAATAATAACATAGATAGATCATATAACAATCCCTCAACATGCAACAAAGAGTCACTCCAAAGCCACTAATAGCGGAGAACAAACGAAAAGATTATGGTAGGGTACGAAACCACCTCAAAGTTATTCTTTCGGATCAATCTATTCAAGAGTTTGTACTAGAATAACACCTTAAGGTACAAATCAACCAAAACCCTAATGTCACCTAGATACTCCATTGTCACCTCAAGTATCCGTGGGCATGATTATACGATATGCATCACACAATCTCAGATTCATCCAACCAACACAAAGTACTTCAAAGAATGCCCCAAAGTTTCTACCGGAGAGTCAAGACGAAAACGTGTGCCAACCCCTGTGCATAGGTTCATGGGCGGAACCCGCAAGTTGATCACCAAAACATACATCAAGTGGCACGTGAAATCCCATTGTCACCACAGATAAACACGGCAAGACATACATCAAGTGTTCTCAAATCCTTAAAGACTCAATCCGATAAGATAACTTCAAAGGGAAAACTCAATCCATTACAAGAGAGTAGAGGGGGGAGAAACATCATAAGATCCAACTATAATAGCAAAGCTCGCTAAGGGAGTCCTGGACTAGGGGGTGTCCGGATAGCCGAACTATCATCTTTGGCTGGACTCCTAGACTATGAAGATACAAGATTGAAGACTCTGTCCCGTGTCCGGATGGGACTTTCCTTGGCGTGGAAGGCAAGCTTGGCAATACACATATGTAGATCTCCTACCATTGTAACCGACTCTGTGTAACCCTAACCCTCTTCGGTGTCTATATAAACCGGAGGGTTTTAGTCCGTAGGACGAACAACAATCATACCATAGGCTAGCTTCTAGGGTTTAGCCTCTTTGATCTCGTGGTAGATCTACTCTTGTACTACCCATATCATCAATATTAATCAAGCAGGAGTAGGGTTTTACCTCCATCGAGAGGGCCCGAACCTGGGTACAAACATCGTGCCCGTTGTCTCCTGTTACCATCCGCCTAGATGCACAGTTCGGGACCCCCTACCCGAGATCCACCGCTTTTGACACCGACATTGGTGCTTTCATTGAGAGTTCCTCTGTGTCATCACCTTTAGGCCCGATGGCTCCTTCGACCATCAACAACGATGCGGTTCAGGGTGAGACTTTTCTCCCCGGACAGATCTTCGTATATGGCAGCTTTGCACTGTGGGACAACTCGCTTGGCCATCTGGAGCAGATTCAAAGCTACGCCCCTGGCCATCAGGTCAGATTTGGAAGTTTGAACTATATGGCTGACGTCCGCAGAGACTTGATCTTCGACGGGTTCGAGCCACAGCCAAGCGCGCTGCACTGTCACGATGGGCATGATCTAGCTCTGCTGCCGGACAGTGCCCTGGAGGCCGCACATGTGTCCGCTTTGACCCTTAGCTCGGAGCCGACTGCGCCGATCGAGGACGGGTGGCTGGACACCGCCTCGGGGGCTGCTACCTCTACGGCGATAGAGCCGAATACCAACCCTGTCCTTTTTGAAGCTCATGACTCCAAGGTGTCGGACTCCTCGCCGGACTCCAAACCTTCCGTGCCCCTGCCAATCGAATCCGATTGGGCGCCGATCATGGAGTTCACCGCTGCGGACATCTTTCAGCACTCGCCCTTTGGTGACATCCTGAATTCGCTAAAGTGTCTCTCTTTATCAGGAGAGCCCTGGCCGGATTATGGTCAGGACGGTTGGGATGCAGACGACGAAGAAATTCAGAGCCCACCCACCACCCACTTCGTAGCCACTGTTGATGACTTAACCGACATGCTAGACTTCGACTCCGAAGACATCGACGGTATGGACGACGATGCAGAGATTTACCAGAACCAAGGCCTCAGGGCACTTTGGAAGGCCACCTCGTCATACGACATTTACATGGTGGACATCCCAAAGGACGGGAACGGCGATGGAACAACGAAGGACGACCCCTCCAAGAAACAGCCTAAGCACCGGCGTCAGTGGCGCCGCTCTAAATCCCGCCACAGCAAAAATGGAGATTCCGGGACCGGAGAGAATAACACCCCGGACAGTGCCGAAGACAACCCCCTCCAGCAGGATTCAGCGCAGGAGGATGGAGAAGCCAGCCCTCATGAGAGAGCGGCGGATAGAGGGGTAGAGGACGATAATTATATGCCTCCCTCCGAAGACGAGGCAAGCCTCGACGACGACGAATTTGTCGTGCCTGAGGATCCCGTCGAACAAGAGCGTTTCAAGCGCAGGCTTATGGCCACCGCAAGCAGCCTCAAGAAAAAGCAGCAGCAGCTTAGAGCTGACCAAGACTTGCTAGCTGATAGATGGACCGAAGTCCTTACAGCCAAAGAGTACAAACTCGATCGCCCCTCCAAGAGCTACCCAAAACGCAGGCTGCTACCCCGATTAGAGGAAGCACCTAAACCTACATCACCAGCGCATAATATGGCCGACCGGCCACCTCGTGGCCGCGACAGAGAGGCCTCTCGGCCCTACACTCAAGCCGCACCCCGGCGCCACTCAAAAAATACCAAGGCGCGGGAAAATGCGCCAGACCTGCGGGATATACTCGAGGACAAGGCAAGGAAAATAAGATCGATCTATGGATCGCGTGGGCGCCCCACGATACGTGTTGATAACCGCCACGCCGGATATGGCAATTCCGGCCGGGCCGAACATAGTAGACAAAGCTCATTTGAGCTGCGTCGTGATATAGCCCAATACAGAGGCGACGCACACCCACTATGCTTCACAGACAAAGTGATGGATCATCAAATCCCTGAGGGTTTCAAACCCGTAAACATTGAATCATACGATGGCACAACAGATCCGGCGGTCTGGATCGAGGACTATCTCCTCCATATCCACATGGCCCGCGGTGATGATCTACACACCATCAAATACCTCCCACTCAAGCTTAAAGGACCAGCGCGGCATTGGCTTAATAGCTTGCCAGCAGAGTCAATCAGTTGTTGGGAAGACCTGGAAGCCACATTCCTCGACAACTTCCAGGGCACTTATGTGCGACCACCAGACGCTGATGACCTAAGCCACATAATTCAGCAGCCAGAAGAATCGGCCAGACAATTCTGGACACGGTTCCTAACCAAGAAAAATCAAATCGTCGACTGTCCAGATGCAGAGGCCCTTGCAGCCTTCAAACACAACATCCGCAACGAGTGGCTTGCCCGGCACCTAGGACAGGAAAAGCCAAAATCCATGGCAGCCCTCACAACACTCATGGCCCGCTTCTGCGCAGGAGAAGATAGCTGGCTAGCTCATAGTAACAACATGACCAAGAGCCCTGGTAATTCGGATACCAAGGACACCAACGGCAAGTCGCGTCGCAACAAGCACAAGCACCACATTAATGGCGACAATACTGAGGATATGGCAGTCAATGCCGGATTCAGAGGCTCTAAACCCGGTCAGCGGAAAAAGCCATTCAAAAGAAATACTCCGGGCCCGTCCAATTTGGACCGAATACTCGATCGCTTGTGCGATACACGGCACTTCGAAAAGTTAGCCAATCACACCAACAGGATTGTTGGGTGTTCAAGCAGCGAGCAAGTTAATCGCCAAAAACAATGACAAGGGCTGCATAGCGATGACGAGGAGGAGACCCGTCCGCCCGAACAATAGGGGATGAAGGGTTTACCCCACAAGTGCGGACGGTGAACATGATATACGCAACCCACATACCCAAAAGGGAGCGAAGCGCACTCGAGGGCGTATATGCGATGGAGCCACCGCCTAAAGTTCAACCCGTGGTCCTCCTGCCCGATCACTTTTGATCGAAGGGACCACCCCACTAGCATCCGCCATGGCGGATTCGCCGCATTGGTTCTAGACCCAATCGTCGACGGATTTCACCTCACTACAGTCCTGATGGACGGCGGCAACAGCCTGAACCTGCTTTATCAGGATATAGTGCGCAAGATGGGCATAGACCCCTCAAGGATTAAACCCACAAAGACGACCTTCAAAGGCGTCATGCCAGGTGTAGAGGCCAACTATGCAGGCTCGCCACACTTGAAGTGGTCTTCGATCCCGGATAACTTCCGGCGAGGAGTTAATCTTGACATAGTCCCGCTCATGGCAGCTATCATGCACTACTCGGACGAACCGCATTTGCAAAGTTCAATGCGGTGCCGCACTACGCATACCTCAAGCTCAAGATGCCAGGCCCTCGAGGAGTCATTACGGTCAACGGAAACACCGAACGCTCTCTTCGAACGGAGGAGCATACAGCGGCTCTCGCGGTGAAAGTACAAAGCAGCCTCTTAAGGCAATTCTCTAGTCCGGCTATTAAGCGGCCGGACACCATCAGGCGCGCCCGGAGTAACCTACAACAAGACCTCCTGGCACATTCCGAGCATGCGTAGCAATGCGGCCCCAACCCCAGCCCTCGCGAAATCGCGAGACCAGTACCACGCGTACATAACTATGCTCTGGAGATACCATGGGCATAGGGGTAGGGGCACGAACACGGCATGCCCGGAGAGCGGCTCAACCGCACCAGGGGTTCCCAATTGTGTCATTCTTTTTTTCTCTTATTTGTAGGACTCCGTTTTCTAGAAGCCCTGTCCGGCAGTAGAATTGCCGAACTCACGATGCAACAGCCAGGGAAGCAGAAAAGCCACATCGAGTGTCTAGGTGGTCTCTATTCCGAGCAGTATACCTGTTTTACATACCATCCCGCAGCCTACCCCTTGAGGGGGGCATGTTAAATAGTCCCATCCCTTGCTTATCGCACTATTTGTATCGTTCTGCTTTCATTGCAGTATTTTTTGAATAAGCAATGCATTGCTTTTTGCCTATTATTGCATTCCTTTTTCTATCTATATATGTTCACTTACGACATGTTGCATTCGTACGCTTTGGTACGGCCAAATACACTAGGGGCTTAAGTACCCCAAAATATGGTGTGATAAGTCCGAACACTTTAGCAAGTGCGGCACCCCGAACTTATAGCATTATATGCATCGGCTCCGAATCATGTCTTGGGTCAATAGTTGGGTTTGCCCGGCTCCCATGTTTTGGTACCTTACGTTCCGTTATATCGGCTAAGGTAGCGCTGGGAGAACCACTACGATTGTGCCCCGGTTGAGCTGGGTTGAGCACCTCAGTGGAGAAAGCTAAAACTGACCGTCATGATAGGGCGAGAGCCGGTCGCTGTTCGAGAGGTTTTTCGAGTCCCTAAAGACTTATGTCGGTTAGAGCGAGGAGACGGCTTTGTCCGGCCGAGGTGTGGATAGCACCCCGAATTCGATCTTCCGAACACTAGGGGCTTCGCCGAAATTTAAAATTATAGAATTCTATGGCTAAGTGGGAGTATTCAAGCATTTTAAGTCCGGTTGCCTCGTTAATTGTGTTGAGCGCCTCCCTCGAAGGACCCAAAAATGGGAACAAGAGCGCTCAAGTTTATCCCGAACACCCTAGCACTCGTGGCATGGGGGCTGAAGCCAACGACTTGCCATCTCTCAAATTTGATAAACGGCCACACAGAAGGTAATATTTTAAATTAACAAGCGTTGCTTAGCACATATGAACAAAGTTTTCAGCACACAGGATAACAAATGCAAGTCTACTCAAAAATTACATCTTTGGAGCACTCACCCGCTATAAGGCGGGCACCCTTCAGGACACCCTTATAGTACATCTCGGGCGTGCGATACTCCTTGCCCGGCGGTGGCGCGTCCGTCACAAGCTTCTCGGCGTCCATCTTGCCCCAGTGCACTTTAGCGCGGGCAAGGGCCCGACGGGCACCTTCAATGCAGACGATTTAAACGCTTGATGACTTCAATCCATGGACAGACGTCCACCAGCCGCCGCACTGCATCAAGTAGCTCCGTGCATGGCTTCTTTAGGCTACAGCCGAACTATGAGGCCCTTCATGGCCTGTTCGGCCACCTTGTGGAGCTCGACCAGCTGCTTCAGCTAGTCGCTCAGGGGCACCGGATGTCCGGCCTCAGCATATTGAGACTAGAACACCTTTTCCGTCGAGCTCCCCTCCTTGGCTCGGTAGAACGCGGCAGCATCGGACACACTACGGGGCAGATCTATGAACGCTCCTGGAGAGCTCTGAATTCGGGTAACTAACAGATAATTCACTTTTACATTCTTGCTTTGCATGAAGAATGCCTTACCCGCCGCTATCTTCTTTATTGCCTCAATTTCCTGGAGGGCTTTTTGGGCTTCAGCCTTAGCGGCTTTGGCACTCTCAAGAGCCGAGGCGAGCTCGGACTCTCGAGTCTTCGAGTCACGCTCCAAACTCTCGTGTTTTTCCACGAGAGCCTCGAGCTCTTGCCACACCTCCGCCACCCGCGCCTCCTGCTTCTCTCGCTCGGTACGTTCTGCGGTCGCATTGCTTTCGGCCTTGGACACCGCTTCCTTCAGGGTCGCCACCTTGTTCGTGGCCCCTGCAATACTCACGTTATTCCTGTCATTTTTTGCAACCAAATCCTTTCTATAAGGTATTACTTACCTTCCTTGTCCTCGAGCTGCTTCTTGGCACGGCCGAGCTCGCTCTCGACCGCCGAGGCTCGCTTCAATACATTGACCTCCGCGATCGGGCGGCAGAGGTCAACAACAGCAGCCTGCATTCCCATATTGACACGCTTATGTTAGACTCCTGCGTATATCTTTTAGATCCTCGCCTCGGCTTTTCTTTCCAACACCAAACTGAGCATCAGGGGCTACTATCTATGCGGTACTATTTTTACATATCTTAATTACATACCTCAAAGCCTGTTAGAAGGCTGGTACAGGCTTCAGTCAGCCTGCTCTTGGCGGACTGAACTTTCTGGATCACCGCACTCATAACAGTGTGGTGTTCCTAGTCGATGAAGGTGCCGTTAAGCGCCTCCAGCAAATTATCCGGTGCCTCCGGTTGGACGGAGGTCACCGGCGCCACAGTCTCGCCCTTCTTACGAAGGGGCCGCCCGCCGGACTCCGGAACCACTAAACGTTCCAGTGCGGAGTCCGGCCTAGGGCCGAACTCAGAACCCTTTGGGGGTTGATCCCCCTTGCGCCCAAAGTCCGGGAGGTTGCCCTGCGGCACCTCCGGAACCTCATCCTCCTGGCTGAGCCCCTTTTGGGACCCCGCCTCGGCGTCATGCGCAGCGCGAGGAGAGGAGACAGCCGGATGTGAAGTTCTATCCACGTCCGATGGCGCCAGGGAGCCGCTCGTTGAAGTGTCGAGCCCGTCCTTGGGCGGGCTGCAAGGTTATATTCGGCGTTAAGAGATTCTATACAAATGAAACACCATGAGTTATTCTGGTATCCGGACACTTACGAAGTCGCCAGGGGCTTAGTCCTTGGTGGCCACTCCTCTTCATCGTCGTCGGCGTTGGTGGAGTAGTCCGGGGGGAGGGTCCTTCCCTTCTTGGACCCTTTGGCCTCCCCCGTTGGGGAGGCCTTCCTTATCTTCTCTCCCCCCGCTGGGGGAGACTCTTTTTTCTCCTCCTCATCTTCACGGGAGGAGTCCGCCTCGGAGTCATCGGACAATGAGTCCGATAACACCTGACGCCGGGAACTCTTTAGGGTTCCCGTGGCCTTCTTCTTGGCCTTCTTCCCTGGCACCACATAAGGCGCCAGAGCCAGCAGCCCCGTTAATTGGGCGTCCACTGGGTCGTCTGGCAAGGGAGCCGGACAGTTAACCTGCCCGGACGTCTTTTGCCGGGCCTGTCAAAGGTAAAGGGAGTTTAGATCCCGTATAGAGTCAAACTATGGAAAATAAGCGTCCTGTAAAGGGTAAAATAGCTTACCTCGCCGGCTTGATGCTGCGAGATGAATCCGCGATCTTCGGTAGCGGATGCGGGAGCCTCGGCGCCCTTGAACAGCACCTTCCAGGCATCTTCGTACGTAGTGTCGAAGAGCCTGCTCAAGGTTTGGTGTTGTGCCGGATCAAACTCCCACAAATTAAAGGGCCGTTTCTGGCACGGGAGGATCCGGCGGATGAGCATGAACTGGACTATGTTGACAAGCTTGAGCTTCTTGTTCAGCAAGGTTTGGACGCAGGATTGGAGTCCGGTCAGCTCCTCCGAATCACCCCATGATAGGCCCTTCTCTTTCCAGGAGGTGATCCGTGTGGGGATGCTAGATCTGAATTCGGGGGCCGCTGCCCATTCAGGGTCACACGGCTCGGTGATGTAGAACCACCCCGATTGCCACCCCTTTATGGTCTCCACAAAGGAGCCCTCGAGCCATAGGACGTTGGGCATCTTGCCCACGATGGCACCTCCACACTCCGCTTGGCGGCCGCCCACTACCTTCGGCTTGACATTGAAGGTCTTCAGCCATACGCCGAAGTGGGGCTGGATGCAGAGGAAGGCCTCGCACATGACGATGAACGCCGAGATGTTGAGGATGGAATTCGGGGCCAGATCGTGGAAATCCAAGCCATAGTAGAACATGAGCCCCCGGACAAATGGATGAAGTGGAAAACCTAGTCCGCAGAGGAAGTGGGTGAGGAACACCACCCTCTCATGGGGCCCGGGGGTGGGGATGAGTTGCCCCTTGTCGGGGAGCCGATGCGCGATGTCGCTGGACAAGTATCCGGCCTTTCGCAGCCTCTTGATGTGCCCCTCCATGACGGAGGAGGCCATCCACTTGCCTCCCGCTCCGGACATGGCTAGGGAAGGTTGAGGCGAGATGTGCGGACTTGGGCGCTGGAGCTCGAGTACGCGGAAATGGATAAGCAAAGGAGGAAGAAGGCGTAGGTAAAAAGGTGGATCCTTATCCCCTTATATGGACGGACAAAACTATGCGTCCCCACCAGCCTGGTAAAACTCGCTTATCTCCCAAGCGCCGTAATCAATGGCGCGGTTGGGTTACCCACGCCCGTATTGATGAGAATCCCGGAATAAGGGGACATGATCTCTGCTTTGACAAGACGTGCCAAGGAAACCGCTTCGCTAAACACGCTGATGTGGAACCGTAAAAACGATTCGAATAAAGGCTTGGTCGTGGTGTGATGTCACGCCATGGAATACGTCAGCAGATCTGTGTAAAAATTATTCTCTCTACGGTGGTATGTGGAACTTACTTTGCAAACCCGGACACTATCCTTGTGTTCAAAATCTTCTATGAAGTATTCGGAGGAGGAACCCGCCTTGCAATGCCGAAGACAATATGCACGCCGGACTCGTCGTCATTGAAGCCTGGTTCAGGGGCTACTGAGGGAGTCCTGGACTAGGGGGTGTCCGGATAACCAAACTATCATCTTTGGCCGGACTCCTAGACTATGAAGATACAAGATTGAAGACTCCATCCCGTGTCCGGATGGGACTTTCCTTGGCGTGGAAGGCAAGCTTGGCAATACGGATATGTAGATCTCCTACCATTGTAACTGACTCTGTGTAACCCTAACCCTCTTCGGTGTCTATATAAACCAGAGGGTTTTAGTCCGTAGGACGAACAACAATCATACCATAGGCTAGCTTCTAGGGTTTAGCCTCTTTGATCTCATAGTAGATCTACTCTTGTGCTACCCATATCATCAATATTAATCAAGCAGGAGTAGGGTTTTACCTCCATCGAGAGGGCCCGAACCTGGGTAAAAACATCGTGCCCCTTGTCTCATGTTACCATCTGCCTAGACGCACAGTTCGGGACCCCCTACCCGAGATCCGCCGGTTTTAACACCGACACTCGCGATACATCAAGATCGTGCCATAGAGAGAACACGAGAGAGAGAGAGAGAGAGAGAGAGAGAGAGATCAAACACATAGCTACTGGTACATACCCTCAGCCCCGAGGGTGAACTACTCCCTCCTCGTCATGGAGAGCGCCGGGATGATGAAGATGGCCACCGGTGATGGGTTCCCCCTCCAGCAGGCTGCCAAAATGGGCTCCCGAGAGGTTTTTGGTGGCTATAGAGGCTTGGGGGGGCATAACTCCCGATCTATCTTCTCCATCGATGTTTTTAGGGTACGTAGGCTTATATAGGTGAAAGAAGTCGGTCGGGGGAGCCTCGAGGGGCCCACGATAGGCTAGGGCGTGCCAGGGGGTGGGCGCGCCCCCTATCTCGTGGCTTCCTCGATGCTTCCTTTACTTCAACTCCAAGTCTCCTGGGTCACGTTCGTTCCAAAAATCACGCTGCCGAAGGTTTCATTCCGTTTGAACTCCGTTTGATATTCCTTTTCTTCGAAATACTGAAACAGGCAATAAAACAGCAATATGGGTTGGGCCTCCGGTTAATAGGTTAGTCCCAAAAGTAATATAAAAGTGTATAATAAAGCTTGTAATCATTCAGAACAGATAATAAAATATCATGAATGCTTCATAAATTATAGATATGTTGGAGACGTATCAGCCCCCGTGCCGAGCTTTTCCTCCGGCAATCCCCACGCCACCGCCCCACCACCGCCGGCGACCATCGCCCCCACCCTGAACCCTAAGATAGATAGTAGGGTACCTCTCCAGCGAGCCCCTCTCCCTGCTGCGGCTGGTTCTTCCTTAACTCCGGCGAGCACCCCCCCCCCCCACACACCCTAAAAATCGACTGACCTAAAAGTCGATTCAGTGGACTGAAGTGTAGCTAAATCGGAGCAGCATCGCAAGCAAGAGAAAGAGCGAGAGCAGCAGCGCGAGCAAGAGCAATAGCAAGAGTAGCCCAGGCAGGGGACCGAGAGCAAGAGCAGAGCAGCAGTGCGAGTGAGAGCTAAAGTAGTAGCAGCGCCTACTGATGTGGATGTCGCTGCCGAGGGAGAGACGTCGTGGAGGAAGTGGCCCGCGATGCCGCCATGAATGGAGCCGCGCCGTGTCGGCTCGGGACCTAGCGCCGGCAGCACCGTGAGATCGAACCAAAAAGAAAATGCGGCGATTAGTGTACAACCTCTTTGGTGGCGCCGATTAGGCTGCAGCTTCATCCGAGGAAACGGTGATGATGCTGATCTTCCGGTGGTGCAGGTGAAGACGATGGTGTGGGAGTGGAGGTGGCGCGAAAGATGAGGGGAACATCGGGGCAGCTCCTTGGAGGTGGAGGACGGGGTGGCTGAACCGGCGGGACGACCAGATCGACGACTGATCCTCATCCGGTACGGTGGATGAGGGACGTCGAGGTGTTGTTGTGGATGACATCGTCGGGGAAGAGGCTCCGGCTGGGTGGCGGACGGAGGAGGGTGTGGGGCTCTGCGGGTTTTCGCGGCCTCGGTGTACGAATGGGTGGGCGGATGGGATGGAAGTGGGGAACCTGGCTTAGGGACGCGTTTGTCTGAAATGTGGGGTAAGTTACAAAAGTACCCCCACCGATTTGAGGCGGTTCTTTCGGTTCAGGGGTATCACAGGCATTTCGTGTGTCGGGATTTCAAAGGAGGTGGGAGTTTTCGCGCGTTGTAATTTTGGAATAACAAGGCGCGGGTTGAGATGGAGGGTGTTGTCGGAGCACAACGAGACAAAGATATATCTTAAATATTTCGGGCTAACAAGGCGCGGGTTGAAATTTTCAGACAAGCGTAACGTGTACTGTACCAAATCAATTCGCACTACAAATGTCATTCAAAACTTTGAATTCATGTTATGTTCAATTAAAATATTTCGCTACGTGTATAATGCATGCAACCTACTACTGAAATGAACATTTTAGTGCATTCTAAACGTATATACTACCGCTTCAATATGAACTAAATTTGAATTCATTTCCCTATTTGAATAAGATCTACAATAATGATTGTTGTGAAGTCAAATCATTTGAATTCGTTTCTCTATTTTAATAAGATCTACAATCATCATTATTGTCAAGTTAAACCATCATTTGTGTATTATCTTCACAGCACACCACATGATTAGTCTCGAGTTACATATGAACTATGTGTACTATATGAACTGGAACTCGGTTTTTTGAATGCACTTTATGTTGATTTCAAACCATAGTACATTTCAAGCTCTAGCTAGATCTTCATAATCTAAACCATGTCTCATATGTATAATGTGTTTAACACATAATGTATGGTGCCCCACCCCCTACGCCTACAAGTATTTAGATTTGAGTTGCAAACACCACACATTACCACAAATTCAAATAAAATGTGAGAATGTTCGATATATAGTATTGTTTAGATTGTTCGATATTTAGTTGTAAGCTGCAAACGCCACACATTATCACAAATTCAAATAAAATGTGAGATTGTTCGATGTATAGTATGGTTTAGATTGTTCGACATTTAGTTGTGAGTTCCAAATGCCATGCATTATCACATTATGGTATAACATGTGCAAAACCACAACACGCGTATCACCACTATATTCATGCATGCATTTGTTTATAACACTATGATCTCCTATTCAAATATATGAATCCACTTTCATATCAGATTATGATCTTTGTTAGTCTCTTACACCCACACAATCCTCTAACCTTTGTAGCTACCACTAACTTTCTCTCGTGCATGCACACGCCATCCTCGCCCTCCCCCTCCCTCGGCATTCTATCCATTGCGCACATTCATTTTTTTTCTTTAGGTCGTTCTCCCAGAGTCTCCACAACTCCTTTCCGACACACACCGATCGATAAACCTCTCCAGCGATGTCTGCCTACAACATACACACGCACCTTCAATCTCCTCCTTTATGTGTCCTTGCCTCGTGTCTATCATACGGTCCCACACACGTGTAAACTCTCGCCCCTCTTTTCATCGATCTCACAACCGCACACTCCTCCCCCTATCTAGCTAGTAGCTGGGCCTCTCGCACCACCTCCTAGCTCCATTCTCTCTGTCTATCCGTCTCATTGGGCCTTATTTGCCTCTAACAAATGGATGTACACCGACCGTTCTCCCGCTATACATATAGCTAGCTAGGTCCTTATAACTCGTTTTTTCCCACGCGTCGACCGATCTACCTCATTAGTTATGTCTCTTCCTTCCCCTGACAAACAACAATTGATCTACCGATCTAGTTAGGTTTGCTTACCAAACACATGGTTCCCCTTCATCATCCATGGATGCGTCCCGACAGAGCTATCACGCATAGGCACACACAGAAACACATCCCCACTCTTATTGATAATATTGCAGTTCCACCCTCAGTTTGTCTAGTAGGCCTCTCCCACCATCTTCAATAACCAACTCCATCACCCATCCAGCACTCTACCCCTCTCCCTCCCTCTCTCTCTCTCTCTCTCTCTCTCTCTCTGTCCATCCTATTTCCCGTCCTTCCGTTATGTATGGATGTCGACCGATCTCCCTCAAGACATAATTGGGTCTCTCCTTCTCGACACATATACGAGTCGTTCTACCTCTATAGTTAGGCCTCTGCCTACCCCTCCCCCCCACCCCCCCCCCCTCTCTCACACACACACACACGAATAGATCGAGCGCTCTAGTCATGTCTCCCTCCCACACACAAACTTGACCTGTGCCCTCTAACATTCCGGTAGGTCAGTCGCCCTATATCTTTGACTTGCACACACACACACACACAATTTCGATGGCTCCCTTCATCGATCCCGCACCCACCCACTTGATCCTCTCTTCGACTCTATCGATATCTATGACCCCTCCCTCTCTTCTCGTGGATCGCCCGGCCCTCTATATATGATATGGATAGGCCTCCATTTCACACATTTCATGCAAAATTTTGTTTGAGATGTCATCGACACCTATTCCCACAAATACATTCACGAAATCACCCCCCCCCAAACAAAAAACACTCATGAACGCACACGCCATCTGTTTAGGTTTGTATCTCTCTCTCACACACACACACATAGGTGGGGGACATGCACGAAGAGAAGAGGTGCATGCACGGCGCGTATTCCCGTCTCTTACCCAACCACACCCGCGCGGGTACACGGTGGAGCTCATTTCTGTATGAAAAGGCAGCCCACGTGGTAATTTGACACGTGTACTGGTTGTCCACCTGATGGAGGGAGGATCATCTACCACGGGTGAACAAACAAATTGCGACTTGACGCGTTATGTTAAAAAAGAGGCAAACCATGTGGGGCCTACCTTAGAGGCAAGGCTCTATACACTGGAGTACTTTTGATGTGTCCCATCAACTTGCAGAACGTGGAGAAGCTTGCTTAGTACGCCGTCTCCCCTGCCCACGGGCTCGGTGGCTTGCAGGATGAGGTGAAGCCTGCTTACTAGTACTCCTAGTACTGTACGCCTTACGTCCGCACCCTCGCCCACGCCCGCGGTGGCTCGCAGGACAAGGAGAAAATTTTACTACTCCCTCCGTTTACTCCTATTCCCTACATTGGTTAGAGAGATTATCATATTGTTTGGCATATATATGTCCTTAAGTAGATTTCAATACGAACTACTAGTACATACTCCAAACGCTGATGTATATAGACGTATTTTAGAGTGTAGATTCACTCATTTTGCTCCGTATGTAGTCCGTATTGAAACGGACGTAATAGTACACACTCTCCCTCGCCCCTTGACCCTCGCCCACGTGGTGGACGTGCAGCAATTCATTCCGTCTCATATAGCCAGAACGATATATACTGCAGTACCATTATTGCTCGACTTCCCGAAGAGGCGAAGAGCCAATCACAAGGTTAATATTTTGGAGATGTCAAGCGCAAGGTTTATAGGAGAACGAGTAGTAGGTGCCGCGTCATTTATAAATATAGTTTTTTTTCTTTAGTGGCACGTATGCAAT
Source organism: Aegilops speltoides (assembly GCA_021437245.1). Lineage (NCBI taxonomy): Eukaryota > Viridiplantae > Streptophyta > Magnoliopsida > Poales > Poaceae > Aegilops > Aegilops speltoides. Next base: position 172,226,714 of record CM038146.1, read on the forward strand.
ATAATAGGTTCATATGGAGAGAAAAGGAAACCACTCCACTATATACATAGTCAGGACGGGCCAGCCTACACGGTTGCTTGCTGCGGTTGCTCTCTTCACACTATCTCGCACAAGACGACTATGGCAACATCTCTACCATCCCGGTGGATCACGTCCGCCGGGGGAAGGGGTGGATGCTTAGTGTAGATGCGGTCGCTGTCGCCGACGGAGAAAACCCACTGTCGGCACGTCCCGATCAGGGGTCCCCGTCGTTCTCTCTCACAAAGCCGGTGAGGTTGCCTTCATCCCTTGCTCACTGCCACGACGTGGGTAGTTTCCGGCTCCCGCCGCCCTCCTCAAGGTTGAGCTACGTCCCGACATCCCTCAGGTACAACTCCCTTCACAGCCGGCTTGCACCACTGCTCCAGCTGTCCACATCACTCCATGTGGATATTTCTCTACTTCTTTGCCCCGCACATACCTCTACTGGCTTCTACGTACTGTATTTGTGATGAGTTTATGTCTCATCAACTAGTCCCAGTAATCTTATTCTAATCACGCTTCTTCAATTTCTTTGCCACAGGGATGCTCATCTTGATTTTGGTGAAACTGCACAAAATGATCCGATGGTCAAAGGGTTGCAAACTTCATTTCTTGGGAAGATCAAACATTGCTAGCAAATTAAAGCCTGGTTAGGGTTTAAGGTTCAAGGGCTAGGGACTGCATGGATCGTTTTTTTCTTTAGTTGTATCTGTTCCAAAATAAGCGTCAACTTTAGTAGTAGTACAACTTTGTACTAAACTTTGCATAAAGTTGAGACACTTATTTTGGAACAGAGGGAGTACATATTGGCTATGATCTGTCAATCATTAAGATGCAATAGCATGCATGTTAGTCTCCTTTGTATTTGATGAAATGTTGCAACGGGCAACCTTGGACGCAAGATACATGTAACAGAAGCTGGAAGCTTCATAGCATTGTACAAATTTATCTCACTGATAAATTACAGTACGTACTATACTAGTACTATGTAAAGAGTTAGGTGTCGCACGGTGTCCAGAAAATATGGTGATAGTGTGAGGTGGGCCATGTAATCAATGAGCCTGCGTGTTTTCACTGCTCTTGCACTCCTCTACTGTAAGAATGGAGAAAATTGCAATCTATTAGTACCTCCTTTCGCCGAAAGCGTGGGACATCCACAGTCCTACCACCTCAGTAATAATGACCAATGAGCCATCAAATCACATAGACCCAACAGTAAGTTGGACGGACGAAGCAACCATCACTCTTGAATCCGCTTCTCCCTTCAACGCAGGCGCCAGTCAGAGGTCGTGTCTGCTCTGCCCGGGCATGAATGCGGCACCGATTCTTTGGAGCGGCGCTGACCTTTTGGGCGGGAAGCGCGCGCGGGCGATGGAGGGGCTTTGGGTGGGCCAGGCTGGTCAGGAGCGAGCGTGGCAGCTGTCTGCCTGTCCCTACCGGACGCCCGGAAATGAGAGGATGCACCGACTCGCGCGGCTAAAATCATACACTACACACCATCTCTCTGTAGGAGTAGGTCGATCTGTCGCTCTCTCTAACACACACATGCTATTAAACACACACACACACACACACACACACACACGTACACGCACACACAGGTTCATAGAATAGGAAAATTGTGCGAGTGCGAAGCCACAGGAAGTGAGATATAAATGGAGTACGTACAAGAAGAGAAGAGGTGACCAATATTCCATCAAACCTAGACTGAGGAGTAGTACTCCCTTTGTCTAGGTGTTAAGTCATCTTACGGAAATCAGATATTCCCAAAATGTTTAGGTGTCATCCATGAACTTCGCATCTCAATCCCCTCCCGGCCTCGTTTCTAGCGAGCGTTTTTACTTAGGGAGCATTTGGATCCTTAGCAAGAATAGCTTATAGCATAGCCGGGCAAGGTTAGGCGTTTGGAACTGTTAAAATATGTTAGCTTCTGTGGGCCAGCTAGCTTGGGTGGGCTAGAAAAACCTTGCTAGCTCAGGAGAGCCAGATTGGCTCGCTTCCGACGGCAAACTTCGCGTAGTAGTAACATAGACTAGTAACATATGCATGTTACTAGTCCAAGTTACTCACCACTATGACCAGCCTAAGCAATGTAACCAAACGCTCCTTACTCTGCCTTGTTATCTCCCCCGGAAACCCAATGCATGGAGCACAACTACGCGTTGATCGGTCAAGAAATCAGTGTCGGCTTGCATGCAAGTTAATACATGGCCCTGCATGGTAGCTAAAATGGCATCTCTTAGTTGTTTGGATTAATTGTTGTGTTTAGAGACAGAAATCAGGGCTTTGATTGGAGGAATGACGGGTCAAGTTTCTCCTTCTCCTCCAATCTGCTTGCACCTTGGTCCCGCTGCACCTTCTAACATGACTTATTACACCTAGACGGAGGGAGTAGTACGAGATACGGTGGCACACTAACTTAGGTCGAATACAAGTGCCCAATATTGTGTGCATGTTATAATAAGGATTCACTTAAAATAGTACGTGAGCGAACAGAGGGATCAATTGGATAGTGTTCACAAGCAGTAGCAAGATGTGTGAGGTAAGATACACCGCTGGCGCTTTTAATTTTTCTTATTAATTAGTTTGTTTCACCCTCTGACTGGTGGGACCCAACATACTACATGGAGAGACGTAAGGTGACTAAGGCTACATTATTTCTGCACCACTGTGCATAGTCTTACCACCAAAGCCACATGACACGATTATGATTTAAATCCCAATGACTCCCACACACAAAAAAAAACATGGTATGCTTGTCACACGAATGCAGGAATGTATAAAAGGTTATTTTCCTCTCGTTAAACATAACGGGAGGGTTGTGTAGCTGGTTAGCCTATTCGCTCATCAAATTTGAGGTCTCGGGTTTGATAACTACACTTGAGCATAATTCGTGCCAGGAGGATTCTTTGACTGGTCAAAATGGATGGATACGGAGCTATACAATCTCGTAGTGACCGTATAATCACCTCATCACGTATAAGCTACAGCCTTGGCGCTTGTTTTCTAGGGTTTGCACTCTTCACACTCTCTCTCCAGTATATATATACATGTTGGAGCATCAGCGCTTGTAGTTGCTCTCTTCACACTCTCTCACCCTCTCCAGATCTAAACAAGACTTCGTTGGCCTCTCTCTCCCCCCTCACTGCTGGTCAAAGAGCCGGCAGGATCCGTCCGCTGGGAAGGGAAGGAGGCTTAACGTTGTCGCCGTTACGAGGGAGGGAATCCACTACCGGCGCAGTTGTTCACTTTCACCCAGCGGCGGCGCGGGAGGGCCTCCGACACCTTCTTCTTCGCCGCCGTACATAGTGTGGGCCGAAAGGCCTCTGGTCGCCCACCGAACCACACCCCAAGAACCTTAAGGTATAATTTACTTATTCCACATGCATTGCTCTAGCTGCATGTGGGCTTTTTCCGCTTCTGCACTCGAATCTAGGTGTTGGATCAAACAGGAAAGTAGTTGGGAAAGTTGTATAGCATGAATCTAGGACGTGGTTCAAAGAGGAAAGGAATGGCGGAAAGTGGTGTGGAAAGTTGTATAGGATGAATCTAGGACGTGGCTCAAAGGGAAAGGAAGGGGGGAAAGTTGTATCGCATGAATCTAAGACATGGTTCAAAGAGGAAAGGAATGGGGGAAAGTTGTATAGCATAAATCTAGGTCGTGGTTCAAAGAGGAAAGGAAGGGGGAAAGTACTAGTACATACTGGCTATCCAGCACCTACGTTGGTCGAAAAGGGAAAACAATGACAAACGCAGTACGCACATCTGCAACGAACTAATCTTTTGTTTTGGGGTCAAGGCTGTAGAGTTTGAGCAGGACTAGATTTGATGCGCTCACATAGGGAAAGGTGTCTAAAGATAACAAAACTAGGACCAACACAAATATGCTCCTTGGTTGTTTGTTCTTTGTTGCAACAGACTGTGCATCACCCCAGTACATCGGTAGATGCACATGGTGCTAGTGCGTCCACTGTCCCTTGCTACTCTTTAGCTATTGTTAATCTAAGGCCCTGTTTGGTTAAAAACTCCCTAGTCCCTACCTGCTTGGTTCCAGGGACTAAACATGGACTAGAGGTTATTAAATGACATGCTAAAAGACCATCTTACCCCTATTAATGAACTAATAGAGACAAGGTGCGATGCGTGGCAGGGGCAACTGTTGGAAAAAGTCCCAAAAAGACTCTCCCTTGGGGTCTTCTTTCTTTAGTCCCAAATACCCACTTTTAGTCCCTAAAAGTCCCTCTTGTTTGGTTTAGATAGGACTGACACGGCGTTTTTTTAGTCCCTACACCAAAATGTCCCTGTAAACAAACACCCTCTAATAATGTCGTTGGAAAATTGATGCAATGCCACAGTTAAAAGCAAATTACATGTTTAACGAATTTTATTATTAATATAATATCTATGTTAATATTAATCAATGCCACCGTTTGAGAAATGCTACTGTCTTGCTTTCTTTCCCATTTAGATAAGTTAGATGCTTCTTTCTGTTGGCTTCTATGTCATCCACTGTTATTGACCACTAGTTGTTTCCTTTGCACCTCTGTGTAAACAAGGTTATCTACTTCACCTCGTTGCCATTGTGACCTTTTGTTGCACTGCACAAAACACTTTTGTTTTAAGAGTGTTTTGTGCAGTTCAATCAAAATGTCACACCGACAACGTTGCTTGATTGCTTGATCTTAGTGGAACTGCACAAGAGGATATCTTACTTCCTATCCGTGTTGGTAAATTTGGTTCAGATCTTCTTCTTGTGAGTTGTTTGAATGTCGCATCATGAGAGGTCAGTACTAGCCTTCTTTCACATGATTCTGTAGTGTGCTTTCATATGTTGTGCTACTTGTATGGTAATGTTGCTTGATTTTAGTGAACTGCACAAATGGAGACAAGACTTCCAATCTGTATGTGCACTGTAATATCCCATTGAGGTAAGACAAGGATATTTCACAACTGTTGGCCTGTATTTTGCCACTTTCATCAGAAAATTAATGTCATTGTTTAGTGCTATACTTGTGCTCCCTAATTGACATGCCAAATCTTACATTGAAGGCGAAGCTTGTCTGTTATTGAACCAAGTGATGAAGGGGGAGAACAAGCGAAAGAAAAACAAAAATCAACTCCCGGTGCTGTAATGAAGCACTGGAACTGTGATGACACAAGTAATGATATAGTTTTGCATCTTAATTTATTGCTATGGTTGGAACGAGCAATTGTTTTGCCACTGATTTGATGCCACTCTTAATGTAATACGTAATTATCTCTACTTGTGCAAACAGGGATCTTCTTTGAAGATACCATAAATTTTAGTGGAATTGCACAAGAAGATGTTGGAAACATTACACTAATCGAGGAGTATATAGTAAGCATGGCCACCACAGTAGATTGCAACAGATGGTTCCGAAGAAGTGCTTCATTTGTATGCTCTACACAATAAGCCTCCTAACAAAGGTTGGTACTCGCCCACGGATTTCATCCATATGATTGAGCTTTGTCATCTCTATTGGTGGTGTGCTACTGTTTAGATACTGTCACGAAAAAGTGGTATTGTCCTTGAGAAGTGCTTCATTTGTGTTGTTTTAAATATTTCCTTTCCTTTTTTGGAGCAAACAGGGATGCTAGCATTTAGTTCTCCTCTTGTCTTTGCACAATAGGATCATCCTCCTCTGAAGAAGAATATGGAGTACATGAAGTGACTAGTTCCGGTTATGCCAGGATGAAGAAGCCATGTCTATCTTCTCATCAGACGGAGCAATTGAAGGATGGTTTTTACTCCCCACAAGACCAAACTAACTTTAGCTCAGAAGGACTGACAAATCTCCATTTTCTTGTTGTGATGCGCAAGTACAATGTTGTTCTAGGATTCTTTCTGGTGAGTTCCATCTTTCTAAAAGTGTGCTCTACATGGACCATGTAGGTGCCTGTTTAATCTGTCAATTAATAGTACAGTTTGCTTTATACTAATCACTTTTTTGTATTTGTGCAAATATGGGTGCTCAGCTTGATTTCAATGGGAACTGCATAAAATGTTCATGAATACCTCAAATCATTCATTTCCACCACAAGAAAGGAGGTGCCGATAAGTTCAAGGCGTTGCAACATATAAGGGTGAAATCATACAAGCTACGCACGAATTTGGTTGATTTTGGTGGAACTGCACAAAAAGAACAGCTGGTTTATTTAGCACGAGGTGCCATGTCAATGTCCGAACTGATGGCAAACCCTGCCCATTCCACAATCGTAGGCATTTGATATTTTGGAATGGGACAGCCTTGTCAAATTTTGCTCATTGATGTTAGCAAGAAGACATGCGTTTGATATTTTCGAATGGGACGCCCTTTGCTGTCAGCAACGTCGATCAATTTTTCTTTACTCTTTAGTGTGAAGTAAATATTGGCTCTGACATGTGAATCGCCGAGATGCATAATCATCAATTGTTTTGAATGTTCTCTATGAATTGCCAGGCCTGTGTGTTTGATTGCAATGTACAGGAACGCTAAAAAGCTGCTCAAACTCTTTGTACTCCTTCCGTTCCTTTTTACTTTGCACATTGTGAAACTGCATACTTTTTTCTATAAGATTGGTCAAAGTAGAGATACTTTGACTGTAGACAAAACTTGTATGCAAACTAGAAAGGACCGGAGGGAGTACATGTGAAAATGCTGCAAACGAGGTGATCACCCTGGGAATAATGCTAGTACATATTGTTTTGCATGTTCATCCAATGCCAGTGATACAAGAATTCGAACTAATCAAAATAAATTCATTCATACACGATCGGATTTCATATAAACATGCCGGATTTCATTACATTTCATACATTCTTCAACTAAAAAGGGGTGCGCCGGAGGTATAATTAATTAACCGAAGCTACCCACCTGCGTCCGGTAGAGCCAAACAGAAGGTTCAGTGACTTAACTGCAGGTGCAATTGCGTAACTGACATGTGGCCCAGATGCCTGTTGGGCCCACGTGTCAGTCAGCCAACTACACCAGCAGTTAAGTAGAAGCAGTGTCCTTCTCCAACATAGCTCTCCGACTCCACGTCGCCACCAGGAAGCTAATCGACCATCAATGGTCAACCCGCCTAGCTTGGCTTCAACCGGAGGGTAGCAGCGGTGGCCTTACTTGGACCCGAGCGGCGGCAGCCTACCGTGTTCTACTCTTCCTCGTTTTCTATGTGGCGCGGCCTCGTTGGCAGTGGGGCGGGGCCTCGACGGAGCTGGTGATGTCCTTTGTCTCGTTGCCGGCGGGGCGGCGCCTCGGCGGAGCGAGGGAAATCCTCCCCCTCGTTGCCGGCAAGGTGGGGCCTCGGCTAAGCCGGCGATGTCCTCTACCTCATTGTTGGCGGGGCGGGGCCTCGGCGAAGTCGGCGGTGTCCTCTGCCTTGTTGTTGGCGCTGTGGGGCCTCGGCGTAGCAGGGCCTCGTTGTAGGATCGAAAGTATGTCTAGAGGGGGGGTGATTAGACTACTTGACAATATAAAAATTCAGCCTTTTGATAAAGACAAGTTTTTGGCAAGTTCACAATGGAGATCAAGTCAAGTATCACCCTACACATGCAATTCTAGAGTATATGCAGCGGAAAGTAAATTGCACATGTAGTAAAGAGAGGTGGAGAAGAGCAAACGCAATTTGGAGACACGGAGATTTTTCTCGTGGTTCCGATAGGTGGTGCTATCGTCAATCCACGCTGATGGAGACTTCAACCCACGGAGGGTAACGGCCATGAGAGTCCACGGAGGGCTCCACCCACGAAGGGTCCACGAAGAAGCAACCTTGTCTATGCCATCATGGCATACGCCCACGGAGGACTAGCCTTACTGGGGTAGATCTTCACGAAGTAGGCGATCTCCTTGCCCTTACAAACTTCTTGGTTCAACTCCACATCTTGACGGAGGCTCCCAAGCGACACCTAACCAATCTAGGAGGCACCACCCTCCAAAAGGTAATAGATGGTGTTGATGATGATGAACTCCTTGCTCTTGTGCTTCAAATGATAATCTCCCCAACACTCAACTCTCCTCACTGATTTGGCTGTGGTGGAAGAAAGGATTGAGTGGAAAGCAACTTGGGAAGGCTAGAGATCAAGTTTCATATGGTGGGAGTGGAGCTACTTGATCTCAACACAAGGGTAGGAAGTTCTCTTCTCAGAAATGTAAGGTAGGAGTGGTAGTTCTTTCTGATGGCTCTCTCCACGAATGAAGAGGGGGTGGAGGGGTATTTATAGCCTCCACACAAAATCCAACTGCTACACACATTTGACCAATCTCGGTCGACCGAAGTTGACAACTCGGTGAGACCGAAAGTTCAAATCATGTGAACGTTGGGATTTTCGGTGGGACCGAAAATACAATCTCGGTGAGTCCGATTCTTCCAAAGACTAGGGTTTGCCAATCTCGGTGGGACCGACTTCATCATCTCGGTGACACCGATTTGATGACAGAAGGTTACAGAAGCTTGGCAACACTAGTTTCGGTGAGACCGAGTTCAGAATCGGAAAATCCGAAATTTCTAGGGTTTGGCTTTGTGGCTGAGGTGGTTCATCTCGGTGTGACTGAGTTTAGGAAATCGGTGGGACCGAGATTACTTATGAGTGTATATGGAAGTGAGAGTTGCTGATAGTTTAGGAGATGTATCACTAAGCACTTTGAGCAACCAGATCATTAACATAACCTCATCCCCTTTTAATAGTATTGGCTTTCCTATGGACTCAATGTGATCTTGGATCACTAAACCAAAAATGGAGTCTTGAGCTTTTGCCAATTCTTGCCTTAGCATTTTGAGGGTCCACTTCTTCACCATAGCCATACCCATATCACTGAACTTTCTGAAATGATTCTCAAGAAACTATTAGTTCAATGATATATATGTTGTTATTAATTACCAAAACCACCCGGGGATTAGTTGCACTTTCAATCTCCCCCTTTTTGGTAATTGATGACAACATATAGATCAAAGCTTCGACAAATGATATAATCAATGAATAATATCGTCACTTTGAGAAGTATGTGATAAGCAAGAGCTCCCCCTAAATTTGTGCATTATTTAAAATTTGCGTATGAATGCAAATGCACAATCGATTAGGATCATGGGTCACTCTTCCATGTCACATACATCTTGATGGAGCGCACAAAATGATAAGAATGAATAGCATGCACCCAATCACCAAGACATGAGTAAATGGTCATACAAGATATGAATAGCATATGATAAGCATTAAGCACACATTAAGGCATAGTACGACCAAGCACTCATCAAAGTAGAGCTAACGTAGTATCAAACACACGAAATGTCTCGAAAAACTCAAAAGTATCTCAAGAAGACCGCAAAAGAACGAAAGAGCAAAATCGCAAAGACAAAGCACTCTCTCTCTTGAAGTCCTATGATCTATACAATTTCTCCCCCTTTGGCAACAAGTTACCAAAAAGTTCGAAAGGTATAGAGCTAAACGTCACTAGGGACTCTGCTGGCGGCTCCTGTCTGGGTTGATGGAGTTGAGATGGCTGCATCTGCAAAGGCTTCACCGATGTCCGTGGAGCCGGAGGAGTGGTCACCGGAGCCGGAGCTGGAACCGATGGAGCTGTGGAGGTGCCGAGGCTGTAGTCCCGTGTCTCACCATCGAATAGCAGCTGATCGGGGTCTTGTGGGAACCAGAGCAAGCTGTTCATAATCATCCTGGACTAGGTCATCCTGCATCTCACGCACGAGCTCTTCCTTCTCCCTCTTTGCTTCCTCTATATCTGCCTCAAGCTTGTTGACAGTGACTTGCACTTCAGTCAGCTTGACATCCAGAGCATGGATCTTGTCTTCAACAATCCTCTCAAGACTCTCCTGAGATTGCACAATGCTGGCCAGGCGTTGTTCAATCCTCTGGGTAGCTTCAAGGAGCTGCTCTCCAACACTCTTGGGTTTAGCTGCTGCTGCTGCTGCTTCCTTCTCAGCTTTAGCTTTCTTGGCAGCTTCACTCTTTGCTTGACCTTCAACTGACGTTGGATCCTCCTCATCCATCACAACTTCATTGTCCTCATGCTCAGGCTGCAGTGGCAAGTGTGGTCTATCCAACAAGTATGTGCCCGTGCCAAACTTGGCATTGATAAGCATCTGAATGTGCGGGGCAAATCCACATGACTCTTCTCGTCTGTCAGTAGTCCTCTTGATAGTCTCAACTATCAGGTCCATCACCTTGAAAGGTGCCTTCTCATCAAGTATATGCAGCATGTTGATAGAATACCCTCTGATCATGCGATGATCTCGGACTTGGGCATCAAGGTATGCCTCAGAATTGTGTTTGTGGTAGGTAGACCTGCCTCGAGATGATACACTGAGCCGAGCTTCCAGATTTCCACATCCTTAGCTGGTACCTCATTGTACATGTTCTTCATAGACTCATGGTTCTTCTTGGGAATACCATAGACATCAACATCATCCTCTCTCTGACTGGAGCATTCAGCAAGGCTGCCCATTCTTCAACAAATTGAAGAGAATCTTTGGCCTTCACCATCCATGTGATTTTACCATCCGGATAGAAATGAGTCAGTGGCATAGAATTGCATGATCATCTCATCATTCCAATCATGTCACTTTGACCAACGAAATCTGCAACACCACATGCAAGAAAGCTCTCATGCACATGTGGAAAGAAGTCTCTGTGCTTTTCATCACAATGTATGCCCACCAACATATCTAGTATCTGCAACAATGGGCTTCTTGTCCATCAAGATAGCCTCATAGAAGTCCTGCTGCTCTCGGTGTGGAACCTTGGATCTACAAAGCAGTTCTTCTCCTCACAAAGATATGGATCAGCTTGTCTCCATAGCCCGAGACCTCTATCCTTTCTTTCCTTCATGTTCTCAACTCGAGGATGAGCATCATTGTGAATTGGCAATTTCGACGAAGTTTCAGAATACAGTGCCTCATCATCCGACTCACTGGTGGCACATTATCTTTCTTCTTCTCCAAGCTGGGATGTTCTGACAGTCTTCTTGGGCTTGGCAGCAGGCTTGGCTTGAGCTGCCTTTGCTGGAGCAGATGGCTTGGGCTTTGAAGGTGCTCCTGCCCTGATGGCATCACCCATGAACTTAGGTTTCTGAGGAGGAGGCTGGGGTGCTTCCTCATCATCATCATCATCTGCTGCTTCATCATGCACAATCCTCTTCCTCTTGGAAGTTTTCTTCACCTTGCTTGAAGTTTCCTCTTCCATACTCAGCTTCTTAGCAACAGTGGACTTCTTCACTTTAGTGGTGCCTTTCTTGGTTTGCTGCCCTTGATGCTCTTTGGCAAAAAAAATTCTCTTAGGCTTGGAGGAGATCTCTTCCTCAACAATGAAATCAGAATCTTCTTCATCAGAATTCCTCTTCTTTCTGGCCCTGGTGGCAGCAGGAGGCAAACCACTTGGTGTGCTCCTCTCACCATCATCTGAAAAGCTGCTGGCCTCAGGACTAGTGCCTGCCTCTGGAATTTTAGCAATTGGTGACTCAGACCTGTTCTGGCTGTCACTGGCATCTGACATGGCTGACAACCTGTGAATAGATTAGGTGTAGGCAGAGTAGAAGAGTTATCACAAACTGCGAAGATTTTGCAAAAAAATGAGTTCAAATTTCAGTTTTAGGTTTTCACAGAATGCATTTCGGTCGACCGAGTTTAAAATTCGTGAATCCGAAGTGTCCTAACAGAAGCATTCACACCACTTTCGGTGGGACAAGTGGGTTTCGTCCCGCCGAAAACACTAGGGTTTCACTAAATCCTCATTTCGTCACACCGATTTGCACAACTCGGTTGGACCGAAGGTGCAGGTCAATGGCCAGAGGCCAAATCGGTCATACCGAGAATGTAAAATCGGTCTCACCGAGATGTATTCGCGGAAACCTAACCCTAAAACTTTTACTCAATTTCGCTCAAAGGAACTAATCTGGTGTATGGAAGATCTCAAACGTGGCAAGATGCTAGGCAAACCAATCGTGCATAGAATCGGAGGTTGAAGCACGAGTGGGATCGAACTCACCCTAACTTGGTGGAGTTCTCTCTCGGCGCAACGGCGCGGAGAGAATGTCCGCTGACGGCGACGGAGACCAGCGGCGAGGGCTAACAAAGCGACGACGGAGACGATCCGGAGACCACGGCGACGGCAGCAAGGGGTGTGGGGGCGAGGCGTTTTGAAGTAGAAATCAATGCGCGCGACCCACGGAGTATATATACCCCTCTGCTGTCGGTGGGACCGAGTTGTAAAACTCGGTGGCACCGAGATGGATAACTGCAGGCAGTTACACACTTCGGTCACGCCGAAAAAGTACAACTCGGTTTCACCGAGGTGAAAACCTAGATCAATCCAAGTGCTTTCGGTCTGACCGAGTTTGAGTGGGTTGGTCTGACCGAAATCACTTAGAAGGTTTTGGAAGTTTAGCCTTTGATGGATCGGTGGCTCCTAGTGCTCCTCACTCGGTGTGTCCGAAAATGGCTTGTTCAAAGTTTGTGATGTAAGCATGAATAGAATTTGAGACAAGAAAGCATAGATAGCTAGGGGAGGAACTTAGGCATTCTTGTCCATCCATTTGGTCAGAAAAATCCAAAAAGTCCAAAGCAACAAATGGATGTCCTCGAATGGATAAAATCATGCATCCAACATGCTCACACAATAAGATAGCAAATGAAATATGTGTCAAACATGCACAAACAAAACTCTAGCTACTATCACACAATTTGTCGATGACTAGGTCATCTTTATATGAGTATATTGACTTAGGAGTCAAATGAGAACATTTGATCATAGGTCATACTCATCGTTTAAGCACAAGTGGGGTTACCACTTTTACATAAAGCATTAATGTGTTCACATCATTTGAAGATGCTTTAGCTCAATTCTTTAGAGCAAAGCTCCCCTAGATGTGAGAACCCTTTTAAAGGGTCAAACTAACCTTGGGTTGTCGAGAAGACTTCATGTAGATGTTGAAGATGTGGATGCTCAATGTTGATGAAGATCATCAAGAGTTGGGAGCAATCCTTTGGATTCGGGCACTTTCAATACCTACATGGGTTAGTCCCACAAGGAACAAACAAGGATATCCATGGACATAGATTGAAGTACACAATAGATGATGTCCATGAAAGCAATGATTACCTTGTCCCTTGACTTACCAACAAGAGGGTTTGTGACTCCATGAACTAGTGCAAGATGTGGAAGTTGATTGCACAAGTTTTTGCCAAAATGAATGTGAGTGAAGTATGTTGGCGGAGTCACCCTCAAGAACTCTCTAGTTCTTCTTCTTCGGGATCCACATCATCTTGATGGGAATCCTTGGGGTAGTAGTTGAGCTTGACGAAGTAGAACTTGACGTTTCCTTGGGAACCCACTTGACCATGGCTTTAGGTGCTTCAATGAATGCATTAATCTCCTCTTGAAGCTTGTCCTTCCCTTTTAGCTTGTGGTCTTGTGGTGGAAGGTCATCTTGAGCTTGTTCCACATTGGAAGAAGTAGGATCATACTTCTCCTTTTGAGAAACAAACTTTGGAGTGGGATATTGACCTTCTTCCCATTCAACACCCTCGGCGTTGAACTTTCGCTCAAAACCAATTCCTTGATTCTTCCGTGCCTTCCTTGCTTGCGAATAATTTCTCAAAGTTCTTGCTTCCGCAAGGCTCTTGTAGACACCTTTCTCTATAATCCCTTTCAATAAACTATTTTCTTGCTCAAGTGTAACTTGGCTTGAAACATTGTTAGTGGAATCAAGAGAACTACTAGAGGTAACAACATTAGATTTAGCATGGTTATTGTTACTACTAGATGAAGAATTTTTCTTATGCTTGTCATGCTTAGTTTTAATAGGTGGCAAGAAATTTGACAAGAGAAGTCGTTTGGCAAGATATGAAGAACTCTTCTTTCGAAGATCGTCATTGATTGCTTTTAGAAACTCATGTTCTTGCTCTAGATTGAGCTTCTCGAAGCGTAGCTTCTCATGAGATCTTAGGAGCTCTCTATGATCTTCTTGAGTTGTTTCATGAGCTAACTTAAGAGTGTTTAGTTCTTTAGTTAGACGCTCAATCTCCTTCATAGCATTGTCATTCGACTCTTCTCGACTATAAAGACTACTAGCATGTTCATCATTACTAGGCTCACTAGATTTGTCATGTAAAAGCTCATCTTCACCAAGCAAGTCATCCTCATCACTATCAAAGTCAATGAATTCAGGTGTGATACCTTGGGGCCTTTAGCCATGAAGCATCTTCCAATTCCCTCATTTGGTGAATCAAATAAGTCATAGGAGTTGGAGTTGGAGGACACGAGAGCAAGACCGCAACACCTTCATCTTGATCAGAGTCGGAGTTGGAGTGATAGCTTCTTTCGGAGTGATTGTCGGAGTCGGAGCCGGAGACCCATTCACCTACATGAGCTTGATGTTTTCTTCTTATGTAGCTCCTTGATGACTTGTCTTTCCTCTCCGAATCCTTGCTTCTCCGAGAGGGTCTTCATTCATAACGATCATCTCTACTCCTTCTCTCTTTCCGAGGTGACTCTTCTCTTGAGCTTCTTCTTCTTGGAGATTCTTCTCTTCTCTTGTGGGGAGCCGAACATTCATTTGAGTAGTGTCCGGGTCTTCCACAATTGTAGCAGTTTCGATCACGACTAGAAGATCTCTTTTCGTCATATGATCTAGACTTTGAGCTTCTTTCCTTGCTTCTACTCTTGTAGAATTTGTTGAAGTTCTTCACCATTAGGCTTATCTCTTCATTGGAAACTAGTTTGTCACTTGAGGTTGTGGGAGCATCACTTGTAGCTTTGTAAGCACCACTTGACTTGTTGTGAAGCTCTTCCTTATCTTTAAGTGTCATCTCATGAGCAACAATTCTTCCAATGACTTCGGTTGGCTTGAGATTCTTGTAGTTTGGCATCATTTGGATCAAAGTGCACACGGTGTCATACTTTCCATCCAAAGCTTTGAGAATCTTCTTGATGATGAATCGGTCGGTCATTTCTTCGCTTCCTAAGCCGGCAATCTCATTTGTGATGAGAGCAAGCCTAGAGTACATTTCAGCGACTCCTTCACCTTCCTTCATCTTGAACTTGTCAAGTTGACCTTGAAGAACATCTAGCTTTGATTCCTTCACGGACTCGGTACCTTCGTGCATTTCGACCAAAGTATCCCAAATCTCTTTTGCATTCTCAAGACGGCTGATTTTGTTGAACTCCTCGACACAAAGCATTGAAGAGAATGTCACAAGCTTGAGCATTGTTTTGCAACATCCGCAATTCATCGGTTGTAGCTTCACGATCCGAACTTTTCCTTCCTCAAGAATTCACCTTGCAAACCAACACAAATAATGCCCCATGCGGCGGGGTTATGTCCAAGAATATGCATTTTCATTTTATGCTTCCAACTAGCAAAGTTTGAACCATCAAAGTAAGGACCTCTACGAAAATTACCCTCACTAGACGTCATACTCTCCTAGGTTGTGAAACCAAGCTTATGGAGTCCAATGCAATGAAAACCAATACAATGGAGACCAAAGCTCTGATACCACTTGTAGGATCTAAAGTATGTCTAGAGGGGGGTGATTAGACTACTTGACAATATAAAAATTCAGCCTTTTGATAAAGACAAGTTTTTGGAAAGTTCACAATGGAGATCAAGTCAAGTATCACCCTACACATGCAATTCTAGAGTATATGCAGCGGAAAGTAAATTGCACATGTAGTAAAGAGAGGTGGAGAAGAGCAAACGCAATTTGGAGACACGGAGATTTTTCTCGTGGTTCCGATAGGTGGTGCTATCGTCAATCCACGTTGATGGAAACTTCAACCCACGGAGGGTAACGGCTGCGAGAGTCCACGGAGGGCTCCACCCACGAAGGGTCCACGAAGAAGCAACCTTGTCTATGCCATCATGGCATACGCCCACGGAGGACTAGCCTTACTGGGGTAGATCTTCACGAAGTAGGCGATCTCCTTGCCCTTACAAACTTCTTGGTTCAACTCCACATCTTGACGGAGGCTCCCAGCGACACCTAACCAATCTAGGAGGCACCACCTCCAAAAGGTAATAGATGGTGTTGATGATGATGAACTCCTTGCTCTTGTGCTTCAAATGATAATCTCCCCAACACTCAACTCTCCTCACTGATTTGGCTGTGGTGGAAGAAAGGATTGAGTGGAAAGCAACTTGGGAAGGCTAGAGATCAAGTTTCATATGGTGGGAGTGGAGCTACTTGATCTCAACACAAGGGTAGGAAGTTCTCTTCTCAGAAATGTAAGGTAGGAGTGGTAGTTCTTTCGATGGCTCTCTCCACGAATGAAGAGGGGTGGAGGGTATTTATAGCCTCCACACAAAATCCAACTGCTACACACATTTGACCAATCTCGGTCAGACCGAAGTTGACAACTCGGTGAGACCGAAAGTTCAAATCATGTGAACGTTGGGATTTTCGGTGGGACCGAAAATACAATCTCGGTGAGTCCGATTCTTCCAAAGACTAGGGTTTGCCAATCTCGGTGGGACCGACTTCATCATCTCGGTGACACCGATTTGATGACGAAGGTTCTGAAGCTTGGCAACACTAGTTTCGTGAGACCGAGTTCGAATCGGAAAATCCAAATTTCTAGGGTTTGGCTTTGTGGCTGAGGTGGTTCATCTCGGTGTGACTGAGTTTAGGAAATCGGTGGGACCGAGATTACTTATGAGTGTATATGGAAGTGAGAGTTGCTGATAGTTTAGGAGATGTATCACTAAGCACTTTGAGCAACCAGATCATTAACATAACCTCATCCCCTTTTAATAGTATTGGCTTTCCTATGGACTCAATGTGATCTTGGATCACTAAACCAAAAATGGAGTCTTGAGCTTTTGCCAATTCTTGCCTTAGCATTTTGAGGGGTCCACTTCTTCAGTCATAGCTATACCCATATCACTGAACTTTCTGAAATGATTCTCAAGAAACTATTAGTTCAATGATATATATGTTGTTATTAATTACCAAAACCACACGGGGATTAGTTGCACTTTCACTCGTCATCGCCAGTGGAGCGGGGACTCGTCGGAGCCAGCATTGTCCTCTACCTCGTCCTCGGTCTCGCCAAACAGCTCCTCGCCCGCTTCATTGCCCTCTTTGTAGGTAGCTGCAGCCTCCGGCACCCGCATGCGGTACCGCCAGCGCTCGAGGCTGCCCTCGCGGGCGGAGCGGTACAAGTCGAGCAGTGCCTCCTGCTCCGCCCGCTCCGCGGTGATCAGCTCCTCGGCCTGCAGGTGCTCCTGGAGGAGATGGTGGTTGTAGGCGGCGTCGGCATGCGCCTCCCGGAACTGCTCCTCACGCTTCTGCCTCACCGTGTCCATGTATTGGGCACGGGCCTCGCCGATGGTCATGGTGCAATGCACCGCGAGATGGCGCGGAGGAGGGGTTGGCGCCGGATCGTCGACTACCATGTTCTCCATTGGGACGTCATCGTCCTCCGGCTGCCTGGCGGCCAGCTAGTCGGCAGCAATGGCTGCCATCTCCTTGTGGTCCGTCGTCTGCCCGTCCCGAAGAGCGTCGGAGCGCGAGGAAGCCATGGTGGGTAGTAGTGGTGTGGACAGGAGAAAGGGAACAGATGCGGATGACTACGGATATGGCCGGCGCGGTAGTTTATATAGCAATGGGCGGCAGAGGATCGTGTGGCGCCGGAGTAGCCACCTCGGCAACCACGATCATTAATGTGGGCGGCAGATGGACGGACATACGCACTTGTGTCATTTGAAGGCGAGCAATCGCCGCACCCGAAGTATGGGCGGTGATACGCTCCAACGTATCTATAATTTATGAAGCATTCATGCTATTTTATTATCTATTTTTAATGATTATGGGATTTATTATACAGTTTTATATTACTTTTGGGACTAACCTATTAACCTGATGCCCAGCCCATATTGCTGTTTTATTGCCTGTTTCAGTATTTCGAACAAAAGGAATATCAAACGGAGTCCAAATGGAATGAAACCTTCGGCAGCATGATTTTTAGGAAGAATATGATCCAGGAGACTTGGAGTTCACGTCAGAAGATCATCGAGGAGGCCACCGGATAGGGGGGCGCGCCCACCCCCCTGGGCACGCCCTACCCTCTCGTGGGCCCCTCGAGGCTCCCCCGACCGACTTCTTTTGCCTATATAAACCTACGTACCCTAAAAACATCGAAATCAAGATAGATCGGGAGTTCCACCGCTGCAAGCCTCTATAGCCACCAAAAACCTCTCGGGAGCCCGTTCTGGCAAACTGCCGGAGGGGGAAATCCATCACCGGTGGCCATCCTTATCATCCTGGCGCTATCCATGACGAGGAGGGAGTAGTTCACCCTCGAGGCTGAGGGTATGTACCAGTAGCTATGTGTTTGATCTCTCTCTCTCTCTCTCTCTCTCTCTCTCTCTCTCTCTCTCTGTTCTCTCTATGGCACGATCTTGATGTATCGTGAGCTTTGCTATTATAGTTGGATCTTATGATGTTTCTCCCCCTCTACTCTCTTGTGATGAATTGAGTTTTCCCTTTGAAGTTATCTTGTCGGATTGAGTCTTTAAGGATTTGAGAACACTTGATGTATGTCTTGCCGTGTTTATCTGTGGTGACAATGGGATATCACGTGCCACTTGATGTATCTTTTGGTGAGCAACTAGCAGGTTCCGCCCATGAACCTATGCATAGGGGTTGGCACACGTTTTCTTGACTCTCCGGTAGAAACTTTGGGGCACTCTTTGAAGTACTTTGTGTTGGTTGGATGAATCTGAGATTGTGTGATGCATATCGTATAATCATGCCCACGGATACTTGAGGTGACAATGGAGTAACTAGGAGACCAAAGCTCTGATACCACTTGTAGGATCTAAAGTATGTCTAGAGGGGGGGTGATTAGACTACTTGACAATATAAAAATTCAGCCTTTTGATAAAGACAAGTTTTTGGCAAGTTCACAATGGAGATCAAGTCAAGTATCACCCTACACATGCAATTCTAGAGTATATGCAGCGGAAAGTAAATTGCACATGTAGTAAAGAGAGGTGGAGAAGAGCAAACGCAATTTGGAGACACGGAGATTTTTCTCGTGGTTCCGATAGGTGGTGCTATCGCCAATCCACGTTGATGGAAACTTCAACCCACGGAGGGTAACGGCCATGAGAGTCCACGGAGGCTCCACCCACGAAGGGTCCACGAAGAAGCAACCTTGTCTATGCCATCATGGCATACGCCCACGGAGGACTAGCCTTACTCGGGGTAGATCTTCACGAAGTAGGCGATCCCTTGCCCTTACAAACTTCTTGGTTCAACTCCACATCTTGACGGAGGCTCCCAAGCGACACCTAACCAATCTAGGAGGCACCACCTCCAAAAGGTAATAGATGGTGTTGATGATGATGAACTCCTTGCTCTTGTGCTTCAAATGATAATCTCCCCAACACTCAACTCTCCTCACCGATTTGGCTGTGGTGGAAGAAAGGATTGAGCGGAAAGCAACTTGGGAAGGCTAGAGATCAAGTTTCATATGGTGGGAGTGGAGCTACTTGATCTCAACACAAGGGTAGGAAGTTCTCTTCTCGTAAATGTAAGGTAGGAGTGGTAGTTCTTTCTCGATGGCTCTCCCACGAATGAAGAGGGGTGGAGGGTATTTATAGCCTCCACACAAAATCCAACTGCTACACACATTTGACCAATCTCGGTCGGACCGAAGTTGACAACTCGGTGAGACCGAAAGTTCAAATCATGTGAACGTTGGGATTTTCGTGGGACCGAAAATACAATCTCGGTGAGTCCGATTCTTCCAAAGACTAGGGTTTGCCAATCTCGGTGGGACCGACTTCATCATCTCGGTGACACCGATTTGATGATGTAAGGTTCTGAAGCTTGGCAACACTAGTTTCGTGAGACCGAGTTCGAATCGAAAATCCGAAATTTCTAGGGTTTGGCTTTGTGGTGAGGTGGTTCATCTCGGTGTGACTGAGTTTAGGAAATCGGTGGGACTGAGATTACTTATGAGTGTATATGGAAGTGAGAGTTGCTGATAGTTTAGGAGATGTGTCACTAAGCACTTTGAGCAACCAGATCATTAACATAACCTCATCCCCTTTTAATAGTATTGGCTTTCCTATGGACTCAATGTGATCTTGGATCACTAAACCAAAAATGGAGTCTTGAGCTTTTGCCAATTCTTGCCTTAGCATTTTGAGGGGTCCACTTCTTCAGTCATAGCTATACCCATATCACTGAACTTTCTGAAATGATTCTCAAGAAACTATTAGTTCAATGATATATATGTTGTTATTAATTACCAAAACCACACGGGATTAGTTGCACTTTCACTGCCATCGCCAAGGAGCGGGACTCGCTTGAGCCAAGATTGTCCTCTACCTCGCCCTCGGTCTCGCCAAACAGCTCTCGCTTCATTGCCCTCTTTGTAGGTAGCTGCAGCCTCCGGCACCAAGATGCGGTACCGCCAAATAAGCTGAGGTCGCCTCGCGGCGAGCGGTACAAGTCGAGCAGTGCCTCCGCTCCGCCATTCCATGTGATCAGCTCCTCGGCCTGCAGGTGCTCCTGGAGGAGATGGTGGTTGTAGGCGGCGTCGGCATGCGCCTCCCGGAACTGCTCCTCACGCTTCTGCCTCACCGTGTCCATGTATTGGGCACGGGCCTCGCCGATGGTCATGGTGCAATGCACCGGCGAGGATGGCGCGGAGGAGGGGGTTGGCGCCGGATCGTCGACTACCATGTTCTCCATTGGGACGTCATCGTCCTCCGGCTGCCTGGCGGCCAGCTAGTCGGCAGCAATGGCTGCCATCTCCTTGTGGTCCGTCGTCTGCCCGTCTCGAAGAGCGTCGGAGCGCGAGGAAGCCATGGTGGGTAGTAGTGGTGTGGACAGGAGAAAGGGAACAGATGCGGATGACTACGGATATGGCCGGCGCGGTAGTTTATATAGCAATGGGCGGCAGAGGGACGGGCGTGTGGCGTCGGAGTAGCCACCTCGGCAACCACGTATCATTAATGTGGGCGGCAGATGGACGGACATACGGCACTTGTGTCATTTGAAGGCGGAGCAATCGCCTGCACCGGGAAGTGGGGCGGGCGGTGATACGTCTCCAACGTATCTATAATTTATGAAGCATTCATGCTATTTTATTATCTATTTTTAATGATTATGGGATTTATTATACAGTTTTATATTACTTTTGGGACTAACCTATTAACCTGATGCCCAGCCCATATTGCTGTTTTATTGCCTGTTTCAGTATTTCGAACAAAAGGAATATCAAACGGAGTCCAAACGGAATGAAACCTTCGGCAGCATGATTTTTAGGAAGAATATGATCCAGGAGACTTGGAGTTCACGTCAGAAGATCATCGAGGAGGCCACCGGATAGGGGGGCGCGCCCACCCCCCTGGGCACGCCCTACCCTCTCGTGGGCCCCTCGAGGCTCCCCCGACCGACTTCTTTTGCCTATATAAACCTCACGTACCCTAAAAACATCGAAATCAAGATAGATCGGGAGTTCCACCGCTGCAAGCCTCTATAGCCACCAAAAACCTCTCGGGAGCCCGTTCTGGCAAACTGCCGGAGGGGGAAATCCATCACCGGTGGCCATCCTTATCATCCTGGCGCTATCCATGACGAGGAGGGAGTAGTTCACCCTCGAGGCTGAGGGTATGTACCAGTAGCTATGTGTTTGATCTCTCTCTCTCTCTCTCTCTCTCTCGTGTTCTCTCTATGGCATGATCTTGATGTATCGTGAGCTTTGCTATTATAGTTGGATCTTATGATGTTTCTCCCCCTCTACTCTCTTGTGATGAATTGAGTTTTCCCTTTGAAGTTATCTTGTCGGATTGAGTCTTTAAGGATTTGAGAACACTTGATGTATGTCTTGCCGTGTTTATCTGTGGTGACAATGGGATATCACGTGCCACTTGATGTATCTTTTGGTGAGCAACTAGCGGGTTCCGCCCATGAACCTATGCATAGGGGTTGGCACACGTTTTCTTGACTCTCCGGTAGAAACTTTGGGGCACTCTTTGAAGTACTTTGTGTTGGTTGGATGAATCTGAGATTGTGTGATGCATATCGTATAATCATGCCCACGGATACTTGAGGTGACAATGGAGTAACTAGGTGACATTAGGGTTTTGGTTGATTTGTGTCTTAAGGTGTTATTCTAGTATGAACTCTATGATAGATCGAGCGGAAAGAATGGCTCTATGTTATTTTACTACGAACTCTTGAATAGATAGATCAAAAAGGATAACTTTGAGGTGGTTTTGTACCCTACCATAATCTCTTCGTTTGTTCTCCGCTATTAGTGGCTTTGGAGTGACTCTTTGTTGCATGTTGAGGGATAGTTATATGATCCAATTTGTTATTATTGTTGAGAGAACTTGCACTAGTGAAAGTATGAACCCTATGCCTTGTTTCCTACCACTGCAATAGCATTTATGCTCACTTTTATCATTAGTTACCTTGCTGTTTTTGTAATTTCAGATTACAAAAACCTATATCTACCATCCATATTACACTTGTATCACCATCTCTTCGCCGAACTAGTGCACCTATACAATTTGCCATTGTATTGGGTGTGTTTGAGACACAAGAGACTCTTTGTTATTTGGTTGCAGGGTTATTTGAGAGAGACCATCTTCATCCTACACCTCCTACGGATTGATAAACCTTAGATCATCCACTTGAGGGAAAATTGCTACTGTCCTACAAACCTGTGCACTTGCAGGCCCAACAACGTCTACAAGAAGAAGGTTGTGTAGTAGACATCAAACAGCACTAACCATTTCGGGCGAAAAGAGCGAGCCGGCGAGGGAGGCGGTCCGGGTGGGCCAGGGCAGTCAGACGCATGCTTGGTAGTGGGTTGGTCCAGCAGCCGGACATGCTGGCTCGTCAGTGAGCTCGCCAAGCTGAGCGAAGACAATGAGACGATGGACGTAGCTTCCGACCAGGAGTCGGCGCCACTGTCCAACTCGGTTCATGCCATGTTCACCATAGAGCAGGTGCGGCCACACTTCGACGCCCTAATGGCGGAAGAGCTACCAGCACAGGAGGACCTGTGCTGCAACCTCCGTCTCCTCAACCAGAACTGGTGAACAAGCAAACGACAATGCCGTCGCGGACATGTGGCCCTATGATCCTGGCTTCCCAAATGAGCAGCGGGCACTATATCAGACCATCCGTAGGGCCCGCGAAGCCATCTCCATCGTTCTTCGAGTTGTTGCGCTCGTCGTGGCGCTGCCGTCTCGCGTTGTCAACATGGTCAACGGACATGATGAATGAGGAGATGACTTTACTTGGAGAGGATGACAGTGGGGACCCACCACGGCCATAGCCGCACGTACGCAAGTGCCTCCTTATTATATAAAACTATAAAAAAATTGCTTCCTCCTGGTTTCCTGACATCATGGTCCCATATCATTGTCAACCTATGTAGTCAATAAACAAGAGAATTGCACAAGGAGCGGCCGACAACTGGGACCAAGCAGCTCGAGCAGTATTTGTGTTTTTGAGGTGCAAGCACTGCAGAGTTTTTCTTGAGCGATGTTTTTGTTGTTGTTCAGAGGAGAGAGCAGGGTATTAACTGGGCGGGCTGTGGCCCGTCTAGCCCAGGCCAGATATCCAACCCAGATATTAAAAAAAATCAAACTAAAAATGGCTAGCTCAGCTATACTTTTTTAGGAATACCCAGGCAAGGTCAAGTTTTATTCTCTGCCCCGTTGGGCTGCAAATCTTTCCTAGCAGGGATGCATTAGGCTTAACAAGAAAATGGACTTTAAGAAATAATAAATGGGATGCAATTATAAAAACTGGGCAGTAACTACAAAAAAATGCACCAAACACGTAATTACTTTATAAAATATTAATTTTAGATATTGAAATTTTTAATTTCATTAACTGTTGCGCGCGC
Source organism: Aegilops speltoides (assembly GCA_021437245.1). Taxonomy (NCBI): domain Eukaryota; kingdom Viridiplantae; phylum Streptophyta; class Magnoliopsida; order Poales; family Poaceae; genus Aegilops; species Aegilops speltoides. The sequence continues at coordinate 172,250,625 of CM038146.1, forward strand.
AATGATTCATTGCATTTTTACGTAGTATAAATTTATATTGAAATTGTGTTTAATCTGACTAGAAATTTCGGGATAAAAATATTTTGGATCCCATCAACATGTGGGAAATTTTATTGAATTCTGTTTTGAACGGTTGGTTGAAATTATTAATCGTTGTCCTAGCTAGAAAATGGGTTGTACTTTTAACAAGCTGTAAATGGGTTGTAGTAAATCCCATTAGAATTCAAAAATGGGTTGCACATTGTTACAAATCTCAAATGGGCTATAAGTTCTCTGCCACACACTTGTGGCCTTACTAAGTTGACATGTCCCCTCAAAAAAAAGTTGACGCGTATGCAAGGCTTTGTCAACTTATAGTCAACACACGGTTCTAGCAACAGTGGCCGTTGGATGTCCATCCAACGGATGCCGTGCTTCTTCTTTAATCTCGGATATTCTAGCTTCACCCACCCAAAAAATGATTCATCCCCGACATCCGGGCGACTGCTTTGAAGTCGACCAGGCCTACTAAGTTGACGTGTACCAAGGGCTTTGTCACCTTAGTCAATATAAATGATTCTAGTCGCAGTGACCGTACGATGTCCATCCAACAGACATCGTGCTTCTTCAACCTCTGGTCTTCTTGCTCCAACCGCCCAAAGCAGCGACGGTCATGCCGCCTGCTCCTGCCTCCCGTGGTCGGCTGTGCTGCCGCGGAGGCCTCACCGCTTCCTACTACTCCCACCGCTGGCCAGGCCATCCCTCCACTCACCCACACCCCCTGTTATTCTGCGGTGACGGCAACCTCACACCGCAGCCAAACCAGTGAACCATTGTACTCCTCTCCGTGTGGGCATCCACTGTCGCGTCTTCCCCGGCTCCGCGTCGTCCCCTTCCTAGGCCTCGCCGTCATCCACCGCCTTGGTGCTCTTGGCGCGGCATGGTCAATGTGGTCAATGACCGACTTCCATCGGAAGAGTACTGTACGTGGAGAGGCTGACAGCTGGGTCCACGGCCGCAGCTAGGAAGTGCCTCCTTATTACGCAGAAAATAATGATTCCTCCACCCAACAGCAGGGACCCACCGGACGGGCCACCGTATTTCACGAAAAAATGTTTCCCCCTGACTCCTGGGACCTACCAGCTAGATCTTCACACGCAAGGAAGTGCGTCCATATTACGGGCCAAAAAAATGATTCGCCCCCTGACTACTGGGACCCACCAGCTACATCTTCGCACGCAAGGAAGTGCCTCACAGTCAGGACCCACCTAGTCGAAGCGTATGTAGCATTGTCATTCTGGTCGTGAACGTGTACGTACATACTGGTCGATGTAGAGGCGCCGCACGTGTCGTAGTAGAGGCGCGCGACGTAGCATGTACACGCATATACAACGCCGTGGTGCAAGAAAGTAAATACGCCACGCATATACATACAAAGCGGGTCTCGAACGCCTACTACAGACACGCACGGCCAGGCTCGTACATGGCTAGGTCGGAATGGAGAAACTGCATCATCATCGTGTTCATGGGGAGGCAACGGAATGTGGCGTGTTCATCGGGAGGCAACGGAACGCGTGGGAGCCAACCGGCTTGGACAGAATAGCCGATGGAAACGAGGCCTGGCGTACTGCAGAACAGAGGAAACGGCCTTGTGTTTGACCGGCCACGTTCGAAACGGGATCCTGTTCATCGGGAGGGATCTGGCATACAGCAAAACAGTGGAAACGGACTTGTGTTGGACCTCCTGCGATCGAAATGGGGTCCTGTTGATCAGGAGGGGTGTGGCGTTCCGCAAAACAGAGGAAACGGACTTGTGTTGGAGCGCTAGGTCGAAACGGGGTCCTGTTCATCGGGAGGGGTGTGGCGTACCGCAAAACGGGACTCCACGGGATACTATTCATCTCCACCGTCGACCTCCTCCAGCCTCCATGGGCTACTGTTCATCCACTGTCGACCTCCTCCACCTCCACTGTGGATCGCTCATCCACGGGCTCTGCTCATCCAGCCTCTACTACCGCTTACTCCACCGGCTACTATTCAACCAGCCCTCTTCATGGGCTCTGCTCAACCACCCTCCACGGGCTACCGCTCATCTAGCCTCCACCAGCCATCGCTCAACCAGCCCTCCACGGGTCGCCCTGCTCATCCAGCCCTCCACAGGTCCTGTTCATCCAGCCCCAACCGCTTGATCGATTGGGGTCCTGCTCATCCGAGAGCAACCACGGGTACTTGCTCATCCACCCCCACCGGACTGTTCATCCAAAAACCCAAAGAACGCCATCGCTCATCCAAACCCCCTAGCAACGCCATCGCTCATCTAGAGGCAGATCAATCGACTTCGCTTAGCAGCAGATGGCGAAGCGCCGATCGCCGGGTTCAAGAACGCCAGAGTTCGCAAAGCAGTAATCGCCGTTTCGCTTAGGCGACGCCGCCGGGTTCGCTTAGAGCCCAACGCCACACCCACGCACGCACGACGACACGAGAAAACGTGCATCGCCGCCCCGACCACCCACCATAACCGAACTCCCGATATTTTCCTCGCCTCGCTTCTACCATGGTTTTTTCATCATGGACAGCCCAAAGAAAGTCATGCAGCAAGGTCTCCGACCCGCCCAGACGAAAAGCCCATTTTCTCGTCATGATTTTTGTCATAGAAGTAGGAGCCCACCACATCTATGATGATACCAGGTTTTGTCACAATTATCGCTATAGAAGTGTCATAAGTATGATGTAAAAAAATTGCTCGAATCAAAAAAATGTCACGTATGTGTCTTTTTTTGTAGTGACAAGTACCATCAAAATGACTAATGTGAAAGAGTTGATCAATTTACGCATAATGAGGGAGGTGTCGTGAGAACGAGCACCTATGGGGCAGGGCCCTTTCGTCCGGCAGGAGCGGAGGGCGACGAAGAGCGGATCGAGGCGAGCACACGAGAGATTTTACCCACCGAGCTCTCCGAGAGATAATACTCCTCACCGATGCTTTGTGATTGTATTCTGTTCTTGCTTGAGAGCGTGAGAGTGATGTAGTTTCGAATGAGTCGAACCCCCTCTACGTTGCGCATGGGCCTCCTTTTATAGGCTAAAGGGGTCACCGACAGGTGGCAACGCAGGCAAGGGTACAAATGTAAAAAAGGGGGGTTGGTACAACTGCCATCTACATTGCACCCTACCTAACTCTGACGGCAGGGGATAAGAGCATTTAATGCCCGTCTCGTCCGCCTAAACAAAGGCGTAAAAGTGATCATTAGGGGCGCCACCGCTGCCACGATGGCCTTCTTGTCATCTCCACTTGCCACCTCGCACCGCTTGGCGCACAACTTCCGCCACGCAGCGTCCGAATGGTCTCGTGGCGACACGCCGACGGGTGCGCTGGAGCGGCGCACAGAGTGGTGGCTTTCGCCATGCAAGCGCCTTTGCCGCGATCGTTGTCTTGTCGCACCAAAGCTTGTCGCTCGTCGGGTCTTGCCGGACACGCGGCGCCGTCGCGGCAAGTTCTTTAAAGTGCCTTGTTATCTTCCCGCAAGCTCCTCTTGCCGGGTTTGTCCTTCCCGGCAAGCTCCTCTTGCCGGGTCTTGTCTTTCCAGCTAAAACACTTTGTTCTTGAATGGCATCCATAGGAACTATGGAGGATCTTGGCGACACCGCAAGCCTTGCCGCTGACGCCAGAATCGCCTGCACAAGTTCGGGATACTAAGGTACCCCTACTTTAGTACACCGGCAGAGCCCCGAGCTCGGGCCACACACGGTGCCGAGCGCTATTGGGCCAGCCTAAAACAGGCACGGCACACGCGCCCGAGTCCACACCAAATCTAACTCAGATTCACCGCGCCCTCCAGAACGGCACGCCAAACGCGCGTCGTGGGAGAGATCGTGGTGATTCTTTAATCAAAAAGGCGAACGCTCGCCTCCTCCTCTTTATAAGGGAAAACATGGGCCGTTCCCCACCTTCGCCACTTGCGCTTGCTTCCTCAAAATCTCCGCCGCTCCTCCGCTTCAAAGCCGAAGAGAGCAGCGCTCCGCTTGTCGCCGCTTATCACCGCTAACGCCTTGTTTCCCCACCGCCTCCGCCATGGCTCCGAAGAGCGGGAAGGGTGCGAAGTCGGCCGAGGCGCTGCGGCTTGAGGCGCTGCGCAAGGAGCGAGCACTTTTCCCTCCCGAGCTCTCCGCGAAGGAGAGCGGGAGTGGTTCTATCTCTTCTGGTCGACGGAGACGCGGGCGCATCCGCGTACGCAGGTACTCTCCGCCGAAGCTTCTACCTCGAAACGGTGTCCAAAAGGATACCCCTTCTTCCCATTGTTCTTCTATTGCGGGCTCTGCCCGCCCTTTTCCGATTTCTTCTGCGATATCATGAATACCTACGGGTTTCATCTCCTTGACTTCACCCCCAATGCCATTCTGACCATGGCGGTTTTCGCACATCTCTGCAAGAACTTCATCGGAATCCACCCAAACGTTGCCCTTTTTCGCCACTACTTCATGCCCCGGGCCGAGAAAGGAGAGCCCTTAGCTGGCGGGATTGCCTGGATCTCGAGAGTCGGCATGAAGGAGGTCTATCTGGAGGGGGAACTCCGTAGCAAATGGGAGGAGTGACGAGTGGAGTGGTGTTGGATTGTTGATGAGAACCCGCATCCATTTACCAACTTGCGCCAAGCCTGAGTAGTGCGCGGCGGCGATTGGAGCGCCCTGGCGGCGGACGATGCTAGATTGAAGATCGCCACCACCCGGATCTTGCGGCTTAGGCTTGTCGGGCTCACTGTAGGGGCTGTTGGCGCGGACTTTCTTCGCCGCAGACGCCTCTCGCAGAGAGGGGAGACCCGCCTGGTTGTTCGGGGTCCGGCGGATATCATGAGGCTGCGCCAGCCTCAATTTTAACTTCACTGCTTTGGAGTTGGACGGACGCCAAGGAACTGTTCAAGCACGACCCCAACCATCCCGAGTGGTTCAGCGCCGCAGGCGTCGTCCCACAGGTAATAACTCCCAGCTCGACCGCATCCGCGCAATGATGCCGGAGTGCGACTCGCATGGGATTATCCCAACTTGGCAGGAGCCCGCCGACGACGTCGTGCAGCAATTCTTCGACGACTTGGTGGAGGTGGCGGTCCGCGCCGACGAGCAGAGGCTCCTCACTCGCGACACCACTGATGATGAGATGCGGCGCATTGCCACCAGGGCAGAAGAGGCGGCGGCGGCCGCCGCCGCGGGCGAGTTCGGGTTTACTTTGGAGGAGGCAGAGGCAGCCGAGGCGGCAAGCCTTGCCGACCGAGAGGATCTTGTCGGGGAGGTCGTTAGCGAGGGAGAGCCCGATGCCGAAGCAAGCGAGCCCGCCGGGGGCGCGAGTGGCCAGCCGTCTTCAAGCAACTTGCCGCAGGCGGAGCCCCCAGTGCAGCCCCCAGCTCAACCAAGAAGGCGCCTCCGCAGGACCGGAGACACAGCAGGGCCGCAGACGGGCCAACAGCCGCCAAGGCCATGGACACGCCCATCAGCCAAGCACTGCTGCACGGAGCATCTCACGCCGCACCGGCAACTGGAGCGGGGTCTTCTCGGGCGCCGGAACAGGTTCCAGCAACCGTGCCAAAGATGTCATGGGAAACGAGCACCTATGGGGCAGGGCCCCTTTTCGGTCTGGCAGGGAGCGGAGAGCGCACGAAGAGCGGATCGAGGCGGAGCACGCGAGAGATTTTTACCCAGCTTCGGAGCTCTCCGGAGAGATAATACTCCTACTGATGCTTTGTGATTGTATTCTGTTCTTGCTTGAGAGCGTGAGAGTGATGTAGTTTTGAATGAGTCGAACCCCCTCTACGTTGCGCATGGGCCTCCTTTTATAGGCTAAAGGGGTCACCGACAGGTGGCAACGCAGGCAAGGGTACAAATGTAAAAAAGGGGGGTTGGTACAACTGGCATCTACAGTGCACCCTACCTAACTCTGACGGCAGGGGACAAGAGCATTTAATGCCTGTCCGCGTCGCCTAAACAGTGCAGAAAAGTGACCGTTAGGGGCGCCACCGCTTGCCACGATGGCCTTCTTGTCATCTCCACTTGCCACCTCGCACCGCTTGGCTGCACAGCTTCCCGCCACGTGCGTCTGGAATGGTCTCAGGGCGACATGTCGACGGGTGCGTTGGAGCGTGGGCACAGAGTGGTGGCTTCGCCGCGGCAAGCGCCTTGCCGCAATCGTTGTCTTGTCGCACCCGAAAGCTTGTCGCTCGTCAGGTCTTGCCGGGACGCGGCGCGTCGCGGCAAGTTCTTTGAAGTGCCTTGGTTGGCCTTCCCGCAAGCTCCTCTTGCCGGGGCCTTGTCCTTCCCGGCAAGCTCCTCTTGCCGGGGTCTTGTCTTTCCAGTTAAAACACTTTGTTCTTGAATGGCATCAATAGGAACTACGGAGGATCTTGGCGGACACCCGGCAAGCCTTGCCGCGGGACGCTGCAACTACCCGTGCACAAGTTCGGGATACTAAGGTACCCCTACTTTAGTACACCGACAGGAGGGAAAGTTCATTGATAGAACAACACTCCCCCTATGTCCATGCCTACACCTAAACAAGATATCACATTCAGTATGGTGGGGTGTGCAAGGGTTCAGGCTACATTGCTTGAATCAATGATATTTAGCTCATGCCTTAACTCGGAAAATCTTGCTTCATCCAAGGACTTCGTGAAAATATTTGTAAGGTTATCATGAGTGTTGACATACTTGAGTTTTATCTCCCCTCGCCTAATGTGATCCCGGATGAAGTGATACCGAATCTCAATATGCTTCGTCTTGAAGTGTTGCACTGGGTTGAGAGAGATCTTGATGGTACTTTCATTGTCACACCAAAGAGGCCTTCGTCACAAGTGACACCGTAATCCTTCAAAGTTTGCCTCATCCATAGAAGTTGAGCACAACAACTTCCGGCAGCCACATACTCCGCTTCGGTGGACGAGAGAGACACACATCTTTGCTTCTTACAAGACCAACTCACCAAGGAGCAACCAAGAAATTGGCACCCTCCGGAGGTGGACTTCCTATCCACTTTGTCTCCCGCCCAATCTGGGTCTGTATAGCCCAAAATATCAAAGTTGGCTCCTCTTGGGTACCAAAGGCCAAAGTTTGGGGTATGAGCCAAATATCGAAAGATTCACTTGACCGCCACAAAGTGGCTTTCCTTAGGTGCGGCTTGAAACCGTGCACAAATTCCCACACTCAACATGATATCTGGTCTAGATGGACAAAGGTAAAGCAGGGAGCCAATCATGGAGCGATATACCTTTTGATCCACCGCTTTACCATTGGGATCTATGTCAAGTTGGCATTTGACGGGCATTGGAATAGAAGCCGGCTTGACATCACTTAGCTTGAATCTCTTGAGCATGTATTGAGTGTATTTGGCTAGGTTGATGAAGGTTCCTACTCTTCTTTGCTTGATTTCGAATCCGAGAAAGAACTTCAACTCTCCCATCATAGACATCTTGAACTTAGAGTCATGAGAGCGGAAAATTCCTCATTGAAAGCTTTGTTAGGGGAACCAAAGATAATATCATCAACATATAGTTGGCAGACAAACAACTCCCCTTTGACCTTCTTAGTAAAAAAGAGTGGGGTCAATTTTCCCAATTTTGAACCCACGGTCTTGCAACAACTCAGTAAGATGCTCATACCACGCACGTGGGGCTTGTTTAAGGCCATAGAGTGCCTTGTTGAGTTGGTACACATGATCGGGGAAATAGAGATCCTCGAACCCTGGGGGTTGTTTGACATACACCAATCGTTAATGGGACCATTAAGAAAAGCACTCTTCACATCCATTTGTTGCAACTTGAAATTATGATGAGAAGCATAAGCAATCAACAAACGAATAGATTCAAGGCGAGAAACGGGACCAAAGGTTTCACCGTAGTCGATACCCTCGACTTGGGAGTAGCCTTGTGCCACCAAACAAGCCTTGTTGCGAACAATGATTCCATGAGCATCTTGCTTGTTCTTGAATATCCACTTGGTTCGAATGACATTGTGATTCCCGGTTGGCCTTGGCACTAATTTCCACACTTGGTGTGCTCGAAGTTGTTGAGTTCTTCATGCATGGCATTGAGCCAATCCGGGTCCTCGAGCGCCTCATAGACCTTTTGGGGTTCGACACAAGAAACAAACGCGTGATGTTCACAATAGTTTGCTAATTGTCTACAAGTGCTTACCCCCTTTCTTAGGCTTCCAACCACATTCTCCATGAGATGACCTTTGGTTGTGAGCTTGGAAGCAATCTTCACGGCACGACGCTCTAATTCCTCCTCGAGTGTGAAAAGAGGAGTGGAAACTTGATCATCTTGAGCATCATCTTGAGCTTGTTCTTGATCTTGAGATTGATCTTGATCTTGAACTTGCTCAAAAGGGAGAACTCGACCTTGGGCATCACTTGGTGGCTCACCACCATCTTAAGGTTAATCTTGCCCTTGATCTTGTTCATGTGGTTGAGGGCCTTCACTTTGTTCTTCGGAAGAGTGTGGGTCTTGGGTCGATGATGGCTCCACTTGAGTGGAGCATTGTCCTTCTCCTTCAGCCACAAGGGGTTCCTCAATGGGTAGGATATGACCAACACCCATTCTTCTTATGGCTTGGGGAGGAATTTCATCACCTACATCACAAGTGCCACTTTACTCCACTTGGGATCCGTTATTCTCGTCAAACTCCACGTTACACGTCTCCTCAATGAGTCTTGTGGACTTGTTGAGGACACAGTAAGCATGAGAGTTTGTAGCATAACCAACAAATATGCCCACATGAGCTCTAGCCTCAAATTTAGACAAACGAAAACCTTTCTTGAGAATGAAACACTTACACCCGAACACTCGGAAGTACTTGAGGTTGGGCTTGTTACCGGTGAGTATTTCATAAGGAGTCTTGTTCAAGCCTTTGCAGAGATAGAGCCGATTGGATTCATGACATGCGGTGTTGATGGCTTCGGCCCAAAAGTTGTAAGGAGACTTGAACTCCGCCATCATGGTCCTTGCCGCATCCATCAACGTCCGATTCTTCCTCTCTGCGACACCATTTTGTTGAGGGGTGTATGGTGCAGAATATTGATGCTTGATCCCCTCATCACTAAGAAACTCATCCAAGGTGTAGTTCTTGAACTTGGTTCTGTTGTCACTTCTTATTGTCAAGATCTTTGCATCGTGTTGACGTTGAGCTTCATTTGCAAAGTCGATGACAGTTTTTTGGCTTTCACTCTTCCTCTTGAACAAATACACCCAAGTGTACCTTGAGTAATCATCGACAATCACCAAGCAATACTTTCTACCCACAAGACTATCAAAGGATGGAGGCCCAAAGAGATCCATGTGAAGGATCTCCAAGGGTCTCTTCGAGTAGATGATAGTCGTGGGAGTGTGAGACTTCTCATGTAACTTTCCTTCGATACAAGCACTGCAAGCATGATTTTTGGCAAAACTAACATTTGTTAGTCCACGGACATGGTCCCCCTTGAGAAGACTTTGCAAAGATCTCATATTGACGTGGGCTAAACGGCGATGCCAAAGCCACCCCACATCAACTTTAGCCATTAGGAATGTCGTGGTCTTAGTGGGTCGCTCCGAAAAGTTAATCACATAAAGACCATTCTCGACATGCCCAACAAAGGCTACTTTAAGAGTCTTGCTCCACAAGAGGGCCACGGTATCAATATCAAAGAATCTGGCAAAGCCCATGGGTGCAAGTTGACGAACAGAAAGTAGATTGTATGCAGGGGACTCAACAAGCATGACTTTCTCGATCGTGAGATCATGAGAAATGACAACCTTGCCAAGACCCAATACCTTAGAGAATGAGGCATCACCCCACTCAACGTTGGTGGGCATAGATGGGATCTTGTGCACGTCCACCACCAAGTCCTTGCTTCCGGTCATATGATTTGTGGCTCCACTATCGAGTAACCATGATCCCCCACCGGAAGCAAACACCTACAAGAGATCAATGCTTGGTTTTAGGTATCCATGTTGTAATGGGTCCTTTGATGTTAGTAACAAGGGCCTTAGGAACCCAAATAGACCATTCAATGTACTCATAAGGAGAACCAACAAATTTAGCATAAACATGCCCATCACTAGCACGGCGCAACACATAAGAAGGGTTAAAGTCGCCGGCTTTGTTGGAAGGGGTGGCATTGCCCTTTTTGACATCACCACCCTTCACATTGTTCTTCTTCTCCTTTGGAGCACCCTCACCCTCCTTCACAAAATCTTGCTTGAGAGGAGGAGGTTGTTTGGTCTTGTCATTCTTCTTCTTGTTCTTGGACTTGGGTGCGAACACAACTCCCTCCTTGGCCACAACTTCCTTTTGATTGCTCAAAAGGTCATTGAGATTCTTCTCACCTTGTATGCACGACACAAGGCCTTTCTTAAGTTGCTCCTTCAACTTGGCATTCTCCTCCACAAGATGCACATGCTCACAACACGGGTTACTAGCATTTGCATTATCAATTAATACCATATGAGGGAAAGTGGCTTTCTCCTTGGTTAGCTTCACTTGGAGTTGATCATGAGACTCCTTGAGGCTAGCATGAGCACCCTTCAAGACCTTGTAAGCCTTGTCAAGTATATCAAACTCCTCCTTGAGTCTAGCATGGTCAACCCCAAGCTTAGCCTTCCCGGAGTTTAGCACACGAGATACAACAAGAGCATGATCAAGATCTTTCTTTAATTTAGCATGGTCATTGTTGTGTGACTCCTCAAGAGCCAAACGATGAACACGCTCTTCCTCAACTGCATTAGAGAGATCCGATATCTCATTGGCATAGTCACGACTATGACCTTCCATCTTAGAGATGGTTTCTTCATGATCCTCGATCATGTCATTGGCTTCACCAAGTTGTTCCAAGAGAGAAACGAAGTGCTTCTTGGATTTACCCTTGAGCATACTCATAAAAGACTCAAATTCATTTACTTCCTCATTAGACCCCTCACTTTCATCAATGTAATCCGTCAAGGAGGGATTAGTAATGATGGTGGTTTTGATGTTGGGGGTTACCTTGTTTGTGGCTTTAGCCATGAGGCACTTGGCGGTGATATTCTCGTTGGCTTAATCGAAGAGAGACACCCGTGGAGTAGTGGAATTGGAAATGGAGGCCATGGCCATGGCTTCACTATCTTCATTGTCATCATCATCCTCATTGTATTCTTCTTGTGCCACCAACCCTTTGGTTGGAGTCTTCTTGGTGAAGTTGTTCTTGTTGGGGAAGGACTTGGCTTTGTCTTTTCGGATGAGCTTGCCACCATTGTCTTCCCGCTTCTCGTAAGGGCACTCCGCAAAAAAATGGCTCACATTACCACAATTGTAGCATGTTCTCACACGTAGCTTGCCCTTGAAGCCACTTGAGTTATTCTTGTTGAAGTTGGGCCTTGTGTTCTTCTTGCTCCAAAATTGCCTTGAAGCAAGAGCCATGTGCTCATGGTAATCATATTTCATATCTTCGGGGTTGCTTTCCTCTTCATCCTCTTCTTCCACACTAACCTTGGCCTTCAAGGCAAGGTTGGGCTTCTTTGCTCTTTGAGAATGCAACACCGCATTGTCGGCGGTCTTGTCCAAGATCTTCATTGCCACAAACTCATCCAATACTTCACTTGAGGACAAGGTGTGGAAGTCCGGCCTTTGACGGATGACGGAGGACATGGCCTTGTGGTAGGGCATCATGGCCTTGAGGAACTTGCACTTGATCCAATTGTCATCCGTATCGTTGCTCCCATGATACCAGAGTGAGACCGCGAGAGTGGTTAATCTCCGGTAAAGCTCACGAGGATCTTCATCTTCATTAATTGCAAACTCATCCGCTTCATCTTGCACAACTTCATAGTTGGAGCATTGAATGCTTGCGCTTCCATTGTAGAGGGAAACAACAAGGTGCCATGCTTCCTTGGCCACGGTGAAGGGTCAGAGATGCGCAATATCTTCGGGTGGAATTGCGTCTTGGATGATGAAGAGAGCATTCTCATTGAATTGATTATCTGTGGCTTCTCTAGGGGTGAAGTTGCTTCGGTCATGTGGATAGAAACCTTCTTCAATTATTCTCCAAAGATTAGTGTTAACATGGTTTAAATGACGCTTAAAGCGATAGACTCAAGCATCAAAATCCTCATTTTTCACAATCTTAGGGGGAGAACCGGCATGATTTAAATGAGTAGAGGGAATCGGTCCTCCATAAGTAAGTGGAGGTTCCACATGGACAAAGGTGCCACTACCATTTCTACCACTAGACAAAGGAACTTTCTCACTAGTAGCTTCCCCCTTGTCGGAGTTAGCATCCGTCACCTTGTTACTGGGATCGGCCACTTCCAACGGTGCGGTGGATAATTTGAGACCATCAAGAAAGTTCTTAAGCATGCCTTTGACCTCGGCTGTCGTGGAGGTTTTCAATGTGTCCAAAGCCACATTGAATTCCTCATGTGAGACCGAGGTTCCCCCATCGGCCATAGACGAGGACGAAATCACACCGGGGTGCTCCTCCTCACCGTCTACGGTGCCAACCATACTCTTCGGACGGCAAAGTCCTTAATAAAGAGACGAGGCTATGATACCAATTGAAAGGATCGATATAATTGACTAGTGGGGGGTGAATAGGCAACTAACAATTTTTAGCTTTTCTTTACCAAATTAAACTTTGCATCAAAGTAGGTTGTCTAGATATGCAACTAGGTGAGCAACCTATATGATGCAACAACAATAAGCACACAAGCAAGCAAAGGATATAACACAAAATAACTTGCACAACTAAAGGAAAGAGGTAACCAAGAGTGGAACCGATGGAGACGAGGATGTGTTACCGAAGTTCCTTCCCTTTGAGAGGAAGTACGTCTCCGTTGGAGCAGTGTGGAGGCACAATGCTCCCCAAGAAGCCACTAGGGCCACCATATTCTCCTCATGCCCTCACACAATGCGAGATGTCGTGATTCCACTATTGGTGCCCTTGGAGGCGGCGATCGAACCTTTACAAACAAGGTTGGGGCAATCTCCACAACTTAATTGGAGGCTCCCAATGACTCCGTGAAGCTTCATCAAAATGGGCTATGGCTCCATGGTGACCTCAACCGTCTAGGGTGCTCAAACACCCAAGAGTAACAAGATCCGCAAGGGATTAGTGGGGGAATCAAATTTCTCTTTGTGGAAGTGTAGATCGAGGCCTTCTCAACCAAACCCTAGAGAATCAACAAGTTTGATTGGCTAGGGAGAGAGATCGGGCGAAAATGGAGCTTAGAGTATCAATGGAGCTTGGGGATGGAAGAGGTAGTCAACTCGGAGAAGAATACACCCATTTTATAGTGGAAGAACAAATCCAACCGTTATCCACCAACTCAGCTTGCGACACGCGGTACTACCACACCATACAAGCGGTACAACCGTGGAGGACCGCGGTACTACCGCTGGCACGGCAGGGGCCAGGACTAGACTTGTTGTGCTAAGACAGGGAGCGTTAGAACCGCTGGTGTGGTACTACCGCGCCCCCTTGCGGTACTACCGCAAGGCAGGGAGTCAAGCCAGAGAAGGCATGGACATAAAAAATTACATCCCTGACTACTTCCCTGAGTTTAGGTCTATGCAAAAAATCCGACACGGTACTACCGCAAGCCCGCCGTGGTACTACCGTGTAGGGCGCGGATGTAAAAAAATTACATATGCCCCTACTTCTGTTCATGCTGTTGTGCCTGTGAAAGCACAAGTGCTCCCTAGGTAGTTTTGGTAATTAATGTCAACATATCTCTTGTTGGACTAACACTTTTATCTAGCATGTTTCAGATAAGTTCAACAATGGAGTGGCATGGACTAAAGGATGTGGGAACTCCTTCAAGATGCTAAGGACAAAGGATTGGCTCAAGCTTCAAGATCAAGACTCTTCATTTTACATTTTAGTGGTCCAAGATCACATTGAGTCTATAGGAAAAGCCATTACTATCAAGGAGGGATGAGGTGTTGCTTAATGAGCCTCTTGCTTCGTGTGCTTTGTGATATGCTCCAAAACCCTCAGCCACTTTCCCACTTCCACAAATGACCTAAACCTAAAGCCAAAATCAGTCACACCGATTCTTCCTATCCGGCGCCACCGATTCCAAAAGTCAGAGCCACTACCACAAACCCTAAACAAATCGGTCTTACCGATAGGGATCTCGGTCTCACCGAGATGGGATTGTAATCTCTCTGTGTATGTCCATTATCAAAGTCGGACTCACCGAGTTTGAGCAATCGGTACTACTGAGATTACAATGCAAACTCTCTGGATAACTTATTACCAAAATCGGTCCCACCGAGTTTCAGTAATCGATCCCACCGAGTTTCCTTGACCAACTCTCTAGAAAGCTTATTAGCAAATCGGTCTCATCGAGTTTGTGTAATCGGTCTTACCGAGATTACGTTATGCCCTAACCCTAACCGAGTCGGTCTCACCGAGTTGCATTTCAGTCCCACCGAAAACCCTAACGGTCACATTATTTGCTAAATCGGTCTGACCGAGTTTAACGATTCGGTTCCATCGAGTTTGGCAGATTGTGTGTAACGGTTAGATTTTGTGTGGAGGCTATATATACCCCTCCACCTCCTCTTCATTCGTGGAGAGAGCCATCAGAACGAACCTACACTTCCAGCAAACAGTTTCTAAGAGAGAACTACCTACTCATGTGTTGAGGCCAAGATATTCCATTCCTACCATATGAATCTTGATCTCTAGCCTTCCCCAAGTTGCTTTCCACTCAAATCTTCTTTCCACCAGATCCAAAACCCATGAGAGAGAGTTGAGTGTTGGGGAGACTATCATTTGAAGCACAAGAGCAAGGAGTTCATCATCAATGCACCATTTGTTACTTCTTGAGAGTGCTGTCTCCTAGATTGGCTAGGTGTCACTTGGGAGCCTCCGACAAGATTGTGGAGTTGAACCAAGGAGTTTGTAAGGGCAAGGAGATCGCCTACTTCGTCAAGATCAACCGCTAGTGAGGCAAGTCCTTCGTGGGCGATGGCCATGGTGGGATAGACAAGGTTGCTTCTTCGTGGACCCTTCGTGGGTGGAGCCCTCCGTGGACTCGCACAGCCATTACCCTTCGTGGGTTGAAGTCTCCATCTATTGGGGAACGTAGTAATTTCAAAAAATTTCCTACGCACACGCAAGATCATGGTGATGCATAGCAACGAGAGGGAGAGTGTTGTCACGCACCCTCGAGACCAAGCGAAGCATTGATGCAACGTAGAGGAAGTAGTCGTCGTCCTCCGGTCCAACCGATCCAAGCACCGTTATTCGGCACCTCCGAGTTCTTGACACGTGTACAGCTCGATGACGCACCCTCGATCTCCAATCCAAGAGAGGCTCCGAGGGGAGTTCCACAAGACGACGGCGTGGTGCCGATCTTGATGCTCTCCTGTCGCAGGGCTTCGCCTAAGCACCGCTACAATATGATCGAGGTGTAATATCGTGGAGGGGGGCACCGCACACGGCTAAGGAACGATCAATGATCAACTTGTGTGTTCTAGGGTACCCCCCTACCCTCGTATATAAAGGAGGAAGGGAGGAGGTGGCCGGCCCAAGGGGGGCGCGCCATAGAGGAGGGGGAAACTACTCCAAGTAGGTTTCCCTCCCTTTTCCTTATCTTATTTGGAGGGGGAAGGAAAGAGTACTAGTATTAGGAAGTAGTACTAGTAGTAGTAATAGGAAGAGGGGGAAGGAGAAAGGAAAGGGGGCGGCCCCCTCCCCAGTCGGATTGGGCTTGGGGCGCCCTCCCTTGTTCCTTCTCCTTCCTCCTACATGGGCCCAATAAGGCCCATATACCTCCAGGGGTTCCAGAACCTCCGGAGCTCCAAACTTCTCCTAACCTTTCCGGTGTCCAAATATATCCGTCCAATATATTAATCTTTATGTCTCGACCATTTCGAGACTCCTCGTCATGTCCGTGATCATATCCAGACTCAACAACCTTCGTACATCAAAATACATAAACTCATAATATAAGCACATCGAAACCTTAAGCGTGCAGGACCCTACGGTTCGAGAACAATGTAGGCATGACCGAGACATGTCTCCGTCAATAACCAATAGCGGGACCTGATGCCCATATTGGTTCCTACATATTCTACGAAGATCTTTATCGGTCAAACCGCACAACAACATACGTTGTTCCTTTGTCATCGGTATGTTACTTGCCCGAGATTCGATCGTCGGTATCCAATACCTAGTTCAATCTCGTTACGGCAAGTCTCTTTACTCGTTCCGTAATACATCATCTCACAACTAACTCATTAGTTGAAATGCTTGCAAGGCTTAAATGATGTGTATTACCGAGAGGGCCCAGAGATACCTCTCCGACATTCGGAGTGACAAATCCTAATCTCAAATACGCCAACTCAACAAGTACCTTCGAGACACCAGAGAGCACCTTTATAATCACCCGATTCGCTGTGACGCTTGGTAGCACACAAAGTGTTCCTCCAAGAACGGAGTTGCATAATCTCATAGTCATAGGAACATGTATAAGTCATGAAGGAAGCAATAGCAACATACTAAACGATCGTGTGCTAAGCTAACGGAATGGGTCATGTCAATCGATCATTCAACTAATGATGTGACCTTGTTAATCAAATAAAACTCCTTGTTCATGGTTAGGAAACATAACCATCTTTGATTAACAAGCTAGTCAAGTAGAGGCATACTAGTGACACTGTTTGTCTATATATTCACACATGTATTATGTTTCCGGTTAATACAATTCTAGCATGAATAATAAACATTTACCATGGTATGAGGAAATAAATAATAACTTTATTATTGCCTCTAGGGCATATTTCCTTCAGTCTCCCTCTTGCACTAGAGTCAATAATCTAGATTACACAGTAATGATTCTAATACCCATGGAGTCTTGGTGTTGATCATGTTTTGCTCGTGGAAGAGGCTTAGTCAATGGGTCTGCAACATTCAGATCCGTATGTATCTTGCAAATCTCTATGTCTCCCACCTGGACTAGATCCCGGATGGAATTGAAGCGTCTCTTGATGTGCTTGGTTCTCTTGTGAAATCTGGATTCCTTCGCTAAGGCAATTGCTCCATATTGTCACAAAAGATTTTCATTGGACCCGATGCACTAGGTATGACACCTAGATCGATATGAACTCCTTCATCCGAGACTCCTTCATTGGCTGCTTCGAAGCAGCTATGTATTCCGCTTCACATGTAGATCCCGCCACGACGCTTTGCTTTGAACTGCACTAACCGACAGCTCCACCGCTTAATGTAAACACGATCCGGTTTGCGATTTAGAATCGTCCGATCGGTGTCAAAGCTTGCATCAAAGTAACCATTTACGATGAGCTCTTTGTCACCTCCATATACGAAAACATATCCTTAGTCCTTTTCGTATTTCAGATGTTCTTGACCGCTGTCCATGATCCACTCTGGATTACTTTGGTACCTCCTGCTAGACTTATAGCAAGGCACACATCAGTCTCTGTACACAAGATTGCATACATGATAGAGCCTATGGCTGAAGCATAGGAACACTTTTCATTTTCTCTCTATCTTCTGCAGTGGTCGGGCTTTGAGTCTTACTCAACTTCACACCTTGCAACTGAGCAAGAACCCTTTCTTTGCTTGATCCATTTTGAACTTCTTCAAAACTTTGTCAAGGTATGTGCTTTGTGAAAGTCCAATTAAGCGCCTTGATCTATCTCTATAGATCTTAATGCCCAATATGTAAGCAGCTTCACCGAGGTCTTTCATTGAAAAACTTTTATTCAAGTATCCCTTTATGCTATCCAGAATTCTATATCATTTCCAATCAATAATATGTCATCCACATATAATATTAGAAATGCTACTGAGCTCCCACTCACTTTCTTGTAAATACAGTGCTTCTCCGTAAGTCTGTTTAAAACCAAATGCTTTGATCACACTATCAAAACGCTTATTCCAACTCCGAGAGGCTTGCACCAGTCCATAAATGGAACGTTGAGATTGCACACTTTGTTAGCTCCTTTGGATCGATAAAACCTTCGGTTGCATCATATACAACTCTTCTTCCGTAAATCCATTCAGAATGCGGTTTTTACATCCATTTGCCAAATTTCATAATCATAAAATGCGCAATCGCTAACATGATTCGGACAGACTTAAGCATCGCTACGGGTGAGAAGGTCTCATCGTAGTCAACCCTTGAACTTGTCGAAAACCTTTTGCAACAAGTCGAGCTTTGTAGACAGTAACATTACCGTCAGCGTCAGTCTTCTTCTTGAAGATCCATTTATTCTCAATTGCTTGCCGACCATCGGGCAAGTCGACCAAAGTCCATACTTTGTTCTCATACATGGATCCCATCTCAGATTTCATGGCTTCAAGCCATTTTGCGGAATCTGGGCTCACCATCGCTTCTTCATAGTTCGTAGGTTCATCATGATCTAGTAGCATGACTTCTAGAATAGGATTACCGTACCACTCTGGTGCGGATCTTACTCTGTTCGACCTACGTGGTTCTGTATTAACTTGATCTGAAGTTCTATGATCATTATCATCAACTTCCTCACTAGTTGGTTTTGACGTCCACGTAAACGGTTCCTGTGATGTATTATTTTCCAACAAGGGAGTAGGTACAGTTACCTCATCAAGTTCTACTTTCCTCCCACTCACTTCTTTCGAGAGAAACTCCTTCTCTAGAAAGGATCCATTCTTAGCATGTCTTGCCTTCAGATCTGTGATAGAAGGTGTACCCAACTGTCTCCTTTGGGTATCCTATGAAGACACATTTCTCCGATTTGGGTTCGAGCTTATCAGGTTGAAGCTTTTTCACATAAGCATCGCAACCCCAAACTTTAAGAAACGACAACTTTGGTTTCTTGTCAAACCATAGTTCATAAGGTGTCGTCTCAACGGATTTTGATGGTGCCCTATTTAACGTGAATGTAGCTGTCTCTAGAGCATAACCCCAAAACGATAGCGGTAAATCTGTAAGAGACATCATAGATCGCACCATATCAAGTAAAGTACGACATGACGCTCGGACACACCATTACTGTTGTGGTGTTCCGGGTGGCGTGAGTTGTGAAACTATTCCAGTTGTTTTAAGTGTAAACCAAACTCAGAACTCAAATATTCTCCTCCACGATCAGATCGTAGAAACTTTATTTTCTTGTTACGATGATTTTCAACTTCACTCTGAAATTCTTTGAACTTTTCAAATGTTTCAGACTTATGCTTCATTAAGTAGATATACCCATATCTGCTTAAATCATCTGTGAAGGTGAGAAAATAACGATATCCGCCACGAGCCTCAACATTCATTGGACCACATACATCTGTATGTATGATTTCCAACAAATCTGTTGCTCTCTCCATAGTACCGGAGAACGGTGTTTTTGTCATCTTGCCCATGAGGCACGGTTCGCAAGTACCAAGTGATTCATAATCAAGTGATTCCAAAAGTCCATCAGTATGGAGTTTCTTCATGCGCTTTATACCGATATGACCCAAACGGCAGTGCCACAAATAAGTTGCACTATCATTATCAACTCTGCATCTTTTGGCTTCAACATTATGAATATGTGTATCACTACTATCGAGATTCATCAAAATAGACCACTCTTCAGGGTGCATGACCATAAAAGATATTACTCATATAAATAGAACAACCATTATTCTCTCGATTTAAATGAATAACCGTCTCGCATTAAATAAGATCCAGATATAATGTTCATGCTCAATGCCGGCACCAAATAACAATTATTTAGGTCTAATACTAATCCCAAGGTAGATGTAGAGGTAGCGTGCCGACCGCGATCACATCGACTTTGGAACCATTTCCCACGCATCGCCACCTCGTCCTTTGCCGTGTTCGCAATCCGTAGTCCCTGCTTCGAGTTGCAAATATTAGCAATGTAACCAGATCAAATACCAGTGCTATGCGAGCTCTAGTAAGGTACACATCAATAACATGTATATCACATATACCTTTGTTCACCTTGCCATCCTTCTTATCCGCCAAATACTTGGGGCAGTTCCGCTTCGAAGGACTATCGCTTGCGGTAGAAGCACTCGGCCAGTGCTTAGGTCCAGACTTGGGTTTCTTCTCTTGAGCAGCAACTTGTTTGCTGTTCTTCTTGAAGTTCCCTTCTTCTTCCCTTTGCCCTTTTCTTGAAACTAGTGGTCTTGTTAACCATCAACACTTGATGCTCCTTCTGATTTCTACCTCCGCAGCCTTTAGCATTGCGAAGAGCTCAGAATCGCCTTATCCATCCCTTGCATATTATAGTTCATCACGAAGCTCTTGTAGCTTGGTGGAAGTGATTGGAGAATTTCATCAATGACGCTATCATCCGAAGAGTAACTCCCAGTTGAATCAAGTGATTACAATACCCGGACATCTTGAGTATGTGCTCACCGACGAACTATTCTCCTCCATCTTGCAGCTATAGAACTTATTGGAGACTTCATATCTCTCAATCCGGGCATTCTTCTCGAATATCAACTTCAACTCTGAAACATCTCATATGCTCCATGACGCTCAAAACGTCGTTGAAGTCCCGGTTCTAAGCCGTAAAGCATGGCACATTGAACTATCGAGTAGTCATCAGCTTTGCTCGCCAGACGTTCTTAACGCCGTCGGTTAGATCAAGCAGCGAGTTCGCACCCAGCGGTGCTTCCAGACGTAATTTTTCTCGGCAGCAATGAGGATAATCCTCAAATACGGACCCGATCCGCGTAGTTGCTACCATCATCTTTCAACTTAGCTTTCTCAAGGAACGCATTAAAATTCAACGGAACAACAAAGACAGGCCATCTATCTACAAACAACATAGACAAGCAAGATACTATCAGTACTAAGTTTCATGATAAATTTTAGTTCAATTAATCATATTACTTAAGAACTCCCACTTAGATGTACATCTCTAGTCATCTAAGTGATCACGTGATCCAAATCAACTAAACCATAACCGATCATCACGTGAGATGGAGTAGTTTTCAATGGTGAACATCTTATGTTGATCATATCTACTATATGATTCATGCTCGACCTTTCGGTCTCCGTGTTCCGAGGCCATATCTCGCATATGCTAGGCTCGTCAAGTTTAACTCGAGTATTCTGCGTGTGCAAAACTGGCTTGCACCCGTTGTAGATGGACGAGAGCTTATCACACCCGATCATCACGTGGTGTCCGGGCACGATTTAACTTTGGCAACAAAGCATACTCAAGGAGAACACTACTTGATAATTTTAGTGAGAGATCATCTTAAAATGCTACCGTCAATCAAAGCAAGATAAGATGCATAAAAGATAAACATCACATGCAATCAATATAAGTGATATGATATGGCCATCATCTTCTTGTGCTTGTGATCTCCATCTCCAAGCACCATCATGATCACCATCGCCACCGCGCGACGCCTTGATCTCCATCGTAGCATCGTTGTCGCTCGCCATCTATTGCTTCTACGACTATCGCTACCGCTTAGTGATAAAGTAAAGCAATTACAGGCATTTGCATTCATACAATAAAGCGACAACCATATGGCTCCTGCCAGTTGCCGATAACTTCGGTTACAAAACATGATCATCTCATACAATAAAATATAGCATCATGTCTTGGCCATATCACATCACAACATGCCCTGCAAAAACAAGTTAGACGTCCTCTACTTTGTTGTTGCAAGTTTTACGTGGCTGCTACAGGCTTAAGCAAGAACCAATCTCACCTACGCATCAAAACCACAATGATAGTTTGTCAAGTTGATGTTGTTTTAACCTTTGCAAGGACCGGGCGTAGCCACACTCGGTTCAACTAAAGTTGGAGAAACTGACACCCGCTAGTCACCTGTGTGCAAAGCACGGCGGTAAAACCAGTCTTGCGTAAGCGTACGCGTAATGTCGGTCCGGGCCGCTTCATCAAACAATACCGCCGAACCAAAGTATGACATGCTGGTAAGCAGTATGACTTATATCGCCCACAGCTCATTTGTGTTCTACTCGTGCATATAACATCAAACCATAAAAACCTAGGCTCGGATACCACTGTTGGGGAACGTAGTAATTTCAAAAAATGTCCTACGCACACGCAAGATCATGGTGATGCATAGCAACGAGAGGAGAGAGTGTTGTCTACGTACCCTCATAGACCAAGCGGGCGCTTGATGCAACGAGAGGAAGTAGTCGACGTCCTCCCCGTCCAACCGATCCAAGCACCGCACTCCGCACCTCCGAGTTCTTGACACGCGTGCAGCTCGATGACGCACCTCGATCTCCAATCCAAGAGAGGCTCGAGGGGAGTTCCGTCAAGACGACGGCGTGGTGGACGATCTTGATGTTCTCTGTCGCAGGCTTCGCCTAAGCACCGCTACAATATGACCGAGGTGTAATATCGTGGAGGGGGCACCGCACACGGCTAAGGAACGATCAATGATCAACTTGTGTGTTCTAGGGTGCCCCTACCCCGTATATAAAGGAGGGAGGGAGGAGGTGGCCGCCCAAGGGGGGCGCGCCATAGAGGAGGGGGAAACTACTCCAAGTAGGTTTCCCTCCCTTTTCCTTATCTTATTTGGAGGGAAGGAAAGAGTACTAGTATTAGGAAGTAGTACTAGTAGTAGTAATAGGAAGAGGGGAAGGAGAAGGAAAGGGGCCGCCCCCCCCAATTCGGATTGGGCTTGGGGCGCGCCTCCCTTGTTCCTTCTCCTTCCTCCTACATGGGCCCAATAAGGCCCATATACCTCCTGGGGTTCCAGAACCTCCGGAGCTCCAAACTTCTCCGGAACCTTTCCGTGTCCAAATATATCCGTCCAATATATTAATCTTTATGTCTCGACCATTTCGAGACTCCTCGTCATGTCCGTGATCATATCCGGACTCGAACAACCTTCGTACATCGAAATACATAAACTCATAATATAACCGCTATCAAAACCTTAAGCGTGCACGGACCCTACGGTTCGAGAACAATGTAGACATGACCGAGACATGTCTCGGTCAATAACCAATAGCGGACCTGGATGCCCATATTGGTTCCTACATATTCTACGAAGATCTTTATCGGTCAAACCGCACAATAACATACGTTGTTCCTTTGTCATCGGTATGTTTCTTGCCCGAGATTCGATCGTCGGTATCCAATACCTAGTTCAATCTCGCACGGCAAGTCTCTTTACTCATTCCGTAATACATCATCTCACAACTAACTCATTAGTTGAAATGCTTGCAAGGCTTAAATGATGTGTATTACCGAGAGGGCCCAGAGATACCTCTCCGACATTCGGAGGACAAATCCTAATCTCAAATACGCCAACTCAACAAGTACCTTCGGAGACACCAGAGAGCACCTTTATAATCACCCGATTCGCCAGACGTTTGGTAGCACACAAAGTGTTCCTCCAAGAAGCGGAGTTGCATAATCTCATAGTCATAGGAACATGTATAAGTCATGAAGGAAGCAATAGCAACATACTAAACGATCGTGTGCTAAGCTAACGGAATGGGTCATGTCAATCAGATCATTCAACTAATGATGTGACCTTGTTAATCAAGTAACAACTCCTTGTTCATGGTTAGGAAACATAACCATCTTTGATTAACAAACTAGTCAAGTAGAGGCATACTAGTGACACTCTGTTTGTCTATATATTCACACATGTATTATGTTTCCGGTTAATACAATTCTAGCATGAATAATAAACATTTATCATGGTATGAGGAAATAAATAATAACTTTATTATTGCCTCTAGGGCATATTTCCTTCACCATCAACGTGGATGTACGATAGCACCACCTATCGGAACCACGCCAAAAACATCTGTGTCTCCAATTGCGTTTGAATCCTCCAAACCCTTCCCTTTACTTGATATGTATTGTGAATGCTGAAATCGTGCCTAAACTCCACTCAAACTTAAAGAATCTTAAAAACTGCAACTTTGGTACTTAGTGTCTAATCACCCCCCCCCCCCTCTAGACAAGTCTTCTCAAGGTCCTACAAGTGGTATCAAAGCTTTGGTCTCCATTGCTTTGGTTTAATCACCATTGGAGGAAGATGGATGAGTCTACTATTGGGAGTCTTAGACATAGAGTGCCTATTCTTGATGGAGAGTATTTTCATGAGTGGAAAAATGAGATGCTTGTTATTTTCAATCAATATCATTTTAACAAGTACATTGCTAGTCCTTGTGCACCTTATGTTGATCCTATGCATCCTACCCATGATGAGTCAATTGACATGATTAGGAATCTTAGAACTGCCGAACTTATCATTAGAGGATTGCCTAGAAACTTGATTGGATGCTTGCCTACTCTTAAGTGTGCCTACACCATATGGAAATTTCTTGAGGAACAATTTCCAGATTATTCCTTGAAGAATCTTGATGAAATTCTCCATAAGTCTATTGCTTTGAGTAAGATGAATACTAGTGATCCTATGTTTGGTGATCGTCTATTTGAGCTTACAAACCTTATGCATGCCAAAGGAAATGTTGGTATTATTAGTGATATTATTTCCGAAGCTATAAAAATTCATAAGCAAGATAATTGTCAAACTCATTCTAATGAATCACCCTCTCTAGGACTTGATCCACCACATGACGATGTTGAACATGGATACTATGATGAGGATGATGATAGTGACTTCGATCTTGATGATGTAATGAGACACTTTGGTCATATGGCAAATCTTCGGGGATACATGTCAGGAGGAAAGGAATGGGTTCTTGATAGTAGATGTACCGATCACATGACCGGAGATAAAGACATGTTTCGTGAGCTTGCTGATAATGATAGTCCTCGAAAGTATGTCACTTTCGGTGAGAACTCAAAGGGTAAGGTGGTTGGCCTCAGTAAGGTGGCCATATCACATGATAGCTCCATACAAAATGTCATGCTCGTTGAATCTCTTGGTTACAACTTACTTTCAGTATCTAGACTCACTGATTTCGGTTTCAATGTTCTATTTACTGAAGTAGATTGCCAAGTATTTCGTCGAGATAATCATAAAATGGTCTTTACCGGTGTGCGTAGAGGTGATCTATACATTTCACCAAAAAGGCTCAACCTAAAACTTGCTTCATTGCTAAATCCCCAAAAGGTTGGTTGTGGCATAGACGATTAGGTCATGTTGGTATGCGAAACCTTGACAAGCTTATTAAAGGGAATCATATCCTTGGAGTTAATGATGTCATATTTGATAAGGATAGACTGTGCAACGCTTGTCAGGCAGGTAAACAGGTTGGAGGAAGGCATCCCGTGAAGAGCATCATAACTACAAGGAGGCCACTTGAGCTACTTCACATGGATCTCTTTGGTCCCAACTCATACAAGAGTCTCGGTGGAAATTCTTTTGGTCTAGTTATAGTTGATGATTTTTCAAGATTTACGTGGGTGTTCTTTCTCGATGATAAATCGCAGGTCCAAAAGATCTTCAAAAACTTCGCAAGGAAGGCTCAAAATCAATTTGAAGTGAAGATCAAGAAGGTTCGCAGCGACAACGGAACGGAGTTCAAGAACGCAAATGTGGACACCTTTCTTGACGAAGAAAGGATTTCACACGAGTTCTCGGCTACATACACACCTCAACAAAACGGAGTTGTTGAGAGGAAGAACCGGACGCTCATCGAAATGGTGAGAACGATGCTTGATGAGTACAAGACGCCGAAGCACTTTTGGGCAGAAGCGATTGAGACAGCTTGTCATGCAACAAATCGCTTGTATCTTCACAAGCTACTCAGCAAGACGGCATACGAGCTCCTCACCGGTAACAAATCCCAAGTTGGATACTTTCGAGTATTCGGCTCAAAGTGCTACATTCTTGATAAGCATCATCGTTCTAAATTTGCTCCTAAGTCTCATGAAGGTTTCCTACTAGGTTATGGCTCAAACTCTGAAACTTACCGTGTCTACAACAATTTCACGCGGAAGGTTGAAGAGACGGTAGATGTGAAGTTTGATGAATCTAACGGCTCACAAGTAGAGCAATTGCCAATTGATGTAGGTGACAAAGATCCTTCGGAAGCAATTCAAGACTTGGCTATTGGCAAGGTTCGTCCAACGGAGGTCAAGGAGAGTACCTCGTCCGTCCAAGTGGAAGCTTCTGTTGGAAATATGCCCTAGAGGCAATAATAAAAGTATTATTATATTTCCTTGTTCATGATAATTGTCTTTTATTCATGCTATAACTGTATTATCCGGAAATCGTAATACACGTGTGAATACATAGACCACAATATGTCCCTAGTGAGCCTCTAGCTGACTAGCTCGTTGTGATCAACAGATATTCATGGTTTCCTGGCTATGGACATTGGATGTCGTTGATAACGGGATCACATCATTAGGAGAATGATGTGATGGACAAGACCCAATCCTAAGCATAGCACAAAGATCGTGTAGTTCGTTTGCTAGAGCTTTTCCAATGTCAAGTATCTCTTCCTTAGACCATGAGATCGTGTAACTCCCGGATACCGTAGGAGTGCTTTGGGTGTGTCAAACGTCACAACGTAACTGGGTGACTATAAAGGTGCACTACAGGTATCTCCGAAAGTGTTTGTTGGGTTGACACGGATCGAGACTGGGATTTGTCACTCCGTGTAAACGGAGAGGTATCTCTGGGCCCACTCGGTAGGACATCATCATAATGTGCACAATGTGACCAAGGGGTTGATCACGGGATGATGTGTTACGGAACGAGTAAAGAGACTTGCCAGTAACGAGATTGAACAAGGTATCGGTATACCGACGATCGAATCTCGGGCAAGTACAATACCGTTAGACAAAGGGAATTGTATACGGGATCGATTGAGTCCTTGACATCGTGGTTCATCCGATGAGATCATCGTGGAACATGTGGGAGCCAACATGGGTATCCAGATCCCGCTGTTGGTTATTGACCGAGAACGCCTGGTCATGTCTACATGTCTCCGAACCCGTAGGGTCTACACACTTAAGGTTCGATGGCGCTAGGGTTATAAAGGAAGTTTGTATGTGGTTACCGAATGTTGTTCGAGTCCGGATGAGATCCCGGACGTCACGAGGAGTTCCGGAATGGTCCGGAGGTAAAGATTTATATATGGGAAGTCCTATTTTGGCCACCGGAAAATGTTCGGGATTTTTCGGTATTGTACCGGGAAGGTTCTAGAAGGTTCCGGAGTGGGGCCCACCTGCATGGGTGGACCCACATGAACGTGGGTAGTGGGGGAAAGGGCCCACACCCCTGGTCAAGGCGCACCAAGATCCCCCCTTAGAAGGAATAAGATCATATCCCGAAGGGATAATGTAACACCCCGGATCCGATGCGCTAGGTGTCCGCCAGTTATTCGCCTTCGTTGCCATGTCATTTGCTTGCGTGTTGCATTTGCCATGTCATCATATGCATTTTATATCATGTCATCATGTGCATTTCATTTTGCATACGTGTTCGTCTCATGCATCCGAGCTTTTTCCCCGTTGTCCGTTTTGCAATCCGGCACTCCTATGTTCCCCGGCGTCCCTTTTTGTCTTCTGTTGTGTGCGGGTATTAAACTTTCTCGGAATGGCCCGAGGTTTGCCAAGCGGCCTTGGTATACCACCGTTAGACCGCCTGTCAAGTTTCGTGCCATTTGGAGGTCGTTTGGTACTCCAACGGTTAACCGGGTAACCGCGAAGGCCTCTTTTGTTGCAGCCCAACACCCCTTCCAAAGTGGCCCAAAACCCACCAAACTCCCCTCCATGCTCTCGGTCGTTCGATCACGATCGCGTGGCCGAAAACCGCTCCTCATTTGGACACTCCTAGCTCCCTCTACCTATAAAACTAGACCTCCCCCCGATTTTTCGCGCAGATCAAACACTAGCCTCTTCCCTGCGCGCCGCCGGACACATCCGGTCCGCGCCCACATGTCCGCGCGTCACCCCGGCCAATGGGGTGCCGCCACGTCATCTCCGCCGCCGCTCACAGCCAACGGTGCGCCGCCACGTGGCCTGACCACTGTCGGCCGCCCGCCCGCCCTGCGGCCCGTCAGGGGCCCAGCCCCAGCCGCAGATCCCGCGCACACCGCCCACCACAAGCTTCCGGCACCTCCACGCGGCCCTCCTCTCGCCGCCACTGGCGCTTCGCGCCCGCCGCCACCGGCCTGCTCCCCGCCGCCCGCGCCGGCCTCCCCTCGCTCCTCACCTGCCCATGCTGCTCCGTGCTCACCGCCGCCAAGCTCACGCCACGGCCGACCTCGAGCCTCACCACCACCGGAGCCGCCTCCTCCGGCGACCTCCCCGGCCCCGGATCCGCCCATCCCCGGTGTTTCCCCGTCGTCCCCGGCGATATCTCCGGCGAGCTCGCGCCGCTGCCCCGGCGAACCTCGAAATCCACGAAGGTTGTTTTTCCCCTTCCCCGAAACTGCCAAGTCCCCAGGATTCTAACATTTTCGTGCATTTTCATAGCATCACATCTCCGCACCTGTGGCTCCGTTTGGCGCATATAATATGTCAAATTGTTCGCCTCGAAGAGTACATCATTTCATTCCATTGCATCATTTGCATTTGAGCCCATCTTGATGCCCGAAATGCTGTTGGAAGTTGGCTTCAGATCGTTAGTTCCAGAATCTTATCAGCTCGAGCTCTTTTGTCATTTTTGCCATGAATTATGTGTGCACCTTATGAACTTGAGTCCTACATGTGAGTTGATCATTGCCATGCCATCTTTCCAGGGGTGTATGCCATGTATTTTTGTGAGTTATGTGTTGACTAGAACAAGCATGCAAAGTAGGGATGATGATGTTGCTGATTTCAGGAACTTAGTGTTTTCACTAAGTCTTGTCCTTTTGTTATTTTTATGCCATATGTTAATGTTGTTAAAGAGAGATCTATGACCTTTTTTAGCATGATCAGTAAGGGTGTTTTGAACATATGGATGTGCTCTATCCATACATGCCTTTGTTGACATTTATGGAGTAGTCTAGCATGTCATTTTCGTGCTCTACTTTTGCTTGAAAATGTTTCCTGGCAGATTGGTTGCATGAGATTCAATTTTCACGAGGTCGTTGTAGTTGATCCGGGTATGCTATGACCTTGCTCTTGCCATGCTTAGCTTCATAATCATGCCTTCTTACTGTTGGTTGCCTTGCCATGCCATGTATTGCTCTGTAGTGAGTGCATCGAGCTCACGAACATGCCTACTCGTTATCTGTTTTTGCCATGTCCTGATATTTCACTAAGTCTGAAATCTGTAATAAAACTTGCAATGTTTACATGGGTGCCATCATTTCTTAAGGTCCTTTTTGACTTATGGTCAGTAAGGGACTATTGATATATGCTTTGAGTAGAATCATGTCACGCCTTGTTTTGCTATTATAAGTTCGTGGAAGGCTCGGCCTTATGCCTGGTGTTTTGTTCCACTCTTGCCGCCCTAGTTTCCGTCATACCGGTGTTATGTTCCCGGATTTTGCGTTCCTTACGCGGTCGGGTGATTTATGGGACCCCCCTGACAGTTCGCTTTGAATAAAACTTGTCCAGCAAGGCCCAACATTGCCTTTTACCATTTGCCTCACCTAGCCCTTTTTTTCCCTTGGGTTTCGGAGCCCAAGGGTCATCTTTATTTACCCCGGGCGATGCTGCTCGTGTGAGTGTTGGTCCAAACCGTCGACCGCCGGTGGCCAGGGCAACTCTGGGCTGGCCTACCGGAAGTTTGGACAATCCGGTGTGCCACGAGAACGAGATATGTGCAGCTCCTATCGATTTGTCGGCACATTCTGGCGGCTTTTGCTGGTCTTGTTTTACCATTGTCGAAATGTCTTGATGTACCGGGATACCGAGTCGATCGGAGTGTCTTGGGTGAAGGTCTATTCCTTCGTTGATCGCGAGAGCTTGTCATGGGCTAAGTTGGGACACCCTGCAGGTTTAAACTTTCGAGAGCCGTGCCCGCGGTTATGTGGCGATGGGAATTTGTTAATGTCCGGTTGTAGAAGACCAAGTTGACCTTAATTAAAATACATCAACCATGTGTGTAACCGTGATGGTCTCTTTCCGTGGAGTCCGGGAAGTGAACACGATGTTGGAGTTATGCTTGACGAGGTTGCTATAGGATCACTTCTTGATCATACTTTTGTCGACCGTGCTTTGCCTTCTCTTCTCGCTCTCATTTGCGTATGTTAGCCTCCGTTTATGCTAGTCGCTGTCGCAGCTCCACCTCATGCCTTTACCTTACCCATGAGCTTAAATAGTCTTGATCTCGCGGTGCGAGATTGCTTTGAGTCCTCGTGGCTCACCAGATACTTCAAAACCAGTTTGCGGTGCCTATGTTATCGAAAGCGGATGACGCAACTAAGCTTAAGGAGGAGCTCGATGAAGATCTTGCCCTTTTTGTTGTTTCGTTCTAGTTGATCAAGAGTGGAGCCCAGTTGGGGTCGACTGTGGACCTTTATCGCATTTGGGGTTCTTCTTTTATTCGGTTCCGTAGTTGGACCTTGATTGTATCTGGATGATGTAATGCTTTATTCATGTAATTGTGTGAAGTGGCGATTGTAAGCCAACTATGTATCTCTTTCCCTTATGTATTACTTGGGTTGT
The DNA here is from genome assembly GCA_021437245.1 of Aegilops speltoides. NCBI lineage: Eukaryota > Viridiplantae > Streptophyta > Magnoliopsida > Poales > Poaceae > Aegilops > Aegilops speltoides. The sequence goes on from CM038146.1 coordinate 172,281,087, forward strand.
GTGAAGATTACCTCACTTGCGACATTGCTTTCAATGCGGTTATGCCTCTAAGTCGTGCTTCGACACGTGGGAGATATAGCCGCATCGAGGGCGCTATGTTGGTAATCAGAGCCTTCCCCGACCTTAGGAGCCCCACTGCTTGATCGTTTTTAGCGGCCGAGTTGTGTCTAGAAAAATGTTTTGACTCATTTAGGATTATATATATCGGAGAGTAGGATTCTTTTTACTCCCCAGTCCCTTCGACCTTCTGGTGAGGTATCCTGACGTAGAGTTTTGACTCTTCTCTTCTCAAATTTCACTAAAAATTTTTTTAGGATCACGCGGATATCTTGGGATCGTTCCGATATTCTTATGACGAGAACATTGTTCTTGGTGCCTCCTGTCATTTAGGGGTTGTGGCAGTGTCCCGGGGAGTTGAGCTCCGAGGTGTTGTCGTCATAATTTTATCGTTGCAGTTCGAATACCGAGTTTAGTACCGACATCGAAAATCTCTTTTATGCGTTGTTGGTGAGATAACCCGCTAACCCAATCTCGAGGTGAGTACGGGAGTATTGCCATGACTTCGTATAACGGATGCTTTTCAAGGTTGAGGTACACGATTTCGAAGGTTTCTTGGTTATGTGTTGACGGATGGATACAATTGGATGTAGGGATTGTTAGTTTGTGTGAGATATTATTGCTCCCTATATCCCCAACACCGATTGCATAACCGAAAATTTCGGGAGTTTCATAGGTGGGAATTCAAGTAGCTCTTAGGATATCTTTCCGACGGATGTATGATATGAGATTGGGGTTCGACGTCTAGTGGTCCGCCTATTCACGGTTGGTTTTACATGGTCTCGTTGTGTCTTAAAGAGTCCTTGGCTATGCCGACTGGGGGGCTTCAGATGTCATGTGCCTTGCCTTGTACATGATGGTGCTGTCTGATTGAGCCCGTAGGCCCCACCACGAAAACTTCGGACGAAATCTCTATCATATGTTTGTTCCGGCTTATTCTGCAAGCCAATCCTTTATTTTGTGTTATTTGTGGTATTCGAGTTGCTTCGAAGTCAAATGTTGAATCCATACCTTTCCTAAACGGTGTTCTCATATTTCTATGTGGATACTAATCCTTCTTGAGCATTGAGGTTGTCATGTCAATTCTTCTCTAACCGGCGTGATTCTCTCCAGGCTAATACTATCATTTTTCCCATCAGCAAGACCAATTATCATTTCTTCTCAACGGTGTTTGTTCCATCTTCTCCAAGTTGCCTTTGTTTTTCCCGCCCACCCACCCTTTTTCCTCAAGGACTAAGATTTCTTTACCGAGTATCCTTTTATTTTTGTGAAGTTTCTCCATTCTTTTCCGTCAATGTTCTTACCCGGTGGTTCTCAAGAAGATGTTCTACTAGTTCGTCATTCCTCATTCCTTTCTCTTCTACGGTGGATTCAAGTCAAGTTTTGTTGATCATACCTTTTTCCTCATTTCAATGTCTTCTCATACCGGTGCACCTCATTATCATTCTACTTCTCGCTATTTGTTATTCCGGAGTGCTCAAGACATCTCGAAGATTGTGTTTCCACTCTTAATTCGTTCAAGCTCTTTCGAGATTGGTATCTCATTCAAGTCATTTAATTCAACCGGTGCAACATCTCTTTTAAATCTTTTCAACGGTGTTCTTTTGAGTGGGCCCTAACCCACAGGTCTTTTCCTGTGATCTTACCCGACTCTTCTATTTTCCCGAGCTATCCTAAATTCTTCTCCAAGTTTGGCGTAAGAATGAGTTATCATCACCAAATGCTTTTCTCCAAGATCTTTCAAATTCTTTTCATAGTTGGCTCAACCTCTTCGCTTTTGATTCTTCCAGTGTGCCTCAATAATTCTTGGTGGTGTTTCTCGTTGTCATTCTCATCATTTGAAGACCGAAGAAGAGTTTCTCTTTAATCTTGCTCTATTCTCTTCAAGATTCATGGTGCTAGCTTGTTGCCATCCTCTCATAATTGTTTTCGATTGTGAAATTTTTTCACCCATCGGAGATATTCAAGAGTCTTCTCGGTTTGTCATCCGGAGCCCATCATAAGTATTATTCATTCAAGCCTTCAGCTATCGTTCTCCAAATCTTACCGGTGATTCGTTCAAATATCCTCTAATCAGTTCATGTTCTCTTCGTTCTCATGTATCTAAATCCCCCCAAATATCTTCATTCGTTTTCCAATTCTTCCCGGTGAATTGTGCCTTTGCTACTTTCATTTTCAATCCTTATGGTGGTTCTTTCAAGATCTCTCTTCCTTGTTTATCATATCAATTCATTTGTTGTTCCAATCCTACCGGTGGTTCGTTGAAGACCTTCTCAAGTTTTGATATATCTCTTTTAATCCTTTCTACGAGAATAAGTAGTATGCCAAATCCGTTGATTGTCATCAATTTAATCAGTGAAGGATACGCATAACATAATTCTTGTTCTTGTTTCATCCAAGTGATTAATTCCTTCTTTCGGAGTTTGTTCATGATGAATAAATTCTTGGCTTCTTGTTGTTCATCTTTCTTCCGGAATTCTAAGTTTTCCGCATTATCTCGTCGCGAAGCTCCATCTAAATCATTGCAAGGATTCACCTTGTGTTTTCAATTTCTCTTTCTTTTCATTCCTTTTGTTTACCGGAGTTCTTCATGGAGGTTCTACATGATGGTTCGTCAAGGATTCTTTTCATTCTCCAATTGTTCTTCAAGATTTCTCTTGAAGTTATGACCCGCCAAGTTATACTCTAAAATAAACATGGTGCTCAACACATGTTTTGTTTTGAGGAGCTCAAGTATTCTTCTTCTTGCATTTCGAAGTGCAATTCTTTCTACCTTATCTTTTGAGGTGGTGATATGTCATTCTTGATAATTTCCATTCATGCTTCGTGATTCACATGTTGTCAAGAATGAGGTATTTTAGATCCATTAATCTCTTCGTTGGAGTTATCTTGTGTCATATTTCACCGAAAGCCTTCCCTAAGGAATGTTGCTAATTGTGGTGCTTATTAATGACCCAAGTTCTCCAATTATCCTCTTGGTGAAAGAAGTTTATCTTATCTTCATTGATCTCAACCAATCAATTGTTTCCATTAGTGGCCGGTTGTCACCTCATCATTTTGAGATGTTTGTCATAAGCCCACAACAAGCTTGTGCTTTTCGTTGTTGATTTGCCAACAACTCCGTTCAATTCTTCTTTGCAAGGATGCTTTCCAAGCTCATTTGTGGCAGAAGTTAGCATTTTCTACTCCTTTCTGTTATTCGAATGATCTATCGTCCATTCTTTCTTCCGGAGGCATTGTGATGTTGCTCTCTTTACTCATAATCTCGAATTGTGAGGATCGTGTTCTTTTCATGCTTATCCATTTAACCGGAGTGTTGTACCATCTCTTCATCTTATCATGTTTTCTTCTCTTTTCTACCGGAGTGCTGTCCAAATTCTGTCATTCTTGTTCCTTGGCTATCTCATTATACTGAGGTGGTCATATTCTTTTCGATCGTGAAACTCTTGATTCATGTCTTTGCAACCTTCAAGTTCTCGTAATACTCCTTGTTCCTCTTTTCCTACCGGATTGTTTGCAATCTCATTCATCTCTGTTGTACTCTTTCTTTTAAATTGCTCAACCTCTCAAGGTTCGTGGTTTCACTCATTTATCAAAGAAGCAACTTTGTTTTACCTCTTCTCTTTCTCTTCCGTTTTCCCTCCAGTGCCATCCTAGATCTCGGGACGAGATCCTCTCATAGTGGTGGAGTGTTGTAACACCCCGGATCCGATGCGCCAGGTGTCCGCCAGTTATTCGCCTTCGTTGCCATGTCATTTGCTTGCGTGTTGCATTTGCCATGTCATCATATGCATTTCATATCATGTCATCATGTGCATTTCATTTTGCATACGTGTTCGTCTCATGCATCCGAGCTTTTTCCCCGTTGTCCGTTTTGCAATCCGGCACTCCTATGTTCCCCGGCGTCCCTTTTTGTCTTCTGTTGTGTGCGGGTATTAAACTTTCTCGGAATGGCGAGGTTTGCCAAGCGGCCTTGGTATACCACCGTTAGACCGCTGTCAAGTTTCGTGCCATTTGGAGGTCGTTTGGTACTCCAACGGTTAACCGGTAACCGCGAAGGCCTCTTTGTTGCAGCCCAACACCCTTCCAAAGTGGCCCAAAACCCACCAAACTCCCTCCATGCTCTCGATCGTTCGATCACGATCGCGTGGCAAAACCGCTCCTCATTTGGACACTCCTAGCTCCCTCTACCTATAAAACTAGACCTCCCCGATTTTTCGCGCAGATCAAACCCTAGCCTCTTCCTGCATGCCACGGACACGTCCGGTCCGCCCGGACATGTCCGCGTCACCCCGCCAATGGGGTGCCGCCCGTCATCTCCGCCGCGCTCACAGCTAACGGCGCGCGCCACGTGGCATCGACCACCGTCGCGTCGCCGCCCGCCCCTTCGGCCCGTCGGGCCCCCCGAGCTCAGCGCTGCGCCGCGCTCCGCCGCCAGCGCCTCCTCCGCCACGCACACGCTTCGCGCCCGCCGCGCGCCTGCTCCCCCGCCGCCCGCCGCCTCTCCCCTCCCGCCTCCTCCCTGCCCCCTTCAGCTCTCCGTGCTCGCCGCCGCCAAGCTCCGCCACGGCCGACCTCGAGCCCCAGCGCCACCACGAACCGCCTCCTCCGGCGACCTCCCGGCCGGATCCGCCCATCCCGGCGTTTCCCCGTCGTCCCCGGCGATATCTCCGGCGAGCTCGCGCCGCTGCCCCGGCGAACCTCGAAATCCACGAAGGTTGTTTTTCCCCTTCCCTGAAACTGCCAAGTCCCCAGGATTCTAACATTTTCGTGCATTTTCATAGCATCACATCTCTGCACCTGTGGCTCCGTTTGGCGCGTATAATATGTCAAATTGTTCGCCTCGAAGAGTACATCATTTCATTCCATTGCATCATTTGCATTTGAGCTCATCTTGATGCCCGAAATGCTGTTGGAAGTTGGCTTCAGATCGTTAGTTCCAGAATCTTATCACTCGAGCTCTTTTGTCATTTTGCCATGAATTATGTGTGCACCTTATGAACTTGAGTCCTACATGTGAGTTGATCATTGCCATGCCATCTTTCCAGGGTGTATGCCATGTATTTTTGTGAGTTATGTGTTGACTAGAACAAGCATGCAAAGTAGGGATGATGATGTTGCTGATTTCAGGAACTTAGTGTTTTCACTAAGTCTTGTCCTGCTGTTATTTTTATGCCATATGTTAATGTTGTTACAGAGAGATCTATGACCTTTTTGAGCATGATCAGTAAGGGTGTTTTGAACATATGGATGTGCTCTATCCATACATGCCTTTGTTGACATTTATGGAGTAGTCTAGAATGTCATTTTCGTGCTCTACTTTTGCTTGAAAATGTTTCCTGGCAGATTGGTTGCATGAGATTCAATTTTCACGAGGTCGTTGTAGTTGATACGGGTATGCTATGACCTTTCTCTTGCCATGCTTAGCTTCATAATCATGCCTTCTTACTGTTGGTTGCCTTGCCATGCCATGTATTGCTCTGTAGTGAGTGCATCGAGCTCACGAACATGCCTACTCGTTATCTGTTTTTGCCATGTCCTGATATTTCACTAAGTCTGAAATCTGTAATAAAACTTGCAATGTTTACATGGGTGCCATCATTTCTTATGGTCCTTTTTGACTTATGGTCAGTAAGGGACTATTGATATATGCTTTGAGTAGAATCATGTCACGCCTTGTTTTGCTATTATAAGTTCCTGTAGCATGTTGTTTGCTTGCTCTAAACATGCCTTCCTGATGTTAATTCCTGGCATGTTAGTAATTTCACTAAGTCTGTGAACCTGATATTTTTAGCACTTTCACCATGCTTGTTTGAACATGTTATGATGTGATTTAGCCGTAGCTCAGTGTTCCTCTTTTGTTAAGCATCTCCTGTAGTTCGCTGCCATATGCTTTGTTTTTATGTTGGGGTGCTGTAGCATAGTTTCTTGTTGCGTGCTAAGTAGCATCGGGCTGTTAAACGCAGATTTGCATCATTCTTGTTTTGCTTGTCATTTGCAAACCGTGCATCCGATTCCGGTGATCTTTATATCGATTTCACCGAAATCATCCCATCTTTCAGCGGCATACTTGGTTTGCCAAGTTGATGCCAGTTCATCATTTTCCTTCCGAGCATACATATGCATTGCATATCACATCTCGCATAGCATGTCATGTATTGCATCATATTGCTTGTGCATTGTTCCTTGTTTGATTGTGGTTCCGTTGCTTGTGTTCTTGCTTTGGGTAGAGCCGGGAGACGAGTACATGAACGAGGAACCTGTTGAGAACGCCTACGAGGATCAAGCCTTCGACAACTCTGAGAACCTTGCAGGCAAGATGATCATACCCTCGAAATCACTACTATCTTTGCTATGCTAGTTTGCTCGCTCTTTTTCTATGCCAATGCTGCGATGCCTACCATTTGCTTGTCAGCCTCCCAAATTGCCATGTCAAACCCCTAACCTTTGACACCTTTCCTATGCAAACCGTTGTTTGGCTATGTTACCGCTTTGCTCAGCCCCTCTTATAGCGTTGTTAGTTGCAGGTGAAGATTGAAGTTTGTTCATTGTTGGAACATGGAGGTGTTGTTCCTTGTTGGAACATGTTTACTTGTTGGGATATCACAATATCTCTTATATTATTAATGCATCTATATATTTGGTAAAGGGTGGAAGGCTCGGCCTTATGCAGTGTTTTGTTCCACTCTTGCGCCTAGTTTCCGTCATACCGGTGTTATGTTCCCGGATTTTGCGTTCCTTACGCGGTCGGGTGATTTATGGGACCCCCGACGAGTCGCTTTGAATAAAACTTGTCCAGCAAGGCCCAACATTGCCTTTTACCATTTGCCTCACCTAGCCCTTTTTTTTCCCTTGGGTTTCGGAGCCCAAGGGTCATCTTTATTACCCCCCCGGCGGTGCTCGTTGAGTGTTGGTCCAAACCGTCGACCGCCGGTGGCCACCAGGCAACTCTGGGCTGGCCTACCGGAAGTTTGGACAATCCGGTGTGCCACGAGAACGAGATATGTGCAGCTCCTATCGATTTGTCGGCACATTCGGGCGGCTTTGCTGGTCTTGTTTTACCATTGTCGAAATGTCTTGATGTACCGGATACCGAGTTTGATCGGAGTGTCTTGGGTGAAGGTCTATTCCTTCGTTGATCGCGAGAGCTTGTCATGGGCTAAGTTGGGACACCCTGCAGGTTTAAACTTTCGAGAGCCGTGCCCGCGGTTATGTGGCAGATGGGAATTTGTTAATGTCCGGTTGTAGAAGACCTGAAGTTGACCTTAATTAAAATACATCAACCGTGTGTGTAACCGTGATGGTCTCTTTCCGTGGTCCGGAAGTGAACACTGATGTTGGAGTTATGCTTGACGAGTTGCTATAGGATCACTTCTTGATCATACTTTTGTCGACCGTGCTTTGCCTTATCTTCTCGCTCTCATTTGCGTATGTTAGCCTCCGTTTATGCTAGTCGCTTGCTGCAGCTCCACCTCATGCCTTTACCTTACCCATGAGCTTAAATAGTCTTGATCTCGCGGGTGCGAGATTGCTGAGTCCTCGTGGCTCACGGATACTTCAAAACCAGTTTGCGGTGCCTATGTTACCGAAAGCAGATGACGCAACCAAGCAAGGAGGAGCTCGATGAAGATCTTGCCCTTTTTGTTGTTTCGTTCTAGTTGATCGATAGTGGAGCCGGTTGGGGTCGACCGTGGACCTTTATGTCGATTTGGGGTTCTTCTTTTATTCTGGTTCCGTAGTCGGACCTTGATTGTATCTGGATGATGTAATGCTTTATTCATGTAATTGTGTGAAGTGGCGATTGTAAGCCAACTATGTATCTCTTTCCCTTATGTATTACTTGGGTTGTGTGAAGATTACCTCACTTGCGACATTGCTTTCAATGCGGTTATGCCTCTAAGTCGTGCTTCGACACGTGGGAGATATAGCCGCATCGAGGGCGTTACAAGTTGGTAATCAGAGCCTTCCCCGACCTTAGGAGCCCCACTGCTTGATCGTTTTTAGCGGCCGAGTTGTGTCTAGAAAAATGTTTTGAGTCATTTAGGATTATATATATCGGAGAGTAGGATTCTTTTTACTCCCCAGTCCCTTCGACCTTCTGGTGAGGTATCCTGACGTAGAGTTTTGACTCTTCTCTTCTCAAATTTCACTAAATTTTTTTTAGGATCACGCGGATATCTTGGGATCGTTCCGATATTCTTATGACGAGAACATTGTTCTTGGTGCCTCCTGTCATTTAGGGGTTGTGGCAGTGTCCCGGGGAGTTGAGCTCCGAGGTGTTGTTGTCATAATTTTATCGTTGCGATTCGGAATACCCGAGTTTAATACGCCGACATCGAAAATCTCTTTTATGCGAGTTGTTGGTGAGATAACCCGCTAACCCAATCTTGAGGTGAGTACGGAAGTATTGCCATGACTCGTATAACGGATGCTTTTGAAGGTTGAGGTACACGATTTCGAAGGTTTCTTGGTTATGTGTTGACGGATGGATACAATTGGATGTAGGGATTGTTAGTTTGTGTGAGATATTATTGCTCCCTGTATCCCCAACACCAGATTGCATAACCGAAAATTTCGGAGTTTCATAGGTGGGAATTCAAGTAGCTCTTAGGATATCTTTCCGACGGATGTATGATATGAGATTGGGGTTCGACGTCTAGTGGTCCGCCTATTCACGGTTGGTTTCTACATGGTCTCGTTGTGTCTTAAAGAGTCCTTGGCTATGCCGACTGGGACACTTCAGATGTCATGTGCCTTTGCCTTGTACATGATGGTGCTGTACTATTGAGCCCGTGTAGGCCCCACCACGAAAACTTCGGACGAAATCTCTATCATATGTTTGTTCCAGCTTATTCTGCAAGCCAATCCTTTATTTTGTGTTATTTGTGGTATTCGAGTTGCTTCGAAGTCAAATGTTGAATCCATACCTTTCCTAAACGGTGTTCTCATATTTCTATGTGGATACTAATCCTTCTTGAGCATTGAGGTTGTCATGTCAATTCTTCTCTAACCGGCGTGATTCTCTCCAGGCTAATACTATCATTTTTCCCATCAGCAAGACCAATTATCATTTCTTCTCAACGGTGTTTGTTCCATCTTCTCCAAGTTGCCTTTGTTTTTCCCGCCCACCCACCCTTTTTCCTCAAGGACTAAGATTTCTTTACCAAGTATCCTTTTATTTTTGTGAAGTTTCTCCATTCTTTTCCGTCAATGTTCTTACCCGGTGGTTCTCAAGAAGATGTTCTACTAGTTCGTCATTCCTCATTCCTTTCTCTTCTACGGTGGATTCAAGTCAAGTTTTGTTGATCATACCTTTTCCTCATTTCAATGTCTTCTCATACCGGTGCACCTCATTATCATTCTACTTCTCGCTATTTGTTATTCCGGAGTGCTCAAGACATCTCGAAGATTGTGTTTCCACTCTTAATTCGTTCAAGCTCTTTCGAGATTGGTATCTCATTCAAGTCATTTAATTCAACCGGTGCAACATCTCTTTTAAATCTTTTCAACGGTGTTCTTTTGAGTGGGACCTAACCCACGTGTCTTTTCGAGGATCTTACGACTCTTCTATTTTCCCGAGCTATCCTAAATTCTTCTCCAAGTTTGGCGTAAGAATGAGTTATCATCACAAATGCTTTTCTCCAAGATCTTTCAAATTCTTTTCATAGTTGGCTCAACCTCTTCGCTTTTGATTCTTCGGTGTGCCTCAATAATTCTTGGTGGTGTTTCTCGTTGTCATTCTCATCATTTGAAGACCGAAGAAGAGTTTCTCTTTAATCTTGCTCTATTCTCTTCAAGATTCATGGTGCTAGCTTGTTGCCATCCTCTCATAATTGTTTTCGATTGTGAGAATTTTTTTCACCGATCAGGAGATATTCAAGAGTCTTCTCAGTTTGTCATCCGGAGCCCATCATAAGTATTATTCATTCAAGCCTTCAGCTATCGTTCTCCAAATCTTACCGGTGATTCGTTCAAATATCCTCTAATCAGTTCATGTTCTCTTCGTTCTCATGTATCTAAATCCCCCCAAATATCTTCATTCGTTTTCCAATTCTTCCCGGTGAATTGTGCCTTTGCTACTTTCATTTTCAATCCTTATGGTGGTTCTTTCAAGATCTCTCTTCCTTGTTTATCATATCAATTCATTTGTTGTTCCAATCCTACCGGTGGTTCGTTGAAGACCTTCTCAAGTTTTGATATATCTCTTTTAATCCTTTCTACGAGAATAAGTAGTATGCCAAATCCGTTGATTGTCATCAATTTAATCGATGAAGGATACGCATAACATAATTCTTGTTCTTGTTTCATCCAAGTGATTAATTCCTTCTTTGGAGTTTGTTCATGATGAATAAATTCTTGGCTTCTTGTTGTTCATCTTTCTTCCGAATTCTAAGTTTTCCGCATTATCTCGTCATGAAGCTCCATCTAAATCATTGCAAGGATTCACCTTGTGTTTTCAATTTCTCTTTCTTTTCATTCCTTTTGTTTACCGGAGTTCTTCATGGAGGTTCTACATGATGGTTCGTCAAGGATTCTTTTCATTCTCCAATTGTTCTTCAAGATTTCTCTTGAAGTTATGACCCGCCAAGTTATACTCTAAAATAAACATGGTGCTCAACACATGTTTTGTTTTGAGGAGCTCAAGTATTCTTCTTCTTGCATTTCGAAGTGCAATTCTTTCTACCTTATCTTTTGAGGTGGTGATATGTCATTCTTGATAATTTCCATTCATGCTTCGTGATTCACATGTTGTCAAGAATGAGGTATTTTAGATCCATTAATCTCTTCGTTGGAGTTATCTTGTGTCATATTTCACCGAAAGCCTTCCCTAAGGAATGTTGCTAATTGTGGTGCTTATTAATGACCCAAGTTCTCCAATTATCCTCTTGGTGAAAGAAGTTTATCTTATCTTCATTGATCTCAACCAATCAATTGTTTCCATTAGTGGCCGGTTGTCACCTCATCATTTTGAGATGTTTGTCATAAGCCCACAACAAGCTTGTGCTTTTCGTTGTTGATTTGCCAACAACTCCGTTCAATTCTTCTTTGCAAGGATGCTTTCCAAGCTCATTTGTGGCAGAAGTTAGCATTTTCTACTCCTTTCATTATTCAATGATCTATCGTCCATTCTTTCTTCCGGAGGCATTGTGATGTTGCTCTCTTTACTCATAATCTCGAATTGTGAGGATCGTGTTCTTTTCATGCTTATCCATTTAACCGGAGTGTTGTACCATCTCTTCATCTTATCATGTTTTCTTCTCTTTCACCGGAGTGTCATCCAAATTCTGTCATTCTTGTTCCTTGGCTATCTCATTATACCGAGGTGGTCATATTCTTTTCGATCGTGAAACTCTTGATTCATGTCTTTGCAACCTTCAAGTTCTCGTAATACTCCTTGTTCCTCTTTTCCTACCGGATTGTTTGCAATCTCATTCATCTCTGTTGTACTCTTTCTTTTAAATTGCTCAACCTCTCAAGGTTCGTGGTTTCACTCATTTATCAAAGAAGCAACTTTGTTTTACCTCTTCTCTTTCTCTTCGTTTCCCTCCAGCCATCCTAGATCTCGGGGCGAGATCCTCTCATAGTGGTGGAGTGTTGTAACACCCCGGATCCGATGCGCCAGGTGTCCGCCAGTTATTCGCCTTCGTTGCCATGTCATTTGCTTGCGTGTTGCATTT